>CM057465.1:159742205-160992205 GCA_030035585.1 Dugong dugon
GAGTCCAAGATGGCGGATCTGTGCTGTGGTAGCTGATAGGGACCTCTGTATATATCTCTCCTTGCTCTCTGTCCTCGGTCAGTTTCTTATTCCATTTGGTGCTTGGCTGAGTTCTTTATCTCTTCATTTGATGCTTAGGGTTTCAGGACTGGCGTGTGACTCTGTTTGACTTAGTTTTTCTGATCTTTGCTGCAGAGGGATGGCGTGGTGCTTCTGACTATAGTGCCACGTTGCCTGGAAGTCCCCTGCTTCTGTAAGGATTTAAACCCAAGCAAACCCATTGCTGTTGAGTCGATTCCAACTCATAGCAACCCTAAAGGACAGAGTAGAGTTGCCCTACAGAGTTTCCAAGGAGCGCCTGGTGGATTCAAACTGTTGACCTTTGGGTTACCAGCTGTAGCTCTTAACCACTACACCACCAGGGTTTCCTGTAAAGATCTACATCCTTGGAAACCCTATGGGGCAGTTATACTCTGTCCTATAGGGTTGCTATGAGTCGGAATTGAGTTGAGGGCAACGCGTTTGTACTCTTGTTCTTAGGAAGAGGAACAACAGACTACATTAATGATGGCCTTTTCTTATCAAATACACAATGTTATTGATAGGATGCCTAAAGATGTAGGAATATTTCCTTTTATACACAGTTTTCTCTTGAATAGAGAGTTTCTTTTTTTCCAAGACCCTTTAAAAAAAAAAAGGAAGAAAAGAATCTCTTGATAGAACCTCTGTAGCATTCATTATAACAATATAATTTTTGCTCTTGTAAACAGCTAGTAGTATTGCTTGGTACAGACATATTTAAGAGCTTGCAGAAGAATAAGAAGATAATTTCAAAGTTTAATGAACTATCTCCCCAAGATGAAGTGCTGCCTTTTTCCGTATAATTAGACTGTTGTTTACCTGCCACTGAAGGAATGCAGCTGTAAGCAGACACTAACTTCACGGCAACATGCAGATTAGCATTTTTCATTTCTCTGAACTTCTGCTCAGGCATTTTTTCTCAGTAACATATTTGAGGATGAGAGGCAAAGGAAATGTTTAAACATATTTAAACTAGAAGACGTTATTGGGCTATTCAACTATTTAAACAAGAAAAGACAGCTTTGGCAAATGAAAGGGGATAAGGAAGGAAGACATATGTGGATTTCCTCCCAGCCTTGGGCACAGAGCAGATTGGCTGGGGCTCCAAGCTGGTAACTGAGGAAGCCTCACTACTTTTCCTTCTCTTATCTCCTGCACAGCTCTGCAAAGGATGGCAAAGAATAGAAACAGAATCTAATCTAATTAATCAACACAAATGCCTGTCTTTTGTATTATTTGTCACATTGCTTACTTCCTTCCAGCTAAATGATTAATATTATTATTGTTTTTTATTATTTTATGGACTTGAATACAACTTTATTGCAAAAGGCATGCAGCTGACAATTCTATTTACCAAGGAGTTTAAGTATGAAGACTTAATTTTTTTTTAATTAATATTTTATTCTCAACTTCTGTTAAGAAAGCTTGAATGGACATCTTTAACACCACTTGACCTCTGTAAAGAATTGTAAAAAGTTACACCATTTTATGAAAAGATATTAAGCAATGGAACCGTTATGTATGAGATAATTAAACATTGCAAATCGATGATAAATTAAAGAGCTTGTTGGTAAAATGAAAGTGGGAGACTAAAGAATCTCCAAGTTCCACTCAAGTCTGTGTCTGGATAACAAGAAAAGACTACATGATGAATTTCAGAGGCAAAAATACTGAGTTGAATTTTTAAAAATTCTAAATTACTCTTGAAAAATACTCAACTATAATGACATGGTAGGCTACAGTTGGCATGAGAGGTAATTGGTGAAAACAATGGTCTATATGCAGGAATGAGCAAAAACATGTCTTGGGGATGTTGTGTAGCAAAGGAGAATATGTAAGAATACATAGGCAAAAATATCTGTGGGAGGGATGTTTATTAGAGGAATTATTTTAGAAGCAGGCATCTAAAGCCCCAGAGAAGTTGGTGATAGCAGAATTAGAAGTAAAAATAAAAATTGGATTAGAAAAAAAGAATATTTATAATTAATAATAATTAACATCCAGTGCAATGAAACTGTTAGCAGGGGCAGAATACCATGTAAGAATATTGATGACTAAATGTATGATTTAGTATTATATTCTAGTTTTCAAAAGATCAAGGGAAGAGAGGAAAACAGAGAAGATCAGTAAAATTTTTATTGAAAAGTTTATCAACGAAGGATGCTCTTTCCCTATCAATGGTCATCTCCTCCACTTGTATAGTGGATTGTGAAATGAAATACCTCTTTTTTTCTACTTGGTTATTTCCATCAGCATGCACCCATACTCTGGTAACTCTCTCTCAAAAAATTACTTAAAAATATCATAATCTATCCAGCTACCTCCCAATTTCTCTGCTCACCTTCCTAGCCAAACTAATCAAGAGTGGTCTACACATGCCATTTATACTTTCTCACCTCTCATTCACTACACAAGTAAGGGCACTAGGATTCTGGCTCCAACACTGTCCTGAAATAAATCTTATCTACGGCACCTTTGTTACCCATGTTACCAAATCCAGTGGCCTTGCTCTGGCCTCATCTTACAAAATTCTTCAACAGTGCTGCATCCAAATTTAAAATGCTCTCCTCTCTTAGTCTTCCCTCCATCACTGTATTCTAGTTTTCATTACATCTCATATGACTTGTCTGAGTCTCCTTCTTTATACAACAGCCCTAGATTCCTCAGGCTAGATCCTGAGCTCTCTTCTCTCATTACTCTATACTTTCTCTCTCTGTGATATCATAAATTTCCTGAAATTTAAATATTCTCAAATTTATATTTCCACCTAGACCTCACCACTGAGTTTCAGACTTGCATGTCAACAAACTTCATGACATTTCCTCTTGCATGCCCATAAAAATCTCACATATCCAAATATAACTCTTACTTTCCCCCAAAGCCCACCTTCTCCCCACTTTCTACTCCTTCTTTTCCATCTCAAGAACTAGCACCACCATCTACTCAGTTACTCAAGACAGATATTTAGAAGTCATCTTTGATACCTTTCTTTTACTCCATACTCCATATTCAATAGACCAAATTATTTCCAACATATATCTTGCATTCCCTTCTCTATTTCTATAACCTTCAACCAGGCCATCATTATCACTTGCCTGGATAATGGCAATCAGTTACTGAGTGGCTTCACTACTTCCACACCTACCTGTAATTCTTTTTTTTTTTTTGTATTTATTGTGCTTTAAGTGAAAGTTTACAGTTCAAGTTAGTCTATCATACAAAAATTTATACATACATTGTTATGTGATCCCAGTTGCTTTCCCTATACTGTGACAGCACACTCTCCCTTTCCACCCTGGATTTCCTGTGTCCTTTCAACCAGCTCCTGACCCTCTCTGCCGTCTCATCTTGCCTCTGGACAGGAGCTTCCCATTTAGTCTTATCTATCTACTTGATCTAAGAAGCACATGCTTCACGAGTATTATTTTATGTCCCATAGTCCAGTCTAAGTCTGAAGAGCTGGCTTCGGGAATAGTTTCAGTTTTGGGCTAACAGAGAGTTCGGGGGCCATGTCTTCTGGGGTCTCTCCAGTCTCAATCAAACCATTAAGTCTGGTCTTTTTGCTAGAATTTGAGTTCTGCACCCCAATTTTCTCCTGCTCTGTCAGGTACTCTCTGTTGTGTTCCCTGTCAGGGCAGTCATTGGTGGTAGCTGGGCACCATCTAGTTCTTCTGGTCTCAGGCTGATGATGTTTCTGGTTTATGTGGCCCTTTCTGTCTCTTGGGCTAGTACTTTCCTTGTGTCTTTGGCGTTCTTCATTCTCCTTTGCTCCAGGTGGGTTGGGACCAATTGATGCATCTTAGATGACCACTCGCTACCTTTTAAGACCCCAGACGCCACTCACCAAAATGGGATGCAGAACATTTTCTTAATAAACTTTGTTATGCCAGTTGACATAGACGTCCCCTGAAGCCATGGTCCCCAGACCCCTGCCCCTGCTACTCCATCCCTTGAAGTGTTTGGCTGTATTCAGAAAAATTCTTAGCTTTGGTTTAGTCCAGTTGTGCTGACTTCCCCTGTAGTGTGTGTTGTCCTCCCCTTCACCTAATTCTTTTCTACTATCTAGCTAGTGAATACTACTCTCCCTCCTTCCCCACCCTTGAAACCATCAAAGAAAGTTTTCTTCTGTGTTTAAACCTTTTCTTGAATTCTTATAAAAGTGGTCTTACACAATATTTGTCCTTTTCTGACTAAATTCACTCAGCATAATGCCTTCCAGATTCCCCCATGCTACGTTTCACGGATTCATCATTGTTTTCTAGTGTTGTGTAGTATTCCACTGTGTGAATATACCATAATTTGTTTATCTATTTATCTGTTGATGGGGACCTAGGTTGTTTCCATCTTTTTGCTATTGTGAACAGTGCTACAATGAACATGGGTGTGCATATATCTATTTGTGCGACAGCTCTTATTTCTCTAGGATATATTCCAAGGAGCAGGATTGCTGGATTGTATGGTACTTCTATTTCTAGCTTTTTAAGGAAGCGCCAAATCGATTTCCAAAGTGGTTGTATCATTTTACGTTTCCACCAGCAATGTATAAGTGTTCCAGTTCCAGTCTCTCCACAACCTTTCCACCATTTTTTATTTTGTGGTTTTTGGATTAATGCTAGCCTTGTTGGGTGAGATGGTATCTCACTGTAGTTTTGATTTGTATTTCTCTAATGGCTAATGATCATGAGCATTTCCTCATGTATCTGTTAGCCACCAGAATGTCTTCTTTGATGAAGTGCCTGTTCATATGCTTTGCACATTTTTTAACTAGGTTATTTGTCTTTGTTGTTGAGGTTTTGCAGTCATCTTGTAGATTTTATAGATTAGACCCTGATCAGATTTATCGTAGCCAAAAAATTTTTCCCAGTCTGTAGGTTGTCTTTTTTACTCTTTTGGTAAAGTCTTTTGATGAGCACAGGTGTTTGATTTTTAGGAGCTCCCAGTTATCTAGTTTCTCTTCTGGTGTTTGTGCATTGTTACTTATGGTTTGTAATTCTGTTTATGCCATGTACTAGGGCTCCTAGCCTTGTCCCTATTTTTCCTCCCATGATCTTTATCATTTTAGATTTCATATTTAGGTCTTTGATCTATTTTGAGTTAGTTTTTGTGCTTGGTGTGAGGTATAGGTCTCATTTTAGTTTTTTGCAGATGGATATCCAGTTATGCCAGCACCATTTGTTAAAGAGACTGTCTTTTCCCCAATTAATGGACTTTGGGCCTTTGTCAAATATCAGCTCCTCATAGGTGAATGAATTTATATCTGGATTCTCCATTCTGTTCCATTGGTCTATGTATTCATTTTTGTACCAGTACCAGGTTGTTTTAACTACTGTGGCAGTATAATAGGTTATAAAATCAGGTGGCGTGAGGCCTCTCACTTTGTTCTTCTTCTTGAGTAATGCTTTACTTATTCGGGACCTCTTCCCCTTTCCATATGAAGTTGGTGATTTGTTTCTCCATCTCATTAAAAAATGCCCTTTGAATTTGGATCGGGATTACATTGTATCTGTAGATCACTTTGGGCAAAATAGACATTTACACAATGTTGAGTCTTCCTATCCATGAACAAGTTATGTTTTTTCACTTCTGCAGGTCCCTTTTGGTTACTTGCAGTAGTGTCTTGTAGTTTTTACTGTATAGGTCTTTTACGTCTCTGGTTAGATTTATTCCTAAGTATTTTATCTTTTGGGGGGCTATTGTAAATGATATTGATTTGGTGATTTCTTCTTCGAGGTTCTCTTTTTTGGTGTAGAGGAATCCAACTGATTTTTCTATGTTTATCCTGTACCCTGATACTTTGCTGAAATCTTCTGTTAGTTCCAGTAGTTTTCTTGTGGATTCTTTGGGGTTTTCTGTGTATAAGATCATATCATCTGCAAACAGAGATACTTAGACTTCTTCCCTACCAATTTGGATGCTCTTTATTTATTTTTCTAGCCTAACATCTCTTGATAGGACCTCCAGTACAATGTTGAATAAGCATGGTAGTAAAGGGCATCCTTGCCTGGTTCCTGTTCTCAAGGGAAATGCTTTCAAAGTCTCTCCATTTAGGATGATATTGGCTGTTAGCTTTGTATAAATGCCCTTCTGTTATGTTGAGGAATTTCCCTTCTATTCCTATTTTGTTGAGAGTTTTTATCATGAATGGGTGTTGGACTTTGTCAAATGCCTTTTCTGCATCGTTTAATAAGATCATGTGGTTCTTGTCTTTTGTTTTATTAATGTGATGGATTCCACTGATTGTTTTTCTAATGTTGAACCATCCTTGCATACCTGGTATAAATCCCACTTGATCATGGAGAAATATGTTTTTGATACGTTATTGAATTCTATTGGCTAGAATTTTGTTGATGATTTTTGCATCTATGTTCATGAGGCACATTGGTCTGTAATTTTTTTTGTGGTGTCTTTAGCTGGTTTTGATACCAGAGTTATGGTGGCAGTATTCCATCCTTTTCTATGCTCTGAAATACCTTTAGTAGTAGTGGTGTTAACTGTTCTGTGAAAGTTTGGTAGAATTCTCCAGTGAAACTGTCCAGGCCAGGGCTTTTTTTTTTTGTTGTTGAGAGTTTTTAAATTACCTTTTCAATCACTTCTTTTTTTAAAAGGTTTATTTAGTTGTTCTACGTCTGTTAGTTTTAGTTTTGGTAGATAGTGAGTTTCTAGAAATTTGTCCATTTCCTCTAGGTTTTCAAATTTGTTAGAGTACAATTTTTCATAGTATTCTGTTATGATTCTTTTAATTTCAGTTGGTTCTGTTGTGATATCACCCATCTCATTTCTTATATGTGTTATCCGCTTCCTCTCCTGTTTTTCTTTTGTCAGTTTGGCCAGTGGTTTATTGATTTTGTTGATCTTTTCAAAGAACCAGCTTTTTGTCTTGTTAACTCCATTGTTTTTATCTTCTCTATTTCATTTAATTCTGCTCTAATTCTTATTATTTCCTTTCTTCTGGTGACTGAGGGCTTCTTTTGCTGTTCCCTTTCTACTTGTTTGAGTTGTAGGGTTAATGTTTTGATTTTGGCCCCTTCTTCTTTTTGGATGTGTGCATTTATTGCTATACACTGACCTCTGAGCACTGCTTTTGCTGTGTCCCAAAGGTTCTGGTAGGATGTATTTTCATTCTCATTTGATTCTATGAATTTCTTTATTTCTTCCTTAATTTCTTCTATATCCCAGTAGTTTCTGAGCAAGGTGTTGTTAGGTTTCCATGTGTTTGATTTTTTTTCCTTGCTCTTTCTATTATTGATTTCTACTTTTATGGCTTTCTGGTCAGAAAAGATGCTTTGTAATATTTTGATACTTTGGATGCTGTTATGGCTTGCTTTATGGCCTAATATGTGGTCTATTCTGGAGAATGTTCCATGTGCGTCGGAAAAGAAAGTATACTTGGCTGCTGTTGGGTGGAGTGTTTGGTATATGTCCATGAGATCCAGTTGGTTGATTGTAGCATTTAGATCGTCCATGTCTTTATTGAGCTTCTTTCTGTATGTTCTGTCCTTCATTGAAAGTGGTGTGTTGAAGACTCCTACTATTATTGTGGAGCTATCTCTCTTTTCAATGCTGTTTGAGTTTATGTATTTTGGAGCCCGGTCATTGGGTGCATAAATATTTATTAAAGTTATGTCCTCCTGGTGTATTGACCCTTTAATCATTAGATAGTGTCCTTCCTTGTCCTTTGTGGTGGATTTTACTTTAAAGCCTATTTTGTCAGAGATTAATATTGCCACTCCTACTCTTGAGTGTTGTTTGCTTGATACATTTTTTTCCATCCTTTGCATTTTAGTTTGTGTTTTTAAGTCTAAGGTGTCTCTTGTAGGTAGCATATAGATGAATTGTGTTTTTTTTAATCCATTCTGCCACTCTCTCTTTATTAGTGCATTTAGTCCATTTACATTCAGCGTAATTATTGATAGGTATGAGTTTAGTGCTATCATTTTGATGTTTTTTGTGTGTGTGTTGTTGACAGTTTCTTTGTTCCACTTAATTTTCTGTGATGAGTTGTTTCTTGTTACATATTTTCTTTCCATCTTTTTCATTGCTGTTGATTTTGTATTTGCTGAGTCTATGTTTCTCTTGTTTTTAGGTTTTGATGTGTAGGATTGTTAGTTTCCTTTGTGGTGACCTTAATATTTACCTTTATTTTTCTAAGTTTAAACCAGTCTTTTATTTCTTTATATTGCCTTGACTTCCTCTCCATATGAAAAATCTATGACTACATTTTTTCAGTTCCTCTTTTTTGTTTTAATATTGTCATCTTTTACATATTGACATCTCTGTTTCCTTATTTTCAGTGTTTTAGCTTTATTTTTGTGACTTTCCTATCTGGGTTGATCTCTGGTTGCTCTGTCCTGTGTTCTAGTCTTGAGTTGTTATCCGATGCTATTGGTTTTCTAACTGGAGGACTCCCTTTAGTATTTCTTGTAATTTTGGTTTGGTTTTTGTAAATTCCCTCAACTTCTGTTTACCTGGAAATGCCCTAATTTTGCCATATTTGAGAGACAGTTTTGCTGGATAAATAATTCTTGGCTGGCAATTTTTTTCCCCTCAAGACTTTATATATGTCATCCCATTGCCTTCTTGCCTGCATGGTTTCTGCTGAGTAGTCCGAGCTTATTTTTATTGACTCTCTTTTGTAGATGACTTTTTGTTTATCCCTAGCCACTCTTAAAATTCTCTCTTTATCTTTGGTTTTGGTTAAGTTTAAGTATGTCTTGGTGACTTTCTTTTGGGATCTACCTTATGTGGGGTTTGATGAGCATCTTGGATAGATATCATCTCATCTTTCATGATATCAGGGAAGTTTTCTGCCAGCAAATCTTCAACAATTCTCTCTGTATTTTCTGTTATCCACCCCCCCCTTCTGGTACTCCAATCACTCGTAGGTTTGTCCTCTTGATAGAGCCCTACATAATTCTTAGAGTTTCTTCATTTTTTAAAATTCTTTTATGTGATATTTCCTAGGATAAGTTGGTGTGAAGTGCTTTGTCTTCAATCTCACTAATTTTGACCTCTATTGCCTCAGTTCTGCTTCTATGACTTCCCTTTGTCTAATTCTGAAATTTTATTGTTTATCTTCTGGATTTCTGTTTGCTGTTTATGGATTTTTGCAGCCTATTAAATTTGTCATCATGCTCTTGAATAACCTTCTTGAGATCCTCTATTGCTTTGTTTTCCTTAGACTGTTCTGCATTTTTCCTGATCTGCTTCCTGATCCCTTGAGGAGTTCTGTATTTTAATCTTTTGTATTCTACCTGTGGTAATTCCAAGAAATTCTCTTTCTCTGGAAAATTTCTTGATTATTTTGGGAGCTTGCTGAAGCCATCATGGTCTGCCTCTTTATGTGATTGATATTGACTGTTGTCTCCGAGCCATCAATAAGCTATTATATTTATGTTTGCTGTGTCCTAGCTTCCTGTTTTGTTTTGATATGCCCAAATATGCTGCTCGTGTGAGCTAGTCTGATTATTGGTGCCTCTGAAGCTCTAACATCCTGTCACTAGGTATGTGAGCCCCAGAGTTTACATTTCTTATGTGAATTCAGCTCACATGTCCAGGTAGACAGTCAGCAAGTGAGTGGCGCAGGCTCTTACCTCCAGTCCTAGACTGGCATGGGTGATTGGTGTAGGCATATGTATCTGGCTGCAGTAGGGGTCATGCACTCAGCAAGGCAGGGGGCTATTTCCTGAGTGTCTGGGAGGAAAGCATTTCCCTGTTCCCTAGAGCGCATAGGTTGGTGGGTTTTGCAGCCAGACCGTGAGCACCCAATGTTGTTGCTGTAAGGCCCAGGGGGCACCACTCATTCCTGGACCCCTGTTGTGGGTGGCTGGTGGCATGGATGGAGCCATCAGTCCCCAGAGCCCTGATGTGTGTAGGTGAAGACCCTGCCCAATGGGAAGAGTAGTGTCAAATGTCACGAACCTGCCACTCCACCATATAGCTGAAATAGGTGAAGTTAGACTTCAGGTAGATACCCTGTTGCACTGAGATAATGAGGGCCTAAGCTGTTGAAATGGGCCCACACAGGTCTATTCTGTAGTGAAAGGCATTCAAAGTCCATGGACCCCCTATGCCTGTGCCCAGCTAAAGGAGCTGTGCCTACCCTGAGTTCCTGGCCTAGGGGAGCCGGCAGATTATTTTTTCCATTTGTTAATTTGTTCCCTCTCCAAGGCCGGGAGAATTGCTCGAGGCATGTGACGTGTCCTACTTCCGGCCCAGGGGACTTGGCAATCACTAAAGCCAGCCCAGGACCAGGTGTAGAGCGGGGGTTGGGGGGGGAGGTAAATGGGAGAGAGGTTTTTCCAAAGGGGGTGTTTTTTGATCTGTATGGTAGGCCAGATGCAAGTACTTATCTTTTGCCATCTGAGTGCTGCTTTTCACTGGTTCTGGATGCCCGAGTAGACTCTCTGCTGCTGGGTCTCTCCCAATGTGGAAAATACCTCCCAAGTGCCACTGCCTGCCTCACCGTGCACACAAGCCGATCATGCCTGAAAGGCGCTGGCTCCTGCCAGGTCAGGTCTGGCAACTCCTCGCTGCTTCCAAACTGTCTCTTCTTCCCCCTGCCACTGAGTCCAATCCCTCAACTTTGCCTTTGATGTTCAGGGCTCCTAGATTGTCATATATAATCAATTCACTTGTTTCTTTGGGTCTTTGCTGTAAGAGGGACCACAGGAAGCATCTGGCTACTTGCCATCTTGGCCTCACCTCCTGTAATTCTTAATTAGTCAGCAAAAATGATCTTAACAAGCAAATTAGATGATGTTACTACTAAAACAAAACCCTGTAGTGGATACCTATTGAACTTAGAATAAAATATGAATTCCTTACCATGTTCTACAAGGCTCTGTAGATTTTGAACCTTCAATTTCTCCAATATCATCTCATACCCAGCACCTTCCACCCACTACACCCAGTGGTCCTGTATTCTGGTCACTCAGGCTGGCCACTTTCACTGATTTTAACATAAAAAAATATTTGCCCAACTCTAGTCCCCCAATTATTTTATTTCCTTTGCAAAGAATGCTCTTCCTTTTACTCTGCTTGACTATGTTTTCCTCATTTTTTAGTCTTAATCTTAAATGTTATCTTGACATTTTATAACCTTTATTATAGTTCCAAGCTTTTCAATGCTACCGTAGGTTGCTGACTGCCATTAATTATTTTCTATCTCAGTCATCCTTATATTTGTTTTCTGCAGAACCTGTATTAAAACTTGCAATTATTTTATTTTTTAAAAACCTAAAAATTAGTTTTAAATTTATAAATTAAGCTCAATGAGGGAAGGGGCTGGATCTACTGCTGTGAGCCCAAGACCTAGTATAGTACCTGGCATATGGCAAGCACAAAATAAAGAATGGTTAAATGAATAAGTTAATAATTAATGCATAAAAATATATATAATATGATTAGAAAATTTTAGTGGAATAGGTAGACAAAGATATGTTTTAACACTGCCTTTTGCAAATATATCATGTTTCCCCAATCTCTTTGTAAGATTCTGGCTTAACTTAGACCATAAGTCCATGGTGTAGCTCCCAGGGGTCATGGAGAATAATTACATGGTCTTTTTGGTGATGTAGTCAGAAGCCTCTACCTCTTGCTAGCAGAGCAGCAGATTTTCCTAACATCAGAGGGGAAGTAGATGCTAAGCAGCCAAAAGTCTACCAAGAAATGTGTACAACAAGAGCCAAGGGTCCTAACACTGGGATTAATTGTGTACAAGGACTGGAGAGAGCACTATTTAAGAAAAACAAGAGAATTCATTCAACAGCTATTACTGAATTTCTGTTAAGTATCTATTTAGAGCCTAGTTTGTGCCAAACATGCTACCAAGTCCTTAGAAGACAATGAAGAACAAGAAGCAATCTCTGCTTTCAAAAAACTCAGAATCTATTTAAGAAACACATGTGTATAAAAATAGTTTTTTCCAACCTTGAAAATTATGTTCTTGAAAACTTGGTAACAAGATAATTGTAGGCTAAAAACTTAAGAATTTAAGAGAAACTAGGAATGCAAGACAAAGTTCATGATGAAAACCAGAAAGTTTTATTAAATGTGAAAAGTTTATACCCTCAAGATAATTTTTTGGTGCAAAATAGGGCAATCGAGGATTTCCTTTAATTTTAAAATATCATATTCAATTTATTAAAGTTCTTTAAAGTTTTAAGTCCAACATACAAACTGATTCTATTTTAAAGCCTAGTAAATTTTAGCAGTCTCTTCTGAATAATGTTTGGTAGCTCCCACTTAATATTTTTAACTATATTTATAAACAAAAAAATATTCAGTTTCTCTCTTAAGTACTTTAGTCACATCTTAAAATTTTCACAAGTATAAAATTAGTTCTTATAAAAATAATAAATCAAACTTTTAAATAATTTGATCCTTAAGTTCTTCTAAATGTTTCAATATATACCCTTAAGAAGGGCTTGATTTAAAATCACAAGTCTAAATCAATTACTAAATTACTTACTTTAAATTAAAATTAAAAGATGGATATGTTGTGCTTAAAAGGCCAAAGTCTTCTTTAATTACAAGGACAATCCAAATATGCTCACATTTCATAACAAAGAAATATTAATACAATGATTCAGATTCTTAAACGTCTTCATAGTTAATTCTAAATCTTTCAGTACTTGAGATTTTTAATTGATAAGGAAATAACTATGTCATTTGAAGCAGATTTCAGCATAGCTTTTCCAATGCTGGAAGTTTCACAACGAGAGGTTTTGGTCCAGATGCTGACTGGAGTCTTGTCAGAGACAGATGGGGCTAGGTTAGCATTAATTGTACTTCTGTATCAGTTTGATTTATAGCCCATTTAAATCACATCACTTGGTTCAACTTACAGGTATCTGATTCTCTGCCTACTCATAGAAGTCTCATAGCCCTACCTTGGCTGCTTATATTACATGATTGGGTCTTGTACTTTGTAAGCATTTAAGATATGTACATGTATTTTTCTGTCTTTGATCTGGAAGGAATCCTACATTTTAAAAATATATCTCATATTTTGTACTTTTACAATTCTTATGGGTATTAAAATGATAAACAATTTAATTTTGAATATTTTCATGGCTTGGTATGATTAGTCAGTCATAACTTCTGAATCAGTCAGGATTTGAGTTAAGCTATCTGTAAGGAAAAAAAATCCAAATATCAGTGATCTTAAAAAAATTAGTGCTTTTAATTTCTCATGTATGAGGAATACAGAGCAGGGCAGAAAAGTGCTGCTATAGCAGCTCCATAATGATATCAGAGACTCCAGTCCTTTCACTCTTTGTGTCTTATGTCTTCATATTTCAAGTTGGTCTCCTGTAGACAGCATACAGTTGAGTTTTGCTTTTTTTTAATCCAATCTGAAAATCTTTGTCTTTTAACTGGTATATTTAGACTATTTACCTTCAATGTGATTATTAATATGGTTGGGCTTAAACTACAATCTGGCTATTTTTGTACTATTTGTTCTGTTCTTTGTTTCCCTCTTTCTCTTTTTCTTATTTTGGATTGAATATTTTTTCTGATTCCATTTGTCAGACAGAAATGACCATAATCAGCTTATTCCAGCCCCAGGTGCTTCCACCTAAAAGCTCAACTGGTATTTTCTAAACACGCATTCTCTTGAGACTTCATCATGGGAGAGCCAAGAACCCTTGCACATATTACAAATGAAACAAAGGCTGCATGACTCAGTCACAAACTTAACCTCCCTCCTCTTCAAAATGAAACTGCTTTGCTTAAATGACAACTTTCTAGAACCTATCCTCCCCCTTTTTTTTAACTAACTTCTCAACGGTTCTATAAAAAAAAGATTTCTTTCCTAAATTGAAGTTCTTGGTATCCCTTCATAAGTGCCAGGCTTCCTTGCTGCAGCAATTTGGTTTACTTCCAAATAAAATCTTTGTTAAAATTTTTATAACTCAACTCCAGAGTCTATCATTTAACACATTTCATCTCCTTTGTTGACTTAATTACTATCATTGTTGCTCTGTTATTTTGGTGGCTGTTTGAGGTTTACAGAATACATCTTTAACTTACCCAGTCTAACTTCAAGTCATACTATACTACTTCACATAAAAATAAAAAACAAAAAAACCCGTTGCCATCGAGTCAATTCTGACTGCCCCATGTGACTTCCAAGGAGCAGCTGGTGGATTCGAACTGCAGACCTGTTGGTTAACAGCCAGGCTCTTAATCACTGCTCCACCAGGGCTCCAGTTCACAGATAGCATAAGAAAATTAAAACAGTATACTTTCATTTCTCCCCTCCTGTATTTATGCTATGATTGTCATACATTCTACTTCTACATACTCTATAAATTCCAAAATTCATTGTCACTATTTTTGCTTTAAACAATCTACTGTCTTTTAAAGAGATTTAAATAATAAACAAAAAGCTTTTGCTTTTTTTTTTTTAAATTTAAACACGTACTTACCATTTTTGGTGCTTTTCATTCGTTTGTACAGATCCACGTTTCTATTTAGTATTTTTTTTTCCCCTTTAACCTGAAGAATTTCCTTCAACAGTTTTGCAGTGCCTTGGTGTATTTTCTTCATATTTTTTGACCTTGGGGTTCGTTAAGCATTTCTATCTGAGGGTTTATAATTGCTATCAAATTTGGGAAATTTTCAGTCATTATTTTTTGAATTTTTTTTTTTGTCCTCTGTCCCTTCTATTCAGAGACTCCAATTACATGTATATTAGAATGCTGGTCATTGTCACACTGCTCATTTAAGCTCTTTTAAAAAACTTTATTCTTTATTTTGGATAGTGTCTTCAAGTTGACTAATATTTTCTTTTATGATCTCTAACCTGTTTTTGAGGACAGTGGTGGTTCAGTGGTAGAATTCTCACTTTCTGTGTGGGAGACCTGGGTTTGATTTCCAGCCAATGCACCTGAAGCACAAATACTACTGTCTGTCAGCAGAGACTTGCATGCTGCTATGATGCTGACCAGGTTTTGGCAGAGCTTCCAAACTAAGATGAACTAGGAAAAAAGGCCTGGTAATCTACTTCTGAAGATTAAGCAAGTGAAAGCCCTATGGATCATGATAGTCCAATCCTGTCAGGCATGGGATCACCATGAGTTGGGGGCCTAGTCGAGGACAGGTAACAACAACAATTGGTTGTTATCTCTCAGAAGTGTATTAGTTTGCGTCCAGTAAGGCAAGATGAAATACACAGAATCTGAATCAGGGAAGTTTAATATATGTAATTATAATCTGTAACAGGGTTTGGAGTTATGAGGCATTGGGTAGTAAGAAATAGAGTTCTGAAGAATATAAATACAGCAGATGGAAGGAACAGGCTGCCAGGAGTAGACTGGGTACCCAAAGAAGCAGACCCTCAGAGCTGAGATCCAGACCTTGTTGAAGAGAGCTTGCCCATGGCTCACTTAATGGCAGAGAAGTCTTTGATGCTGCACTCACGGAACTTGCCTTTTAGAAGTTACTGAAAAATTTCCCTTTAGGGAGTTCATGAAGCACCCTGCTGGAAACTACCTCAGGGAATACCAGGGGAAGTTGTTGGCCACTGTGTACTACTGGCTGCTAGACATGACAGGAGCCTGTTGCTGGTGAAGCTGTGCATACTGCATAGATCTGGTACTGGAGAAATTGCCCATGTTGCAGGAACTTGGCACTGGAGAAGCCACATGCATTGCAGGAGCCTGGGCAGTAAGTGGAACCAGGAAGCAAGACCCTTTTCCTCTTGCAATGTCTCTCTAGTGTCTTCTATATACATATATATATATACATATATGTATACATATACACAGACATACATACATACACACATATGCCAGCTGTATATTTAAAACATTAAATTCTATTTTCACAGTGAAGGTAAGGAAGCGTAAACACGGACCTAAAAGGCAATAAATTGATAACTGACAGAATAATGAAAGATTGAATGCTTTCCCTTTAAAATTAGGAATAAAGCAAAATAACAGCATTCAATACGCCACTCAATATCACACTGAAAATTTTAGCCAGTGCAATAAGCCAAGGAAAAGAAATAAAAGGCATACAGGTTGGAAAGGAAGAAACAAAACTGTTCCTATTTGCAGATGACCAGAATATCTATGTACAAAATTTCAAGGAATATACAAAAAGAAAATTCCTAGAATGAGCGTCACAGGTTACGAGTTCAACACACAAAAAAATCAATACTTTCTTCATATACTAAGAATGAACAACAGGAAATCGAAAATTTTAAAAAAGTACCATTTAGAATAGCTCTAAAAAGTGAAGTATTTAGGTGTAAATCTAATGAAACATACAGAGTCTGTATACTAAAAACTATAAAATATTAATGAAAAGAATTAAAGAGACCTAAATAAATGGAGAAATATATTGTATTCATAGAGTCAAACACCACATAGTAAAGGTGTTAATTTTTTCCAAAATTATCAATAGAATTAATCAAAATTCCAATCAAATTCCCAGCAGAAGTTTTATAGATATACATAAACTGATTCATATGAGAAGGCAAAGAAACTAAGATGGCCGAAACAATTTTGAAATAGAAGAGTAAAGTTAGAAAAATCATGCTACTTGATTTTCAGACTAAGGACTTGTATCCAGAATATATAAAAACAGAACTCTCAAAACGCAACGGAATAAAAACAAACAAAAAATCAAGAAATAGGCATAAGACTTGAATAGACTTCATCAAAGTAGATCTACTGATATCAAATAAGCAAATGGAAATATATTGAACATCATTAATAGGAGCCTGGGTGGCGCAAGTGGCTTTCTATTGGCTGTTAATCTAAAGGTTGTTGGTTCAAACCCACCTAGCATTTTCACAAAGGAAAGACCCGGTGAACTGCTTCCATGAGGATTACAGCTAAGACATCCTGTCTGGAGCAAAGGAGAATGAAGAAAACCAAAGACACAAGGAAAATATTAGTCCAAAGGACTAACAAATCACATGAACCACAGCCTCCACCAGCCTGAGCCCAGAAGAAGTAGATGGTGTCCAGCTACCACCACTGACCACTCTGACAGGGATCACAATAGAGGGTGCCAGAGCAGGAGAAAAATATAGAACAAAATTCAAATTCACTAAAAGACAAGATTTACTGCTCTGACAGACTGGAGGAAACCCCAAGACTATAGCCCCTGGACATCCTGCTAACTCAGAACTGAAGCCACTTCCAAAGCCCACCTTTCAGCCAAAGATTAGACAGGCGTATAAAACAAACAATTCAACAAACGTGAGGAATGTGCTTCTTAGTTCAGTCAAGTATAGGAGACCAAATGGGCAACATCTCCCCAAAAGCAAAGAGGAGAAAGCAGGAAGGTACAGGAAAACTGGATGAATGGACACCGAGAACCTGGATGGAAAGGGAAAGGGGGAGAGTGCTGATACATTGCAGGGATTGCAACCAATATCACAAAACAATTTATGTATAAATTTTTGAATGAGAAACTAATTTGAGCTGTGAACTTTCACCTAATGCATAATAAAATCTAAAAAAAAAAAAAAGATTACAGCCAAAAAAACCTTATTGAGCAGTTCTATTCTGTAACATATGGGGTTGCGATGAGTCAGGGGTCAACTTGATGACAGTTAACAACAACAACAACAGTTACTAGGGAAATATAAATTAAAACCATGATGAGATACAATACAAACTTATTAGAATGGTTGAAATAAAAAAATATTGACACTACTAAATGTTATCAAGGTTGTGGAACAACAAATCTCATAGATTACTTGCAGGAATGCAAAATGGTACAACTCTAGAAAACAGTTTGGAAGTTTCTTATAAATGTAAACATATGTTTAGATATGACCCAACAAGCTTACCATATAACCCAGCATATGACTCCTTGGTATTTTAAAAATGAAAAGGCATGCTCACACAAAACCAGTACATGAATGTTTACAGCAACTCTATTTATAAATGCCCCAAACTGGAAATAACCCAGATGTTCTTCAATGGATAGACAGATAAACATGCATATAATGGAACTACTGATATGTTAATAACTTAGATATAGTTTAAAGATATTATGCTGAGTGAAAACAAAGCCAGTATCAAAGGGTTACATACTATATGATTGCATACATATGACATCTTGACAAGAGAAAACTACACCAACTGAGAACAGATCAGAGATTGCCAGGGGTTGGAGTAGAAGAAGGGTATAATTACAAAGCAATAGATGGCATGAGGGATTGGGGGGGGTGTTCTATATACTGATTATGGTGAAGAGTACACAAATCTATACATGTATTGAAACTCATAAAACTCTATACCCAAAAAGTTAATTTTACTGTATGTTAATTTTTTAAATTGTACTTTAGATGAAGATTTACAGAGCAAATAGTTTCTCATTATACAGTACACATATTGCTTTAAGACAATGGTTAACAACGCCATTACATGTCAATGCTGTCCCTTCTCAACCTTGGGTGCCCTATTACCAGCTTTCCTGCCCTTCTAGTCCTTGTCCCTGGACTGTTGGGCCCCATTAGTCTCATTCTGCTTTATGGGCCTGTCTAATCTTTGGCTGAATGGTGAATCTCGGGAGTGACTTCATTACTGAGCTAAAAGGGTGTCTGGGGGCCATACTCTCAGGGTTTCTCCAGTCTCTGTCAGGCCAGTAAGTCTGGTCTTTTTTGGTGAGTTAGAATTTTGTTCTACATTTTTCTCCAGCTCTGTCTGGGACACTCTGTTGTGATCCCTGTCACAGCAGTCAGTGGTGTTAGCCAGGCACCATCTAGTTGTACTGGACTCAGTCTCGTGGAGGCTGTGGTAGTTGTGGTCCATTAGTCCTTCGGACTAATCTTTCCCATGTATCTTGTTTTCTTCATTCTCCCTCGCTCCTGAAGGGGTGAAACCAGTGGAGTATCTTAGATGGCTGCTCACAGGCTTTTAAGACGCCAGACGCTACTCATCAAGGTAGAATGTAGAATAGTTTCTTTATAAACTGTGTTATGCCAACTGAGCTAGATGTTTCCTGAGATCATGGTCCCCACAGTCCTCAGCCCAACAATTCAGTCCCTCAGGGAGTTTAGATGTGTCTATGGAGCTTCCATGACCTTTCCTCGTACAACTTCTGCTGGCTTCCCCAGTATTGTGTACCATCTTACCCTTCACCAAAGTTACTACTTATCTATTGTCTATTTAGTATCCCCCCCCCATTCCTTCTAATGAACAAAGATTGTTTCTTTTTGTGTGTAAACCTTTTTCATGAATTTCTATAATAGTGGTCTCATACAATATTTGTCCCTTTGTGACTAACTTATTTCACTCAGCATAATGCCTTCCAGTTTCATCAATGTTATGAGATGCTTCACAGATTCATCATTGTTCTTTATCGTTGCATAATACTCCATTGGGTGTATGTACCATGGATTGTTTATCCATTCATCTGTTGATGGGCATCTAGGTTGTTTCCATCTTTTTGCTATTGTGAACAATGCTGCAATGAACATGGGTGTGCACATGTCTATTAATGTGACAGCTCTTATTTCTCTAGGATATATTCCTAGGAGTGGGACTGCTGGATCATATGGCATGTCTATTTCTAGCTTTCTAAGGAAGTGCCATATCATTTTTCAAAATGGTTGTACCATTTTACATTCCCATCATCAGTGCATAAGAGTTCAGATCTCCCCACAGTCTCTCCAACATTTGTTATTTCCAGTTTTTTTGATTTGTAGCCAGCAATGCCGGGTGAGATGGCATCTCATTGTGGTTTTAATTTGCATTTCTCTAATGGCTAGTGATCACGAGCATTTCCTCATGTGTCTGTTGGACACTTGAATGTCCTCTTTGGTGAGGTGTCTTTTCATTTCCTTTGCCCATCTTTTAAATTGGATTATTTGTCTTTTTGTGGTAAAGGTGTTGGATTTCCTTGTAGATTTTAGAAATTAGACCTTTGTCTGACTTGTAATGTCCAAAATTTTTTTCCCAGTCTATAGGTTCTTTTTATACTCTTCTGATGAAGTTTTTTGATGAGCATAAGTGTTTAATCTTTAGAAGATCCCAGGTATCTAGCTAATCTTCTGGAGTTTGTGTCTTGTTGGTTATGGTTTGTATCCTGTTAATGCCGTGTATTAGGGCCTCTCGTGTTGATCCTATTTTTTTCTTCTATGAATTTTATAGTTTTTGGCTTTACATTTAGGTCTTTGATCCATTTTGAATTAGGTTTTGTATATGGTGTGAAGTATGCGTCCTGTTTCATTTTTTGCAGATGGACATCCAGTTTTGCCAGCACCATTTGTTAAAAAGACTGTCTGTTCCCCATTTGATGGACTTTGGGCCCTTGTCAAAGATCAAGTGACTGCAGGTGGACAGATTTACATTTGGGTTCTCAATTCTGTTACATTGGTCAATGTATCTGTCATTGTACCAGTACCAGGCTGTTTTGACTACCGTAGTTGTATAGTAGGTTCTGAGGTCAGACAGTGCGAGTCCTCCTACTTTATTCTTTTTCAATAGTGATTTACTTAGCTGGGGCTTATTCCCTTTCCATATAATGTTAATAATTAGTTTTTCCATCTCTTTAAATAATGTTGTTGGTATTTGGATCGGGACTGCATTCTATTTGTAAATTGCTTTGGGTAGAATTGTCATTTTCACAATGTTGAGTCTACCTATCCATGAGCATGGTAGGTTTTTCCGTTTATATAGATCCTTTTGGGTTTCTTGCAGTAGTGTTTTGTAGTTTTCTTTGTATAGATCTTTTACATTGTTGGTTAGACTATTCTTAAGTATTATTATTATTTTTTTTAGGGGCTATTATAAATTGTATTGTTTTCCTGATTTCCTTTTCCTCATTCTGTTTATTGGTGTATAGGAACTCAACGGATTTTTGTACGTTTATCTTGTATCCTGCTACCTGCTGAATCTTTCTATTAGTTCCAGTAGTTTTCTCGTGGAGTCTTCAGGGTTTTTTATGTATAGTCTTATCATCCGCAGACAGGGACAGTTTAACTTCTTCATTACCAATTTGGATGCCCTTTATTTCTTTTTCTTGCCTTACTGCTCTAGCTAGGACTTCCAGCACAATGATAAATAGGACTGGTGATAAAGGGCATCCTTTTCTTGTTCCTGTTCTCAAGAGGAATGTTTTCAGCCTCTCTCCATTATGAATGATGTTGGTCATTGGTTTTGCATGGATGTCC
Organism: Dugong dugon; assembly: GCA_030035585.1. NCBI lineage: Eukaryota > Metazoa > Chordata > Mammalia > Sirenia > Dugongidae > Dugong > Dugong dugon. Next base: position 159,763,429 of record CM057465.1, read on the forward strand.
TTTATTATGCTGGGAAATTTCCTTTCTATACCTATTTGATTGAGAGTTTTTTTTTTTATCAGGAATGGGTGCTGGACTTTGTTGAATTTCTTTTCTGTGTCAATTGAGGTGATCATGTGATTCTTTCCTTTTATTTATGTGGTGGATTCCATTGATCAATTTTCTAATGATGAACCATCCTTGCATACCTTGTATGAATCCTACTTGGTCTTGGTGTATTATTTTTTTCATATGATGAACTCTATTGGCTAGAATTTTGTTGGGAATTTTTGCATCTATATTCATGAGAGACACTGGTCTGTAATTTTCTTTTTTTGTGGCATCTTTGCCTGGTTTTGTTATCAGGGTTATGCTGGCTCCATAGAATGAATTCGGAAGTGTTGCTTCCTCTTCTATGTTCTGAAACAGTTTGACTAGTACTGGTATAAGCTCTTCTCTAAATGTTTGGTAGAATTTTCCAGTGAAGCCATCGGGGCCAGGGCTTTTTTTTGTTGGGAGTTTTTTTTATTACCTTTTCAACCTCTTCTCTTGTTATAGGTCTGTTCAGATTTTCAACATCACTTCGTGTTAGTTTGGGTAGGTAATGGGTTTCTAGAAATTTATCCATTTCCTCTAGGTTTTCAAATTTTTTGGAGTATAGCTTTTCATACTATTATGATCCTTTTTATTTCAGTTGGGTCTGTTGTAATATCCCCCATTTCGTTTCTTATTTGGGTTATTTGCATCCTGTCCTGTTTTTCTTTTGTCAGTCTGGCCAGTGGTTTGTTGATTTTGTTGATCCTTTCAAAGAACCAACTTTTGGTTTTGTTGATTCTTTCTATTGTTTTTCTATTTTGTATTTATTTCTGCTCTGATCTTTACTATTTCCTTTCTTCTGGTGGCTGTGGGCTTATTTTGCTGTTTTCTATTTGTTTGAGTTGTGTAGTTAATGTTTTGAATTTGTCCCTTTCTTCTTTTTTGCTGTGTGCATCTATTGCTATAAATTGTCCTCTGAGGACTGCCTTTGCTGTGTCACAAAGGTTTTGTTATGATGTGTTCCAGTCTCGTTTGATTCTAGGAATTTTTTTATTCCATCTCTGATTTCTTCTATTACCCAGTGGTTTGTAAGCAGGGTCATTATTCAGTTCCCACGTAATTGATTTTTTTTTCCTTGCTCTTCCTTGATGGCATTGTGGTCAGAAAAGATACTTTGTATTATCTCAACTTTTTGGATCTTGTTGAGGGTTGCTCTGTGGCCTAAGATGTGGTCTATTCTGGAGAACGTTACATGTGCATTGGAAATGAATGTGTACTTTGCAGCGGTTGGATGGAGTGTTCTATATATGTCTATGAGGTCAAGTTGGCTGATTGTGCCCTTTAGGTCTTCTGTATCTTTGCTGAGTTTCTTCTTAGTTGTTCTGTCCTTTACTGAGAGTGGTGTGTTGAAGTCTCCTACTATTATTGTGGAACTGTCAATTTCTCTTTTCAGTGCTGTTAGACTTTGTGTTATGTATTTTGGAGCCCTGTCATTGGGTGTGTAGATGTTTATTATGGTTATGTCTTCATGATGGATCGTCCCCTGAATCATTGTATAGTGTCCTTCTTTGTCTTTTATGGCGGGTTTTGTTTTAAAGTCTATTTTATCTGAGATTAGTATTGCCACTCATGCTCTTTTTTGGTAGCTGCTTGCTTCATATATTTTTTTCCATCCTTTGATTTTTAATAATTTACATCTTTGTTTCAAAGGTGTGTCTTGTGTACATAGCATATTGATGGATCCTGTTTTTTTTAATCCATTCTGTCACTCTCTCTTTATGGGGGCATTTAGGCCATTTACATTCAGTGTAATTATTGATAGGTGTGAGTTTATTGCTGTCATTTTGTAGTGCTTTTTTTTTTTTGTGGTGCTGACGTTTTCTTTGTTCCTCTTATTCTTCTGTGCTGAATTCCTTTTGTGTGGGGATTTTTTTTCATTTGTTTTGTTTTTGTAGGTTTTGTTTTTACTGAGACTTTGTGTTTTTCTTCTTCATGTTGATGCATAGGTTTGTTAACTTTCTTTGTATTTACCTTGAAATTTACCCTTATTTTCCTAGGTTTGAACCAGTCTATTATTACTTGGTATCGCCTTGCCTTCCTCTCCATTAGAAGGTTCTATACCTACACCATTTATTCCCTCTTTTATTGTTCTAATGTTGTTGTCATTTACAGATTAACCTCTGTAGTTCCCTGTTATAACTCTTTCGGTTTTGGATAGTCCTTGAGAGTTCATTTCCTAGGTTGGTATCTGGCTTGTATGAACCTGAGTCCTATATTCAGCCTGTGGTCTGATGTTGTTTGTTCTCAGATTGAAGGACTCCCTTTAATAAGTCCTGTAAGTTTGGTTGTTTTTTACATAGTTCCTTAATTTCTATTTATCTGAAAGTGTCCTAATTTCACCATCATATTTGAATGTGAGTTTTGCAGAATATATTACTCTTGGCTGGCAATTTTTTTCTTTCAAGTTTTATATATATCATCCCTTTGCCTTGTTACCTGCATGGTTTCTGCTGAATAATCTGAGCTGAGTCTTGTTTCTTCTCTGTATGTGATTTTTTGTTTTTCTCGAGCTGCTCTCAGGATTCTTTGTCTTTGGTTTTAGTGAGTGTGATTATATGTGTCTTGGTGATTTTCTTCTGGGGTCTATCTTATATGGGGTTCGTTGAGCTTCTTGGATGGTCAGGTTTTCATCTTTCATGATACTGGGGAAGAGTTCTGTCAGCAGTTCTTCAACGATCCTCTCTGTGTTGTCTGTTTTCTCCCACTGTTCTGGAACTCCGATCACTTGCAAATTTTTGCTTTTGATTGTATTCCACATAATTCTCAGGGTTTCTTCATTCTTTTTTCTGATTTCTCCTCAGAGTTGTATCCAAGTGTTTGTCTTTAATTTCACTTATCCTGTCTTCCATCATTTGAAATCTGCTCCTCAGCCCTTCTATGACACTGTCCACTTCTGAAATCTTGTTTATCTTTTGGATTTCTAATTGCTGTTTTTGTATGATTTCTAGTTATTATTTCAGCATTTTGTTCCTGCAGTACTTCCCTGAATTCTTCCACTTATTTGTCTGTATTTTCCATGAATTTTTTTGCCTTTTCTATGAATTTGTGTATTTTGTCCCATTCTTGTCTGCTTTTTGGTTCAACTCTTGGATATCTCTGAACAGTAGAAATTTGAATTCCCTATCAGGTAGTTCTAGTGCCTTTTCTTCTACCGAAAGTCATTTAGTGTTTTATTTTGGATGCCTACTCGAACATTTTGTCCTATTTTTAAATGTTCTGACATTGTCTGCTGTCTTTGGGACATTCAGTAGTAACTTTCCTCGTTTATTGATTGTAAATTTTTTTTGTTTTATCCTGCTTCTTTGTTTTATTTAGTTATGTCTGAGTAGACGGGCTGCATGTTCTTTGTTGTTTGCTTGTTTGTGGGCACAGTACTTTTCACCTCCTTGTCCAATAGGCAGGTTCAGTCACTCAGGTATGGTACAGCAGGGCAGATTCAGCTGAACGGGAGTTGCTGGAATGCGTTCTTTGTGGCACGTACTAGGGCGACAAGGTGAGCTGGGAATCAGTGCAGGGCAGGTTCCAGTAGGCCGTACCTGTGCTGCTTGGGGGTGTGATGCTCAGCACATGGTGCAGGTAGGCAGGAAGGTGGGGAGAAATTGTCATGTGTGGATCTAAGACGAGTATGGGAAAAAGGAGATAGAGGAAAGAGGAGAGAGAGGAGAGAGGAACAGGAGGCAAAAACATACAAAGAAACAAACAAACAAACAAAAAAGAGTACTAAGGGAGCTTGCCATTGGAGTGGAGAGATGAGAGACTGAGACATGGAGAAATACAAAAAAGAAAAACAAGAAAGAAAAAAGGTAAAAGGAAAAAAATGAATAAATGAAAATCAGAAAAAAGAAAAGCAATGCCTCTAGTGATCCCACCGGCGCAGCTGCAAGGACTGTGGAAGTTGCTCTCAGGCCATGAAGTACAGCCTGGCTATGAGGGGTAGAGGTGTCTTACATCACCAGGTATTTATGAGACAGGAAGAGAAGGTAAGTATAGACAGATGAGAAACTGATAGATGAAGAAAAACAAAAAGGGAAAAAGAGAGAAAAGAAAACAAAAAACAAAACCAAAAAAAAAAAAAAAAAAAAAACCAAGAAAAAAGAAATGGTCCCAGGGATCCCACTGCGTGACTGCGCAGACTGAGGGAGTAGTTCCCAAACTGCACAGTACTGCCCAGCTCGAAGGGGCTCCCAAGCAAAGAAAAGAAAAGCAAACACAAATGAAAACAGAACAAATCAAAACCAACAAACAAAAAAAAAGCCCTGAGGATCCCACCAGCATGGCGGCACAGGCCAGGAAGCAGTTCCACAGTCAAGTGGCATTTCACAGCCTTTCAGGAAGAAGCAAAGATGGCACACAGACTAGTTATTTGACAGAAAGGAGGAGGAGCTGGTGAGAGGTATCGAAGAAACCAAAAGAAGTGGAAAAAAGCAACACCAGCAACCAACAAATGGCACTTAGGGAGCCAGCCAGCGCAGGCAGGTGGAATCCAAGCAGCACAGGGTAAAGCCAGTGCTTCCCAGCCAAGAAACTGTGGCTGCAGGAAGGAGAGGAGTCTGAGTGGGGGTGAAAAAGGGCGGGGGGTTGGAAGTGTATATGGCTCATTACCGGTTGTTCTGTCTCTTGCTGGGAGCTCCATGAAGCTGCTTTCCCGCACTTCCTGTTCTCTGATCTCCGACAGTTGTCCAAGGTGGTAGATTCATGCTGCATTAGCTGATAGTGGACCTCTGCAGGTATCTCTCCTGGCTCTCTATTCTCTGTCAGTTTCTAATTCCATTTGGTGCTTGGCTGAGTTCTTTATCTTTTCATCTGATGCTTAGGGTTTCAGGATTGACGTTTGTCTCTGTTTGACTTCGTTTTTTGAGTCTTTGCTGTAGATGGATGGCGTGGTGCTTCTGTCTATAGCACCATGGTACCTCGAATTCTCCACTGTATGTTAATTTAAATATATAATACATGCTAAAAGCTAAATCAATATCCTTATCAGTTAGTGGTCTGTTATCTTAGAAAATTACTCTAAACTCTATGGAGAACAAGAAACACATGAATTATATTAGTAGCAGTCCCCAATACCCACCCAAAGCTTTCAAGTACAAAAAAGTATTCCTTAGAATTCAATACAAAAAAAAAGCATGTTTGTATGCACATATGTATATGTGGTGTGTGTGTATGTATGTGCGTGTGTTTGCCCCGCACATGCACACATCACATAAATCACAGAACTTCTGCAAGTGCCAGAGAATTAGACTTGGAGGCTATGCCACCACTGGCTGCTGCCGTGGAGACCCATCTTCTGCTGCTCTTGCTGTTGCTGGACAAAGGCACCACAGCTCCTGTTATCAAGTTAGGATAGGGTATGTTTGCACTAGCACCACTATTGCTACCACTTCTTTAGGTTGTATGTCTCTCTGCCATCCTCACTCTAATGGACACCATAGAAAGCCTCCCTCTTCATGTTACTCTCTTCCAATCAAAGTCTTGTGTAGATTTACTTGATTGGCTGAGCCTAGGTCACGCGCCTGCCCCCTAACTACAAGAGACCCTGAGAAAGTGAACTTGGCTTCTTCCTTTGCAAAGTAAGACTCATATTGCAGGAAATTTCCGAAACGTGGATAGAGTGTCCAAATGTGCTAAGACACCACAAAGGATGGTAAATGTCTACTACAAGTTTGGGGATTCAAAAATACAGGTTGTACCAGAATATAACTCAAAGAAAAATTCTATAGAACATAAGGCTTTAAAAAAACAGACATAAAGCAATTTTGCAATCTACCTAAACTATAACAGAAATCTAAAGCATTATTTTTAAATGTCAACAAGGGCTTTAAAATTATGAGTATAGTTTAGTTGACTCTTTTTCTCCCCTATCATTCACACTGAGACTCTCTCATCTTTGAGGATGGTAATTGAAAGCTGACTCTAAACTCAGCCTGTAGGTCTATGAGAAATAGCTGTGATTACACCAGGACTCTACATGGAAATTTCACAGCAATTTTACAAAACAAAGATCATACCGAAGAAACTGACTTTTCCTGTCAGTGTATTAGTACATTCCTATTTTCTTATCAAACCACTCCCTGATGAATATCTGTTATCATTAGTTAGTGGCAATAATATATTTATATATTTACTGAATTTTACTATACTTATCCAAACAACTCTTATAACAAATCAATGGTTCAGAGAAAATAATGAAGTTATCTTAGCATTTCAGCTCAGAAGCACATTTGTTTTTTGTATTACATGCTAAGGAATGCTTTTTTCACAGTTGGAAGCTTTTTCTTTTCTTTTTATTTTTTTCTTCTTCATATTGGGAATAGCTACTAAAATAATTAATCTCTTTCTTGTTCTCCATAGTTTGGAGTCATTTTCCAAGATGACAGACCATTGATTGATTAAGTACATTGATTTAGCTTTAACTTAAAAATTGTCAGGACTTTCTTTGCAAAGATTTTCAAAGTATTTACTCCTGTTCTGTTCGTGGTTGGATCATGGTTATTAGTGGGTAGCGTCACTGTGTACTAAAATGGAATCCATGCCTCATGGCTTTGTATTCCTGCTCCTTGCAGCAAGCAGACCCAGGCTAAAGCATTGTCCGTTGGGGTATGCTGACCATCATCCTTTCCTCTTTCCTTCACTTTCTGCCTCTCTCACTCTCTTTCCTGCTCCTCCTTAGAGCAAGTAAAACAAAGGCAAGATTTTTGGGGAAAGAGCACCTCTTACATCTAGTAAAATCCTGAGACCCACATGTAACCTTTGTATCTATAAAAATACAATATTTTTACTCTGATGTTGCTACTGTTTATTCATGTACAGAACAGGGCAGCGCTCTGGCATTACTGGCTTTCCTGAACATAAGACCATCAAAACAACACTGTTTCTCAGCAGTCACCATTGACTTTCTGATGGTCAAATTCAATGATTTCATGAGTTTTTATTCTCTTTTATCTCTGTGCAGTATATCTGATTCTCTTAGTCAGTCCTTCCTCTTTCAAATGCTTTACTTGGCTTTTATGCCATGTTACTTTACTAATTACTTATGGTGACTCAAATCTGTTGAGTTTTTGCCCAGAATTTATTTACCTGTCTTCTAGCAAAATGTTGTTGTTGTGTGCTTGAGTTGATTCTGACTCTTAGCAACCCTATAGGATAGAAAACTGCCCAGTAGGGTTTCCAAGGCTGTGATCTTTTCGGAAACAGATTATTACATCTTCCCCTGCAGACTGACTGGTAGGTTCAGAATGCTGACCTTTTGGTAAACAGCTGAGTGCTTTAACCACTATGCTACCAGGGCTACCTTCTAGCAAAATCCAAAAAAAACCAAAAAAACACCAAACTTGTTGGTAACATCCCCTACAATGTCAGCCCATATTCTTTAGCCCCACCCATAGCTTAAGATGTGGGTATTCATTGGTCCTGATCAAATTAGTGAACCGCATTCTCCTGGCTACAATAATTGGTTCAGGGAGGGGCACATAATCGACAGAGCCCATTAGATACAATAAGAATTTGCTGAGATTTCTGGTAAAGAGATCCTTTTTCTGTCCCCTCAGACATGAGTAGGGAAGGATATAAAGCTTGGAGCTTGCTGTAGCCACTTGTCCACCAAATGGAATTTGAGATTGGAATCCAAGTAGCAGGAAGCAGAGTAGAGAAATAGAGGAAAGCTTCATCCTGATGGCATTCTAGTGTTTAAATCCTTCACCCAGCTGCATTTGAAGCCAGCCTACTATAAACTTATCAGAGACAAGAGATAATAGATTGTCTCCCCCAGTTTGATTTGAATTTTCTGTCTCTTGCAACCTAAATAGTACCTAATAATACAAAAACAAACAAATAAAACAACCTAAATATTGTATTGTCATATAAAGTATAGGAGAAAGTTCTTAGAAAGATACATTTCAAAATGGTAAGCATGGTCATCTCTGGGAAGAGGAAGCTGTTATGGGGGAAAGATGGTTGGGAAGAAACTTTTGTGTTATCTATTGTTAGACTGATTTACACTATGGATGCATCATTTGTACAATTAAAAACAAACATCCAATAAACAAACACCCTTCTGCCAACCCCACCAGCTCCTCTCAATATCAATAACAAATTCTGTTGAATTATTTACCAATCCCTTCACCTGATACTCATGATATATAGCAGGATAGCTAAAACCTGTCTTTCTGTCCCTCTTCTATGGTAGGTCTTTAGTGTTCCTGCAGGTTGTAACCAAAATTTCCTTAAAACTGGAGCTTTAGAATTCACCTTGCAAACTCAGAATTATAGTTTACTCTGAAGTAGAAATTATTTTTCCAAATAATTTTTTCACACCTACTCTAGTCAGTAAGTAGTTAATGCATCATTATATGCCCTGCAAGTAAGAAAAACAAGGTACAGACTAACCTAGTGATTTGTCTAGAATTGTACGATAACTCAGTGGTAGAAATGAGACTCGTGTCTTTGAGTCTCAGCCCGTGGATTTTCCATTTTATCACAATCTGCAGTCGGGACAGTCCTTGGGGAACTCCATTTTATACTCATGATCTGGGGCTAAATTGAAGTTGGCTCCCTCCAGGGGCCTGAAAACCGCTGTTTAACTCTGAGTCAGATGCCCTTTTTTTTTTCTTGACACATTTCTTTTCAGGTGCCATCTGACAGTAGGTATATAAATGCCGTGATGATATGGAGCAGGACCACTCAAAGTAGTTTAGTCTCCTGTGACACAAAAGCTAAACTTCCAGAAAGGGATACTGAGGAGCCAAGGTGTTCACTACACCAGCTAGGAGTAAAAGGAAGCTTGTTTCACCTCAGCAAGAGGGAATGATCACCAGTTCCAGGTGCTTCTCAGCAGGAAGCTGTTCTCTTCAGAAGCCATGTGAATCGTCTCACCACCAGGGGGCGGGGTTTTACTACAGTAGGCACGAAAACAGGCGCTAACTCTCCTGAATTTTTTCTGAGGCCTGAATATTAGAGTTAATTGTTCCAGAGCTAAAGGTTCTGTTTAACTGATCTCTAGGAATGATGATAAAGCCTTGGTTTAAAGTCACAAAATACATTTAAACAGTTAAACCCTCTGAGCTCATTAATTCATTTTTCCTTGTTGCTGGAAAGGAAAGTGCTATGTTATTGAGATAATCTTGATTGATAATCCAAATGAAAATAATTTTTTCAAATTGTGCTTTAAGTGAAAGTTTACAATTCAAGTGAGTTTCTCGTACAAAAATTTATACACACATTGTTATGTGACCCTACTTGCGCTCCCTATACTGTGACAGCACACTTCTTTCCACCTCGGATTTCCTGTGTCCGTTCAACCAGCTCCTGACCGCTTCTGCTCTCATCTTGCCTCCAGACAGGAGCTGCCCATTTAGACTCATATATCTACTTGAGCTAAGAGGCACACTCCTCACAAGTATCACTTTATGTCTTATAGCCCAGTCTAATCTTTGTTTGAAGAGCTGGCCTCAGGAATGGTTTTAGTTTTGGGCTAACAGAGAGTCCAGAGGCCGTGTCTTCCGGGGTCCCTCCAATCTCATTAAAACCTTTAAGTCTGGACTTCAAAGAAAATAATTTTGACAAATACTAATATAATTTTCTACTGAAAAAAGATGACAAAATCCGGTTCTCTAGAAGGAAAAAAAAAAAGACAGACTGAATGAAAAATAGGCCCAGGCTAAGAAACCTTTTGCTAAAATAAGGGAAATAAAAGAATATTGGAATTGGAAGGAATAGAATCATATACTTCACCTCTTGACCTCAGCCTGAAGGATGAAAACAAATCAGAGGGACAAAGTCATCCTTCTTGAAGTGAAATTGTCTACAGTGATTTACAAATTATTTAGATCAAAATTTAAAAAAAGCAGCAATTAACTCAATAGTTTAAAAAAATAACTGTAAATAATGTCATCTTTGCTGTTTCAAGCAAATGAGGAAAAAAAAACTGCATATATTTTTGAGTACAGTTAAAACAACCCCTGCAAATAGAGGCCAGCTGTGGGGATTTCTCAACCTTCCTTTAGTGAGCACATTGAGGGAGGGAGATGGAGATTGCCTATAGAATCACAAATCAGATTCCTGGGTTTTCTCTCTACCAGTGGGAACTACCTAGTTACAGAAGAGGGAAATGCATATATATGAATCTTCTTTTAATCATCAAAGATCGTTAAAGGAGGTTTGAGATTCACCTGGGACGTGTTATCGCTCTCTAAACTGAAGGAAGATTGGCGATAAATGAGAAAACTGGTTATAGATATTGGAGGACACGGTCCTAAATTGCTCCAGAACAAAATAATTTAGTCCCAGGGAACAAGACCATATTGGGCAATGTAACAATACTGTAAAAGGAAGGCTACTTACTTGCTACTTGCTATACCAGAGTATTTTTTCCCCAGGCCCTTTCCAGCCCTGGCTACTGGCCACTCCCAGGCTGTCTGAAGGCGGGTCAGGCTTGTTTAAGTAGTTCTCCCCCTACCCTCCAAATCCATGCAGCGCCCAGGTCAGGAAATCTGTTACCTGGCATCCCCATATGCGCCTGCTCCCCAGTATGCAGCTCTGAAAACAGGGTCAATTCCACACCGGTGCTCAGAGCCTTAAATGAAGGAGCCTAGGTCAAAGGTCGCATCTGACCGGAAGATGGGGTTTGGGGGTCCGGACGGGGCGGAGCAGGACCAGGGCCCCGCCTCGTAGGTGGAGCGTGTCCTTGGTCCCGCCCTCCAGGCCCCTCCCTCTAGGCCCCGCCCCACATGTGACCCACGGCCCCACCTCCCGCCCGCTTCGTAGCGCCAGCTCGGCAGGCGCGGGGCGTTGAGTCTCGAGTGAGACCGGCCAGGGTCCAACTCGGCAGTGCCGGGGCTCGGCTGGCAGCAACTTTCTCCCCGGAGTGGCCGCGGCGGCGGCGGCTGCTGCCGTGGCAGCCGGAGCCGGGAGGAAGAAGGCGTCGGCGGTGGCTGCAGCGGCTGCTCTTGCCGGCTCGGGCTGTACAGCCCGCGGAGATAACCGGCCCGCGGAACCTCGTCCCCCCGGGAAGCCCCGGGCCCCTGCCCTATGTCCCGCAAGGCGAGCGAGAATGTGGAGTACACGCTGCGGAGCCTGAGCAGCCTCATGGGCGAGCGGCGCAGGAAGCAGCAGGAGCCGGACGCGGCGAGCACGGCCGGGGAGCGCAGCCTGTTGGCGGCCGCGGAGTCGAGCGCCAGCCTGCACAGCGGCGCGGGCGCGGGCGGTAGCGTCGGGGACCTGGAGCGCGCGGCACGGCGGCAGTTCCAGCAGGACGAGACCCCCGCCTTCGTGTACGTGGTGGCCGTCTTCTCCGCGCTGGGCGGCTTCCTGTTCGGCTATGACACCGGCGTGGTGTCGGGGGCCATGCTGCTGCTCAAGCGGCAGCTAAGCCTGGACGCGCTGTGGCAGGAGCTGCTTGTGTCCAGCACCGTGGGGGCGGCCGCCGTCTCAGCGCTGGCCGGCGGGGTCCTCAACGGCGTCTTTGGCCGCCGTGCCGCCATCCTCCTGGCCAGTGCCCTCTTCACCGCCGGCTCTGCGGTACTGGCCGCGGCGAACAACAAGGAGACGCTGCTGGCGGGACGCCTGGTCGTGGGACTCGGCATCGGTGAGTTTGGGATCCGCGAAGGGCGTCCCGGGGCTCCTGGCGTCACCGCCCTTGGCCCTCCTCGCTGGTATCCTCTCACTAGCGTTGTCTTCTCTCCGGCTTCCCCGTCGGGTCTTGCCAGGTCCCGAGTATCCTCCACTTCTTTTCCCTTGAGAGCCTATCTGGTGTTACTCTAGCCCCTAACCCACTTATTCCTTGGGGGTGGTGGTCCTTGTAGTCTCACCTGAGCCCGCTCTGGGGCTCCGATCGTCCACGGACAAGTCAGGCCCGGCAGTTGCCGCTCTCTGAGCACTTCCAGGGACCTCGCTGATAACCAGCTTTTTCCTTGATCCAGCCCTACCTGGTCCCTTTTCTAGGACTTTCTGGGATCTGTTTACTTTCCTGCACTGTCCCACTTTGTTTTCTCCACTGCTAGCCCATTTCCTTTTATAGGATATGCAATTCCGAACCCAGTAGCAAAGTGGAGTAAGTAATCGAGTAGTTCTGAAACTGTTCTATCCTGTCCCTCTTTCCTTCCAGAGGCATTTGTCTTTATTTGGCGTATTATTTTCTCTCCTTTTGCTTTTACTCTTTGTATTATTGCTTTTCAGCTTTTCATCGTTTTCCCAAATTATTTCCATGCTCCTCTGTTCTTTTTCCTTTGAGTCCATATTCACTCATTCTTCTCTTTGTTTTGCCTCTCATGCTTTCCTGTTGGGAAGCAAATTATCCATTAAAAGTCGTGTTCACTTCCTAAATTGATTTAGGAGCAACTCTCCCTGTGGATAAATGCCCAGCAAGATAGATGTTTGTAATTTACTTCAAAAATGAAGAAATTAAGGTTCCTCTGTCATTGGTTTTTCACCCTGGTTGCTGAGCAGAGGAGGTACAGTTGGCAAGTTCTTGGCAGGTTGAAGCCATTTGAAATGTGCTCAGTATTATTAGAAAGCACTTTTGAGGGAAAGTGGGGCATTGAGACTTAAAATCTCACTAGTAATTTTTTCAAGACACACCACTGATACTTTTTTAATGTTTCATTTCAGAATTCAGTTTTATGTTTCCTTTAGGGTGCTGTTGAAGTATTTCATAGGCGTGGCTGGGGTTTGATGGAAGCACCTTAAACCTGGGGCTCCTGGTGATCTGTTGATTCACCATTTGTTTGATGTTCATGATTTCCACCCCTCCTCTCTGGGCTTTTAGGGGAAGTGAGCCTCATTCACACAGCTCTATATGTAGGGGCCGTGAGCCTAAACCCCAGCTTATTGTTGTTGTTTGCCATTGAGAGTCATTCCAACTCATGGCAACCCTTTAGAAAAGAGTAGAACTGCCCCATAGGATTTCCTAGCCTGTAATATTTATAGGCGCATATCGCCAGCTCTTTTCTCCGGTAGAGCTGCTGAGCTTTCCATTAGCAGCTGAGCTCTTAAGCATTGTGTGCCACCACACCACCATACCCACTGCCTTTGAATCAATTCCGACTGAGGGCGACCGTATAGGACAGAGTAGAACTGCCCCATAGGGTGTCTAAGGCTATAAATCTTTATGGAAGCAGACTGCCACATCTTTCTTCCCCGGAACAGCTGATGGGTTCGAACCACTGACCTTTTGGTTAGCAGCCGAGCACTTTAACCACTACGCCACCAGGGCTTCTAAATAACTGCACTTCATATCAATAGTCTGGCATTGCTTGCCTTTTTTTGGTGGTGGGGTGGTCTGTTGTATTGTTATTAGTGAAGCAGGGCATGGTTCTCAGTAAAATGTTAAATTGCCCCATCAAAGTCCAAAATGACCAAAAAGCCCAGCTGAGGTTAAACCTCTTTGTATAAGAACTACCTGTGCCTTCAGGACCCTTCAAGAAATAACCTGTCATTAAACCAAATGGTCAGAATCCTTTTCTCAGCATTCTCTGCTTGGGACAACCATACCACCTTTTGTGTTTCTTCTACCAACATAGAAATAACGTAATTTTAGGTAGCAAATCACCAAACTTTGTTCAGTAAGATTGAACCTTATTTGTGATTTTGAAATTGAATAATGTTTTGGGGCGATTGCTAAATGAAGTAGTGTTTAGTTACGGCAAATATCGGATATTTGAGTATTACGTTTAGTTTTTTATCTTATTGGAAAATTGTATGCAAGATCTCCTTCCAGATGTTGAAAGCAGTATGGTAAGGAGAGTTGATACTCCAGGAAGGGTGATAAGGTGGGATAAAGCAAGGTAGAACTTGCTAAGCTCCTTCAGAGAGGCACACAGAGAACTGGTTGCCGTCTAGTCGATTCTGACTCAGAGTGACCAGATAGCACAGAGTAGAACTACCCCATAGAGTTTCAAAGGCTGTAAATCTTTACTGAAGCAGACCGCCACATCTTTCTCCTGTGGAGTGTCTGGTGGATTCAAACCGCTGACCTTTCAGTTAGCAGCTGAGCGCTTTAACCACTGCATCACGAGGGCTCCTTGATTCACAGAGAGGGCTGATAAATTTAGAGGGCACATTTACCCCTGACAGAGGGTAGCCAGAAGCTCTTCCTGATAGAAGTGGTATGCTGATGCATGCCTTAGAGTCGATTCCAACTCGTGTGCCAGAGTAGAACTGTGCTCCATGGGGTTTCAGTAGCGATTTTTTCGTAAGTAGATCATTAGGCCTTTCTTTTGAGGACCTCTAGGTAGGCTCCAGCCTTTTGGTTAGCAGCGGAGTGTGTTAACTGCACCACCCAGGGAACCAAACCAAACCCACTGCTGTGGAGTCAGTTCCAACTCAGAGCAACCCTACAGGACAGAGTAGAGCTGCCCCATAGTTTCCAAGGCTGTAATCTTTACGGAAGCAGACTGCCACATCTTTCTCCCCTGGAGCCACTGGTGGGTTCAAACCACTGACCTTTTGGTTAGTAGCCAAACGTTAACAACTAGGCCACCAGGGCTTCACCCAGGGGAAAAAACCCCTCAAAATAGAAGCCTTGTTGCAAAGTTTCATAGATACCCTCTTCATAAAATAAAGCAAGTTTTAAGGTCACAGGTTTTGAAATAGGACAGATTAAGAAAACAAACACCACTGCTCTTTTGGAAGGCTAAGAATATTAGTTTGGAATATCAGTTCATGTTATAAGAAGACTGTCATTAATGCTTCCTGATTAAAAAAAAAAGGATTTTACTTGTACTAAGTGCATGTTTTGCATAGATCCTCGTTTGATGTCACAAGAATTATTTTTCATTTACAAGGAAATGGGTCCCTAACATGAATATTTTTTAAGGGATACTAAATCAGTTTTGCTTGTATAGTACGGTAAATCTGGGTCAATTTCATGCCATCTTTAAGTAGTTAATTTTAATGTGTGGTCAGGGCTTTCTTTCTTGTTCTTTTGGTATGATGCTTAGTAAATGATTGGTGAATAATGGAAATGTGACTTCTAATATCTTTTTCAGGCAAGTTTGCAGGAATAATTTTTTTTTTCCTCCACAGATTTACCTAGGGTCTTGAGAATGAGAACCAGACAAGGATGCCCTTTATCACCGCTGTTATTCAGCATTGTGCTGGAGGTCCTAGCCAGAGCAATTAGGCTAGAAAAAGGAATAAAGGGCATCCAACTTGCTAGGGAAGAAGTAAAACTGTCTCTATTTGCAGATGATATGATCTTATACACAGAAAACCCCAAAGAATCCACAAGAAAACTACTGGAACTAATAGAAGATTTCAGCAAAGTATCAGGATACAAAATAAACATACATTGGATTCCTCTACACCAACAAAGAGAACTTCAAAGAGGAAATCACCAAATCAATACCATTTACAATAGCCCACAAGAAGATAAAATACTTAGAGATAAATCTAACCAGAGACGTAGATTACCTATACGATAAAATCTACAAGACACTACTGCAGGAAACCAAAAGAGACCTGCATAAGTGTAAAAACATATCTTACTCATGGGTAGGAAGACTCAACATTGTGAAAATGTGAATTACTACCCAAAGCGATCTACAGATACAATGCAATCCTGATCCAAATTCCAGTGGTATTTTTTAATGAGATGGAGAAACAAATCACCAACTTTGTATGAAAAGGGAAGAGGCCCCGGATAAGTAAAGCATTACTGAAGAAGAAGAACAAAGTGGGAGGCCTCACGCTACTTGATTTTAGGACCTATTATACTGCCACGGTAGTCAAAACAGCCTGGTACTGATACAACAGATACATAGACCAATGGAACAGAATCGAGAATCCAGATGTAAATATATCACCTGTGAGCAGCTGATATTTGACAAAGGCCCAAAGTCCGTTAATTGGGGAAAAGACAGTCTCTTTAACAAATGGTGCTGGCATAACTGGATATCCATCTGCAAAAAACTGAAACAAGACCCGTACCTCACACCATGCACAAAAACTAACTCAAAATGGATCAGAGACCTAAATATAAAATCTACAATGATAAAGATCAGGGAACAAAAAAATAGGGACAATGTTAGGAGCCCTAATACATGGTATAAACAGAATACGAACCATAAATAACAGTGTACAAACACCAGAAGAGAAACTAGATAAGTGGGAACTCCTAAAAATCAAATGCTTTTGCTTGTCAAAAGACTTCACCACAAGAATAAAAAGACAACCTACAGACTGGGAAAAAAATTCTGGCTATGAAAAATCCAGTCAGCGTCTAATTTCTAAAATCTACAAGATACTGCAAAAACTTCAACAACAGAAAGACAAATAACCTAATTAAAAAATGGGCAAAGGATAGGAACAGGCACTTCGCCAAAGAAGACATTCAGGCGGCTAACAGACACATGAAGAAAGGCTCACGATCATTAGCCATTAGAGAAATGCAAATCAAAACTACAATGAGATACTGTCTCACCCCAGCAAGGCTAGCATTAATCCAAAAAACACAAAATAGTAAATATTGGAGAGGTTGTGGAGAGACTGGAACACTTATACACTGTTGGTGGGAATGTAAAATGGTACAACCACTTTGGAAATTGATTTGGCACTTCCTTAAAAAGCTAGAAATAGAAATACCATGCGACCCACCAGTCCCGCTCCTTGGAATATATCCTAGAGAAGTAAGAGCCGTCATACAAATAGATAAATGCACACCCATGTTCATTGCAGCACTGTTCATGATAGCAAAAAGATGGAAGCAACCTCGGTGCCCATCAATGAATGAATGGATAAACAAATTATGGTATATTCACACAATGGAATGCTGCACAACAGTAAACAATGATGAGCCCATGAAGCATAACATGGAGGAATCTGGAAGGCATTGTGCTGAGTGAATTTAGTCAGTCACAAAAGGACAAATATTGTGTAAGACCACTATTATAAGAACTCAAGGAAGGGTTTAAACACAGGAGAAAACATTGTTTGATGGTTACGAGGGTGGATAGGGAGGGAGAGGGGTATTCACTAACTAGATAGTAGACAAGAATTAGGTGAAGGGAAGGACAGCACACACTACAGGGGAAGTCAGCACAACTGGACTAAACCAAAGCTAAGAAGTTTCCTGAATGTATCCAGACACTTTGAGGGACAGAGTAGCAGGGGGAGGGGTTTGGGGACCATGCTATCAGGGGACATCTAGGTCAACTGGCATAACAAAGTTTATTAAGAAAATGTTCTGCATCCTACTTTGGTGAGTGGCACCTGGGGTCTTAAAAGCTAGTGAGCGGCCATCTAAGATACATCAATTGGTCCCAACCCATCTGGAGTAAAGGAGAATGAAGAACACTAAAGACACGAGGAAAGTATTAGCCCAAGAGACAGAAAGGGCCACATAAACCGGAGACCGCATCATCCTGAGACCAGAAGAACTAGATGATGCCTAGCTACCACCAAATGACTGCCCTGAAAGGGAACACAGCAGAGTCCCTGATGGAGCAGGAGAAAAGTGGGGCACAAAACTCAAATTCTACTAAAAAGACTAGACTTAATGGTCTGAGACTGGAAGAACCCTAGAAAGCACGGCCCCCAGACTTTCTGTCAACCCAGAACTAAAACCATTCCCGAGGCCAACTCTTCAGACAAAGATTAGACTGTACTATGGGACATAAAATGATACTCATGAAGAGTGTGCTTCTTAGTTCAAGTAGATACATGAGACTAAATTGTCAGCTCCTGTCTGGAGGTGAGATGAGAAGGTAGAGAGGGTCAGGAGCTGGTTGAATGGACACGGGGAATCTGGTGTGGAAAGGAGGAGTGGGCTGTCACAGTATAGGGAGAGCCATTAGGGTCACATAACAACGTATGTATAAATTTTTGAATAAGAGACTAACTTACATTGTAAAGTTTCACTTAAAGTACAACAGTAAAATTAAAGAGAAAAAAATTTACCTAGGGTAAATAGAAGGCCTGTGGGGTCAGGGATTTTTTGTTAAACTTTGTTTGCTGATACCACCTCACATAGGAGGTACTTGTTGAATGAATGAAAGAATAGTGAGCTGAAAGTTTGAAAAGATAATAATTTCGCCGTCAATAGGGCATCGTTAAGGGTTGTTCTTTAAAAAATTAGTGCATTATTAAAATATTTGAAAGGCTTCCTGAGAGGTTTAGTTGTAATAGTTCATCTTAGATGACTGCTGGCAAGCTTTTAAGACTCCAGATGCCACTCACCAAAGTAGGATGCAGAACATTTTCTTAATAAACTTTTGTATGCCAATTGACCTAGATGTCCCCTGATAGCATGGTCCCCAAACTCCTGCTACTCTGTTCCTCACAGTGTCTGGTTGCATTCAGGAAACTTCATTCATTCATCTACTCTACAAATGCTGATTAAGCACCCAATATCGATTCTGTCATATCTGGGGGAGAAAGTAATCAGATAGGTAAATAAAAATCCCACTCTGGAGGTGTTCGTCCTCTATTGGAGCAGAAAGGTATGTTGACAACAGTTAAAATACAATAAAGTGCCAGGGGAAGCACAAAGGACTAGATAGTTCTTTTGGTGGGGGAGTAAGTGGAACACTGACTCCTTGGATAGTGCAAAGGATTGGAGGTTCAAGTCCACCCAGCGGCACCTTGGAAGAAATGCCTGGCAATCTCCTTCCAAAAAATCAGACACTGAAAACCTTAATGGAGCACAGTTCTACTCTGTCAGAGTCACTCACAGGCAACTGGTTTAAGTAGAACACGGAATAAAGGAAGGTTTTATAGAGAGAGATTTAAACCAGGATTTGGAAGGTGAATAGGAGTTCAGCAGGTGATGTAGAGGCAGCTGGAAAAGGAACTAATATTTAGTCCTTTAGTATGTACTGTGCTATTACTTTACTATGTTATCTCATTTAAGCCTCAACACTGTGTAACAAGTACCCCTGTCCTGTTTTGTTGGATGTGGAAACTGCTTACAGTGGTTAAATGGTAAGGTCACTAGTACAAAGTTAGAATAAAAAAACAAAACAAAACAAAACCTCAGAATTCTTTTGCTCGTTCTGTTACCATCTGGGTTATTTTAGGTGGAGTTAACAGCAGGTGTAAAGGGACAGAAAAGTAAAAGCAGTATTTGAAGCAGAAGGTGAGTGAGGGGTAGCAGTGACACTGGAATTTTTTTGGGAGGTTAGACTAAAGAGGCTTTATTTGGCCATGGGTAAGTGCTACGGCTGCTAACCAAAAGATTAGCAGTTTGAATCCCCCAGGTCCTCCTTGAAAACCCTATGAGGCAGTTCTACTCTGTCCTATAGGGTTGCTACGTGTCGGAATCGACTTGATGGCCGTGGTTTTTTTTTAATGCAATGCCGGCCATTGGAGGTTTTTGACTGTAAATGATGTGAGATGTTTAAACATCCCTTGAATTTGGTCCTTTTTCTTTCTTTCCTTTTTTTTTTTTTGCTTCTCCAGTCTGCTTTTAAGCTCTTGCTATCTTCTTCCCCAGACCTTGCCTCCTAGAAGGTTGTAGTGTTAGGTATCCTTAGCTGAGATGGTTACTATGGGGTGGGTGAAGCACAGCATGGGGCCATGAATCACTGGAATAGGAGGAGCTACATGGAACCCTTCAACAGAAACTTTTGAAGAAGGAGCTGTTAAGAAGTAGAGTGTAGCTGTTAATCTGTATTAAATCTGTCGTATGTAGTAAAAGAACCATAAGAAATCAGGGGCTGTTGTATTTGTTTTTGTTTAAGGGTTCAGTTTCCTTGACTAGTTGGCAATAAAATCGGCAGCATTTATTGAGTGTCTGTTGTGTATTGAGTATTATTGTAGGTTTTAGATTTCACCAGATTCCTTTGATTCTTTTTGTTTGTTTTGCTCTTGTACTTTAATTGAATCTTGGGACCAGATTTTCTCCATTGCCCCTGCTCTACTTCTGCCACCACCTGCACATTTCAACTTGAAGACTCAGATTTCAAATAGGAAGACTCAATTTGGCATTCCAGAAATTCTTACATTCTACAGAGCCATCTTAATTTGCATTCCCTTTACACACAATCACATTTTGCTAATGTTTGGTTAACAGTATTGTACTTATAAGCAAGGTTTTTAAGAAGGGTTAGGTATAACAGGATGGAAAGAATATGAATTTGCTCAGGTTTGCTTTATTTATTTTCTGTGAACTTGGATCTCTCAAGTATAACACAATAAAATTTGTCTAGAAAGGGCAAACTACAAGAACATTGTACTGCTTTCACTGTTAGCATGTACAGAGTCAGCCAAAACGCATACAGTTTAGTCCTTTCTTCATAGTGTTGGCATTTATTCTGCTGCTCATTATAAGCAGTGATTTAGAACTAGTGCTGGTAATTTAGAACCAGTGTTGGTAATATCAAGAAGTCTCTGAATTCCAATATTCACCAATCTTCAAACCCTTTACTGAGATTTGACATAATAATTTATTTAGTACTGGATTTGTTGAATGAATCTTAGATTTACATCAGTTTCTCCTGTGTCAGTCCCTATTCCGTTACTCTCTCTATTGGAACACATTTTGTAGCCACATATTGCAGCATGTACTTGGAATATTATGGCCTGTAAGCATACTGCTTTTTAAAAATATCATATTTTTTTCCCAAACAGAACTTTGAATTGTTATTCCTCAATGTAAAGCAAAAGTAAAATTTTGTATGATTAAAAAATTATGCAATATTGAGATTAATGTTAGTACAGAATTTCATTAAAGATACGCATGGTTAGCAAGATGTAGGGCTTGGATTTTCACATAACCAGCCAAAGTAATTTTTTTTTTTTGGATCATCAAATTTGTTCTATTTTTTCCCCCCACTAATTCCTTTCAGTTTTGTCTTTTAGAGCAGGATTTTTGTATTTTGTTTCATGTTCTTTACTGGAATGAAACTGACCCTTGAAAGTAAAGCTTCTTCTTTTTACTTTCTCTTTTTCCTTGTTCTGTAGACACTAACAGTTTGTGTGCTCTCGCTCACCTTTTCTCTGGAGGCGTAAGGATGTGACACTGTAGAGTTATGGGTAGGATTATAACCTAATTATCTTTACCTAGTAGTATTGCAACACCCTCTTCAAGTACCTTGTCAGTAAGGTGACGTTAGTCTGTTAACATGGCTTATATGAAGTTGTTCATGTGCCTTCTTTGTAAAACTTCCTCTTTTTTCTCCACCCGTATTCCCATCCTTCGTGTTCTGAGTTCACGGTGAGAACGCAGCCAAAGTTGACTTCACACTTAATGTCTTTGATTTACCATCACAAATCATGTAGAAGCTTCTAGTAGAGCTTAAATAGCAAGCAGTCTTTGCCAACGTTACTCAAAAGCACATGAGTTTGTTTTTCTGATTGAATTTGTTTCCCTTCTATATCCCTCTGTCTAGAAATTTTTTTCTTTCTTTTGTTTTTCCTTTGACCTTCAGAGTAAGTAGTAGCAGCACTTCTATATAGAAAGTTTTCACTGTCGAGAGGAAAACATATACTCACCAGACAACTACAAAGCTTTTTTCACATTTAAAATTTATTTTCCTTAGATGTAGGGAGGAAAAAACAAACAAACAAGTTTTATAGGTATTTATATGGAATTCCTGGGTGCTGTAAACAGTTAACGTGCACTCACCTGCTAACCAAAAGCTTGGAGGTTTCAATCCACCCAGAGGCACCTCAGAAGAAAGGCTTGGCAGTCTACTTCCAAAAAATAAGCCATTGAAAACCCTATAGAGCACAGTTCTACTCTGACACACGTGGGGTCACCATGAATTGGAATCAACACGGCCACTGGTTTGGTTTTTATTATAAACTCAAGATGGGAGTATTGCATGCTTTCTATTTGTTGTTGTTGTTAGGTGCCGTTGAGTCAGCTTTTTACTCATAGTGACAGAGTAGAACTGCCCCATAGGGTTTTCTAGGCTGTAATCTTTATGGGATCAGATTGCCAGGTCTTTCTCCCATGGAGCCAGTGGGTACGATTAGCAGCTGAGCGCTTAACCATTGTGCCACCAGGGCTCCTTGCTTTCTATTTAGTTTATTAAATACTAGTACCACTGTTTGGAATAGTGTAGTCTGCAGTATGTGTGAAGAGCCACACAACAGGAACCTGTCTCACAAGACTGAGCAGTATGGTGAATGGTCAGAGTGGGCGGTGGTACCAGCATCCTTCTTCATCTGATCTTAGCATCTCCCTCTCCTGTTCTAGGAGGAGTGCGGACAGTCGCTCTTCAGGGCAGAGTATGGCTTGGCAATACATTTAGCTGCCAAACCCCTGGAAATGATAATACCTAACATTCGCTGAATGCTTCCTCTGCCAGGTACTCTTCTCACGATTTGGCATCTATTAATTCAAATAATCCTCATAATAACGCAGTGGGTTAGTACTATTATTATCCCCATTTTCAGATGAGGACATTCACGCATAGAGAGAGAGACTAACTTTCCCCTAGTCACAAAGCTACTTAAGTGGTGGAGCCGAATTTACACTCAGGAGGTCTGGCTTGAGAGTCTGTTCATGCTCAACCTCTGTGTGGCACACCTCTTCTCCCTGAAACTAGCACAGTTGTTTTCTTTAACGTGATATTTTATAGGGACATTACTTTTAAAATATAAACAACTGAGTGTTGAACACAGCCATGATTTTGTTTTTATTATTTTTTTACTGTACTTTAGATGAAGGTTTACAGAGCCAATTAGTTTGTTGTTAAACAATTAATGCACATGTTGTTTTGTGACATTGGTTGCCACCCCCATGACATGTCAACACTCTCTACTTCTCGATCCTGGGTTCCTCATTACCAGCTTTCCTGTCCCCTCTGCCTTCTTGTCCTTGCCCATATGCTGGTGTGCCCATTTAATCTTGTTTTATTTCCTGAGCCTGTCTAAGCTTTGGCTGAAAGGTGAACCTCAGGAGTGATTTCAGTAACGAGTTAAAAGGGTGTCCAGGCCCATACTTTTAAGATTTTATAAGACTAACTAGAAAAATCATGATTCCAATGAAAAGAAGAGAACCAAAAGAATTTATACAGCAATAGAAGTCTTGATTTGGGCTGATGGTTTGTTTTTTTCTTTTTAAACTGTACTTCAGGTGATGGCTTATAGAAGAAATAGTTTCTCATGAAACAGTAGTATAGATATTGTTTTATGACATTGGTTAACAACCCCACAACATGTCAACCCTCTCCCTTCTCAACCTTTTTTTTTTTTTTTGGTGAAAATATACATAGCCAAAGATACACCATTTCAAATATTTCAACATGCAAAGTTCAGTGACATCGACTACGCTCTTCCAGTTGTGCTGCTACTCTCACTTTAGATGAAGGCTTACAGAACAAAATAGTTTCTCATTTAACAGTTACTACACATGTTGCCCTACAACAATGGTTAACAACCTCACAACACATCAACACTATCCTTACTCGAACTTGGGTTCCCTATCACCAGCTTTCCTGTCCCCTTCTGCCTTCTGGCCCTTGTCCCTAGACTGCTGTACCTCATTAATCCCATTTGGTTTCATGGGGCTGTCCACTCCCTGGCTGAATGGTGAACCTCGGAAATGACTTTACCACTGAGCTAAAAGGGTGTCTGGGGGCCATACTCTCAGGGTTTCTCCAGTTTCCTTTAGGCCAGTAAATCTGGTCTTTTCTTTGTGAGTTAGAATTTTGTTCTACATCCTTCTCCAGCTCTGTCCAGAACCCTCTGTTGTGATCCCAGTCAGAGCAGTCAGTGGTGGTAGCCGGGCACCATCTGGCTGTACTGGACTCAGTCCCGTGGAGGCCTTGGTAGTTGTGGTCCATTAGTCCTTCGGACTAATCTTTTCCTTGTGTCCTGTTCTCTTCATTCTCCCTTGCTCCCAAAGGGATGAGACCAGTGGAGTATCTTAGATGGCCATTCACAGGCTTTTAAGACTCCAGACGCTACTCACCAAGGTAGAATGTAGAACACTGTCTTTATAAACTGTGTTATGCCAATTGAGGTAGATGTTCCCCAAGGCCATGGTCCCCACAGCCCTCCGCACAGCAATTCAGTCCCTCAGGGAGTTTGGATGTGTCTATGGAGCTTCCATGACCTTTCCTTGTACAAGTTGTGCTGGTTTCCCCTGTATTGTGTACTGTCTCACCCTTCACTCAAAATACCACTTATCTGTTGCCTATTTAGTATCCCCCCCCCCCCAATCCCTGGTAACCAACAAAGATTGTTACATTTTGTGTGTGAACTTTTTCATGGATTTTTACAATAGAGGTCTCATTTTTGTCCTTCTGTGATTGACTTATTTCACTCAGCATAACGTCCTCCGGTTTCATCCATGTTATGAGATGCTTCACAGATTCATTGTTGTTCTTTCTCGTTCCATAGTACTCCGTTGTGTATATGTACCATAGTTTGTTTATCCATTCATCTGTTGATGGGCATCTACGTTGTTTCCATCGTTTTGCTATTGTGAACAATGCTGCCATGAACATAGGTGTGCATATGTCTATTCAAGTGACGACTCTTATTTCTGTAGGATATATTCCTAGGAGTGGGATTGCTGGATCGAATGGCATGTCTATTTCTAGCTTTCTGAGGAAGTGCCGTATCATTTTCCAAAATGGTTGTATCATTTTGCATTCCCACCAGCAGTGCATAAGAGTTCCGATCTCCCTGCAGCCCCTCCAACATTTGTTATTTCCAGTGTTTTTGATTCGTGCCAGTAATGCCGGGGTGAGATGGTATCTCATTGTGGTTTTAATGTGCATTTCTCTGATGGCTAGTGATTGCAAGCATTTCCTCATGTGTCTGTTGGCCATTTGAATGTCTTCTTTGGTGAAGTGTCTGTTCATTTCCTTTGCCCATTTTTTAATAGGATTATTTGTCTTTTTGTTGTAGAGGTGTTGGATTTTCTTGTATATTATGGAGATTAGACCTTTGTCTGACTTGTACTGTCCAAAAATTTTTTCCCAGTCTGTAGGTTCTCTTTTGACTCTTTTGGTGAAGTCTTTTGAAGAGCATAGGTGTTTGATTTTTAGAAGATCCCAGTTATCTAGCTTATCTGTTGGGGTTTGTGCATTGATGGGTATGGTTTATATCCTGTTAATGCCGTGTATTAAGGCCTGTAGTGTTGGTTCTGTTTTTTATTCTATGAACTTTATAGTTTTAGGCTTCATATTCAGGTCTTTGATCCGTTTTGAGGTAGTTTTTGTATACGGCATGAGGTACGGGTCCTGTTTCATTTTTTTGCAGATGGATATCCAGTTTTGCCAGCACCATTTGTTAAAAAGACTGTCTTTTCCCCATTTGATGGACTCTGGGCCCTTGTTGAAGATCAGGTGACTGTAGGTGGATGGATTTACACCTGGTTCTCAATTCTGTTCCATTGATCAGTGTGTCTGTCGTTGTACCAGTACCAGGCTGTTTTGACTACTGCAGCTGTATAGTAGGTTCTGAAGTCAGGTAGTGTGAGTCCTCCAACTTTATTCTTCTTCAGTAGTGCTTTACTTATTCGGGGCTTCTTCCCCCTCCATACAAAGCCAATGATTAGTTTTTCCATCTCTTTGAAGAATGTTGTTGGTATTTGGATCGGGATTGCATTGTATTTGTAAATTGCTTTGGGTAGAATTGTTATTTTCACAATATTGAGTCTACCTATCCATGAGCATGGTATATTTTTCCATTTCTGTAGATCCCTTTTGGTTTCTTGCAGTAGTGTTTTGTAGTTTTGTTTGTATAGGTCTTTTACATCCCTGGTTAGATTTACTCCTAAGTATTTTATCCTTTTAGGGTCCATTATAAATGATATTGTTTTCCTAATTTCCTTTTCATCATTATTCCAGCACAGTGTTAAATAGGAGTGGTGATAAAGGGCATCCTTGTCTTGTTCGTGTTTTCAAGGGGAATGTTTTCAGCCTCTCTCCGTTAAGAATGATGTTGGCCATTGGTTTTGCATAGATACCCTTTATTACGTTGAGAAATTTCCCTTCTATACCTATTTTATTGAGAGTTTTTTTAAATCAGGAATGGGTGTTTGACTTTGTCAGATGCCTTTTCTGTGTCAATTGAGATGATCATGTGATTCTTTTCTTTCCTTTTATTTATGTGGTGGATTACGTTGATTGATTTTCTAATGTTGAACCATCCTTGCATACCTGGTATGAATCCTACTTGGTCGTGGTGTATTATTTTCTTGATATGATGGTGAATTCTGATGGCTAGAATTTTATTAAGAATTTTTGCATTTATATTTATGAGAGAGTGGTCTGTAATTTTCTTTTTTTGTGACGTCTTTGCCTGGTTTTGATATCAGCATTATGCTGGCTTCATAGAATGAATTTGGAAGTGTTGCTTCCTTTTCTATGCTCTGAAATAGCTTGAGTAGTACTGGTACAAGCTCTTCTGTAAATGTTTTGTAGAATTCTCCAGTGAAGCCATCTGGGCCAGGCCTTTTTTGGTTGGGAGTTTTTTTTTTTTTTTTTGGTTACCTTTTCAATCTCTTCTCTTGTTATGGGTCTGTTCAGATTTTCAACACCACTTTGTTGTAGTTTGGGTAGCCCGTGTGTTTCTAGAAATTTATCCATTTCCTCTAGGTTTTCAAATTTGTTGGGAGTATAGTTTTTCATAATGTTCTGTTATAATCTCTTTTATTTCAGTTGGGTCTGTTGTAATGTCCCCATTTCATTTTTTATTTGGGTTATTTGTGTCCTCTCCTGTTTTTCTTTTGTCGGTCTGGCCAGTGGTTTGTCAATTTTGTTGATTCTTTCAAAGAACCAACTTTTAGTTTTGTTGATTCTTTCTATTGTTTTTCTGTTCTCTATTTCATTTATTTCTGCTCTGATCTTTACTATTTCCTCTCTTCTGGTGGTTGTGGGTTTTTTTTTGCTGTTCTCTTTCTATTTGAGTTCTGTAGTTAATGTTTTGATTTTGTCCCTTTCTTCTTTTTTGATGTGTGCATCTATTGCTATAAATTGTCCTCTGAGGACTGCCTTTGCTGTGTCCCAAAGGTTTTGGTATGATGTGTTTTCATTCTCATTTGATTCTAGGAATTTTTTGATTCCATATCTGATTTCTTCTATTACCCAGTGATGTTTAAGCAGGGTGCTATTCAGTTTCCATGTAATTGATTTTTTTTATTTGCTCTTTCTGTTGTTAATTTCTACCTTGATGGCATTGTGGTCGGAGAAGATACTTTGAATTGTCTCAACGTTTTGGATCTTGTTGATGATTTCTCTGTGGCCCAAGATGTGGTCTATTCTGGAGAACGTTGCATGTGCATTGGAAAAGAATGTGTACTTTGCAGCCGTTGGATGCAGTGTTCTATGTCTGTCTATGAGGTCAAGTTGGCTGATTGTGTCCTTTATGTTTTTTGTATATTTGCTGAGTTTCGTCTTAGTTGTTCTGTCCTTTACTGAGAATGGTGTGTTGAAGTCTCCTACTATTATTGTGGAAATGTCAATTCCTCTTTTCAGCATTGTTAGAGTTTGTTTTATGTATTTTGGAGCCCTGTGATTGGGTGTGTAGATGTTTCTTATGGTTATGTCTTCATGATGGATTGTCTCCTTAATCATTATATAGTGTCCTTCACTGTCTTTTATGGTGGATTTTGTTTTAAAGTCTATTTTATCTGAGATTAGAATTGCCACTCCTGCTCTTTTTGGTAGTTGTTAGCTTGATATATTTTTTTCCAACCTTTGACTTTTAATAAATTGACAATTTTGTTTCTAACGTGTGTCTCTTGTAGACAGCAAATTGATGGATCCTGTTTTCTTATCCATTCTGTCCCTCTCCATCTCTTTATGGGTGCATTGAGTCCATTTACATTCAGTGTAATTATTGGTAGATGTGAGTTTGTTGCTGTCATTTTGTAGTGCTTTTTTTTGTGATGCTGATGTTTTCTTTGTTTTTCTTACTGTCTTGTGCTGAGTTACTTTTGTTTGTGGATTTTTTTTTTTTCATTTCTTTTGTGTTTGTAGGTTTTGTTTTTGCTGAGACTCTATGTTTTTTCTGTTTATTTTTATGAGTATGTTTGTTAACTTTCTTTGTGGTTACCATGAACTTTACCCGTCTTTCTGAGTTTGAAGCAATCTACCATTAAGTGGTATTGCCTTGCCTTCCTCTCCATTAGAAGGTTCTATACCTGTGCCGTTTATTCCCTCTTTTATTGTTTTAATGTTGTTGTCATTTACTGATTAACTGTTCTGATTCCCTGTTGTATTTTTTTGGTGTTGGATAGTCCTTGAGAGTTCATTTCCTAGATTGGTATATGGTTGGTATGATCGTGCGTCCTAGATTCTGCCTGTGAGCTGAAGTTGTTTGTTCTCAGATCGAAGAACTCCCTTTAATAATTCTTGTAAGTTTGATTTGGCTTTTACATATTCCCTTAATTTCTGTTTATCTGGAAATGGCCTAGTTTCACCATCATATCTGAATGGGAGTTTTGCAGAATATGCTATTTTTGGCTGGCAATTTTTTTCTTTCAAGATTTTATATATGTAATCCCATTGCCTTCTTGCCTGCGTGGTTTCTGTTGAATAATCTGAGCTTAGTCTTATTGTTTCTCCTCTGTATGTGACTTCTTGTTTTTCACGAGCTTCTCTCAGGATTCTTTGTCTTTAGTTTTGGCGAGTGTTATTATGATATGCCTTGGTAATTTTCTTTTGGGGTCTGTCCTGTATGGGGTACATTGAGCTTCTTGGCTGGCCAGTTTTTCATCTTTCATGATATTGGGGAAGTTTTCTGTCAGCAGTTCTTCAATGATCCTCTCACTGTTTTCTGTTTTCTCACCCTGTTCTGGAACTCCAATTACTCGCAGAGTTTTGCTTTTGAATGTATCCCATGTAACTCTCAGGGTCTCTTCCTTTTTTGTTTGTTCTTTTTTATGAGTTTTCGTGAAACAGAGTTGTATCCAAGTGTTTGTCTTCAATTCCACTGATCCTGTCTTCCATCGTTTCAAATCTGCTTCTCAGCCCTTCTGTGATGCCATCCATTTCTGAAATCTTGTTGTTTATCTTTTGGATTTCTAATTGTTGTCTTTGTATAATTTCTAGTTGTGAATTTATTTTGGCATTTTGTTCCTGCGTTATTTTCCTGAATTCTTCCAATTTTTTGTCTGTATTTTCCATGAATTTGTCTATTTTTTTCCTCGTTTTTGTCTGCTTTTTGCTTCAGCTCTTGTAGAATTCTGATTATTAGAGATTAGAATTCCTTATCAGGCAGTTCTAGTGCCTACAGCCATGTTTTTAAGAACACAGCCATGGCATATATGAAAGAAATGACAACTAGGAAAGAAAAATTGATTGGAAAATTTATTTCCCTTATGAGGGCTGGTAAGCAGAGATGTCTGTTGCACAACTCTGGAGGGGCTCCATGCGCATGGAATACAGTGGGAGGAGAGTGCATTCATATGGAATATAGTAAAAATGGTCCCCCCTGAAGTTGGGTAGCAGAGAAGTACTGCCAGTGATGTTGTTGTTGGGTGCTGTTGAGCTGATTTTTGACTCATAGTGATCCCATGTGGCAGAGTAGAACTGCCCCATGGGGTTTTCTTGGCTGTGATCTTTACAGAAGTAGATCACCAGGTCTTTTGCCCATTGAGCCTCTGGGAGGCTTTGAATCTCCAACTTTTCAGTTAGTAGCCGAATGCTTAACCTTTGTGCCATCAGGGCTCCTTCTGGCAGTGATACAGCAACTAAAATAAAAAATGCTTTTCCTACTTTTCCGTTTAAGCTTGTGGTGTTCTCTCACCTTAGAAAGTACTTTTCCATAGTATTCTGTATACCCCCCGTCCCTTAGCCATTTTACTTATTAATGACTTTGTTGGGTGCTAGAGCTAAAAAGATAAAAATAGTCTCTGTTTTTAAAAGACCAAAATTTAGTAGGGAAAGACAGATGTGGAAGTACAGTAATGTGTTGTTAATCATGTGACAGAAGTGTCTGTAGGATGTTTACTCATCCTTCCAGGCCCAGCTTCTTAGCTTTAGCAGGAGACCTCTCCCAGTGGCCTCTGCTAAGCTGTAGAACTTTCTCTGAACCACACTCATGTCATTTAACTACTTTCTTTCTATGTTTCTTTTTTAGTTATTACTCATTAGGTAATCAGATATTGACAGTATTTCTATTCTCTCACCGTACTTAGTACTATACTTTTACATGTTAAACTCTTAAGTAAGGAGTAGACTAAAAGATGCGTATAAGTAATGCCCAACAGAACATTGCTTTAGTTGAATATTAGAAACCTCAGGTACGTAGTTAAGTGCTGCACTATTAATTCGAAAAGCGGAGTAACATGGGGGTTAACTTTGAAGCCTCTGGACCCACACTGCTTAGGCTGAACATATTGCTCGCCACTCACTAGCCTAGTGGGTAACTGTGTCAAGTTACTTAATCTCTTGTGCTTAATTTTCTCATCTGTAGAATGGGAATAGTACCTGCCTCGGTGTAGTTAATGAGGATTCAGTGAGCTAATATATGTAAAGTGCTTTTTACAGCAAAGTAAGCATCAGTGTTTGTTAAACATTCACACACAGCTTTTCATTCTCTAAAATGAATGTTATAATAACAGTTCGAGAGTATTCTTGTTGTGGAAATTAAATGAGCTAATGCACGTGAAAATGCATGGTTGCCAGTAAATACTATCTATTATTATTAGTTGTAAGGACCCTTGGTCGCACAGTTGGTTATCTGCTCAGCTGCTAACCAAAACGTCGTCGTTAGTTCAAACCCATTAACGCCTCTGCAGGAGAAGGATGTGATAGTCTGCTTCCTTAAAGATTTACAGCCTTGGAAACCCTATGGGGGCGGTTCTGCTCTGTCCTATAGGGTCGCTGGCTATGAGTCGGAATCGACTCAATGGCAGTGGGTTTATTACTAGTTGTAGCATTCCCAGTCATTGCCCTCTTTTTTACAATGAAAGAATATAAAATCATCATTAGATTTTAATGTTTATCATAACTAGCAACAGACGAGTGAAATTTCCATATTAAAAATTGAGCAGTCAAGCTTCAAAGACAGAATGAGTAATTTAAAAGTGGAGCTGTACTTTGTCTTTCAAGTATTCAGCTTATACTATGTAACATTTACTTCCAGCAAGACAGATGGAATTTGATTGAGGCTTGAAGGAGGTTATAAACATGGATTGACTAAGAGAAGAGTACTTTTCCAGTGGAGAAAGGAAGGAGTGATGCATGTAAGGTATTGAGGAGTATAAGCATTTTCTCTTGGCCGATGTGGAGGGGTTGAATAACAAAGTAGTACAAACGCAAACCGATTTGTTAGAGTATAATCTTACTTAGTATAAGGGACCAGTTGGGGTTGTGATATTAGATCTGTTATGTGCTGTAATATTTTATATGTCTATTTATAGACAGAAATAGTTCTCATTGAAAAAAGAGGCAAAGAATGAATAGTTTTAATAAAAAATAGGAAAGTAAAAGCTTTGGAATGAAAAGAATTTTAGTAAGAGAAGCTTTCGCATAAAACTCTATCATCATATCTTTGGGTTTAGTATATGATTTCTTCATGTCAGGAACTCATTCCATACAAGATAGAAAACTGGAAACTAAAATCGACTAAACATTAACTATTTGGTATGCCTGGTTTTAGTTTTGGAAGAGAAGTATATGGTGACTAGAAATGAATTGCAAAAAAAATGTAACAATGCACATTTAAATGATTCTTGAAACGTGGGCATTTTTAAATTAATATTAGGGTAAGATCTGAAGCAGTTGCTGTGTGTCTACCTAATTTTAATATTTACTGTAAAGCCAAAGAAAATTGCTTCTAGAACTCCTTCCTCCCCCTATTTTGGGTGAATAGTCATTTTCAGTAAAATGTGGACACCTGTGATTTTGTAGTTGAGATGGCAAGAGTGTTGGTGGGGTGCCTTAGAAGTCGTATGGGGCCCACAGACTTCCAGCCAGCCTAGCAGTGAGGTTGGTGGGGCTGTAAGACATGCCAAAAACATGCATAAAACAACTGTTTGAGTCCTTTGACTTGCCTTTTGAGGGCAAGCCTATTGGGAATTCTTATAAAATCTTGTATTATAGTCACTTCTCTTCTCTGTTAGGGGCAGTAGTGGTTCAGTGGTAGAATTCTCGCCTTGCAGGTGGAAGACCCAGGTTCAGTGCCCAGCCAGTGCATCTCATGTGCACCCGCCACCTATCTGTTAGTGGAGGCTTGCATGTTGCTGTGATGCTGAACAGGTTTCAGCAGAGCTTCCAGACTAAGATAGACTAGAAAGAAAGCCCTGGTGATCTACTTCCAAAAAATCAGCCAGTGAAAACCATATGGGTCACAATGGTCTGATCTGCAGCCACTCATAGGGATGGTGCAGGACTGGGCAGCATTTTGTTCCATTGTACGTGAGGTCACCATGAGTTGAGGATTGACTAAATAGCAGCTAACAACAGCGCCCTATTTTAGGCAAACACACAGAATGTTTAATAGTTAACTGTTTCTTTCTCTACTTGTTCATTCTTTTTAATAATTTCTAATGTTAAAATTCATCTAGTACGTTTTAATCAAAGACTAAAGAACACAGAATTCTCACAGTTTGTCATTTTTCCTTGAATACTCTTTTTATCTGTGGAAAATCTCTAATCTTCCTTTCCTGGGGCATAATGCTTGCTTCCACCACCCGTCTGTTGGTTTGTCCTACTGTGGTGGCTTGCATGTTGCTATCACGCTGGAAGCCATGCCACTGGTATTTCAAATATCAGTAGAATCACCCATGGTAGACAAGTTTCAGTAGAGCTTCTAGACTAAGACAGACTAGGTCAAAAAGCCTGGCAATCTATGTCTGAAAATTAGACAGTGAAAACTTTATGGATCACAATAGAACATTGTATGACTCACTTGGCTTTGGACATGTCATCAGGAGGGATCAGTCGCTTGAAGAGGACATCATGTTTGGTTAAGTTGAGGGCCGGCGAGGGTGAATGGATTGAAACAATAGCCTCAACGATGAACTTGAACTTACCAGCAATCATGAGGGTGTTGCAGGACCAAACAGAACTTACTGCTCTGTTGTGACTAAGGTTGCCATGAGTCGTAGTCGACTCAGTGGTGGCTAACAACAATTCTTGCTTAAAAGCAGTTTATTAGAGATAGTGTGAAAAACAAAATTTTTTTTTTCTTCAAGCCTAATTATCTATGTATGTTACGGGCATTCACTTATTAGCCTGGAAGGTTAGTATTTTCCTTAGGATAAGAATGAATTAAAGGAAGTGCAGAAAAAATCCAGGTGACTGTCTAGTAGATTCCAACTTATGGTGACCCCGTGTGTTTCACAGTAGAACTGTGCTCTATAGGGTTTTTAAGGCTGTGACCTTTCAGGAGCAGATCACCTTTCTTCCAAGGATCCTCTGGGTGGGTTATAACTCTCAACCTTGTGGTTAGTAGTCGAGTGCTTAACTGTTTTTTGCCACCCAGGGACTCCAAGGAAGTGCAGAGAGGTTAGGTAAATTAGTACTGTTAGTGCCGGTGCTGAGATTCAGGTTTCTCATCAAGGAATAGTGTATATAATAAATCCAGCTCTTGATTGTGAAAGCAAAATATAACCACAATGATAATATTTCCTAGGTTAGTATCCACATTTAATACACTAGTAACTAAAATTCCATTAAGTTCTTTTCTAGAATTTAACAAAATGATTAGCTTTAATAATAGTAAGAATATCAAATAATGTATTGGTGAAACAGTAATGAGAGGCAGGAGCCACTTAGAAAGTAAAATTACTCTAAATAACTACTGTAGAATATTATGTAATGTATATACAATACATTATAGTTTATATGGTATAATATATAATTAAAGCAAGAACAGAGATGAAGAAAACAAAAAATCTAGAAATAGATCCAACTATTTGTAAGAGTTTTTAGCATTAAACAAATCAGATAAGACAATGAAGAATTATTTATAAGTAATTTAAAAAAGGATATAAGAATATGAATGCAAATAATGTAAGTGGAATTTAAATCTCGTACTCTGATTAATATTATATTGGTTTAAGAGTCTCTAGAGTTTTTGAAAGATAGGAATGGAGCAGTTTTCTTTTTCTTTCTTTTACCTATATCAGGGAAGTGGTTCATTATTTTATAATTTTATAACTTGCAATCAGGGGTTTTAAAAACAAGGCCACAGATTGGAAAAATATTTTTTACCTATAAAGAAAATTGTTCATGCTCAAAATATATTAAATAGACTATAGCAAGTGAAAATACAGTTAGTAAATAAACTCTTGGGAAAGTGTTAAGCCTTGTTAATAACTTTTTTTTTAAAATTGTGGTTTAAGTGAAAGGTTACAATTCAAGTTATTTTCTCATACAAAAATTTATACATACATTCTTACGTGACCCTAGTTGCTCTCTCTATACTGTGACAGCACACTCCTCCTTTCCACCCTGGATTTCCCTTGTCCATTAAACCAGCTCCTGACCCTCTCTGCCTTCTCATCTTGCCTCTGGACAGGACCTGCCCGTTTAGTCTCACGTATCTACTTGAGCTAAGAAGCACACTTCTTCACGAGTATCATTTTATGTCCTGTAGTCCAGTCTAATCTTTGTTTGAAGAGTTGGCCTCGGGAATAGTATCAGTTTTGGGCTAACAGAGTCTGGGGGCCATGTCTTCTGGGGTCCCTCCAGTCTCAGTCAGACTGTTAAGTCTGATCTTTTTACTAGAATTTGAGTTCTGCACCCCACTTTTCTCCTCCATCATGGACTCTCTGTTGTGTTCCCTGTCAGGGTGGTCATTGGTGGTAGCCAGACACCATCTAGTCTTCTGGTCTCAGGCTGATGGAGTCTCTGGTTTTATGGCCCTTTCTGTCTCTTGGGCTAATGCTTTCCTTATGACTTTGGTGTTCTTCATTCTCCTTTGTTCCAGGTGGGTTGGGACCAATAGATGCATCTTAGATGGCTGCTCACTAGCTTTTAAGACCCCAGATGCCACTCACCAAAGTAGAATGCAGAACATATTCTTAATAAACTTTGTTATGCCAATTAGCCTAGATGTCCCCTGCAACCATGATCCCATGCCTGTTCATATCCTTTGCCCATTTTTTAATTGAGTTATTTGTCTTTTTGTTGTTGAGGTTTTGCAATGTCTTGTAGATTTTAGAGATTAGATGCTGACTGGATTTGTCGTAGCCAAGAATCTTTTCCCAGTCTGTAGGTTGTCTGCGTGTTCTCCTTTATACTCTTCTGGTGAAGTTTTTTGATGAGCATAATTGTCTGATTTTTAGGAACTCCCAGTTACCTAGTTTCTCTTCTGGTGTTTTGTGTATTGTTAGTAATGTTTTATATTCCGTTTATGCCATGTATTAGGGCTCCTAGCATTGTCTGTGTTGTTTCTTCCATGATCTTTATTGTTTTCAATTTTATATGTTGGTCTTTGATCCATTTTGAATTAGTTTTTGTGCATGGTGTGAGGTAATGGGTCTTGTTTCAGTTTTTTGCAGATGGATATCCAGTTATGCCAGCACCATTTGTTAAAGAGGCTGTCTTTTCCCCAGGTAATGGACTTTGGGCCTTTGGAAAATATCAGCTGCTCATAGGTGGCTCCTTGTTAATAACTAGAAGTGAAAATTAAGAGAACATCATACTTAATAGAGTAACAAATCAGGAAAAAACCCAGGGCTAGTTGTTCCCTAGGAAAATATGATGACATAGATTTTCTGGTTATAAAATGAATAGAAACAAGTTTTTTCTAGAGACTATTCTAGAAGATAATTAGACATTTAACATATTTCATTCATGTATTCTTTTACCCAGTCATCCAACAGTGATTTTGAATTACTGATGTATATTAGATACCAAATGACATAGTTGGAATACCGAGATTAACAATGAGATTCATGCTCTTGGATTTCATTTATACAACTGCTAATATTTCTCTGACCTGGAAATTTCACTTTAGAGATTATAATACAAGGAAATTAAAAAAAAAAAAAAACTCATTTTGCATGAAGATATTTATAGTTGTGCAGTATGTAATTTTTAAAAACTAGGGGAAAACCTCCAAGTTCCTAATGCTTGGGAAATGATCAGGTAAACCATGATACGTAATAGAATGTTACATTGCTATTAAACATGAAAATATGTGGGCCTTCAAAACATAAAATCTACAGACAGTAAACTCAGAGAATAGAAATGTTTTATAGACACACTGATTCCAACTACCTAAAAAATTGTGACTGGACGTAGGGTTTGGAAGAAGGCATTAAGTTGTGTATATGGTTGTTATGAATTGAATTGTGTCCCCCAAAAATATGTGTTTTAAATCCTAACCTTCATGCATGTTGCTATAATCCCATTTGGGAATGGGTTGTCTTTGTTATGTTAATGAGACAAGATTAATATAGGGAGTGTCTTAAATCAATCTCTTTTGAGATATGGAAGAGATTAAACAAGCAAGCTAAAAGAGCAGACGGGGAAGATAGATACCAAACCACGTGGAGATCTCTAAGGAACCTGGAAGCAGATGCTGAAGAGACAGAGACCTTCCTCCAGAGCCAAAAGAGAAAGCATTCTGCTAGAGCCCATACTCTGAATTCAGACTTCTAGCCTCCTAAACTATGAGAAAATAAATTTCTGTTTGTTAAAGCCATCCACTTGTGGTATTTTTGTTATAGCAGCAGTAGATAACTAAGACAATGATTTATAGACGATGAAAGGATCTTTTAAATCTAATTTTTTCTCTACAGTTCCCTTTATCTTTGTCATTATAAGTTTACTTGGAATTCAGATTTTTGATTTAACATGTACAAATACATATACAACCAAAGACTCCAGCAGTAGATTTTTTTCCAGAGTAGATTTTACCTATTATTCTGTAGAATGAAAGTGTTAAGAAGTAATGACAAAAATGTTAAAAAGAATCTAATTGTATGAAAGTTGTGTGGGTGTATTTTTTTTTCTCAGAGATTATATGAATTAGTAAGACCTAATGATGTATGAGGTACATTTCATGGATCTTATTATTTTATGTATCCCAGGAAAGTATCTTGCCTCCTCTATCACTGAGAAAAACAGAAGCAATCAGGACAGCTTCCATAAGCTCCCACCCTCACACCACCTACCTGCCTGCACCTTGCCCAGGTGCTCTGTCATCCCTCTTGTTTCTATGGATAAATTAATTGTCCGTGCTCCTGGCTAAGACCAGCCCCTTCACTTGTAGCTGAGATACCATCTCTTCTCTCCTATTCAAAGCTTTCCTTCCACCTGTTTTTCCTTTCTCTTTTATCTCATAAAATTTCCCCTTCTACTGGATCATTCCTGTAAGCGTGCCCACATGCTGTTATTTTTGAACATCTTTTCAAAAAAATCTTTTCTCTCCCACATCATCCTTGAGTTACTATCCTGTTTGTCTCCCTTTTTTTTCAAACATAAAATTGTTGCCTTTATCACTTCTCTTCAGTTCCTCTTGTCCCATTCTTTCCTGACTTCTTTCCAGTCAAACTTTTGCCCTTTCCACTCCACCAAGATGACCATGACCTTCATGTTGCTAAATCAAAGGACAATTTTAAGTCCACATCCTGCTTGACTTATCGACAGTATTTGACACAGTGGATAATGCCTTCATGAAACACTTCCCTTTGGCTTCATGACATCACACTCTCCTGGTTTTTCCTTAGGCTGTTCCTTCTCCATCTCCTTTGCAGATTCATCCTCATCTCCCATACCTCTTAGTTTTAGAAAGCCCCAGGGGTCACTCCTTGGAGCTCTTCTTTTCTCTATTTACATCACTCCTTTGGGAATTTCATCTTGTCTTTGGGCTTGGAATGCCTCTGTGTGCTGACAGCACCCACATTTAGATCTCAGCCCTGACCTCTCCTTATCTCCAGACTCTTGTACCCAACTTCTCAACCAACTTCGAACTTTGCCTACCATCTTCTGCTTACCAGATAAGGGCATCCTTCTTGGTGCTCTGCTCCAAAGCCTGCGAGTCATCGTAGACTTCTCTCTAATGCTTCACATCCAATCTAGTAGCAAGAATTATATCTAGAATCCATATTTCTTATCACTTCTACTGACACCCCATGATCCAAAGTACCCTATCTCTCTTGGAGTATTGCAACAGCCTCCTTTCAGGCTGCTTTTGCCCTTGACTTCTGTGCCTTCTTTTCTCCACACAACAGCAAGAGTGATGGTTATAAATCAAATCATGTCGCTTCTTGGCCCAAAATTTCTCAGTGGCTGCCTCTCTCAAGAGTAAAACCCAGTGGCCTGTAGTGTTGCACATGACCTTGCCTGCCTCTCCCTTCTCTTCCTCTTTGACCTTACTTCCTACTACTTTTCCTTCACTCCGGCTCCAGCTGCCCTGGTCTCCAAGAGCATACTAGTCATCCTTCCAGGCCTTTGCACATCCTGTTTCCTCTGCTGGGAAGCTCTCCCCTGATATCCACATCATTCTCTCCCTCATCTCTATTTGTTTTCTCATTCTCTTCTTAGTGAGGTCGTCCATGAACACTCAGTTGCAACCCCACCCACCGTTAGCACTTCTGTTCCCTTTCCCTGCTTAATTTTTCTCTATAGTACTTTCTGCTAGCTGATACTTGTTATTTACTGTTTGTTTTCCTCCACTAGAATGTAATCTTTCTAAAGGTAGGCTTTCATTTTTCTTTATCTACCCCTGTACTGCTAGTGCATAGTGCCTGGCACACAGGAGACATTTAACAGTTACTGAATATATAAAAACGAAAACAGCATATCCCTCGTGAGAAGTTTTTAGAGCTGAGATTGGACATCTGTGCATCAGGGACATTGTAAGAAATTTCTGCAGTGAGTGGGGATAATTAATGTTCTCCAAGATTGCTTCTGACTCAAATCCTTGGTTTCAAACTTTATAAAGTAGAGGGGGAATATTAGTAATTATTTTTAAGTTCAGTTAAGCATTTAAGTCTAGTTTTTCAGTACCTGAGATAAAATGGATCTCTTCATTTGTTTTGGAAGTCCAAAAAATGGAAGTTGATCCTTGTATGAGAAGACAATCTGAGAGATCTCAGGAATGAGCTCATAGTAGTGGAATCAAATGGAATGGAAAATTAACTAGTTTACACGGTGCATGTCCTTTCTGAATGCTCCTACTTCTCATGTCTTCTTACTTTCCTAGGAAGAGGAATTACTATTCAAATAACTGCATGTTTGCAGTTGAGCCTGGAATTAAAGCATGGAGGCAGAATGGGTAGAGAGTCTTATTTCACTCAGACTATAAAGAGGCCTGGTGGTACAACAGTTAAGTGCTCGGCTGCTAACTAAAAGGTTGGCAGTTCGAACCTACCTAGCGGCTCTGCCGGGGAAAGACCTGACCATTTGTTCCCATAAAAGTTACAGCCAAGGAAACCCTACAAGGCAGTTCTACTGAGTAACGTGGGGTTGCTATGAGTGGAAAATCTTCCCTATGGCACCTAACAACAATAACAACAACAAATAAAGAGGCTTGGTCAGTTTTCCCTGACCTTCAGGTCGTCTCTCTGGTGACTCAGTCTTTCAATTCAGTATTTAATGAATCTTTCTCCTGGAAAATGCTGTATGGAACCTTGAAATTTAGGATTAGACAGAAGAAATATAAATTTGTTACGTCAAGTATAAAATGTTCCATTACTCTTTGTTGCCAACAGTTGGCCAATTTCATCTTCAACTGAACTTCAGGTTTTGTTATATTATATATAAAAGCAAACAAAGATTCTTACAGTAGGATTTTATTTTCAGATTAGATTTTCTCTTTATCCCATGGAAGCTTTAATAATAGTGTCAATAGTAAATTACAAAGAATCTAATGACATTCAAGTGAATGAGTATACTTATGTTTTTTTAACACCAAGTTAACACACATTTCCTTTTCTAATTTTTTTTTATTGTACATTAGATGAAGGTTTACAGAACAAATAGTTTCTCATTAACAGTTAGTACACATATTGTTTTATGATAATAGTTAACAACCTCACAACATGTCAACACTGTCCCTTCTCAACCTTGGATTTCCTATTACCAGCTTTCCTGTCCGCTCCTGCTTTCTAGTCCTTGTCCCTGGACTATTGGGCCCCATTAGTATCGTTTTGTTTTATGCGGCTGTCTAATCTTTGGCTGGATGGTGAACCTTGGGAGTGACTTCATTACTGAGCTAAAAGGGTGTCCGGGGGCCATACTCTCAGGGTTTGTCCAATCTCTGTCAGGCCAGTAAGTCTGGTCTTTCTGTGAGTTAGAAATTTTTTGTACATTTTTCACCAGGTCTGTCCAGGACCCTCTGTTTTGATCCTGGTCAGAGCAGTCAGTGGTGGTAGCCGGGCACCATCTTGTTGTACTGGACTCAGTCTGGTGGAGGCCGTGGTAGTTGTGGTCCATTAGTCTTTGGACTGATCTTTTCCTTATATCTTGTTTTCTTCATTCTCCCTTGCTGCAGAAGGGGTGAGACCAGTGGATTATCTTAGATGGCTGCTCACAGGCTTTTAAGACCCGAGACCCTACTCACCAAGGTAGAATGTAGAACATTTTCTTTATAAACTGTGTTGTGCCAGTTGAGATAGATGTTCCCCGAGACCATGGTCCCCACGGTCCTCCGCCCAGCAATTCAGTCCCTCAGGGAGTTTGGATATGTCTATGGAGCTTCCATGACCTTTCCTTGTACAAGTTGTGCTACTTTCTCCTGTATTGTGTACTGTCTCACCCTTCACCCAAGATACCACTTATCTATTGCCTATTTAATATCCCCCCCCCACCCCTCCCATCCCTGGTAGCCAACAAAGATTGTTACATTTTGTGTGTGAACTTTCTCATGGGTTTTTACAATAGAGGTCTCATACAATATTTGTCCTTTTGTGATTGACTTATTTCACTCAGCATAATGTCCTCCAGTTTCATCCACGTTATGAGATGCTTCACAGATTCATTGTTGTTCTTTCTCGTGGCATAGTACTCCATTGTGTGTATGTACCATAGTTTGTTTATCCATTCATCTGTTGATGGGCATCTAGGTTGTTTCCATCATTTTGCTATTGTGAATAATGCTGCCATGAACATAGGTGTGCATATGTCTATTCAAGTGACAGCTCTTCTTTCTCTAGGATATATTCCTAGGAGTGGGATTGCTGGATCGAATGGTATGTCTACTTCTAGCTTTCTGAGAAAGTGCCGTATCATTTTCCAAAATGGTTGTATCATTTTGCATTCCCACCAGCAGTGCATAAGTGTTCCGATCTCCCCGCAGCCCCTCCAACATTTGTTATTTTCAGTGTTTTTGATTCGTGCCAGTAATGCCGGGGTGAGATGGTATCTCATTGTGGTTTTGATCTGCATTTCTCTGATGGCTAGTGATTGCGAGCATTTCCTCATGTGTCTGTTGGCCATTTGAATGTCTTCTTTGGTGAAGTGTCTGTTCATTTCCTTTGCCCAATTTTTAATTGGATTATTTGTCTTTTTGTTGTAGAGGTGTTAGATTTTCTTGTAGATTATAGAGATTAGAACCTTGTCTGACTTGTAATGTCCAAAAATTTTTTCCCAGTCTGTACGTTCTCTTTTTACTCTTTTGGTGAAGTCTTTTGATGCACATAAGTGTTTAATGTTTAGAAGATCCCAGTTATCTAGCTTATCTTCTGGAGTTTGTGTGTTGTTGGTTATGGTTTGTATCCAATTAATGCCATGTATTAGGGCCTTTATCGTTGATCCTATTTTTTCTTCTATGAATTTTGTAGTTTTTGGCTTTATAGTTAGGTCTTTGATCCAATTTGAATTAGTTTTTGTATATGGTGTGAGGTATGGGTCCTGTTTCATTTTTTTTGCAGATGAACATCAGTTTTGCCAGCACCATTAGTTCAAAAGACTGTCTTTTCTCCATTTGATGGACTCTGGGCCCTTGTCGAAGATCAGGTGACCGTAGGTGGATGGATTTACATCTGGGTTCTCAATTCTGTTCCATTGGTCAGTGTGTCTGTTGTTGTACCAATACCGGGCTGTTTTGACTACCATAGCTGTATAGTAGGTTCTGAGGTCAGGTAGTGTGAGTCCTTCTACTTTTTTCTCTTCTTTAGTAGTGTTTTACTTATTCAGGGCTTCTTCCCTTTCCATATAAATTTAATGATTAGTTTTTCCATCTTTTTAAAGAATGTTGTTGGTGTTTGGATCGGGATTGCATTGTATTTGTAAATTGCTTGGGGTAGAATTGTCATTTTCACAGTGTTGAGTCTACCTATCCATGAGCATGGTATCTTTTTCCATTTCTGTAGATCCCTTTGGGTTTCTTGCAGTAGTGTTTTGTAGTTTTCTTTGTATAGGTCTTTTACATCCCTGGTTTGATTTAGTCATAAA
Organism: Dugong dugon; assembly: GCA_030035585.1. Lineage (NCBI taxonomy): Eukaryota > Metazoa > Chordata > Mammalia > Sirenia > Dugongidae > Dugong > Dugong dugon. The sequence continues at coordinate 159,805,698 of CM057465.1, forward strand.
TATTTTATTTTGTTGGAGGCTATCATAAATGGTATTGTTTTCCTGATTTCCTTTTGTTTGTTCTTTTTATTGGTGTATAGGAACCCAACTGATTTTTGTATGTTTATCTTGTATCATGCAACTCTTTTGAATCTATTAGTTCCAGTAGTTTTCTTGTAGAGTCTTTAGGGTCTTCTATGTATAGTATCATATCAGCCGCAAACAGGGACAATTTAACTTCTTCATTACCAATTTGGATGCCCTTTATTTCTTTTTCTTGCCGTATTTCCTAGCTAGAACTTCCAGCACAATGTTAAATGGGAGTGGTGATAAAGGGCATCCTTGTCTTGTTCCTGTTCTCAAGGGTAATGTTTTCAGCCTCTCTCCATTAAGAATGTTCTATGTTGGTTTTGCATAGATTCCCTTTATATTATGTTGAAGAATTTCCCTTCTGTACCTATTTTACTGAGAGTTTTTTATCAAGAATGGGTGTTGGATTTCGTCAGATGCGTTTTCTGCATCAATTGAGATGATTATGTGACTCTTTCTTTCCTTTTATTTATGATTTTCTAATGATGAACCATCCTTGCATACGTGGTATCAATCCTACTTGGTCGTGCTGTATTACTTTTTTGATTTGATTCTAAATTCTGTTGGCTAGAATTTTTACACCTGTATTCATGAGAGATATTGGTCTGTAATTTTCATTTTTGTGGCATCTTTGCCTGGTTTTGGTATCAGGGTTATGCTAGCTCCATAGAACGAGTTCAGAAGTATCCTCTTCCTTTTCTATGTTCTGAAATAGTGTGAGTAGTACTGGTGCAAGCTTTTCTCTGAATATTTGGTAGAATTCTTCAGTGAAGGCATCTGGGCCAGGCCTTTTTTTGGTTGGGAGGTTTTTTTTTTTAATTGCCTTTTCAGTCTCTTGTTATGGGTCTGTTCAGATTTTCAACATCATTTTGTGATAGTTTGCGTAGGTAGTGTGTTTCTAGAAATTTATCCATTTTCTCTAGGTTTTCAAATTTGTTGGAGTATAGTTTTTCATAATACTTTTATGATCCTTTTTATTTCAGTCGGGTCTGTTGTAATATCCCCCATTTCATTTCTTGTTTGGTTTATTCGTGTCTTCTCCTGCTTTTCTTTTGTCAGTCTGGCTAGTGGTTTGTCGATTTTGTTGATCCTTTCAAAGAACCAACTTTTGTTTTTGTTGATTCTTTGTATTGTTTTTCTATTCTCTATTGCGTTTATGTCTGCTCTGATTTTTATTAGATCCTTTCTTCTGGTGGCTTTGGGCTTTTTTTGCTGTTCTCTTTCTATTTGTTAGAGTTGTGTAGTTAATGTTTTGGTTTTGTCCCTTTCTTCTTTTTTGATGTGTGCATCTATTGCTATAAATTGTCCTCTGAGGACTGCCTTTGCTGTCCCAAAGGTTTTTGTATGAAGTATTTTCAGTCTCATTTGATTCTAGGAATTTTTTTATTTCATCTCTGATTTCTTTTATTACCCAGTGATGTGTAAGTAGGGTGCTACTCAGTTTGCACATAATTGATTTTTTTTCCTTGCCCTTCCTGTTGTTAATTCCTACCTTGATGGCGTTGTGGTCAGAAAAGATACTTTGAATTATCTCAACATTTTGGATGTTGTTGAGGATTTCTTGTGGCCTAAGATGTGGTCTATTCTGGAGAACTTTGCATGTGCATTGGAAAAGAATGTGTACTTTCCAGCTGTTGGGTGGAGTGTTCCCTATATGTCTATGGGGTCACATTGGCTGATTGTGCCCTTCAGGTCTTCTGTATCTTTGTTGAGTTTCTTTTTAGATGTTTTGTCCTTTACTGAGAGTGGTGTGTTCAAGTTTACTATTATTGTGGATCCATGAGTTTCTGTTTTCAGTGCTGTCATGGATTGAATTATGTCCCCTAAAAAATGTGTGTATCAGTTTGGTTTTGCCATGATTCCTGATATTGTGTGATTTTTCTATATGTTGTAAATCCTGCCTCTATGATGTTAATGAGGGAGGATGGGTGACCATTGTGTTGGTAAGGCAGGACTCAGTCTACAAGTTTGGATTGTGTCCTGAGGCAATCTCTTGAGATATGAAAAAAGAACTGAGCAGAGAGACAGGGGGACTTCCTACCACCAAGAAAGCAGTGCCAGGAGCAGAGCATGTCCATTGGACTTGGGGTCCCTGCATGGAGAAGCTCCTAGTCTGGGGGAACATGAAGAGAAGAAGGCTGACAGAGATAGAAAGCCTTCCCCTGGATCTGATGCCCTGAATTTGGACTTTTACCCTACTTCACTGTGAATAAATAAATTTTTCTTTGTTAAAGTCATCCACTTGTGATATTTCTGTTGTAGCAGCACTAGATAACTAAGACAAGTGATGTTAGAGTTTGTTTTCTGTATTTTGGAGCCCTGTCATTGGGTGCGTAGATGTTTATTATGGTTATGTCTTCATTATGGATCGTCCCCTTAATCATTATATAGTGTCTTTCTTTGTCTTTTATGGTAGATTTTGTTTCAAAGTCTATTTTATCTGAAACTTCGGCTCTTTTTTGGTAGTTATTTGCTTGATACGTTTTTTTCCATTCTTTAATTTTTAATTTATGTCTTTGTTTCTAAGGTGTGTCTCTTGTAAACAGCGTATTGATGGATCCTTTTTTTTTAGCCATTCTGTCACTCTGCGTCTCTTTATGGGTGCATTGAAGTCATTTAAATTCAGTGTAATTATTGATATGTGTGAGTTTTTTGTTACCTTTTCCTTTTTTTGTGTGGTGTGGACATTTTCTTTGTTTCTCTTACTCTCTTGTGCTGAATTTCTTTTGTTTGTGGATTTTTGTTTTCATTTCTTTTGGTTTTGTAGGTTTTGGTTTTACTGATATTTTTATGTTTTTCCTCTTTATTTTGATGAGTAGATTTGTTAACTTTCTTTATGGTTACCTTGAAGTTTATCCTCATATTCCTAAATTTGAAGCAGTCTATTGTTGTCTTGCCTTCCTCTCCATTAGAACGTGCTATACCTACACCATTTATTCTCTCTTCGATCATTCTGATGTTGTTGTCATTTACAGATTAACTTCTCTGATTCCCTGTTGTATTTTTTTGGTTTTGGGTAGTCCTTGACAGTTCATTTCCTAGATTGGTATCTGGCTGGTATGATCCTGCCTCTTAGATTTAGCCTATGAGCTGATGTTGTTGTTCCCAGATTGAAGGACTCCCTTTTATAATTTTTGTAAGTTTGGTTTGGTTTTTCATATTCCCTTAATTTCTGTTCATCTGGAAATGTCCTAATTTCACCATCATATTTGAACGAGAGTTTTGCAGGATATATTATTCTTGACTGAAAATTTTTTTCTTTCAAGGTTTTATATACGTCACCCCATTGCCTTCTTGCTTGCATGGTTTCTGCCGAATAATCTGAGCTGAGTCTTATGTTTCTCCTCTGTATGTGACTTCTTGTTTTTCTCAAGCTGCTCTCAGGATTCTTTGTTTTTGGTTTTGGCAAGTGTGATTATGATACGCCTTGGTGATTTGCTTTTGGGGTCTATCCTATATGGGGTTCGTTGAGCTTCTTGGATGGCCAGCTTTTCATCATTCATGATATTGGGGAGGTTTTCTGTGAGTAGTTCTTCACTGATCCTGTTTTGTGTTTTCTCCTGTTCTGGAACTCTGATCACTCGCAGATTTTTGTTTTTGATTGTATCCCACATAATTCTCATGGTCTCTTCATTTTTCCTTAGTTCTTTTTTCTGATTGTTCCTCAAACAGAGTTGTATGCAAGTGTTCTTCAGTTGCGCCGATCCTGTCTTCCACCATTTCAAACCTTTAGCCCTTTATGACCCTGTCCATTTCTGAAATCTTGTTGTTTATCTTTTGAATTTCTAATTGTTTTCTATGATTTCTAGTTGTGAATTTATTTTAGCATTTTGTCCTTGTATTATTTTTCTGAATTCTTTCATTTTTTTATGTATATTTTCCATGAATTTGTCTGCCTGTTCCTTGAATTTGTTTTCTTCCTCATTTATGTCTGCTTTTTGCTTCAACTCTTGGATAGCTCTGAATATTAGAGATTTGAATTCCCTATCAGGTAGTTGTAGTGATTTTTCTTCTGCTGGAAAGTCACCTGGTGTTTTATGTTGGACACCTACTGGAACAATCCTGTCCTGTTTTTGTAAATGTTTTTGTCTTAGTCATCTAGTGCTGCTATAACAGAAATACCACAGGTGGATGGCTTTAATGAAGAGAAGTTTATTTCCTCACAGTCAAAGTAGGCTAAAAGTCCAAATTCAGGGTGTCAGCCTCAGGGGAAGTCTTTTCTCTCTCTGTCGGCCTTCTCATCTATGTTCCCCCGGACTAGGAGCTTCTCGGCGCAGGGACCCCTGTCCAAAGGACGCGCTCTGCTCCTGGCACTGCTTTCTTGATGGTATGAGGTCCCCCGTCTCACTGCTCACTTCTGTCTTTTATATTTCAAGAGATTGCTTCAGTACACAATCCGGTCTTGTAGATCAGGTCCTGCCTTACTAACACAACTGCCACCCATCCTCCCTCATTAACATCATAGAGGCCGGTTTACAACATACAGGAAAATCACACAGTACCAGGAATCATGGCCTAGCCAAATCGGTACACACATTTTTTGGGGGACATAATTCAAACCATGACAGTTTTGATATTGTCTGCTGTCTTCAGGGCATTCAGTAGTTATTTTCCTTGTTTATTGATTGCAGATTTGTTCGTTTCGCCCTGCTTTTTTGTTTAACTTGGTTATGTCTGAGAAGGCGGGCTGTGTTTTCTTTGTTGTTTGCTCATCTGTGGGCATGATACTTTTCACCTCCTCCAATTGGCCGGGTCAGTTGCTCAGATATGTTACAGAACAGCACGTCTAGTTGAAGAGGAGTTGCTGGGATGGGTTGTTTGTGGCACTTACTAGGGCCAACAGGGAGGGTTGGGAATCAGTGCAGGGCAGGTTCTGGTAGGACGTGCCTGTGCTGCTTGGGGGTGTGATATTCAGCGCACAGTGCAGATACGCAGAATGGAAGGGGGAGAATGTGATGTGTGGAGCTAAGATGGGTTTGGGAATGAGGAGAAAGATGAGGGAGGAACAGGAGCCAAAAACATACACGTAAACCAAAAAGAGTGCTAAGAGAGCTTGCCGTTGGAGTGGAGAGATGAGAGACTGAGAAATGGAGAAAAACAAAAAGGAGAAGAAGAAGAAGAAGAAAAAAATGAATAGATAAAAGGAAGAAAAAAGAAAAACAAAGCTCCCAGGGATCAGGCCCGTGCGGCTGCAAGGTCTGGGGAGTTGTTCCCAGGCCGTCAAGTACAGCCTGGCTAGAATGGGCTCCCAATTCGAGAAAATAAAAAGAAAACAAACAGATCAAAACAAAGAAACAAAAGACCCAGGATCCCACCAGCGTGGCAGCACGTGCCAGGAAGCAGTTTCACACTCGAGTGGCGTGTCACAGCCTGTCAGGAAGAAGCAAAGATGGCGCACGAAGCCAGGTATTTGAGAAAAAGGAGGCATAGGTGGTGAGAGGTATGGAAGAAATCAAAAGAAGCAGAAAAAAGCAACACCAGCAGCCAACAAATGGCACTCAGGGAGCTGGCCAGTGTGGGCGGGTAGAATCTAAGCAGCACTGGGGTGAAGCTGGTTCTTTCTGGCCAAGAAACTGTGTCCGCAGGAAGCATAGGAGGCCAAGTGGGGGTGAAGAAGTGTGGGGGGTAGGAAAGTGTATATTGTTGGTTACCAGTTATTCTTTCTGCTGCTGGAAGCTCTGTGAAGGTCCTTTCCTGTACCCTCAGTTTCCCGATCTCTGATAGGAGTGCAAGGTGGCGGATCTGGTCTGCGTTAGCTGATAGGGGATCTCTGCATTGATCTCTCCTCACTCTCTGTTCTTGGTCAGTTTCTTTTTCCATTCGGTGCTTGTCTGAGTTCTTTATCTCTTCATTTGATGCTTGGGGTTTCAGGATTGCCGTTTTCTCTGCTTGGCGTAGTTTTTCAGATCTCTGCTGTGGAGGGACGGTGTGGTACTTCTGTCTATAGTGTCATGTTGCCCGGACGTCCCTAACTCGCATTTTTAACTCTGCACAAAGTATGATGCGTAAAGTGGAATTCAGTGACCTTATTTTATATAATGCAAAGTGTCTGCACGTGTACATATTTAGAAAGAATCTCTTACTAAAGATTCTGAGGCAGTAACTTTTCTTCTTTTTTCATAAGGTAATGTAAAATAGCCATAAATAGAAAGGATGTTATTTATTGTAAATGAACAGTTCTTAAAGCTGGGGAAATAAGAACCTATTAAAAAAGAAAAAAGAGGTTTATAACCTATTCAGGATAACCTGAATGTTGGGAGAGCAACAGGTAATATTTTAACATTCATTTGGTAATTACACAGTTATTTACTTAATTTTCATCTGTGCAAGACATCATTATGGTTTGAAGGACTTTAAAAATTGCGTTTTTCTAAATGTAACACCCATTCTCAAATATGCATGTAATGTTTTAAGGGTTCAGAAATACAGTTATTAATAAGTATTAGGGTTTTGCACATAGCTAGCTATTGCTGTGGTTAACACTTAGCTTTTATTTGCTTTAAGTGAACATCCGGGTAATTCCAGCTCTGATTAATGGGCACTAAAAGAATTTGCAGAAGTTAACTCAAAGTCACTGTCAGTAATTTTGTTTGTTTGTTTTATTTTTTTTAAGCAACAGTGGTGATGGGGTACCCAGATATGAGATATGGACAAATAGTGCTTGATTTTTAGAAAGAGAGAAAAGAATGAATTTTAGGAATTAATAGATCAGCAAACACAACATTAATTTCTAGTAAAATTATAAAACAATATTAAGGGGAAGATTTGGAAGCATTTAGAAAAGAGTCTGATACTTATTAGGAGCTCTTACGGGTTCTCTAGGAATATGTCTTACTAAGCTAACCCCGTCATCCTCACGATTGTAGGTATGTTTGAGCACATTGTTGCAGCTACTCTGTCAATCAGTCTTGTTGAAGGTCTTCCTTTTTTTCATTGACCCTCTCAACCAAGATGTCCTTCTCCAGGGATTGGTCCCCTCTGATAACATGTCCAAAGTAAGCAAGACGAAGTCTTGCCGTCCATGCTTCTAAGGAGCATTCTGGTTGTACTTCCTTCAAGACTGATAAATTCTGCAGATGAATCATTGGACACGCTCTTCTTTCACTTATTAAATGTATTTATAGAACGTCTACTTTGTGTTAGGAGCTGAGAATACAGTGGTGAGCAAAATAGACATTAGTATTGTGGGGGATACTGTTAAGAAATAATCTCTGAAAATTGACAGATAAAGAAGACTTTGCTTAGGTGGATGCCCTGTTAGATTGACAAGCAGGCCTGAACAGAGCTCTCTAATGGGGTGCAATCCAGAGCAAGCTAAATGACTGTTATGATTGATAAGAGTTAATATTTAAAATAATTTCAAGATACTGAATGCTGATAAAAATCAAGAAAAATTAAAATTAACAGATAATGAATTTATTTCTATCTATATCTGTCTACATTTTAAAAATATTTGCATTATTTTCTTTGAGTCATGCTTAGACCTGACCAACAAGGAAACAGACTTCTTCAAGTGAGTGTGCAATAGGAAGTCTGTGTAGGTAGTCTACATAAGGTACAAAGTGACTTTTGTTCAGGAGTTGAAGGAGAAATCTGCCTTGCATTCAGTACCTGGCTGGAAGGCTTCTAATCCTACTTGATTCTAAAATTCTAAGGGTTTCTTCAGCAGTTACGACAGAAAAATGATCTTACCAAATCTGAAGGAACTAGTCCTCTGAATTGGAGTAACTCAGCTAAAATACTCAAGATTGCAAACTATTTAAGATGGGGACAGTGTCCTACCAGTGTTCAGTAAAGGCGGGTTGACTTACTGAGAACACCTTGTGTGAGTCACTTTATTACTTTTGGCTTCTGTCTTTTAAATCATCAGGAAAACTTGGTTTACTTTTCTTGAATATATTTTGGGTCTGTCGTTATTAAATCAGGAACATTATTTTATGTTATTGTTTTTCGGAAGAGAATTTGTAAATTACAAAGATTACACCTATGAAAGCAGTATACCTCTGGCATGTTCTGTGGAGCTCCTCAATTCTCTCTTGACTCTAAGTGATTCATTCTGCCACTTGCATGATTCCTCTCAGGAAAACCAATTATTTAATGTTCTTGAGGTGACTGACTTACAAAAAATCTGGTCTCCTAAGCATATGTTGGGTACATTTTCTCTGAAAACTAGAAATTATTTTCTCGCTTACTCTGCTTGTTCTATTATTTTAATCGAGTTATTTAGATCAGATATTCAGAGGTTAAGGAACTCTCAGAACCAGCAGGTGAAGGCTCCATACTAAACATTCATAAGCTTATGATACTGGGATTAACATTCATTTTCTATATTTTTTGGGCTAATAAATTATTATCTTGTAAAAACAAATGGTAAGAGTTCTGTCATATACTTTTTATGGAGCTTACACTCCAGGCCCCTCCATGTTCCCTCATCTTCATATCCCTTTTCCCAACCCTCACGACACTTTGGTGTTTTTAGTTTTTGCTAGTATGGTTGATGTTTCTCAGTGGTATGTAAAAGGAGCATTTTAGGGAAGATTGAGAAACATGTCAATAAAAACATTTTTAGAAAGCTGCGTATGTTAATTGATTGGAAATATACAATACTGTCTGCTGCTGTGTCAACACAGCTTCAAGATGAGACACCTAGCCCACCCCCACATCAGACTAACACCCTTAAATCCCACCCGTATAGAGCTTCTGGGGCTGTGACAGCTGTTAAGGTTACATTTACCTTTCTTCAGAAGAAATATTGTCAATTATTGGCTTCAAAAGATAAAAAGGTACTTTGAAAAAATGATGTACCTTCTTCCAAACCATTAAATGGCTAGTTCTTTTAACTTGTAATTTCTTTTAATATGCAATGTTGAGGTCATCAGAGAGTTAGCCATTTTAAAATAAAGTGGTCTAATAAAGACTTCTGGTATGCCAATGTTCAAATGTAATCTTTTTTAATTTAGATATTGATGAAATGTTCAAGTCTTGCCAAGCAGCTTTTTTTTGGGAGTAAAAACTGCCAACACTTGGGATAAGCTTTAATTGTTCTCCTTTTGAGCTTCGTGTCCTGAAAGCTCATACTGCTTTACTCCTTTTATATTTAATAGCTTAAACATATTTTCAGGCCATTAAAAAGAAAATAAGGAAGTCCTTCCCTTCCTTCCTTCATACAAAGATTTACTAAACTCCATTGCAAGGAAAAACATGAAGGGTTAGGAAGAGGTTATAATATTCTTTCTGTTAGTAGTCATCCTGCTCATCTAACTTGAGCTATTTCGTCATCCTGAAATGTCTTTTTTCCTTTGGACTTTGTTCGTGCATTTTGTACTAACTCAGTCCTCACACCATACAATAACATTATTTCTCATTTTACACAGGTGGACTCTTAGACACGAGGAGGTTAAATAATTTGCCCAAGGGCACATAGCTAGTAAGTTGTAGAGCTAGGATTTGAACCCAGGTGATTTGACCCCAGAGTTAAGTCTGAACCACTACACCATGTTCCCTGTCAGGATGGTAATGAGAATATCTCTCTCACCATTGTTGTGAGAAGTAGATGAGACAAACTGTATAAAGCTCTTAGAACAGGGGCTGGCACAGAGCAAATATACAGTAAATGCTACTTATCAAAACTATTTCGTTTAATCTACCATACGTCTGCCTTGGTGGAATAGTGTAAAAGGGTATTTATACCAATTATAGTGTGAATTGCACCATGAACTTATATTACTGATTCCTTGTATACATTACTGATCCCGTTCTTAGCTTTAACAATAGGGAAAATAATATCTACTTCACAGAATTTTTATGAGTATTAAACTAAGTAGTGTTATATAAGGGCAGCATGTACATGTACATGCCCAGTTAGTGTTGGTCTGTGCTGCTCCCTTATGAGATGTGAGTTCCTTAGGAGCAGGGACATTGTTTTATTATCTTTGTATCCATCCCAGGTTCTATCAAGCACCTGGCACATAGTAGGTGCTCCATAAATGCCTGTAGAATCAGTGAACAGGAGCAATGGGAAGGAAAAAGAACAGAAGGAAGGACAAGCCTGTGGAAATTTTTTTTTTTTACCAGCGGTAACTTTCTTCCAGGTAAAAAGGTCATTTGAAGGCCTTGTGGATCTAAAAAGCAGTTTAGCTTTGTTTTTTTCCTGTGTCTATGTACCCTTTTTTTTTGTGCTTTAGGTGAAAGTTTACAGAGCAATTAGTTTCTCATCGAGCAGTTACTACACAAATTGTTTTGTGACATTGGTTGCCAACCCTGTAATGTGTCAGCACTCTCCCCTTAGCAACCTTGGGTTCCCGATTTCCATTCGTCCAGTTTTCCTGTCCTTTCTTGCCATCTCGTCCTTGCCCCTGGGCTGGTGTGCCCATTTAATCTTGAGTACATGGTTGAACTATGTGTGTTATTGTTTGCTTTATAGGCCTGTCTAATGTTTGGCTGAAGGGTGAACTTCAGGAATTACTTCAGTACTGAGTTAAAAGGGTGTACGGGGGCCATACTCTTGGGATTTCTCCAGTCTATATCCGACCAGTAAGTCTGGTCTTTTTTTTTTTTTTTTTCAGTTTGATAACACTTTGTTTATTGATGTTGTTAGGTGCCGTTGAGTCAGTTCTGACTCATTGCGACCCTATGTACTACAGAGTGAAACACTACCTGGGCCTGCGCAATGCTCACAGTTGTTGTTGGGCTTGAGCCCATTGTGCAGCCACTGTGTCAATCCATCTCGCTGAGGGTCTTCCTCTTTTTCCCTGACCCCGTACTTTACCAAGCATAATACCCTTCTCCAGGGACTGATCCCTCCTGAAAAACATACCCAAAGTACGTAAGACATAGTCTCACCATCTTTGCTTCTAAGATGCATTCTGATTGTACTTCTTCCAAGACGGATTTGTTCATTCTTTTGGCAGTCCATGGTATATTCATAGAACAGACAAATATTACTTTTCCATACATTAATTGTTGTCTAACTTTTGATTTTTGCACAGATATCTCTTTTAGAAGAATAATCAGGATAGTGCCTTCTCCACTTGGCAACTTTATTCTCCATCTCTGAGAGAGCTCAGTCTGAAGTCAGGATGTATACTCACCTTTTGAGACCAAAGCAGCTCAGCTTCTTGTGTCCCCTGTCTCTTCAGCTTGTTTTCTGGTTTCTTGGCCTCTCGGTTCCTTGGGCCTCACTCCCACATCTGCCTTGCTGGGGCAAGTAGTTCCAAAGCTCTGTAGCTCCACAAGAAAGTGCCTGGAGGCACCCCACTCCACCAGAAAGCCTCGTGCACATAGGCACTCAGCTATCTTGCTCCGTGGGTCGGCAAGCCTGCTCCACCGATAAGTACACAGAGGCACCCCACTCCACAAGGAAGCCTCCCTCACACAGGCACTCAGCTCTCTCATTCCGTGGGTCGGCTCCAGTGCCATCTCGCACTGGTCTCCTGGTTCTGCTGCTGTTGGTTCTCTGCCACTGCCGTTTCTCTGCAGCTGCAGGTTCTCTGCTGCTGCTGGTCCTCTGTCACTGCCGCATGTCTATCCATTCACAGTTTTAAAACTGCTTCCACATTTTAGGTATCTGTTAGAGCAGCACCTCACTCTCTCGGTACCAAATTCTGTCTTAGTCATCTAGTGCTGCTATAACAGAAATACTACAAGTGGATGGATTTAGCAAAGTGAAGTTTACTCTCTCACAGTCCAGTAGGCTACAAGTCCAAGTTCAGGGCATCAGCTCCAGGAGAAGTCTCTCTCTCCCTCTCAGCTCTGGAGAAAGGTCCTTGCGATGCATCAGTCTTTCTTTGGTCTGGAAGCTTCTCTGCACAGGAATCTCAGGTCCAAAGGACGCACTCTGCTCCTGGCACTGCTTTCTAGGTGGTATGAGGTTCCCCAAGTCTGGTCTCTTTTTTCGTGAGTTTGAATTTTTTTCTACATTTTTTTCTCCAGCTCTGTCCAGGACCCTCTATTGTGATCCTTGTCAGAGCAGTTGGTAGTGGTACGATCTTTTTTTTTTTTTTGAAGGTTAAACTGTTATGATATTTAATTCTAAAGTATAACAATATAATGGCCACTTTAGGATTGAAGAATGGAAGAAACACGGATGACTATGAAGAGACTGACAGAAAAGGGGAAGAGAGAGAGAGGGTCAGAAATTTAGAAAGTACCATAGAAAATTTACACACTTTTGAACAGTGATAGTGTCGTATCAGTTATTGAAGGCCTTTGGAAAACCAAGTAGATGATTGGCCTTTATCTTAAAATTTCATTTACTGTTTGCCTCTCTGCAAGAATCCTTTCTGAATGGAATTACAGCCAAAGATGGTAGTGAGGGAGCATAGAAGGTTCTGGGTGTGTGTGGTTGCATTGTCAGTAACCAGAGCAAACAATGTGGTATTGGATGAAATCAAATTGCGGATGGGGTATGTATCTTTGATTCCCATGATCAGAGCTAAGGCAGCAGTTGAGAAGTAAGATGGTGCATTTCTAGGGTCAGTTATGATGTCCTTTCTCAAGTTCTAATTATGCCTCTCTCCATTAGGTAGGAGAAACTTGCGTCCTGGGTCTGACGTTGTAACTTTATGCCAAAAGGCTAGCTTGACAGGTCATTCCCTCAATACGGAGATTTCTCCAGAAACTTACTACAGTGTTAAGTCAAGAAAACAAAGTTGGCTCTGTCCTTGGCTTTAGAGGCAGCACCTAAGCACATTGCCCACCAGTCGGGTCCTGTTGTTGTTGTTAGGTGCCATCAAGTCGGTTCCGACTCAGCGATCCTATGTACAACACAATGAAACACTGCCCGGTCCTGCGCCATCCTTACAATTGTTCTTATGCTTCAGTCCATTTTGCAGCCACAGTGTCAGTTTGTCTCATTGAGCATCTTCTTCTTTTTCGCTGACCCTCTACCAAACATGATGGCCTTCTCCAGGGACTGGTCCTTCCTGATAACACATCCAGAGTACAAGAGACAAAAATCTCTTCATCGTTGCTTCAGAGGAGCATTCTGGCTGTACTTCTTTCACAACAGATTTGTTCATTCTTCTGGTAGTCCATGATATATTCAATATTCTTTGTCAGCACCCTAATTCAAAGGCATCAGTTCTTCTTTGGCCTTCCTTATTCATTGTCAAACTTCCGCATGCACATGAGCCAACTGAAAATACCATGCCTTGGGTCAGGCTCACCTTTTCATTTTAACACTTTAAAGAGCTCTTTTGCGGCAGATTTGCCCAATACTATACATCCTTTGTTTTCTTGACTGCTGCTTCCATGGGTGTTGATTGTGGATCCAAGTAAAATGAAATTCTTGACACCTTCAATCTTTTCTCCATTTATCATTATGTTGCTTATTGGTCCAGTTGTGAGGGATTTTTGTTTTCTTTATATTGAGGTGTGATCCATACTGAAGGCTTTGATCTTCATCTTAAGTAAATGTACCAAGTCCTCTTCACTTTCAGTGAGCAAGGTTGTGTCATGTCTTTAATACATGTTGTTAATGAGCCTTCCTCCAATCCTGATGCCCGATTCTTCTTCATATAGTCCAGCTTCTCAGATTATTTGCTCAGCATGTACATTGAGTGGGTTTGGTAAAAGAGTATAACCCTGACAAACAGCTTTCCTGATTTTAAACCATGCAGTGTCCCCTTGTTCTCTTTGAACAGCTGCCTCTTGATCTGCGTACAGGTTCCTCATGAGCACAATTAAGTGTTGGAATTTCCATTCTTCACAGTGTTATCCGTAATTTGTTATGATCCACACAGTGGAGTGCCTTTGCATAGTCAATAAAACATAGGTAGACATCTTTCTGGTATTCTTTCCTTTCTGCCAAGATCCATCTGACATCAACAGTGATCGATTTGATGTCCTCTTCGGAGTCTGGCTTGAATTTCTGGCAGTTCCCTATTGATGTACTGCTGTAATCGGTTTTTTTTGTTGTTTGTTTTTTCTTTTTTTTAATTAACTTTTTTTTTTAAATTGTACTTCAGGTGAAGGTTTACAGAACAAATAGTTTCTCATGAAACGGTAGCACACATATTGTTTTATGACATTGGTTAACAACCCCACAACATGTCAACCCTCTCCCTTCTTGATCTTTTTTTTTTTTTTTTTTTTTTTTTGGTGAAAATATACGTAGCCAAAGATACACCATTTCAAAAATTTCTACATGCACAGTTCAGTGACATAGACTATGCTCTTCCAATTGTGCTGCTGTTGTCACTTTAGATGAAGGTTTACAAAACAAAATAGTTTCTCATTTAACAGTACACTGTGACAATGGTTAACAACCTCACAACACATCAAAACTATCCTTATGCAATCTTGGGTTCCTATCACCAGCTTTCCTGTCCCCTTCTGCCTTCTGGCCCTTGTCCGTGGACTGCTGTACCTCATTAGTCCCATTTGGTTTTATGGGGCTGTCCACTCCCCGACTGAACGGTGAACCTCAGAAGTGACTTCACCACTGAGCTAAAAGGGTGTCTGGGGGCCATACTCTCAAGGTTTCTCCAGTCTCCTTTAGGCCAGTAAATCTGGTCTTTTTTTTGTGAGTTAGAATTTTGTTCTACGTCCTTCTCCAGCTCTGTCCAGAACCCTCTGTTATGATCCCGATCAGAGCAGTCAGTGGTGGTAGCCGGGCACCATCTATCCGTACTGGACTCAGTCCCGTGGAGGCCTTGGTAGCTGTGGTCCGTTAGTCCTTCAGACTGATCTTTTCCTTGTATCCTGTTCTCTTCATTCTCTCTTGCTCCCGAAGGGATGAGACCAGTGGAGTATCTTAGATGGCTGCTCACAGGCTTTTAAGACCCCAGACGCTACTCACCAAGGTAGAATGTAGAACATTGTCTTTATAAACTGTGTTATGCCAGTTGAGATAGATGTTCCCGAGACCATGGTCCCCACAGCCCTTCACCCAGCAATTCAGTTCCTCAGGGAGTTTGGATGTGTCTGTGGAGCTTCTGTGACCTTTCCTTGTACAAGTTGTGCTGGTTTCCCCTGTATTGTGTACTGTCTCACCCTTCACCCAAGATACCACTTATCTATTGTAATCGTTTTTGAATTATCTTCTGAAAATTTTATTGGTGTGTGATATTCATGATACTGTTTGATAATGTCTACTTTCTGTTGGATCACCTTTCTTTGGAATGAGCACAAAGTCAGTTGGCCAGGTAGCTGTCTTCCAAATTTCTTGACGTAGACAATGAGCGCTTCCATCATTGCATCTGTTTGTTGAAACATTTCAGTTGGTATTCAGTCAATTCCTGGAGCCTTGTTTTTCGCCAGTGTCTTCAGTTCAGCTTGGACTTCTTCAGTACTATTGATTCTTGATCATATGCTACCTCCTGAAATTGTTGAATGTTGACCAGTTCTTTTTGGTACAGTAACTGTGCGTTCCTTCCATCTTCTTTTGATGCTTCCTGTGTAATTCAATATTTCGCTCATAGAATCCTTCAATATTGCAACTCGAGGCTTGAATCTTTTCTTTAGTTCTTCCATCTGGAGAAATGCTGAGCCTGGTTTTTCTGTTTTCTAACTCTAGGTCTCTGCACATTTCATTATAATACTTTAGTGTGTCTTCTCCAGCCCCCCTTTGAAATCTTCTGTTCAGGTCTTTTACTTCATCATTTCTTCCATTCGCTTTAGCTACTCTGCATTCAAAAGCATGTTTCAGAATCTCTTCTGACATTCATTTTGGTCTTTTCTTTCTTTCCTGTCTTTTTAATGACCTCTTGCTTTCTTTATGTATGATGTCCTTGATGTCATTCCATAGTTTGTCTGATCTTCAGTCATTAGTGTTCAGTGCTTCAAATTTATTCTTGAGATGGTCTCTAAATTCTGGTGGGGTATACTCAAGGTCATACTTTGGCTCTCATTGACTTGTGTTAATTTTCTTCAGCTTCTTCTTGAACTTGTGTATGAACAATTGATGGTCTGTTCTGCAGTCAGCCCCTGGCCTTTTTCTGACTGATGATATTGAGCTTCTCCATCATCTCTTTCCATAGAAGTAGTTGATTGGATTCCTATGTATTCCATCTGGCTAGGTCCACTTATATAGTGACTATTTCTGTTGTTAAAAAAAGATGTTTCCAGTGAGTAGGTCGTTGGTCTTGCACAATTGTATCATGGGCTCTCCAGTGTCATATCTATCACCAAGGCCATATTTTCCAGCTACTGATCTTTCTTTGTTTCCAACTTTCACATTCCAATCACTGGTAATTATCAGTGCATCCTGAATGCATGTTTGATCAATTTCAGATGGCTGAAGTTGATAAATATCTTCAATTTTTTTTGTATTTGGCATTAGTGATTGATTCATAAATTTGAATAATAGTTGTATTAACTGGTCTTCCTTGTAGTCATATGGATATTATCCTATCACTGACAGTATTGTGCTTCAGGATAGATCTTGAAATGTTTTTTTTGACAATGAATGTGATTTCATTCTTCTTCAGTTTGTCATTCCCAGCACAGCAGTCCATGATCGTCCAATTGAAAATGGCCAATACCAGTTCATTTCAGCTCACTAATGCCTAGGATATCTATCTTCAAGGGTTCCGTCATTTTTAATGATTTCTAATTTTTCTAGATTCACACTTTGTACATTCCAATTCTGATTGATAATGGATGTTTGCAGCTATTTTTTCTCTTTTTGAGTTGTGCCACATTTGCAAACGAAGGTTCCAAAGGCTTGACTTCATCCACGTCATTAAGGTCTACTATACTTTCAGGAGGCATCTCTTTCCCAGTAGTATTTTGAGTGTCTTCTGACCTGATGGGCTCATCTTCTGACACTATACCAGACAGTGTTCTGCTAGTCATAAGATTTTCACTGTCCAGTTTTTTTTAGAAATAGATCGCCAGGTCCTTCTTCCTAGTCTGGAAGCTCCACTAAAACCTGTCCACCATAGGCGACCCTGCTGGTATTTGAAATACTGGTGGCATAGCTTCCAGCATCACAGCAACATGCAAGCCAGCACAGTACTACAAACTAATGGACTAATGTTGTACATATATACATATGTGTGTATATATTTGTATATATGTGTATACGTACATATATATGCTGTTAATGTATATATACGTATATATATATATTTGATTTTGTTTTTCTGGAGTTTTTCTGGAGAACCCTAAGACAGTTATGAAAATGAAGCTTTTTAACTTCAGTGCTGCCCTACAATGAATATTTTAGCATTTACCCTAATACCTTTCAACTTCTTACAGACTGCTATTTCCCTCCACTAGGATTTGGTGCTCAATTTTGGGCAGCTCTTTGTTTCGAGTATTCTCACATGGGTTGAGTTTTATTTTCTGAGCCAGCCATGTGTGCAAGCTTGCTTTGCTGGCTGATTGTGTGTTTTTCATTATTTTAGGGCATCTTGTTGAAGCTGAAGAGTTCCTTATAATGAAAAACTTTTGCATTGAAAAGTGGCTTTGTGTTTTTGTAGACCACACAAGTATAAGCCAGTTGACACAGTTTCAAAGTAGCTGTTGATGGGAGAACATACAGGTAAGTACTTGAGAGCCTGGTATTAGTAGTTTGAAGTATTTGTAAGTATTTAGATGGAGAAGAAAGCATGAACCAGAGTCTGGAGTTTTCTGTTGGATTATTTTTACAATACTATAGAATAAATTGTGGTTTTGCTGTTTACTCTGAAAAATGTATACTTCATCTTTAATATGATAAATATAAACATATTAAAGAGCATTTGATACAGTATCAGTATATACCGAGCACTTATTTGTTACTGATGCTGTTAAGTGCCTTTTACTGACTTTTGAGTCCACATTTGTATCCGTATTATGTGTAGCAAAGAAACAAAAAGATGTACTTTAAAATGTTACTAGTGATTTCTGGTGCTGGTGAAGATGGAGTGAACACTCTATAGCCTATCTTTTCTATTGAATACAGCTAGAAACTGTCAACAGAATGTACAAAGCAGCTAACCGAGGACTCTATAGATCATAAATGATAGCAGACAAGTTGGGAGGGAAGTGAAAATTCGAAGACTGACCGGTATAGCAGTGAATTTACCGGCTTTTATTTTTTTCCTCCTTAATTTCCTGGCTTTGACCTGGGGGTGGTCTGAATCCCAGGATTGCTCAGTGAGCACCAAGATCAAGAACTCCAAGAGAAACCCCCTCCTTTTAGTCAGAGAACTGAGAAAAGGGGCCCCTGTGAGCGAGAGAGCATGGAAGAAATCCCATTTTACTTCTTTTTTTCTCTCCTGGCTCTCCCCCAAGTCCAGCCCAGTTATAAAACTTCACTGTCACCATGGTATTGGCAGTGGTACAGTCTCCTAAGACCCTAAGATAAAGCCTCTCTTTCTGTCCAGATGGACCAGGAAAAGGGCCGTTGGGGTCCAAAGAGTATGCGTATGTGGGAAGTCCTGTTACTTTTTCTTTCTCGTTTTTCTGACCACTTTTTGCCAAGTGCAGCTGTAGTTGTGTGGAAATGCACAACAGTGTAGGTGGTTAAGTTCTGAGAGAAACTTGGTCTTCTAAGCAATGGATTAGGAAAAGGGGCCCCTGGGAGCCAGAGTGTCAGGGAAATCTTGGAGAGGAGAAAGTTGCAAAGAGGGATCCCCTATAAACCAACACAAGTTCTGAGCTTACCCTTAAGCTGCACATGCACAGAACAGGCCCAAATAGGCATAGCAAAGTTTTTGAGAACTGAACTGTGTTATAAACTACTATCGAAATCCCAGACTAACCCAATGGGGGCACCCAAATAGCATAGCAAGAACTTTGAAAACTTGTCTTAGTCATATAGGGCTGTTATAACAGAAATACCACTAGTGGATGGCTTTACCAAAGAGAAATTTATTCTCTCACAGTCTAGGAGGCTAGAAGTCCAAACTCGGTGCCAGCTCCTAGGGAAGGCCTTCTTTCTTTCGGCTCATGGGGGAGGTCCTTGTCATCAGTCTTCCCCAGTCAAGGAACTTCTCAGCACAGGGACCCTAGTTCCAAAGGATGCACTATTCTCCTGGCTCTTATTTCTTGGTTGTATGAGGTCCCTATGTCTCTCTGCTCACTTCTCTCTTTTATGTCTCAAAGAGATTGGTTTAAGACGTAACCTAATATTATAGATTGAGTCCTGCCTCGTTAACATAACTACCTCTAATCCTGCCTCATTAACATCATAGAGGTAGGGTTTACAACATATAGGAAAGTCACGTCAGATGACAAAATGGTGGACAATTACTCAATACTGGAAATCATGGCCTAGCCAATTTGACACACATTTTTGGGGGACACAGTTCAATCCATAATAAAACGACTGGCATTGTAACCATCTGTCACAGAAGGCAGAGCAGAACTTGTGTTCTGAACAACTAGTTTTATTGATTGCTAAAGCAAACAAAAAAATGAATCAACATTCTCTAATACTCTTGACCTATTGATATTTATAGCACAATCTACCCAACAGAAAAATATAGATTTTTCTTAAGAGCATATGAAATTTTACAAAGATAGACCATACTGTGTGGCATAAAACAAACCTTAATAAATTTAAAATTAATGATATCTTATAGAGTATGTTCTCTGACCATGACAGAATTAAACTAGAAAGCAGTCAGCAAATATTTGAAGAGTAAACACCATATTTCTAAATAATGTCTCAAGGGAAATTGGAAAATATGTGAATTGAATGAAAATACAACAAAACAAAATTTGTGGGATATAGCCAAAGTAGTACTCAGAGTGAAATTTATAGCAGTAAATACATTAGAGACCAAAAAAAAAAAAAAAAAAAAAAAAGGTGTCAAAACAGTAATTTAAACTTTACCTTTAAGAAAGCAGAAAAAGAACAAAATAAATGTAAGGCAAGCGGAAGAAAGGAAAAAAAATGATAAGAGCAGAGATATTAAAACAGAAAAACAGTAGAGAAAAAAAACAATGAAACCAAAACCTAATTTTGTCTAAAGATCAATAAATCTGATAATCTCTATTGAGATTGACAAGAAGAGATGACGTAAATGACCAGTATCAGAAATGAAAGAGGAAATATCTCTGGAGATCATGTGAAACTAAAATGATAATAAGGGAATACTATAAAAATCTCTTTGCCTATAAGTTGAACAGCTTAGTGGGAGTATACTAATTCTTTAAAAGACACAAGCTACCAAAACTTAATCAAAAGAAATAGGTAGCCTGATAATTTATTTAAAAAAAAACTGAACACATAGTTAAAGACCTTCCAACCAAAAACCTTCCCTCAAAGAAAATTCTTGGCACAGATGGTTTTGCTGGCAAATTTTACCAAACAGTTTATGAAGAAATAAAACCACTTCTACACAGTTTCTTACAGGAAAAGAAAATACTTCGTAACTCATTTTATGGCACCAACATTACTCTAATACCAAAATCAGATGAAGACATTGTAAGAAAAGAAAATTACCGTCCAATAGTCTTCACTGAAAACACTCAACAAAATATTAACCAGTGAATCTCACAATATTAAAAAAAGAAAAGATAATGCATCATGATGATGGGGAGTTTGTTCTCAGAATAGAAAGCTGTATCATCGTTTGAAAATCAATGTAATTCATCATATCAACAGACCAAAGAAGGAAAAATCACGTGGTTATCTCAGTAGATGCAGAAAAAGCCTTTGACAAACTTTATCATCCATTCATGATTTAAAAAAAAAAAAAAAAAACTCAGCAAACTAGGAAAAGAAGACAATGTCCTCATCCTGATAAAAAAGATTAACTAAAAAAAACTACAGTTAACATCATATTTAATAATGAAAGACTGGATACTTTCCCCTCCAGACTGGTTATAAGGCAAGGATGTCTCTCTCACTATTCCTGTTCAACACATCACAGTGGATATCCTAGCCAGTGGAATAAGGTAAGAAAAAGAAATAAAAGGCATAAACATAGGAAAGGAAGAGATAATCCTGTGTCTATTCATATTCGACAATATGATTATCAACATTGAAAATCTCCAGGAATCTAAAAAATAAAGCTCCTAAAACTAATAAGTTTAGCATATTTGCAGGATACAAGGTCAATATACAAAAATCAGCCATATTTTTATATTAGCATTCAGCAACTGGAAATCAAAAGTTAAACTGGTATTTATAATAGCACCAAGAAAAATTAAACTCTGAGATATAACTCCTTAGAAAATATGTGTAAGATCTGTATGCTGATAACTATAAAACATTGAGGAAAGAAAGAAGACCTAAATAAGTGAAAATTATGTGGTTATTCATGGACTGGAAGATATAATATTGTTAAAGTGTCAGTTCTTCCCCAAACTGATCTGTCATTTCAGTGCAATCCCAATAAAAGTTCCAGCAAGATTTATGGCTATTAACACATTTTTCATGTGTTTTATCTTATAGTAGACAAATACCTTTGAGAATAAGAAGTGATCTTGGTTAGAAATTTTTATTTTTGCTGCTAAATAATTTATCCAACACGCTTAACAAACATTTATTGAGTGTATACCATGAGTTTCTTCCCCCCAATTTTTTCTTTTGCAAATGAGAGACTGAAACTTGGAGATGTTAAATAAATTATCTAAGCTAGTAAGTGGCAAGGCCAGAATTTCTTTCACTTTCTCTAATTCAGGGTTTCTCAACCTTGGCATTATTGACATTTTGGGACGGTAATTAATTCTTTGTTGTGGGGGGCTGCCGTCTTGTGTACTGTAAGACATTTAGCAACATCCCTGGCCTCTACCTACTAGATGCCAGAATCAACCCCCTTCTGATTGTGACAACCAAAAATGTCTCCAGACATTTCCAAATGTCTCGTATAAAAAAAAGAAAACCCAAACCCATTGCCGTCGAGTGGATTCTGACTCATAGCGACCCTATAGCACAGAGTAGAACGGCCCCATAGAGTTTCCAAGGAGTGGCTGGTGGATTCGAACTGCCGACCGTTTGGTTAGCAGCCTTAGCTATTAACCACTGGGCCACCAGGGCTCTGAATGTCCTACGGGTGTGGGGAGGGAGAATTGCCCGCAGTTGAGAACTACTGCTCTAGACCATACTTTGAATCACTGCACCATGTAACCTGTTTGGTCATCATTTCCCTTATATGAAAATGGACTGATAACTTGTCCTATTTCAAAAGATTGTTCTGAGCATCAAATGAGATAATGTATGTGAAAACGCATTGGCAAATGTAAAACTAACATCAAATGCATTTTATTATTTTTAGTTGTTAGGACTAAGAAAATAAACTTATGCAATGAAAATGGATGTCCAGAGGTGAAGAGAAGTACTTAAGATGAGTACAACTAAAGAACAGTTATTTTGAGTAGTGTAACAATGGCATGGGGGCAGAGTCTGACCTCCTCTCTCTTCACAAGGGGGAAGGAGAATCAAGATCAACAGCCCAAGGCTGATTTCTGTGAGGTGGAGGTCAGACATGCCTCCCCTCTTCATCATCTTTACCAATTCTGACACTAGCCGTCCCTCCCACAGCACTCGTTACTTATCTGCTGGGTTCGATAATTCGTTACAGTGACGACACAGAACTCACAGAAAATACTCACGATTATGGGGTTTATTAGGGAAGTAATAGCTTACAATTCAGGTTCAGGAATGCTCAGGTTACAGTTCTTCCATCAGGACAACCTCGGTTCAGCTGTGCTTGCAGGCACATACCTCTCTCTGTCCCTAAGCCTCAGCCCTGCTCAGGCAAGTGTCACAAAGCTCCCTCAGCCCCTGCCAGTAAGTGCCCAGAGGCACCCCGCTCTGCCAGTAAGCCTTAGCCCAAAGGTACTCAGCCTTCTCGCTTCATGGGCCAGGAAGCCCACTACACAGTCTCCTGCCGGTCTCTCCTGCCAACACTTTTCGCCGTCTTCAGGGTTTCAGCTAGTTCTCTGTCTCCTGGATCCAGGAGCTTCTCAACGCAAGAATTCCGGGTCCAAAAGACTCACTCTCTGATCCTGCCTGTCCTTCCTTGGTGGTGGTGGGATCCTCTCTCTGCTCTGGAATTGGCTATATTTTAAGGCAAAACTGACCAATCCCTTTGGTGGGCCACAAATGCCTTATTTGCACAATCCTGCCCAATTACTTGGGTGGGAGTTACAAGACCATGGCTAGAAAGGCTATGCAAAAGCAATCCATCGCACCACAAGTAGAAATTGAGAAGACTGACATTTAAGAGAAGGTATACAATGGCTGTTGAAATAGGACCTCATCGGGTGGCACTACTTAAGTGGAATCACCAACGTCCAGGTTCTGGTCCTCAGTTTTTCAGGTCTAGAAAGCTGATTTCTTTTTCCCTGTTCATACTGCATTTATTAGGCTTAGGGTAGGGATGCTGATTCCCAAATAACCCAACTGAGAACAAACTGAGAACAAACTGATGGAAGAACCAGCATGCTATTTCTGAAGTCAGGAGATGAATGAGTGCCAAGTGCATTGAAGTGCTCAGTTTAGCTGACGGGTGTTTTTGTTTTATTTCATTTGTCTCCCCTCTAACCCTACTCACCCTTGTGGAAAGTTGTTTAGTGAATGTGGGATCAGAACAAAGGGAATTAATTGCATGCCTGGAATATAAACCCATTGGCTGTCGAGTTGATTCCAACTCATAGTGACCCTGTAGATATAATGTGTGATTAAAAACAAAAAAAAAAAGACCAAACCCATTGCTGTTGAGTCATATCCAACTCATAGCCACCTTATAGGGCAGTAGAACTGCTCCATAGGGTTTCCAGGGGGCACCTGGGGGATTCAGACTGCCAACCTTTTGGTTAGCAGCTGAACTCTTAACCACTATACCACCAGGGTTTCCAGTGGGTGATTAATAAGTGTTAATTTTCCTTCTTAACAACCTGTGTTACGCAGATGAAACAACCTTGCTTGTTGAAAGTGTAGAGGACTTAAAGCACTTACTGGTGAAGATCAGCCTACATCCTTTAGTATGGATTGCATCTCAACGTAAAGAAAAGAATAATCCTCACAACTGAAGCAATAAGTAACATCATGATAAACGGAGAAGAAATTGAAGTTGTCAAGGATTTCATTTTACTTGGATCCACAATCAACGCCCATGGAAGCAGCAGTCAGAAATCAGAAGATGCATTGCACTGGGCAAATCTGCTGCAAAAGACCTCTTTAAAATGTTGAAAAGCAAGGATGTTACTTTGAGGACTAAGGTGCACCTTGCCCAAGCCATGATATTTTCAGTCGCCTCATATGCATGCAAAAGCTGGATAGTGAATAAGGAGGACTGAAGAAAAATTGATGCCTTTGACTTAGGTGTTGGTGAAGAATATTGACTATATCATGGACTGCCAAAAGAATGAACAAATTTGTCTTGGAAGAAGTACAGCCAGAATGCTTCTTAGAAGCCAGGGTGGTGAGACTTCATCTCAGGTACTTTGGACATGTTATCAGGAGGGAGCAATCCCTGGAGAAGGTCATCATGCTTGGTAAAGTAGAGGGTCAGGGAAAAAGAGGAAGACCATCAATGAGATGGATTGACAGAGTGGCTGCAACAGTGGGCTCAAGCATAACAACGATTGTGAGGATGGCAAGACCGAGCAGTGTTTTGTTCTGTTGTACATAAGGTCACTGTAAGTCAGAACCGACTCAATGGTACCTACCAACGACAACAACTATTTTCCTTCTGTTTATTCCCACATAAAAAGAGCTCAGCCAAATCAAGTAGAATCCTTCACTGGCTTATTAGGGCGCTCTTCACCCTTTCTATGTCAAAGACATGTTATTATATTGACAGATGTTTTAGTTTGGTGTTCGCCCCCTGCCCATATTTTGTACAGATCAATTGGCCTTCTGTTAATACACTTCAAACTAATGATAAAATCACTGAATACATTACATCATATTCCATTCATGCCTTCCTGAGGGCATGTTGTTATTACCTTGATTTACAATAACTTTGGTATTTGGGAACCTTCAATCAAAAATTTGTTTATAAACCACCTCTTAGGGAAAGGAATCATAGTAGTAGCTCTCTTAAACTGATTACACATAACAATGAACATTGTGAAGTTGGGGGTGCGCTTGTTAAGTGTACAAGTAATGATTTAATATGAAACTTGTTGATGAAATCCAAAATTTGGAAAGTCATATCAAGTAAGTAACTTAGTCATATTATCATTAGTTTGAAAAGTAGGTTGACAGAAGATCAGTTGGTCTGTATGAAATATGGAGAGGAGAGGGAAGGCCAAAATGAAAGACTTGTCAGTGTGTCTGGCATAGAAAGGGTGAAGAATACCCTAAATAAGCCAATGAAAGATTCCACTTGATAAGGTTTATTTTTCTTTATGTTGGAATAAACAGAAGGAAATTAACACTTATTAATCACCCAGTGTATTCGAGGCATGCAGTTAATTCCCTTTGTTCTGATTCCCCATTCACTAAACAGCTTTCCACAATGGTGAGTGGGGTTAGAGGAGAGACAAAACAAAACAAAAAACACTGACCAGCTAAACTGAGCACTTCAGTGTACTTGGCACTTACTTTTCTCCTGGTTTCAGAAACGGCATGCTGGTTCTTCCATCAGTCATAGCAAGTAAGTAAGGTGTGACTGGTGCCTTTACTTGAAATGACAGATGATTTGGAGATTTAAAAAATATGGAATATTTGTTAAATGGATAAGAAAACTATTGAAAAAAATTCCTTCCTGTAAAAGCTAGGCACGGTTCTCTCCTTTTTTAAAATCACATTCTTCATTCATTCATTCTGCACTTCCATGGTAGCAAGATAGCATCTGTAGATGCTTGTAATTTTGTAGTTGTTAATGGATTAAAACAAAACATACTATTACAGAAATGTCAGCTATTATGTGGAAGACTGTAGCCTAGGAGACTTCTTTTTTCTCTGGCTTCATTTCTTTATAGTGTTTGACATATGTAAAGTTCACATAGTTTTCCACATAATTAGTATTTCATCTTATTGAATGGACATAAAAGAGAATTAACTTTATTTCTGAATATCATCAAAAGGATTGTTTAGGTATATTTAATGAATAAGTATAATAAGCAGTGTCCTTCACCTGGATAGTCACACTGTTTTTGAATATATTGTTTTCCGAGGGGATATTAAAGACTGAGATCTTAGACAACCTGTGTTTTCCTCCTCCTTTCCCTTTTTTCTTCTTTTCCTCCCTCCTTCATTCAGTGATAATACCTCCCCCCCGACAAAAAAAATACCCTGCTGTCGAGTCAGTTCTGACTCATAGCGACCCTATAGGACAGAATAGAACTACCCCGTAGGGTTTCCAAGGCTATAAATCTTTACAGAAGCAGACTGCCACATCTTTCTCCCGTGGAGCAGTTGGTGGGTTCAAACTGTCAGCATCTTGGTTAGCAGCCAAGTGCTTTACCACTGTGCCACCAGCGCTCCATTCAATAGATACTAAGTACCTAATATTTGCAAATTTGTACCTTAAACTTCTCAAGGACAAGAATTATAAATTCCCGGTATTGTCAGTGTAGGCCATATACAATATTTACTAAATGAATTATATTAGACATAAAAAATAGGGGATTGTTTTGTGGTGTGAATTGATCACTGTTCAACCATTTCAGGTGGTAGCGTATGATCAGGAAGGTACTGAAGGAAGAAGTCCAAGCTGCACTGAAGACATTGGTGAAAAACAAGACTCCAGGAATTGAGGAAACATCATTTGAGATGCTGCAACAAACGGATGCAGTGCGAAAAGTGCTCACTTGTCTATGCCAAGAAATTTGGAAGAGAGCTACCTGGCCAACCAACTGGAAGAGATCCATATTTATGCCTATTCCCAAGAAAGGTGATCCAGCCGAATGTGGAAATTATCGAACGATATCATTAATATCGCACGCAAGTAAAATTTCGCTGAAGATCATTCAAAAGCAGCTGCAGTAGTACAGCGACAGGGAACTGCGAGTAATTCAAGTCGGATAGAGAAGAGGACATGAAACGAGGATATCATTGCCGATGTCAGATGGATCTTGGCTGAAAGCAGAGAATACCGGAAAGATGTTTAAATGTGTTTTATTGACTGTGCGAAGGCATTTGACCATGTGGATCATAACAAATTATGGATAACATTGCAAAGAATGTAATTCCAGAACACTTAATTGTGCTCATGAGGAACCTATGCATAGACCAAAAAGCAGTAGTTCGAGAAGAACAAGGGGATATTGTGTGGTTTAAAGTTAGGAAAGGTGTGTGTCAGGGTTGTATCCTTTCACCATACCTATTCAATCTGTATGCTGAGCAAATAATCTGAGAAGCTGGACTATGTGAAGAAGAATGGGACATCAGGATTGGAGAAAGATTCATTAACAACATGCATTACACAGATGACACAGCCTTGCTCACTGAAAGTGAAGAGGACTTGAAGCATTTACTGATGAAGATCAAAGCCTTCTGTATGGATTACACCTCAACATAAAGAAAACAAAAATCCTCACAACTGGACCAGTAAGCAACATCATGATAAACAGAGAAATGATTGAAACTGTCAAGAATTTCATTTTATTGGGATCCACAGTCAAAACCCATGGAAGCGGCAGTCAGGAAATCAAAAGATACATTGCACTGGGCAAATCTGCTACAAAAGACCTCTTTACAGTATTGAAAAGCAAAGATGTTACCTTGAAGACTTAAGGTGCGCTTGACCCAAGCCTTGGTATTTTTAATCGCTGCATATGCATACAAAAAGCTGGACAATGAATAAGGAAGACTGAAGAAGAATTGACACCTTTGAATTGTGGTGCTGGCTAAGAATATTGAATATACCATGTACTGCCAAAAGAACAAACAGATCTGTGTTGGAAGAAGTACGACCAGAATGCTCCTTAGAAACAAGGATGGCAAGATTATGTCTCACATACTTTGGACATGTTATCAGGAGGGATCAGTCCCTGGAGAAGAACATCGTGCTTGGTAAAGTAGAGGGTCAGCGAAAAAGAGGAAGACCCTCAAAGAGATCGGTTGACATGGTTAGTGGCTGCAACAGTGGGCTCAAGCATAACAATGATTTTGAGGATGGCACAGGACCTGGCCATGTTTTGTTCTTTGTACATATGCTCTCTCTGAGTCGGAACCGACTCAGCGGCACCTAACAACAACAACAACGTCAGTGTTTAGCTTTTAAAAAAGTGTTTATTTGAATCAGTATTACTCAGTTTTAAGAAAATGTTAAAATTTCCTTTGAAATAATTTTTTTATTTAATACATTTTGGTTTAATGAATTCAGCATTGCAGTGCACAGATATTTTTAAAGGATTTCTACTAATAAGATTAAATGATTCATCATGATTTCTGCTTTTCTTTCTCACCACTAACACAATATTTTGCAATAGCCTCACACAGCATCCTTGATGAAATATTAATATTTTGATCTGTTTGTTGTGATGGAAACGTATACTTAATATTCTGAGCTATTACTGTGAGATGGAACTGGTTTGCAGTACACTCAGATTTTGGTAATTTTAATAAGGCAGAAAGATGAGGGTCACTTACTTGAAGTGAGGTTCTCTTGATCAAGAAAAGAAATTCCTTGCACTGTGGGAGTCTGTGTGTCTTTTTCAGAGATTATTCTCACCTGTAATCTTTCCTTCATTCTTTCTTCAATAAATAATTACACTAGATATTTTAATTTAGTTTGAAATACATCAGAAAACTTTATTTTTGAAAAGCTTACATGTTAAAAGTTTAAAACCACTCAGTTGTGACAGAAGGACCTGATATTTTAAAGTGTGTTTATAATTGATACTAAATATTTCTCAATACAAAGTGTACTGGAGAAAAATAACCCCATGTTTGTTATCTGTTGTGTAAGCACTGACATTTGGTTTTAACAAAATGGGAAAAAATAATTCAGGAAATTATGTAGTCATTATTTTTCTGGGATAAGCTGAATAAAACATGAAATGAAACTATGTCTCTAACATTTTTGGACTTGCACACCTTAACTAATTTCCATATCTGCTATGACTTTCTTGTTGGAGTCATTCTTCCAGTTTTAGTCTAGGCTTGGTAGTCCAAAAGAACGTGTGTGGCCCCTGTCATTTCATTGCTATGGCAATTCTTCAATTAGTGCAAGAGCTACTGGCACACTCCTGGGCAAAGGGTTTTTGATACACTGAATTGGAAGTGGAAGAATAAAGCTCTTTTCACAGCTGCTCTGTGATTCTGAATAGAGACACAGCAGCTGCTTTTTTTTTCCCCCCGTTTTTTCCTAATTTGGATGTAGACGTTATGCTTCAATGAATTGTTGGTGGGAAGATCTCCTTGTTCTCCACTCTATCAAAAGGAAAACAAACTTAAAAGTTCCAAGTAAATATTGGTGCGAGTTGCTTGTAAAAGTTCCACAAAGTAGTCCTGGAACAGATTTTTTTTGGTGTATCCTTTTGCTTTAAAACTGAAATGTCATAAATTTAGGGTAACAGTCAGTAATCTCTATAACTTCATTGGGAATTTTAAGTTATTGAAATGTATGGGTTTGTCCCATTTCTTGGGATAAAATAAAAAGTTGATCAGAGGGATTAGTAGAGGAGTATCTATATGAGGGAGCCCTGGTGGCACAGTGGTTAAGAGCTATGGCTGCTAACTAAAAGGTGGACAGTTTGAATCTACCATCCGCCCCTTGGAAGCCCTATGAGGCAGTTCTGCTCTGTCCTATAGGGTCACTATGAGTTGGAATCACTCGATGGCAACAGGTTTTATCTATATGAAAACGATCCCTGGTGGCACAATGATTAAATGGAAGGTTGGCGGTTTGTGAACTCACCCACTGGCTTTGTGGGAGAAAGCCATGGTGATTTGCTTCCTTA
Source organism: Dugong dugon (assembly GCA_030035585.1). NCBI lineage: Eukaryota > Metazoa > Chordata > Mammalia > Sirenia > Dugongidae > Dugong > Dugong dugon. The sequence continues at coordinate 159,835,509 of CM057465.1, forward strand.
AAGATTGCAACCAAGAAAACACTATGGAGCAGTTCTCTGTCACATGGGTTTGCTATGAGTCAGAATCAACTGCACAGCACCCAACAAAAACACCTATGTGAAAGAAGTTGTAAAATAGATACTGGGAAAAATGGTAGTTATATATCCATGTAGCTAGCTGGCTATAAATTTTTTTGGTAAATATTAATTTTAAAAAGGTGAGCTGTAAATGTCTTCTTTCTCTTGCATCACCAAGTTCTGATAAAGGTAGATAAAACAGTAAATAATTCAAGCTTTCAAAATGAAGAATATTCTCTAAATGTAAGGCAAATTTTATGATCGTATTACCCTAAAAAATTTTAGGAAATTTTTTCTATACCCAAGAAGAGTTGAATGTTTATGCTAAGCGTCAAGTTTTGTTTTGTTCTTGTTTTTTTCCTAACAGCTTATTCTGAACATACTCCTGAGATATTTTAATTTTATTTTTAATTATAAATGCCATTTTATCATTTGCTTCTGATACTCTTCAAATATATAACATCAAACATACTGGGCTTTTTTTCTGTTTTGTGTTATCAGCAAATAATCAGTATTTTCCCATTTAAAACCAGTCTCCATGTTCACAAGCTATGGGTAGCTTTTGCTTTTTTTCTGAAGCTGTAAGAGCAAGAAAACAAGAATTTTAACATTTTTTGTGAATCTGCACTATACTAATCTCATTTTCTGGCCCTATCTCCTACCTTCAGACAGATTAAATGGGAGGTTGCAGATTTTTTGGTCACAAGGACAGTAGCCCTCAAAACTTATCTTCAAAAAGCTTTATAGATTTGCTTTTGGTAAGCATTTCCTTAACCCACCTGGAATTGATTTTTATGTGTTTAGTGAGAGGTGGAGGTTCAATTTCTTCTTTTTTTTTTTTCCTTGTGGGCACCTGGTTGTCCTGCCACCATTTATTAAAAGTTTCATAATTTTCCCTTGATCTCCAATACCTTCTGTGTCATGTATCAAGTGTTGGAATATGGGTATGTCTCATTGTATGCTTTCTGTTCTGTTCCATTGGTTTTTCTATTTCAAAGAATGAGCATTTTTGTGCTGGTTCCCTGAGCCCCAATTCCAACAAGCAGTGTGAAGAGGGACAGATGACTCCTGCTTACACAGGGGATTGTGTTACAGCAGAGGAACCCTGAATTTAAGGAATCCAAACCTTTCATAATGGGCAGTAAGCACACCTGCCTTTTGCTGTGGAGGCAGAGACTATCTCTGTCTTATAAGGTGTTTGCTATGCTGACTTTCTTGTAAAGATAGTCTGGAACAAAGGACCCTCAGTGCATACTTGAAAGACATGCAGAAACTCAACAGACACTTGGGAGAATTGTCTGTCAACAGGACATACATGGTGTTGGTGAAGAATATACCGTGGACTGCCAAAAGAATGAACAAATCTGTCTTGGAAGAAGTACAACCAGAATGCTTCTTAGAAGTGGGGATGGCAAGACTACATCTCACATACTTTGGACATGTTATCAGGAGGGATCAGTCCCTGGAGAAGGACATCATGCTTGGTAAGGTAAGGGGTTAGCAAAAAAGAGGAAGACCCTCAACGGGATAGATTGACACAGTGGCTGCAACAGTGGGCTCAAGCATAACGATTGAGAGGATGGTGCATTACCGGGCAGTGTTTTGTTCTGTTTTACATAGGGTCGCTATGAATAGGAGCTGACTTGATGGTGCCTAACAACAACAAAAATAACAGGACATACAAAGGGTTATTCTTGTTAATCAAAGTTGGGAAATAATGCCTTTTTCTAATATTGTAGAATAGTTTGTGTAAGATTGGAATTACTTGTTTCTTGGGTGAAACTAATAAATGAAGCCATCAAAACTTGGAATTTTCCTATGGTAATACAAAACAAGGGGATACTGTGTGGTTTAAAATAAGGAAAGATGTGTGAGGTTTGTATCCTTTTGCCATACTTATTCAATCTGTATGCTGAGCAAATAATCTGAGAAGCCGGACTATATGAAGAAAATGGCATCAGGATTGGATGACGTCTCCTTAACAACCTGTGATATGCAAAAGATACAAAATTGCTTGCTGAAAGTGAAGAGGACTTGAAGCAGTTAATGATGAAAATTGAAGACTACAGTCTTCAGTATGGATTACACTTCAACATAAAACAAAAATCCTCACAACTGGACCAATAAGCAACATTATGATAAATGGAGAAAAGATTGAAGTTGTCAAGGATTTCATTTTACTTGGATCCACAATCAACGCCTGTGGAAGCAGTGGTCAAGAAATCAAAAGATGCATTGCATTGGGCAAATCTGCTGCAAAAGACCTCATTAAAGTATTCAAAAGCAAAGATGTCACTTTAAGGACTAAGGTTCGCCTAACCCAAGCCATGGTGTTTTCAGTCACCTTGTATGCATGCGAAAACTGGACAATGAATAAGGAAGACTGAAGAAGAATTGATGCCTTTGACTTATGGTGTTGGTGAAGAATATTGACTATATCATGGACTGCCAAAAGAATGAACAAATCTGTCTTAGAAGAAGTACAGCCACATTGCTTCTTAGAAGCGAGGGTGGTAAGACTTCATCTCATGTAATTTGGACACGTTATCAGGAGGGACCTGTCCCTGGAGAAGATCATCATGCTTGGTAAAGTAGAGGGTCAACGAAAAAGAAGAAGACCCTCAATGAGATGGATTGACACAGTGGCTGCAACAATGGGCTCAAGCATAGCAACGATTGTGAGGATGGCACAGGATGGAACAGTGTTTCGTTCTGTTGTACATAGGGTCACTATGAGTCAGAACCAACTCAATGGCACCTGACAACAATACAGTGAAACCTGTGAGAGTCAGAACTTAGTGCAACTGCCTTGTTTTTCTGTGTCTCACAAGATTTCCGCCTTTGTCAGGGTTCCATCTTACCACTCTTCTGTCACTCAGTTTAGTGGAAAATATTTGAGTTTTCCTTCACTGACAGAGTTCTGCCTTACATAGTTCTAGCTTTTGCAGGTTTCACTTTTTTTTTTTTAACCTTTGATCCAATTTCCTTACTGTTTACAGGACAGGACTGTTCCAGTTTTTTATGTCTTCTTTAATACATTTTGGTAAGCTGAATTCCCCCCCTCCCCCAGGAATGTGTCCATTTCATCTAAGTTTTCAAATTTATAGGAATAAAGTTGTTCATAGTGGTCCTGTTATTACCTTTTTCACGTCTCCAACTTTTGTAGTTACGTCTCTTTTCATTACTGATACTGGTCTTATGGACTTTTTCTTGACCAGTATTTCCAGACATTTGTGAATTTTAGCAGTATTTTATAAGAACCAACTTCTGGCTTTTTGAATCCACTCTCCTCTATGTTTGCTTTCTGTTTTATTAATTTCTGTTCTTTAGTATTTCTTTCTTTCTGCCATTTAAAGTTAATTTTGCTATTATTTTCCTAAATTCTTCAGATAGGTTTAACTCATTAATTTTCAGCTCATCTGATTATATAAACATTTAAGACCATAATTTCTCTGTTTAATAGTTCTTTTGCTGTATCCCACAATTTTTAAATGTTGTTGTTAGGTGCCATTGAGTCAATTCTGACTCATAGTGACCCTGTGTACAACAGAACAAAACACTGCCTGGTCCTTGCCATCCTCACAGTCATGCTTGAGCCCATTGTTGCAGCCACTGTGTCAGTCCATCTCGTTGAGGGTCTTCCTCTTTTTCACTGACTCTTTACCAACCATGATGTCCTTCTCCAGGGACTAGTCCCTCCTGATAACATGTCCAAAGTACGAGGGACGAAGTCTCGCCATCCTTCCTTCTAAGTAGCGTTCTGGCTGTACTTCTAAGACAGATTTGTTCATTCTTCTGACAGTCCATGGTGTATTCAGTATTCTTCACCAACACCATTAATTCAAAGAAATCAATTCTTCTTTGGTCTTCCTTATTCATTGTCCAGCTTTTGCATGCATATGAGGTGTTTGAAAATACCATGGCTTGGGTTAGGGGCACCTTAGTTTCCAAAGTAACATCTTTGCTTTTTAACACTTTTAAGAGGACTTTTGCACACATTTGCCCAATGCAGTGTGTCATTTGATTTCTTGGCTGTTACTTCCATGGGTTGTGGATGTTACTTCCATGTTGATTGTGGATCCAAGTAAAATGAAATCTTTTCTCCATTTATCGTAATGTTGCTTATTAGTTCAGTTGTGAGGATTTTTTTCTTTATGTTGAAATGTAATCCATACTGAAGGATATAGTCTTTGATCTTCATTAGTAAGTGCTTCAAGTCCTTACAGCAGGCAAGATTGTGTCATCTGCATATTGCAGGTTGTTTATGGGTCTTCCTCCAGTCCTGATGCCTGGTTCTTCTTCGTATAGCCCAGCTTCTCAGATTATTTGCTTAGTTTAGAGATTGAATAAGTATGGTGAAAGAAAACAAGCGTGACACACACCTTTATTTACTTTAAACCATGTAGTGTCCCCTTGTTCTGTTCAAACTACTGCTTCTCGGTCTGTGTACAGGTTCCACATAAGCACAATTAAGTGTTCTGGAGTTCCCATTCTTTGCAGTGTTACCTGTAATTTGTTATGAGCCACACAGTTGAATGCCTTTGCATAGTCAATAAAATACAGGTAAACATCTTTCTGGTATTCTCTGCTTTCACCCAAGATCCATCTGACATCAGCAGTGATATCCCTCATTTCATGACCTCTTCTAAATCCTACTTGAATTACTGGCAATTCCCTGTTGATATACTGCTGCAGCCGCTTTTGAATGATCTTCAACATAATTTTACTTGAATATGATGTTAATGATATTGTTCGATAATTTCCACATTATCTTGGATCACCTTTCTTTCGAATGGGCACAAATATGAATCTCTTCCAGTCTTTTGACCAGGCAGCTTTCCTCCATGTGTTGACATAGGCAAGTGAGCACCTGCAGGGCTGCATCCGTTCGTTGAAACATCTCAATTGGTATTCCGTCAGTTCCTGGAGCCTTGTTTTTCACCAGTGCCTTCAGTGCAGCTTGGACTTCTTTCAGTACCATTGTTTCTTGATCGTATGCTACCTCCTGAGATGGTTGAATGTTGACCAGTTCTTTTTGGCAGAGTGACTCTGTGTATTTCTTCCATCTTCTTTAGATGCTTCCTGCTTTGTTCAATATTTTCCCTGTAGAATCCTTCAGTATTATGACTTGAGGCTTGAATTTTTTCTTCAGTTCTTTTAGCTTGAGAAATGCTGAGTGTGTTCTTCCTTTTTTTGGTTTTCTAACTCCAGGTTAGAAATCATATTGGAAATTTAAATTTTTTTTGAAATGAATAAAAATAATGAATTAAATGTAGTATTTATTATTTTTATTCATTGGAAAAAAATTAAATTTCTAGTATGATTTCTTATTTGACCATGGATTATTTAAAGTGTATTTCTTAATTCTCAATCATATGGTTTGTTTATTTTTTTCTTTTGGTCAGTCTTTGTTTATCATTATCATTGCCTTCAGGTTGGACATTATAGTCTATAACATTTTTGCTCTTTGGTATATGTTGAGGACCATTTTATGGATCAATAGATGGGTCAGTTTTTACAAATATTTTTCTCATGCTTGTAAATAATGTGATCCTTCACGTTGGATGTAGTTTATAAAGTGGGTGTAGATTTACTTTAATTTGTTGTTTAAATTTTCTATATTTTTAACTGAATTTTTAGTTTCGAAATCTATCAATTGCTGATTTAGATGTGTTACTAACTTCTGCTGTGGATACGGATTTGTCTACTCATTTCTGTCAATTTTTGCTTTATGTATTTTGAAACCATGTTATGTGATCATGTGTAATTTAACTATTACGATTTCCTGGTGAATTGAACCCTTTAGCATTATCAAATGACCCTCTAAGTCTTTAATAATACTTTTTGTTGTAGTGTTTACTTTGTCTGGATTACTATGGCTACCCCATCTTCCTTTTGATTAGACTTTAATTCATTTATCTTTTTTCCTTTTTATCTTGTTCCTATCATTTTAAAGTTGCATTTCTTGTACAAATCTAAAGTGTAAATTTTAAATCCAGGCTGCTGACTCTTCTTTTTACTTGGTACATTTGATCCGTTTGTATGTATTGCAGTTATTGATGTCAATCTGTCATCTTCTGTTACCTACTCCCCCAACTTAGTCATACTTTTTTTTTTACTTCCTCTCTTTTTTACCTTTTTTTCTGGTACAGCTTTCTCTCAGTTAGTGTGAAAGTTGTATTTTGTTTGCATTTTTTTAAAAGTAGTAACCATTGAAATTTTACCCGGCATATTTAACATACAACCTTAAAGTTACACAATATTTTATCCTCCTTTTGAGTAATACAGGCAACTTAAGACGCGTTAACTTCTTCCCAACTTTAATTCTGTTGTTGTGTATTTTGATTTTTTTCTTGAGTTTGTGTTTATAAAGTACAAGATTTTTTTTTAATCTTTTAGATTCCCCTACTTTATTTACCACTTTCTGTGCTCTTTACAGTCTTATGTCTTTATTCTTCTTGCACTGTCCATTTGGGGTCATGTCCTTTCTGTCTAGAATACACTTTTAGAATTTCCTTATTTAGGAATTTTGCCCCTGTTGTTGAGATTTTTTTTGTTGTACTAGAAACCTAGGTTGATGGTTATTTTCTCTTAGCACAGTGAAGATATCATTTTACTGTCTTCTGGGTGCCATTGTTACTGATGAGAAGTTGTCTGTCATTTAATAGAGAAATTCTAACAGCATTTATAAGATTGGGAATGGCCAAAATACAGTGGTTACTTCTTGCTTCCTACTTCTGTATTTTCAAAGAAACCAGATACACATGAGGGTTACCCTCTTTTCTGTGATTTCTCAACCCATTCCAAAAATATGAAGGTAAACACTAGCTTAAAGTTGGAAATACTTAGAAAAAGGTAACCTGTACCAACAACATTTTTCAAAGAGATGGAAAAACTAGTTATTAACTTTATATGGAAAGGGAAGAAACCCCGAATAAGTAAAGCACTATTGAAGAAGAATAAAGTTGGAGGACTCACACTACCTGACTTGAGAACCTACTATATAGCTACAGTACTCAAAACAGCCTGGTACTGGTACAACAACAGAGACATTGACCAATGGAACAGAATTGAGAACCCAGATGTAAATCCATCCACCTACGGTCACCTGATCTTTGACAAGGGCCCAAAATACATCAAATGGGGAAAAGACAGTCTTTTTAACAAATGGTGCTGGCAAAACTGGATATCCATTTGTAGATAAATGAAACAGGACCCATAGCTCACACCATATACAAAAACTACTTCAAAATGGATCAAAGACCTGAATAGAAAGCCTAAAACTATAAAGTTCATAGAAGAAAAAATAGGACAAACACTTCAGGCCTTAATACATGGCATTAACAGGATACAAACCATAAACATCAACACAAAAAACCCAACAGATAAACTAGATAACTGGGATCTTCTAAAAATCAAACATCTATGCTCTTCAAAAGACTTTACCAAAAGAATCAAAAGAGAACCTAAAGACTGGGAAAAAAATTTTGGACAGTACAAGTCAGACAAAGGTCTAATCTCCATAATCTACAAGAAAATCCAACACCTCTACAACAAAAAGACAAACAATCCTATCAAAAAATGGGCAAAGGAAATGAACAGACACTTCACCAAGGAAGACATTCAAATGGCCAACAGACACATGAGGAAATGCTCGTGATCACTAGCCATTAGAGAAATGCAAATTAAAACCACAGTGAGATACCATCTCACCCCGGCATTACTGGCATGAATCAAAAATACTGGAAATAACAAATGTTGGAGGGGCTGCGGGGAGATGGGAACTCTTATACACTGCTGGTGGGAATGCAAAATGATACAACCATTTTGGAAAATGATAATGGCGTTTCCTCATAAAGCTAGAAATAGACATACCATTCGATCCAGCAATCCAACTCCTAAAAATATATCCTAGAGAAATAAGAGTCATCACTCGAATAGACATATGCACACCTATGTTCATGGCAGCATTGTTCACAATAGCAAAACGATGGAAACAACCTCTATGTCCATCAACAGATGAATGGATACACAAACTATGGTACATACACACAATGGAGTACTATGCAACGAGAAAGAACAACAATGAATCTGTGAACCATCTCATAACATGGATGAAACTGGAGGACATTATGCTGAGTGAAATAAGTCAATCACAAAAGGACAAATATTGTATGAGACCTCTATTGTAAAAACCCATGAAAAAATTCACATGCAAAATGTAACAATCCTTGTTGGTTACCAGGGATGGGAGGGGAGGGGGGGAAATACTAAATAGGCAATAGATAAGTGGTACCTTGGGTGAGAGGTGAGATAGTACACAGTACAGGGGAAACTAACACAACCTGCACAAGGAAAGGTCATGGAGGCCCTATAGACACATCCAAACCCCCCAAGGGACTGAGTTGTTGGACGGAGGGCTCTGGGGACCATGGTCTCGGGGAACATCTAGCTCAATTGGCATGACACTACTTATAAAGATAATGCTCTACATTCTACCTTGGTGAGTAGTGTCTGGGGTCTTAAAAGCCTATGAGCGGCCATCTAAGATACTGCACTGGTCTCATCCCTTCAGGAGCAAGGGAGAATGAAGAGAACAGGATTCAATGAAAAGATTAGTCCAAAGGACTAATTGTCCACAGCTACCAAGGCCTCCACCAGACTGAGTCCAGTACAGCTAGATGGTGCCCGGCTACCACCACTGACTGCTCTAGGATCACAACAGAGGGTTCTGGACAGAGTTGGAGAAGGATGTAGAGCATAATTTTAACTCCCCCCCCCCCCCCAAAAAAAAAAAAAAAAGATTTACTGGCCTAAAGGAGACTGGAGAAACCTCAAGAGTGTGGCCCCCAGACACCCTTTCAGCTCAGAGGTGAAGTTACCTTCGATGTTAATCCTGGGAGTGGACAGCCCAGTAAAACTAAATGGGACTAACGAGGTACAGGAGTCCGGTGACAAGGGCCAGAAGGCAGAGGGGGAGTAGGAAACTGATGATAAGGAACACAAGTTGAGTAAGGACACTGTCGATGTATTGTGAGATTGTTGACCACTGCTGTAGGGCAGCATTTGTAGTAACCATTAAATGGGAGGCTGTTTTGTCCTGTAAGCCCTCATCTTGGGCGAGAATGGCAGCACAATTGGAAGAGCATAGTCAATATCACTTAAATGTGTAAGTAAAAAGTTTTGAAATGGTGTTAAAATAAAATAAAAAAAAAAAAACAAATGAGACTGATGAGGTACAGTAGTCCAGTGACAAGGGCCAGAAGACAGAAGGGGACAAGGAAGTCCCCTGGTGATAGGGAACACAAGGTGGAGTAAGGATATTCTTGATGTTCTGTGAGATTGTTAACCATTGTCATAGGGCAACATGTGTAGTAACTGTTAAATGAAAAATTATTTTGTTCTGTAAGCCTTCATCTTAAGTGAGAATAACAGCACAGTTGGAAGAGCGTAGTCAATGTCACTGAACTGTGAATGTAGAAATTTTTGAAACGGTGTATCTTTGGCTATCTGTATTTTCATCAAAAAAAAAAAAAAGGTTGAGAATTTAGAGGCTTAATATGTTGTGGGGTTGTTAACCAATGTCATAGAACAACATATGTACTACTATTTCATGAGAAACTATTTGCTCTGTAAGCTTTCACCTGAAGTACAATAAGATATATATAAAAAAAAAAAAAAAAAGTAACCTGTTAGATTTTAGGAATTCTTTCCTGTTTGCTAAGACAAATGTTACAAAAGGAGAGTTTTGATATTTTTTTTTTAATTTAAAGCTACTCATTTAAAAGTTTTCATAGATTTGAACTTAACTGTTTGATAATGAAGGATATAAACGATCTTCACCCGTATAGCAATCATCATATATTCATCGTCCCTCCACACCTACCTAGCTAGCTGTTTATCTAGCTATGTAGAGTAGTCTTTGTACCTACTCTGCCTCTTCGCAAAGAGAATATTGACTTGATGTAAATAGAAGCCTTTTGAAACATGCCATCATCACTCTTTTAGATGGGAAGTTTGCAAACTCTGTTTAGGAAGGACAAGATAATGAGCTAGGTATTTTTACAATTAAATCATTAAGATAAAGTGTGAATAGAAACAGGACTAAAAGTCACTTTACCTCATTTTTTGTCAAAGAATTGGAAGTAACTACTTTTATTTTCCTGTGTCAATGTCTCAAAGCTGCCGGAGCAGAAATAAGAGTTAATGCCAGCATTAATACCGTAATTCTCCTTGAAAGCGAGGATGGCGAGACTTCGTCTCACATACTTTGGACATGTTATCAGGAATGACCAGTCTAGAAGGACATTATACTTGGTAAATTAGAGGGTCAGCAAAAAAAGAGAAAGACCTCCAACAAGATGGATTGAGACAGTGGCTGCAACAGTGATCTGAAGCATAACGATTGTGAGGATGGCACAGGACTGGGCAGTGTTTTGTTCTGTTGTACATAGGGTCTCTATGAGTCGGAACTGACTCGATGGCACCTAACAACAACAACTATTTGTGCCAGAGGTAGGCTTCGTTGACTGACTGAGAGCTGCCACTAGAGCTACAAGTACAGTGAGAAGATTTTTATTTAAGTCATGGAGAATGATACAGGGGCTTATTTTATCATCTCTTAAAACCAGCTGAAGAGAGATGATTCTGCTCTTTTCACAGTCATCTGACTTTTTTGTTACGTAATTGACATATCACTTGGAGTCTATTTCTAAGAGTGTTATTGAGCTGTAGTTATGGTATCTTGTTTAACACTCTTCATGAATGTTAGGGAGCCATAGACTCTGTGTAGACCCTACAGGAAGAAACAGTGTTGTAAAATTAAAACTTTACCATGATCGGTGTCGACCATTTCAAAGAATCAATTAAACAATCTTGGAGTTATGTATACATTCTTGGTGTTCTAAAGAACAAAAGGTAAAATTGGTTATGTATCTTAGAATAATTTTGGCTGCATGCTAAAGAGAACCTAAAGATTTTCCTTCTTTCCCTCCCTTTAGCTCTTTTTATCATTCATAGGATCTAGCTTTATTAAAGCTGGATGATACAGAACTACAGTTCGTAAAACCCGACTTTTCATTTTCGTATGGCTGTTTCTAATTCTTACCATTGCTCTTTTTAACAAACTTCTTCCATTTTCTCTTTCAAAAGTACCTTGTAAGATAAGCAAAAGTACACATGTAGAAAATAATTCCCTATTATATAGTAAGATAAAAGGAAGTGCAAGATAACTTTGATTATGTTTCTCATCAAACCATTAAGAAATCTGTAGTTAGGTTCCTATGATTACAATGGGTTATCAGTGAAGAGTCTTGGGAAGTGAGTTATGTGTCATTGTTTATAGATCTTTAAAAAGATCTTCCTCTACATTATTACTTGGTTAAGATTATACTCCCTATATTTATTTTTAATTGTGAATAGCATAGAGACATTTATATGCAATAGATGCAAAGGTAATATTAGAAGAGGTTTGAAAAGATAATATCTTGTTAATGGGTGGCTTATATGATTTTCTACCTTAAAAACTCAAGGGCCAGGGTCATTCAGTCTTAGTTTTAGAGACACAGGAAATAATTAATAGTGATTATGTTGCTTTATGAGTCTTTGCCTCTTTGAACATTAAAAAAAAAAAAAAAAATTTGTTTAATAATTATACAGGCATAGTGTTTTAGCCAAGTAAAATGTTAGCTCTTGTTACCAAATGCTAAAACAGAAATGCTTTGATGTGGTTATCAGACAAGGCAGGAAATTCTATGTGGTTCAAGAAAATGCGTTGCTTAGAACTTGGAAAAGAGAAGAGCCATAGGAGCAATTGTCAAGTGAACACTTAGTGTTCTGTTTATTCAGCTGGATTTCTGGAGCCTAAACTGAGGGGCAGATCCCCTGGGCCTTTTATACCCAAACTTCTCTATCCTTAAATTTTTGTTGTTAATCTTGGGGATGGTTTAGCGGCTGTTTCAGGAAAGGTATCTGGGTGGTCTATCTTCTGAGACATTACCTACCTAAGAACAGCTTTCTCACCTGAAGAAGGTACTCACAGCTGAAGACAACCTAGCGATGTATAAAATCCCTGGGTCACACCATTTTCTTTTCAAATTTCTGCAGTTGTTGCCTCGTAGCATTTCATATTGCCTGGTTTTTGTTATTTTTTGGGTAGGCTGTTTTTTTTTTCTTCCTGAGCCATTTGTAAAATAAACAGAAAATAGATTTTTGTTAACTTTGCAAATCAGAAAGTTTTCCAGGATATGTGTAGCTGTTACCACCTACCCCCAGGCCCCTCTTATTTCTCTTAAAATAATGCAAACCTTTAGAGTCTTAATCTTGAGTTATTTTTTTCAGCATAGCAGAGCTTTATTTCATTATGTTTTGATTCTTGCTTATACTCTAGGTTCTCATGTTTCTTTTTCAACGGAATCTTGTATCATTTTGATTTCTTTTGCTCGCCATTTTTGTTTCCACAATTCTGGTTCAAATTTCACACAGCTCCATTTCTGTTCTTTAATGTCTCCAGTATGGCAGTTACTTCTGTTCTTATTTATTTGTTCTTTTACTAACTTTAATATTCTTGCAATTATTCCTAACCTTTCCCATTTCTCTATCTCATTCTGTTGTCTTTTTTTTTTTTTTTTTTAAACTAACGTTGCTATTGTTTTTAGCTGCCATTGAGTCAGTCCCTGACTCATGGCAACCTTATGAACAATGGAAGGAAATGCTGCCTGGTCCTGCGCTGTCCCCATGATTGGTTGCAGATCAGACCATTGTGATCCACTGGATTTTTATTGGCTGATTTTTGAAAGTAGATTACCAGACCTTTTTTCCTAGTCCATCCTAGTCCAGAAGCTCCATTGAAACCTGTTCAGCATCACAGCAGTATGCAGACCTCCACTGACATATGGGTGGTGGCTGTGCACGAGGTGCATTGGCCAGGAATATTTTTTAGAGCAGTTTTAGGTTTATAGAAAAATAAAGCAGGAAGTACAGAGGGTTCCCAAATACTCCCTCTCCTTGTCCACAGTTTCCCCTATTATTAATGTCTTGTATTTGTTAAAATTGATGAACCAATATTGATACCTTATTGTTAACTAAAATCCATAGTTTACATTAGGGTTAGCTGTCTGTGTTGTACACTTCTATAGGTTTTGACAAATGCATAATGTCGTGTAGCCACTATTGGAGTATCCTATAGAATAGTTTCACTGACCTAAAAATCCCCTCTATTCAATCTATTCAGCCATCCTCTCCTCCATCTGCCGCCTACCCCCAAATCAGTGGCAACCTTTGATCTTTTTACTGTTTCTATAGTTTTGCCTTTTCAAGAATGTCATATAGTGGAAATCATACAGTATGCAGTCTTTTCAGACAGGTTTCTTTGATTTAGCACTTAAGGTTCCTACATGTCTTTTTGTGGCTTGATAGCTCATTTCTTCTTTTTATCGCTGACTGATACTCCATTCACCTGTTTAAGGACGTGTTGCTTGCTTCCAGTTTTTGGCTGTTATAAATAAAGTTCCACCACTCGTCTGTTAGTTTGTTGTATGGTGGTAGTGTGCGTGTTGCTGGAAGCTACATAAACCAAGTACATAGAACGATAGACAAAATCATTCGAATAGAACAAGGGGATACTGTGTGGTTTAAAATCAGGAAAGGTGTGAGTCAGGGTTGTATCTTTTCGCCGTACTTATTCAGTGTTTATGCTGAGCAGATAATCCGAGAAGCCGGACTATATGAAGAACATGGCATCAGGATTTGAGGAAGACTCATTGAATAACAACCTGCAATATGCAGATGACACAGCTCTGCGTGCTGAAAGTGAAGAGGACTAGAAACACTTACTGATGAAGATCAAAGACTATAGCCTTCGATATGGATTACACTTCAACATAAAGCAAACAAAAATCCTCCAACTGGACCAATAAGCAACATCATGATAAATGGAGAAAAGACTGAAGTTGTCAAGGATTTCATTTTACTTGGATCTACAGTCAACACCTGTGGAAGCAGCAGTCAGGAAATCAAAAGACTCGCTGCATTGGGCAGATCTGCAAAAGACCTCTTTAAAGTGTTCAGAAGCAAAGATGTTAGTTACCTTGAGGGCTAAGGTGCACTTGACTGAAGCCATGGTATTTTCACTTGCCTCGTATGCATGTGAAAGCTGGACAATGAATAAGAAAGACTGAAGAAGAATTGATGCCTTTAATTGATTGTGTTAGCGAAGAATATTGACTATACCATAGACTGCCAGAAGAGTGAGCAAATCTGTCTTGGAAGAAGTACAGCCAGAATGTTCTTAGAAGCGAGGATGGCGAGACTTTGTCTCGTGTACTTTGGACGTGTTACCAGGAGGAACCAGTCTCTGGAGAAGGACACCATGCTTGGTAGAGAGTCAACGAAAAAAAGGAAGACCCTTAACAAAATGGATTGACACAGTGGCTGCAACAATGGGCTCAAACAGAGCAGTGATTTTGAGGATGGCACAGGACTGGGCAGTGTTTCATTCTGTTGTACATAGGCTCATTATGAGTCGGAACTGACTCAGTGGCACCTAACATGAATAAAGTTATTAAAATTAAAAGTATCTAGTTGTCTTTTAAAGTGGTTGTACCAGTTTGCTTTCCCACTGTTTTCTTTTTATTCAAGGGGATTCCCTTCTTACGACTCTCCTTTCTTGTTTTTTTGGGCAAGGCCAGACCTTACATTGAAGAACAACTTAAAAAACAAAATTAATAGCAACAACAGCATTTTTTGTGTGTGTTTATTTGTTATTTTGCTACTTTGTTTCCTTGAATAGCTCCTTCTATTTTACTCCTCAATCCCTTGTAGCCATTGACGAACATTTTTACAGCCAAATTCTAGACCTTAGGTTATTTTATTCTGTACACATTTCTTGTGCCGATCGTCTAAACGTATTTACTTACAATCTGTATTCAGGTGATTCACAGCCTTTTAGCTCCTGTTTAGGTCCATATCATTTGTTACCCTTGGAACATTTATCTCTAGATATCAAAGAGAGTTAAATATGACAAGCACCACTTATCTTCTTGTTTGCTAAAGTCACTACCCTGGGGAAACAATATTGATTTCTTATTAACCTTTGTGCATTCCCTTTGTCAGGTGTGAAAGCATACTGCTTTTATAGCATTTCATGCAGTTATCTTTCTCTTATATTACAACTTTCAAACTCCATTTTAGGATATTTTTTTACGTATCAATTTATTTAACATCTCTCTCCATCAAGAAATTCATTTCTTCTTTGTGTCCTTTTTCTGCCCTCTTTTACCTACATACTGCAGGAACACTTCTTTTTCTTCTCTTTGTGAGACATTCTCTTAATTCTTTAAGGCTAAACTCAAAGTTAAATTTAATTCATGAATATTCCCCCCAACCGCGCAAAAAAAACAACAGAACTTACTTTTGATATCTGAAGGGTACACCCTACCCATTCTAATGTGTATGTAAGATTTAAATGTGGAATAAGAGAGGAACGGCTAATTACATTATGTGTATTGGAATACTGTATATTATATTGTTATTTAAAATGATTTTGTAGTACAAGGGTGCCAAACCGGCATCCATGCTGTTTTTGGCTATGTAGCGTTGTGATTTGTTTGCCTTTTTTTTTTGGTCTATGGAGTGTGTTAACTCGGCAAAATGGTACCTTAAGCAAGCAACTTTATAGCTAATATCTTGCTCTCAGTCTGCTTCCTATACATATGGTTCCTACCTTGGATAAGTAAGAAGTTTCAGACCCTTTACTGGAAAAGATTATTTAAAGAGGAGGAAAATATTCCCAACATAATGAGTGAAAGCTACCAACCAAAAACCAAACTCGTTGCCATCTAGTCAGTCCCGACTCATGGTAAACACCATGCGTTACAGAGTAGAACTGCTCCATAAGGTTTTCTTGGTTGTGACCTTTCAGAAGCACATTGTCAGGTCTTTCTTCCATAGTTCCGTTGAGTGGGTTTGAACCGCCAACCTTTAGATGAGTATCTGAGAGCAAACTGTGTCACCCAGGGACCAGTGAAAGTTACAGACTTGTGGATAAAAATATTGCAAGTTATTACCAAATTTAAATAGTAGTTACTATGGGTGGTGTGATTATAAGTGATATTTACCTTACTTCTTAGCTTTTGCTTCCAAATTTTCCTTAATGAATATATATGTATATTTCCATGTAAAATCTATCAATTAATGCTAATTTAAAAAGGCTGTGGTTGTGTATGCATACTGTAGTAATAATCAAATATTAACTGCTTACTTTATGACTAGGTCTGTGTTCGATATTTAGGCAAGACACATTACAGAAAATATGGGAGGCATGATCATTCCATTAACAAGCTTCTGGTCCTGCTTGGAGAAGCAGTGTGATACAGACTGTACTGTGTATGTTTATCAGTGAGAAAGGACAGTGGCAGACTGATAGAATATTCTCAAGTAATATAAAGGGAAGCAGCCCCGGTGGTTCAACAGTTAAGGGCTCAGCTGCTAACAAAAAGGTTGGCGGTTTGAACCTACCAAGCAGCTCCGCGGGAGAAAGACCTGGCAGCCTGCTTCCGTAAAGATGATAGCCAAGAAAACCTTACGGGGCAGTTCTACTTCGTCACATGGAATTGCCATGAGTTGGAATCAGCTAGATGGAACCGAACTACAACAACAAATATACAGATTTCCCCATGAGTCGGAATCCCCGGAGGGCAACTGGTGGTATGGTCATTTTAGGCCATGAAAGACTGCAGTGAGAATGAAATGCTGTTAACATGGGCGTCATGCTGTATTAACAGCTCTTTCATACTTCAGAACTTTAATGCAATTCGTTATCCCCATAGATAGAACCTTCCTCGTAACCTGGATCCTTTGTTAGAGGTACTTTGTGTGTATATATTTGCATCACTTTGGGGCTTATTGCACTTTGAAGTTCCCCAGTATTTTCTGTAAGTGTCTTTACCTGTAGTGTTAGGAAAAAATACAAACAGAATTCGTAAGTTGTTAACAGCCTGGTAACTGCAGAGACTTGATTATGTAGAAGAATGCAGACATATCAGTCCTGGGCAGGACAGCCGAACCGAAACAACTAAAGTGAGGGATACAGTTTCTTTAGACAGATTCTGTTTCTTTTTATTAAAACCGTTTCTTTAGAGATCATAGAGCAATGATTTACCAAATGAAATTAGAACATAATCCTTGTTCAAGAAGCATTATTATTAAAAGGTAGCTTCATGACTTCTAAGAAGCTAATTAGCTGCTGCCTGGCTTATTTTACTGAGAGGCTGCTGTGATTCATGGGTATTTACCCATCGCAACAGGATTTTCTAATGCTATTTGGTTATGAAATTATTTATACTTCTGACTCAGCCCTTTAAAAGGGCTTCCAGCAGTTTTTGAAAGCCAACTTCTGTGCTCAAGACCATTTTGTGCTGTTTAGACCGTGAATCAGCTTGGCAGCATGGTAGTGTGTGAATTGGGTTGCACCGCTGTGTTTGAGGTGTCGTTTTCTGGTGAAACTCAAGCCAACCATGATAATAAGTTTTCATTGATGTAGACCTTATTATTTTGTAAGAAATCAAACTTGTTTTTTGAACTTCATCAAAATTAAAAACTTCTATGCATCAAAGATGCTATCAAGACATGCCCCCACAGAATGGGAGAAAATGCTTGCAAACCATCTGATAAGGTTTAAAATACAGAATATATAAAGAACTCCTACAACTCAACAACAAAAAGACAACCATCCCAATTAAAAAATGGGCAAAGGTCTTGCATAGACATTTCTCCAAAGAATATATATAAATAGCCAATAAGCACATGAAAAGACAGTCAGCTTTAATCGTTAGATAAATGAAAATTAGAATCATAATGAGATGGCCACTTCATGCCTATTAAGACGACTATAATAAAAAAATACAAAAAATAAGTGTTGACAAGGATGTAGAGAAATTGAAAGTCTCATACACTGCTGGTGGCAATTTAAAGTGGTGCAGCTGCTGTGGAAAACAGTTTGGTGGTTCCTCAAAGTTAAACATAGAATTACTATATGATCCAACAGTTCCACTTCTAGGTATCTCCCCAAAAGACTCAAATAGATACTAGTAGGTGAATGTTCATAGTAACTTTATTCACAGTAGCCAAAACATGGGAACAGCCCATGTCCATGAACAAATGAATGGATAAACAAAATATGATGTATCCATACAGTAGAATATTATCCAACCATGAAAAGGAATGACATTATTACTACACTGTCTTGATTACTATAGCTATATAGTAAGTCTTGTAGTCAGATAGTGTGAGTCTTTTTGTTTATTTTCTTTTTCAAAGTTGTTTTGCCTGTTCTAGGTTCTTTGCATTTCCATATGAATTTTAGAATCAGCTTGTCAATTTCTACAAAAAAGGCTAATGACATATTGATTATGATTGCATTGAATCTGTAGATGAAATAGGGGAGAATTAACATCTTAATACTAAGCTTTTTGATCCATGAACAGTGTACATGTATCTGTTTACTCAGGTTTTCTTTAATTTCAGCACTATTTTGTAGTTTTCCGTGTACAGCTTGGTACGTCTTTTGTCAGATTTATTTCTCTTGAGTGTTTCATGTTTTGATGCCATTGTAAAAGGTACTTTTAAAATTTCAGTTTGATTATTCATTGCTAGTATATAGAAATTCAGTAGACTCATGTGTTGACCTTATATTCTACAGCCTTGCAAAATTCACTCATGAATTTTGGTATCTTTTTTAGAGATTCCATTGGGTTTTCTAAATAGATGATCATATTGTCAGCAAATAAAAGACATTTTCTCTTGTTCCTTTCCAATTTGGATGTCTTTTACTTATTTTTCTTTCCTTATTGCATTGGCTAGACCTTCTAGTACAATGTTGAACACAAGTGATGAGAGCAGACATCTTTACCCCTGTTGCTGATCTTAGGAGGAAAACATTTAGTCTTTCACCGTTAACTTGGATACCTTTTATCATGTTCAGGAGGTTCCCTCCTATTTATAGTTTAGTGAGAGTCTTTATTAGGAATGGGTGTTGAATTTTGTCAAGTACTACTACTGCATTTATTGAGATGATCACAGAGGTTTTTTTTTAAGTATGTTAATATAAATAATTACATAATTTGATTTTACAATATTAAACCAACCTTGCATTCCTGCTCTTACACACATTCCCCACTTGACCTTGATGTGTTATCCTTATAATATATTGTTGAGTTTGATTTGCTAAAATTTTGATAAGAGTTTTTGCATCTGTGTTCATGAGAGATACTGGTTTGTAATTTTCTTTTCTCATAATCTCTGTCTGGTTTTGGTATGAGAGTAATGCTGACTTCAGAATAAGTTGGGGAATATTCCCTCCTTCAATTTTCTGGAAGAGTTTGTGTAAAAGAATTGGTATTATTCCCTCATTAAATGTTTGGTTATTTGGTATAATTCCCCAGTGAAACTGTGTGGGCTTGAAGTTTTTGTTTGTTTGTTTTTAATGATAAAGTTTTTCACTACCATTTCAATTTCTTTAATAGATATAAGACTACTCAGGTTATTTATCTCTTCTTGAGTGAGCTTTGTTATTTTGTGTCTTTCAAGGAATTTATCCATTTCACCTATCAAATTTATTGGTATAAAGTTGGTAGTATACTCTTGTTAACCTTTTCATGTCTGTAGAATCACTAGTGAAGTCAGCTTTTTTATTTTTATTTTTTTATAGTTGTACTGTAAGTGAAAGTTTAAAATTCAAGTTAGTCTCTCATACAAAAGTTTATACATACATTGTTATGTGAGCCTAATTACTTTCCTTGTACTGTGACAGCACACTCCTCCTTTCCATCTTGGATTTCCCATGTCCTTTCAACCAGCTCCTGACCCTCTCTGCCTTCTCATCTCACTTCTAGACAGGAGCTGCCCATTTAGTCTCCTGTATCTACTTGAGCTAAGAAGCACCTTCTTCACGAGTATCATTTTATGTCCTATGGTGCAGTCTAATCTTTGTCTGAAGAGTTGGCCTTGATTTCAGTTTTGGGCTAACAGAGAGTCTGGGGGCCATGTCTTCGCAGTCCCTCCAGTCTCAGTCAAACCATTAAGTCTGGTCATTTTACTAGAATTTGAGTTCTGCACCCCGCTTTTCTCCTGCTCCATCAGGGACTCTCTGTTGTGTTCCCTGTCACGGCAGTCATTGGTGGTAGCTGAACACCATCTAGTTCTTCTGGTCTCAGGCTGATGATGTCTCTGGTTTATGTGGTCATTTCTGTCTCTTGGGCTGATATATTCCTTGTGTCTTTGGCGTTCTTCATTCTCCTTTGCTCCAGCTGGGTTGAGACCAATTGATGCATCTTAGATGGCTGCTTGCTAGCTTTTAAGACCCCAGATGCCACTCACCAAAGTGGAAGAAATCAAACTTTTTAGTGATATTCAGAAATAATAGCAACATTGATTTTTGTGGTTATGTTTATTCTAATAAGTGGTTGACAGGAACTTGTACTGCTGCACTCCTTATGTTAATTTCAGTGTTCATGAGTTGGTGTGCACTATTCAAAATTTATTATTTCCTTATCAGACATTTATTGTGTTTGGTTAGTTACTAGAATTAGGAAGAATCAAAAAGCTTTTCATGGGAACTCTCCTAAAGTTTAAATATCATTGATTGTACTTACTTGTGATGCGCCTAACTCTTAATTCATAGGGTTGCTATGAGTTGGAATCAACTTGACAGCAGTGGGTTTGTTTTTTTTTTTCTTCTTCTTGGAACTCTTAATTTGGGAGATTTCACACTAGACTAGAGAAAAAAGGTAGACCTCATTTTATATATATACATATATGTTTTACAACAAATTTTAGGTGAATAACAGGAAGTTCTTGCTCACTTATTTGAATGTTCCTCTGGTTTGTTTAAACCTAGGGCTGAATTGTATACCTCCATATTAATGATCTAAACATATCTTATATTTAAGTAGTATTGCTTAACTGTCCTTTATTAGAACAGTGAGCTTTGTCAGGGAAGGAATTCTGTTTGTTCTCCAAAGTAGAAAGGAGGTTTTGAGATCACATAGCCCTAGTGTCTAGGTTTTTTATTAGATTATGGACTTCATGTTTAGAAATCCATTCACTGTGGTTTGCATGGGTTTTTATTGATAACAGGTGTGTCAGCAGGATCTGTGCTTAACTTGTGCATATTGGACAGATGTGAGCAAAGAGAACCCGCAGCCTGCTCCTTTTCCTGGTCACCACCATTCTTTCATAGATGTCCGGTTTTATAGATTTAAAGTTGGCTTGTTTAAAATTATGCAGTTAATCATATTCACTTTCTTTTTAATTGGTCCAAGCTTGTTAACATGACATCTAGTGGCAGTAAATCACATAACAGGCAGTAGAGGCAGGGAAGAGATGAGGCCTTCCTGCCCAGGGAAGTTCATGTGTGCTAACTAAAATAATAGGGCTAAAAATAGTATGTTCCTGAGAAATTTCAGAAGGCTTACATTCCTAAACAGAAGTACAGCACTCAGACCTAGAGCTGCACAGTACAAGCTCAGATTATACTTGAAAGATTGTTTAGCAAAGCTAACCCAAAGACCAAACCAAACTCATTGCCATAGAGTTGATTCTGACTCATAGTGACCCTATAGGACAGAGTAGAATTGCTGCATAGGGTTTTCAAGCCTGTGATCTTTATGGAAGCAGAACACCACATCTTTCTCCTGCTAGCAAAGTTTAGGAGACCTAAATCTGTGTGACCCACTTATTAATTTGCTGTATGACTCTCTGAAAATCTCTTTATGTGTTGTGTCTCTGAGGCTCGGTTTCTTTACCTGTCATATGGGGATATTGAATGATACCAGTCCAGTCTACCTATTGATGGGATGATAGTATATCATAACACAAAATAACATAAAAAGACTTCTGAGCTCCAGACACTTGTGTAACTACTCTCAAGCTCCACTTGACACTGTCTAAGTTTGGAGTTGCATTTAAAGAAATATAGTCCTGAGGCGGGGCAAGATGGCGCTCTAGGCAGAAGCACCACGCCGTCCCTCCACAGCAAAGATCCAAAAAACTAAGCCTAACAGAGAATCAACAATCCTGAAACCCTAGAACACCAAATGAAGAGATACAGAACTCAGCCAAACACCAAACGGAGTGAGAATACTAAAAGAGAATGGAGAGCAAGGAGAGACTCATGCAGAGATTCCTTACCAGCTAACGCAGCGCAGATCCACCATCTTGGATTCCTATCGGAGACCAGCGAACGGGAGAGCACCCTCGCAGAGCATCCAGTGGGAGACAGAACGACTGCTTAGCTTCACACATAACCATCTTCCCGCTGCACCCTACCTACCTGCACCGTGCACTTGACATCACACCACCAAGCTGTGCAGGCACGCCCTATTGGAACCTGCCCAGCACTGACTACCGACCGTCCTGGTGGCTGCGGTGAGTGCCCCAAACAACCCGTCCCAGTGGCTCCTCTTCAGCTAGATCTGCCCAGCTGTACCACAAGGACGAAACAAAAAAAAAAAAAAAAAATCTACAATCAATAAACGAGAGAAATATCTACTGAATGCCCCGAAAACAGCAAACAATATCAAAACATTTACAAAAACAAGACAAGATGGCTCCAATAGGCATCCAAGTTAAAACACAAGATAACTCTCCTGTGGAAGAAAATGCACTAGAAGTACCTGAGAGGGAACTCAAATCACAAATACTCGGAATTTTCCAAGAACTGAGGCAAAAAGCTGACAAACATGAGGAAAAAATAGACAAATTTATGGAAAATACAGACAAAAAATTGGAAGAATTCAGGAAGATGATGCAGGAACAAAATGCCAAAATAAATTCACAACTCGAAATTATACAAAAACAACAATTAGAAATCCAAAAGATAAACAACAAGATTTCAGAAATGGACGGTGTCATAGAAGGGCTGAGAAGTAGATTTGAAATCATGGAAGACAGGATCAGTGGAACTGAAGACAAACACTTGGATACAACTCTGTTTCAGGAAAACTCAGAAAAAAGAACAAAGAAAAATGAAGAGACCCTGAGAGTTATGTGGGACACAATTAAAAGCAAAAACTTATGAGTGATTGGCATACCAGAACAGGGGGAGAAAACAGAAAACACAGAGAGGATCATTGACGAACTGCTGACAGAAAACCTTCCCAATATCATGAAAGATGAAAAGCTGACCATCCAAGAAGCTCAACAAACCCCATATAGAAGAGACCCCAAAAGAAAATCAACAAGACATATCATATTCACACTTGCTAAAACTAAAGACAAACAAAGAATCCTGAGAGCAGCTCATGAAAAACAAGAAGTCACATACAGAGGAGAAACAATAAGACTAAGCTCAGATTATTCGGCAGAAACCATGCAGGCAAGGAGGCAATGGGATGACATATATAAAATCTTGAAAGAAAAAAATTGTCAGCCAAGAATAATATATCCTGCAAAACTCTCATTCAAATTTGATGGTGAAATTAGGTCATTTCCAGATAAACAGAAACTAAAGGAATATGCAAAAGTCAAACCAAACTTACAAGAATTATTAAAGGGAGTTCTTCGATCTGAGGACAAACAGCTTCAGCCCTCAGTCAGGACCTAGGACCTAGGATGCAGGTTCATATGAACCAGATACCATTCTAGCAACTGAACTACAGAGGACTTTCCAAAAACAAAAGATATACAACAGGGAATCAGAGCAATCAATCAAAGGATGACAACAACATCAAAACAATGAAAGAGGGAACAAACGGCATAGGTATAGAACCTTCTAAAGGAGAGGAAGGCAAGGCGATACCAAGTAAGGGTAGACTGCTTCAAAATTATAAAGATAAGGGTAAAATTCATGGTAACCACAAAGAAAGTTAACAAACCAACTCATAAAAATAAAGACGAAAAACATAAAGTCTCAACAAAAACAAAACCTACAAAAACAAAAGAAATGAACACAAAATCCACAAACAAAAGTAACTCAGCACAAGAGAGTAAGAAGAACAAAGAAAACTTCAGCACCACAGAAAAAAGCACTACAAAATGACAGCAACAAACTTCCATCTATCAATAATTACACTGAACGTAAATGGACTCAATGCACCCATAAAGAGACGGAGAGTGGCAGAATGGATAAGAAAACAGGATCCATCAATTTGCTGTCTACAAGAGACACACCTTAGAAACAAAGATGTCAATTTATTAAAAATCAAAGGTTGGAAAAAAATATATCAAGCTAACAACTATCAAAAAAGAGCAGGAGTGGCAATTCTAATCTCAGATAAAATAGACTTTAAAACAAAATCTACCATAAAAGACAAAGAAGGACACTATATAATGATTAAGGGGATGATCCATCATGAAGACATAACCATAATAAATATGCACTCAATGACAGGGCTCCAAAATACATAAAAAACCTCTAACAGCACTAAAAAGAGAAATTGACAGTTCCACAATAATAGTAGAAGACTTCAACACACCACTCTCAGTAAAGGACAGAACAACTAAAAAGAAACTCAGCAAAGATACAGAAGACCTAAAGGACACAATCAGCCAACTGGACCTCACAGACATATATAGAACAATCCATCCAACCGCTGCAAAGTACACATTCTTTTCCAATGCACATGGAACATTCTCCAGAATAGACCACATCTTAGGCCACAGAGCAATCCTCAACAAGATCCAAAATGCTGAGATAATTCACAGTATCTTCTCTGACCACAGTGCCATCAAGGTAGAAATTAACACTAGAAAGAGCAAGGGAAAAAAATCAAACACATGGAAACTGAATAATAATCTGCTTACACATCAATGGGTAATAGAAGAAATCAGAGATGGAATTAAAAAATTCCTAGAATCAAATGAAAATGAAAACACATCATACCAAAACCTCTGGGACACAGCAAAGGCAGTCCTCAGAGTACAATTTATAGCAATAGATGCACATATCAAAAAAGAAGAAAGGGACAAAATCAAAACATTAACTACAGAACTCAAACAAATAGAAAGAGAACAACAAAAAAAGCCTACAACCACCGGAAGAAAGGAAATAGTAAAGATCAGAGCAGAAATCAATGAAATAGAGAACAGAAAAACAATAGAAAGAATCAACAAAACCAAAAGTCGGTTCTTTGAAAGAATCAACAAAACCAACAAACCACTGGCCAGACTGACAAAAGAAAAACAGCAGAGGGTACAAATAACCCAAATAAGAAATGAAATGGGGGACATTACAACAGACCCAACGGAAATAAAACGGATTATAACAGAATATTATGAAAAACTATATTCCAACAAATTTGAAAACCGAGAGGAAATGGATAAATTTCTAGAAACACATGGCCTACCCAAACTACAACAAAGTGATATTGAAAATCTGAACAGACCCATAACAGGAGAAGAGATTGAAAAGGTAATAAAAGAACTCCCAACCAGAAAAAGCCCTGGCCCAGATGGCTTCACTGGAGAATTCTACAAAACATTTACAGAAGAGCTTGTACCAGTTCTACTCAAGCTATTTCAGAGCATAGAAGAGGAAGCAACACTTCCAAATTCATTCTGTGAAGCTAGCATAATGCTGATACCAAAACCAGGCAAAGACATCACAAAAAAAGAAAATTACCAACCAATATCTCTCATGAATATAGATGGAAAAATTCTGAACAAAATCCTAGCCAATAGAATTCAGTATCATATCAAAAAAATAATACACCACGACCAAGTAGGATTCATACCAGGTATGCAAGGATGGTTTAACGTTAGAAAATCCATCAATGTAATCCACCACATAAATAAAAGGAAAGAAAAAAATCACATGATCATCTCAATTGACGCAGAAAAGGCATTTGACAAAGTCCAACACCCATTCCTGATAAAAGCTATCAATAAAATAGGTACAGAAGGGAAATTTCTTAACATAATAAAGGGCATCTATGCAAAACCAACAGACAACATCATTCTTAATGGAGAGAGGCTGAAAACATTCCCCTTGAAAACAGGAACAAGACAAGGATGCCTTTATCACCACTCCTATTTTACATTGTGCTGGAAGTTCTAGCTAGAGCAATAAGGCAAGAGAAAGAAATAAAGGGCATCCAAATTGGTAATGAAGAAGTTAAACTCTCCCTGTTTGCAGATGATATGATACTATACATAGAAAACCCTAAAGACTCCACGAGAAATCTACTGGAACTAATAGAAAGATTCAGCAGAGTAGCAGGATACAAGATAAACATTCAAAAATCAGTTGGATTCCTATACACCATTAAAGAGAACGATGAAAAGGAGATCAGGAAATCAATACCATTTTCAGTAGCCCCTAAAAAGATAAAATACTTAGGAATAAATCTGACCAGGAATGTAAAAGACCTATACAAAGAAAACTACAAAACACTGCTGCATGAAACCCAAAGGGATCTACATAAATGGAAAAACATCCCATGCTCATGGATAGGCAGACTCAACATTGTGAAAATGGCAATTCTACCTAAAGCAATTTACAAATACAATGCAATCCTGATACAAATACCAACAACATTCTTCAAAGAGATGGAAAAACTAATTATTAACTTTATATAGAAAGGGAAGAAACCCCGAATAAGTAAAGCACTACTGAAGAAGAAGAATAAAGTTGGAGGACTCACACTACCTGATTTGAAACCTACTATACAGCTACAGTAGTCAAAACAGCCTGGTACTGGTACAACAACAGAGACATTGACCAATGGAACGGAATTGAGAACCTAGATGTAAATCCATCCACCTACGGTCACCTGATCTTCGACAAGGGCCCAAAGTCCATCAAATGGGGAAAAGACAGTCTTTTTAACAAATGGTGCTGGCAAAACTGGATATCCATTTGTAGAAAAATGAAACAGGACCCATATCTCACACCATATACAAAAACTACTTCAGAATGGATCAAAGACCTGAATATAAAGCCTCAAACTTTAAAATTCATAGAAGAAAAAATAGGACCAACACTTCAGGCCTTAATACATGGCATTAACAGGATACAAACCATAAACATCAACACAAAAAACCCAACAGATAAACTAGATAACTGGGATCTTCTAAAAATCAAACATCTATGCTCTTCAAAAGACTTCACCAAAAGAGTCAAAAGAGAACCTACAGACTGGGAAAAAATTTTTGGACAGTACAAGTCAGACAAAGGTCTAATCTCCATAATCTACAAGAAAATCCAACACCTCTACAACAAAAAGACAAACAATCCTATCAGAAAATGGGCAAAGGAAATGAACAGACACTTCACCAAGGAAGACATTCAAATGGCCAACAGACACATGAGGAAATGCTCGTGATCACTAACAATTAGAGAAATGCAAATTAAAACCACAGTGAGATACCATCTCACCCCGGCATTACTGGCACGAATCAAAAATACTGGAAATAACAGATGTTGGAGGGGCTGCGGGGAGATGGGAACTCTTATACACTGCTGGTGGGAATGCAAAATGATACAACCATTTTGGAAAATGATATGGCGTTCCCTCAGAAAGCTAGAAATAGACATACCATTCGATCCAGCAATCCCACTCCTTGGAATATATCCTAGAGAAATAAGAGTCATCACTCAAATAGACATATGCACACCTATGTTCATGGCAGCATTGTTCACAATAGCAAAACGATGGAATCAACCTCGATGTCCATCGACAGATGAATGGATACACAAACTATGGTACATACACACAATGGAGTACTATGCAACGAGAAAGAACAACAATGAATCTGTGAACCATCTCATAACATGGATGAAACTGGAGGACATTATGCTGAGTGAAATAAGTCAATCACAAAAGGACAAATATTGTATGAGACCTCTACTGTAAAAACCTATGAAAAAATTCACATGCAAAATGTAACAATCCTTGTTGGTTACCAGGGATGGGAGGGGAGGGGGGGGGAAATACTAAATAGGCAATAGATAAGTGGTACCTTGGGTGAGAGGTGAGATAGTACATAGTACAGGGGAAACTAACACAACCTGCACAAGGAAAGGTCATGGAGGCCCTATAGACACATCCAAACCCCCCATGGTCTCGGGGAACATCTAGCTCAATTGGCATGACACTACTTATAAAGATAATGCTCTACATTCTACCTTGGTGAGTAGTGTCTGGGGTCTTAAAAGCCTATGAGCGGCCATCTAAGATACTCCATGGTCTCATCCCTTCGGGAGCAAGGGAGAATGAAGAGAACAGGATTCAACGAAAAGATTAGTCCAAAGGACTAATTGTCCACAGCTACCAAGGCCTCCACCGGACTGAGTCCAGTACAGCTAGATGGTGCCCGGCTACCACCACTGACTGCTCTAGGATCACAACAGAGGGTTCTGGACAGAGCTGGAGAAGGATGTAGAGCATAATTTTAACTCCCCCCCCCAAAAAAAAAAAAAAAAAAACAGATTTACTGGCCTAAAGGAGACTGGAGAAACCTCAAGAGTGTGGCCCCCAGACACCCTTTCAGCTCAGAGGTGACGTTACCTTCGATGTTAATCCTGGGAGTGGACAGCCCAGTAAAACTAAATGGGACTAACGAGGTACAGGAGTCCGGTGACAAGGGCCAGAAGGCAGAGGGGGAGTAGGAAACTGATGATAAGGAACACAAGTTGAGTTAGGACACTGTCGATGTGTTGTGAGATTGTTGACCACTGTTATAGGGCAACATTTGTAGTAACTATTAAATGGGAGGCTGTTTTGTCCTGTAAGCCTTCATCTTGGGTGAGAATGGCAGCACAATTGGAAGAGCATAGTCAATATCACTCAAATGTGTAAGTAAAAGTTTTGAAATGGTGTTAAAAAAAAAAAAAAAAACCCCAAATGATTCTAATGAGGTACAGTAGTCCAGTGACAAGGGCCAGAAGACAGAAGGGGACAAGGAAGTCCCCTGGTGATAGGGAACACAAGGTGGAGTAAGGATTTTCTTGATGTGTTGTGAGATTGTTAACCATTGTCATAGGGCAACATGTGTAGTAACTGTTTAATGAGAAACTCTTTTGTTCGGTAAGCCTTCATCTTAAGTGAGAATAACAGCACAGTTGGAAGAGCGTAGTCAATGTCACTGAACTGTGTATGCAGAAATTTTGGAAACGGTGAATCTTTGGCTATCTGTATTTTCATCAAAAAAAAAAAAAAAAAGAAAAGGTTGAGAATTTAGAGGCTTAATATGCAGTGGGGTTGTTAACCAATGTTATAAAACAACATGTGTACTACTGTTTCATGAGAAACTGTTTGTTCTGTAAGCCTTCACCTGAAATACAATAAAATATAAAAAAGAAAAAAAAATATAGTCCAGCAACTAAAAGAAATTGAAAAGTAGAAGTATTCTTTACTTATGTCCCTTGAAGAATATAACAGAATATAGGTTATTACTCCCCAAGCGTCTTATCAGTTTGTTGTACTGTGATGGCTTACATGTTGCTGTGGTGCTGGAAGCTATGCCACTGGTATTTGAAATACCAACAGGGTCACCATTGGTGGACAGGTTTCAGCTAAGGTTCTAGACTCAGACAGACGAGGAAGAAGGACTTGGTGGTCTACTTCTGAAAAATCAGCCAGCGAAAACCTTATGAATAGTAGCAGAACATTGTCAGATATAGTGTTGGAAGATGAGCCCCTCAGGTTGGAATTAACTCAGAATACAAGTGGGGAAGTGCTGCCTCCTCAAAATAGAGTCTCCCTTAATGACGTGGAGTTAAGCTTTCGAGAACTTCTTTTACTGATTCACGAGTCAAAATGAGAGGAAATAGCTGCAAACATGCATTGATAATAGGAACATGGAATGTACGAAGTATGAATCTTGGAAAATTGGAGATCATCAGAAATGAGATGGAGTGAATAAACATCGATATCCTAGGCATTAGTAAGCTGAGGTGGACTGGAATAGGCCATTTTGAATTGGACAATCATATGGTCTACTATGCCAGGAATGACAAATTGAAGAGGAATGGCATTGCATTCATCATCAAAAAGAACATTTCAAAAATCTTTCCTGAAGTACAACACTGTCAGTGATAGAATAATATCCATACATCCATACCCCTACAAGGAAGACCATAATATGACTATTATTCAGAATTACACACCAACCACTAAGGCCAAAGATGAAGAAATTGAAGATTTTTACCAGCTTCTGCAGTCTGAAATTGATTGAATATGCAATCAGGATGCATTGATGATTACTAGTGATTGGAATGTGAAAATTAGAAACAAAGAAGAAGAATTGGTAGTTGGAAAATATGACCTTGGTGATAGAAAAGACATTGGAGATCACACGGTGGAATTTTGCGAGACGAAAGAATCTTCATTTCAAATACCCTTTTTCAACAACATAAACAGAGACTACACAGGTAGACCTCGCCAGGTGGAATATACAGGAATCAAATCAACTACATCTGTGGAAAGAGACCATGGAGAGCTCAATATCGTCAGTCAGAACAAGGCCAGGGGCCGACTGTGAAACAGACCATCAGCTGCTTGTCTGCAAGTTCAAGTTGAAATTGAAGAAAATTAACACAGTCCACAAGAGACAAAATACGACCTTGAGTATATCCCAGTTGAATTTAGAGACCATCTCAAGGACAGATTTGATGCATTGAATACTCATGACTGAAGACCAGAGGAATTGTGGAATGACATCAAGGACATCATACATAAAGAAAGCAAGAGTTCATTAAAAAGACAGGAAAGAAAGAAAAGACCAAAATGGATGTCAGAAGAGACTCTGAAAGTTGCTCTTGAATGTAGAATAGCTAAGGTGAAAGGAAGAAATGATGAAGTAAAAGAGCTAAACAGAAGATTTCAAAGGGCAGCTCAAGATAAAGTATTATAATGAAATGTGCAAAGATCTAGAGTTAGAAAACCAAAAGGGAAGAACATGCTCAGCATTTCTCAAGCTGAAAAAACAAGAAAAATTTCAAGCCTTGAGTTGCAATATTGAAGGACTCTACAGGGAAAATATTAAATGATGCAGGAAACATCAAAAGAAGATGGGAGGAATACACAGAGCCACTATACCAAAGAGAATTGGTTGACATTCAGCCATTTCAGGAGGTAAGCATTTGAACCAGTGGTACTGAAGGAAGAAGTCAAAGCTGCACTAAAGGCATTGGTGAAAAACAAGGCCCTACGAATTGATGGAATATCAATTGAGATGTTTCAACAGATGGATGCAGTGCTGGAGGCGCACAGTTGTCTATGCCAAGAAATTTGGAAGACAGCTACCTGGCCAACAGTCTGGAAGAGATCCATATTTGTACCCATTCCAAAAAAAGGTGATCCAACAGAATGTGGAAATTAATGAACAATATTATTAATATCACACACAAGTCAAATTTTGTTGAAGATCACTCAAAAGCAGTTGCAGCAGTACATCGACAGGCAACTGCCAGAAATTCCAGCCAGATTCAGAAAAGGACATGGAATGAGGGATAGCATTGGTGATGTCAGAAAGATGTTTCCCTGTGTTTTCTTGAGTATGGAAAGGCATTCGACTGTGTGGATCATAACAAATTATGGATAATATTGTGAAGAATGGGAATTCCAGAACACTTAATTGTCCTCATAAGGAACCTGTACATGGACCAAGAGGCAATCGTTTGACTAGAACAGGGGGATGCTGCGTAGTTTAAAGTCAAGAATGGTTTGCGTCAGAGTTGTATCATTTCACCATACTTATTCAATCTGTATGCTGAGCAAATAATCTGAGAAGGTAGGCTATATGAAGAAGAATGCAGCATCAGGATTGGAGGCAGACTGTGATATGTAGATGACACAACATTGCTTGCTGAAAGTGAAGAGGACTTGAAGCCCTTACTGATGAAGATCAAAGACCACATCCTTTGGTATAGATTACACCTCAACATAAAGAAAACAAAAATCCTCACAACTGGACCAGTAAGCAACATCATGATAAATGGAGAAGAGATTGAAGTTGTCAGGGATTTCATTTTACTTGGATCAACTCCCATGGAAGCAGCAGTCAAGAAATCAAAAGACGCATTGTCTTGGGCAAATCTGCTGCAAAAGACCTCTTTATTATAAAGCTAAGATGTCACTTTATAGACTAAGGTGTGCCTGACACAAGCCATGGTATTCTTAATTGTCTCATATGATGCAAAAGCTGGACAGTGAATAAGGACGACTGAAGAACAGTTGATGCCTTTGAATTATGGTGTTGGTGAAGAATATTGAATATACCATGGACTGCCAGAAGAACAAACAAATCTGTCTTGGACAAAATACAGCCAGAATGCTCCTTAGAAACAAGGATGGCGAGACTTCGTCTCATGTAGTTTGAACATGTAATCACAACATTATATCACAGTAAAGCGAGTCACATAGATTTTTGGTTTTCCTGTGCATATAAAATTTTCGTTTATACTATATGTCTTAACTATTTTGTGCTGCTATAACAGAAATACCACGAGTGGATGGCTTTAACAAAGAAAAATTTATTCTCTCAGAGTCTAGGAGGCTAAAAGTCCGAATTCAGGGTGCCAGCTCCAGGGGAGGTCACTCTCTTTGTTGGCTCTGGGGGAAGGTCCTTGTCATCAGTCTTCCCCGGGTCTAGGAGCTTCTCTGCACAGGGACCCTGGGTCCTCTCCTAGTTCTTGGTGGTAGGAGGTCCTATTGTCTCTCTGCTTGCTTCTCTCTTTTATCTCTCAAAAAAGATTGACTGGAGATACAACCTAATCTTGTGGATTGAGTCCTGCCTCATTAACATAACTGCCTCTAATCCTGCCTCATTAACATCATAGAGGTAGGATTTACAACACATAGGAAAATCACATCAGATGACAAAATGGTGGACAGTCACACAATACTGGGAATCATGGCCTAGCCAAGTTGAAACACATTTTGGGGGGACGCAGTTTAATCCATAACACTATAGTCTATTAGGCATGCAATTACATTATGTCTAGAAAAAAAAAAGTACATACCTCAATTAAATAATACTTTATTCCTAAAAAGTGCTAAACATCATCTGAGCCTTTAGCAAGTTGTGATATATTTACGAGTGGAGGGTCTTGCCTCAGTGTTCACGGCTGCTATCTGATCATGATAGTGTTTGCTAAAGTTTGGGGTGGTTGTGGCAATTTCTTAAGATGAGACAACAATGAAGTTTGTCACATTGATTGACTCTTTGTTTCACGAAAGATTTCTCTATAGCATATGATGCTGTTTGATACCATTTTACCTACAGTAGAACTTCTTTCAAAATTGGAGTCAATCCTCTCAAACCCTGCTGCTACTTTATCAACTAACTTTATGTCATATTCTGAATCCTTTGTTGTCATTTCAACAGTGTTCAGAGCATCTTCAACAGGAGTAGATTCCATCTTGAGAAACCACTTCCTTTCCAATCCATAAGAAGCAGCTCCTCATGTGTTAAATTTTATCATGAGATTGCAGCAATTCAGTCACATTTTAAGGCTCCACTTCTAGTTCTCTTTCTGTTCCCACCGCATCTGCAGTTACTTTCTCCATTGCAGCCTAAAATCCCTCAAAGTCGTCTGTGAGGGTTGGAGACAACTTCTTCCAAACTCCTGTTGATGTTGATACTTCAACCTCCTCCCATGAATTATGAATGTTCTTAGTGGCATCTAGAATGGTGAATCCTTTCCAGAAGGTTTTCAATTTACTTTGCCGAGATCCATCAGAGGAATCACTGTCTATGGCAGCTATAGTCGTACGAACTGTATTTCTTAAATAGTAAGACCTGAAATTCTAAGTTACTCCTCGACTGCAGAATGGGTGTTGTGTTAGCAGGCATGAAGACAACATTCATCTCCTTGTATATCTCCATCAGAGATCTTGAGCAACCAGGTGGGTTGTCAGTGAGCAGTAATATTTTGAAAGGAAACTTTTTTTTGAGCAGTAGGTCTCAATCAAACCAAAGACCCAAACCCATTGCCATCTAGTCAATTCCAACTCATAGTGACCCTCTAGGACAGAGTAGAATTTCCCATAGGGTTTCCAAGGAGCAGCTGGTGGATTTGAACTGCCGAGCTTTTGGTTAGCAGCCAGATGCTTAATCACTTGCACCTAGGTCTCAACAGTGGGCTTAAAATATTCAGTAAATCATGTTATAAACAGATGTGCTGTCATCCAGGCTTTGTTGTTACATTTATAGAACACAGAGTAGATTTAGTGTAATTCTTAAGGGCCCTAAGATTTTCTGAATGGTCAATGAGCATTGGCTTCAACTTAAAGTCACCAGCTGCTTTAGCCTCTAACAAGAGAGTAACCCTGTCCTTTGAAACTTTGAAGCCAGGCGTTGACTTCTCCTCTCTAGCTATGAAAGTTCTAGACGGCATCTTCTTCTGATATAAAGCTGTTTCATTTGCATTGAAAATCTGTTGTTTAGTGTAGCCATCCTGATCACTTATCTCAGCTAGATCTTCTAGATAACTGGCTGCAGCTTCTACATCAGCACTTGATGCTTCACCTTGCACTTTTATGTTATGGAGAATGGGTTCTTTCCTTAAACCTCATCAGTAACCTCTGCTAGCTTCAAACTTTTCTTCTTCAGCTTGCTCACTTCTCTCAGCCTTCATAGAATTGAAGAGAGTTGGAGCCTTGCCCTGGATTAGGCTTTGGTTTAAGGGAATGTTGTGGCTGGTTTGATCCTCTATCCAGACCACTAAAACTTTCTCCATATCAGCAGTAAGGCAGTTTAGCTTTCTTATCATTCTTGTGTTCACTGGAGTAGTGCTTTTAATTCCTTTAAGAACTTCTCCTTTGCATTCACAACTGGGCTGTTTAATGCAAGAGGCCTAGCTTTTGACATGCCTTCGTCACTGAATTTAATCATTCTAGCTTTTGATTTAAAGTGAGAGAAATGCGACTCTTCCTTTCACTTGAACACTTAGAGGCCATTGTAGGGTTTTTAAGTGGCCTAATTTTAATATTGTTGTGTCTCAGGGAATAGGAAGGCCTGAGGAGAGGGAGAGAGATGGGGGAATGGCCAGTCATTCGAGCAGTCAGAGCACACACAACATTTATCGATTAAGTTCACCATCTTATATGAATGCTCTTGGGGGTGCCCCAAAACAATTACAATAGTAACATCAAATATCACTGATTACAGATCACCATTACAGATGTAATAGTAATGAAAAAGTTTGAAATATTTTGAGAATTACCAAAATGTGACATAAAGTGAGCACATGCTTTTGGAGAAATGGTGCCGATCGACCTTGTTCTACACAGGGTTGCCACAAACCTTCAATTTGTAAAAAACGCAGTATCTGTGAAGCACAATAAAACAAAGTGCAGTGGTAAAACAAGGTATGCCTGTACCTTGTATTCCCCTCACCTAGTTCTTGCTTATTCATTTACCAGATCATAGTTTAAATATGCCTTCCTTATCCAAGGCCCCTCTGAATTCTCAGGCTAGGCCAGTCCCTTTGCTGTAGGCTTATGTTCCCCATACCTCCCCTATGGTGAAACCCATTGCACATGAAGTATAATTACTTGCTCAGACACCTTTAACCCAGCTGACCTTAAGCTCCATGAGCACTTCCAGCTCTGCCTCCCCATGGTTTAGCAAAATCCTAGCTCAGAGCAAGTGTTGGACAAACACTCCCTAATTAATGGACATACTGTTTCCATGATTTGAGTTCTGTCTTCCTCTCCCACCTCATCTCCACATTCTGCCTCATACTTTCTATTTACCTCTGATAAAACACTGTGCTATGTCATATTTTTGCAAGCTCATGCTGTTCTTTGCAGAAATCTGTGCCCCGCCTTTCCTAGCTACCACCTAGACATTGTTAGCATGTAGCAATTGTCATTACAGGGTAGAACCCAGTGCGCAGCTTTATTGTTACCCTAGCACATTATTTTGAAATTATTTATTTGATTGCATGCTTCCATCAGTAGGTCTTGTGTGTGGCCTCCTTTATAGCAAGGACTCTTTTTTTTTCATTTGTATATTCATCCTTATAATTTCAGCACCTAACACCGGTTCTAACTGAACTGAGGAAGTTGAAATGCGTCATAACTGGGTGTAAGAATAAAGCTAATTGCTGACTGTCTTAGTTATCTAGTGCTGCGTAACAAATGCCACAAGTGGATGGCTTTAACAAACAGAAATTTATTCTTTCACAGTTTAGGAGGCTAGAAGTCTGAATTTAGGGCACCAGCTTCAGGGTAAGGCTTTCTTTCTCTGTCAGCTCTGGGGGACGATCCTTGTCATCAGTCTTCCCCTGGGCCTAAGAGTTTCTCAGCTCAGGGACTCTGGGTCCAAAAGACATGCTCTGCTCCCAGCTCTTCTTTCTTTGTGGTAGGAGGTCCCTCTCTCTCTGCTCCCTTCTCTCTCCTTTTATCTCTTATAAGACAAAATGTGATGTAGGCCACACCCCTGGGAAACTCCCCTTACAGGGCTGTGACTTGAGTAGGGATGTTGCATCCCACCCTAGTCCTCATTAACATGACCTAATCTTGCCTCATTAACATAAGGGACAGCTGACTCCCAAGTGGAACCATAACCATAGGCATAGAGGCTAGGATTTACAAAATGGAGGATAATCAGATCACAGAATGGAGGACAACCACACAATTCAGGGAATCATGGCCTAGCTAACACATATTTTGGGGGGATACAATTCAGTCCATGACACTGGCATTATTGTCTACTTTCTGTATGCTGTCCACAATTCTAAGTGCGTTATTCTGTTAACTCACTGAGTCCTCTACCCCTATGAAGGAGTAACTTTCATTCTTCCTATTTTATAGATGAGGAGCTGGACACCTGGAAAGGTTAAGTAAGTTGTCCAAACCCAACCAGCTGATAGGTGGCAAAGCTGGGATTTAAACCCACTGGTTCCAGAGCCCACCTATCTGTGATGGTCAGTCAGTGTAATGTAGTGCTTTCAAAATTTGTTCTTGAATCTCACAGCCTTGTTCAAATTCTTGTTCTCCCACTTATTGTGTGACCTAGGGTAAGCTCCTCCTATGCAAAATGGGAATAATTGTATGCCCTCTACAGGGATGTTCAGAGAATTAAATAAGATAATCAGTTCATGTAAAATATCTAATAGAGCACAGGCAGTTTGACAGTATTAAGTCAGTGTGCATGCTTATTGGATAGAAGATCTTTTGGGGTTCTTTCCAACTCTAAATTCTATGATTCTGTCTTTATGTAGTCCTTCAGTGATTTCTTTTTGCCAGTACCTGTTACTTTTAAGTACTATGATGTTTGTTGTAAACAGTCAAGTTTTGTAATCGCCTAAGGACGTCTCTGGATCTCCTATCAAGTAAAATCTATGGGCTTTGTGACAAGTATGTGTTGCCTAAAACCATGGTCTGATTTCCCATGCACAATTCTGTATGCTAGATGGCTGGATAAAGATCTCTGGCTAAATGGTTCCTATTTGTAGCTGGACTGATGGCAGAAAGAGAAATTCAAACAACAGATTACTGTTGTCTGATTTTTGAAAATTTATTGAGATGTTTTAATGGTAACAACTAAAAGAGTATACAGTTAACTCGTCCACGTTTGGAGCAAACATTTCCTCTTTCTAAGGGAGAGAAAGGGCAATCTAGGATGGTCTATGCTATTAAATTTATTTGCAGTCAAATGGAAACTTTCAGCTCTTTCGGTGATGATTTAATTGTAAAGACTATTCATACTTTGTCTGCTAACATATGCTTATTATTTCATGAAACTCATAAGATTATTTTCATCACAGCCATATACTGACAGGCACAAAAGTAGCAAACAACATTGGTGGACATTACAGAGTTCTGAGATATATTGGTCTGACTTGTATGCAAATTTGGTAACTATTTATTGGTAGTTATACAACAATACAATGAATGTTCCAGAAGCAAATATTTTTTACTTTGAATAAATCTTGTTAATTCACCCTTTCAAAGATGAAACAAAGCAAATTAAAATATAGCAAAAAAGAATGTGTTAAAAATCGGTGAAATTGCAGACTATTACGGCATTAGGAGGGAGTTTAGTTCACAAAATAAATAACCATAAAGTCCAAAACACTTGGTAAAGGTAGGCTTCTCTGACAGCCTACATAAAGAAGGAAATAAAAGACAGTTATGTGATTTATAGTGCCTATAGACAAACACAAATCAGTTGTTTAGAAGCACAACTGAGACTTGGCGGAAATGTCTCCTGTCATTTGGAAAGTGGTAAATAACACCTTCAACAGCCCTTGTACAGAAAACATAGCAGCAGGTATATTTGTGCTGTTACCTTCAATATAGACTATTTTGCCATCAAGTCCAAGATCAATTCATTAAAAGCAATTTTACGCAGGTCTGTTGTGCAGCCCTTTAATGTTCTGGCTTAACCTAGGGATCTGTTGTATCTGGAGATACAGAAAGGAGTCCTGGTGGCGCAGTGATTAAGCTAGGCTGCTGGCCAAAAGGTTAGTGGTTTGACCCCACCAGTGACTCTACCGGAGAAAAGACCTGGCGATCTGCCCCTGTAAAGATTCCCAAACCAAAAACCAAAGCCACTGCCATCGTGTCAAATTCTGACTCAGAGCAATCTTATAGGACAAAGCAGAACTGCCCCATAGGGTTCCCAAGACTATAAATCTTTACTGAAGCAGACTGCCATGTCTTCTCCCTCACAGAGGCTGGTGGGTTCGAACTGCTGACCTTTTGATTAGCAGCTGACTGCTTAACCACTGTGCACCAGGGCTCCTCTTGTAAAGATTACAGCCTAGGAAACCTGATGGGGCAGTTCTACTCTGTCATATTGGGTCACTGTGAGTCGAAATCAACTTGATGGCACATAATAACAGCAACAGAGATATAAAACAACTGAATTGTCTTCAGGTAATCTTGCTTAATTTTTTTTTTTCCCCACTGAGGATTTGGTAGGTATTGATTAGATATTAGTTTTAGGTTAAATAATCAGACATATCTGGAAATGGATGTGCCACTGAGAAGTGACCTAGAATTGGGCCAGCAAGGCTGAGATTTTCTTTAAGAAATAATTTTGAATTGCCTGAAAGTTCTGTACCATAACATTATAGTTTTAAATACACAGAGGATCACTTCTGGAGAATTTTTACAAGATGGCCTATTCTCTCACCTCTGCAGTTTTCTATTTAGTAGGTATGGGATAGGGGAAAGTGAGGGGATCTTTATTTTTAAAAAGTCAGGGAGTAATTCTGGTTATCAGTGAAGTTTGACAGCCACTACTATAGATTATGCTGCAATAATTTTAGATACAGTAAATTTAAAGCAGTTATAACCAAATACATGTTAGTCATAAAACCCTCCATTTTATGGCTAAGTTCAGCTATTTTTTAGGACTGAGATGTCCCAAACTATTGCTCAATATAAGCTATTTCTGAAAGGTACATCTAGCCAGTTGAATAAGGTAACTTAATGTGTAGATTTCTTATTAGTAAACCAGTGAAAGTTTTTGGTATGCGTACTGGAAATGATGACTTTGAATAGTTAATATGTATTCTGGGATAACATTTATTCTCACCATTGTCTGATTACATTTCCATATAGACTAAAAATATTTTGGTAATTATATTCTGCCTAGGGAGCATTTTCCTATTTTTAGTCCTCAAAAAATTATAAAGCACCCTTACATGCAGTCTACTGTTATCTTAGGGCCTTAAAGGTACTTTGATTTGTAGACTTTTAAGGAATAATATGAAAAATTGTACTCAGAGATTGGTATCTCACATACTTCCTATCTGCAGTAGCTCCAAATTAATTATAAACAAAATCCATACATATATAGTAAACCTTTGTTTAAAGTAGAAAAACAAGCCCATATATGTGTTGTGCATGTCTTAACCTAGTATTAATATTTATAACAACAACGGAAATCTTGACTAAGTGTCTTATGTTTACTTTCCATTTTTTCCTTACAGGCATTGCTTCTATGACAGTGCCAGTGTACATTGCCGAGGTCTCACCACCCAATTTAAGGGGCAGATTAGTCACCATTAATACCCTCTTCATCACAGGAGGGCAATTCTTTGCAAGCATTGTTGATGGAGCCTTCAGTTATCTGCAAAAGGATGGATGGAGGTCTGTAAATACTTCCTACATTTAATTTTTCAAATAAAGCCTGATTTTAGGGGGAGGGAAGAATACACAGCTGGTTGTTTTGAATCATTACAGCTAATTTGTAAGTCAGTGGTGTACAGCAAAGTTGAACGTGGACAAGAAGCTGATATTTATTTTAATAATAGACAAGGAATTGATATTTACAGGTTTTTTTTTAGCATTTAGGTGACATTTCTCACACTGTATGTAATCTTTTGCAATATTTGTTGAAAAATTAATGCAGTGATAAATATGCATGGGGTTCTTGAATTATATCAGTGATTGACAAGCTATTTATGAGCTGCAGATATAGCTAATAGCCTTTTTTGATATAGGAAGCTACATTTTGGTCTGAAATAAATGCAGTCTTTTAAGATACAGATTTAGCTTTGTAAAAGATGTTAGATATGTAAATAAAAATATATTAATTATTGATCATTGGCTTATTTTGAATCAAAAAGGATGATAAAAATGGTTTTAAAATACTTTAAAATAAATTTGGAATGAATGTTGTAAGTGCAACTATTTAATCTTTTGTTAGAAGTTACAGATATTGTGAACTCTTATTTTGATATCTAACTTTATAGTATTCAAAATAACAGACTAATGTAACTGTTCCTGAAAATTTTATTAAAAGGCATAACAGATTACCTATATTCTCTGACATGTTCTCTTGCCACCATTAATCATGTCTATTGAGCATCTACTCCATACAGGTGCTAGGGATAGGATATGGAACAAGACAGACTCAGATCCTTGCTTTCATGGGATACTGAAGTTACTCCTTATAACACATGAAGAAAAAGCGTTCGGTGTGATAGGTTGTAGGGAATTATACTTCTTTGCAAGCAGCACATGGAACCATAGGGCTTAGGGTGAGCCACTAAAGTGTTAAACCAGTGGAGTTTTATTAAAAGACGTGTCAGAAAACTCACTGAAGTCAGTGAGGGCCTACATTTGCCAGGACTACTAAAGGGAGAACGCAGTTGTTAAAAGCAGTAGCTTTCTCTGCAGATGTTGGCAAACTGCCTTCCACTTCTGAAGGAATCTCTGCTAAAGTGAGAAATTATTGGAGAATTGTTGAAGCAGAAAATGTCATAATTCTTTTCCACCCTGTATATGAGCAATAAAGGGGCCCTGGTGGCACAGTGGTTACCATTAAGCACTTGGCTGCTAACAGAAAGGTCGACAGTTCAAACCCACCAGCCACTCCTAGGAATAAGATGTGACAGTCTGCTCCTGTAAAGAGTACAGCCCTGGAAACCCTATGGGACAGTTATACGCTGACCTATAGGGTCACTAGGAGTCGGAATTGACTCCACGGCAATGAGTATATGAACAGGAAGATGAAGATGATGAATATTGCCAGCATAACTGTCATGGATTGAATTATGTCCCCCCACAAAAAATGTGTGAATCAATTTGGCTGGGCCATGATTCCCAGTATTGTGTGATTTTCCCATTGGTTGTAAATCCTGCTTCTATGATGTTAATGAGGGAGGATGGGCGGCAGTTGTGTTAGTGAGGCAGGACTCTATTTACAAGACTGGATTGTGTCCTGAGGCACTCTCTTGAGATATAAAAGAGAGAAGTGAGCAGAGAGACTGGGGACCTTATACCACCAAGAAAGCAGTGCCAAGAGTAGATCGCGTACTTTGGACCTGGGGTCCCTGTGCAGAGAAGCTCCTAGTCCGGGGGAACACTGAAGAGAAGAAGGCTGACAGAGCGAGAAAGCCTTCCCTGGAGTTGATGCCCTGAATTTGGACTTTTAGCCTACTTTACTGTGAGGAAATAAACTTCTCTTCGTTAAAGCCGTCCACTTGTGGTATTTCTGTTATAGCAGCACTAGATAGCTAAGACAATAACCTAGTACTTTTGAGTTTTTCTTAGAAATCAATCGTTCAGCTGCAAGCAATTTAGAAAATATAAATCATTTATTTACATTTTGTTAAGATGTTATTAATATAATAGAGATACATATTAAAAAAATATATCTTTTATTATTAAAAATCTGTTTTATTTAAAATAATACTGGGTTTAAGGTGAAAGTTTTCACAGCAGATTAGGTTCTCATTTAACAATTTCTACACAAATTATTCAGTGATATTGGTTATGTTTTTTACAATGTGTCATTCGCATTCACTCCATTCTGGTTGTACTATTTCCTGTTCTCTAGTTTCTCTGCTCCCTTATAAAAATCTGTTTTTAAATGAAAACATATAGAATGCACAAGTCATGTGTTTGGCCTTAGTGTAGCAATGTAAATATCTTTTCTCAGTCCTGGATAGGAGAGAAAGATCATACAGTAGTGAGAATAACTTATCAATGTGGTGTCCCTACACAGAAGTGGGGGTCTTGGAGAGGCATTAGACCCCTCTTCAGAGGCAGGGTAACACAGTTATAGACAGACCTGAATTCAAATATGTTTTCTACCACTTATTGGGTATGAACTTTGGTCAAATTACTTGGCTCCTCTGAGTCTCGGTTTTCTCATCAGAAAAAATGGGATCAAAAATACTTACCTTGTTACTGGGGAAGCCAGCACAATTTGTACAAGGCAAGGTCATGGAAGCTCTATAGACACATCCAAACTCACTGAGGGACTGAGTTGCTGGGCAAAGGGCTGTGGGGGCCATGGTCTCAGGGAACATCTAGCTCAACTGGCGTAACATAGTCTAGACAGAAAACGTTCTACATTCTACCTTGGTGAGTAGCATCTACGGTCTTAAAAGCCTGTGAGTGGCCATCTAAGATACTTCACTGGTCTCACCCTTTCTGGAGCAAGGGAGAATGAAGAAAACAAGATACAAGGGAAAGATTAGTCCAAAGGACTAATGGACCACAACTACCAAGGCCTCCACCAGACTGAGTCCAGTACAACTAGATGGTGCCTGGCTACCACGCTGACTCCTCTGGCAGGGATCAAAACAGAGGGTCCCGGACAGAGCTGGGGAAAAATGTAGAACAAAATCCTAACTCACCAAAAATCCCAGACTTACTGGCCTGACAGAGACGGGAGAAACCCTAAGAATATGGCCCCCAGACACCTTTTTAGCTAAGTAATGAAGTTAACTCCTGACGTTCACCCTTCAGCCAGAGATTAGACAAGCCCATAAAACAAAATGAGACTAAAGGAATACAACAGCTCAGGGACAAGGACTAGAAGGCAGGATGGGACAGGAAAGCTGGTAATAGGGAACCCAAGGTCGAGAAGGGAGAGTGTTGACATGTCATGGGATTGTTAACCAGCGTCGTAAAATAATGTGTACTGTTTCATGAGAAACTAGTTTGTTCTGTAAACCTTCATCTAAAGTAAAATAAAAAAAAATAATAACTTGCCTTGTAAGATTACTGGGAGAACTAAATTATTATATGTATAGCATATGTTTGCCACATGGCAAATGGTCAATGAGCAATGAATCACATTATTGTTAATACTATTGTGATGAATGACTGAAGGATGGGTGCTATTTTATGTAAGTCTACAGTTGAAGGATAGGTTGGAGGAAAACTCATCCTATGGCCTCTGTTTTCTTCATCAGGAAGATGGGGCCTGTAAGTGGTAGGGAGGAGGACTAGATAAAAATGTTAAATGTCTATAGCTGCTGTGGGAAATAGGAGAAGGAAAAGAAAGAATTTCCAAGTAGCAGTGGGATCCCACCTGAAGTTGGGGCCATATATTTG
The DNA here is from genome assembly GCA_030035585.1 of Dugong dugon. Lineage (NCBI taxonomy): Eukaryota > Metazoa > Chordata > Mammalia > Sirenia > Dugongidae > Dugong > Dugong dugon. Next base: position 159,879,317 of record CM057465.1, read on the forward strand.
CAGTAAAGCCATTTAGCATGCTTGTGTGAATTTTTCCAGCAATAACTAGAGAGCCCAGGGGTGAAGAAATAAAAGAATAGAGAAACTAACTTGGGCAGGTTTAAGACCAAGAGATTGACAAACTAGATCACTTTGAAGCCAACTTGTTATTTGCATGAATACACATTTAATTATGTTTGTGTGTAAACATGTCTACTTTTTTAATGGTGCATTTTCTGTATGTAATCATCTTCCATTATTTAACATCCTTAGCAATATGTTTGTCTCTTCTGGGCTAATAAGAGTGTGGCTACAAGCAAATAAGGATTGAAGTATTATTACCTTTGCATTAAGTTTAAAACCTGGAGTTGTCAGCAAATGTAACTTATTCATACTTACAACAAAGATAACAGCTCGTCGTTTTTGTGGCAATATATTTCAAAAGTCCTAAGGAAAATTTGGGTCTAAATGTTCCATATAAAATGTCTTTCTGATCCTTAAACTTTTGTATATCTTAAAGTACGATATCGTCTACCCACTTATATTGAATATTTTAACATGTTTAGTTTTCCTTTCCCTTTTTGACTTCTATTGCCTCTGACCCTCTAGTTCAGGTTCCTAACATTTGATTTCCTTTCTTAATTTAATTTTTTTTTTGGTGAAAGTTTACACAGTAAATCAGGTTCCCATTTGACAATTTCTACACAAATTGTTCAGTGACATTAGTTACAATGTGTCAACCTTCTCTAATTGGGTTCTGGTTGTTCCATTTCCAGTACTGTAGATTCCCTGTCCCCTTATCTTCTCATCTTTTCTTTAGAGTAATTGTTGACCTTTTGGTCTCATATAGATGGGTTTTTTAATGGTACACTGTACTCATGGGTAATATCCTTTATTTTGTGTTCCAGTCTGTTATTTCGCTGAAAGGTTACCTCAGGGAGTAGTTTTGGTTCAAGGTTTAAAGAATATTCCAGGGCGACAGTCTCAGGGAATCCTCTAGTCTCAACTGGTCCTGTAAGTCTAGACTTTTTAAGAATTTGAGTTCAGTTCCATGTTTTTCTCCCGATCTTTCAGGGTCCATTTATTGTGGCCCTGATCCTGACATTTGACTTTATACTATATACCCCACCTCCCAGATTTAAGAGCTCACTTTGTAGCGATGAACGACTTCACAGTCTGTTAGGGAATATCATTTGATCCTAACCAAAATTATCAGTGGTTGGCGGAGTATTAATCCCATTTTCCGAGTTAGAAAAACAGACTCAGAAACATTAAACATTTGTCTGAGGCCACATAACTATTACATGGCAGACATTAGAGCCAAGTCTTCTGACTTGACACCTAACTACTTTCTTCTTCATGATTCTGCTTGTAAGAGTTTATAATCTAAAAGCCAGAATTTTTACAGTAGTGATCAGTTTAAGACATCCAGAAGACAAAACTGATTGACCGAAAACTTCTATGATTTTGATGTTGTTCAAAGACTGTAACTCAACTTTTTGTGCCACATGGGTCAAAGTTTCAGTTCTCTGACTGTTTGGATATTATAGAAATAAATTGGTTTTTTTGCTGAAGAACTGGAAGATTAGTTTACCTGAAAAAAAGAATTGCCAATAGAAGATGGAGCGTTGGTATTTTTCTTTTTTTACCACTCCTGTGTCATAATACATCCTGAGAAGGATGTCACCTGGCGTCATAAGGAAAAGATAATAAAAATTTTGAAAATACCACTAGATATTTTAACAGTTTTATTGAGATGTTATTCACATACTGTACAATTCACCCATTGAAAGTGTGCAATTCAGTGGCCTTAATATATTCACAGAATTGTACAATTATCACCACAAGCAAATTTAGAACATTTTTATCACTCCAAAAAGAAACCCACTCCCCTTAGCCATCAACCTCCAATTTCCCATTCTCTCTCCCAGCCTTAAAACCAAAAAAACCCTTTGCCCTTGAGTCGATTCTGACTCATAGTGACCCTATAGGACAGGGTGGAACTGCCCCATAGGGTTTCCAAGGAGTAGCTGGTAGATTTGAACTGCTGACCTTTTAGTTAGCAGTCCTATCACTTAAACACTGCAGCACTGGGGCTCCCTCCCAGCCTTAGGCAACCACTAATCTTTCTATCTATAAATTCGCCTATTCTGAATGTTTCACCTAAATGGAATAATGCAGTATGTGGTCTTTTGTGACTGGCTTCTCTCACATAGCATAGTGTTTTCAAGGTTCATTCATATTATACCATGTATCAGTACTTCATTTCTTTTTATTGCAGAATAATATTCCATTTGTCTTAGTTTTCTAGGACTGCTGTAATAATATATCACAAACTGAGTGGCTTAAAGCAACAGAAATTTATTGTCTCACAGCTCTGGAAACTAAAGTCCAAATTCAGGCTGTCTGCAGAGCTGTGTTCTCTCTGAAGATTTTAGGGGAAGATCCTGTCTTGTTTCTCCCAGCTTCTGGTAGCCCCAGGTGTTGCTTGACTTGTGTCAGCTTTACTTCAGTCTCTGCCTCTGCCAACAATTCCAGACTGTAAAATAAATGCTAAGGCAATATACTTCAATCTTTATTTGCTTGTAGCCACACTCTTATTAGCTGTCTTCTGTCTCTGTCTCACTGTCCGTGTTTCTTCTCTTCTTTCTTCTTTCAAGGACACCAGTCATTGGATTAGGGCCTACCCTACTCCGGTTTGATCTCATGTTAAGTAAATCATATCTGCAAAACCCTGTTTCCGAAAAGGTCGCATTTATAGCTACCGAGTTTAGAACTTCAGCGTATCTTTTTGGGGCACACAGCTCAACCCATAACAATATGGTATGGATATTCCACATTTTATTTATCCATTCATCAGTTGATAGGCATTTGGGTTATTTCTACTTTATGGCTATTATGAATAATGCTGTGATGAACATTGTGTACAAGTTTTTGTGTGGACTTATGTTTTCATTTCTCTTGTCTATATGCCTAGCAGCGGATTTGTTGAGTCATATGGTAACTCTATATTTAATATTTTGAAGAGCTGCCCTACTGTTTTCCAAAGTGGCTGCATCATTTTACATACAGCAGTGTATGAGGGTTCCAAATTCTCCACATGCCCATCAACACTTAGTTATTATCTGTCTTTTTAATTATAGCCATTCTAGTTCATCTGAGATGGTCTCTCGTTGTTTCATTTGCATTTCCCTAATGAGTTATGTTGAGTTATGTTGTTGAGAAAAATTCTATTCTTATCTAATTGATTATAATGCTTATAAAGATGGCAGAGATATTTTGCTAGTTAATACTAATGATATAAAGTTCTTTCATTGTTTTATGCTAACACTTTCTGTGCTAATATTTCTTAACCTTGTTGAACATATTGAGATTTACTCACTTAACATGAAGCAAATGAAGGTGTTGTTTTTTTAATTGCTGAGTTAAAGCCTGGCATATAGCAGGCCCCCAATAAATATATAATAAAATGAACTTAACTGCCTCCAGAATGATTTGTCTAAAACATCTATCTGGGCATGCCGCTGCTAAAATCCTTCAAAGCCTTCCCAGCTCCTACAGGAAAAAGAAAAAAAAAAAAAATCAAACTCTTTATCATGGCTTGTAGTGTCTTCCATTATCTAACCCAAGCCTGCTTTTCGAGATTTTTGTAACTCCTTGTTCCCTCCCTTTCTCCTCCTTTGTACATCAGCCACACCTAAAGATTTGTAGTTCACAAGCACACCTTGCTTTTTCATGTTTCTAGTTTTTTTGTTTTTGTTTTCTTTTTTTGCTTAATATGCCTATCATGTCTTTCTATCCGGTCCTGTTTTATTGGTCTAATTCCTGTTCACCCTTTAAATCTCTGCTCAGGTGTCATGTGAAACATTCTTTGTCCCTTCATCCTTTTGTAATACTTTATACATAGCTCTATTTATACTCACCATCTTACTTTGAACTAGTTATTTGTCTGTCTCCTGTAATTCACTTTGGAGTTCCTGAATGCCATCAACCTGTTGTACTCATGTTTGGATCTAGGAAAGGGCCTAGAACATAGTAAATGTTCAATAAATGTTTATTGAACTGAGCTGAAATTCTTTGGGCTCTAGGGAAGGAACTTTTTTTTTTTTTTTTAAATTGTCGTAGTTTAAATGAAGTTTACATTTCAAGTTAGTCTTCCATACAAAATTTTATACGTACATTGTTATGTGACCCTAATTGCTCACCCCATTCTGCGACAGCACACTCCTCCTTTCCGTCCCTGATTCCCCATGTCCAATCAACCAGCTCATAACCCTCTCTGCCTTCCCATCTCACCTCTGGACATAAGCTGCTCCTTTGGTCTCTTGTATCTGCTTGAGCTAAGAGGCACATTCCTCACGAGTATCACTTTATGTCCCACAGTTCAGTCCAATCCCTATCTGAAGAGTTGGCCTCAGAAATTGTTTTAGTTCTGGGCTGATAGAGAATCCAGGGGCCATGCTTTCCAGGGTACCTTCAGTCTCAGTCAGACCATTAAGTCTGGTCTTGTTACTAGAATTTGAGTTCTGCACCCCATCTTTCTGCTGCTCCATCAGGGACTCTATTGTGTTCCCTGTCAGGGCGGTCATTGGTGGTAGCCGGGCACCATCTAGTTCTTCTGGTCTCAGGCTGATGAAGTCTCTGGTTTATGTGGCCCTTTCTGTCTCTTGGGCTACTATTTTCCTTGTGTCTTTGGTGTTCTTCATTCTCCTTTACTCCAGGTGGTTGGGACCAATTGATGCATCTTACATGGCCGCTTGCAAGCTTTTAAGACCCCAGACGCCTCTTGCCAAAGTAGGATGCAGAACATTTTCTTAATAAGTTTTGTTATGCCAGTTGACCTAGATGTCCCCTGAAAGCATGGTCCCCGGACCCCTACCCCTGCTACTCTGTCCCTCAAAGTGTTTGACTGTATTCAGGAAACTTCTTAGCTTTGGTTTAGTCCCGTTGTGCTGACTTCACCTGTTATGTGTGCTGTCCTTAGGGAAGGGACTCTTAACCAAAGTTAAAAGGTATTGATTATAAGCCAAAGAACCAATTCATTAATTTATACCAAAGGATATGTATACTTCATATATAGGTGACAAACTAAATTATTATTCATAAATGTTTCTTCATGAGTATAAAAATCAGAGAAAAAAGATTTATTTTCTGAACTCAGGAGAATTTCCATTCCTTAAAAAAATATACTTCTCTGGGCACAAGAATACTTTGTCCTTCTCTTTTGGACACAGTCTCACTGTCCATGAATTAGCCTCAGGATATTCCAGAAAATTCCCTCCTATAGATGTTGCTGGCACTAATACTTTGTGGTTCTCATTCAACACCTATATTACCTTAAACTTTAGGGAAAAAAAAGCTTCAAGTACATGATGAAATATTAAATATTAAAGTATTAAAATATCTAGCAGAATTAGGCACTTCACAAATGGTTGCATATAGGCTAGTAAGGTGGAATAAGATAACCCTAGTTTTAAAAAATTAATTCTGAAAAATTAAAAAAATGAATAAAAACATAGAAGAATTTAGCCCCTCTGTAAACACACCTGTCTTAGTCATCTAGTGCTGCTATAACAGAAATACCACAAGTGGATGGCTTTTAACAAAGAGAAATTTATTCTCTCACAGTCTAGCAGGCTACAAGTCCAAATTCAAGGCATCAGCTCCAGAGGAAGGCTTTCTCTTTTGGCTCTGGAGAAAGGTCCTTGTGATGCATCAGTCTTCCCTTGGTCTGTGAGCATCTCAGTACAGGAACCTCAGGTCCATAGGACACGCTCTGCTCCTGGCACTGCTTTCTTGTTGGTATGAGGTCCCCATGTCTCTTTTCTCTCTTCTTTGTTTTGTATCTCAAAAGAGATTTGCTGAAGACACTACCTAATCCTGTAGACCTCATCAATATAACTGCTGCTAATATGTCTTATTACATCACAGTGATAGAGTTTACAGCATATAGGGAAATCACATCAGATGATAAAATGGTAGACAGTCATACAATACTGGGAATCATGACCTAGCCAAGTTGACAGATATTTTTTGGGGACACAATTCAATCCATGACAATACCCATCCCTACTAATATAAATCACAGAATAGTTCATATATGTGTAAATAGAGAAACACTTCTTTGAAAACAAAAGATAAGGAGAAAATTAGGAGCCAGAGTCAAAAAACATATATAGATGGAGGCAGCAGTACAAATGACGGCTGAGTTCACATTAGAAGCAACGGAGGCAAGAAGGCAATGGTATGGCATCTTTAAAATGCTGAAAGAAAAATAATCCATTCATATCCTTGAAAAATATAGGTAAAATTAAACATTTTCAGATAAACTAAAATGAGAATTTTTCACCACCAAACCTGCACTATAAGAAATGCTAAAGGAAATTCTTCAGACTGGAGGGAAATGACACTAGGTAGAAACTCATCTACAAGAAGGAATCAGAGTACCAGATAAGTAAATAAAAGGCTATATATAAAGGACTTTATGGGTTTTTTTTCTTTTAATTTTTTACAAAGACATATATGCCTACTTATATTTAAATGTATTATGGGATTTATAATGCATATAGCTGTAAATTATATGATGACATTAGAAAAAAAGATGGGGATGATAAAGGGAATATACATTTTTGTGAGGTAGTACAATATTAACTCTAGGTAGACTGTGATGGGTTAAAGAAGCATGTTTTTAATCCCCAGAGCAATCATTAGAAAATACTACAAAAGATATAGCTAAGAAGCCTTTATAGGAATTAAAGTGGAATACTAAAAATATCCTGTTAAGATGAACAAAGGAAAGAAAGGAGGAACAGAAATAACTACCTGTAAAACCCACTGCTGTCAAGTCGATTCCAACTCGGAGTGGGCGTATAGGACAGACTAGAACTGCCCTATAAGGTTTCCAAGGCTGTTATCTTTATGAAAGCAGACTGCCACGTCTTTCTCCCACAGAACGGTTAGTGGGTTCAAACCGCCGACTTTTCAGTTAGCAGCTGAGCACTTTAACCACTGCTCCACCAGGGCTCCTTAGAAATAACTGCAGATGGGATGAATGCAAATCAGATAACAAAATGGTAGACCTAAAGCCCAATCACAGCAACAATTACATTAAATGTAAAAGATAATCATGGTGAATAAAAAGCATGACACAACTATATGCTGTCTAAAAGATAAACTCTTTAAATATGATGTCATAGATGGATTAAATGTAAAAGGATGGAAAAAGGTATACAGTGCTACCCAGAGTTAGACAGGCTGCGAAAATAGGGCAGTATTCTACAGGACTGTCCTAACTTTTAACACCAATTGCAAGTTGAGGGAATTCCCAGATCACTTTTAGGTTCAATAATTTGCTGGAAGGTTTCACTGAACACACTGAAGCTCACTTGAGATTTGGTATCCAGAGTATTTACTGAGGCTTTATTATAGAGGCATGATCAACCTCCAGGTCCTCTGACACCATGTGACCCAAAGCTTTCACCCTAAATCAGAAGATTGGTCTTTCTGGCATGGTCAGCCCTCACCCTAAGACTATCAGGTATGCCTCCGACTCCCCGCCCCGTTTAGCCCCAGAGATACCTCAGGTATGACATAGATTACTCTTAGAAGCCAAGGACAAAAACCAGACTTCTCTCCGGGAAAGGCCAAATTTACTATACACATGCAAAAGTACATACAAGAAAGCTGGTGTGACTATATTGATAATCACACAAAATAGACTTCAAGAAGAGTGGTATTATCAGAGATAAAGAGCTATATTTCATAATGATAGAAAGCAACAAAAAATAAGTAGTTTACCTAATTAAGAGTTTTAAAATTCATAAAGCAGAAATTAAGAGAACCGAAGGAAGTAATAAATCCAGGCTCATATTTGGAGATTTTAATACCCTTTTATCAGTAACTGATAGAACAAATAGACAAAAAATAAGGTTACAGAAGAACTGAACACAATTGCTTTGGCATAATTGACATTTATAGATTGCAACGGCTGCAGTGTACACATTGTTTTTCAAGTTCACATCAGACATTAAATTTTAATAAATTTAAAAAATGAAATCTTACAGAATATGGTCCCTGGCCACAGCAGAATTAAATTTGAAATCAGTAAATCAATAAGATTGCCAGAAGAGCTTCAAATATTTGGAAATTAAACATCATAATTCTAAATAACTCATGGGTCGAAGGATAAATTATAAGGAAAAGTAGAAAATATTTTTGAACTGGAAGAATATATATCAAAATTTGTGGAATGCAGCTACAGCAGTGCTTAAAAGGAAATATATAGCTTCAAGTGATTATATTAGAGAAGAGAAAGTTTTAGAATCTTTGATCTAAGTTTTATGTTAAGCTTCAAATTATGAGGAAATTAAACCCAAAGAAAACTGAAGGAATGAAATAATAAAGAGATCAATGTACTCAAAAGCAGACAACAGAAAAAATAAGTTGGTTCTTTGAAAAGTTTAATAAAATTGACAGACTGATTGAAGTTGGTTAAACTAAGAAGAAAAGATAAAGCACAAATTACCAATATCCAGAGTGAAAAAGGAGATATTATTCTTACGGACTTTATAAGGATAGTAAAGGAATATTATAAACAATTTTGTGCTAATAGATGCAACAACGTAGATGGAGTGGGAAATTTCCTTGAAATCACAAATTGCCAAAAACTGACAAAGATAAAATAGACAATCTGAGTATGATTATATTTACCAAATAAACCAAATCATTATTAATAAACTACTTGCAAAGAAGACTAGGCCTAGATGGTTTCACTTGTGAATGCTATAAAACATTAAAGGAAGAAATAACTCCAGTCTTAAACAAAAGCTTTCAGAAAATAGAGGAGGAAGGAGTATTTCCCAACTTGTTTTTTGAGGGCACTATAACCCTAATATGATGGTCTAGGCTATTATAAGAAAAGAAAATTCTAGACCAATTTCCTTATGAACATAAGTCAAAATATAGTATCCTTAACAAAACGTTAGTAAAGATGAACTCAGCAGTATATAAAAAGGTAGTATATTTTGACCCAGTCAGTTTTCCCAGGAAAGTCAGGTTGGTTTAGCATACGAAAACGAATCCATGCAATTCACCATCTTGAAAGAATAAAGGAGAAAACCTATATAGTCATTTCAGTATATACCGAGAAAACATTTGACAGAATAACATTCATAATAAAATCTTTCAGCAAACTAGGTATAAAAAACTTCTTCAACTCAACAGAGGACATCTACAAAAAAACCTGCTTAATGATGAAAAGTCTGAATGATTTCCCTGTGATCAGTTATAAGGCAAAGATCTCTGCTGTCGCCACTCTCATTCATTCAAATAGACATGTTGATTCCAAAATTTTTATGGAAGAGCAAAAAATACAGAATTGCCAAAACAATCATGAAGAATAAAGTTGGAGGACTCAGGTTTCAAAACTACAACTACATAAAGTTGTAGTAATCAAGATATTCTGGTTAAAATGTTCTGCATTCTACCTTGGTGAGTGGCATCTGGGGTCTTAAAAACCTGTAAGCAGCCATCTAAGATACTCCACTGGTCTCACCCCTTCAGGAGCAAGGGAGAATGAAGAAAACAAGATACAAGGGAAAGATTAGTCCGAAGGACTAATGGACCACAACTACCATGGCCTCCACCAGACTTGAGTCCCGAACAACTAGATGGTGCCCGGCTACCACCACTGACCGCTCTGACAGGGATCACAACAGAGGGTCCCATACAGAGCGGGAGAAAAATGTAGAATAAAATTCTAACTCACAAAAAAAGACCAGACTTACTGGCCTGACAGAGACTGGAGAAACCCCAAGAGTATGCCTCCTGGACACCCTGTTAGCTCAGTGTTGAAGTCACTCCCAAGGTTCACCCTTCAGCCAAAGATTAGACAGCCCTATAAAGCAAAATGAGACTAATGGGACACTACAGCACAGGGACAAGGATTAGAATACAGGAGGGGACAGGAAAGCTAGTAATAGGGAACCCAAGATCAAGACAGGAGAGTGTTGACATGTCATGGGATTGTTAACCAATGTCATAAAACAATATGTGTACAGACTGTTTAATGAGAAACTACTTGTTTTGTAAACTTTCATCTGAAGTACAATTAAAAAAAAGATAAAATTTGAAAAAAAGATATCCTGCTTAGGATAGATAAATATATCAGTGAAATAGAAAGTACAACATACGTGAATCTGAAAAACCTGATTCTGTGTGAAGTTCATGAATGTGCAGAAATAATCTTTGGGGACAGAAGTTCCACAGTGGTTGCCTATGGCAGTAGAGACTGACTTGGAAGAGAGTATAAGGGAACTTTCAGGAGTGATAGAAATGTTCTGTCTTTTGACTGGGGCGCTAATTAACAAAGGTGTGTGTGTATTTATCAAAACTCATAAAATAGTACATCTTGGATCTTTACATTTCATCATATGTAAATTTTACTTCAGTTAAAAATAAGTTAATCTGAACCTTATGTTGACCCACTCCACTGTATTTTTCTGCATTTGCCTGTGAATAAATATTTCTGCCATGAATTTTTTTCTAATAGCCTCTGTCACAAGTAACTCTTTTTCTCCTCACTCCTATACTGTGCTTAAGCTTCCATCATAGCAATTAAATAATCCTTCTTGTAGCAATGGTTGTTTGCTAATCATTATTGTATCTCCATAATCTCTAGCCTAGCGCTTTGTATATGGAAGATTCTCTGAGTGTGAAAAAAAGGATATGTGTGTATGCACGGTTGTGTGTATGTTATTTTCAGCACCAGTACTGTGATTTTTCTGTAAATATTAATGTGTTTTGCCATATAGTTAAAAACTATATACATAATATAACACTAGATTCATTTATTTTTAAAATATCAATTGTATTCCATCAGCAAATGTATCTTGCTGCTTCTGCTATAACCAAAACACTCTAAATAACATTGGCCAAGCCACTTAATTTATATACTGATATCAAATTACTTTAAGGGGGTTCCCCTAAGCCATATAAGACCCACTGTTGTCGAGTCAGTCCCAACTCATAGCAACCTGATAGGACAGAGTAGAATTGCCCCATAAGGGTTCCGAGGAGCGGCTGGTGGATTCAAACTGTTGATCTTTTGATTAGCAGCAGTAGCCACTAGGGCTCCAAGCCATATATATAAAACTAATATTTACTTATGTTTACATATTTTGCATTTTCAATTTTTTTTACAGTTTACAGAATCTTTTACTAGGTTAATACAGAAGCTGTTCATTTGCTGATCATGTATCACCTACTTTTTCCTTGAGAGAGTTCCAACTGTGACACTTTTTTTTTTCCCCTTATATACCTCCAGGCTTAATACATTGTTTACTCTCTAGCCATTATCAGATTATCAAGTCTGTCAGTCATCAGTGTTCATGTTTTACATGGTCCTTGGTAACAGAGGAAAATTAACTTAACATTTTCAATTTGGCAGTGTTTTCTTACTTTAATTTCTTATCTGTAAAAATAGAGTTGTGAGGCATAAGCTAAAATTTAAAATAGGTTTAAATAGAACACTGTAATATAAATATAAAACCAAAAGAAACACCAAACCTATTGCCATCAAATCCATTTCAACTCATGGTGACCCCATGTTTTACAAAATAAAACTGCTCCATAGGGTTTCCTTGGCTGCAGTCTTTTTTTGGGGGGTGGCGTTGAGGGGGGACCTGCTTTTTTAGCTCAATTTTTTATTGTACTTTAGATGAAGGTTTACAGAGCCAATTAGTTTCTCATTAAACAATTAATACACATAGTATTTTGTGATGCTGGTTGCCAACCCCATGACACGTCAACACTTTCCCCTTCTCCACCATGGGTTCCCCATTACCAGCTTTCCTGTCCCCTCCTGCCTTCTTGTCCTTTCCTGTGGGCTAGTGGGACCATTTAGTCTCCTTTTGTTTTATGGGCCTGTCTGATCTTTGGCTGAAGGCTGAACATCAGGAGTGACTTCAGTACTCAGTTAAAAGGGTGTCCAGGAGTCATACTCTTGGAGTTTCTCCTGTATTTGTCAGACTAGTAAGTCTAGTCTTTTTTTTTTTTCTTTTTTGTGAGTTAGAATTTTTTTCTACATTTTTCTCCAGCTCTATCCAGGACCCTCTATTGTGATCCCTGTCAGAGCAGTCCATAGTGGTAGCCAGGCACCATCTAGTTGTGCTGAACTCAGTCTGGTGGAGAGTTTGGTAATTGTGGTCCATTAGTCTTGGCTGCAGTCTTTATAGAAACAGATTGCCAGGACTTTCACCCACAGTTTTGCTGGGTGCGTTCGAACCAACAACTTTAGGTTAGCCAATTACAAACCGCTTCTGCCACCCAGGCTCCCTAATATAGCAAGTAGTTAAATCCAGTATTATCTTTTTGCATCTGAAACTTTTGCATTAAATGGAAACATCTAGCTTAAATCATAATTTATGTTTGGTGAGTATTTTATGATGCAAATCTATTTTTATGAATTTATAATGACCATTTTTTCAATTGACGTAACAAAGTTTATTAAGAAACTGTTCTGCATCCCACTTTGGTGAGTGGCATCTGGGGTCTTAAAAGCTGGGGAGCCGCCATTTAAGATGCATCAATTGGTCCCAACCCGCCTGGAGCAAAGGAGAATAAAGAATACCAAAGACACCAGGAAAATATCAGCCCAAAAGACAGAAAGGGCCACATAAACCAGAGACTCCAGCAGCATGAGACCAGAAGAACTAGATGGTGCCAGACTACCACCAATGACCTCCATGACAGAGAACACAACAGAGAGTCCCTGACAGAGCAGGAGAAAAGTGGGGTGCAGAACTCAAATTCTAGTAAAAAGACCAGACTTAATGGTTTGACTGAGACTGGAGGGACCCCAGAAGACATGGCCCCTGGACTCTCTGTTAGCCCAAAACTAAAACCATTTGCGAGGCCAGCTCTTCAGACAAAGGTTAGACCGGACTATGGGACATAAAATGATACTCATGAAGAGTGTGCTTTTTAGCTCAAGTAGATACATGGGATTAAATGGGCAGCTCCTGTCTCGAGGTAAGATGAAAAGGCAGAGAGGGTTATGAGCTGGTTGAAGGGACACTGGAAATCCAGGGTGGAAAGAAGGAATGGGCTGTCACAGTATGGGGACAGCAACTAGGGTCACATAGCAATGTGTGTATAAAGTTTTCTGTGAGAAGCTCACTTGAATTGTAAACTTCCACTTAAAGCACAGTTAAAACAAAGAATATATAATGATGACCATTTCTGTTGTAAATTAAAGATAGAGATTTACCAACACTGAACGCTCCAACAGGGATCACAATAGTGGGTTCAGAACAGAGCTGGAGAAAAGTGTAGAACAAAATTCAAACTCACAAAAAAAGACCAGACTTAGTGGTCTGACAGAGACTGGAGAAGCCCCAAGAGTATGGCCCCTGGACACCCTATTAACTCAGTACTGAAGTCATTCCTGACGTTCACCATTCAGCCAAAGATTAGACAGGCCGATAAAACAAAAGGAGACTAAATGGGCATACCAGCCCAGGAGCAAGGATGAGAAGGCAGGAGGGGACAGGAAAGCTGATAATGAATGAACAATGAGCCCAAGGTCAAGAAGGGGAGAGTGTTGACATGTTGTGGGGTTGGCAACCAATGTCACAAAACACTATGTGTATTATTTGTTTTTGTTTTTTTAACTATATTTTTTCCCATACAAAAATTTATACATACATTGTTACGTGACTCTAATTGCTTTCCCCATACTGTGACAGCACACTCCTCCTTTTCCACCCCTGATTCCCCATGTACATTCAACCAGCTCCTAACCCTCTCTGCCTTCCCATCTCACCTCCAGATAGAAGCTGCCCATTTAGTCTCTTGTATCTGCTTAAGCTAAGAGGCACACTCCTTACGAGTATCACCTTATGTCTCAAGGTCCAGTCCAATCCCTGTCTGAAGAGTTGGCCTCAGAAATTGTTTTAGTTCTGGGCTGATAGAGAATCCAGGGGCCCCGCCTTCCGGGGTTCCTCCAGTCTCAGACCATTAAGTCTAGTCTTACTAGAATTTGACTTCTGCATCCCACCTTTCTCCTGCTCCATCTGGGAGTCTCTGTTGTGTTCCCTGTCAGGGAAGTCATTGTTGGTAGCTGGGCACTATGTAGTTCTTCTGGTCTCAGGCTGAAGAAATCTCTGGTTTATGTGGCCCTTTCTCTCTCGGGCTGATACTTTCCTTGATCTTTGGTGTTCTTCATTCTTCTTTATTCCAGGTGGTTGGGACCAATTGATGCATTTTAGATGGCTGCTTGCAAGCTTTTAAGACCCCAGATGCCACTCACCAAAGTAGGATGCAGAACATTTTCTTAATAAGCTTTGTTATGCCAGTTGACGTAGATGTCCCCTGAAAGCATGGTCCCTGGACCCCTACCCCTGCTACTCTGTCCCTCAAAGTGTTTGACTGTATTCAGGAAACTTCTTAGCTTTGGTTTAGTCCAGTTGTGCTGACTTCCCCTGTAGTGTGTGCTGTCCTTCCCTTCACCTAAGATAATTCTTATCTACTGTCTAGTTAGTAAATAAACCTCACCTTCCCTCCCTGCCCTCATAACCATCAAAGAATGTTTTCTGTGTTTCAACCTTTTTTTATAATAGTGATCTTACACAATATTTGTCCTTTTGTGACTAAATTCATTCAGCATAATGCCTTCCAGATTCCTCCATGCTACGTTTTATGGATTCATCATTGTTTTCTAGTGTTGTGTAGTATTCTACTGTGTGAATATACCATAATTTGTTTATCCATTTATCCGTTGATGGGGACCTAGGTTGTTTCCATCTTTTTGCTATTGGGAACAGTGCTACAGTGAACATGGGTGTGCATATATCTAGTCATGTGACGGCTCTTATTTCTCTAGGATATATTCCAAGGAGTAGGATAGCTGGATAGGATGGTACTTCTATTCCTAGCTTTTTAAGGAAGTACCAAATCGATTTCCAAAGTGGTTGTACCATTTTACATTCCCACCAACAGTGTATAAGTGTTTCAGTCTCTCCACAACCTCTCCAGCATTATTTTGTGTTTTTTGGATTAATGTTAGCCTTGTAGTTTTGATCTGCATTTCTCTACTGGCTAATGATTGTGAGCATTTCTTCATGTGTCTGTTAGCTGCCTGAATATCTTCTTTGGCGAAGTGCCTGTTCGTATCCTTTGCCCATTTTTTAATTATGGTATTTGTCTTTTTGTTGTCAAAATTTTGCAGTATCTTGTAGATTTTAGAAATTAGACACTGATCAGGTTTGTAGTAGCCAAAATTTTTTTCCCAGTCCGTAGGTTGTCTTTTTACTCTTTTGGTGAAGTCTTTCGATAAGCATAAATGTTTGATTTTTAGGAGCTCCCAATTATCTAGTCTCTTTTCTGGTGCTTGTACATTGTTACTTATGGTTCGTGTTGTGTTTATGCCATGTATTAGGGCTCCTAGCATTGTCCCTATTTTTTCTTCCATGATCGTTATTGTTTTCGATTTTATACTTAAGTCTTTGATCCATTTTGAGTTAATTTTTGTGCATGGTGTGAAGTATGGGTGTTGTTTCAGTTTTTGCAAATGGATGTCCAGTTGTTGAAGAGATTGTCTTTTCCCCAATTAACGGACTTTGAGCCCTTGTCAAATATCAGCTGCTCATAGGTGGATGAATTTATGTCTGGATTCTCAATTCTGTTCCATTTGTCTATGTATCTGTTGTTGTACCAGTACCAGGCTGTTTTGATTACCGTGGCAGTATAATAGGTTCTAAAATCAGGTAGTGTGAGGCCTCCCACTTTGTTCTTCTCCTTGAGTAATGCTTTACTTATTTGGGGCCTCTTCCCTTTCCATATGAAGTTGATGATTTGTTTCTCCATCTCCTTAAAAAATGCTGGTGGAATTTGGATTGGGATTGCATTGTATCTGTAGATAGCTTTGGGTAGAATTGACATTTTCACAATGTTGAGTTTATCTATCTATGAGCAAGGTATGTTTTTCCACTTATACAGGTCTCTTTCGGTTTCTTGCAGTAGTGTCTTGTTCTTTTTTTTGTATAGGTCTTTTACGTCTCTGGTTAGATTTATTCCTAAGTATTTTATCTTCTTGGGGACTATTGTAAATGGTATTGATTTGGTGATTTCCCCTTTGAGTTCTCTTTGTTGGTGTAAAGAAACCCAGCTGATTTTTGCATGTTTATCTTGTATCCTGGAACTTTGCTGAAATCTTTTATTAGTTCCAGTAGTTTTCTTGTGGATTCCTTGGCGTTTTCTGTGTGTAAGATCATATCTTCTGCAAATAGAGATACTTTGACTTCTTCCCTACCAATTTGGATGCCCTTTATTTCTTTTTCTAGCCTAACTGCTCTGGCTAGGACCTCCAGCACAATGTTGAATATGAGTGGTGATAAAGGGCATATTAATTGTTTAATGAGAAACTAATTTGCTCTGTAAACCTTCACCTAAAGTACAATTAAAAAAAAAAGACTGAGAGGAAAAAAAAATTAGTAAACGTAGTGCTCCTGTGATTATTATTTATATGAAATAAACTTGGCATGTATCTCAAAATCAGTGGAAATATTGAACAGTGTAGTTGGGTAGCTCTGGATATAGGACTGAGGGAGCTGTGTTACTGTTCTTCGGTCTGGCGAGAAGAGGTTTGAGCTTTATCTGTTTAGAGGAAAAATGTTTCAGTGCCTTGTTTATCATTACAAAGTTGCAATTTTCAGATTTACACAATGCTATACTATCTGTGAGCCCTGGTTGCACAGTGGTTAAGGGCTACCGCTGCTAGCCAGAACATCAGCAGTTTGAATCCACCAGCTACTCCTTGGGAACCCTATGGGACGGTTCTACTCTGTCCTGTAGGGTCCCTGTGAGATGGAATCCCATGGGTGGCAACAGGTTTTTTTTTTTATAAACACTATCTGTTAAGTCCCAGAGTGATATAAATGGTTAATACGTTAGACTGGTAACTGAAAGATTGGAGGTTTAAGTCCACCCAGAGGCATCTTGGAAGAAAATCCTGGTTATCTACTTCTGAAATCTGCCATTGAAAACCTTATGGAGCACAGTTCTACTGTGACACACACATGTTCCCTATGAATCAGAATTGACTGGACAGCAAACAGAACACAGTCTGTGGCTAAGTTTATTCATGTTGCTCAGTGGTTAGCTTAGTTGTGTCATCTGCATATCAGAGGTTGCTAATGAGTCTTCCTCCAATCCTGTTGCCATGTTCTTCTTCATATAGTCTAGTTTCTCAGATTATTTGCTCAGAATACAGATTGAATAAGTACGTTGAAATGATAAAACTGTGACACACAACTTTCTTGACTTTAAACTACACAGTACCCCCTTGTTCTGTTCAAGTGATTGTCTTTTGATCTATGTACAGGTTCCTCATGAGCACGATTAAGTGTTCTGGAATTCTCATTCTTTGAATATTATCCAGAATTTGTTATGATCCACACAGTCAAATGCCTTTGCATAGTCGATAAAACACAGGGACACGTCTTTCTGGTATTCTCTGCTTTCAGCCAGGATCCGTCTCACATCAGCAATGATATCCCTGTTCCAAGTCCTGTTCTGAATCCAGCTTGAATTTCTGGCAGCTCCCTGTCAATATATTGCTACAACCACTTTTAAATGATCTTCAGCAAAATTTTACTTGTGTGTGATTATAATGACATTATTTGATAATTTCCATATTCTGTTGGATCCCTTTTCTTTAGAATGGGTACAAATATAGATGTCCACCAGTTGGTTGGCTGGATAACTGTCTTCCAAATTTCTTAGCATAGACCAGTTAACACTTCCAGCACTACATCCGTTTGTTGAAACATCTCAAGTGGTGTTCTGTGAATTCCTGGAGCTTTGTTTTTTACCAATGCCTTCGATGCAGCTTGGACCTCTTTTTCCAGTACTGTCAATTCGTGATCATATGCTGTCTCCTGAAATGGTTGAATGTCTATCATTTCTTTTTGGTACAGTGACTCGGTGTATTCCTTCCATCTTCTTTTGATGTTTTCTGCATCATTTAATATTTTCCTCATAGAATCCTTCAGTATTGCAGCTCGAGGCTTGAACTTTTTCTTCAGTTCTTTTCAGCTTGAGAAATGCTGAGCATGTTCTTCTCTTTTAGTTTTCTAACTCCAGGTTTTTGCACATGTAATTATAATACTTTACTTTGTCTTCTCGAGCTGCCCTTGAAATCTTCTCAGCTCTTTGACTTCATGCTTTCTTCCCTTTGCTTTAGCTACTCGACATTCAAGAGCAACTTTCGGAGTCTGTTCTGACATCCACTTTGGCCTTTTCTTTCTTTCCTGTCTTTTTAATGACCTCTTGCTTTCATCGTGTATGATGTCCGTGAAATCATTCCACAGCTCATCTAGTCTTGGATCATTAGTGTTCAGTGCATGAAATCTATTCTTGAGATGGTCTCTAAATTCAGGTGGGATATACTCAAGGTCATATTTTGGCTCTTGTGGACTTGTTCAAGTTTTCTTCACCTGCAATTTGCATGTGAGCAATTGATGGTCTGTTCCAGAATACGCCCCTGGCCTTCTTCTGACTGATAATATTGAGCTTTTCCATCTTGTCTTTCCGCAGATGTAGTCAGTTTGATTCCTGTGTATTTCATCTGGTGAGGTTCACGTGTATAGTTGCCATTTATGTTGTTGAAAAAAGGTATTTGCAGTGAAGAAGTCGGTCTTGCAGAATTCCGTTGTGTGATCTCTGGCGTCATTTCTGTCACCAAGGCCATGTTTTCCAACTACCAATCCTTCTTCTTTGTTTCCAACTTTCTCATTTCCATTCCCTATAATTATCCATGCATTTTGATTGCGTGTTTGATCAATTTCAAGCTGCAAAAGTTGGTAAAAAGCTTCAATTTCTTCATCTTTGACCTTAGTGGTTAGTGCGTAAATTTGAATAATAGTCATATTGGGTATTATCCTATCACTGACAGTGTTGTACTTCAGGATAGATCTTGAAATGTTTTTTTGGACGAATGCGACACCATTCCTCTTCATTTTGTCATTCCTAGCATAGTAAACCAGATGATTCTCTGATTCAGAATGGTGAATACCAGTCCATTTCAGCTCACTAATGCCAAGGATGTTGATGTGTATGTGTTCAATCTCATTTTTGATGACTTACAATTTTTGTAGATTCGTACTTCATATATTCCGCATTTCCGTCTTAATGGCTGTTTGCAGCTGTGTCTTCTCATTGTGAGTCATGTCACATCAGCATATGAGGGTCCCAAACGCTTGATTAAGGTTGACTGTACTTTGAGGAGGCAGCTCTTCCCCCGTCGTATTTTGAGTGCCTTCTGACCTGAGGGGCTTATCTTCCAACACTATATCAGACAATGTTCTGCTGTTATTCATAAGGTTTTCAGTGGCAATTTCTTCAGAAGTAGACTGCCAGGTCCTTCCTAGTCTATCTTGGTCTGGATACTCTGCTGAAACCTGTCTGCCAGTTGTGACCCTGCTGGTATTTGAGATACTGGTGGCAAAGCTTTCAGCGTGACAGCAACATGCAAGCCACCACAGTACGACAAATGATAGACATGTTACATAAGTATTAGCTAGTACTATTACTGTTACCATTGCTGTTGTTAAATGATTACATGTCCAAGCCGGCTTGTACTTCTCTTATTTTGAAATAGATTTTCATGTATATACAATGTAATCATTACCTCTTTGGAACTACTAGAGAACAAGTAATTTGCTAATCCATATTATCAGTTCAAAAAAGGGAGAAATTATCATGAACTGCAAGATTCTGTGTCTTAAACAGCCATATATTAGAGGATACTTGGTTTTAGTTTCAAACGTGAGAGCACTATGGTTCTTCTAATAAAACCATGATGGCTAATATTCTTTTCAGTGAAGGACCTGTTTGGTTTTGTGTGAGGCACCTGGCCATCTGCTAGCTCTCCTCAGTCACAGCAAGGTGGGATGGCACCCAGGAATGCAGTCTTTGATTCACAGAGTTTCAGTTTTTGGACTTGGGAATAATATTTAACATGTGATAAACTAGCTGGGATTTCTCTCCTTTGTTGATAGCTGGCCTAACCATTTGAAATCATTGGTTATCATTAGAGGGCCTCTCCTTACTCTTCTGGTTGGCAGGTGCTGCTTCTGCCAGTTGTGCCAGAAAATAGCAGGGCTTGGTTCTGGTTTGACCTCTTGCTGAGAATTTGCATTTCCACTCCAGATATACTGAATCAGAATCTACATTTTTAACACGATCCGCAGGTGATTCTTATGTATCCCCAGGTGATTCTTAGGTATATATAAAATCAGCTGAGGATCTTGTTAAAATGTAGAATCTGATTAAGTATATCTGAGGGTGGAGATACAGGTTCTCAGTAGGGAGTCTGACCAGTTCAAACCCATGGAAAATAGTTCATTTTTTAACTTCAGTTTAGAAAATTAAAAAAAAAAAATCTTTTGCCAAGTGATCAAAATGCTAAAGAACAGTCTAAAGATTATAGAACTCATTAAAGCTTAGCATTTTTGCTTAAGTTGACCTACTTTCCCTTTATGTCACCCTTGTGTGTTGTTATGTCTCCAGAAGATGAATGACTTACCTTAAGGTGTGGGCCTTGGGTGCTTGTTGTTGACTTTCACGCCTTGCATTTTTGAAGCATGTAGATCACTGGTTCTCAGCCCTGATGGACATTAGCACCACCTTGGGAGCTTTTACAAAATTAAATTCGCTGGGCTCACAGCCCAAACCAATTAATTGAAATCCCTCAGAGTGGGTAGGGTCTGGACACTACCAAGTTTTAAAAGCCCCCTGGATAATTCTAATGTGAAGCCTGGATTTTAGAACTCTAGATTTAACTTATAATAATGAGATCTCCCATATCAGGGACTGCTTGTTTCCTTGGAAACTGCCTGCCCTAGTATATTAGTATACCCATCATTCAGCTAGTACTGATTTCCTTAGATTTAGAGGGCTGTTAGTCTCTTATACTGCCTTAGCTAAGCCTATGGCGATCCTGCTCATTTAGTCTCCTGTTAAATTTTTCATGGGTACCACAGCCAAGCAAGCTCTTATTTAGCCTCCCTATTCTCCAATCTGCGCGTCATCAGAGGAATGATACTTCCTAAGGAAGGATATTGTTTAGTTCTACCTACTGAAAGTTTGGGTATGTGATCCTGCCAGGATAGATAAGTTGCGTTGAATTGATTGAGAAGGGGACTTAGGGATGGGGGAATCATTTTTCACTGATCATCTACTTTGTGCTAAGTCCTGGCTGGCTGATTTCACTTCTCCCAGCAGTCCTATGAAATAGGCACCGTCACCTGTTAGTTAAAGGATTAAGTCACTGGCCAAGATGTGGTGGTTAGTCTGTCCAGAGCTGAAGTGAGACCAAAGCCTGTTCCCATGCTCTGTTCTTCATATACCACAGCTACCCCTGATCTGGTGTATCAGGCTCTACAAAGCCGTGCAAATTTACTCCTAACAAAATATTTTTATCAAGAGAGGTAATTAAAATATAGTAAAATAAGCTCCCTTGTACTCTTAGAAATGTTAGGATATAAAAGTAGAAAACTTTTTTTTTCCCCTTGATTAGTCTCTGGAAATAGGTTTTAATATCCTTAGATGTTGGTAGCAGGGTGTGAATTCCATTTCCCCACCTTATTATCAGGGCAAGGAGCGTTGGTGGCAAAATGATTAAATCCTCAGCTGCTAACCAAAAGGTCAACAGTTCAAACTCACCAACTGCTCTGTGGGAGAAAAGATCTGGCGATCTACTCCCGTAAAGATTACAGCCTAGAAAACCCTATCGGGCATCTACTCTGTCAGTTCTATGAGTTGACGGCACACAACAACAACGGTATTAGAGCAAAACCAAACCAAACCAAACCCTTTGCTGTCAAGTTGATTCCAACTCATAATGACCTTACAGGAAAGAACAGAACTGCCCCATAGGGTTTCCAAGGAGCGGCTGTTGGATTTGAACTGTCAACCTTTTGGTTTGCAGCCGTAGCGCTTAACCACTGCGCCACTAGGGCTGCAGTATTAGAGCATTGGGTTGGAAATTTTCAGACCCAGACTCTGGGGACTTCCAGGTTTCAAAGGAATAGAGGGCTGAAGTATTCTATTGTTTATGGCTCTTCTTAAGAAACATAGGGTAATATGCATATTTTCACTTTTTTTTTTTTTGCCTTCTCTTTTCCCTTCTCTTCTTTTAATTTTTAAAAAGTATTAGCTTTGTGATTAAATATCAAGTAGTAAAGTGCGAAGTGTTATGTGAGCATTGTTTGGCCTAAAAATGGTTTAGTTTTTATATTCATTTTAAGTGCTTCTTTGGAGTAGTCTGCAGGCCTTTAATCTTAATTCATCACTAAAGGATTTGGAGAACAGAAGTAAAGATCATGAGAGGTATAGAGAATGAACATAAAAGCTTTCATCTTTAGAACTTTTCTTATTTATTTCCTAATCCAGTATACTTAGTGTCGACCTTGTCTGTCTCTGTCCTTTTAAATAACTGGCTATATAGGATAATCTTTCCTTTTAAATTATTTAAGAAAGAACACAACTTGAATAGAAATTTCATTCATTTACTGCAATAAAACATACATTTAAGTAACAATTTTGGTTTTGTAAGTTAACATCTTATGGGAAGAGGCCAGAAATACACATTTATGTGAGCTGATCTCTGTAGCTCTCATCTGAAGACTCATCTGAAAGAGAAGGTCTGGAGAGCTCTGGTTATATCTGTAGTAACAGATGGTTTGATTAGAAGCAATTACCATGCAAGTAAATTTGCAGCATTAAATAATCCATAGAATGTTGCCATATGAGTCTGAAGCACAGATATTTTCTGTTTGGTTAATACAGAAAATTTAGATACATAGTTGTTTTCATGTCATTTCATAGAACATTTACAAAATGCCTACTGTGTGCAAGATAGTTTACTAGATGTTGTGCAAAGTTAAATGTTATGCAATGGAGTGGGGCAGATATATAGTTATATAAGTTATTATATAATAAGTTATATAGGAGCCCTGGTGATGCAATTGTTAAGTACTTGGCTGCTGACAGAAAGGTCAGCGGTTCGAACCCACCCAACAGCTCTGTAGGAGAAAGACCTGGAGATCTGCTCCCATAAAGATTTCAGCCTAGGAAGCCCTATGGTGCAGTTCTCCTCTGTCACATGGGGTCGCTATGAGTCAGAATTGACTCAGCAGCATGCAACAACAGCAGCAAGGTACAGTGATATAAATGGAGGTTTAAAAAAATTGTTTTCTATGTGTGAGCATAGGAGGGAGTGATTAAGTATTGGTGTAGTTATCACAACCCATGGATTAAAGTATAAAATACTTCTAATAAGATTTCTTTTAATACTACATGCCAAATGATTCAGTCAGCCATTTATAAGTGCTTTGTTTACTTTTTAAATCTTTGTTAATTTTTCTGTTTCTACTGTGTAGGTTTACTTATTGTTTGGAGTAGGAAGTATTCTTACCACCCATCTGAAAACCACCTTTTCATTCTTCTATCACTTTTGGGATTAAAATGAAATTACCTGGAAAACAGTGAATTATTTTACAAGATACATATCTGGAACCTTCAAGGTTGCCGTACTTTGGGTTTCGCCAGAGTTAGAATAGCTTTGGAAAACATATTAGTCAGGTGACTGTTCATTGACTTATAAATACCAGTGAGTATGGGTTATTATGTGAATGGTGTTGGCCTTCTGAGCTCATCATGAACATCCCCAGGAAACTTGTATTAACAGAACACATCCAGATATCATAGATTCAGAGAAGTTTCCGGTTGAGAGAGACCTTAAAAGTTTATCTAATCTAATCCCTTCAATTCAAATAAATTGAGGCCTAGGAATGTTAGGTCATTCCAGTGGTTGGAATATTTCGAATAGATCTTTGATGTTGATATATTCATATTAACCTTTTTTTGTTACTCCTCTGAAGGATTTAAAATGATATGCTAATTTGTTATTAGAATTTTGCCACCCAAGAGTAATAGGCATTTCAAAGGAGATGACACATAATAGAACACAACTTGAGTAGCTTTTTCGTATTTTTAGTCATTTCTAGTCTAGTCAGTTGCTTCTGACTCCATCTTTTTTCAGCTGTGGGCTTCTCTGTCTCAGTTAATGATGGTGAATATGATGCTTGATGGAGAATTAAAATAAGAAAACTGTTAGAAATCATAACTAATCATTCACAGAACAGAAATAGCTATAAAGAAATAAATTTGGGCATTTATGTTAACAAAACATATCTTTAAAAGAGATATCAGAAATTGTTATTGTAGCCCATTTTACACAGGCAATCCCTGGGTTACCATTTGACTTACAGACAACTCGTACTCGTACTTGTGGACAGACTGCCATAAAGCCTATTCTATTAAAAATTTGAGGTAAACATGACGGTTCATAATAATGAATACACCTACTACTTTGTAATGCTCATGAAAACACTGTGCTGTTTGGAAGTGTTTCTTAAATGTTTTATATGCATAGAAAGATAAAATATATGTTATATACTAAGACAAACATTTGACTAACGCTAAGTAAGAACCTTATGAGCCCTTGTGGCTCAGTGGTTAAGAGCTATGGCTGCTAAGCAAAAGGTCAGCAGTTCCAATCCACCAGCCGCTCCTTGGAAACCCTATGGGGCAGTTCTGCTCTGTCCAACAGGGTCGCTGTGAGTCAGAATTGACTCATCAGCAATGGGTTTTATGAGTACTTCTTCCAACTTTCCTACAAATTTGACTTAAAGACAGACTTACGAATGGATCTCATTCGTAACCTGGAGACTGCCTGTATTGCAAAATTTAGAATTAGGTATATTGCTATTAAGTAGGGTTGGCGATTATGGTGTTTTGCGTGATGCCTTTGGTTCAGGTTATGTATACCAACTTACTGTGACTTTTGCCCATTCTTTTTCATTCTAAATTGTGTGAGAGAAGAATTAACTTTTTCTATCTCATTTTTCATACAGCATAAAAATATCATTTTTTTGGTTACATATGCATAATAAAAAGAAAATCATTCTGAGTAATTTAGCGTCATTAGATATCCTCAATGTGGTGAGTGCAGACCTTTTATTAATACTCAGTGCTACTAAGACCAAATTTTACAATAATATATGGATTTCTTATTGCAGGTACATGTTGGGACTTGCAGCAATTCCAGCAGTTATACAGTTTTTTGGCTTTCTTTTTTTACCTGAAAGCCCTCGCTGGCTCATTCAGAAAGGACAGACTCAGAAGGCCCGTAGAATTTTATCTCAGATGCGTGGTAACCAGACCATTGATGAGGAATATGATAGCATCAAAAACAACATTGAAGAAGAGGAAAAAGAGGTTGGCTCAGGTATGTGGATGTCCTGTTTCTATGAATTTTAAAACTGCATACTGGTTTCATTTAAAAATTGTATTCTTTTAATAGTATTTAATATATCTAAAGAAACCCCGGTGGCATAGTGGTTAAGTGTTATGGCTGCTAACCAAAAGGTTGGCAGTTCAGATGCTGGTCTTATGTGTATAACCAAACCAAAATAAATACATTTTAATTTAAAAAGCAATATAATAATTTTATCAAAAAAAGGAGAAAAATACCCCCACAATACTACTAAACCCAAAAAAATAAAACCTGTTGCCATCAGGTCGATTTTGACTCATGGTGACCCCAAGTGTTACAGAGTAGAATTGCATCGTAGGGTTTTCTTGGCTGTAATCTTTGTGGAAGCAGATCACCAAGTCTTTCTTCCGTGGCACTGCTAGGTGTGTTCAAACCACCAATCTTTAGATTAGTAGCGGAGTGCAAACATTTGCCCCACCCAGGGTCCTCATCATGCTACTAGACCAAAACCAAACCTATTGCTGTTCAGTCGATTTGGACTTATAGTGACCCTGTAGGACAGAGTAGAACTGCCCCATAGGGTTTCCAAGGCTGTAAATCTTTACGGAAGCAGACTGCCACATCTTTTTACCACAGAGTGGCTGGTGGGTTTGAACCACCAGCCTTTTGGATAGCAGCTCAGTGCGTAACCCCTGTGCTACCAAGCCTCCTTCATAATGCTACTATACTCCCATAACTGGTATTTTTATTTCTGTATACTATCTTTTTCTTTTATTCTTTTTCATATGGATATACTTGACGTGGTTACCATCGTTGTGTATGTTTGTGTGTGTATTTTTTTGTATATATTTATGTGTCCTTTAGTGATGCAAATGACTTATGTGCTCAACTGCTCATCAAAAGATTGGAGGTTTGAGTCCACCCAGAGGTGCCTTAGAAGAAAAGCCTGTTGATCTACTTCCAAAAAATCAGCCATTGAAAACCTTATGGAGTACAGTTCTACTCTGACACACATGGGGTCACTATGAGTCAGAGTCAACTTCATGGCCACTTTTTTTTTTTTTTTAAACCAGTTTTATTTTTATATTAAATATCTGATTTACAGTGAAACCTGTCACAGAAGGAAAGCTAATATTTTCCACTAATAGAGAGTGATAGAAAAGTGGTAAGACTGTACTCTGTCAAAGGTGGAAAAGTTGTGAGAACCAGGAAAACAAGGCAATCCTATCCAGTTCTGGCTCTTGGAACCGTATATGAAAACTGTGAGAGCTGGAACATACCCAGGCTGCCGTGTTTTTCCAGATTGGACAGACATGAACTTAAGAGTTCGCAGTTCCCCACCTGGGCAAATCTTTCAGGCAAGGTATTACAGTAGGGTCTGCCCATATCACAGGATGGTTATCTCTTAATTTACTGGGCATATAGGAGGGCAAAGGGTCTTTGTGACGAGCCTTCATTTATAACAGTTCATAATTGTCTCCCACAACAAGAAAAGTAAAATCAACCAACAGAGGAGATGAGATTCTTCTGAAATCAGTCTTAGGGAAGGATCTAGAAATGAGGGCTGTCTATTCATATGCTTTTTACTACTTTTTTGGTAGTACTCTCTTGTTGACATCTTCAGTTTTTTATCCTGTACCAGAGAACAACAGGTATATTCTGGGCCCTCAGCCTAGCTCTAAGATCCCCTCAGGCAGGGTTTAGGGGAAGTCTCAAATAAAGCACCATCTCTCCTCTGTGGAATGTGGTAATTAGGCAGAATCATTGGAGAGAAAACATATAAACAAGGAAATCTTTCTCTCCCTAGAGAAACATGCAAGTGGTGCTATTAGAACCACAGAAAAAAGCCAGGGAAAAAAATCAATGTTTTGGGAGAAAGAAGTGCTGCAAGAGTTTGAATAAAAGAAGAGAGTGAGAGAATGGAGACATTGACTGTAGGTTTCAAGGAAGAGCAGCCTCTTAAAAATCTGTAACAGAGGGACAATCCAGGGAAGATAAAAATGTTTATGGACCTTTTTTATTTTTAAAGGAAAATAACTTTATTGTGTGTCCTGTATATATATGTGTGTGTGTGTGTGTGTGTATGTATACACACACACACACACATACACATATATATATATGTTTTACAGTTTGGATTACCTAGATCATGGAAGGAGCCCTGGTGGTGCAGTGGTTAATGGGTCGGCTGCTAACCCAAAGGTCAGCCTTTCAAATCTACCAGCTGCTCTTTGGAAACCCAGTGGAGCAGTTCTGTGCTGTCCTGTAGGGTCACTATGAGTTGGAATCGACTCAACGGCGACAGGTTTAGTTTACAGGTAGATCATAGAAACTTCCAAGATAGATTTTATTGAAATAAAAAATACCAGTGAGAAAGTTGGTTACTCTTTGGTCACTATAATCTTAATATTTAGGCACATGTGAGAAGTAGCAACACAAAGCCACCATCTAATGTTTCAGACCGAAATCCAGCCTCTTATCACTGTTGTGGGGCATTCAGGTTATGTATGCACTGTGTAATCTATGCAAAACCATTCAAGCCACCAAGATTTGCATTGGTGAATTTTATCAACTAATGAACTAAGTTTATCTGGGTGAATGTTGGCTCTGTTTTGCCTTTGTTAATCTCTAGCCCTGAAGGAAGAAAAGGCTTTGTAGGGAGTGAAATTTATTCAAGATCCTCCTGTGAGTTCGGTTTAAAACATGATTTGATTTACCTTCCAGCTTTTTGGGGGTCACATCTATTGTGTACAGCAATAGAATGTGCATCTCTCCCTTTTTTTTTTTTTTAAAAATCTTTTCCTCCAGTGATGTTGCAATTGGGTTATCAAGTGTTTTCTCTTCATAAGTCATTTTCTTTTCCTGTGAATTGATATTGTCTGTGGCCATTTCAGCAAATCATATCCTGCAGAGAGGTCAAAGAGGGTAGATATTTATCATATCTTGATAGAAATTCTCCCAAAAGTTCTAGAAATCCAATCTCAGAATAATGACATTGCAATAGAATACTCATTGCTGTTGACTTAGAAAAAAGTAGTTTTTTTTCCCAATATTTTTTGGGTGGCTTGCTTGGATTTTTTTCATGTGGTAGTGTTGTAGGGGAAAAACATCACAAAGTTTAGTAAAGCAAAAAAGAAAGTTTTATTTGGCATGTATTCAAAAAGACAAAAGTGGGAAACGGACAACCGTGCTACTAGAGCCATGTCTGTCCAAGTCCAAAGAATATTACAGAATAGGCAAGAGTGGAAAACGGACAACCGTGCTACTAGAGCCATGTCTGTCCAAGTCCAAAGAATATTACAGAATAGGCAAGAGTGGAAAACGGACAAGCGTGCTGCCACAGCCATGTCTGCCCAGAGTCTGAAGAACATTACAGAGCCATCAGTACATATTAACTGGGCAAAATGAGCAAAACCATTGAAAGCTTCCCATTTTCACAGATTAGCTAGAAACTGTGATCCTACATTTTAAATTCTCTTTCTTAGCAATCATTGGTATAGTTTTCAGTAATGAGAGGAGGGTCTTCATTGGTCCAACAATTTTCTATTCACTAAATAGTAACAGAAAAAGATAAGAGTGAAAAGTCTTTTTGCATTATGTTTGAATGGTTTATGTGTAAGGTTCTCTAGAAGATATTTTCCAAGATTATTTTAGCTCTTGCCTTTATACCTCAGGGCCCAGTTGATGTGTCCTTGTGAGCCCAGTTCCAGCTGGGTCACATTCTCTGTGCTCCAGGACAGGAAATAATAACTCTAATATTATTTCCTAAATCAGTAGTACAGTATTATCTGGCCCAGAGTAATGCATGTATGTTATTTACTAGATGAACTTGAAATGCATATTGACAAATTGTTTCTCAGCAAGATGACCCATAATTTTCTGAATGTTGGCAAAGAAAACATTTTTATATATAATATTGCAGAAGTTATTGCAAAATTGCATAAATTGTCAAAGTGCGAGGCTCATATATATCTCACACGGATAAAGAGTATATTAAAAACAGGTCAGATAAAAAGCTGCTTTAATTCTCCATCCTTATCTTAAACTGTAAGCTGAAGGGCTATTAAAATAATATAGACTGTTCAGTTTTTAGTAAAGTGTTTTTTTTTTAGACATGATGACTTATTTAGAAGAAACTCTGTTTAATTCAATGTGGCTTTAAATAACGGTTGCTTTTGATTTGCTAAACCCCAGAGGACTTTTATGATCTTAAGCAAAATTGGAATAGTTCTTGGATTTTACATTAAAATGTCACTGACTCTCTTGTTACATGGGGATAAAGAACAGCATAGAGGAGATTTTCCATTCATTATACTTATGGGAGAAGGAAACGTTTTTCAGATTACTTGTAAGCTTTCAAGCCATTTTTTCTTGATTTATGTTGAAAATCCAGATTGTCTTAGTAAGTAGATAGGTAATAGTTGAAGGCTTTATATTTGTTGCTTTGCTGCTAAGATGTACTTAAATCCATATTTCATTTTAAAAAATGCACAAAGAATTTTGATGGTGCCAAAGTTTTCTTTTTCCCTAACTCATCATTGAAGTTTATACTGTTTTTTAATGTTCTGTATTTAATACCATCAAACAGAAAAGAAAAAAGACACTTTGAAAAGAATATAGTTCCAGACTTGCTGCTTCAGGATAGTTCATTTCCAGCTGAACACTAAATCCATCATTCAGCACAGGTGATAGTCAGCTTTGTAAATAAAAGCTTGGTCTGGAGATTTTTCCCTCATGATAAAACAAATTGCTGTGCCCTTTAAAGGTCACCTAGTCTTTGGAGAAGGTTAGAGGGAGATCCTGAAGAAAACCCAGTTCTCTCCATCTCAATTGGGAAGGAAAATAGGCCACTCTTTAGTGTTGGAACTTTTTAGTGGTAACAGGACAATTCTGTCTATGGGCTCTAGAACCAGAATATTATTACCCATTTCAGGTACTACCTGAAGAAACTGGCCTATTCATGGTAGTCTGAAGAGGTCTTCTGGAATGCTTCTCAAAAACCAAAACAGTCGCTCTCAATGTTTTTTTCCTGATGGTTTAAATTGGGTTTGGATTTGAGAGAGAGAGAGAGTGGACAAAAACCATTGATTTTCTCCTTTCATTGCCACTCTACGTCTAACCCTTTAAACCCTCTGGTCTACCCATTGAACAGTTACTTGTGATCAATATCTTTATATACATCATTTATATATCCATATTTCAGTTAACTGTTTTAATATAATTTTATTTTGTTGTTGAAAATATGCACAGCAAAACATACACCAACTTAACAGTTTCTAAGTGTACCATTTAGTGACATTGATTACAGTCTTTGAGTTTTGTAACCGTTCTTACCTTCCTTTTCTGAGTTGTTCCTCTTCATTAACATAAATTCACTGCCCAGAAAGGTTGCTGTCTAATCTTTCTAGTTGCTGTTGTCAATCTGATCCTATACTGATAGTTCTTAAAAGAGCACGATGGTCAAGGCAGACATTTTTTACTACTTAAGCAAAACTACTGTTTGGTTTTAAAAAGACTTCATGGGATATTTTTGGTTTTAAGGTTTAAAGATTATCTCCGGGCAGCAATTTCAGGGATTCATCCAGCCTTCATGGTTCCAGGAAGTCTGGAGTCCATGAGAATTTTAAATTCTGTTCTACATTTTCCCCCTTTTGATCAGGATTCTTCTGTGACATATTCCAGTTAATTTACTTGTCAAGTACCTATCTTCCTTGAAATGCAGTACCCTTCAATAAGGAGAGATGTGCTTGGCAGGATAGACGTGGAGAAAACCATTAGATTTATGAGGTTCAGACTACAATTATCTGCTATATAAGTGTCTTAGAGTTTTAGTACAACTTTTTTTTTTCAGATATATATTTTTTATTTTTTTCCCATACAAAAATTTATACATACATTGTTATGTGACTCTAATTGCTCTCCCCATACTTGACAGCACACTCCTCATTTCCACCCCTAAATCCCTGTATCCAGTTAATCAGCTTCTAACCCTTTCTGTCTTCCTATCTCACCTCTGGACAGAAGCTGCCCATTTAGTCTCTTGTATCTACTTGAGCTAAGAGGCATACTCCTCACGAGTATCCCTTTATGTCCCACAGTCCAGTCCAATCCCTGTCTGAAGAGTTGTCTTCAGAATTTGTTTTAGTTCTGGGCTGATAGAGAATCCAGGGGCCATGCTTTCTGGGGTTCCTCCAGTCTCAGACCATTAAGTCTAGTCTTCTTACTAGAATTTGAGTTTTGCACCCCACCATTCTCCTGCTCCATCCGGGACTCTCTGTTGCGTTCCCTATCAGGGTGGTCATTGGTGGTAGCCAGGCACCATCTAGTTCTTCTGGTCTCAGGCTGAAGAAATCTCTGGTTTATGTGGCCCTTTCTCTCTCAGGCTAATACTTTCCTTGCGTCTTTGGTGTTCTTCATTCTCCTTTACTCCAGGTGGTTGGGACCAATTGATGCATCTTAGATGGCTGCTTGCAAGCTTTTAAGACCCCAGATGCCACTCACCAAAGTAGGATGCAGAACATTTTCTTAATAAGCTTTGTTATGCCAATTGACGTAGATGTCCCCTGAAAGCATGGTCCCCGGACCCATACCCCTGCTACTCTGTCCCTTAAAGTGTTTGACTGTATTCAGGAAACTTCTTAGCTTTGGTTTAGTCCCATTGTGCTGACTTCCCCTGTAGTGTGTGCTGTCCTTCCCTTCACCTAGGATAATTCTTATCTACTATCTAGTTAGTAAATAACACTCCTGCTCCCTCCCTACCCTCCTAACCATCAAAGAATGTTTTCTTCTGTGTTTAAACCTTTTCTTGAGTTCTTATAATAGTGGTCTTATACAATATTTGTCCTTCTGTGACTGACTAAGTTCACTCAGCATAATGACCTCCAGCTTCCTCCATGTTATGTTTCACAGCTTCACCACTGTTCTTTATCTTGTGTAGTATTCCATTGTGTGGATATACCATAATTTGTTTATCCATTCATCCGTTGATGGGTACCTAGGTTGTTTCCATCTTTTTGCTTTTGTGAAGAGTGCTACAGTGAACATGGGTGTGCATATATCTATTCATGCGACAGCTCTTATTTCTCTAGGATATATTCCAAGGAGTGGGATAGCTGGATGGTATGGTACTTCTATTTCTAGCTTTTTAAGGAAGTGCCAAATCGATTTCCAAAGTGGTTGTACCATTTTACACTCCCACCAATCGTGTATAAGTGTACCAGACTCTCTACAACCTCTCCAGTATTTATTTATTTGTGTTTTTTAGATTATTGCTAGCCTTGTTGGGATGAGATGATATCTCATTTTAGTTTTGATCTGCATTTCTCTAATGGCTAATGATCATGAGCATTTCTTCATGTGCCTGCTAGCCACTTGACTGTCTTGTCTGGCCAAGTGCCTGTTCTCATCCTTTGTCCATTTTTTAATTGGGTTATTTGTCTTTTTGTTGTTGAGGTTTTGCAGTATCTTGTAGATTTTAGAGATTAGACACTGATCGGATTTGTTGTAGCCAAAATTATTTTCCCAGTCTGTAGGTTGTCTTTTGATTCTTTTGGTGAAGTCTTTTGATGAGCGTAAGTGTTTGATTTTTAGAAGCTCCCAGTTACCTAGTCTCTCTTCTGGTGCTTGTGCATTGTAACTTATGGTTCATATTGTGTTTATGCCCATTGATTAAGGCTCCTAACGTTTTCCTTATTTTTTCTTCCATGATCTTTATTGTTTTCTATTTTGTATTTAAGTCTTTGATCCATTTTGAGTTGGTTTCTGTGCATGGTGTGAGTTATGGGTCTTGTTTAAGTTTTTTGCAGATGGATATCCAGTTATACCAGTACCATTTGTTAAAGAGAATGTCTTTTCCCCAACTAACGGACTTTGGGCATTTATCAAATATCAGCTGCTCATAGGTGGATGAATATATGTCTGGATTCTCAATTCTGTTCCATTGGTGTATGTATCTGTTGTTGTACCAGTACCAGGCTGTTTTGACTACCGTGGTGGTATAATAGGTTCTAAAATCAGGTAGTGTGAGGCCTCCCACTTTGTTCTTCTCCTTGAGTAATGCTTTACTTATCCGGGGCCTCTTCCCTTTCCATGTGAAGTTGATGATTTGTTTCTCCATCTCCTTAAAAAATGCTGGTGGAATTTGGATTGGGATTGCATTGTATCTGAGATCACTTTGGGTAGAATTGACATTTTCATAATGTTGAGTTTACCTGTCCATGCGCAAGGTATGTTTTTCCACTTATGCAGGTCTCTTTCGGTTTCTTGCAGTAGTGTCTTATAGTTTTTGTTGTATAGGTCTTTTACGTCTCTGGTTAGATTTATTCCTAAGTATTTTATCTTCTTGGGGGCTATTGTAAATGGTATTGATTTGGTGATTTCCTCTTCAATGTTCTCTTTGTT
This sequence comes from Dugong dugon, assembly GCA_030035585.1. Taxonomy (NCBI): domain Eukaryota; kingdom Metazoa; phylum Chordata; class Mammalia; order Sirenia; family Dugongidae; genus Dugong; species Dugong dugon. The sequence continues at coordinate 159,913,035 of CM057465.1, forward strand.
GGTGTAAAGGAATCCAACTAATTTTGGATGTTTATCTTGTATCCTGAAACATTGCTGAAATCTATTAGTTCCAGTAGTTTTCTTGTGGATTCTTTGGGGTTTTCTGTGTATAAGACCATATCATCTGCAGACAGAGATACTTTGCCTTCTTCCCTACCAATTTGGATGCTCTTTATTTCTTTTTCTAGCCTAATTGCTCTGGCTAGGACCTCCAGCACAATGTTGAATGAGATTGGTGATAAGGGGCATCCTTGTCTGGTTCCAGTTCTCAAGGGGAATGCGTTCAAACTCTCCATTTAGGATAATGTTGGCTGTTGGCTTTGTATAAATGCCCTTAATTATACTGAGGAATTTCCCTTCTATTCCTATTTTGTTGAGAGTTTTTATCATGAATGTGTGTTGGACTTTGTCAGATGTCTTTCTGCATCCATTGATAAGATCATGTGGTTCTTGTCTTTTGTTTTGTTTATGTGATGGATTCCATTGATTGTTTTTCTAAATTTGAACCATCCCTGCATACATGGTATAAATCCCACTTGATCATGATGAATTATGTTTTTGATATATTACTGAATTCTGTTGGCTAGAAGTTTGTTGAGGATTTTTGCGTCAATGTTCATGAGGGTTATTGGTCTATAATTTTCTTTTTTTGTGTTGTCTTTACTTGGTTTTGGTATCAGGGTTATGCTGGCTTCATAGAAAGAGTTTGTGAGTATTCCATCCTTTTCTATGCTCTGAAATATCTTTAGTAGTAGTGGTATTAACTCTTCTCTGAAAGTTTGGTAGAATCGTCCAGTGAAGCCATCTGGGCCAGGGCTTTTTTTTTTTTGTTGGGAGTTTTTTAATTACTTTTTCAATCTCTTCTTTTGTTATGGGTTTATTTAGTTGTTCTACCTCTGTTTGTGTTAGTTTAGGTAGGTAGTGAGTTTCTAGAAATTTGTCCATTTCCTCTAGGTTTTCAAGTTTGTTAGAGTACAGTTTTTCATAGTATTCTGATTCTTTTAATTTCAGTTGGCTCTGCTCTGTTGTGATATCACCCATCTCATTTCTTTTATGGGTTATCTGCATCCTCTCCTGTTTTTCTTTTGTCAGTTTGGCCAGTGGTTTATCAATTTTACTGAGCCTTTCGAACAACCAGCTTTTGGTCTTGTTAACTCTTACAATTGTTTTTCTGTTCTCTGTTTCATTTAATTCTTCTCTAATTCTTATTATTTCCTTTCTTCTGGCGCCTGAGGGCATCTTTTGCTGCTCTCTTTCTACTTGTTCCAGTTGTAGGGTTAATGTTTTGATTATGGCCCTTTCTTCTTTTTGGATATGTACATTTATTGCTATAAACTTATCTCTGAGCACTGCTTTTGCTGTGTCCCAAAGCTACTGGTAGGATATGTTTTCTTTCTCATTTGATTCTAGAAATTTCTTTATTCCATCCTTAATTTCTTCTATAACTCATTAGTTTTTGAGCGAGGTGTTGTTCAGTTTCTATGTGTTCGATTTTTTTTTTTTTTTTTTTTTTTGCTTTTTCTGTTTTTGGTTTCTACTTCTATGGCTTTATGGTCAGAAAAGATGCTTTGTAATATTTCGATGCTTTGGATTTTGTTAAGGCTTGCTTTATGGCCTAATACGTGGTCTGTTCTGGAGATTGTTCCATGTGCGTTGGAAAAGAAAGTATTCTTGGCTGCTGTTGGGTGGAGTATTTGGTATGTGTATATGAGATAAAGTTGGTTGATTGTAGAATTTAGCTCTTCTGTGTCTTTGTTGAACTTCTTTCTGGATGTTCTGTCCTTCACCGAAAGTGGTGTGTTGAAGTCTTCTATTAGTACTGTGGAGCTGTCTATCTCTCTTTTCAGTGCTTTTAGAGTTTATTTTATGTATTTTGGAGTCCTGTTGTTGGGTGTGTAAATATTTATTATAGTTATGTCCTCCTGGTGTATTGACACTTCAACATTATATAGTGTCCTTCCTTATCCTTTGTGGTGGATTTTACTTTAAAGTCTGTTTTGTCAGAGATTAATATTGTGACTCCCACTCTTTTTTGAGTCTTGTTTGCTTGATATATTTTTTTCCAACCTTTGAATTTTAGTTTGTTTGTGTCTTTAAGTCTAAGGTGTGTCTCTTGTAGGCAGCATATAGACAGATCGTGTTTTTTTAATCCAGTCTGCCACTTTCTGTGTCTTTATTGGTGCATTTAGTCCATTTACATTCAGCATAATTATTGATAGGTATGAGTTTAGTGGTGTCCTTTTGATGTCTTTTTTGTGTGTTGTTGACAGATTTTGTTACCATTAATTGTGTGTCCTGAGTCATTTTTCTTTCTGTATTTTCTTTTCATCTTTTTCATTGTTGTTGATTTTCTGTTTACTGAGTCCTTATATTTTTCTGGTTTTTTTATTTTGACTTGTAGGATTGTTAGTTTCCTTTGTGTTTGCTTTAATATTTACACCTATTTTTCTAAGTTTATACCAGTGTTTTATTTCTTTTTACCGCTTTGATTTCCTCTCCATATGAAAAATCTGTGTCTATATTTATTAAGTCCCTCTTTTTTATTTTACTGTTGTCGTCTTTTACATATTGATGTCTCTGTTTCCCTATTTTCAATGTTTTAGCTTTGATATATTTTTGTGACTTCCCTATCTGAGTTGATATCTGACTGCTCTGTCGTTTGTTCTAGTCTTGCACTGTTATCTGATGTTACTGATTTTCTAACTGGAGGACTCCCTTTAGTATTTTTTGTGATATTGGTTTGGTTTTTGCAAATTCCCTAAACTTCTGTTTATCTGGAAATGCCCTAGTTTTGCCATCATATTTGAGAGACAGTTTTGATGGATAAGTAATTCTTGGCTGGCAACGTTTTTCCTTCAAGGCTTTGTATATGTCATCCCATTGCCTTCCTGCCTACGTAGTTTCTGTTGAGTAGTCCAAGCTTATTCTTATTGACTCTCCTTTGTAGATGACTTTTTGTTTATCCCTAGACGCTCTTAAAATTCTCTCTTCATCTTTGGTTTTGGCACGTTTGATTGTATTATGTCTTGGTGACTTTCTTTTGGGATGTACCTTATGTGGGGTTCAATGAGCATTTTGAATAGATTTCTTGTCATCTTTCTTGATATCAGGGAATTTTTCTGTCAACAAATCTTCAACAATGCTCTCTGTATTTTCTGTTATCCCCCCTGTTCTTGTACTCCAGTCACTCATGGGTTATATTTCTCTTGATAGAGTCTCACAGAACTCTTAGAGCTTCTTCATTTTTTTAAATTCTTTTATCTGATTTTTCCTGAAATGAGTTGGTGTCAGTTGCTTTATCTTCAGTGTCACTGATTCTGACTTCTGCCTCAATTCTGCTCCTGTGACTTTCTATTGAGTTGTCTAATTCTGAAATGTTATTGTTAGTCTTCTGGATTTCTGATTGCTGTCTCTCTGTGGATTCTTACAGTCTATTAAATTTGTCAGTGTGCCCTTGAATAACCTTTTTAAGTTCCACTATTGCTTTATCTGTGTGTATTTTGCCTTCTCTGCATTTTGACGAATGTCCTTTCTGATTTCTTGAAGAGTTCCATATATTAATCTTTTGTATTCTGCTTCTGGTAATTCCAAGAAATTCTCTTCCTCCAGAAAATTTATTGATTCTTTATTTTGGGAGTTTGCTTAAGCCATCATGGTCTGCCTGTTTATGTGATTTGATATTGACTGTTGTCCCTGAGCCATCAATAAGTTATTGTAATTTTATTGTATATTTGTTTAGTATGTACTAGCTTCTTGTTTTGTTTTGTTTTTATATGTCCAAATAGTCTGCTCTTGTGCACCAGTTTGATTATTGGCTCCTTCAAAGGTCTAACATCCTGTCACCAGGTAGTTAGGTATGTTACTAAGTATCTGTGCCTAGGAGTCTGTTAAATTTTCCTGTATGGATTCAGTTTAGGTGTCCATGCAGTAGGTCACCAAGTGTGTGGTGTAGGCTGTCACCTACAGCCTTAAAGAGGCATGGGTGATTGGTGTAGGCACAGGTATCTGACTGTAGTAGGGGGTCACACACTGAACAAGGCAGCGGGCTGCTGGCTGCCCCTGAGTGTCTGAAAGGAAAGCATATCCCTGTTCTCTAGAGCGAGTAGGTAGGTGAGTTTGCAGCTGGATGATGAACCCCCCTACTCTGTTGGGTGTAAGGCTGGGGGGCACAACTTATTCTTGAACCCCTGTAGCAGATCGCTAGGGTGCTTGGGTGGAGCCACCAGTCCTCAAGCCCCTGATGCAGACAGGTAAGGCGCCTGTTTAAAGGGCAGAACATTGTCAAACGTCACAAACCTGCCACTTCACAGCTGAAACAGTTGAAGTTAGACTTAAGTTATTTACCCTGTTGTACTGTGGTAATGAGGGCTTATGCTGTTGAGATGGGTCCACACAAGTCTATACAGGGGAGGAAGGCATTCAGAGTCTGCAGACCTCTTAATGTCTGTGCCTAGGAAAGGAGCTGTGCCAACCTTGAGTTCCTGGCTTACGGAAGCTGGTAGCTTATTTTTTCCCTGTTTATTAATTTGTTCCCTCCCCAAGGCCACGCGAATGGGTCAGGGCAACTTATGGGACCTACTTCTGGCCTAGGGGATTCAAAGATTGCTGAAGCTGGCTGGACCAGGTGCAGAGTGGGAGGGAGGAGGTAAAGGGGAGAGAGGTATTTCTCAAATGGTTTTCTTTTTCTTTTTCTTTTTTAAATCCCCATGGTAGACCACAGGCAAGTACTTATCTTTAGTCACTTGGGTGCTGCATTTCACTGGTTTGGAGCGTCGAAGTAAACTGTGTGCTGCTGGATCTCTCTCAGTGTGGAAAGTGCCTCCCATGCGAGTGAGCGGAGCTGTATGCCCACCTCACTGCACACTGAGCTGATTCGGGCTGAATGGCTGCAGTTTCGATCGGGTTGGGTAAGGCAACTCCTCGGTGCTTCCGAACTGTCTCTCTCTCCCTCCTTCACTCAGTCCAGTTCTTCAACTTTGCCTTGTTCAGGGCTCCTAGATATTCAATCAGTTCACTTGCTTTTTCAGGTCTTTGTTGTAAGAGGGACATAGGAAGCCATCTGACTACTCCGCCATCTTGGCCCCTGCTTCTTCAGTACAACTTTTTGCCTCCCTGAATTTTTCAAGATACCTCCTTGAAAATGGCTTGCACTATATATCTCTTAGAATAAAATAAACAATGACAATTATAGGTTTCCTATGAGTCAGAATCAACTCGACAGCAGTGGGTTTGGTTTTGGTTTGGTTTAATGTGATGTTTTAATTGTGCTTTTAATCTAGTATGTTTGGATCTGTTCTTTTTATTGGTGGTAAGGCATTAATTTTGACAGTTTATTCCAGGGGTCGGCAGACTTTTTGTATAAAGGGTCAGGTAGTAAATACTTGGCTTTGTGACCGCATGATCTCTGTTGCAACTATGGGACTGACATTGTAGCACAAAAGCAACCAGACAATGTATGTAAAGGAATGAGTGTGGCTTTGTTCCAATAAAATACAAAGCTTATTATTTTGTGCCTCTTATGTTTGATTATCTGTAAAAACAAATAGCCTCCCAGATTTGGACCATGGGCTGTATTTGGCAACTCCTTCTTTTATCAGTCATGATATATGTCAATTTTATCAGTTTCCTCGGTTTTCCCTCTTAGGACACATAGTAATTTGGGAATGCTACTACTTACCTTGTTTTTGTTTTGTTTAAAGGTATGTACATTGAAGCCTCTTCATCATGGTATTCATTAGACATTAGGGTATGTCTCCTTTGGTTTCTTTGCAGGTAGAGAAGTGTGTGTGCATGTATGTGTACATGTGTGTGTGTATACACATGTTCTTATTTGCAAATATGCACATGGTGTGTAGTCACAGAAGATCCTGAAAGGTAGTGTTGCAGGGAAACCTCAATGTAATTGAAGCAATAGGCTTTTTATAAGACCACTGCTTGGAGCACATGACTTTCTCAAAGCCCTGGCCACAGTCATTTCTCCCTTTGTCACGGCTTAACACATCCATCACAGCACACTGTGTCACATTTGATGTGATGGGGCACCAGGAGACACAAGGTTCAGCCGTGAGAGCTGGGTCTCCTGTCATCTGATGCTGTGGCAGGCTTCCCTATAAAATGGCTGACACCCTTGTTGACACCTACAGAAATCTTAGCTCTCTTTCTGTGGATTGTAATCAAAGCAAGATGATACCCCGTGTGAAAGACAAATATACGAAACAAAATTATTTTATTCAGGCTATTGCAAGAGAGAGAACGTTCACTGATGAGGAACTTCCCAAAGAAGAGGCAGAAAGTGTAGGGCTTTATAAAAGCAGGTAAATTGAACAAGGGAGTCATGAGGAAGGATGGAGGCAGGTCTTATCTCGGAATTAGCCAGGGCAGGGCAGTTCTGTGCAGTGCAGGTAATGCCTGCCTTCTCTGTATTCCCAGAGCCCCTCCATAATGCATCTCTGTGGAAGTCAGTATTAGACATTCATATCCAACCTTCGGTAGTGACTTTGCCTTATTTATCTTTGAATCCCCACTACCAGTTACAGTCACTGCCTTGCGTTTTAGCAAGGTGCGTAATAAATATTTCTCTGATTAACTTTCTACTCATGTGGGAGGAGTGGATGCTGATGTCCGACCTTTGACTCCTGACTCTTGAGATATGGGGGAGGAAATGGAGTTCCTGCAACCTTAGAAGCATCTGATTCAGTCATCTGAGGACGTGTACCTGGGAAAGGGAAAGTGTAGGTAATGGGGAGGAGACAGAATTCAGTGCTGAATGACTATTTGTGGATGACCCTGTTTCCAGAGGCAGATAGCTATGTTTAAAATATCACTGTGGATTTTACCATGAGTCTTTGGAATTTATTTATGTATTAGGAGTTTTTAGTATTTTCTTCCAGTCTCTGACATGTTAATTAAAAAACTTTGCAGATCGAACATTTATAAGTGCAATGAAACTTCAAAAATAAAAATTATAATGTCTTATGTGATGTATTATTAAAATTATCTCTAAAGTAGTCCCTTGCTAATGTCTGGATCTGGGAAACACCACTTACAAATTAATGAGTTAGGCTTTTGCTCATAATTATGGAGAATATATTATAACTCAGACTGTAACTCAACACACTTTATATCTTGCCCTCTACAGTAAAAGGTGACGTGTGTGTGTGTGTGTTAGGTGCTGTTGAATTGGTTCTGACTCATAGCAACCCTATTTACAAGAAAATGAAACACCGCCCAGTCTTGTGCCATCCTCACTTATCATTTTATGATTGAGCCCATTATTGCAGCCACTGTGCTGTGTTAGTCCATCTCGTTGAGGGTCTTCCTCTCTTTTGATGACCCTCTACCCTGTCAGTACTCGTCCCTTTTGATAACATGTCCAAAGTATGTGAGGTGAATTCTCACCATCCTCCCTTCTAAAGAGCATTCTGGCTATAATTCCTCCAAGACAGATTTGTTCATTCTTTTGGCAGTCCAAGGTATATTCAGTATTCTTTGCCAACACCATAAATCAAAGGCATCATTTCTTCAGTCTTCCTTATTCATTGTCCAGCTTTCGCATGCATATGAGGCTACTAAAAATACCATGGCTTGGGTCAGGTGCAGCTTAGTCCTCAAAGTGACATCTTTGCTTTTTAACACCTTAAAGAGGTCTTTTGCAGCAGATTTGTCCAAATGCAATGCATCTTTTGATTTCTTGACTTCTGTTTCCATGGATGTTGATTGTGGATCTAAGTAAAATTAAATCCTTGACAATTTCAGCCTTTTCTCCATTTATCATGATGTTGCTTACTGAACCATTTGTGAGGATTCTTGTTTTCTTTATGTTGAGGTGTAACCCATACTTAAGTTTGTAGCCTTTGATCTTCATCAGTAAGTGCTTCAAGTCCTCTTCACTTTCAGCAAGCAAAGTTGTGTCATCTGCATATCACGGGTTGTTAATGAGACTTCCTCTAATCCTGATGCTACTTTCTTCTTCTTATAGTCCAGCTTCTCAGATTATTTGCTCAGCAGACGGAAGGAGTAAGTATGGTGAAAGGATACAACCCTGATGCACTCCTTTTCTGATTTTAAAACATGCAGTATCCCCTTGTTCTGTTCGAATGACTGCCTCTTGGTCTATGTACAGGTTCCACATGAGCACAGTTAAGTGTTCTGGAACTCAGTCCCATTGTTTGCAATGTTAACCATAATGTGTTATGATCCACACAGTCGAATGTCTTTTCATAGTTTATAAGACACAGGTAAACATCTTTCTGGTATCCTCTGCTTTCAGCCAGGTTCCGTCTGACATCAGCAATGATATCCCTCGTTCCATATCCTCTTCTAAATCCAGCTTGAATTTCTGGCAGTTGCCCATTGATACACTGCTACGACCGCTTTTGAATCATCTTCAGCAAAATTTTACTTGTGTGTGATATTAATGATATTTGTTCAATAATTTCCGCATTCTGTTGAATTACCTTTCTTTTGATTGAGCATAAATATGGATCTCTTCTAGTCAGTTGGCCAGGTAGCTGTCTTCCAAATATCTTGACAAAGATGACAAGCGAGCACTTCCAGTGTTGTATCTGTTGAAACATCTCGGTTGGTATTGCGTCAATTCCTGGAGCCTTGTTTTTCACCACCGCCTTCAGTGCAACTTGAACTTCTTCCTTCAGTACCATCAGTTCTTGATCATGTGCTACTTTCTGAAGTGGCTGAATGTCTGCCAGTTCTTTTTGGTACAGTGACTGCATATTCCTTCCATCTTCCTTTGATGCTTCCTGCATCGGTCAGTATTTTGCCCATAAATCCTTCAACATTGTAACTCGAGGCTTGAATTTTTTCTTCAGTTCTTTCAGGTTGAGAAATGCCAAGCATGTTCTTCCCTTTTGGTTGCCTAACTCTAAGTCTTTGCACATTTTATTATAATACTTTACTTTGTCTTCTCAGCTGCCCTTTGAAATCTTCTGTTCAGCTCTTTTACGACATCATTTCTTCCGTTTGTTTCAGCTACTTTATGTTTAATAGCAAGTTTCAGAGTCTCTTCTGGCATCCATTTTGGTCTTTTCTTTCTTTCCTGTCTTTTAAATTACTTCTTGCTTTCTTCATGTATGATGTCCTTGAAGTCATTCCACAACTCATTTGGTCTTTGGTCGTTAGTGTTCAATCTGCCAAATTTATTCTTGAGACAGTCTCTAAATTCAGGTGGAATATATTCAAGGTCGTATTTTGGCTCTTGTGGACTTGCTCTAATTTTCTTCAGCTTCTATATAGGAGCAGTTGAAGGTCTGTTCCGCAGTCAGTACCTGGCCTTGTTCTGACTGATTATGTTGAGCTTCTCCGTAGTCTCTTTCCACGGATACAGTCACTTTGATTCCTGTATATTCCATCTGGCCAGGTCCACGTGTATTGTTGCTGTTTATGTTGTTGCAAAAAGATACTTGCAATGAAAAAAGTTGTTGGCCTTACAAAATTCTATCATGTAGTCTCCGGCATTGTTTCTGTCACCAAGGCCATATTTTCCAACTACTGATCCTTCTTCTTTGTTTCCAACTGTCGCATTTCAATCACCAGTAATTGTCAGTGCGTCTTGATTGCACGTTTGATCAATTTCAGACCACAAAAATTGGTAAACATCTTCAGTTTCTTCATCTTTTGCCTTAGTGGTTGGTATTTAAATTTGAATGATAGTCATATTAATTGGTGTCCCTTATAGATGTATGGACATTATCCTATCACTGACAATGTTGTACTTCAGGATAGATCTTGAAATGTTCTTTTTGACGATGAATGCAGCACCATTCCTCTTCAGTTTTTCATTCCAGCATAGTAGACTGTTTAATTGTTTGATTGAAAATGGCCAATACCAGTCCGTTTCAGCTCACTAATACCTGTGATAATTGATCTTTATGTGTTCGGTTTCATTTTTGACGACTTCTACTTTTCCTAGATTCATACTTCTTACATTCCACATTTTGATTATTAATGGATGTTTGCTGCTGTTTTGTCTTATTTTGAGTCATGCTGCATCAACAGTTGAAGGTCCTGAAAGCCTTTACTCCATCTACATCATTAAGGTCAACTCTACTTTAAGGAGGCAGCACTTCCCCAGTCGTCTTTTGAGTGCCTTCCAACCTGAGGGGCTCATCTTCTAGTACTATATCAGGCAATGTTCGGCTGCTATTCATAAGGTTTTTACTGGCCAGTTTTTTCAGGAATAGACTGCTAGGTCCTTCCTTCTAGTCTGTGTTAGTCTGGAAGCTCAGCTGAAACCTGTCTACCATGGGTGACTGTGCTGGCATTTGAAATACTGGTGGCATATCTTCAGCAACATGCAAACCACCGAGGTATGACAGACTGACAGATGAGTGGTAGAAGACAGTGAAAGGTAAAGTTTATAAAATCCAAATATATTTTAACTGATCTTGGCTATAGTGACTTCAGCACTCAAAATAAATGACAGTCTTGACCGTGGAATTATAGTCAGCATCTTGGATGTGAAATTCGGTGTTTGTTTTGTTTCTGCTACTCTCATTAGATAGTTTATATTTATATGCACCCACTTCAAGAAGTAACTGGAAACTCATATTCCTCAAAAGCATTCTGTGAAAAATATTTTGTGTCAGTGTTACTTTTGGAAGCAGCTTGTTGTCAGAGTTTGTATTAATTTCACAAGAATTACTGAAATACACTTAGCATCATTCATGTAATAATTCTGTAGAATTTTCTGTCATATTCTTAATGGCCGTGCTGAACATTCATTCAGCTTTCTAGATTAGTGTTGTTTTGATTAGGATGTGAGTTCTGTATATATGTAATAGTGTCTTACCCATGCAGGTGGCATGTCTGGTAGCAAAAAGAGGGATAATATCTTTTAACGTCATATTACTCTTAATAGAGCTAAGCTTGATAAACAATCATATGAATTTTTTGATAAATTTATCTTTTAATAATTTGTTTGAAGTTAATAAAAGAGAATGATCATCTTTTGCACATGTACTGTGTGCCATGCACTGTGCATCACACTTCACGCAGTAGTGTTGTATCCTTTAATTTAAAACAAGCCTGTGAAGTAATTATTATTATACTGTTTTAAAGATGAGAAAACTGAGGCTTAGAAACCTCGAGTACATTGTTCAGGTCTTCTCAGCTAATAAGTCATGAAAGTCATAACTCAAAACTTTTGACTTCAGATGCATATTCTTAATTATTACTCTATATTTCAATGAATTTTAAGATGTTAGCATTACAATAAAAGTATTAATATTTTGGTTTAAGATTTCCTTTAAAATGTATTCATTTTATTGTGATTTTATGGACATAGTGTATTCATTTATACATATATACAGGCTACTTGTTAAGTGTCTTTGAAAATTTTTCTTGAACTGTAATGCAGTGTCAGATCATTCCAATGCTCAGAGTTGAAAAAGTGAAGCTCCCTTCTCTACCTACCATCAGTTCATTTATTTATGGTGCCTGCCTTGTTAAAATGAGTTCCCAAAGAGAGTGCTTCAAGTTTTTCTAACTCAAATAAGAGAAAGTTTTATTGTTGTTCGTTGTTTAATAAAAGTAGATCAAACCTAATATATTGAGGTTCAACTGTAATAGAGGAGAGGAAGTTAAGAACTCAGATTAGAGTTCATAAGGCAAGCAGAATTCATGTATCCACAAGCATTTTTTGACTGCTTACTATATGTTAGGCACTGTGCTAGGTGCTAGGGTACAGGGTTTTACAACAATAATATCTAACATTTGTTAAGCACCTTCTATGTGCCAGGTACTATCCTAAGCCCATTATATGTCTGATCAGTGTAATCCTCACAACAACTGAGGTAACTACTATTAGGATCCTCATTTCACAGATGAAGAAAGTGACTTACAGTTCAAGTTATTTGCCCAAGATCACACAGCTGGCATGTGGCAAAGCCAGGATTTAATCCAAGTCATTTGGCTGTTATCCACATGTTCTGCAGCCTATCACACTGAACAAAACAAAGTTTCTATTCTGATGGAGCTTATTTCTAGCTAAAAGAGACAGTCACTAACTAGCAAAATAAACAAGACAGTGTCAACTAGTGTGAATAAAATTGAGAGTATTTCACAGAGGAAGTAGGGGACTATTCTAGGATGGGTAGTCACAAAAATGACTCAGGGAGAAGAGATCAGACAACAATGAGTTCTTTTCTTAGACACAACGTAATACAAGGGAATCATGTAAAATTCTAAGTCAAATAAAGCATTCAGTAACGCTAGCTACCACCACACATCTGTCAGTTTGTCGTACTATGGTGGCTTGCGTGTTGGCTGTGATGCTGTAAGCTATACCTCCAGTATTTCAAATGCCTGCAGGGTGACCTTCAATATATCCTGTCTGAATTTAGAGGCCATCTCAGGAATAGATTTGACACATTGAACACAAATGACCAAGACCAGATGTGTTATAGGATGACATCAATGACAGTGTACATGAAGAAAGGAAAAGGTCATTAAAAAGACAGGAAAGGAAGAAAAGACCAAAATGGATGTCACAAGAGACTCTGAAACTTACTATTGAATGGTAGGGTAGCTAAAGCGAATGGAAGAAATGATGAAGTAAAAGATAAACAGAAGATTTCAGAGGGCAGCTGGAGAAGACAAACTAAAGTATTATAATGACATGTGCAAAGACCTGGAGTTAGAAAACCAAAAGGGAAGAACATGCATGGCATTTCTCAAGCTGAAAGAACTGAAGAAAAAAGTTCATATTCTGTGGGAAAATTCTGAACACCACAGGAAGCATCAAAAGAAGATGGAAGGAATACACAGATCACTGTACCAAAAAGAACTGGCGAACATTCAGCCATTTCAGGAGATAGCATATGATCAAGAACCAATGGTACTGAAGGAAGAAGTCCAAGCTGCACTGAAGACATTGGCAAAAAAAAGCCTCCAGGAATCGATGGAATACCAGTTGAGATGTTTCAACAAACAGATACAACACTGGAAGTGCTCACATCATCTTTGCCAAGAAATTTGGAAGACAGCTACCAGGCCAGCTGACTGGAAGAGATCCATATTTTTGCCCATTCAAAAGAGAGATGATCCAACAGAATGTGGAAATTATCGAGCAGTATCACACACAAGTAAAATGTTGCTAAAGAGCGTTTAAAAGCCGTTGCAGCAGCACATCCACAGGAAACTCCCAGAAATTCAAGCCGGATTCAGAAGAGGACGTGGAATGAGGGATATCATTGCTGATGTCAGATGGATCATGGCTGAAAGCAGAGAATACCCGAAAGATATTTACCTGTATTGTATTGACTGTGCAAAGGCATTTGATTCTGTGGATCATAACAAATTATGGATAACATTGAGAAGAATGGGGAATTCCAGAACATTTAATTGTGCTCATGTGGAACCTGTACGTAAACCAAGAGGCAGTCATTTAAACAGAGCAAGGGGATAGTGCCTGGTTTAAAATCAGGAAAGGTGTGCATCAGGGTTGTATCCTTTCGCTGTAGTTACTCAATCTGTATGCTGAGCAAATAATCCAAGAAGCTGGACATATGAAGAAGAAAATGGCATCCAGATTGGAGGAAGACTCATTAACAATCTGTGATGTGCAGATGATAGAACCTTGCGTGCTGAAGGTGAAGAGGAAGCACTTACTGATGAAGATCAAAGGCTACAGCCTTCAGTATGTATTACACCTCAACATAAAGAAAACAAAAATCCTCAAAACTGGTCTAATAAGCAACGTCATGACAAATGAAGAAAAGTTTGAAATTGTCAAGAACTTCATTTTACTTGGAACCACGATCAACACCCATGGAAACAGCAGTCAAGAAATGAAACAAGAGGGTTGGGCCAAGATGGCAGAGTAGTCAGACGCTTCCTGTGGTCCCTCTTAAAACAAAGACTCGAAAAGACAAGTGAATCGATTTTATATGACAGTCTAGGAGCCCTGAACATCAAAGGCAAAGTTGAGGAATCTGACCAAGTGGCAGGCAGAGGGAGAGATGGTTCAGAAGCAGCGAGGAGTTGCCAGACCTGACCTGGAGGGAACCAGCACTCTGCAGGCCGGATTGGCTGGTGTGCGAGGTGAGGCAAGCAGTGGCATTCGGGACACATTTTCCACATCGTGAGAGACCAGGTGGCAGAGGGTCTACTCAAGCCTCCAGAACCAGTGAAAGTCAGAGCTCCATCAGCAAAAGATAAGTACATGCATCTAATCCACACATGGGTCAAAAAAACACCCCATTTGGGAAGAACGTCTCCTATTTACCTGCTTCCTTCCCACTGTGCACCTGGTCCCCAGCTGGCTTCAGCAATTGCCGAGTCCCTTGGCTGGAAGTAGGGCCCATCATGTGCCCAGAGCCATTCTCCTGACGTTGGGGAGGGAACAAATTAACAAACAGGAAAAAATAATTTACCAGATCCCCTGAGCTGGGAACTCAGGGCAGGACAGCTCCTTTGCCTAGGCATAGGCATAAGGGGTACATGGATATTGAATGCCTCTTGCCCCTGCATAGACCTGTGTGGGCCCACTGCAACAGTGTAGACCCTCATTAGTACAATACAACAAGGTATATACCTGAAACCTAACTTCAACTGTTTCAGCTATATGGTAGAGTGGCAGATGATGACATTTGACACTGCTCTACCTATTAAGCAGGGTCCTCACCTACCCACATCAGGGCCTGAGGACTGGCGGCTCCACCCATGCCACCTAGCCTCCCGCAACAGGGTTCCGAGAATGAGTGGTGACTCCCAGTCCTTACAGCCAACAGAGTTGCAAAACCCTACACACTTTAGGGAACAGGGACACACTTTCCTCACAGACACTCAGGGGTAGCCGTCAGTCCCCTGACTTGCTCAGCATATGACCCCATACTACAGCCAGATACCTGTGCCTACTGCAGTCACCCCGCCTGTCTAGGAGTATAGGTGAGAGGCTGCACCACACACTTGGTGACCAACTAGCTGGACACCTGAGCTGAATACATACAAGAAAAGTAAACAGATCCCTCGGCTCACATACCTAGTAACAGATCTAACCACCTGGTGACAGGACATTAGAGCTTCAGAGGCGCCAGTAATCAAACTAGCTCACACGAGCACCCTATTTGGGCATACAAAAACAAAACAAAACAAGAAGGTGGGACAAAGTAAGCAAACATTAAATATATATATGACTTATTGATGGCTCAGAGACAACAGTCAATATCAAGTCACATAAAGAGGCAGACCATGATGGCTTCAGCAAGTGACCAAAACAAAGAATCAAGAAATCTAGAGGAAAAGAACTTCCTGGAATTACCAGATGTAAAATATAAAAGTTTAATATACAGAACTTTTCAAGAGATCAGGAAGGAGATCATTCAAAATGCAGAACAAGCCAAGGAACACACAGGCAAAGCAATAGAGGAACTTAAGAAGATTATAGAGGTGCATACCGACAAATTTAACAGGTTGCAAGAATCCATAGAGAGACAGCAAATATAAATCCAGAAGATTAACAATAAAATTTCAGAATTATACAATTCAGTAGAAAGTCATAGGAGCAGAATTGAGGCAATGGAAGTCAGAATTAGTGAGCTTGAAGATACAGCACTTGACACCAATGTATGTGGAAAAGATCAGATAAAATAATTTGAAAAAATGAAGAAACCCTAAGAATTATAGAAGACTCTATCAAGAGGAATAACCTACAAGTGATTGGAGTACCAAAACAGGGGGAGATAACAGAGAATACAGAGAGAATTGTTGAAGATTTGTTGGCAGAAAACTTCCCTGGTATCATGAAAGAGGAGAAGATATCTATCCAAGATGCTCATCGAACCCCATACAAGGTAGATCCCAAAAGAAAGTCACCAAGATATGTTATAACCAAACTTGCCAAAACCAAAGATAAAGAGAGAATTTTAAGAGCAGCTAGGGATACGTGAAAACTCATCAACAAAGGAGAGTCAGTAAGACTAAACTCAGACTACTCAGCAGAAACCATGCAGGCAAGAAGGCAACAGGATGATATATATAAAGGCTTGAAGGAAAAAAATTGCCAGCCAAGAATTACATATCCAGCAAAACTGTCTCTGAAATATGATGATGATATCAGGGCATTTCCAGATAAACAGAAGTTTAGGGAATTTGCAAAATTACAAGAAATACTAATGGGAGTCCTGTGATTAGAAAATCAGTAGTATCAGATAACAACCCAAAACTAGAGCACAGGAAAGAGCAACCAGGTATCAACCCAGATAAAGAAGTCACAAAAATAAATCAAAGCTAAAACACTGCAAATAGGGAAATGGAGACATCAGTATGTAAAAGATGACAACATTAAAACAAAAAGGAGGGACAAAAAAATGTAGTCATCTTTCGTATAGAGAGAAAGTCAACACGATATAAAGAAATAAAAGATTGGTTTAAAATTAGAAAAATGGGGTAAATATTGAGGTAACCACGAAGGATGCTAAAAATCCTACACATGAAAATAAAAAAACAAGAAAAACAAAGAGTCAGCAAATACAAAATCAACAACAGTGAGAAAGATGAAAAGAAAATACGTAAAGAAAAATGACTCAGCACAGAAAATTAAGTGGAACAAAGAAACTGTCAACAACAACAACAAAAAAAGACATCAAAATGACAGCACTAAATTCATACTTACCAGTAATTATGCTGAATGTAAATGGACTAAATGCACCTATAAAGAGAAAGTGGCAGAATGGATTGAAAAACACAGTCCATCTATATGGTGCCTATAAGAGGCACATCTTAGACTTAAAGACACAAACAAACTAAAACCCAAAGGGTGGAAAAAATATATCAAGCAAACAACAATCAAAAAGAGCAAGAGTGACAGTATTGATCTCTGACAAAATAGACTTTAAAATCCACCACAAAGGATAAGGAAGGACACTATATAACAATTAAAGAGTCAATACACCAGGAAGACATAGCCATAATAAATATTTATGCACCCAACGACAGAGCTCCAAAATACATAAAACAAACTCTAACAGCACTGAAAAGAGAGAGAGACAGCTCCACAACAATGGTCGGAGACTTCAACACACCACTTTCAGTGAAAGACAGGACATTCAGAAAGCAGCTCAGTAAAGACACCGAAGATCTAAATGCCACAGTCAACCAACTGGATCTCATGGACATATACCAAACAGTCCACCCAACAGCTGCGAAGTATACTTTCTTTTCCAACACACATGGAACATTCTCCAGAACAGACCACATGTTAGGCCTCAAAGCAAGCCTTAACAGAATCCAGAGCATCAAAATATTACAAAGCATCTTTTCGAACCATAAAGCCATAAAAGTAGAAATGAGTAACAGAAAAAGCAAGGAAGAAAATCAAATACATGGAAACTGAACAACATCTTGCTCAAAAACTCCTGGGTTTTGAAGAAATTAAGGACAGAATAAAGAAATTCACAGAATCAATTGAGAATGAAAATGCATCCTACCAGAACCTTTGGCACACAGCAAAAGCAGGGCTCAGAGGTCAACTTACAGCAATAAATGCACACATCCAAAAAAGAAGAAAGGGCCAGAACCAAAACATTAATTCTACAACTTGAACATATAGAGAGCAGCAAAAGAAGCCTTCGGGCACCAGAAGAAAGCAAATAATTAAAATTAGAGCAGAATTAAATGAAATAGAAAAACAGTTGAAAGAGTTAGCAAGACCAAAAGCTGGTTCTTTGAAAAGGTCAACAAAATCGATAAACCATTTGCCAAACTGACAAAAGAAAAACAGGAGAAAAAGCAAATAACCTGCATAATAAATGAGATGGGCGATATATCACAACAGACCCAACTGAAATTAAAAGAATCAGAATGCTTTGAAAAATTGTACTGTAACAAATATGAAAATCTAGAGGAAATGGACACATTTCTAGAAACACACTACCTACAAAAACTAACACAAACAGAGATAGAACAACTAAAAAAACCTGTAACAAAAGAGAGATTGAGAAAGTAATTTAGAAACTCCCAACAAAACAAAGCCTTACGCCTGACAGTTTCACTGGAGACTTCTACAAAACTTTCAAAGAAGACTTAATACCACTACTACTAAAGGTATTTCAGAGCACTGGAAAGGATGGAATACTCCAAAACTCATTCTATGAAGCCAGCGTAACCCTGAAACCAAATCCAGGTTAAGACACCACAAAAAAGAAAATTACAGACCATTATGACTCATGTACATAGTTGCAAGAATCCTCAACAAAATTCTAGCCAATAGAATTCAACAGCATATTTAAAAAAAAAAAAAAAGTTCACCACAACCAAGTGGGATTTATACCAGGTATGCAGGGATGGTTCAACATTAGAAAAACAATCAATGTAATCCATCACATAAATAAAAGACAGGAACCACATGATCTTATCTATGGATGCAGAAAAGGCATTTGACAAAGTCCAACACCCATTTATAGTAAAAACTCTCAACCAAATAGGAATAGAAGGGAAATTCCTCAACATGATAAAGGGAATTCATACAAAGCCAACAGCCAACATCATCCTAAATGGACAGAGTCTGAAACCATTCTCCTTAAGAATGAGAACCAGACAAGGATGCCCTTTATTACCACTCTTATTCAGCATTATGCTGGAGGTCCTAGCCAGAGCAATTAGGCTAGAAAAAGAAATAAAGGGCATCCAGATTGGTAAGGAAGGAGTCAAACTATCTCTGTTTGCAGATGATATGATCTTATACACAGAAAACTCCAAAGAATCCACAAGAAAACTACGGGAACTAATAGAAGATTTCAGCAAAGTATCAGGATACAAGATAAGCATACAAAAATCAGTTGGATTCCTCTACACCAACAAAGTGAACTTTGAAGAGGAAATCACCAAATCAATACCATTTACAATATCCCCCACGAAGATAAAATACTTAGAAATAAATAACCAATGACATAAAAGGCTTATACAAAGAACACTACAAGACACTACTACAAGAAACCGAAAGAGACCTGCATAAGTGGAAAAACATACCTTGCTTATGGATAGGAAGACTCAACATTGTGAAAATGTCTGTTCTGCCTAAAGTGATCTACATATACAATGCAACCTCGATGCAAATTACAGTGGCATTTTTTAATGAGATCGAGAAACAAATCACCAACTTCATATGGAAAGGGAAGAGGCTTTGGATAAGTAAAACGTAATGAAGAAGAAGAACAAAGTAGGAGGACTCACACTACCTGATTTTAGAACTTATTATACCGTCATGGTAGTCAAAACAGCCTGGTACTGGTACAACAATAGATACATAGACCAATGGAACAGAATTGAGAATCCGGACGTAAATTCATCCACCTGCGAGCAGCTGATATTTGACAAAGGCCCAAAGTCCATTAATTGGGGAAAAGACATCTCTTTAACAAATGATGCTGGCATAACTGGATATTCATCTGCAAAAAATTAAAACAAGCCATATATCTCACACCATGCACAAAAACTAATTCAAAATGGGTCAAAGACCTAAATATAAAACCAAAAATTATAAAGATCATGGAAGAAAAAATAGGGACAACACTAGGAACCCTAATACATGGCATAAACAGAATACAAAACATTACTAACGGTGCACAAACAATAGAAGAAAAGCTAGGTAACTGGTAGCTCCTATAAAATGAAACACTTATGCTCATCAAAAGACTTCACCAAAAGAGTAAAAAGACAACTTACAGACTGGGAAAAAATTTTTGGCTACGACACATCCAATCAGGTTCTTATCTCTAAAATCTACAAGATACTACAAAACCTCAACAACAGAAAGACAAATAACCTAATTTAAAAATGGGCAAAGGATAGGAACAGGCACTTCGCCAAAGAAGACATTCAGGCGGCTAACAGACAGATGAGGAAATGCTTATGATCATTAGCCATTAGAGAAATGCAAATCAAAACTAAAATGAGATACCATCTCACCCCAACAAGGCTACCATTAATCCAAAAAAACACAAAATAATAAATGTTGGAGAGGTTGTGGAGAAACTGGAACACTTTATATACACTGTTGGTGGGAATGTAAAATGGTAGAACCACTTTGGAAATCAATTTGGCACTTCCTTAAAAAGCTAGAAATAGAAGTACCGTACGATCCAGCCATCTGCTCCTTGGAATATATCCTAGAGAAATAAGAGCCATCACACGAATAGATGCTTGCATACCCGTGTTCATTGCAGCACTGTTCAGGATAGCAAAAAGATGGTAACAGCCTAGTTGCCCATCAACGGACGAATGGATAAACAAATTATGGTATATTCACACAATGGAATACTACACAACGATAAAGAGCAACGATACATCCGTGAAACATAACATGGAAGACTGTGGAAGGCATTATGCTGAGTGAATTTAGTCAGTTGCACATTGACAAATATTGTATCAGACCACTATTATAAGAACTCAAGGAAAGGTTTAAACAAGGAAAGATACCTAAGAAGGTTAAGAGTGGTGGGAAGGAGGGGAAAGGGAAAAAAAAAAAAAAAATCAAGCATCCAGGCAGGGTAAACAGGAAGAGAACCCTCAGAGTAGAGAGGTCTAGTCAGGAGCTGAAAAGGCTGAGGAAAGTTCTGATCTGAAAGCCTGTTTGGAGATGCAGAAGGGACAAATTGCCCAACGTACGGGCCACTTATATTTCTAAATAGCAACTATCTTCACTGTGTGTTTTTGTTGTACTAAGTGTATCAAGACCTGTTTTAACATTGGGGCTAGTTGGACTGTATAATCTACATCTAACTGATGCAATAAAGCTTCTGATTCTCTGAGGTCCCTGGGTGGCACAAACGGTTTGCACTCAGCTACTGACCTAGAGATTGGTTGTTTGAGCCCACCTAGGGGCACCATGGAGGAAAGTGGCAGGCGTTTGGCTTCTTTAAAGACTTTTGCTGTTGGGTGCCATTGAGTCAGTTTGATTTATGGCAACCCCATGAGGCAGAGTAGAGCTGTTCCATGGGGTTGTCTGGGCTGTAATTTTTGTGGGAGCGGATTGCCATGTCTTTTCCCTGTGTAGCCACTGGGCGGGTTCAAATTGCCAGCCTTTTGGTAGGCAGCCAAGATCATAACCATTACACTACCATCACTCCTTCCATAAGGACTGCAGCCGGGAAAACCCTATGGAGCACTTCTGGTCTGTAACACATGGAATTGCAGTGAATCAAAATCGGCTGGACGGCAATGGGTCTGGTTTTGGTTTGGTTATCTGCTTCTTTGTAATGCAAGCCAGCATTAAAATTAAATGAGGAAACTTTCATTATTGTTATTATCATTTCACAGTTGGCATTACAACATGGCCCTGATACCTGTCAAATAATCCATCATATTTATAGACCAAATGTGATTTTGAGGAATTCAGTAGAGATGTTTCTGATTCTACCCAAAGATCTGAGGAGTCTCCTGAACCATTTGAAAAAAAGAAAAAAAGAACTTGTGGATTTTAGTGGTTTTAGAGGCAAGTGTCTTCTGCTGTACTAGTTTAGAAAAGCTTTTTATTAGTTGTAGATGTTTATGGTGGAAATTTTGAAAGTGCAGACCAGCTAAATAGATAAATTCTATTAATTATTTCATTACCCAAGGAGAATTCTATTAACATTGCTGTTTTTTTTTCTTTTAAAATTATATTTACATTTTCAATATAAAGGTATAATAGGGGACACATAGGGGAAAAGGCCACATGAAGATGGAGGCAGAGATTGGAATGGTAACCCCCCCAGAAAAGCCAACCCGTTGCCATTGAGTCGATTCCAAGTCATGACGACCCAATGGTACAGAGTAGAACTGCCCCATTGGGTTTCTAAGGGTGGATTTGAATTGTAGACCTTTTGGTTAATATCTGGGCTCTTAACCACTGCGCCACCAGGGCTAAGGTCTAATAAAAAATAGGGAAAGAAATAAAAAGCATCCATTATTATAACACCTTAAGTACTATCAGAATTTTAGTGTTTTTTTTTTTCCTTTCCTGTGACTACTACCCATTGCCGTTGAGTCAATTCCGACTTATGATAACCCTATGGGACAGAGTAGAACTGCCCCATAGGGCTTCCAGGGAACAGCTGGTGGATTGGAACTGCCAACCTGTTGGTTAGCAGCCGTAGTTCTTAACCGCTGCGCTTCCAGGGTTTCCAGGGCTGAGTAGTCTCGCTTTAATATAGTGTAGCCAAACTATACATCAATTTAGTGTCATAATATTTTCACTTGACATTGTCAGGTATTTTAAGTTTTATAAGATTTCTCTTTTAAAAAAAAAAACAAAAAACTTCATTTCTAATATTACGGAGTAGTTATACCATTGCTTGTATTTATCTCTTGCTCTGTAATTGGGATTTAGTTTGTTCCAGATTTTGCTATTAGAAATACCACTGTGTCTAAGTAATACTACCAAAATAAAAATAAAATAAAATAAAAAACAAATGAAATAACATATTGCATTGAGGAAATCTGCTGCAAAAGACCTCTTTAAAGTATTAAAAAGCAAAGATGTCACTTGAGGACTAAGGTTTGCTGACCCAAGCCATGGTATTTTCAATCGCCTGATAAGCATTTGAAAACTAGACAGTGAATAAGGAAGAGCAAAGAAGAATTAATGCCTTTGGATTATGGTGTTGACAAAGAATATTGAATATACCTTGGACTGACAGAAGAACGAACAAATTTTCTTGGAAGAAGTACAACCATAGTGCTCATAAGAAGCGAGAATGATGAGACTTCGTCTCACGTATGTTGGGCATGTTGTCTGAAGGGGCCAGTCCCTGGTAAAGAACATCATGCTTGGTGAAGTAGACGGTCAGCAAAGAAGAGAAAGATGGACTGACACAGTGGCTACAACAACAGGCTCAAACGTGTCAATGATTGTGAGGATGGCGCAGGATCGGGCAGTGCTTAGTTCTGTTGTACATATGGTCGTTAGGAATCGAAATTGACTAGACAGTACCTAACAACAACAGTGCTATTATACTTATGTGTCATTTGAAATAGAAAAAGTAAGTACGTTGATTCAAAATATAATTTCCAAAAATTTGAGTGGTGGTAATCTAGTGTATGATATTTTGTTTTCCTTTTAATGATTCATTTCATCAATTAGAATATGCAGTCAATAAAGCAGAAAGGCTTTAAGACAAAAAGAAGTGTTTGTTTACTACATTTCATAATTCAAAACCTAGTGTGCCCCTTGACAGCTTGAAAGAGGCATGTTTAGAACATACAAGCATTTTCCAAAAGGAAGTACAACTTCACAAATAGATGCAAAAATTACCTCACAAAATATTTTGTTGTTGTTAGTTGACATTGGGTCAGCTCTGACTCATGGCAGCCTTATGTATAACACAAGAAAATGTTGCCTGGTCCTGCTCTATCTTCGTAATTGTTTTGTATGTTTGAGTTCACTGTTGCAGCTCTTATGCCAGTCCATCTTATTGAGGGTTTCTTTAACCCTCACTGGCCCTCCACTTTACCAAACATGATGTCCTTTTCCAGTAATTACCCCTTTTGATGACGTATTCAAAGTAAGCGACAGTATTCTGTGACTCGTAGGATTTTCATTGGCTTATTTTCCGAAGCAGATCACCAGGCCTTTCTTCCTAGTTGCCAAAATTCTAACTTCTGTAGAGAAATTATGATGAGACTCTATTTATACTTAGTTTGCTATGCCCTGTATATTGTAAAATTTAGAAAATTGGTAAAATTAGAACAGAACCTCTGGTGAGTTGCAAACTTGTATGTCTGTTGGCAGCAGAACTCTCATTACATTCATTAATTTATTCATTTAACAACAGATTGGGCACCTACCAAATGCCAGACTCTGTGCTCAGTGCTAAAGATACAACTGTAGACGCAACAAAATCTCTGCCTCCATAGATCTGCATTCTGGGGAAGGAATACAGGCTAGAAGTGAATATATAACACACCAAGGAATGGTGGTTCTCTGGAGAAAAGTGAAGTGTGCTGGGGCAGAGAGAATGTTAGGAGTCTGGGAGGTGGAAAGATAAGGAGTGGCCTCTTTGATAAGATGCCCTCTGAGCAGAGGCCTGAGAAAGTGTGGGAGTCAGCTCTGCACGTGTCTCAGGGAATGGTGGCCCAGGAGAGGACAGAAGGAGCAAAGTCTTCAGGGGGAGAGTGCTTGGTGTGTTCCAGGAAGCCGTTTTGGCTTGAGCAGAGTGAAGGAGGTAGAGAGCATTGTAGGAAATGAGACGAAAGAGGTAGTTTGGGGCAGATTGTGAAATGATCTGTATTATTTAAGTCATTATTCACCACTGTATACCTAGAGCTTAGATGAAGTGCTTAGAGCTCAGTAATTATTTGTTCAGTGAATCCATGAAGGAGGCATTTAATTTTAGGAGGATCCATTAATCAGGGCATTTTGGGGTTAAGTTCTGAAAACACAACTCAAAGTAGCTTAAAATTTTTAGAAGGGGGGTTGTTTTAGCTTGTATAAGTTAAAAGTTCAATGTTCCTTCTGTGTTAAAAGAGATGAGCAGAGACTCAACGATGTCACCTGTCTCCATGTCTTAGATTTGCTTTTATATGTGTCTGTATGAATGAATGAATTGGCTTTATTTTCAACTTGGCTCTCCCCATGTGTGGGCAAAGGTGGATATTAGCAACTCCTGTTGTACATTCTATTCTACTTAACAATACTACTGGCAAAGTAATGGCACTCTCCTCCTGGAATCTTCCACAAAATTTCCATGGAAGGGTTCTTACTGACCTTCTGCTTCTTGAGCCCACCCCTGAACCAGTCACGGTGACCAGGGTTTCCAGCTCTTCAGGCATACCCAACCAGACAACATGGAGACTTGGAGAGGGGTGATCCCCCAAACAGATGTTGGCAGGTAAAATGATGTGCCTGTGGAAGAATAAGAAATAGAACCCTACATTATATGGAACATAGAAATATAATTACCTTTAATTTTTTTCAGCATGAGGGCAAATTGGTACTGAATAGCTCTCTGCCTGCCAAGTGAAATATAGTAAGCTGCCTGGGGACACTGGCCAGAGACCTAGTTACTGAAAGGATATCTGTTAATGGCTTGCTCAGCTAAGGGACTCCATTCCATAAAAGGGTACTGGAGTATTGTATACTAAAACTATAAACAGTTTTTTTAAAAGGTGCTGTTTTCAATATCAGAGTCACTTCTGCTATTGAGAAAAAAAGATAGACAAAGAATGTAAGCTCCATGAAGACAGGGAGTCTGTCCTGTTTATCGGTGTGTCCCCAGCATCTTAGCACAGTACTTAGAAATACTCTATTAATATCCATTAAATGACGAAAATCTGTATAAAGAACTGGGAGCCAATCCAGAAGGGTAACTTTCATATTGTGTTGGGGTGTTCTGTTTCATTAAATTTTTTTTTGCAAATTGTAGTTCCAGCTCATGTACTAATTAACTCTGTTACCTTAATTGCGTCACAACACTTTTTTGGACTGCATTCTCCCCAGCTATAAATTAAAAGGTATCCCTGGCGGCACAGTGGTTAAAGTGCTCGGCTGCTAACTGAAAGGTTGGCAGTTCAAGCCCACCAACCACTCCACAGCAGAAAGATGTGGAAGTCACCTTCTGTAAAGATTTACCAAAGAGATTAGGTGCTTCGTGTTAAAACATGGTATTGAAATGTTTTTCTTTTGTTTTGTTTTTAGTATCTGCTCTTTTGTCCTGCCTTCTGTAATACACACACACTCTCTAAGATCTTTCAGGACAGGCACGGTATTTTATACATCTTTGTGTATAGGGTCGCTATGAGTCGGAATCGACTTGGTGGCAATGGTTTGGTTTTTTGGTTTGTATAATGGTGGATTCTCATAGTTATTGAACTGTTAAATTGAACTTACGATTTTCTTTTTCTACTCTAAATCCTATAACTCAGTATCTGTGATTTTATTTTAATAAAGAATAACAGTCTAGATTGTTATCATTCTTTAAGTGAAGAGTCTAATTTTATAGAAGGATTTAAAATGAGGGCTTAAGTATTATTACCATATGACTCAGCAGTTCCACTCCAGGTATATATCCAAGTGAACTGAAAACATATGTCCACAAAGAAACTTTTCCAGAAATGTTCATAGCAGCAGTATTCATAGTAGTCAAAGGTAGAAACAACCTAAACGTCCATCAACCAATGAATCAATAAATAAAATGTGGCATATCCGTACAAGGGACTGTTGTCGTTGGTAGGTGCCTTGTAGTCGGTTCTGACTCATAGTGACCTTATATACATTTTTCTTACCCCAGGTGCACCATCCTCACAGCCGTTGTTATGCTTGAGCCCATTGTTGCAGCCACTGTGTCAGTCCATCTCATTGAGGGTCTTTTCTCTTTTTCACTGACCCTCTACCAAGCATGATGTCCTACTACAGGGACTGGCCCCTCCTGGTAACATGTCCAAAGTATGTGAGACATAGTCTTGCCATCCTTGCTTCTAAGGAGCATTCTGGCTGTGCTTCTTTCAAGACAGAATTGTTCATTCTTTTGGCAGTCCATGGTATATTCAATATTCTTCAATTCAAAAGCGTCAGTTTTTCTTCGGTCTTCCTTATTCACAGTCCAGCTTTCACATGCCTATGAGGCAATTGAAAACACCATGACTTGGGCCAGGCACAGGTTAGTCTTCAAGGTGACATCTTTGCTTTTTAACACTTTAAAGAGGTCTTTTGCAGCAGATTTGCCCAATGCAATGCGTCATTTGATTTCTTGACTGCTGCTTCTATGGGTGTTGATTGTGGATCCAAGTAAAATGAAATAACGGAATATAATTTAGCCATAAAAAGGAATGAGGTAATGATACACGCTACATCTTGGATGAACCTTGAAAATGTTTTGCCAAGTGAAAGAAGCTAGATATTTGTGATTCCAACGATTATGAAATGTCCAGAATAGACAAATCTAGAGACAGAAGGTAGAAAATGGTTGCTAAGTGTGAGAGAGACTTGGGGAACATGGGGAGTGACTAATGGGTACCAGGTTTCTCTTTTGAATGATGAAAATGTTCTGAAATTAGATAGTGGTGATGGTTACACAACCTTGTGATTATATTAAAAAGCACTGACTTGTACACTTTAAAATGGTGAATTTTATGGTACGTAAATTATATCTAATAAACAAAAAAAATCCTAACGATATGATGAAATCTTTTAACCAAAGTACGGTCATCCACCTAGGTGGTAGCACATTAGGGTCTGTTGTTGCCACTGAGTTGGTCTAAGAGGTAGTAATTAGATGCAGTATTTTATTTAGCCCAGTTGTTTCACTGTTGACAAATGTCTTAGGTTTTAAAACAATTTAGATTAACTCACTGATACTAGGTGCATTAAAATATGGTCAAAGGGTGTTACTGTTAGTGAAGGAGCTAGTATTTCATTACTGAGGCAGAAATATTAACATGTTCACTGTTTATAAAATAGAATAATACTGATTCCTTTATCTTTGATTTTTCGTGAACTCTAGTCACACCATCATGTTATTTTGTCCATGCCTATGGGACATTTTTATTTTAGTCAAGTCACCCAAATTTTGTTTTTACAGAGATGAAGCATGTAAAGTTGTGAATTAAGAGGTTGAGTTTAACCTTTGAAATCATGCTGAGGACTGAGGATGATTTTAAAAACAGGTTCATAATTTGAGTCACACTGGAAAATATTTCCTTTCTTGAGTGAGCCAATTAAGGCTATTTTTCTAATATATGTAAAGTATTCAGATAAGAATAAATTATAGGCTTAAATACATTTATATATAAGTTGAAAAAAAAATCCCTCTGAAAAATTGTATCATATATTTCAATTCTTATTTGCCTACCAAACATCAGATATATCTTTAATTTAGGGTTTTGAAGTTTTTCAAATTATTTAATTCACTTGCCTTGGAAAATCACCATTCCCAAATCATAAGCATTTGTATAAAATTTTTTTACTATAATGATCCATGAGTTAAAATATAGGAAGGAAATAATTTAGGAATATCGTCTTTAAACTAGGATAAGCTTGACACGTAATTTTAAATTATTCAAACTGAATCTTTTTTGTGCAATTCCTAGGTGATTTTTCTCTTTGTTGCTTTAGTATACTAATTTGCTATGGATTATGTGTAAAGATAGTTGTAATTTTTTTTGTTTTTGTTTTTACAAAAGCGATTAACAGTTCCCCTACTTAGGTAAATTAGTGAGAGCTTGAGATCTCCACAGATGCTAGAGTTTTGTACTTTGCACTTAATTGTCATGCCAAGCACACACACAGTAATTCTTGGGTGAATTTTGCTGACTCCTGACCATACATAAATACTCATTCGTTGTTGGCACATGTTTATTGGCAGTTTACTACCTGGATGTTATTTTATTAGATACAGTGCATATGTAGAGTTTTTAAAAATAAAGGTCCCTGCCTCTGGGAACTTTTATGATCTACTAGATGAAATCAAATACTTAAACAAGGAAGCAGGAAGTAGATGCAGTAACATGTTTAAATATAGGTATGTTCTGGATATATATGTTTATATCTCAATAGACTCATTTTCTTCTTATTTCTCTTGAAATTGTGTGGTTTTGTTTAAATATAAACCTTACCAATTGCTATTTGTGTAACCATGGGCAAATCACTTAGATTTCCTCCCTGAGTATTAGTTTCTTCAGCTATAAGATCAGGTGCTGAATTCTGCACCACAAAATTGTTGTCAGAGTGAATGGCATAGAATTTAATCAGTGCTTGGCACAACAGGGCTACACATAGTAGTGGCTTATTAAAAGTGGATTTTTTAGCCTTTGTTTCATATATTAATGAAGGAAACCCCGAAGGAACATGCCTACAATCAAATTATAATGAATTTATTTCCATTACATAAAATAAATATGCGAATAAACATACGCACACCCACGTTCATTGCAGCGTTAATTCACAGTGGCAAAAAAGGTGGAAGCAAGGTTAAGTGCCCATCAACAGATGAATGGATTAACAAACTGTGGTACATACACACAATGGAATACTACACAATGATAAAGAATAATGACAAATCTGTGAAACATCTCACAACACAGATGAATCTGGAGGGCATTATGCTGAGTGAAAGAAGTCAATCACACAAAGACAAATATTGTATGACACTACTATTACAAAGTAACAACAAAAGGTTTGCACACAGGAAGAAAAAAAAAAAAAACTCTGATGCCTACCACGGATGGGAGAGGAGGAGGGAGGGAAAATTACCAAAAAGATAATAGGAGTTAATACTGGTAAAGGGAAAGGCAATACACAATATGGGAGAAGTCAACACAACATAACCGAGGCAAGAGAATACATTGAGAGGAACTCAGGAATAAAGACAACTATGGTAATTACTAAAGCATAGACAATCCTGCAATAATAGAATCAACAAACAATAATCTATGAATGGATACAAAGATAGATATGCAAAGAGGTGAGGGAGAGGATAAGGAGTATAGCCACCGGCACATGTAGGTTCAGTGCTACAAATTTCTACATGCATGACTGTAGGTGCTCCTCATATTAATATAGACAATAGAGCACACAAGTGGCACGGTCAGGGAAACCTGTTAGATATAACTAAACACCTCACAGGATGAAGTTCTCAGACTCAAAGGCAAAGGAACATAGACTTAGGGGACATCTACATCAACTGGCACAACATAGTTTTTTTATTTTTTTATTGTACTTTAGATGAAGGTTTACAGAACAAATGGTTTCTCATTAAACAGTCAGTACACATTGTTTTATGGCATTGATTACCAACCCCATGACATGTCAACACTCTCCCTTCTCAACCTTGGAGGACCTTTTGTTTTTTTTGGTGAAAATATACGTAGACAAAGATACGCCATTTCAAAAATTTCTACATGTACAATTCAGTGACATCGATTACATTCTTCCAGTTGAACTACTATTCTCACTATCCTTTTCCAAATTATTCTATCACCATTATCTTCAACCCACTGTCCCCTAGGCTTCCCATCAAAACTTTGGGTTGCTGTTGTCAATTTGATCTCACATAGCTAATTCTTTCTTTTTTTGTACTTATATGAAGGTTTACAGAACAAATAGTTTCTCATTAAACAGTAAGTACACATATTGCACTATGACAATGGTTAACAACCCCATGACATGTCGACACTGTCCTTTTTCAACCTTGGGTTGCCTATCACCAGGTTTCCTGTCCCCTCCTGCCTTCTAGTCCATGTCCCTGGACTGCTGTGCTTCATTAGTCCCATTTTGTTTTATGAGGCTATCCAATCCCTGGCTGAATGGTGAACTTCAGGAGTGACTTAACCACTGGGCTCAAAGGCTCTCTGGGGGTGATATTCTCGGGGTATCTCTAATTTCTGTCAGGCTAATAAATCTGGTCTTTCTGTGTTAGAATTTTGTTCTACCATTTTTGCCACCTCTGTCCGGGACCCTCTGTTGTGATCCCTGTCAGAGCAGTCAGTGGTGGTAGCCAGGCACCATCTAGCTGTACTGGACTCAGTTTGGTGAAGGCCGTGGTAGCTGTGGTCCATTAGTCCTCTGGACTAATCTTTTCCTTGTATCTTGTTCTCTTCATTCTCCCTTGCTCCTGAAGGGATGAGACCAGTAGAGTATCTTAGATGGCCACTCACAGGCTTTTAAGACCCCAAACGCTACTCACCAAGGTAGAATGTAGAAAATTGTCTTTATGAACTGTATTATGCCAGTTGAGCTAGATGTTCCCCGAGACCATGGTCCCCACAGCCCTCAGCCCAGCAATTCAGTCCATCAGGGAGTTTGGAAGTGTCTATGGAGCTTCCATGACCTTTCCTTGTACAAGTTGTGCTGGCTTCCCCAGTATTGTGTACTGTCTTACCCTTCACCAAAGTCACCACTTATCTGTTGTCTATTTAGTTTCCCCCCCACCCCTCCCATCCCTCCTAACCAACAAAGATTGTTTCTTTTTGTGTGTAAACTTTTTCATGAGTTTTTACAGTAGAGGTCTCATACAATGTTTGTCCTTTTGTGATTGACTTACTTGACTCAGCATAATGTCCTCCAGTTTCATCTGTGTTATGAGATGCTTCGCAGATTCATCATTGTTCTTTATCGTTGCATAAAACTCCATTGTATGTATGTACCGTAGTTTATCCATTCATCTGTTGATGGGCATGTAGGTTGTTTCCATTTTTTGATATTGTGAACAATGCTGCCATGAACATGGATGTGTATATGTCTATTTGTGTGACGGCTCTTATTTCTCTAGGATATATTCCTAGGAGTGGGATTGCTGAATCGTATGGTATTTCTATTTCTAGCTTTCTAAGGAAGCGCCATATCATTTTCCAAAATGGTTTTATCATTATGCATTCCCACCAGCAGTGCATAAGATTCCCCGAAGCCTCTCCAACATCTGTTATTTCCAGTTTTTTTTGATTTGTGTCAGTAATGCCGGGGTGAGATGGTATCTCATTGTGGTTTTAATTTGCATTTCTCTAATGGCTAGTGATCGTGAGCATTTCCTCATGTGTCTCTTGGCCTCTTGAATGTCTTCTTTGGTGAAGTGTCTGATCATTTCCTTTGCCCATTTTTTAATAGGATTATTTGTCTTTTAGTTGTAGAGATATTGGATTTTCTTGTAGATTTTAGACCTTTGTCTGACTTGTAATGTCCAAAAATTTTTTCCCAGTCTGTAGGTTCTCTTTTTCCTCTTTTGGTGAAGTCTTTTGATGAGCTTAAGTGTTTAATTTTTAGAAGATTGCAGTTATCTAGCTTATCTTCTGGAGTTTGTGTGTTGTTGGTCATGGCTCGTATCCTGTTAATGCTGTGCTTTAGGGCCTCTAGCGTTGATCCTATTTTTTCTTTTATGAACTTTATAGTTTTTGGCTTTATATTTAGGTCTTTGATCCATTTTGAATTAGTTTTTGTATACGGTGTGAGGTATGGGTCCTGTATCATTTTTTTGCAGATGGACATCCAGTTTTTCCAGCACCGTTTGTTAAAAAGACTGTCTGTTCCATTTGATGGACTTTGGGACCTTGTTGAAGATCAGGTGACCGTAGGTGGATGGATTTACCTCTGGGTTCTCAATTCTGTTCCACTGGTTAGTGTATCTGTCATTGTACCAGTACCAGGCTGTTTTGACTACCGTAGCTGTATAGTAGGTTCTGAGGTCAGATAGTACAAGTCCTCCTACTTTATTCTTATTCGGTAGTGCTTTACTTATCCAGGGCTTCATCTCTTCCTATATAAAGTTAATGATTAGTTTTTCCATCTCTTTAAAGAATGTTGTTGGTATTTAGATTGGGATTGCATTGTACTTGTAAATTGCTTTGGGTAGAATTGTCATTTTCACAATGTTTAGTCTACCTATCCATGAGCATGGTATGTTTTTCTGTTTCTGTAGATCCCTTTGGGTTTCTTGCAGTAGTGTTTTGTAGTTTTCTTTGTATAGGTCTTTTACATCCCTGGTTAGATTTATTGCTAAGTATTTTCCTGAATTCCTTTTCATCGTTCTCTTTATTGGTGTATAGGAATCCCACCAATTTTTGTATGTTTATCTTGTATCCTGCTACTCTGCTGAATCTTTCTGTTAGTTCCAGTGGAGTCTTTAGGGTTTTCTATGTATAGTATCTTATTATCCGCAAACAGGGACAGTTTAACTTCTTCATTACCAATTTGGATGCCCTTTATTTCTTTTTCTTGCCTTATTGTTGGAGCTAAGACTTCCAGTACAATGTTAAATAGGAGTGGAGATAAAAGACATCCTTGTCTTGTTCCTGTTCTCAAGGGGAATGTTTTCAGCCTCTCTCCTTTAAGAATGATGTTGGCCTTTGGTTTTGCATAGATGCCCTTTTTATCAGGAACGGGTGTTGGACTTTCTCGAATGCCTTTTCCTTGTCAATTGAGATGATTGTGTGATTCTTTTCTTTCGTTTATGTGGTGAATTACGTTGATTGATTTTCTAATGTTGAACCATCCTTGCATAGCTAGTATGAATCCTACTTGGTCGTGGTGTATTATTTTTTTGATATGATGCTGAATTCTATTGTCTAGAATTCTGTTCAGAATTTCTGCATCTGTATTCATGAGAGATATTGGTCTGTGATTTGTTTTTTGTTTTTTTTTTTTTTTTTGTGGCGTCTTTGCCTGGTTTTGGTATCAGGGTTATCCTTGCTTCATAAAATGAATTCGGAAGTATCCCTTCCTTTTCTATGTTCTGAAATAGTTTGAGAATGTACTGGTATAAGCTCTTCTCTGAATGTTTGGTAGAATTCTCCAGTGAAGCCATCTGGTCCTGGACTTTTTTTTGTTGGGAGTTTTTTTAAATTCCTTTTCAATCTCTTCTCCAGTTATGGGTCTGTTCAGATTTTCAACATCACTTCATTTTTGTTTGGGTAGGTAGTGTGTTTCTAGAAATTTATCCATTTCCTCTAGGTTTTCAATTTTTTTGGTGTGTAGTTTTTCATAATACTCTGTTGGAATCCTTTTTATTTCAGTTGGGTCTGTTGTAATGCCCCCATTTCATTTCTTATTTGGGTATTTTGCATCCTCTCCTGTTTTTCTTTTGTCAGTCTGGCCAGTGTTTTGTCGATCCTTTCAGAGAACCAACTTTTGATTTTGTTGATTCTTTCTATTGTTTTTCTGTTCTCTATTTCATTTATGTCTGCTCTGATCTTTATTATTTCCTTTCTTCTAGTGGCTGAGGGCTTTTTTTTTTTTTTTTTTTTTTTTTTTTTTTTTTTTTTTTGCTGTTCTCTTTCTATTTGTTCGAGTTCTGTAGTTAATGTTTTGATTTTGTCCCTTTCTTCTTTTTTGATGTGTGCATCTATTGCTATAAATTGTCCTCTGAGGACTGCCTTTGCTGTGTCCCAAAGATCTTGGTATGATGTGTTCCAGTCTCATTTGATTCTAGGAATTTTTTGATTCCATCTCTGATTTCTTCTATTACACAGTGTTTTGTAAGCAGGGTGTTATTCAGTTTCCATGTAATTGATTTCTTTTTCTTGCTCTTCCTTTTGTTAATGTCTACCTTGATGGCATTGTAGGTCAGAGAAGATACTTTGTATTGTCTCACCATTTTGGATCTTGTTGAGGATTGCTCTGTGGCCTAAGATGTGGTCTATTCTGGAGAACATTCTGTGTGCAGTGGAAATGAATGTATATATGTCTATGAAGCCAGGTTGGCTGATTGTGCCTTTTAGGTCTTCTGTATCTTTGTTAAGTTTCTTTCTAGATGTTCTGTCGTTTAGCAAGAGTGGTGTGTTGAAGTCTTCTATTATTGTGGAGCTGTCAGTTTGTCTTTTCATTGCCGTTAGAGTTTATGTATTTTGGAGCACTGTCATTGGTTGCATAGATGTTTATTATGGTTATGTCTTCATGATGGATCATCCCCTTAATCATATAGTGTCCTTCTTTGCCTTTTTGTTGGATTTTGTTTTGAAGTCAATTTTATCTGAGATTAGTATTGCCACTCCTGCTCTTTTTTGGTAGTTGTTTGCTTGATATATTTCTTTCCATGCTTTGATTTTTAATAAATTTGCTTCTTTGTTTTTGTGTCTCTTGTAGACAGCATATTGATTGATCCTGTTTACAACATAGCTCTTGAAGACAATGTTCTACGTCCTACTTTGATTATTAGTGCCTGGGGTCTTGAAAGCGGCCTTATAAGATACAACTATCAGTCTCTTCTAGTCTAGAGCAAAGGAGAGTGAAAAAAAACTAAAGACTCAAGAGAGCAGTTAGTCCAAAGACTGATAGACCACATGAACCATAGCCTACACAACCCCGAGACCAGAAGAACTAGGCAGTTCTCCGCTACCACCAATTGTTCTCACTTGGTTTAATATAGAGGGTCCTGGACAAAGTGGGAGAAAAGTATAGAACAAAGATCAAATTCACAAAAGAGACCAGATTTACTGGCCTGGCAGAGATGGGAGGAAGCCCTGAGATTATGGTCTCCAGATGCGTTTCTAACTTGGAACTGAAGCCACTCCAAAGTTCACCTTTCAGACAAAGATTCGGCAGGCCTATAAAACAAACAATAGCACATGTGAGGAATGTGCTTCTTAGATCAGTCAAGTATGGAAGATCAAATTGGCAACAGCTACCCAAAAACAAAGATGAGAAGGCAAGAAGGGACAGGAAAACTGGGCAAATGGAAGCAGGGAACCTGGAGCGGAAAGGGAAAGGCGGAGAGTGCTGACACAATGCCATATTGTAACTAATGTCATGGAACAATTTGAGTATAAAATTTTGCATGAGAAACTAATTTGCTCTGTAAGCTTTTACCTAAAGCACAATTGAAATATATATATATATATATATATATATATATATATATATATATATGTATATATGTAACATTTGACTGACTTACCATTGCAGATTTAGGATTGTAAGCTTGTATAACATAGTGAGATCAGCTTTGAAGAAAGACAGACTTGAGAGAGTTCAAAGCCTGGGTGTGATGCTGTGTGACTTTGAGTAAGTAATGTAATATCTCTGCAGTCAATTTTATTATCTCTAAGATGGAGATAATACTATCTCAGAAGGTCTCTGTCAACTTTTTGAAATTTTCCTCGTTATTGGTCAGTCTCATAAGATTTATACCTCTTAGTTGTTTCATTGATTTGGAATTTTCTGTCGTAGGTGTTAGGTGTAAATTCAGTGACTTTTGTTTTTCGTTTGAGAGCAGCTTCTTTTAATATCTATAGGCGTAGCAGTTAAGCTCTCAGCTGCTAACCAAAAGATTGGTGACAGGAACCCACCCTGTGGCTCCCCAGGAGGAAGACCTGGCAATCTGCTTCCATAAAGATTACAGCCAAAAAAAAAAAACCCTAACGGACATTTCTCTTCTGTCACATGGGGTCAGTATGAGTATGGTCATGTGCTTATCTTCTGTCCTAGTTATCTAGTGCTACTGTAACAGAAATACCGCAAGTGGATGGCTTTAAGAAACAGAAATTTATTTTCTCACAGTTTAGGAGGCTAGAAGTTCAGATTCAGAGTGCTGGCTCACAGGGAGGGCTTTCTCTCTCTGTTGGCTCTGGAGGAAAGTCGTGTTAATCAGGACAGCCTGGATAGACTCTTCTCAGACATGCCCACAGGCAGGCCTCTCTCTGGCCCTCAGCCTGACCTCTGCCCTTCTGGAGCAAGTGTTACAAAGCTCTTTAGCTCCACCGGTAAGTGCCCAGAGGCACCCCACTCCACCAGGAAACCTCTTGCCCTAAGCCACTCAGCTCTCTCTGGCTCCATGGGTTGGCTCCTGCATCATCTTGCACGGGTCTCCTGGTTCTGCTGCTGCTGTTTCTCTGCTGCCGCTTCTTGCTGTGTTGCGTCATCTCTGGTGTTACAGCTCTCTCTATCTCTGTCTCCTGGTTCTAGGAGGTTCTCAGTGCAGGGACCCTTGGTCCAAAGCTACATGCTCTGCTCCCCTGTCATCTTCTTGGTGGTATTGAGGTCTCTATCACTGCCTGCTTCTCTGTCCTTTTATGTCTTGTAAGATAAAAGTTGTACTCAGATAAGGGTGTGACTTGAATAAGGGTGATAAGGGTGGTGACTGGGGTAAGTGTGGTGATTTTGAGTCACACCCTTTAGAAATGTGGTTACTTAAGATGTATCCCACCCTACTCCTGCCTCATTAACATAACAGACAACTCATTCCCAAATGGAACCATAACCACAGACATAGAGGCTAGGATTTACAACACATCACAAAATAGAGGATAATTATATCAGATCAGAAAATTGAGGACAACCACACAATACTGGGAATCGTGGCATAGCCATGTTGACGCATGTTTTTGCAGGACACAATTCAATCCATAACATCTTTTTGGGGGAAATGTCTATTTAAGTCCTTTGCCCATTTTTTAATTGGGCTGTTTATCTTTTTGTTGTTGAGTCATAGGATTTCTGTATATATCTTTTGATTATACAAATTAATTGTTTTTAACTATAACTGCTAGATACATATTTTGTTGGTATCTCCTTATGGTGAATAATTACAGAAATATCCTTAGAGGAGATTTTTCTTACCAAATGCTTTGAACTTACAAACTAGAAAGCACAGAATTAGAAGTGATATCTTCTGTCAAACATTCCCTAGCAAATGCTACTAGAAGTTCCAGTTTTAGACATGTGCTGTCTTTGATTGCTGAAATCTGACTTAGTATGGCACTTTCCATTCTAGGATAATAAAATTGGATTCTAAATACTTGTTGAGAAGTTTGTGATTTGTCACTTTGAATATTACTGAACCAAAGTAATAGCCAACACTGTGTTTTGGAAGCAGCTTTATCTGTGACATAGTTATCATTGCCTTGCTTGTTCACATCCAGGAGAATGTTGAAAAAGGAAAAGAAATAAAAGATAGAGTCCAGTATATCTTAGTGATCTTCTAGCGGGTAAGAACAAATTAATGATATTAAAGCTAGGTTTTAGGTTCATTGTAGTCACACATGTCTAATAGAAAAATATAGACATCACATCTTTAAGCAATACCTATTCAGACATTTTATAATAAATGATTATATGTCTCTTGATCATGTTGAAAATAATGCTAATTTCTATACCTGGAGTCAAAATAGTGCCAAATGGGAAGAATTATTTAAACAATCTGTCCAGTGCCAGAGATAATTTATGAAAAAAATGTATCTGTTTCCAAATGGCAAAAGAACATTATTAATATTTTCTCTAGCATTCAAAGACAGGAGACAGATGCTACTAATAAAATATAATAAACTCCTTATGATTATTTCCAATGAAAGACAAATAATTTCACAGTCCTTCAATTTACACTGTCAATCTAATTTAGCAGGCTAGTGTTGAAAAATCAGATTTTCATGAAGTTGATATGAGACATTAATTCACTATTATGTACGTTTTCTGCTGTATAGGGAACATTAGCTAAAAAATGTGATAAAGACAAAAAAAATGGCACTCTAGGAAGAAGCACCATGCCATCCCTCCACACCAAAGATCTGAAAAACTAAGCTGAACAGAGAATACAATCCTGAAACCCTAAAACATCAAATGAAGATATAAAGAACTCAGCCAAGCACCAAATGGAGTGAGAAAACTGACAGAGAACGGAGAGTAAGGAGAGATTCATGCAGAGGTCCCCTACCAGCTAACGCAGCGCAGATCCGCCATCTTGGACTCCTATCAGAGACCAGCAAATGGGGTACGAGAAAGCAGCCTCACAGAGCGTCCAGCGGGAGACAAAACAACCGGTAATTTGCGATATATGCTTTCCCACCCCCCACACTTCTTCACCCCAACTCGGCCTCCTCTGGTTCCCACAGCCACAACCTCTTGACCGGGAAACACCGGTTGCTTGGATTCCACACACCCGAACGGGCCGGCTCTCGGAGTGCAATTTGTTGGCTGCTGGTGTTGCTTTTTTTGGCTTCTTTTGATTTCTTCCTTACCTCTCACCACCTCCCCCTCCTTTCACTCAAATACCTGGCTCCGTGTGCCAACTTTGCTTCTTCCTGAGGAGCTGCAGAGCTCCGGTAATTTGTGATATACACTTTCCCACTCCCTACTCTTCTTCACACACACTTGGACCCCTATGCTTCCTGCAGACACAGTCTCTTGTCCAAGAAACACCAGCCCGCACTAGCTGACTCTCTGAGTGCCATTTGTTGGCTGCTAATGTTGCTTTTTTTTCCTGCTTCTTTTGATTTCTTCCTTACCTCTTACCACCTCCCCCTCCTTTCACTCAAATACCTGGCTCCGTGCGCCATCTTTGCTTCTTCCTGAGGGGCTGTGGAGCTCCATTCGAGTGTGGAGCTGCTTCCTGGTCTGGGGTGCCGCGTTAGTGGGGTTTTCTTCATTGTTTGTTTGGAATTGTTTGTTTTCTTTTCCTTTTCTTGAGTTGGGAGCCCTTTCTGGCCAGGCGGTGCTGCGTGGCAACGAGACTTCCCCCTCGGCTCGTGCAGACGTGCAGAAGGATCCCTGGGGCATTTCTTTTTTCGTAGTTTTTTTGGGGGCCTTTCGTGTTTTTTTTTCTTTTGTTTTGTTTTCTTTTCCCTCTTTTTCCCTTTTTGTCTTTCTTCATTGCTCAGTTTCTCGTCTCCCTATATCTTCCTTTTCTTTCTGTTCCCTGAATACCTGGCGTTGTATACCTCTATGCCTTCTAGCCAGGCTGTACTGCAACACTTGAGAGTGACTTCCGCATACCTCATAGCTGCACCGGTGGGATTCCTGGGAACTTTGCGGTAGTTTAACCTTTCCGAATTTATTTATTCATTCTTTTCTTTTCTTCCTCTTCCCCTTTCTGTTTTTCTCCATTTCATAGTCTCTCATCTCTCCACTCCAACGGCAAGCTTCCCTAGCATTCGTTTTTGTTTGCTTGTATGTTTTTGGCTCCTGTTCCTCTCTCCTCTCTCCCATATCCATCTTAGCTCCACACATAACAATCTCCCCGCTGCATCCTGCCTACCTGCACCGTGCGCTTGACATCACATCGCCAAGCAGCACAGGCACGGACTACTGCAACCTGCCCTGCACTGATTACCGACCCGCTCTGGTGGCTGTAGTAAGTGCCACAAACAACCTGTCCCAGTAACTCCTCTTCAACTAGACCTGTCCTGCCGTACCATATCTGAGTGACTGACCCTGCTAATTGGAGAAGGAGGTGAAAAGTATTGTGCCCACTGACGAACAAACAACAAAGAACACACAGTCTGCCTGCTCAGACATAGTCAAATTAAAAAAAAAAAAGGGGGGGGGGACGAAACCATTCTACAATCAATAAATGAGAAAAATAACTACTGAATGCCCCCAGAACAGCAGACAATATCAAAACATTTACAAAAACAGGACAGGATGGTTCCAGTAGGCATCCAGAATAAAACACCGGATGACTCTTCAGTGGAAGAAAATGCACTAGAACTGCCTGATAGAGAATTCAAATATCTAATAATCAGAATTCCCCAAGAGTTGAGGCAAAAAGCTGACAAACATGAGGAAAAAATAGACAAAATCATGGAAAATACAGACAAAAAATGGGAAGAATTCAGGAAAATAATGCAGGAACAAAATGCCAAAATAAATTCACAGCTAGAAATTATACAAAGACAACAATCAGAATTCCAAAAGAGAAACAGCAAGATTTCAGAAATGGACGGTGTCACAGAAGGGCTGAGAAGTAGATTTGAAATGGTGGAAGACAGGATCAGTGGAATTGAAGACAAACACTTGGATACAACTCAGTTTGTGGAAAACTCAGAAAACAGAACCAAGAAAAATGAAGAGACCCTGAGAGTTATGTGGGATACAATCAAAAGCAAAAATTTGCGGGTGATTGGAATTCCAGAACGGGGAGAAAACACAAAACACAGAGAGGATCATTGAAGAATTGCTGACAGAAATCTTCCCCAATATCATGAAAGATGAAAAGCTGACCATCCAAGAAGCTCAACGAACCCCATATAGGAGAGACCCCAAAAGAAAATCACCAAGGTATATCATAATCACAGTCACCAAAAGACAAACAAAGAATCCTGACGGCATCTCGTGAAAAACAAGAAGTCACATACACAGGGGAAACAATAAGACTAAGCTCAGATTATTCAGCAGAAACCATGCAGGCAAGAAGGCAATGGGATGACATATATAAAATCTTGAAAGAAAAAAATTGCCAGCCAAGAATAATGTATCCTGCAAAACTATCGTTCAAATATGATGGTGAAATTAGGTCATTTCCAGATAAACAGAAATTAAGGGAATATGTAAAAGTCAAACCAAACTTACAAGAATTATTAAAGGGAGTTCTTCGATCTGAGGACAAACAGCTTCAGCTCACAGGCAGAATCTAGGACGCAGGATCATACCAGCCAGATACCAATCTAGGAAATGAACTCTCGAGGACTATCCAAAACCAAAAGAACTACAACAGGGAATCAGAGCAGTTAATCAGTAAATGACAACTGCATCAAAACAATAAAAGAGGGAATAAATGTCATAGGTATAGAACCTTCTAATGGAGAGGAAGGCAAGGCGATACCAAGTAATGGTAGACTGCTTCAAACTTAGAAAGATAAGGGAAAATTCATGGTAACCACAAAGAAAATTAACAGACATACTCATAAAAAAAGAGGAAAAATATAAAGTCTCAGCAAAAACAAAACCTACAAAAACAAAAGAAATGAAAAATAAATCCACAAACAAAAGTAACTCAGCACAAGAGAGTAAGAAGAACAAAGAAAACTTCAGCACCACAAAAAAAAAAAGCGCTACAAAATGACAGCAACAAACTCACATCTATCAGTAATTACACTGAATGTAAATGGACTCAATGCACCCATAAAGAGACGGAGAGTGACAGAATGGATAAGAAAACAGGATCCATCAATATGCTGTCTACAAAAGACACACCTTAGACACAAAGATGTGAATTTATTAAAAGTCAAAGGTTGGAAAAAAATATATCAAGCTAACAACTACCAAAAAAGAGCAGGAGTGGCAATTCTAATCTCAGATAAAATAGACTTTAAAACAAAATCTACCAAAGAAGACAAAGAAGGACACTATATGATGATTGAAGGGATGATCCATCATGACCTAACCATAATAAACATCTATGCACCCAATGATAGGGCTCCAAAATACGTAAACTTTTAACAACACTGAAAAGAGAAGTTGACAGTTCCACAAGAATGGTAGGAGACTTCAGCACACCACTCTCAGTAAAGGAAAGAACAACTATGAAGATACTCAGCAAAGATACAGAAGACCTAAAGGGCACAATCAGCCAACTTGACCACATAGACATATATGGAACGCTCCGTCCAACCGCTGAAAACTACACATTCTTTTCCAATGCACATGGAACGTTCTCCAGAATAGACCACATCTTAGGCCATAGAGCAATCCTCAACAAGATCGAAAAAGTCGAGATAATTCAAAGTATCTTCTCTGACCACAGTGCCATCAAGGTAGAAATTAAGAATAGAAAGAGGAAGGAAAAAAAAATCAATTACATGGAAACTGAATAATACCCTGCTTACACATCAGTGGGTAATAGAAGAAATCAGAGATGGAATCAAAAAATTCCTAGAATCCAATGAGAATGAAAACACATCATACCAAAACCTTTGGGACACAGCAAAGGCAGTCCTCAGAGGACAATTTATAGCAATAGATGCACATATCAAAAAAGAAGAAAGGGACAAAATCAAAACATTAACTACAGAATCAAACAAATAGAAGGAGAACAGCAAGAAAAGCCTACAACCACCGGAAGAAAGGAAAAATAAAGATCAGAGCAGAAATAAATGAAATAGAGAACAGAAAAACAATAGAAAGAATCAAGAAAACCAAAAGTTGGTTCTTTGAAAGAATCAACAAAATCGACAAACCACTGGCCAGACTTACAAAAGAAAAACAGTAGAGGACACAAATAACCCAAATAAGAAATGAAATGGGGGCATTACAACAGACCCAACTGAGATAAAAAGGACTATAACAGAGTATTATGAAAAACTATACTCCAACAAATTTGCAAACCTAGAGGAAATGGATAAATTTTTAGAAACACACAGCCTACCCAAACTACAACAAAGTGATGTTGAAAATCTGAACAGACCCATAACAAGAGAAGAGATTGAAAAGGTAATAAAAAAAAACTCCCAACCAAAAAAAGCCCTGGCCCAGATGGCTTCACTGGAGAATTCTACAAAACATTTACAGAAGAGCTTGTACCAGTTCTACTCAAGCTATTTCAGAGCATAGAAGAGGAAGCAACACTTCCAAATTCATTCT
Source organism: Dugong dugon (assembly GCA_030035585.1). Lineage (NCBI taxonomy): Eukaryota > Metazoa > Chordata > Mammalia > Sirenia > Dugongidae > Dugong > Dugong dugon. Next base: position 159,955,741 of record CM057465.1, read on the forward strand.
ATGAAGCCAGCATAATGCTGATACCAAAACCAGGCAAAGACGTCACAAAAAAAGAAAATTACCAACCAATATCTCTCATGAATATAGATGCAAAAATTCTTAACAAAATTCTAGCCAACAGAATTCAGCATCATATAAAAAAAATAATTCACCATGACCAAGTAGGATTCATACCAGGTATGCAAGGATGGTTCAATATTAGAAAATCAATCAACGTAATCCACCATATAAATAAAAGGAAAGAAAAGAATCACATGATCATCTCAGTTGACGCAGAAAAGACATTTGACAGAGTCCAACACCCATTCCTGATAAAAATAAAAAATGTATAGAAGGGAAATTTCTCAACATAATAAAGGGTATCTATGCAAATCTAACGGCCAACATCATTCTTAATGGAGAGAGGCTGAAAACATTCCCCTCGAAAACAGGAACAAGACAAGGATGCCCTTTATCACCACTCCTATTTAACATTGTGCTGGAAGTTCTAGTTAGAGCAATGAGGCAAGAAAAAGAAATAAAGGGCATCCAGATTGGTAATGAAGAAGTTAAACTGTCCCTGTTTGCAGATGATATGATACTATACATAGAAAACCCTAAAGACTCCATGAGAAATCTGATGAATCTAATAGATTCAGCAGAGTAGCAGGATACAAGATAAACATTCAAAAATCAGTTGGATTCCTATACATCAATAAGGAGAACAATGAAAAGGAAATCAGGAAAACAATAGCATTTTCAGTAGCCCCTAAAAAGATAAAATACTTAGGAATAAATCTGACCAGGGATGTAAAAGACCTATACGAAGAAAACTATAAAACACTACTGCATGAAACCCAAAGGGATCTACATAAATGGAAAAACATACCATGCTCATGGATAGTCAGACTCAACATTGTGAAAATGACAATTCTACCCAAAGCAATTTACAAATACAATGCAATGCCGATCCAAATACCAACAACATTCTTCAAAGAGGTGGAAAAACTAATCATTAACTTTATATGGAAAGGGAAGAAGCTGCGAATAAGTAAAGCACGACTGAAGAAGAAGAATAAAGTTGGAGGACTCACACTACCTGACTTCAGAACCTAGTATACAGCTACAGTAGTCAAAACAGCCTGGTATTGGTACAACGACAGACACATTGACCAATGGAACAGAATTGAGAACCCAGATGTAAATCCATTCACCTGCGGTCACCTGATCTTCGACAAGGGCCCAAAGTCCATCAAATAGGGAAAAGACAGTCATTTTAACAAATGGTGCTGGCAAAACTGGATATCCATCTGCAAAAAAAAAACGGGACCCATACCTCACACTGTATAGAAAAACTACTTCAAAATGGGTCAAAGGCCTCAATATAAAGCCTAAAAGTATAAAGTTCATAGAAGAAAAAATAGGACCAACACTTCAGACCTTAGTACTCGGTATTAACATGATAGAAGCCATAACCATAAATGCACAAACCCCAATAGATAAGCTAGATAACTGGCCTCTTTTAACAATCAAACACCTATGCTCTTCAAAAGACTTCACCAGAAGAATAAAAAGAGAACCTACAGACTGAGAAAAAAATTTTGGACAGTACAAGTCAGACAAAGGTCTAATCTCCATAATATACAAGAAAATCCAACACCTCTACAACAAAAAGACAAATAATCCAATTAAAAAACGGGCAAAGGAAATGAAGAGACACTTCACCAAAGAAGACATCCAAATGGCCAACAGACACATGAGGAAATGCTCGTGATCACTAGCCATTAGAGAAATGTAAATTAAAACCACAATGAGATACCATCTCACCCTGGCATTACTGGCACGAATCAAAAACACTGGAAATTACAAATGTTGGAGGGGCTGCGGGGAGATGGGAACTCTTATACACTGCTGGTGGGAATGCAAAATGATACAGCCATTTTGGAAAATGATATGGCGCTTTCTCAGAAAGGTAGAAACAGACATACCATTCAATCCAGCAATCCCACTCCTAGGAATATATCCTACAGAAATAATAGTCATCACTCGAATAGACACATGCACACCTATGTTCATGGCAGCATTGTTCATGATAGCAAAACGATGCAAATAACCTAGATGCCCATCAACAGTTGAATGGATAAACAAACTATGGTACATACACACAATGGAGTACTCCGCAACGAGAAAGAACAATGATGAATCTGTGAAGCATCTCGTAACATGGATGAAACTGGAGGACATTATGCTGAGTGAAATAAGTCAATCACAAAAGGACCAAATATTGTATGAGACCTCTATTGTAAAAACCCATGAAAAAGTTCACACACAAAATGTAACAATCTTTGTTGGTTACCAGGGATGGGAGGGGTGGGGAGGAGATAGTAAATAGGCAATAGGTAAGTGGTATCTTGGGTGAGGGGTGAGACAGTACACAATACAGGGGAAACTAGCACAACGTGTACAAGGAAAGGTCACGGAAGCTCCACAGACACATCCAAACTCCCTGAGGAACTGAATTGCTGGGTCAAGGGCTGTGGGGACCACGGTCTCGGGGAACATCTAGCTCAATTGGCATGACACAGCTCATGAAGACAATGCTCTACATTCTACCTTGGTGAGTAGTGTCTGGGGTCTTAAAAGCCTGTGAGCAGCCATCTAAGATACTCCACTGGTCTCATCCCTTCGGGAGCAAGAGAGAATGAAGAGAACAGGATAAAAGGGAAAGATTAGACTGAAGGACTAATGGTCCACAGCTACCAAGGCCTCCACCGGACTGAGTCCAGTATAGCTAGATGGTGCCCGGCTACCAGCACTGACTGCTCTGACCGAGATCACAACCGAGGGTTCTGGACAGAGCTGGAGAAGGATGTAGAACATAATTCTAACTCAACAAAAAAAAGACCAGATTTACTGTCCTAAAGGAGACTGGAGAAACCCCGAGAGTATGGCCCCCAGACACCCTTTTAGCTCAGTGATGAATTTATCTCTGAGGTTCACCGTTCTGCCTGGGAGTAGACAGCCCCATAAAACCAAATGAGACTAACGAGGTACAGTAGTCCAGTGACAAGGGCCAGAAGGCGGAAGGGGACAAGGAAGCTGGTGATAGGGAACCCAAGTTTGAGTAAGGATATTGTTGATGTGTTGTGAGATTGTTAACCATTGACATAGGGCAACATTTGTTGTAACTGTTAAATGAGAAGCTGTTTTGTTCTGTAAGCCTTCATCTTAAGTGAGAATAACAGCACAATTGGAAGAGCGTAGTCAATGTCACCAAACTGTGCATGTAGAAATTTTGAGTGTATCTTGGCTATGTGTATTTTCACCAAAAAAAATGTTGAAAAGTTAGAGGGTTGACATGTTGTGGGGTTGTTAACCAATGTTATAAAACAATACATGTACTGCTGTTTCATGAGAAACTATTGGTTCTGTAAGGCTTCACCTGAAGTACAATTAAAAAAAAAAAAAAGTGATGAAGAGAAATTAGCAACGTGAAATATTAAAACCTCTTGACTCAGAGTTGTAATAGATTTTAAAGTGAATCTCAGTTTAGTGTAAAGGGGAATCCCAAGTGTTAACTGCTGCCCTGCTAATGACTGTGGATCTGCTCCCAAGGCCGCCTTCATGGCCTGCAACCTCTGCAGTCGCCCATGCTCCCTACTCCGAAGAACTCTGTAATGCTCTGCTGTCTCTGTTTTGAGATTCTTGATAATTTTTTAACAAGGGCTCCGTATTTTCATTTTGCCCTTGGCCCTGCAAATTATGTCCTGGCCATTGACAACCAACTTCTCTGGATTTCAGAGAAGGCAACAAAGATTCTGTCTAGATCCAAAAGTAGGAAATTCTGCGTTGCGGGGTTGGCAACCAATATCACAAAACAATTTGTGTATTCACTGTTTAATGAGAAACTGATTTGCTCTGTAAGGTTTCACCTAAAGCACAATTAAAAAAAAATACATATATATATATATATATATATGAAATTCTGTAAGTCCCATACTATGGAAATCCAACAGACTTGCTAGAGGCTGTAAGCCGCTGGACAGCTGTTGCCCTAACTTAGTGGTTTTCAATCAGAAGTGACCCTCACCTCCCCCAGGGAATATTTGGCAAAGTATAGGGGTATTATTGGTTTTCACAGCTGGGTGCTGTTGATATCTGGTGGGTAATAAGATGTTTAATCCTACAAATGCGCAGGACAACATCCCACAACAAACAGTCATTTGGCTCCAAATGTCTACACTGCTGAGGCTGGGGAACCCTGTCCTGACTTTTTATGTGTCTGTGACTTGGTACTAACCAAAAGGTTAGCAGTTCGAACCTACCAGCTGCTCCTTGGAATCTCTACGGGACAGTTCTACTCTGTCCTGTAGGGTCGCTATGAGTCGGAGTCAACTCGACCACAAACAGCGACAATGACAAGACTTGGTATTGGCCCAAGGAGGTTACTCACCGTTTATTGAACTAGTAGGTTGTTGTGTTCCTTACCGTACGCAACCTGAAGAGATCAGTGAAACCAGTCACTGTCAAATTGACTAACTCATGGTGATCCCATGTATGTTTCAGACTAGAATTGTGCTCCATAGTGTTTTCAATGGCTGATTTTTTGGCAGCAGATTGCCAGGCCTTTCTTCTGAGGCACCTCTGGGTAAACTGAAACATCTAACATTTCAGTTAGCAGCCAAGCACGTTAACCATTTGTACCACCCAGAGAATCTAACATTTACATGAGGCGCAGTACAGAGATGCTCCCCTAAGGAACTTTCACTTCTCACACTTCCTGGTTAACTGGCAGCCCCAGACCCTCGTAAAGCTCTTGTTGAAACTTCCCATTATTCATGGTAGGCAAGCTTCTTTTCAGGATGCCGTTGCACTTTTGCTGCCACCTGCTGGGCTATACCAAGTGATTTGGATTTGTTTCTAAATCTGTGTATGCAATTGTGCTGGTTGCTGTAATTATGCAATTTAACTATTATAGAAATTTAGGGAAAGAAATATATAGACAGATTTCAGTGAAAATCTAAGTTGAATGCGTTGGAAAGTTTCAATAAAGGTGTTTAAAGAAAACTGTTGAATTAGTTGTAGGCAAATGATTGTAAAAGATTTGGGAGAAAATCATTAAAATTAGACAAATTTTGTGTTCAGTTCACTTAACGGTCATGAGTTTTCTCTCTCTTTGTGGAGATTATAGGATACATTACGTGTGTGGTTTTTTGCAGGAAAGACAGTGCTTTAGTCACCTGTCCTGTGCTCAGAGAAAAGGCCCAGTCCTGCATCATAAGATTGCTGAATGAACATTTATATATATTAGGAGGAAATGCATTTTTAATTTAGGTATGTAACTTTAACTCATGTTTTTCTAATACATCAGACGTTAGGGCTTCTGCTCTATTTTCTGGAACAATGAACATAACCAAAAGTTCTACCTTCCTCACTTCTAAAACAAAACAGGTCTTAGCTCAGGGATTTCTCTGAACGATATCCCTCACTTACCACCACCATGTAGATTAAGAAGATACCCCTTTAGTTTCTGTTACCACAAACACCAGCCAACATAGATGTGTGTCTTGCCAGATCCATTACTAAATATTCAAGAGCTGTTCTATGGGTTGCTTTCTTTTTACATCATAGATTTTCTTCCCTGAGTTTTTCATATGCCTGTAGCCCATCTAGAATTGCTCCATGTCTCACATTCTTCTAGAAAAGAACAAGTGTAAGTAAATACTGTGATCAGAAGTGTAGTCTGAGGCATCAAACCAGTTCAGGAAACGTCGTCTTCCCTTACCTGGTTAGATCAGACACTTGCTGCTCCACGCAGCCCTTTTCTCTCACCTCCGTTCACCTCAGGCTAGGTCAGAGGGTACTGGTCCATTCTCTCTCCTATTCACCGGAGGCCGGGTCAGGGGTACTGGTCCCTTCCCTAACTCTTAGGTCGGATAATCTGATGGAACCACTCACAGACTTCTGAGAAAATGCTATCTTTAATCTAGAAGGAAAAAGATATAAACACAGAGGACTAGGTCTGTGAGGGGTCTTGACACAAAGCTTCCATGTCTTCCAGGGAACGTACTTACCCTCCTGAGAGCATGATGTTCGAGCTTTCCAACTGAGCTTCACTTTCTGAAGCTTCACTGAGCCTTGTCTTCCAAGGCTTTTTTATTGGCCTTCCCATGTATCCATGATAGAATACCTTATGCCTCCTGAGGCTTAGTCAGCATCAGACCTCCAGGTGATCCCTCTCGATCGAATCAGCCCCCACTCGTTGGCCTCAGGTGGCCATGAGTCAGAGCCCACTCATCGACAACTGACAAGTTGCTGTGCCTCCTTTATTTTTTTTCCTTTTAGTTCTCAGAGCGAGCCTAAGAACAATAATATTATTCTTATTTTATATTTATAAAAATTGACACTCAGAGAAATTAAGAAACTTACCTGAGGTCACCCACTTAAAAAATAGTGGGATTCACAGCATAGCTTATCTTACTAGAACCAATATGCTGCATAAAGCAATCCCCTTCCCACCATCATTTAAAAATCATGTGAGGGTGTTTTCTGGAGGGTATGTTTATGTTGTTGTTAGCTGCTGTCCAGTCAGCCCCTGATTTATGGCAAGCCCTTGCACAAGGGAATGAAACACTGCCCAGTCCTGCACCATCCCCACGATTAGTTGTGGATTGGACCATTGTGATCTATAGGGTTTTCATTGGCTGATTTTTGGAAGTAGATCACCAGGTCTTTCTTCCTGGTCCATCTGAGTCAAGGGAAAAAAAATCTTTTAATTGCTTTCACAGGTAATTGTAGATAAAATAGTTTTGTAGTGGACAGTCACAGTTAATTTTATGTCAGCTTTTTTATGTATAGTCAAAAGAATTTATCAAGGTTTAGTATATTGCTTCTTTTATATTCAATCATTCATCAAATATTTAATAATTCCCGATTATAATGGACCCTGTTATGGATTGAATTGTGTCCCCAAAAAATATGTGTGTCAGTTTGCTTAGGCCATTGTTACCCAGTATTGTGTGATTGTCTACCATTTTGTCATCTGATATGATTTTCCTATGTGTTGTAAATCCTATCCCTATGATGTTAATGAGATGGGATTAGTGGCAGTTATGTAGACTCAATGTACAGGATAAATCTACAGTTTAAGGCAGTCTCTTCTGAGATACGAAAGAAGTGAGCAGAGAGACAGGGGGACCTCATATTACCAGAAACAAGAGCCAAGAGAGTAGTGTATCATTTGGACCCAGGGTCCGTGCGCTGAGAAGCTCCTCAACTGGGGAAGATTGATGACAAGGACCTTCCCTCAGAGCTAACAGAGAGAGAAAGCCTTCCACTGGAGCTGATGTCCTGAATTTGGACTGGTAGACTAGTAGAGTATGAGAGAATAAACATGTGTTCGTTAAAGCCATTCACTTGTATTTCTGTTATAGCAGCACTAAATGACTAAGACAAACCTTATGCTTAAAATTTTCAGATTATGAAAGTAATATGTGCTTGTTATAGAAAACTTGAAAATGTCCTAAAACATAAAAAATAAAACTAACCCATAGTTCCATCAATTCTGTTTCTAACAGGAAAATTAATGACTTGCCATTCTCCATATAGCACTTCTGTCCTCAGCCACAGAGTAGGGGTGAGAGCGGCTCACTACTTTCAAGAAATTCTTATACTGCTTCAAGTTTAGTGAAAAAAAAGTAAATAAATAGTTGAACATGGATGATTTTATATTAATTAGAAGATCTGGCTTATCTTTATTATAAATAACTTATGTGATTAATGGCTCACTACTGCAAACTGGAAAACTCAGAAGTAAATGTGCATCTGTTAGAGTTAACAAATACTCGAATGGGAGTTTCTTTCATTATTAATGATTAACTTAATGAAGAAATTAAGAATATGATCTCAGCCTCTAAGCGAATAAGCATTTGCGATATATATTTGAATGCTGTCCAGCAGACTGCAGACATTCATTTTATAATTCTTGTGAAGTACTTTTTTTTTTTTTTTCAAGAAACCTGAGTGGGCAGCTGATTTTTTCTATTGACAGGTAGGGAGGGGAGTGAGTACAATGTCTATATCTCCACATAAGATACAGAGAATTTCCCCTAAATTTTTGGAATTGTTATTGTCTTTTTTTAGCTTATATCAGAAAGACCTTTTGCCAGTGACTTAGAACTTACTTATTGTTTTGTGGCTTTATTTTCATTTCAATGTTATTTTCTTCCTACTATAATTTTACACTTGTTGAGCACATACTATGTGCCAATCACTGTGCTAAGTGATTTACATACTTTATTTTTGTTTAATCTTCACAAAATCCCTTTGATATAGGTTCTATTAGGCCTGTTTTACAGATGAGAAGTGGGGACGTAGGAAAAAAAAATGAAATAAACCAGTTAAGAAATCAACCAAGATAGCATAAATGGTAGATCGCAGACCCAAAAACTCTTGCCCAGGTCAACCAGAGTTGCAAAGCCAATTCTTCTTACTACTCTCTGTTCCCAATTATATATTTCAAAATTTCCTTCTGGAAAAAATAATTTTATATTCTTACATTTTTTCCAATGGACTTGTGTAAAAGCCTTTAGTCTTACTTTAACCCTCTTATTCAACTTTCTTTTTTGTTTAAGTACTAGCTGACTATATGGTTGTTTTAGATATTGGCTTATATTTATTTGGCAGGAAGATGAGTATCTTTAGACTTAAAACTCATTCACTGTTTTTCTTCCTTAAAGTTTTAACCCTCTTTGATTGTGATTATAAAATCATTCAAAGACATGATTTTCAACCTTGGCTGAGCATTGGAATCACTAGGAATCTAAACAAACTGAGTAATAAACACAAACTATGAAGTCAGGCTCTCTAGGGTGGTACCCAACATCAGGAGCTTCCCGGGTGCTACTTTGTGTAGCTGAGGTGATTTACACACACAAAAAAAATAAAGAAATAAAAATAAAAACAAAAAAACAAAAACAAAACCTGGTGCTGTGGCATTGATTCTGACTCAGGCTGCTAACCAAAAGGTTGATAGTTCGAATCCACCAGCCGCTCCTTGGAAACTCTATGGGGCAGTTCTACTCTGCCCTGTAGGGTTGCTGTGAGTCGGAATCTAATCAATGGCAATGGATTTGGTTTCTTTTGGTTTATTGATGGTGAAATGCCACTTAATATAGTTTAGAGCAATGATTCTCAATTACTGTACATGAGAATTACCTGGCGAGAGAGCTTGTTAAAACACAGATTACTTGACCAGAGATCCAAATCAGTAGATCCCAGGCAGGGGCCAAGAATTTACATTTCTAACAAGCTCCCAGTGATGTGATGCTGCAGGTCTAGGGATCACCTTGCGAACCATTTATTAAGGGCCTCTCTTTTTGAGTTGTTCTGTTAGTTTAAGTGAATCACCGCACCCACAGGACAACACCCACCTCTCCAGCTACATACCCATATAGCCTTTGCAAGCTATTAATGAGGATTACTAGGATCTCAAACCAAAAAAAAAAAAAAACCAAACCCACTGCTGTCAAGACAATTACAACTCATAGTGACCCTATAGGACAGAGTAGAACTGTCCCATAGGGTTTCTAAGGCTGTAAATCTTTATGGAAGCAGATTGCCTTATCTTTCTCCAGTGGAGTCGCCGGGTGGGCTTGAACCGACCACTTTTTGGTTAGTAGCCAAGCACTTAACCACTGCACCACCAGGAGCCCACAGATGCCTATTACCAACATTAAAGTACACAGTTAAGCGCTCGACTGCTAACCTAAAGGTTGGTGGTTCCAACCCACCAGTGGCTCTGAGGTAGAAAGACCTGGCGATCTGCTCCCATAAAGATTACAGCCAAGACAACCCTGTGGAGCAGTTCTGGTCTGTCACATGGGATGCCTATGAGTCAAAATTGCCTTGACGGCACTGCCCACTTGGGAAAACTTGAAATGAATTTAACTCATCCTTTCATCTATTCTGTGAACTGTAAAGTAGTCAAAGAACTTTGGGTTAGAGATATCTTTATACTATAACCATAGACCTATTTTTTTTTTTTTTAATTTTAATCCCTCAATGATTAAAAAAAAGAAAAAAGAAAAAACCTCAAAAGGTGAACATTTCCTCCTCCTCCAGTTTCTCTTGTTAATTTGTTTCTAGTTAAAGCATCTTTCTCAACAAGGATAAGTGAATAGCTGATGTTTACCAAAGGGTAACTTGACTTAGAAGGTTGGTATTTTGAAAAAAAAAGAGGAGAAAAGAATCAATAAAACCATAAAGTGTGTCAACAGTCTCATATTCATGCTGTTGTGGGTAGTCTTAGATATCAGTTAGCAAATTGTCTTCTTTATGTTGACATTTAACAGGGAAAGAATAGGAGGAAAGTAGAAGTGTTAAAAGTAACAACATTCTTTTTTCCCCACTCCCTTCAGTGAGGTTATTTCATAGGTTTGTAAAACAGGCTGTTTTGTCACATTCTGTATCCATCCTGAGGTCCCTCAACCTCCTAAATGATTTTTTACATGTAGATACATTAAAGTTCACTCTTTGTACAGTGGATTTTGACAAATGCATGGTGTTGTGTATCCACGATTACAGTGTTATACAGAATAATTTCACCACCCTAAAAACTCCCCTGTGCTTCACCTATGTAATCCTTTCCCTCTCCACTGGAATCCCTGGCAACCACTGATCCTTTTACCATGTCTATAGTTTTGCCTTTTCCACATTATAATATAACTGGAATCGTAGAGTTTATGTTTCTATAAATTTCCTTTTCAGACTGGCTTCTTGCATTCAGTAATACATGTTTAAGATCCGTCCATGTCTTTTTGTGGCTCGAATGCACATTTCTTTTTATTGCTAAATAATATTCCACTGTATTGATGTACTACAGTTTGTGTATTCATTGAAGGGCAGTCTTGGTTGCTTCCAGTTTTTGTTGATTATGAATAAACATCTGTTTGCAGGATTTTGCATGGACATAAGTTTTCAAATTAGTTGGGGAAATATATAGAAGCGCGTTTGCTGGATCATCTAGTAAGACTACTTAGCGTCAATGATTTTGAGTACAAAGAAATAACTGTAAATTTCCCTTTAAATAAAATTAACATGCTGTCTTGGGATGCAATGAAAATTACTTCCGTATGTGAATTTTGATTCATGTAAGTCTTAGAATTGAATTTTAGTGCAATTTTCTTTTTGGGCTCTCATAGTTACATAAACAAGTTGGATGGAGTTTGAAAAAGGACAAGTTCCTGGGCTTGGCATTAGAAGACAGTATTTATCCTCTATCCTTTACCAGCTCTATAATATCAGATAATCTCTGTGAATTTCAGTTTACTGTTTTGCAGATAAAGTAATATGAGGTAACTTTATTTTATTAAACTTCACATCTCTAGTTGTGTAAGATTGCTGGAGTATCTTATAACTAATGGCAACATTCTGATTTTGCCTCTTAGTAGATCCTCGTGTAAATAGTCTAGCTTCAGCAATAAGCTGTGATAAATTTTTTTCTTTTAAAGCCAGAATCAGCCAATCTAGAAATATTAACCCCAACTACACACACACACACACACACACACACACACACACACACACGCACACATTTTGCCTTCACTTCCCCCATGTTAATCTTGTATCAGCTTTCTCTGTTTAGGTTTTTTTCTTTTATGTTTGTTTTTATTTTCAGGGAAGGGATGTTTTCTTTGCCAACTTACGTTTGAATAAAATCATTTTCATGTTGCCACGGTTTTCATAGATTCAAATCCAGTAATATAGTTTTATGAAGACTAGGCTTTTTTTTCCTTTCATTTTTCTCTAGTCAACATCTATTCCCCACCCCCACCCCCAACAATAGCTTGTGTTTGCGTAGGGCTGACTTCAGTCTTCAGCTCCAGGGTTGACTATGTGACCCAAGCTTGGCCAGTGAAAGTCAGCCCTGAGACTTTGTCTTGTCCTCTTAGGAAATAAATGGTCCTCTGCTCCACTTGCCAACTTGATGAGTAAGCCTGAAGCTTTTGGTGGTTATTTTTACCATCAAGTGAAAAGAACCTGACTGAGAAACAAGCCAATCCCGAGAAAAACAGACATGAAAGATGGAAATTGACATCGTTTGAGAACCTAGATCTTTCCTGCTCTTTTCCTTCTCCTTGTCGCCTTATCATGGAATAAAAGTGTCCTCTGTTTTGGAAAACCTTCCCTGATCCTCTCATTAAGAGTCTTTCTTTTGTACTCTAATATACTTTGTCCTTCCAGTGAACTTGCTGTTTTTAACAGTGTATTAAAAATTATCTCTTGATATGACTAGACAGCTAGACATTATGTTCTTCACTATTGTTCTATTTACCTGAGTTGTGCATTGCCACATATCAGCTGATAGTTCCATGGAGGAGTTGTGTGCCACATTAATAAAAATTAAACTTGTTTTAAAAGGAATTAGCAAAAGTAATTGTAGTATAATATAGTTTTTTTTCCCCATATCCTGAATATCGTTACAAAAATTATATAAAATAGTTTGCTTTGGAATGAATAGAAGGTATTATGATGTTTTAGGTAATCATAGGGAGTAACATATAAGTATATATTTAGCATTCACCATGTTTTAGTTTTGAATTCATTTGGTAATGAATAATCTTGCTATTTTGATGAGGTATCAGCTACAGTTATTTATTTTAAAGAAATAAATTTTGTCTGAAGCATAGGCATGGTCTTACACACATCGTATGATTACACAGCATGAGCCATGGGTCTTTGAGAGACTATTATTGTCTGGAACATACTTTGAGAATTGTAAATGAGTTTATTTACTAAAGAAAGCCTTGCAATAGTTTTATATTCGGAAATAATATTTTTTAAAAAAACATTTATTGAGCACCTATTATATGTCAGGCATTGTGCTAAGACACTGTGCTAATTTGGTCACATCATTTAAATTTATTCTTTAAATTGACTCACTTGAGCCCTTACCTGTCTTATTAAAGGAAGTAAATTATCTTTGTGGTGAGGCTTGTCTCAAACCTCCAACTAACCACCTGAATTGAATTGTTCATAAAATCTGGGGCTGTACTCAGTCCAAAGGGTAGTAATGGGGTGAGATATGATTGGCCCACTACTGTCATAGAATCTACTGTCACTGAGATAGATGGGTTTTCTGGTTTCTGCCCAGTCTGCAAACATGTTCCCTGGCTGCAAAGATACCTTTTATGGCTGCTATAATAAATTACCACAAATTTAGTGACTTACAACAACACAAATTTTATTATATCATAGTTCTTTAGGTCAGAAGGCTGGATTGTCTCAACTGGTTTCTCTGCTCCAGGTCCCAAATGGCTGAAATCAAGACATGTTCTTGCCTTGAGGCTCTGGGGGAGAATCTACATCTAGGATCATTCAGGCTATTGGCAGAGTTGAAGTCCATGTGGTTGCTGGCTGTTGGCTAGGGATCCGTCTCAGCTTCTAGAGGCTGCCCGCATTTCTTGGTTTGGGCCTCCTGTCTCTCCATCTTCAAAGCCAGCAAGGACAAGTTGAGTCTATCTTGCTTTGAGTCTCTCTGATCTGCTCTTCTGCTGTCTTCAGCTACTTTTAAGGGCCCAACTGATTAGATTGGGCCCACCCAGTTAATCCAGGATAATCTCTTAAACTCCAAAACTTTGGATCTGCAAAGTTCCTTTTGCCATGTGATGTAACAAAAAAGATAATAGATAACAATATTAAGAAGGCCAGTATTTGGGAAGCTTCTGATGATTAAACCAAAAACCCATTGCTATCTAGTTGATTCCTACTCATAGGGACCCTATAGGAGAATAGAACTGCCCAATGAAGTTTCCAAGGAGCAGCTGGTGGATTCGAACTGCTGATCTTTTGGTTAGCAGCCCAGCTTTTAACAACTATACCACCAGGGCTCCTTCTGGTGATTAGGGCATGGAAATTCGAAGGTGGGGGATGGGCATGCTTCGGCTTACCATACCAGGTTGCAGCTTTTTTTGGTTCATACCAAAAGGTAAAGTCTCTCCCTCATCCCACTCTCTTATTTTTTTTTATTTTTTTATTTTTTACAGTTGGCAGTTTATCTTGTATGTATTCCTGAACACACACAGAGTCAACTATTGTTTCATAATGCACAATTTTGCTTCATAACACACAACGGCTGGTCAGAGGTACATCTTGCATCAGCTGTACCTTCTGCCACAAGCTCTCAAATCCTGGTATTGAGTGCAGATTGTTAGCCTACATGCTTTCTTTTTTTCTCCTTCTTGAACATATCTCCTTTGTATTGTGGAGGAAGGGGTCTTGGTCAGCTGCCTCCCAGAAGCGTCTTGATTTCCTTATGCAGATTTATTTCCTTTCTTCCTAGGAATCAGCTGTGTATGACAGGAGTGGAAACTCCCTCAAACTGTTGATAAAAGGATTAAATGAGCTAGTATATGGCTAATGATAAGGAGGTGGTTATGAGCATAGGCTCAGAAGTTAGAGTGCCTGGATTCAAAGCTCATCTCTGCAGCTAAGGGGTGCAGTGGTTAAGAGGTACGGCTGCTAACCAAAAGGTCAGCAGTTTGAATCCACCAGCCTCTCCTTGGAAACTCTGTGGGGCAGTTCTACTCTGTACTGTAGGGTCACTATGAGTCGGAATCGACTCAATGGCAACGGTTTTGTTTTGTTTTTGGTTTTATAAGTTATATTCACAAGTTACTTAACCTCCCTTTGGCTGAGTCTGCTCATCTGTAAACTTAATCAAGTTGCTGTTAGAATTAAATTAATACAGCTAAATGGCTTAAAGCAGCGCTAGGCCCACAATAATCACACAGTCAATGCTAGCTATTATTATTTGCAGAATAAGGTGGTGGGTGAAGGTATGCTTTGGAATTAGGCTGCCTGGGTTTAATCCCACCTTCACCGATGACTAGCTTTGTGTCTTTGGATAAAAGTTACTTAAAGTTTCTGTGCCTATTTCCTCATAAATAAAATGGAAATAATAATAGTTTTCATGTTATAGTGTTTTATGTGTGTGAAAGTCATGAGACAAGGAGAAAAAAGTCTGGTATTTTGTAAGTGCTTGATAAATTTTAGCAGTAATTATATTACTACAATCATGAGATGCTCTTTGACTGATGAATGGAAAGGATCTATTCTTTGGTGACTAGCAGGCTCTACTTGATATAGAAAAGGATGTCATAATTTTTTTTTTCAATATCATAATTATCCCTCATCCTATTTATTTTTTTTTTACAGATACACAGACACACACACACACGTAATACAACTCCATTGTCAATTACATGCATTGCAAGTGTCTCCTTCCAGTTTGTGACTTGCCTTTTCATGGTGTCTTTTGATGAACAGAAGTTCTTTATTTTAATGTAGTCATTAATCTTTTCTTTTATGGTCAGAACCTTTTTGTCTTGTTTAAGAAATTTCCATGGTACGTGGTTAAAAGAGGTTCTCCTGTGTAATCTTTAAAATGTTTGATGTTTTGCATTTTACATTTAAATTATTAATAATCCAGAACTTATAAAGGGAATTCAACTTTTTTTCCCATATGAATAACCAATTTTCCCAGAACCGTTTGTTGAATAGTTTCTGCCTCCTCCAGCCATCTCTGCTACCCAAAACTCTGTGTCTCCTGGCTCAGTAAGCGGTAAGTTTTTCTGTTATACTGTCTTAATTATTCTTATGTCTTGGAAACTGTTGTGTTTATGTATCTGATAGAGCAAGTTCTTCCACCTTCTTATTTGGTGCCATTTCTTTAATCGCACTGTCAAATTTCTTAAACATCTGAGCTTTGAATTTGATTTGAATTGTATTAAATCTGTAATTTAGGAAATACTGCCATCTTAATGACATTAATATTCTAATTTGTGAGCATGGTATATCTCTCTTTATTCAAGTTTTTGTAAATATCTTTCAGAAACGTTTTATGATTTTCTCCCTAAAACCTTTAAACTTCTTTGTTAAAAAAAAAATTTATCCCAGTTGCCTTTTTTCTGGACGTTATTGCTACTGCAAATGTTATATATTTTTTAAAGGCAGTGTAAGGATTAGAAAGGAAGAACAAAGTTCTCATCATTCACAGTTGATGAGATTATCTGTATGGAAAGCCAAAAATAATCTAAAGATAAGTTATTAAATTTTATGAGTGTTTATCAATTAAAATGAATAAACAAAATCATCTATATTTCTGAACACCTGTAATAAGGAGTTAAAAGATGATGATGATGATGATGATGATGATACTTTTAAGATTCATAGATTCAATGTAATTCTTTTCTTTTTTTAAATTGTGCTTTAGATGAAAGTTTACAGCTCAAGTTAATGTCTCATACAAACATTTATACACACCTTGTTATGTGACCCTAGTTGCTATCCCTGTAATGTGACCGCACATTCCTCCTTTCCACGCCAGATTTCCTGTGTCCATTCAGCCAGATCCTATCCCTTGCTGCCTTCTCATCTTGCCTCCAGACGGGAGCTGCCCATTTAGTCTAGTGTATCTACTCGAACTAAGAAGCACACTTCACGAGTATCGTTTTATGTCTTATAGTCCAGTCTATCCTTTGTCAGAAAAGTTGGCTTCGGGAATAGTTTTAGTTCTGGGTTATCAGAGAGTCCAGGGGCCATGTCTTCTGGGGTTCCTCCAGTCTCAGTCAGATCATTAAGTCTGGTCGTTTTACTAGAATTTGAGTTCTGCATCTCACTTTTCACCTGCTCCATTGGGGACTCACTGTTGTATTCCTTGTCAGCGCGGTCATTGGTGGTAGCTGGGCACCATCTAGTTCTTCTGGTCTCAGGCTGAGGAAGACTCTGGCTTATGTGGCCCCTTTAGTCTCTTGGGCTAATATTTTCCTTTTGTCTTCGGTGTTCTTCATTCTCCTTTGCTCCAGGTGGGTTGAGATGAATTGATGCATCTTAGATGGCTGCTCACTAGCTTTTAAGACCCCAAAGGCCACTCACCAAAGTGGGATGCAGAACATTTTCTTAATCAACTTTGTTATGGCATTTGAGCTAGATGTTCCCTGAAACCATGGTCCCCAAACCCCTGACCCTGCTACACTGTCCCTCGAAGTGTTTGGGTGTGTTCAGGAAATTTCTTAGCTTTTGGTTAGTCCAGGGGTACTGACTTCCCGTGTATTGTGTGATATCCTTCCCTTCACCAAGATAATTCTTGTCTATTATCTAGTTAGTAAATTCCATCTCCTTCCTTTCCCACCCTTGTAACCATCAAAGGTTTTCTTCTGTGTTTAAACCTTTTCTTGAGTTCTTATAATAGTGGTCACATACAATATTTATCCTTTTTCAACTGACAAATTTCACTCAGCATAATGCCTTCCAGATTCATCCATGTTATATTTCACTGATTCATCATTTGTCTTTATCATTGCAGAGTATTCCGTTGTGTGAATAAGCATTAATTTGTTCATCCATTTGTCCAACGGGCAACTAGGTTGTTTCCATCTTTTTACTATTGTGAACAGTGCTGCAATGAACATGGATGTGCATGTATCTAGTCGTGTGACGGCTCTTATTTCTCTAGGATGTATTCCAAGGAATGGAATTGCTGGATCATATGGTACTTCCATTTCTAGCCTTTTAAGGAAGTGCCAGATCGATTTCCAAAGTGGTTGTACCGTTTTACATTCCCACCAGCAGTGTATAAGTGTTCCTGTCTCTCCAGAACCTCTCCAGTACTTATTATTTCGTGTTGTTTGGATTAATGGTAGCTTTGTTGGGGTGAAATGGTATCTCATTGTAGTTTGATTTAGATGTATCTAATGGCTAATGATTATGAGCATTTCCTCATGTATTAGTTAGCCACCTGAATGTCTTCTTTGGTAAAGTACCTATTCCTATCCTTTGCCCATTTTTGAACAGGGTTATTTGTCTTTTCCTTGTTGAGATTTTGCACTGTCTTGAAGATTTTAGAGATGAAACCACAATCGGACAAGTTGTAGCCAAAAATTTTTTCCCAGTCTGTAGATTTTCTTTTTATTCTTTTGGTGAAGTCATTTGATGAGCAAGTGTGTGATTTTTAGGAGCTCCCAGTTATCTAGTTTCTCTTCTGGTGTTTGTACATTGTTAATAATGTTTTGTATTCTGTTTATGCCATGTATTAGGGCTCTTAGCATTGTCTCTATTCTTTCTTCCATGATTTTTTTAAATCATTTTTGGTTTTATATTTAGGTCTTTGATCTATTTTGAGTTAGTTTTTGTGCATGATGTGAGGTATGGGTCTTGTTCATTTTTTTTGCAGATGGATATCCAGTTATGCCAGCATCATTTGTTAAAGAGACTGTCTTTTCCCCAGTTAACAGACTTTGGGCCTTTGTCAAATATCAGCTGCTCATATGTGGATGAATTTATGTCTGAATTCTCAATTCTGTTCCATTGGTCTATGTATCTATTGTTGTACCAGTACCAGGCTGTTTTGACTACTGTGGCTGTATAATAGGTTCTAAAATCAGGTACTGTGGGGCCTCCTGCTTTGTTTTTCTTCTTTAGTAATGCTTTACTTATCCGGGGCCTCTTCCCTTTCCCTATGAAGTTGGTAATTTGTTTCTCCATCTAATGAAAAAATGCTGTTGGAATTTGTTTCAGGATTGCACTGTATCTGTAGATCGCTTTGGGTAGAGTTGACGTTTTCACAGTGTTGAATCTACCTATCCATGAGCAAGGTATGTTTTTCCACTTACGTAGGTCTCTTTTGGTTTCTTGCAGTAGTGTCTTGTAGTTTTCTTTGTATAGGTCTTTTGCGTCTCTGCTTAGATTTATTCCTAAGTATTTTATCTTCTTGGGGGCTATTGTAAATGGTATTGATTTGGTAATTTCCTCTTCGAGGTTCTCTTTGTTGGTGTAAAGGAATCCAACTGATTTTTGTATGTTTTTCTTGTATCCTGATACTTTGCTGAAATCTTCTATTAGTTCCCGTAGTTTTCTTATGGATTCTCTGGGGTTTTCTGTGTATAAGATCGTATCTTCTGCAAATAGAGATAGTTTGACTTCTTCCTTACCAATTTGGATGCCTTTATTTCTTTTTCTAGCCTAATTGCTCTGGCTAGGACCTCCAGCACAATGCTGAATAAGAGTGGTGATAAAGGGCATCCTTGTCTGGTTCCTGTTCTCAAGGGGAATGCTTTCAAACTCTCTCCCTTTAGGATGATGTTGGCTGTTGGCTTTGTATGAATTCCCTTTATTATGTTGAGGAATTTCCCTTCTATTCCTATTTTGCTGACAGTTTTTATTATGAATGGATGTTGGATTTTGTCAAATGCCTTTTCTGCATCCATCGATAAGAACATGTGATTCCTGTCTTTTGTTTTATTTATGTGATGGATTCCACTGATTGTTTTTCTAATGCTGAGCCATCCCTGCATACCTGGTATGAATTGTGGTGAATTATTTTTTTGATATGTTGTTGAATGCTATTGGGTGGAATTTTGTTGAGGATTTTTGCGTCAATGTTCATGGGGATGTTGGTCTGTAATTTTCTTTTTTTGTGGTGTCTGTACCTGGTTTTGGTATCAGGGTTATGCTGGCTTCGTAGAATGAGTTTGGGAGTATTCCATCCTTTTCTATGCTCTGAAATACCTTTAGTAGTGGTGGTGTTAACTCTTCTCTGAAAGTTTGGTAGAATTCTCCAGTGAAGCTGTCAGGGCCAGAGCTTTTTTTTGTTGGGAGTTTTTTAATTACCTTTTCAATCTCTTGTTTTAGTATATGTTTATTTAGCTACCTCTGTTTGTGTTACTTTAGGTAGGTAGTGTGTTTCTAGAAATTTGTCCATTTCCTCTTGGTTTTCAAATTTGTTGGAGTACAATTTTTCATAGTATTCTATTATGATTGCTTTAATTTCACTTGGGTCTATTTTGATGTTGCTTGTGTCTCTTCTTATTTGGTTTATTTGCTTCCTCTCAAGTTTTTCTTTTGTCAGTTTGGGCAGTGGTTTATCAATTTTGTTGATCTTTTCAAAGAACCAGCTTTTGGTCTTGTTAACTCTTTCAATTATTTTTCTATTCTCTATTTAATTTAATTCTGCTCTGATTTTTATTATTTGCTTTCTTCTGGTGCCTGAAGGCTTCTTTTGCTGTTCTCTTTCTACTTGTTCTAATTGTAGGGTTAATGTTTTAATTTTGGCCCTTTCTTCTTTATGGATGTGTGCATTTATTGATATAAATTGACCTCTGAGCACTGCTTTTGCTGTATCCCAAAGGTTCTGGTAAGGATGTGTTTTCTTTCTCATTTGATTCTGTGAATTCCTTATTCCATCCCTAATTTCTTCTATAACCCAGTAGTTTTTGAGCAAGGTGTTGTTCAGTTTCCATGTGTTTGATTTTTTCCCCTTGCTTTTTCTGTTGTGATTTCTACTTTTATGGCTTTATGATCAGAAAAGATGGTTTGTAATATTTCAATGTTTTTGATTCTGTTAAGGCTTGCTTTATGGCCTAATATGTGGTCTATTCTGGAGACTGTTCCATGTGCATTGGGAAAGAAAGTATACTTGGCTGCTGTTGGGGGAGTATTTGATAAATGTCCATGAGATTGAGTTGATTGATTGCTGCATTTAGATCTTCCTTGTCTTTATTGAGCTTCTTTCTAGATGTTCTGTCCTTTACCAAAAGTGGCGTGTTGAAGTCTTCTATTGTTATTGTGGAGCTGTCTATCTCTCTTTTAAATGCTGTTATAGTTTGTTTTATGTATTTTGGAGCCCTGTCATTGGATGCATAAATATTTATTGTGGTCATGTGCTCCTGGTGTATTGACCTTTTAATCTTTATATAATAGCCTTCCTTATCCTTTGTGGTGAATTTTACTTTAAAGTCTATTTTTCAGAGATTAATATTGCCACTCCTTCTCTTTTTTGATTGTTGTTTGCTTGATATATTTTTTCCATCCTTTGAGTTTTAGTTTGTGTCTTTAAGTCTGAAGTGTGTCTCCGGTAGACAGCATATAGATGGGTCTTGTTTTTTTATCCATTCTGCCACTCTCTGTCTTTTTATTGGTGCATTTAGTCCATTTACATTCAGCATAATTATTGATAGATATGAGTTAAGTGCTGTCATTTTTATGTCTTCTGTGTGTTTTGTTGACAGTTTCTTGGTTCCACTTAATTTTCTGTGCTGAGTCTTTTTTTTTAACGTATTTTCTTTTCATCTTTGTCGTTGTTGATTTTGTATTTGCTGAGTCTTTATGTTTTTCATTTTGCTGTGCGGGTTTGTTAGTTTCCTTTGTGATTACGTTAATAGTTACCTGTGTTTTTCAAAGTTGAAACCAGTCTTTTATTTCTTTATATTGCCTTGACTTCCTTTCCATGCAAAACATCTATGAGTGCATTATTTAGTCCCTCTTTTTTGTTTTAATGTTGTCATCTTTTACATATTGACATCTCTGTTTTCCTATTTTCAGTGTTTTAACTTTGATTTATTTTTGTAATTTCTCTATCTGGCTTGATATCTGGTTGCTCTGTCTTGTGTTCTAGCGTTGAGTTGTTATCTGATATTATTGATTTTCTAACTGGAGGACTCCCTTTAGTATTTCTTGTAATTTTGGTTTGGTTTGTACAAGTTCCCTAAACTTCTGTTTATTTGGAAATGTCCTAATTTCACCATCATATTTTAGGGACAGTTTTGTTGGATATATATTTCTTGGCTGGCAATTTTTTTCCTTCAAGGCTTTATATATGTCATCCCATTGCCTTCTTGCCTGCATTGTTTCTGCTGAGTAGTCTGAGTTTAATCTTATAACTCTCCTTTGTAGATGACTTTTAGTTTATCCCTTGCTGCTCTTAAAAGTCTCTCTTTATCTTTGGTTTTGGCAAGTTTGATTATACTACGTCTTGGTGACATTTTTTTGGGATCTACCTTATGTGGGGTTTGATGAGCTTCTTGGGTAGATATCTTCTCATCTTCCATGATGTCAGGGAAATTTTCTGCTAATAAACCTTCAACAATTGTCTCTGTACTCTCTGTTATCTCTTCCTGTTCTGGTACTCCAATCACTCATAGGTTATTCCTCTCGATAGAGTCTCACCTAATTCATAGGGTTTCTTCATTTTTTAAAATTCTTTCATCTGATTTATCCTCAAATAAGTAGATTTGAAGTGCTTTATCTTCAGTCTCACTAATTCTGACTTCCATTGCCTCAATTCTGCTCCTGTGACTTTCTATTGAGTTGTCTAATTCTGAAATTTTATTGTTAATTTTTTGGATTTCTGTTTGCTGTCTCTCTATAGATTTTTGTTGCTTGTTAAATTTTTCATTATGCTTTTGTATAACCTTCTTAAGTTCCTCTGTTCCTTTATCTCTGTGTTTCTTGGCTTATTCTGCATTATGCCTGATCTCCTTCCTGATATCTTGAAGAGTTCTGTATATTAGTGTTTTACATTCTACCGCCAATAGTTCCAAGAAGTTCTCTTCCTCTGGAAGGTCTCTTGATTCTTTGTTTTGGTGGCGTGCTGAAGCTATCATGGTCTGCCCCTTTATGTGATTTGATATTGACTGTTGTCTCTACACCAGCAGTAAGTTATTATATTTGTTTATTTTATGTTTTCTTAATGTGTCCTTACTTCTTGTTTTGATATGCCCAAATCGGCTAGTCATGTGAGATAGTTTGATTATTGGCCTCTTTGAAGCTTTCATGTCCTTTTTCCAGGTGGCTAGAGCTATTACTAGGTATGTGAGCCCAGGAGTCTGTTTAGTTTTCTTGGATAGATTCAGCTCAGATGTCCAGTTCATCAGTCATTGAGTGTGTGGTACAGGCTCTCACCTACAGTTCTAGATGGACAAGGGTGATTGGAGTAGGCACAGGTAGCTGGCTGCAGTAGGGAGTCATGCACTGATTCTGGCAGAGGCTGACTGCTGCCCCTGAGTTTCTGGGTGGAAGGCGTGTGTGTCCATGTTCCCTAGAGCACGTAGGTAGGTGGATTTTGCAGCCAGACTGTGGACACCCATGCTGTTGGCTGTATGGACTGGGAGTCACCACTTATTCTTGGACCCCTGTCGCAGGTGGCTCAGTGGAGTGGGTGGAACCACCAGTTCTTAAGCCCCTGATGTGGGTAGGTGAGAACCCTGCTTAATGGGGAGGGCAGTGTCAAATGTCACGAATCTGCCACTCCCCTTTATAGCAAATACAGATGATAATAGGCTTCAGGTTATATACCCTGTTACACGGTGCTAGTGAAGGCCTATGCTGTTGACATGGGCTTACACAAGTCTATGCAGGGGTTAAAGGCATTCAAAGTCCAGGGACCCCTTATACCTGTGCCTAGGTGAAAGGGCTGTGCTTACCCTGAGTTCCCAGCTTAGGGGAGCTGGCAGATTATTTTTTCCTGTTTATTAATTTATTCCTTCTCCAAAGCAGGGAGAATGACTCAGGGCACACAATGGGTCCTGCTTCCAGCCCAGGGAGTGCAGCAATTGCTGAAGCAGACCTGGACCTGGAGCAGAGCAGGGCGGGGTCAGGTAAATGGGAGAGAGGTACCTCCCCAAAGGGTTTTTGGTTTTTTTCATCCACGTGGTAGGTTAGACACTTGTAGTTATCTTTTGCCAATTGAGCGCCGTTTCTTGTTCGTTCTGGAGGCTTGAGCCGACTCTGCTGTTCCATCTCTCCCAATGTGGAAAATGCATCCCGAGCGCCACTGCTTGCCTCACGATTGCACCAGCCAATGTAGCCTGCAGGGTGCCAATACCGGCCAGGCGGGTCTGGAAACTCCGTGTTGCTTCTGAACCCTCTCTCCCTCCCCCTGCCACTTGCCACTCAATCCAATTCCTCAACTTTGTCTTTGATGTTCGGGGCTCCTAGATTGTCACACATAATCGATTCATTTGTTTTTTTTTGGGTCTTTGTTGTAAGAGGGACCACAGGAAGTGTCTGACTATTCTGCCATCTTTGCCCCATCTCAATGTAATTGTTAAAAAATTAAAAAAAAGCAAAATCTAGTGAGGTTTTCTTGGAGAGAATTTGCTTTTTTTTTTTTATGTCAGGGGTTAAGGTATATTACCCATTGCCATCGAATGGATTATGACTCAGAGTGACCCTATTGGAAAAAAAAAAAAAAACTTATAGTGACCCTACAGGTCTCATAGCGACCCTGTAGGACAAGTAGAACTGCCCCATAGCGTTTCCATGGTGCACCTGGTGGATTTGAACTGCCAACCTTTTGTATTGCTGCTGCAGCACTTAATCACTACGTTACCAGGGTTTCCAGCAACGCTATAGGACAGAGTAAAACTGCCTCATAGGGTTTCCAAGGCTGGTAATCTTTATGGAAGCAGACTGCTACATCTTTCTACCGTGGAGCGACTTAGTGGGTACAAACTGCCAACCTTTCAGTTAGCAGCCAAACGCTTATCCACTGTGTCACCATAGGGCATATTGCTCATTGCCATCATCAAGTCAATTCCTACTCATAGTGACAGTGTAGGACAGAGTAGAACTACCCCATAGGGTTTCCAAGGCTGTAAATCTTTATGGAAACAGATTGCCACATCTTTCTCCCCTCAGAGTGGCTAGTGGATTCAAACCACCGACCTTTTTGTTAGCAGCCAAGTACTTAACCCTGCACTACCAGGGCTCCTTTAAGGCATGTTAGGATGTAGATTGTCATTAGCCCCATAAATAATCCAGCTTGATACAGATGTTTTAGATTCGATTACCCCACCAAGTAGCCTGACTCTGGCTCAAACTTTCAGATTCAAGAACCCTTACAGGGCAAAGGGCAACCCTGACTTTCAAGTTTGGTTATTGGTAACAGCTCACACTTAACTGTTAGGTTGAGTGTTGTAATTGTTTTTTTTACCATCCCCCACCCTTGGTCCTTGGAGATATCCCTTTCTCAAGAGGCTAGCACTACGTTAAAAAATGTATGTGTTGAAATTGATATAAGATCTAGCTGTTTCATAGAGGGAGAATCTTCTGAGTAATTTGTACACTGTTTTGCTTGCAGCTGAATTTGAGGCTAGCTTAATTCTTAAGCTCCTCCCCAATAAATGATGTTGTTGTTTTAATTAATTTTCTTCCTGTTATGTGTTTTAATTGGCAAAATTTTATTTGGTGAAGTATATGTGTTATTTAAAGCAAGTTTCTGTTTCCATAGCACTGGTTCTCTGTCCCACTCCATTGTGGTATTGTCATCATTCACTGAGGAAGAGAGCAGAGGTGGAACGCGGAGGGGGGCGGTGAGCCTGAGACGGACACCCCCATTTAGTGAGCATTCCTTTCTCACTTACAAATTACAGATCTAGATTATTCATCCATAGTTTGTGTTATGAATAACCATACTTTATACTTCGAATTGGAATCACAAAACCAAAACCAAACCTGCTGCCATAGAGTTGTTTAAGGCTCATAGTGACCCTATAGGACAGAGTAGAACTGCCTGATAGGGTTTCTAAGGAGTGGTTGGTGGATTCGAACTGCCAGTCTTTTTGGTTAGCAAGCAAACAAACACATGTGGTACATTTTTTGCTCTGCTGAATTCTTGTATAGAGGAATGACTTTTTACACGGTTAAATTATTGTGTGAATTTACAAATGTTCAAACACAGTGTTTCACAACAGTTCTATTTGATCCAACTTATTCTGAGGCATGCAGTTTTTGGAAAACAGTCATTTTTTGCAAGATTATGATGCTTTTATCCCTAATGATTTCAGCCTTCGGAGGCTAGGAATTAGATACTAATCTGAGAAGTTGCAGAATGAATGAAGTCTAGCTTGTATCAAGTCAGTTGGACATCTCTGAAGATAATTTTCAGAATCTGTATAATATGAGCTATACGAGGCAGAAATATTTCTAACCCCAATATTCACCTCACAGAAAGCATTTTGATAGTGTAGTGATGACTTGTATTATTATCACTTGAAATAGTTCATTGTAGACTATAATCATCTGAAATGTTTTTCTATGTATAGTTAATTGTGATTTTTACATTTAGAACAGTCTAAAACAAGTGCCCTCTGGGAATTGTAGTTCATTAGTAATGCTCCTTTTTATGTTGCTAATAGGTTACTGTTGGTGAATTATTAGCATTTTAATAAAACATTATTTGAACTGCTTTCTAGACTGATAAGAGAAGGCATTAATCGCTGTCAGACTTTACAGTTCTTTGAACTAGTATAAAGATTCACTTACTTTAAAATTGGTAGAATTGCTTATTTTAAAAGCAGTAAAATATAATGCCCCTTCTGCCCAATGTCAAGATAAGCTACTGTACTGTCATGTATAAAATGGTAAAATAAATATTTAATGTCATTTGCAAGTCACAGATGTGCTAACTGCCTTAAATCCTTTCTGGAGTAGAGGAGGTGTAAATCAATGAATAACAAAATGGAACATTAGTGCAGTAGTTACAGTTGGAATAAAAAAATTCTAACATTCTTTGCTAAGCAGTTTGTTACAAAATGATTCCGGCAGTTTTACTCTTGTTATCTCTAACACCTTTTGATGGTGTCACTCAAGATTAACAGAAAATGTCAGCCATTTATACTCAGCAGCTTTTTCAAGTATTCTAACTCAGAAAAATAAACTTAATAGGGAAGATTTATCCCACAAACTTGTGGTTTATATGGTATAAAATAGATATTTGTGCTGTTTTAGTGAAATGGAGTAAAGCACATAAATGGCTTTTATCATACATGTATGTATATAGATATAAATATAGATATATCTATCTTGAATGATGTAGAATAGATTCTACATGAAAATGAACAAGATGATTTCAATCTAGGTAGTTTCAGTTACCTAGTAAAGCTCAGCTGGGTTGTTTTGTTAGTTTGTATTGTTTTGCTTTTTATTTTTAGGTATATTTTATTGAAAAACTTAGTGTTCAAGTTGTACAATAAATAAACCTTGGAAATACTGTATTTCCATTTATATAATACAAGGTTTACTGAATTTAAATTCTGTATAAATATATGAACTCTATGACTATAGCCTCAAAACGGCAAAATAGAAAAACGCAAAAATATCAAGCATCATTAACAAGAATACATGTCGTATCTATATTCTCAGTAATAGTATTGGCATAGCATGATGTAATGTAATGATAGGAATTTTTTTTCCCTCAAAAAGTGGTGTTCATTTATTTTTAAAACGGAAGAATAAATGGCAAAGGTGTCCATCCCTGTGATCCCTCCCCTCCCTGTTCCAGCTTCTCTTCAGTCCTGGGATTGGACCCTGGCTAGGGCCAGCATCTGCCTCAAATGAGGTCAGCAACACATTGAAGGGCATTTCCTCAATGGAAGTGTTGTAGAAGATTTCATTGTCCTGAAAAGTTCTCTTGTCTTCTGTAACCATGTTGATAGCCACACCCTCATGGCCAGAATGCCTACCGTGACTGATTCTCTGGATATAATTTTCACATTGTGTGGGAAAGTCATGGTTGATGACTAAAACAATCTGCTGTACATCATTGCCTCTGGTCCATGTCAAGAAAGATGTCAATTTCAGCATGTGAGTGGGGAGACAAGGGAACATATTCTGTCCGCTCAAAAGGTCAAAATAAAACATTTCCTCACCCCCACAGACCTTGGACATGCCAGATTTTATTCCAAGTTCTTAGGGGTGGAGTGAGGGAGTACTACGTGGCCCCTTGGAGAGGGAATCACCTTGGAATATTTAATATTCAAGAGAAATACAGATGAACATTCTGGGTAAAAGGACAGTAATGTCCTCCCATGGACATTACTGGAAGGTCACTAACATAATATTCTTTTATAACCTTCGTGTCCACAACTTTATGCAGATCTTTTATGAGCCCTCATCAGTTTCACGTTTTGTCTGTATATATTGCTAACCTCTTGAGTCATTTAGCCAGTGGACTTAAGCACTAGGGTCTTTAATTGATATTCACCATTACTTTTTTGGTATTATTTTTATTCGTTTGATTTATGTATTTCTAAAAGCCTCTTTAATTTTACTTTTTTTGTAGTAAGATAAAAACCAAGCCAAACCAGACCCACCCCATGTAGTCCATTCCGACTCATACCAACCCTATAGAATGAAGTAGATTTGCCCCATAGGGTTTCCAAGGCTGTAATCTTTTACGGAAGCAGACTGCACATCTTTCTCTTGTAGAGCGGCTGGTGGGTTTGCACTGCCAACCTTTTGGTTAGCAGCCAAGCTCTTTAACCAGTGTGCCACCATATAAATAAATAAATGAAAATTTCACTGTGTCAACAATGCTAACAGCCAGGGAAAAGCACGATCAGTTAGTAGAGCTATGATGTTCTTTTGGCATAAGTTTAACCAGTTGTTTGAGAAAAGTGCAATTTTTCCTGATACTGAAACCTGAGATCAGATTCACCCCATTGGTCTCATTAGTCCTTAAGAAGGAGACATTGTGATATAATAGATGGTCTCCTTAAACAGTCTCTTTAAAATAATATAACTTGAATATCCTGCTTTCATATTATACATAAAGCTCAGTTTCAAAACATAATATTTTGAATAAGAAATAATAACCATGGAGATTTTTTCTGAAGGATATACAGTTTATTCATTTATATTGTTTTGTTTTATACACTATAATTCACATACCATAAAATTTTTCAGTCTTTAAATAGTATAAATTTTGCCCTTGGGTTAAACCTAACTATCATAAAGTTGTGTGTTTGATTCAAGTAATTTTGGCCCATCTCAAGTACCAAAATATCATTATGCCACTGGCTTGCAAGAAGACCTAGGAGAAAGTGCCTAAATCATCACGCATGCACAACAATTATGATACATAGAAAAGATGAATGAATAAAGACAATCTATTCTTTTTTGTGTGTGTGTGTGTGCCTTCCGGAGGCTTATTTATTTCAATGTTTTCTAGTACACATGGTTTAGAAATTTTATTTATTTTTGTTGATCTTTAAGCATATTTCTTGGCCTGATTTCAGTTGAGGTAGGCAATATCTCATCATTCTTTGTGTTTGGGATCCAGATAGAGCAGAGCAATGGACAGTACAGGTTTTGGAGTCAAGCAGAACTGAGTTTGGCTTGAGGCTGTGCTGGATTTTAACTGTGGACATTAGCCTCATTGTCATCTCTTCATCTGTAAAATGGGTATGTTACAGTACCCACTTCACAGGGTAGTTGAGAGAATTGAGTGAGACAGTGCAGGAAAAATACTTAGCCTTGCACATAAGTTCTCAATACAAATTTTATTGTAGTTGATACTCAGATTGGTTTTTTTCTTCGTGCTAAATAAGCCTAATTTCTTTAATCTGATGGTTCAGTTATTCTATTAATGTTCTTAATTTCAATTGTGAGCTGAAGAAATATTTATAGCCTAGTGAAAATATGTGTGATAGATTAATAATGTCATCTAATTACTAGGTTAAATATTGCTTTGTGTTACTAATTCACTTAAAATGTTATATTATTTACACTGTTATTGGGCCTAGTGAAATAAGTTCCCCAGAAAGATGGTGCTTCTAATATTTTCTTAGAAATGTTATATTTGTTGAAGAAGTGGTCAGAGTTTTTTTAAATTTCAGACTAAGTTCATTTTGTGAGTATGTGCAGAGTTTCAGCTAATCAAATTTTATTTATAGATTTTTATATCCCAGTGGTGCTAAATAAAGTGAATTTTGCAAGATTATGGTTTCACAGACTTGAATGTTATTAAGTCCCAAGAATAAAGAATGCTGACTTAGAAGTCAGAAGACCTGTGTTCTCATTCGGATTCCCTCAGTTATTAGTTTGTGACCTTGGGCAAGTCGTTTAATTTTGCCAGGTTTCATTTTCCTCATCTTTTCTTGACTCCCCACCTCACAAAGACATTATGAAGGGGAAATGAGAAAACATCTGAGAATAGTAAAAACTGTTGAAATGTAAGATATTATTTTTTTGTGTAAGGCAACATTCTATGATGCTATTTTTTTAGATGAGATTATAACGTAGGCTAAGACCATGAAGATATGTCTTTTCACCTTTTTATTCCAAATCCATTTCAGAACTATTCAGGAACTTCTTTTAATTAGTTTTTTAATAGCTCCGTTTGAAAGAAAATGTGCAAATCTGTCACCTAATAGCTTGGTATCTGTGCTCCCCTTTGCAGTATTTGCTAACAGTTTGGATTTCACCTACGCAGTTCTTCTAGTTGAAGGCACAGCTTGAGTAAATGCCAGCATTGACAGATAAGAATTGGGAGCCTTTATGAAAACAGCGAACTACCAGTGCTTACCTCTTTAGTTTGTGAGTCCAAGAGACTTCTGTTTCCTCAGCCATGTTGGTATATATGTATGTTAACATAACTTTCCTGAATATCCATGCCCCTCCTTGTTTTTTTCCTTTCTTGGTAAGTACCTGGAGCTTTTGGACCTTGGGGAATGTGTTGCAGCCTGTGCTTGGAGCTGGCAGGCTGGTGAGCTTTTTTTAGTGCTGAGTGTTCCACTGAGATCAATAGAAGTAGAAGTGGAGTCTCTCAGATCTCAGTTCTTGACACTTCCTGGTGCTTTGGGTGGAGTCAGATTTAAGTCTAGGCTGCTGGAGATTGTAAGAAACACCTTAAAAAAGCTCCATTGCTCTCCTGTAAATTCGGTTTGAATCTTGTAGAGCTTCACAGGTTTTTAAAGCTTGTAAAGTTCAGTTTCTTGAGGTAAGAAGAGATAGAAAAGTCGTTTTCAGCATAGAGAAAACTAAGGATGACAGTACTTAAGATAGTCCAATTATATGTTTACCTGTACATCTTTCATAATTTGATATACTTTTCCACTTATAATTCTTGAGGAATTAATATACAAATGACTTCAATCTCCATAAGAGACATGCATGATGTGAATTATTTTTGCAGTTGGTTTTTGTTTGGTTGGTTGTTTTTAATCATTGTGCTTTTCTGTATCAGTAACTCACACCCCTGGTGTTCTGATGTTAATATTAACGGAACAGTCTAATTTATGTATGAAATTTGTGGAGGAAAAACCTCATTATCGACTGTTTTTTAGTTAGTTTAATTTTGATTTTCAAATATTGAGTCCAGTTTATATGCCTGTTCATTGAAATGGCAATTTTATACATGTGATAATGGTACTTACCTTTACATGTATCATACAATACAATTTTAAAATGCTTCCATATGCGTCATTTCATTCCAGTTCTTGCAAAAACCTGTTGAGGTTAGCATTACTGTCTTAATTTACAGATGAGGAAATGATTCCCAGAGAAGGTAACCTACATTCTCAGAGTCACACAGGGAATTAATGGACTCCATGTTTCCTGACTGCCTGTCCCGGGCACTTTTTTCTGTGTATTACATACAGGATGACCAAGAGCCCAAGGACTGGAGATGCACGTGATGTGTGTGTGTGCACGTACACGTGTATGTGTTTGCATTTTCCCCTAAGCTGTTTCTAGTTTCTTCCTTTTCTTTTCTGATAATTTTATTGTGGTAGTGCTGATGTGTGTTTTCTTTCTTTTTCTCTTTCCTATCTTTTGTGGGTGTTTGTGTGTATAAATGCATGTGCAGTATATCAAAATATAGCTTGAAGCAGTGAGAAGATTAGTTTTTAATCATCTAAGTTTGACAGCAGAATGGGTGAAACTCCTGGCTGAAAAGAAGATTTTAAGATATCTGTGGCTGTTACTTCTTATTTCAATGGATAACAGAATTTTCTTATAATATAGTTAAAGAATGAACTTGGTGATGTCAAAGTCTGTTTCTCTGAGTTAATAAAAACAAAAAATCTTCAACTTCCTAAGGTAGACAGCAGTTTATTTTAAGGAGGTTATGTGTCAGAACCCTGGTGGTACAGTGGTTAAGAGCTACAGCTGTTAACCAAAAGGTCAGCAGTTCAAATCCACCAGCTGCTCCTTGGAAACCCTATGGGGCAGTTAGTTCTACTCTGTCCTCTAGAGTCACTATGAATCGGAATCGATGCGATGGCAGTTGGTCTTTTTTTTTTTTTCTTTAAATGTGTTAGGTAACTGTTAAACTAGCTCATTGTCCCCCAGACCTGATACCAAATCCCTTTCTTTCACGTTTCCTAGCAACTGACTCCCACGTGGAGGATGCAAAGTAAAGCCATCAGGGGCCTGCTTTGCATTTCTCAAGCAGCATCTGAGAAATGGTACCCAGACTACATTATTTCTCTTCACGGTTTCTACTAAAAGCTTGCCTTTTAGGGTTATTAGTTTCTAAAAAAGGGTAATCCTAAAAGACTGTCATGAAAAATTCACTAGTGAAGATAAAACATCAATATCAAGTTATTAGAAATTTTCATCAGGAATAATATTTTTTTGAATAGTCATTGCTGTTTCTGTATACCTTGAAATGATGATTACAGGTATAAGGAAATGAAATAAATTCTATTTTATATTTGAGAATTAAGTTCTTTATTAAGGTTGTTTTTTTTTTTCTTTTTTAATATGAGGCTTTTCCTCTTAGATGCCTAAGTACCTGTTCATAATTGTACAAAAAGATGTATCTTCAGTTTTTTTCTTAAAGGAAAGAATGACAGTGTGCTTTAAATATGTCACATATATATGTATGTGTATCTACACACACTCAACTTCTTTTTAACACATATGTATGAGTTTTAAACCATTAGATTGGAAAATTGAAAAATGCTCTTTGACCTAAATAATAAATTATATTTTGTTTAAGCAAAGAAGAATAACCACAACCTAGACCCATATAAAAATGAGAAATTGATAATAATTTGATGCTTTCACATTTAACACCTTTTTAAAAATAGAAACTAGTAATTTGTACTTTTATATGTTGTATTTTTATTGTCATTTAGTCTCATCATTTAATTTTGGTGGTCTAAAATGTAAAGTATAATAACATTTACCTGTTAATAATACTAAGATATATCTAATAGAATATATTTATAATGTAAGTTTTTTTTAAGATTTTTGTATGACAGGAATCTGAAGTGATGTCTCTTCCATTCTTGACTGTCACTCTGCCATTTGCCATAATTGACCCTGTGAACAGGAGTTGAAGAGGAAAGAAAAGAGGTTGGGGAAAAGTGGCTAAAGAGGCAAGACAAAATCAAATGAAAGATGAAGATGAGTAAAAATAAGGACGAGCAAAAAAGTAGAGCAGTGGAATTTAGCCAAGCTACTCTATCTTTCACCCCACTCCCTCTGTAAAAGTAGCATTCAAACATTCTCCTGCCCAGTATTGAGTTTGCTGATCAGCCCTCTCAAAAGCAACTGATGGTGGTGGTTGAATCAGGCTAGAACCTAAAGTGGAAACCAGTGTTATCCATGGAATATCCAAATGAAAAAGAGTAAGGGTTGAAAGCATGGCATAACCACATAGGTCCTTAAGTATAAAATGAGCGCTTTTTTCTTTTTGTATAAAAAGAAGGCCTGAAGTAGAACAGGTGCTTCCTAAAAGCCAGTCTGTGGACCAGTGTTGGACCATAGCGAAATTTCCCTTGATTTGCAGTCAATTTAGAAAATTAAGTATTTTACATCTGATTCATT
Source organism: Dugong dugon (assembly GCA_030035585.1). Classification (NCBI taxonomy): domain Eukaryota; kingdom Metazoa; phylum Chordata; class Mammalia; order Sirenia; family Dugongidae; genus Dugong; species Dugong dugon. The sequence goes on from CM057465.1 coordinate 159,989,113, forward strand.
ATATAATCTTGAAGTTTGTGGAGTTCAAATATGAAACGATTTTATTTTTCTCTACTCATTGCCCCCGACTGTGCATTTCCTCATAAACAACAGAGTCTACAAATTCTGTTCTCCATTTCTTAGAGGTCCATCTGGCTTAAAACTTCAGTTTTATATGTGAATCAAAGCTTTCTCCTTCATCTCCAGTGGTCTCAAAATGTCATGATTGTCCTGCTAAATGATAGTTGCCCAGGCTACTCCATCGCTTTACCCTACTTCCACCGTCTTCCATTCCCCATCTCTTACACCTGCTGCCAGTTCTCTTCCCTTCCTACTCAGATAGATACAGGAAGAGATCAGGAAGGCTACTTCCCAAATACATGCCAGGCTAGGCATTGGGAGGTAGGTCTTCCATTCATGCAGGCAGCTCCCAACTTTATAATTTTCTTGGTCCCTCATCTGTTGGCTTTGAATGTGAGAAATACCACCTCTCTTCAGAATATGAGCTACTTAACTGTCTCTTTGTCCTCCAGAGCTTTGGGCTGTATTCACCACATCAATTCAGGGCCATAAAAATGTTCCCACTCACCATCCTATTATTACTTCATGCGTGTTGGTATAAGGCCATGAACTGTTCTTTCCTTGAATGAACTAATCCTTATTCTAAAATTATATTCTTACTACATTTTTTGGTTCTTTTCTTTCTGAAATTGTAATAGTAGATGGTAGGTGCTTTATATTTGTTTTCTAATGGCAAAATAATAAGTTTCCAGCCCTTTTAGCTTTCATATCCTGATATGGTGAGCCTGAAAGGTCTCCAGGTACACCTTTACATCTTCTTTGACTTTGATTATGCTTAAGATCTGACTGTGCCACTTGTTGCCACAAAGCTGATTTAAAAAGGAAAGAGAAACAGTTGTAGCAGGGATTACAGCTTTATCCAAAATACCTACCACCACTGAACTTTCCATGTCTGGCCTCCACTACCTCAGCAATGGCAGCATCTGTGAGCTTGCCCAGGGCTGAGGGTGGAGGCGGGTCAGTGAAGGGAGGAAGGCAGTGGTGAAGAACCTTTTATTCACAAAGTTGGTAAGGGAACTGATATAGCCTGAGGAGAGCTGAACCAGACCCATACAAGAAGGTACTCTTGATAAAGTCCTACAATAACTGGTAGGTAATTAGCAGAGGTTGATTCCTTTTTAAGAAGCCCTGCTGACACAGTGGTTAAGGGCTTGGCTGCTAACAAAAAGGTCAGCAGTTTGAACTCAATACCTGCTCTGAGGGAGAAACATGTGGCAGTCTGCTTCCATAAAGGTTATAGCCTTGGAAACCCTATGGGGCAGTTCTACTCTGTCCTGTAGTCAGAATCGACTCGACAGCAACGGCTTTGGTGTTTTGCTTTTTTGGATTCCTTTATTAGCAGGTGAGGATAATAGCCAGTGAAACGTTATTTCACTATGCTGTAAATGTAGAAATAAATCTTTTGAATGATACTAATACCTGTTTATGAAATGTATAAACGTGTAAATGAATGAATGAATGAATGAATGAATGTGGAGGTAGTGAACAACCTGATTCAGGACGAGTGGGAAAGCTGTGTGACTGTCCATGCCAAGTGTGGGCAGAAGGTGGGGTAGGGGGAGGAGAGGTAACGAGAGTCTTGAAAAAATAGGGAACACCTGGGCCTTGATGCCTATGTTTCTACATTTAATACAATTGAGACTAATTTGAGTGTGTGTTTATGTGAGTTTAGGGATTTGAAAAGCTCTTATGCTTTGGCTTTTATTAAAGTTTTTATTGTAGAGATAATTGGCATTGCTTAAAGTTTATAAGCTTTGGTAATATAATGTGTAAATCAGGTATGGATCTTAATATATCCAAGTGACACAAGCACAGCTACCACTAGGGGGCGTCAGAAGGCACCATGGTTCACTGCTATGAGGCAAGGAAACCTAGTGGTAGCCCTGGAACAAGGGTTGCAAGAATGCCTTTGCCTTCTTCGCTGTTTCTCCTAGCACTGTATCAGCAGAGGAACTACAGGTATCCCCCGCTTTTTGAAAGTTCACTTTATGCCACTTAGCTTTTACAAAAAACCTGCATTAGCACCTATTTTTGCTAACCAAAAGAAATCCGAAGAGGATTTTTGCTTTTACGAAAAAGGTGAAAAGTGGAAATAGCGTTCAGCGTTTGTTTTGCGGCAAGCTGTTAAAGAGACAACGTGCGCTCTGAGCCACGAGAGTGGCGTCACCGAGCTCCTTCCCCGGGAACTATACTGAGCATCTCAGCATCGAGCCGCCATAGCTTTGAACTGTCTGTGAACATCTGTGCTTTATCTCAGTTTATTTTGTGCATCCATTACCAAGATGTGTCCTAAGGTATCAGAAAAGCCTAAGAGCTCATACGGGTGTAACCCGACGCCTCCAGGTCTGCTCCGCGGGGCTAGAAAGACACAAAGCTGAGACAGCGCAGGAAGCAGCTTTATTTAGTTGGCCAAGGAAAGGAGCCCACTGGGACTTCTGTCACCAAAGTGGCTCCCTGAACAATGGCCCGAGGTGTTTATATGGGTAAAGTAAATTGGGTCTAGGGTCTTCAGGGACGCCCCAAGGTGGAGTCAACCTGCTGATTGGTTTGGCCAATAAAGGCATGCCTGGGGCTGTCAGATCTTCTGTGCCTGCTTACTCTTAAGACGGGGCCACAAAGATGGCGTTTTGCCCACATTCTGGGCGTAGATGGGGATGTGTTTTTCTGCTTCTGTCGTCAGTAGGTCATCCAAGGGACACATTATTGGTATTGCGCGTGTCAGGCAGGCCAAACCTGGTTCCAGATCAGTTTTGACCGGTCTTGAGACCCCAGTCTCCTGTTGTTTTTAACTGACCCAGAACCGGAAGTATACCTAAATGAGATATCTTAAAGACGGGGGGTTAGTTCCTACATTACCTAATAAGGAGATAGCTTACATGCAAGGAGTTAGTTCTCTTATTACATAGGATGGCAGGCACCACCCCTTGCTTATTCAGGATGGTGGGCATGCTATTGGCCTCAAGAGTGTTATGCTTAGCATAAAACTGGACGTAATTAAGCGTTTCGATCTGGTGAACAAAATAAAGATGTGTGTGTGAACTTGCCTGCGTCTACCATTCTAACTATTTACATGCAGAAGTATTTAGTATTGTTTGGAAGGTTATACTTTGGGTCTGGGAATGCACAAATTTTTTTCCCATATAAATTAATCGTGTCTTTGCTTTACGCCATATTGGCCTATGAAAAGTTTAATAGGAATGCTCTACTTTCGGGTAACAGAGAAGCCTGTATGTATTCCCTAGAGTTTGTTTCTCTGGTGTGTGCTGAGATACCATTCCCAGAATATGATACAGCCAGAAATGCAAGCGTGGGTACAATCCTACTTGTAATTTTGATAATGTTGTTGAGGAGTAATGCAAGAACTCTTACTCCGAGGGAAATGCACTGTTAAGACAGGTGCTAGAAGTTAAAGTCTAAACTCCCTGTGTGAAATATTTGTTCATATATTATTTGGATTCCATTCATTCATTGAGCATTTATTAGGTGCTCTGTGTGCCTGGCACCCTTCTGAACCCAGGGATACTATGGGAGAAGATAGATAAGCCCCTCCTCTGTTAGAAGGAACTCATCTTCTAATGGGAATAGATGATTTATGTAAGATAGTTTTAGATAGTGAGAGGAGATAATGCTTGAGAAATATGATTTCATAATACATGACCATAGTTGTCAGCAGAATAGATGTACCACAGTAGAACTGAATACACAAGAAAGAGGTTCTAGACATTGAATTTCTTCTCATGGACATCTTATTTAAAATCGGAGCTATAGTCCTTTGGGGGAAAACTCCAGGGGAATGAAGTTGATAGCTTGTGGCAACAAAAAGAAGGGGCGGTGCTGAGACAACAATAAACACGTTTATTCAGAGCTTGATGTATTTTACAGTAATTTCTTATCTGTAAAATTTCCTAAGAACTGCAGCACTTTTCTTACTGTTTACCCATGGCCAAATCCTTTTCTGGGTCTTGGAGATTGGTTTCTTCCCTGGGAATTCCCTCGTGTAGAACATTAATAGTCCTCCCTATAATGTATTCTTATACTGGAAGATTTTGTGGAAAAAGCTGTGCATATGGCAGTGATATTTTTAGCCCTATCCATGTCTGACAGACTCGAATCTTCTTTCGAAACCTAGTCTCATCTTTTTGATGTAAATACTTTCTTGACACTCCCTGTAGCCAGGCACAGGAAGGTGTCTATTTTTAATTATTCATTCATTCAGAAAATATTTATTGAATGCCTGTTGCATACCAGGCACAGTTATGAGCACTGTGGATTTAGCAGTAAGCAAAAAGAAACCTTCTTAGAGTTTTCTTTCCAGTGGGGAGAGGGGAATAATAAACATATAAATGTATGACTGGCAGGTGGTGATAAAGGTTAATGGATATGGTGATAAAAGGTAAAAGCTAATGAGCAAATAAAGGAAGGTAGATGACATCAGGGCAAGGAAGTTACACTTTCATATATGCTGGTCCTGGAAGGCCAGAGAGATGTCATGGGTTCAAAACACTGAAAGAAGAAAGGGAGTGAGCTATGCAGCTATTTGAGAGGCACCCATTGTGGCTGAAGCATAATGACCTGAAGAGTTTTAGGAGGTAAGGTCAAAAGGGCAGATGACACAGGGACTTTAAGGAATTAGGCTTTTATTCTGAATAAGAAGCGATGCCACTGGAGGATAATGAGCAGAGGACTAGACATGGCAGATTTAGATTTTGAAAGGCTCATCTGGCTTCAGAATAAACAGGAGTGAGACAATGGTGGAATTGGCTTCCTTAAATTGAAGGGTATTGGAATAATCCAGGCAAGAGACGTTGGATGGTAGGTTGGGTCTATATGATTACCATGGAGGTAGTGAGAAGTGGTACAATGTGGAATTGACAGTATTTACATACTTACTGAGGCATTGCATTCGGGGTATAAGAGAAATAAAGGAATAAAGTTGACTCAAAATTTGTCTTGAACATCTCAAAAGAGAATGGAGTAGACATAAGGAGCTTGTTATTTTTATTATTATTTGAAGAGGGGTGTTAGGAGTTTGTTTTTGACATATTTAGTTTGAGATGCTTTTTAGACATCCAAGTAAAGAAATTGAGCAGACAGTTGGTTGAGCAAGTTTTCAGTTCAGGAGACAGGATAAATTTGGAGATATGACTTTGGGCATCAAGAGTATATAGATGGTGTTTGAAGCCTGCATCTTGATACAGTTCCCATTAGAGCACTTATTTCATTAAGTTATAATTGTTGTTGGCATATCTGTCTGTCTAGGTTAGGATCCTTGAGGGCAGAAACTGCATCGTATTTGATTCTGTATTTCGTCCGTGACAGCCTGGCACATGGCATGATTGGATATGGTGTACAGCTGTAGGTTTCAGTTTTCATTATGGGTGTGAGGGACTGGGTTTTACTTAGTGCTTTGTTCAGGGAAAACCAGGTTTCTTTTTTTGTTTTTTTTTTCCCCTCAAACCAAAGGGTTATCATTTGAAAGTAGCGAAAGAGGAAACTAAGGTTAAATTTACAGTTTATGGGCAAAGCTTAAGATTTTATCATATCTAGGTATTAAAATCTTGCATTCAGTTGATCATTATCCTGTGTGTCTCTAGGAAATATATGCTTTCGATAGCCAACTCTGTACACAGTCAAAATCCAGGCAAAAGTGGCAGTTTTAACCAACGTTAACCAGGCAGTTTTAACCAAGTTAGATGCCCTGGAAGGAATAACCTCATATTTATTTACCCTGAAAACTCAGATCTATAGCCTGTTAGCAAGCACCGAAGATATGCCTGAGATTTATTCTTTCTGAAATTGGTCTGCTGATGAAGTGCTACCCAAAGTTTGGTTCACAGACTGGTGCCTGTCCATGAACCACTTTTTTTCCCCCAGTCTGTTATGGATTAAATACAGAAATCGAGAGTAAGCATTTAGAAACTTTTATCACAATCAGAGTAATTACTGATCTATTTAATCCAATAAAATTTTATTTTATATTTGTGTACCTTTATTTTATTTGATTTTTCTAGTAATTCATTTAGTTGTATTTAGCAAAACTATCAATCTTTAACAAATAGGATATTTTTTTAAAAATGATAGTTTGAGAAGCAGTGTACTGGTTCACTGTATTATAAGGAACATCGGTAGTTGAGGAATTAGCTTAAGTCAGTAATTCTGACTGGAAGAGGGTTGGGTGAAAATGAGTGAACGGGCATGGATCAATATCTCCAGAAAATATGCGCTTTGAAAAAATTCTTTGCCCTATTTCTCATGTAATGAAAGACTTAATGATGGCCATATGATATGGTGGCATAAAAAGTGGTAAAGAGTCACTCTACTACAAAGAACATAAACAATTGGGGTTTTGTTTGATTTTGTTTGTCAAACACCCTATGATCTCAAGTCTGACATTTTGTGGAGCAGATTGTAATATATATGACCACTGTTGGGTTTTGAAAACTTTTTTTTTAGCATGTAAGCTTTAGGTGTGTCTTCACATGTCAATATACTTTATGGTTTCCTAAAAGCAATCTTCTGGTCTACAGCCTGTCCACGCATCAGGTACTTAACCTTATTTCTTAGCTGCTGAACATTTTTACACCTTTCACTTATTTTTCTGGCACTTCAAATGCAAGCTATCAAGAGACAAACAGTGAATTAATAATCATTTTGATCAGTGCTTTAATACTTTTCTTAATTGTTACTGCCTCCTGTGAATAATTTTGTTTCACTTTTATTAAATTAGCAATGGTAATATGCATCACAGAATGCGAATGTAATCAACGGTTAACATGGTAATTTCAGAAAAAGGAAATGAGCCGATGTGAGGAATAGAAGTAAAGAGAAGCGATGGGAATTCTGTCAAACCTCCTGATGCTAAGAAACAAACAGGATGAGTAATAATACAAAATATGGCCTCAACTTTGTTTAACTGTATGGTAGAACCACTGGGAAGAGAAACTAAACCATGATAATAGTGGCTTCTTCTAGACAGTGAGTTTTGAGATTGTCCCTCCATTGTTTTTCCTTTTTCTGAACTTTCTGGATTATCAGCATTAGCCGTATATTATTTTTATGATAAAAATGTTTTACTTACAGCCCTTTCTCAGATATAAGTAACCTACAGATATAAGTAACTACAGGTTGGAGCAGTGGTTAAGAGCTCGGCTGCTAACCAAAAGGCCGGCAGTTCAAATCCACCAGGCAGTCTTTGGAAGCCCTATGGGACAGTTCTTTTCTGTTCTGTAGAGTTGCTATGAGTCGGAATCGACTCAATGGCAACAGGGTTTTTTAATTGTAGGCTGGAGAAGCAAGTTGGTGGATTTGGTATTCTAGTTGTGATATTTTTGCTTTGAGGAGCTTGAAAATCCTGATTAAAGTTTTCCTTCTTGGTGATTTCCCCAGTGACCTCCTATAGATTGCTTCTTCCATCTTTGTAAAGATATATAACAGCACATCTCTGCCAGTTAATGAGCATGTGAAAAGCTGTCTGTCTAAGGGCTATTTGTTTTGCTACTTAACGAAGCCATAAGGATGTTGACAAAAATCCCTGAGGCTCTGTACAATATTTTCAATGTTTAATCAACAAGTACGCTAGCCATTAAAAAATTAACTGAAAGAAACTATTGATTATCTTTTATGAAACATCATCAAAGAAGCAAATGGTTTTAATTTTTGAAAAAGCACTTTTAAACATAATGAATGGCATAGATTCACTGGATGTTATTATTAATAATCCAGGATTCCTTCATTAAACCTTCATAATTAGTGATAGTGATGATTTATTAATTATTTACTTCCTACATACATACATATATATGGTTGCTGTTGTGCACTGTCAAGTAGATTCTGACTTATAGCAACCCTGTATGACAGAGTAGAACTTCCCTATAGGGTTTCCTAGGCTGTAATCTTTAATGGAGAAAATCGCCAGGTCTTTTTTCCCACAGAGCCTCTGGTATGTTGAACCACTGACGTTTTGGTTAGCAGTGTACCATTGTAACAACAGGGCACCTACATATGTATAAAACAGAGTATTGAATCCTAGATTCAGTACCAGAAATTTACATTTAAATTTGAGAAGAAGCAAAAGTTAAAGAAGTTATTTTTATATCCTTTTCCTTCATTAAATCCTTTGTTTATAGAAGATTACGTTTATTACCTGTTACTGTATTTTGAAACAGCATGTTAAAAAGATAGTGAGATTCTAAAACTAAGAGTTACTTTCTTAACCAACCAACAAGAATTTACTATTCTTTCATTTGGGGGATGTCTGTGCTATTTTAGTGATGCTGCTGTTTGTTGCTGGGAAGACTCCTACTTCTATTGGAATTGCCTTGAGAGAGCCAGTTTTTGAATTGCAAAACCGTGTTTCATTCACTCACTCAACAAAAATTGTTGAAGCTTACTTGTGTCAGTTTTCTTTAGATACCAGGTATACTGTGATGACAAAACCACATGGTTACTGAGCTCTTAGAGCTTACAGTGTAGTTGTGGAGACATCTTTAATACACACACACACACACACATTAATACTTACTCTTAATAGTTGTAATAAGACCTCTAAAGAAACAAATATGTGCTTATGAAAGATACTAATTTAGATGGGGAAAGGGGAGAGACATTTAAGGAATGCATCTCTGGATGAGGGGACAATAGCCAGGTGAGGGATAAAGATGAGGATTTCATCTTTGGATGAGGGGGCATTTGTTTGCCAGGTGAGGGACAAAGACCAGAGATGTATCTCTGGATGAGGGGGCATTAGCCAGGTAAGGGATGAAGACCAGGGGCGAAGGCCCTGGATTGAGCAGTAACTTGGTATAGTTCATTAATTTATAAGCACCTCTTCCCAAGTGCTTTTACTCAAATAAATAAGCCATCTTATCAATAAAACTTACCTTTGGATGACTTTGCCACTTCCAAAAGCCAAATTCAGATAAATTTGCAAAGGATGAAAATTTGTAACCACTAAGGATAATCAAAAAGCTTGCCACTGCTCTAAAGATGGTTCTAAAAGCATTTCAGAAGTATTTTGGGCTGTAACAACATCACTGAAATAATTTTATAACCTCCTTCCCAGGGTGACTTTGAAGGAAACAGGTTTATAAGTTCTGGTGTGTCTTCAAAAGTCAGCCACAGTACTTCGTAAGACTCTTAATGAAAGAGAATAGAAAAAGTCTTTGGCCGTTTCTAGATTAACAGAAGTTTAGGGAATTTGCCAAAACCAAACCAAAATTACAAGAAGTACTAAAGGGAGTCCTCTGGTTAGAAAATCAATAACATGAGATAACAACCCAAGACTGGAACACAGGACACAGCAACCAGATATCAATCCAGATAGGGAAGTCACAAAAATAAATCGAAGCTAAAACACTGAAAACAGAGAAACAGAGATGTCAATATGTAAAAGATCACCACATTAAAACAAAAAAGAGAGACTAAAAAATGTAGACATAGATTTTTTCATATGGAGAGGAAGTCAAGGTGATATAAAGAAATAAAAGACTGGTTTAAACTTAGAAGAATAGGGGTAAGTACTAAGGTAACCACAAAGGAAACTAACAATCCGACAAGTCAAAATAAAAAAGAAGAAAAATATAAAGACTCAGCAAATGCAAAATTGAAAACAATGAAGAAGATGAAACGAAAATACATAAAGAAAAATGACTCAGCACAGAAAATTAAGTGGAACAAAGAAACTGTGAACAACACACAAAAAAAGACATCAAAATGACAGCACTAAACTCATACCTATCAGTAATTAGCTGAATGTAAATGGACTAAATGCACCAATAAAGAGAGAGTGGCAAAATGGTTTAAAAAAATACACGATCCGTTTATATGCTGCCTACAAGAGACATACCTTAGACTTAAAGACACAAACAAACTAAAACTAAAAGGATGGAAAAAATATATATCAAGCAAGTAACACTAAAAAAAGAGCAGGAGTGGCAGTATTAATCTCTGACAAAATAGACTTTAAAGTAAAATCCAGCACAAAGGATAAGGAAGGACACTGTGTAATGATTAAAGGGTCAATATACTAGGAGGACATAACTATAGGAAATCTTTACACACCCAATGACAGGGTTCCAAAATACATAAACTCTAACAGCATTGAAAAGAGAGAGAGACAGCTCCACAATAGTAGTAGGAGACTTCGGCACACTACTTTAAGTGAAGGACGTAACATCCAGAAAGAAGCTCAGTAAAGATAGGAAAGATCTAACTGCCATAATCAACAAAGTTGAGGTCATGAACATATACCGAACACTCCACCCAACAGCAGCCGAGAATACTTTCTTTTCCAACACACATGTAACAGTCTCCAGAATAGACCACATGTTAGGCCATAAAGCAAGCCTTAACAGATTCCAGAGCATTGAAGTATTACAAAGCATCTTTTCTGACCATAAAGCCATAAAAGTAGAAATCAATAACAGAAAAAGCAAGGAAAAAAAAAAAAAAAACCAAACACATGGAATCTGAGCAACACTTTGCTTAAAAACTACTGGGTTATAGAACAAATTAAGGATGGAATTTTAAAAAATCATAGAATCAAATGAGAATGAAAACACATCCTACCAGAACCTTTGGGACACAGCAAAAGCAGTGCTCAGAGGTCAGTTTATAGCAATAAATGCACACATCTAAAAAGAAGAAAGGGCCAGAGAGTCCCTGATGGGGTGGGAGAAAGGTGGGGTGCAGAGCTCAAATTCTAGTAAAAAGACCAGACTTAATGGTCTGACTGAGATTGGAGGAACCCTAGAAAGCATGGCTCACGGGCTGTCTGCCACCCCAGAACTAAAACCATTCCCAAGGCCAACTCTTCGGACAAAGATTAAAGTGGACTATGAGACATAAAATGATACTCATGAAGAGTGTGCTTCTTAGCTCAAGTAGATACATGAGACTAAATGGGCAGCTCCTATCCAGAGGTGAGATGAGAAGGCAGAGAGGGTCAGGAGCTGGTTGAACGGACACGGGAAATCCGGGGTGGAAAGGAGGAGTGTGCTGTCACAGTGTAGGGAGAGCAACTAGGGTCGTATAACAATGTATGTATAAATTTTTATATGAGAGACTAACTTGAATTGTAAACTTTCACTAAAAGCACAACAATAAAAAAAAAGAAAAAGCCTTAGTTGTGAGAGAGACTCAGTTCACTCCTTTTTCTTGTTGAGAAAGTAAAGATTGAGACAGAATAATCTCTGTAGTCCTGAATGAGGTTCTGTTTGGCTCAGCTGCTTATGCAAATCTGAAAGAAATAAGAGAAACAGAATGATATATGGAAAAATTAGGAACTTTTGGAACTCTGAAGTCCAGTAGGCATTGCCTTTATTGCCTAACTTGCACTGTGATCTTTGCAAAGTTACTTAATCTCTCCCAGCCTTTGTTTTCTTGTCTGCCAAATAGGAATACTAATATGTGCCTTTCAGAGAGTAATGCAGATTAATTTATGTAAAGCTTGAATCTTCTAGGAATTGAATAAATATTGGCTCATGCCAACCTTCCTCTCCAATTCTATCACCCCCAACTTTGACCACAGATGTCAAACCCTGTGAAATCCAAACATTTAGATATATTAAAATAAAAGTATATATCTTTTCCTTCCTGGTTTTTTTTTTAGTTTAATTTTTAAGAAAACATATTTGTGTGTTATATGAGATGGCAATGGTAGGGTTAGGGTAGGGAAAGACTACCTAAGTACATTTTATTCTCTATTTAACCATAAAGAGGGCAATGATGGTTCAGTGGTAGAATTCTCACCTTCCATGCAGGAGACCTGCATTAGATTCCCAGCCAGTGGACCTCATGCGTAGTCACCATGAGTTGGGGGCTGACTCCACATCAGCTCACAACAACATTTAATGTTAAGGCAGGAAAGCTTCAAGAGATGTAAATGTCTAAGAATGGGGGAATTTTGACCTCAGTAGGTGGAAAGTATACAAGTAAAAGGTCTTACATAAAATATCTGATAAGTCAGTTTGGTCCCCCAAACTCAGATGATATGTTTCTGATTAAAAGTTAAAACGTTATAAATATGAAACACTAAAAGTAACATTTTTAAAAATTAATGATTTTAGCTTAAATGAGACATGGAACTAATGTGTTTATATGATGATCTGCTTCAGCTAGAATACATCTTTCCTGTTACCAACTCTCAGGTCATTAATTCACCCCTCATGGTGCTTGTCACTGTCTACCATGATAAGTGCCACCTACAGCATAAGTTTCTTGAGGGCAAGGATCATGTCTAAATTATCTTTAAGCCAACCAGTTAGTACAGAGTCCTGGTGATGATACTAACTCTCGTTTGATGGTAACTAGAAAAGCAGTGACGTATGGAGAGTTTAAGTAATTTGCCTGCTCTAATTTTGGATGTTGTTATGGGGCGGTCATGTCTCTGAACTTGTTTTTAGTGCTGTCATAATAGGTACTTGAAATGATTGTTGAAGAGAACAGCTATTTTAAGATGTGTTTTCAGCCCAGTTAGAAGACGATAATTCCTGAGCAAGGCTGACACCCTTTGACAATACTGCATTCTCTGTGATTCACGTTTCTGAGTGGTTTTGTCACTGTTTCAATGTATGAGTTATTGTGTTTGGACACTTCCCTTAGAAGGGAGTGCTGCTGGTCTGCTGTTGGTACATATAACTATTTAGAATGTTCATTTTAAGAATACCATTCAATGTTTATTTACAACTCAAGATTTATAAGCAGATATGCATTATGGAACATTTATTTCCATTGACTCTTTAGATTTACTCTATCCATTTGTAATTCGTGTTAATAGAAAATGAAATGAACTCAGCTGCGTTTAAAGAACTACATCTGTGCATGGATTATATGAAGTTTGGAAAGCTATCTGATCAAATAAATAAATCTTCAGACAGGTGGCGTACTTGAATACTTACAACATATTTTCAGATTCCTCCTGGGAAATTTTACATTTGGCTACAATATCTAAACTTTTACCTGCCAAGGATAAGCTGGGAATAGGAAGCTTCAATTAAAATTAATGGGGCTTGCCATAGAGAAATTTAGAAAATTTCTACTACCTTTTAGTGGCACAAATATAGTAAAAATATAGACATCATCCAAGAAGTCAATTGAATAAATCTGTATTACAGAATGGAAATAGATTGTCTTAAAAGGATGCATGTAGCTAATATTACAACTTCACTGTGGTTTAATATTAAGGATAGAAAATTTTCTTAGTTTGCTCCTTGGGCTTCATTATCTTCTTCTTCCATAGCAAATTAATAAAATACTGATTAAGCCAGGTAGAGGGGGATGATATTTTTCCCCTCCATTTTTTAATATTACTGTTTAACAGAAAGTATACAGTTTAAGTAAAATTGCCTCCCAAATCTGTTATATGTCTGTCCATCTAAACTGGAGGCATTTGTAAGAAGGATCATCATAGTGAGTGGCATTTCGGCCTTCCTAGGCATAGCAAGCATTTGGTCATGTGAAATGAAACTAAAATCTTAGAGAGAAAGAATACATGTTTTTTGATGTTGGGTAAACTTTTAAGATTCATGCATGGTAAAGTAAAATTGAGCTATAATTCAGTTATAACACATAAAAGTGTCTGAACACAAAACACTGTTTAATTTAAAATTTAGGAAATTTTTGATAACAGAAATGAATTTTACCTTAAATTATCTGTGAAAAATTTTGTTAAAAGGTTACAAAGAAAAGTGATAATATAAACACAATAGAAGGGGATTAGGGGAGTTATTCTCCTTATAATGTGTTTACACTATGAATTTTTTTAGTAGGGGAGTTATGAGTCAGAAGCTACTCAACGGCAGTGGGGTTTTGTTGTTGTTGTTAAGGGAGTTATTAAAGAGCCCTGGTGGCACAGTGGTTAAGCACTCAGCTGCTATCCGAAACGTCGGCTTTTCAAACCCACCAGCCATTCCATGGGAAAAAGATGTGGCAGTCTGCTTCTCTCAGCATTTACAGCCTTGGAAACCCTATGGGGCAGTCCTATTCTGCCCTGTAGGGTCGGTAAGAGTAGGAATTGACTTGACGGCAGTGGGCTTTTAGGGGAGTTATTTATCAAAATTCATAGTATGAACCTTCTTAGATATTTTACAGGCAGTAATATTCATCATTGTTCCATGCTGTTTTTCTAGAATCATGCAAGTAGCTATCTAATATTTTAATAAATTTAAACATATAAAATAATTTTGTAGCATTTACGTTTAGATTCTCAAGGAAGAAGTAGTTCAAAAATACTAGACGATAATATAGGAATAAACGGTGTGAAGCTTTTAAAAAATACCATCAAGGGCATGTAAGTGTCAGAGGTTAGGAAGAGAGCTAACGCCTGTTGAGTCTATACTACATCCAGGCAGTGTGCACACATCATCTATTAGAGTCATTACCCTGTTTTGTAGATAGTAAGAACTGACTTGAGGTCAGATGTGGCTTTGAGTCCTCTCTGTGCCATTCATAACTATGTGGGAGACTTTGGACAAGTAGATGAACTGGGATTGCAGGAGAATCTGTTCGTGAAGAGGAAGGGCTTTGGAGTCATATCCTCATCTAAGCCCTTCCTGTATCAGTTAGCAGTTCTGTATTGTTTGTAAACTTTTTCTGTAAGATAGGAATGATAACACTAGCCCCAAATATTTGTTGTGGGATTTAAATGATGTGTATAAAGGAGTTAATTTATCCCTTGGTGGTGTAAACGCATAACAGGCTCAGCTACTAACCAAAATATTGGCGGTTCAAGTCCACCCAGAGGTGCCTTGGAAGAAAGGACTGTTGATCTACTTCCAAAAAAAATCAGCCATCAAAAAGCCTATGGAGTGCGATTCTACTCTGGCACACATGGGGTTGCCATGAGTTGGAATCAACTTAATAGAAACTGGTTTGGTTATTGTAATAACAACAGTGAATAAACAGTGTTGATGAGGAGGAGGAAGATAATACTGCTGCTGGTGGTGATGGGGCAGAGCACTGATAGAAACCCGGTGTATCTAATTCTTGAGTACATGCTTTTTCCACTGCCTCTAATTCTGGAAAAGATCAGTCAGAATAGTATGGAATTATGCCTTGAAACAAAAGCAGCTGTAGTTTTTGGAATAGAAAAATTCTTTCAGCAAATATTTATTGAGCGTTTACTATGTGTAAAGCACTGACCGTTTGAGGTTCCATGCATGCCTTATGGAAATTAGAGTCTACTGAGGGAAACAGACAATAAGCAAGAAAACAAATACATAACCTGATTTGCAATAAGCTATAAGTACTATGAAGAAAAAGCAGGCTAACTGGATAGGTTTTGATAGATTTTGAAGGTAAAGCTGGAAGGTGTGAGGGAAAGATTAGTTGCTTAAGCAGCTGAGTGAATGGTGTTTTATTTAGTAAAATGCTGGAGAAATGATTGCTGGGGAATCGAGTTCTGTTTTGGGCGGTAAAATTTGAGATGGTGATTATACTTTCAAATGCAGATGTGGAGTAAGAAGTTGAGTACATAAGCCTGTAAGTCAGGAAGAGCTGGCATAACAATGTTAATTTGAGGGTTATGGGATTGGAGAAGATCCCGGGTTATGGGATTGGAGAAGATCCCATGGAGAATGCATATTGGGGAAAATAGAAGACATCTGGGCCTTGGGGATCCCAAAATCTGGAGGTCAGGAAGAGGAGCTGGATTCAGGCAGAGGAGACCTGAGAAGATGCATCCAGTGTGTAGGAGTAAAACCAAGAGAAAGTGATGTTCTGGAAGTCAGTGAAGAAGTGTTTCAAGAAGGAAGGAGGAGCAACTGTTTCCAGTGTTTCCAATAGGTTAGTAAGATGAGGACAAAGATTTATCCATTAGATTTGCAAGGTCGAGGTCGTTGGAGGCTTAACAAGAATATTTTAATGGACTAGTGGGGTGAAAGCTTGCTCAGAGTGGGGTTGAGGAGAGAAGATGAGGTAAGGAAGTAGAGATATAAAGTATAGATGACTCATAAGCAGATTTTCTGTAAATTAGGACAGAGAAATAAGAGTAACTGAAAGATGCTATGGATTTTTTTTTAAAGTATACTTTTGGTTTTATTTTACAGTGGAATATATTACAGGAAGATCACATGCTTTGGGAAAGATTAACTAGATAGGGGAAACCAATCTTGGGATGGATAATTATTATTAACATTGTGGAGCAATGTTCTTCACAGGCTCGACTGGATGAAATCCAGATCAAGAGTAGAGAGGTTAGCCTTGTCACAGGGAGGATGGCACAGTATATGGTTCAAGATACAGGGAGATTGCAGATTCGATGGTGGGAAGATGAATCAGTTCTCTCTTAATTGCTTCTGTTTTTCTCTGTGAAATAAGGGCCAGGGTCATCAGCAAGTCCAGTTTAAAGGATGAGTCATGCTAATTAACCAGCATCTGCATCAACTGCATTCTTGGACAGCAGGCTCTTGGGAGTGTGTTTCCCAGCAAAAGGGCTTTTGGTTTTCTGGGCCATGTTCTCTGCCCTACTTTGGCCATAAGTGCTGTTTTTTTTTTTTTTTGTTCCTGCCGTCTGATTATCATAGATGAACTGTGAGGTGTGAATGAAAGGACCTCAAAGAGACCATCCTATACCTTTAGTTTCTCATTGTCAACTCTGAAAGCAGTGTCTTTTATCACATGATTTTCTAAGAAGCAGGGCAACACAGTCAGTTTTTACACATGCGCAATGTTTACAGCCTTGAGTATATCATTCCAAACCTCTAATATAAATTACATTGATTGTTATATAATGGGCCAGAAGACAATGAGAGGAACACTGTAAATGTACTCTCTGCCATAATTAGAAGCTATAATATAGGACCGTTCATCCACCCAGAGATCTATCATGACCCAACCCAGTTCTCAAATGACAGAAATAGCTCACAATTAATAAACTCCATGTGTCTTTTGACAAGGATGGTAACACTTGAAATTATTTGTCAATATTAGACCTAAAAGAAACCCAAAAACCAAACCCACTGCCTTCAAGCTGAGTCCGACTCATAGCCACCTTATACAACAGAGTAGAACTCGCTCATGAGGTTTCCAAGGCTGTAAATATTTACGGAAGCAGACTGCCACTTCTTTCACCCATGGAATGGCTGGTGGGTTCGAACCACTGAACTTTCGGTTAGCAGCCACCGACTGCTTTAACCACTGCATCACCAGTTCTCCAGGCCAAAAAGAAATAGATATTTATTTTGTATTTTTAATTGTACTTCAGGTGAAGGCTTACAGAACAAATAGTTTCTCATGAAACAGTAGTACACATATTGTTTTATGACATTGGTTAACAACCCCACAACATGTCAACCCTCTAACTTCTCAACATTTTTTTTTTTGGTGAAAATACACATAGCCAAAGATACACCATTTCAAAAATTTCTACATGCACAGTTCAGTGACATTGACTACGCTCTTCCAATTGTGCTGCTATTCTCACTTAAGATGAAGGCTTACAGAACAAAACAGCTTCTCATTTAACAGTTACTACACATGTTGCCCTATGACCATGGTTAACAATCTCACAACACATCAACAATATCCTTACTCAACCTTGGGTTCCCTATCACCAGCTTCCTTGTCCCCTTCTGCCTTCTGGCCCTTGTCACTGGACTACTGTACCTCATTAGTCCCATTTGGTTTTATGGGGCTGTCTACTCACAGGCTGAACAGTGAACCTCGGAGATAACTTCACCACTGAGCTAAAAGGGTGTCTGGGGGCCGTAGTCTCGGGGTTTCTCCAGTCTCCTTTAGGCCAGTAAATCTGGTCTTTTTTATTTTTGTGAGTTAGAATTATGTTCTACATCCTTCTTCAGCTCTGTCCAGAACCCTCTGTTGTGATCCCGGTCAGAGCAGTCAGTGGTGGTAGCCGGGCACCATCTAGCTGTACTGGACTCAGTCCGGTGGAGGCCTTGGTAGCTGTGGACCGTTAGTCCTTTGGACTAATCTTTTCCTTGTATCCTGTTCTCTTCATCCTCCCTTGCTCCCGAAGGGATGAGACCAGTGGAGTATCTTAGATGGCCGCTCACAGGCTTTTAAGACCCCAGATCTTACCAAGGTAGAATGTAGAACATTGTCTTTATAAACTGTTGTTATGCCAATTGAGCTAGATGTTCCCGGAGACCATGGTCACCACAGCTCTCCGCCCAGCAATTCAGTCCCTCAGGGAGTTTGGATGTGTCTGTGGGGCTTCCATGACCTTTCCTCCTACAAGTTGTGCTACTTTCCCCTGTACTGTGTACTGTCTCACCCTTCACCCAAGATACCACTTATCTATTGCCTATTTAGTATTTCCTCTGATGCCTCCCATCCCTGGTAACCAGCAAAGCAACAAAGTTTGTTACATTTTGTGTGTGAACTTTTTCATGGGGTTTTACAATATAGGTCTTATACAATATTTGTCCTTTTGTGATTGACTTATTTCACTCAGCATAATGTCCTCGAGTTTCATCCATGTTATGAGATGCTTCACAGATTCATCGTTCTTTCTTGTTGCATAGTACTCCATTGTGTGTATGTATTATAGTTTATCCATTCATCTGTTGATGGGCATCTAGGTTGTTTCCATCATTTTGCTATTGTGAACAATGCTGCCATGAACATAGGTGTGCACATGTCTATTCGAGTGACGACTCTTATTTCTCTAGGATATATTCCTAGGAGTGCGATTGCTGGATCGAATGGTATGTCTATTTCTATCTTTCTGAGGAAACACCACATCATTTTCCAAAATGGTTGTATCATTTTGCATTCCCACCAGCAGTGCATAAGTGTTCCGATCTCCCCGCAGCCCCTCCAACATTTGTTATTTCCAGTGTTTTTGATTCGTGCCAGTAATGCCAGGGTGAGATGGTATCTCATTGTGGTTTTAATGTGCATTTCTCTGATGGCTAGTGATTGCGAGGATTTCCTCATGTGTCTGTTGGCCATTTGAATGTCTTCTTTGGTGAAGTGTCTGTTCATTTCCTTTGCCCATTTTTTGATAGGATTATTTGTCTTTTTGTTGTGGAGGTGTTGGATTTTCTTGTAGATTATGGAGATTAGACCTTTGTCTGTCTTGTACTGTCCAAAAATTTTTTCCCAGTCTGTAGGTTCTCTTTTTACTCTTTTGGTGAAGTCTTTTGAAGACCATAGGTGTTTGATTTTTAGAAGGTCCCAGTTATCTAGCTTATCTGTTGGGTTTTGTGTGTTGATGGTTATGGTTTGTATCCTGTTAATGCCATGTATTAAGGCCTTTATCGTTGATCCTATTTTTTCTTCAATGAACTTTATAGTTTTAGGCTTTATATTCAGGTCTTTGATCCATTTTGAAGTAGTTTTTGTGTACAGTGTGAGGTATGGGTCCTGTTTCATTTTTCTGCAAATAGACATCCAGTTTTGCCAGCACCATTTGTTATAAAGACTGTCTTTTCCCCATTCGATGGACTTTGGGCCCTTGTCGAAGATCAGGTGACCGTAGGTGGATGGATTTACATCTAGGTTCTCAATTCTGTTCCATTGGTCAATGTATCTGTCGTTGTACCAGTACCAGGCTGTTTTGACTACTGTAGCTGTATAGTAGGTTCTGACGTCAGGTAGTGTGAGTCCTCCAACTTTCTTCTTCTTTTTCAGTAGTGCTTTACTTATTCGGGGCTTCTTCCCTTTCCATATAAAGTTAATGATTAGTTTATCCATCTCTTTGAAGAATGTTGCTGGTATTTGGATCGGCATTGCATTGTATTTGGAAATTGCTTTGGGTGGAATTGCCATTTTCACAATGTTGAGTTACCTATCCATGAGCATGGTATGTTTTTCCATTTATGTAGATCCCTTTGGGTTTCATGCAGTAGTGTTTTATAGTTTTCTTTGTATAGGTCTTTTACATCCCTGGTCAGATTCATTCCTAAGTATTTTATCTTTTTAGGGGCTATTGAAAATGGTACTGATTTCCTGATTTCCTTTTCATCGTTCTCCTTACTGGTGTATAGGAATCCAACTGATTTTTGAATGTTTATCTTGTATCCTGCTACTCTGCTGAATCTTTCTATTAGTTCCAGTAGATTTCTCATGGAGTCTTTAGAGTTTTCTATGTGTAGTATCATATCATCTGCAAACAGGGAGAGTTTAACTTCTTCATTACAAATTCAGATGCCCTTTATTTCTTTTTCTTGCCTTATTGCTCTAGCTAGAACTTCCAGCACAGTATTAAATAGGAGTGGTGATAAAGGGCAGCCTTGTCTTCTTCCTGTTTTCAAGGAGAATGTTTTCAGCCTCTCTACATTACGAATGATGTTGGCCATTGGTTTTGCATAGATTCCCTTTATTATGTTGAGAAAGTTCCCTTCTATACCTGTTTTATTGAGAGCTTTTATCAGGAATGGATGTTGGACTTTGTCAAATGCCTTTTCTGTGTCCATTGAGATCATCATGTGATTATTTTCTTTCCTTTTATTTATGTGGTGTATTACGTTGATTGATTTTCTAATGTTAAACCATCCTTGCATACCTGGTATGAATCCTACTTGGTCGTGGTGTATTATTTTTTTGATATTATGCTGAATTCTATTGGCTAGAATTTTGTTAAGAATTTTTGCATCTATATTCATGAGAGATATTGGTCGGTAATTTTCTTTTTTTGTGACGTCTTTGCCTGGTTTTGGTATCAGCATTATGCTGGCTTCATAGAATGAATTTGGAAGTGTTGCTTCCTCTTCTATGCTCTGAAATAGCTTGAGTAGAACTGGTACAAGCTCTTCTGTAAATGTTTTGTAGAATTCTCCAGTGAAGCCATCTGGGCCAGGGCTTTTTCTGGTTGGGAGTTTTTTTTATTACCTTTTCAATCTCTTCTCCTGTTATGGGTCTGTTCAGATTTTCAGTATCACTTTGTTGTAGTTTGGGTAGGCCATGTGTTTCTAGAAATTTATCCATTTCCTCTCGGTTTTCAAATTTGTTGGAGTATAGATTTTCATAATATTCTGTTATAGTCCTTTTTATCTCAGTTGGGTCTGTTGTAATGCCCCCATTTCATTTCTTATTTGGGTTATTTGTGTCCTCTACTGTTTTTCTTTTGTAAGTCTGGCCAGTGGTTTGTTGATTTTGTGGATTCTTTCAAAGAACCAACTTTTGGTTTTGTTGATTCTTTCTATTGTTTTTCTGTTCTCTATTTCATTTATTTCTGCTCTGATCTTTACTATTTCCTTTCTTCCGGTGGTTGTAGGTTTTTTTTGCTGTTCTCTTTCTATTTGTTTGTGTCCTTTGGTTAATGTTTTGATTTTGTGCCTTTCTTCTTTTTTGATGTGTGCATCTTTTGCTATAAATTGTCCTCTGAAGATTGCCTTTGTTGTGTCCCAAACATTTTGGTATGATGTGTTTCCATTCTCATTTGATTCTAGGAATTTTTTGATTCCATCTCTGATTTCTTCTATTACCCAGTGATGTGTAAGCAGGGTATTATTCAGTTTCCATGTAATTGATTTTTTTCCCTTTCTCTTTCTGTTGTTAATTTCTACCTTGATGGCAGTGTGGTCAGTGAAGATACTTTGAATTATCTCAGTGTTTTGGATCTTGTTGAGGATTGCTCTGTGGCCTAAGATGTGGTCTATTTTGGAGAACGTTCCATGTGCATTGGAAGAGAATGTGTACTTTGCAGCGCTTGGATGGAGTGTTCTGTATATATCTATGAGGTCAAGTTGCCTGATCTGCCTTTAAGGTCTTCTGTGTCTTTGCTGAGTATCTTCATAGTTGTTCTGTCCTTTACTGAGAGTGGTGTGTTGTAGTCGCCAACTATTATTGTGGAACTGTCAATTTCTCTTTTCAGTGTTGTTAGAGTTTGTTTTATGTATTTTGGAGCCCTGTGATTGGGTACGTAGATGTTTCTTATGGTTATGTCTTCATGATGGATCGTCCCCTTAATCATTATACAGTGTCCTTCACTGTCTTTTTATGGTGGATTTTGTTTTAAGTCTATTTTATCTGAGATTAGAATTGCCACTCCTGCTCTTTTTTGGTAGTTGTTAGCTTGATATATTTTTTTCCAACCTTTGACTTTTAATAAATTCACATCTTTGTTTCTAAGGTGTGTCTCTTGTAGACAGCATACTGATGGATCCTGTTTTCTTATCCATTCTGTCACTCTCCGTCTCGTTATGGGTGCATTCAGTCCATTTACATTCAGTGTAATTACTGATAGATATGAGTTTGTTGCTGTCATTTTGTAGCACTTTTTTTTTGTGGTGCTGAATTTTTCTTTGTTCTTCTTACTCTCTTGTGCTGGGTTACTTTTGTTTGTGGATTTTTTTTTTTTTCACTTGTTTTGTTTTTGTAGGTTTTGTTTTGCTGAGACTTAATTTTTTTCCTCTTTATTTTTCTGAGTATGTTTGTTAACTTTCTTTGTGGTTACCATGAATTTTACCCTTATCTTTCTAAGTTTGAAGCAGTCTACCATTACTTGGTATCGCCTTGCCTTCCTCTCCATTAGAAGGTTTTATGCCTATGCTGTTTATTCCCTCTTTTATTGTTTTGATGTTGTTGTCATTTACTGATTAACTGCTCTGATTTCCTGTTGTATTTCTTTTGGTTTTGAATAGTCCCTGAGAGTTCATTTCCTAGATTGGTATCTGGCTGGTACGATCCTGCATCCTAGATTCCGCTTGTGAGCTGAAGTTGTTTGTTTTCAGATTGAAGAACTCCCTTTAATAATTCTTGTAAGTTTGGTTTGGCTTTTACATATTCCCTTAATTTGTGTTTATCTGGAAATGACCTAATTTCACCATCATATTTCAGTGCGAGTTTTGCAGGGGATAGTATTCTTGGCTGGCAATTTTTTTCTTTCAAGATTTTATATATGTCATCCCATTGCCTCCTTGCCTGCATGGTTTCTGTTGAATAATCTGAGCTTAGTCTCATTGTTTCTCCTCTGTAGGTGATTTCTTGTTTTTCACGAGCTGCTCTCAGGATTCTTTGTATGTCTTTGGTTTTGACGAGTGTTATTATGATATTGCTTGGTGACTTTCTTTTGGGGTCTATCTTATATGGGGTTTGTTGAGCCTCTTGGCTGGCCAGCTTTTCATCTTTCATGATACTGGGGAATTTTTCTGTCAGCAGTTCTTCAATGATTCTCTCTGTGTTTTCTGTTTTCTCCCCCGGTTTTGGAACTCCAGTCACTCGCATATGTTTGCTTTTGATTGTATCCCACATAACTCTCAGGGTCTCTTCATTTTTCTTCTTTTTTCTGAGTTTTTCTCAAACAGAGTTGTATCCAAATGTTTGTCTTCAGTTCCACTGATTGTATATTCCACCGTTTCAAATCTGCTCTCAGCCCTTCTATGACACCATCCATTTCTGAAATGTTGTCTAACTTTTGGATTCCTAATTTTTGTCTTTGTATAATTTCTAGTTGTGAATTTATTTTGGCATTTTGTTCCTGCATTATTTTCTTGAATTCTTCCCATTTTTTGTTTGTATTTTCCATGAATTTTTCTATTTTTTCCTCATTTTTGTCTGCTTTTTGCATCAGCCCTTGGCTAATTCTGAGTATTAGAGATTTGAATTCCATATCAGGTAGTTCTAGTGCCTTTTCCTCCACTGGAAAGTCACCTTGTGTTTTATTTTGGATGCCTATTGGAACCATCCTGCCCTGTTTTTGTAAATGTTTTGATATTGTCTGCTGTCTTTGGGGCATTCGGTAGTTATTTTTCGCATTTATTGATTGTATATTTGTTTCGTCCCTTTTTTTTTTTTTAATTTGGCTATGTCTGAGCTAGTAGGTTGTTTGTTCTTTGTTGTTTGCTCGTCTGTGGGCACAATACTCTTTGCCTCCTACTCCAACGGGCAGGGTCTGTCACTCAGCTATGGTACGGCTGGGCAGGTCTAGTTGAAGAGGAGTTACTGGGACGGGTTGTTTGTGGCACTTACTACAGCCACTAGAGTTGGTCGGGAATCAGTGCAGGGCAGGTTCCAGTAGGCTGTGCCTGTGCTGCTTGGTGGTGTGGTGTTAAGTGCACGGTGCAGGTAGGTAGGATGTAGCAGGGCGATTGTTATGTGTGGAGCTAAGTTGGATATGGGAGAAAGTAGAGAGGAACAGGAGCCAAAAACATATAAACAAACAAAAAAGAATGGAAGGGGAGCTTGCCATTGGAGTGGAGAGATGAGAGACTGTGAAATGGAGAAAAACAAAAAGGGGAATAGAAAGGAAAAAAAAGAAAAGAATGAATAAATAAAAGTCGGAAAGGTTAAAGAACAGCAAAATTCCCAGGGATCACACTGGTGTGGTTATGAGGTCTGGGGAAGTTGTTCTCAGGTGTTGCAGTACAACCTGGCTAGAAGGCATAGAGGTATACAGCGCCAGGTATTCAGGGAACAGAAAGAGAAGGAAGATATAGACAGACGAGAAACTGAGTAATGATGAACGGGAAAAAGAGAGAAAACAAAACAAAACAAATTAAAAAACAAAAAAGAACAAGAAACCCCCCCAAAAAAAGAGAAAAAAAAATCAACGAAAAAAGAAATGTCCTCAGGAATCCTCTCTTCATATCTGTGCAAGCTGAGGGGTTAGTTTCCAAGCCACGCAGCGCCACCTGGCCAGAACGGGCTCCCAACTCAAGAAAAGGAAAGAAAACAAGCAAACAATTCAAAACAAAGAAACGAACATAAGCCCCAGGATCCCAGTAGCGTGGCAGTCCAGACCGGGGAGTAGCTCCACACTCGAGTGGAGTTCCAGAGCCCCTCAGGAAGAAGCAAAGATGGCACACGGAGCCAGTTATTTGAGTGAAAGGAGGTGGAGGTGGTGAGAGGTAAGGAAGAAATCAAAAGAAGTGGAAAAAAAGCAACACCAGCAGCCAACAAATGGCACTCAGAGAGCCAGGTAGTACAGGCTGGTGGAATCCAAGCAGCTGTTGCTTCCTGGTCAAGAGACTGTGTCCACGGGAAGCAGAGGAGGCTGAGTGTGGGTGAAGAAGGGTAGGGGGTGGGAAACCGTATATCACAAATTACCGGAATTCTGCAGCCCCTGAGGAAGAAGGAAAGATGGTGCACAGAGCCAGGTATCTGAGCGAAAGGAGGGGGATGTGGTGAGAGGTAAGGAAGAAATCAAAAGAAGCCGAAAAAAGCAACACCAGCAGCCAACAAATGCCACTCAGAGAGCAGGCCCATTCGGCTGGGTGGAATCCAAGCAGCCAGTGCTTCCCAGACAAGAGATTGTGGCCTCGGGAAGCATAGGAGGCCAAGTCGGGGTGAAGAAGGGTGGGGAGTGGGAAAGCGTATATTACAGATTACCAGTTGCTTTTCTCCCTCTGGAAGCTCCGTGAAGCTGCTTTCTCGTACCCCTGTTTGCTGGTCTCCAGTAGGAGTGCAAGATGGCGGATCCACGCTGCATTTGCTGATAGGGGACCTCTGCATGAATCTCTCCTTGTTCTCTGTTCTCTGTCAGTTTTCTCACTCCTTTTGGTGCTTGGCTGAGTTCTTTATCTTTTCATTTGATGTTTTAGGGTTTCAGGATTGTTTTCACTGTTCGGCTTAGTTTTTCGGATCTTTGCTGTGTAGGGATGGCGTGGTGTTTCTGCCTACAGCGCCGTTTTGCTAGAAGTCAGAAATAGATATTTTATTAATGAAAACAACTTAAAGGGAATATTTCATGTAAATCTAATTGTTTTTTAATTCAGTTCAATAGTCGTTCATTGGGCACTTACAGTTACAGTGAGGTAACAAACAAATGAATAAATCATGCACCCAACTGTTAAGGGACTTAAACACCTAGCAGAGGATAAAGAGATGTATAAATGTAGTCATCGTACAAGGCAAAATATAAGTGATATGATTTGTTGTTAGGTGCCATCGAGTCGGTTCCAACTCATAGCAACCCTATGTACAACCGAACGAAACACTGCCTGGTCCTGCGCCATCCTCATAATCGTTATGCTTGAGCCCATTGTTGCAGCCACGCTGTCAGTTCATCTTGTCAAGGGTCTTCCTCTTTTTCCCTGGCCCTCTACCAAGTACGATGTCCTTTTCCAGGGACTGATGTCTCCTGATAACATGTCCAATGTATATGAGAGGAATATGAAAAATAGAAGTGAGCAAATAATTCTGACTTTTGGGTCAGATTAGGGAATACCTCATGGGTAAGGTATGTATTTCAGTTGGACTTCAAGGAATGGATAGGATTTGTGGAGAAGAGATTTGAGATTGGTTTAGTCATTCCAGGAGCGAATAAGTTAAAATGAGGCACAGAGGCATGGTAATATATGGTCTGTTCACTGAATGGTGACTACTTTAGTGTGGCTACATTATGGAAGTTATATTTGGACTGTATATACATATATATATTTGGACCATGGAATGGAACATTTGATATGCATGTTTGTTGATCAACCAAGAGTAGTATGTGAGGATCAGAGAGAAACAAAAGATGAGCTGATACTTCTAGAAGGATTTTTTTATACCTTTTACCCAAAAAGGGAACACAGAAGCAGGGTTATCATACACACACACACACACACACACACACACACACACACACACACACACACACACACTCTCTCACACATATATAAGTACATATATATGTATATACACATATGTATGTGTGTGTGTGTGTGTGTTTGTGGATAACCGTGAGTGGTTTAATGAATTTGGTTTTGAATTTGTCAAGTACCTACAGCTGCTTTACATTATATGTTTGCTTGCTTGTTTGGTCTTATGTCTTGTCTTATTCCCTACACAATTTCAGGAGGTTTGCAATAAATACATTCAATAAATAAGGAATAAAATTAAAATTAAATCCTAATATATGGGGAATTAAAAAGTAGAAGAGAAAGTCAGCAGTTAGGTGGAGAACTAACACATAGATATTATTGGCCATGAAAGCATAAACGCTTCATAAAGATTGGTTGTATATTTGATTTTAGCTTCCTGTCAGCCAAAGCATGAAGGGTAGTACAATCAATTACATGATTCTCATTGCCAAGAGGAAAAAATGCCCCTCAAGGAAAATAATGCTTTCACTGGTACTTAGATATTTTCTCACATGAGGCTTCATATAGAGAATACTAAGTGTGGGTAGTGAAATGTGCCCTCCATGATAGCAAATGTAATAATGTGACTTCTAAAATTATTTCTTGAAGCATGAAAACATTTATGATATATTATTTTGGTGATCAAGATGGATGTCAGGATTAGAGGTAAAAATGTATGTGTGTCTGCTGGTGGGAATGCAAAATGGTACAACCATTTTGGAAAATGATATGGTGCTTCCTTAGAAAGCTAGAAATAGAAATACCATATGACTGAGCAATCCCACTCCTAGGAGGAATATATCCTAGAGAAATAAGAGCCATGACACGAATAGACATATGCACACCCATGTTCATGGCAGCATTGTTCACAATAGTAAAAAGATGGAAATAACCCAGATGCCCATCAACAGATGAACGGATAAACTATGGTACGTACACACAATGGAGTACTATACAACGATTAAGAACAATGATGAATCTGTGAAGCATCTCACAACATGGATGAATCTGGAGGGCATTATGCTGAGTGAAATAAGTCAATAACAAAAGGACAAATATTGTATGAGACCACTACTATCAAAACTCATGAAAAGGTTTTACATATAAAAAGAAACAATCTTCGATGGTTACGAGGGAGGGGAGGGGTAGGGATGGAAAAATGGTAAATAGACAATAGATAAGTGATAACTTTGTGAAGGATAAGACAGTACACAATACTGGAGAAGCCAGCACAACTTGTCCAAGGCAAGGTCATGAAAGCTCCATAGACACATCCAAACTCCCTAAGGGACTGAATTACTGGGCTGAGGGCTGTGGAGACCATGGTCTCGGGGAACATCTAGTTCATTGGCAAAACATAGTTTATAAAGAAAATGTTCTACATGCTACTTTGGTGAGTGGCCATCTAAGATACTCCACTGGTCTCACCCCGTCAGGAGCAAGGGAGAATGAAGAAAACTAAAGACACAGGGAAAGATTAGCCCAAAGAACTAATGGACCACAACTACCACAACCTGCACGAGACTGAGTCTAGTACAACCAGATGGCGCCCGACTACCACCACCACCTACTCTGACAGGGATCACAATAGAGGGTCCCAGACAGAGCTAGAGAAAAATGTACAACAAAATTCTAACTCACAAAAGAAGACCAGACTTACTGGCCTGACAGAGACTGGAGAAACCCCAAGAGTATGGCCCCCGGACACCCTTTTAGCTCAGTAATGAAGTCCTTCCTGAGGTTCAGCCTTCAGCCAAAGATTAGACAGGCACATAAAACAAGACTAAAGGGGCACACAGTCCAGGGGCAAGGACTAGAGGGCAGGAGGGGACAGGAAAGCTGGTAATAGGGAACCAAGGTTGAGAAGGGAGAGTGTTGACATGTCATGGGGTTGGTAACCAGTGTCACAAAATAATATGTGTACTAACCTTTTCATGAGAAATTAGTTTGTTCTGTATCTAAAATACAATTAAAAAAAAAAAAGTGTGCATGTGTACACACATGCAGGTTTGTTTTTTTTTTAATTAAAAGATGGAATTCTATAAGTAAAAAGATTGGCCAGGGTAGAATTTAAAAGATAAAACCTTGGAGAGTTTCTACACTGAGGGTAACAGAAGAATTGAACCCAGCAAAAGTCACTAAAATGAAACAAAAAATATTAGAGGAAAAGCAAAATTTTGTAATATCAGACAAGGCAATGGATGAAGAATTTTTCTTTTTACATTGTCCAATAGTGTGAAATGTAAAGAGATCAAGGCGAATGACTGCTATTGGGTTTAGCAATAGTGGTTTCAGTAGAAAGGGTTTGGGGCGGGGGGGCAATCTTTAGAAAGTGAATGGCAGAGGGAGAAAGCATGTGTACTGTCGAGCTGTCCTTTCAGTAATTGTAGAAGTGATAGAATTGTAGATTGGTGGAAAAGAGAAGTTGCCTGGAAAGAGCAATAATGATGCCACAAGGTCCCAGAGGAGGAAGGGAGGAAGTGGTAAGATGGAGAACTGAAGTTGATGCTCAGAGAAGAAAGGAGCACTTCTTTCACTGAGCTGGAAGCAGAAGAGAAACAGGTAAAGATGTTGAGAAAGTTTCTGTTGGGAGGAGGGAAGTTACAGGAATTCACATCTGATGACTTCTGAAGTACAAGATTTGAGGTAATTTGCAAAATAAAGTGAAATTATATGTGGGTATGAAATCTACTGAGGTCATTACTCTTTAGGTGAAAATACAGTCTTTAGAACTGACGTTTCTGAGGTCATGTAGATGCCATTTTCTGGTTTTAAATATGCTAATTCTTTGTTTTATTGGAAATAATTTAGTTTTCCTTGCCTCTTTATAACCATTCACCTCCCACACAGATATATTTCTTTCTCTTCTCCTTCCCTCCTTTCATTAAAAAAATAAATGGATATATAACAATACAGTGAAATGGCTTTATACCAATAGGCTAAATAGAATATTTATGAATAGTACTTTTTAGAAAAGTGCTAGAAAAATGGCTCTTCACTGGTTTTCTAAAACATTTATAATAACTTGATGAATAATGAATGGGAATAATTTATGATAGCTACATACCTCACTCAGATAGAACACTTGTTTATACTCCTACATAACAGTTACATCATGGCTATATTTCACATAAGGAGCCGTATGTTTTTAACATAAATGTTGCTAAAATGATTTCATTCAATGGAGTCATAGAGTCTTGGTGTTTTAAGAGACCTCAGGACAGAATTTCTAAAACATCCTTGAGAGGCATTCAGCTAGACAATGCTTTATTACTTTAACACTTCTAAATTTTGCATTCAAGTGATCATAAACTAGAATATAACTTAGCCATGAACAAGTTGAATATCAAGATTAGAATCATTTCTACATCTCTGATAATGAATATAATGCTGTGCTTTTTATGTGTGCATAATTGAGATTTAATCAATAAAATATATAGAAGCAAATTTTATTTTCCAGTTGCATTTTATAGTAGATAGCTTTTTTAAAAGACAAAATAAACTTTAACAGTAGAAAAAGTAGCAAGATCAAAGCATTTCTAAGTAGAATCTCAAATTTCAGTCAGTATTTTAAATAGACACATCCTGGCTCCCTTCGCAGATTGCCACTGACCATATGGAAACAGCAGACATGCCTGAAAATAACATAGCCATATGTAGATTTTCAAATACTGACCTCATCCCTGGAGAGCCATATTTATCTAGAGGAGCATCTCAAACCATATCAAGGAAAAGCATGGTTTGTGTCATGTAAAAAGATTAGAAGAATCTGCCTAATGAAAAATCATCACAAGTTAAAAACAAAAATGCCAAGGAAATAAGGTTAGATACCCACAGACATTTAAAAGCAGAGGCATCTGGAGAATGTGTTTCCAATTCTCCTTGCTCAATTCTTATACACAGTAGGATAACACATAAAAGCAGTGTTAAAAGCAGTCCTGTGCTGTGGTTATCAAAATGGATTTAGTGAAAATGCTTAAGGAGTGGTCAATAGGAATGCTGCTGTTCTCAGACTAGCAGTCAATGAATGCAAATATTTTCTGTCTGTTGGATGTTCTCATCGAATACCAATGTTATTTTTTCTGATTCCCCCCATACTATTTTGAGAGGAGGACATGTGGAACTCACTTCTCCCGCTTCCTGTTGCTAATTGTTCTCTGTTGAAATTCTGCCACAGTTGTTCAGAACATTTCAATTTGTGACCATGTGCATATAGTCTAAACAAAAACAGGGAGGAAGGAACAGAATTGTTTAGCACTTTGGAACAAATGTATTTATATCTTCAGTGATACACCTCATTTCCCTCATCAAAGTATGAGTGAAGAAGAACTCAGAGATTAAGCCAGGCTCTATACTGGCTTTTGTGATGTAGAAAGTGTTCCAGGTGCAAGCTGGGGTGCCTGAAAGGCAGATTCAGGAAGTGAAGTTCTGCAAGTAATGAATTCTTTATTGGTGGTTATTATAACTACAAAACCTTTCTATGTATATATGTGTGTATTTAGTGAAAATATGCACACGCGCACACACAGATTTATTTTAACTCCCTCATTGTGGACAGTCATGCCTTGTTTCTCACAGGTGTTGGGTTGTGCTAACAGATCTCTCACATCCAAGTTTTGTTTAAATCTGGGCAGTCAGGGATATGCCAGGTGCCTAAAATTAATAAAAGTAAATTATCACTCCTAAGTTTCTTTGAGAGCTTTAGTTTTCCTTGTGATATATCCAAAACCAAACCCATTGCCACTGAGTCGATTCCGACTCATAGCAACCCTGTAGGAAAAAGTAGAACTGCCTCATACAGTTTCCAAGGCTGTAAATCTTTTAAGGAAGCAGATTGCCACATCTTTCTCACGCGGAGCAACTGGTGTGTTGGAACTGCTAACCTTTGGGTTAAGAGCAGAGCACTTAACCACTGTACCACCAGGGCTCCTTCCTTTTGATAGAATTGTATTTTGTTGGATTTCTTTCAGTGATGGTTTGTTTCAGGTGTAGTGGTATCATAAATTTGTCTTCAAATAAAATTGTGATCCTAAAGAAAATTACCCTCATACACCAAGAACTCTGAAACTTGCGCTCTACCATAAATGAGCACTGAAATTTCTGACTGATCTTTATAATACATAAGAAAATCTGAACAATGTGCTTTACAAAGCTGAGAACCTCACTAGTGTGTGTAACTACATATATAAGTAGAAATGTGTGGAAATTTTTTATTTTTTTAAAATTTTTTATTGTACTTTAGATGCAGATTTACAGAACAGATAGTTTCTCATTAAACAGTCAGTACACATATTGTTTTATGACATTGGTTAACAAGCCTATGACATGTCAACATTCTCTCCTCTCAACCTTGAGGACTTTTTTTTTTTTTTTTTTTGGTGAAAATATAAGTAGCCAAAGTTATACCATTTCAAAAGTTTCTACATGTACAATTCAGTGACATCGATTACATTCTTCCAGTTGTGCTGCTATTCTCACTGTCCTTTCCAAATTATTTCATCACCATTATCTTCAACTCACTGCCCCCTAGGCTTCCCATCAAACCTTTTGAGTTGCTGTTGTCAATTTGATCTCACATAGATAATTCTTTTTTTTTTTTTTGTACGTTAGATGAAGGTTTGCAGAACAAACAGTTTCTCATTAAACAGTAAGTACACATATTGCCCTGTGACAATGGTTAACAAACCCGTGACATGTCAACACTGTCCCTTCTCAACCTTGGGTTCCCTATCACCAGTTCTCCTGTCCCCTCCTGCCCTCTAGTCCTTGTCCCTGGACTGCTGTGCCTCATCAGTCCTGTTTCATTTTATAAGGCTGCCCAATCCCCAGCTGAACGGTGAACCTCAGGAGGGGCTTCACCACTGAGCCAAAAGGGTGTCCAGGGGCCATACTCTCAGGGTTTCTCCAGTCTGTCAGGCCAGTAAATCTGGTCTTTTTGAGTTAGAATTTTGTTTTACATCCTTTTCCAGCTGTGTCCAGGACCCAGAAATTTATTTTTAAAACCATATTTTTGTGTTTTTGGTGAGTAAATTAGAAGAGATTATTAGATTCTAAACCACATTTATAAGTATTTTTCAAAAATAATTTGAACCTACTTAGATTTATTAATCTCTCCAACCATTTTTAGTTCTCATTTTTTTCTTTTTAGTTTTGCTAAGTATAACAAGAAGAGCCTTTAATAGAAAAACTTCAAGCTTTATCTGCAGTAAAAATGATCAATTCTTTATGTAAATCCAATTGCATTTTTTAAATTAAAACTAATGTACCAGTTTATTAATGTACATAAATTTGCTTTTCAATATTGATTAATTTTAGATTTTGATGTCATGAGTCGGATCTCAGTTTAGTTAACTGACTGCTTCAGGCCACAAAATGTTTTGGGAAAAAGTTAAAGAGTTTGTTGCAGTATTATGTTGTTATTAATACATCCTTCTGGAAGGAATGAAGATGTGTTTGTGTATGTTAACTGGTCATCCTGTCATTTAAGTTGTATTTGGAAAATACAATTATTATATTTTGGTATTTGTATCTGAATATTTTATTGGTGATTATTTTCTCCTAGAATTTTGTCAGTTAAGACGAGAAGGCTAACGAGCATATCTAATAAAGTTTTTTCCTATAGAAATCCAGGTTTCAGTTCATACTTGCAGTGTAGAGCGACCTGTCTTCTAGGGTTTGCAGAGGGGACTGATGCCTTCTACTAACTTAGAGCTACTAAGGTCAGCAACCATTCACAGATTTGGTGCAGAGGTCAGTGTTGCCAAGAAAACTAGTGTGTAAATCACCCCTAAGAAGGGAGAAGACTTTTTTTATTTACATCCTCTGATACAGGATATTTTTGAATTGCCACTGTGAGCAAAATAAATTTTAGAATCCAACACCCACCCTATGACCTCCAGGATCCTGTGCACCAACCCTCTTACATACAATCACCAAACGCATTTCTTATGAATTTCCCCTGTAGGCTCTATTTGTTCTTTGTGTGGTAAAGACACTTTATAATCTCGTATTTCCTAGTGTAGCAAAACAAATGGAAGATGCGGTTACTGCTCTAGTCTTTTTCAACAGGATTTACAACCCTGCTGGCATAGTGGTTAAGAGCTATGGCTGCTAACTAAAAGGTCAGTAGTTCGAATTCACCACACGCTCCTTGGAAACTATGGGGCAGTTCTACCCTGTCCTGTAGGGTTGCTATGGGTCGGAATCAACTTGACAGCAATGAGCTTTTTTATTTTTATTTTTTGGTATATCTTTTTACTTCCTACTTTATTATTTTAGGAGTTGAGCCTTCATAAGTGAAAGATGAGAATACTGGAGAGTCCGTACTTTGAGTCAACTCTTCTTTTCCATGAACGTCTTGCTCTACTTTCTACCCCAATTTTGAGAACCTAGCACTAACCCTTTTTATTGAACATGTTTACTTCTTACTCTGCACTTACTAACGTGTATGTTTTTAATTTGTATGAGACCATGTTTTTTCTTTTTCCTTTTGTTGTTGGTTTTTTGCTTTTTTGTCTTTTTTTTTTAGGGTGTGTGTGTGTGTATGGTAGGGGTAACAGAAGAGTGGTAAAAGAAAGAGATTTGGGGCAGGTCAAGAACTACTTTAGAATTAGAGAATACTTTGGAATTATAGTTTCACATATCTGGTTCATTTTAATTTCTAGTTCCTGATGTTTTTGGGACAACCACGATTTCCTGAGAATCATCCTGCTGGAAAAACCAGTCTCTTTCCTTTAAGATGTTATATTTCAAGGTGCCACATATGTTTGCAGCATTTATGCTTCTGGTATCTCATGGTACAGTTGTGATTTTAGATATTCTGCCTGATCATAAGATCATGGGACATTTAATTTAGCCTAGTTTTTTTTATCACTTTTGGTATCTTTATGGTAGCTATAATATCTAAAGCCAAATATAGCAAGAATAACAGTAGAAAATACATGAATCATGGGTAGATTTTTATATTTATTCTAAATGGTATTCATTTATTGACTACCTGAGTCTAAAAAAGAGAAGTACTAATAGAATATTTTTACTTAATAGGAAATTGAAATACTTATATGAATACACACAGGTTGTTTTGTTTTGAAACCAAGCAAATGATCAGTGTCTAAAAGCATGGTTTATATATTTCAAAATCTTCTTATAGTATAGAATCATAGAGATATTTGATTTGAGAATCTATGCATTACCAAAAATGAAGGCACGGGCGTGAAGTAATTCTGATTTGTCTGTGGTTGTATGAATACTTTGACAGTATATATCATTGAACTTGATAGGATGGTCGTTTATTAAGGGTGCCTGTGGTACAGATCTTACTGATTTATCACCTAGTGATTTATTAGTAATCTGTGTATGAATATTTTATTAACTATAAAAAATGTATAGCCTGTAAGTACAGAGTCCATTTATTCTTTATGTTAATGAAGCTATTTGAATTATTTTGTGCAATTTTAAAAGTGAAGGCTGTTTATATACAAGGAAAAACCTATTCAATTTATTGAAGCTTTTCAATCTAAAACTTTCAAATTGTATTCATCTGTGGAGAAATTCTCCTAGAGAGCTCATGGATGAAATCATAGCATCGTTATTTACATTATGGTGGAATATACTTTACATGCATTACCAACGTTTAATTATCAAAACATGCTTTTGAAGTAGATATCACATAGGAGGCATGTGAGGCTCAGAGAGGTTAAGGAACCTGCTGAAGGTCGCACAGCTACTAAAAAACCCTAGGTTTCTCTGATTCATCTTTATACTCTTCAGCACTGCTTATGGTTGTATAGCCTTTAGCAGATTCAAATCATATATATTCTTATTTCTCAGATTGTAATGTCTTTTGAAAAACTGAGTGAGAAAAATTTACCATATCACCAAGAATGACAATCTGTTGTGAAAATATTGTCATAATGCTGTGAAATTGAGGATATTTGTCCTTTCATTTAAAATTGCTTTGTCCAAAGGCAATATTAGTATTTTTTAATTTCTCATTTATTTAAAATAGAAGTGTCACAGAAAAAACATTCTTTGATGGTTATGAGGGTGGGGAGTGGGGAGGAGAAACCACTAACTAGATAGGAGACGAGTTAATCAACTTTGGTGACAAGAATAACAACACAATGTAGGGGAAGTCAGCACACCTGGACTAAAGCAAAAGCATAGAAGTTTCCTACACATATCCAAATACTTTAATGGACCGTGTTGCTGGGCTGGGAACCATAGTTGGGGGACATTTAGGTCAATTGGCATAACATAGGTCATAAAGAAAATGTTCTGCATCCTACTTTGGTGAATAACATCTGGGGTCTTAAAAGCTTGTGAGTGGCAATCTAAAATACATCTATTGGCTCCATCCTATCCAGAGCAAAAGAGAATGAAGAAAACCAAAGACAAAAGGAAAATATTAGCCCAAAGGACTAAAGGACCACATGAACCAGAGACTCCACCAGCATGAGCCCAGAAGAACTAGATGGTGCCCATATACCACCACCAACACCTGTGACAGGGATCACAGCAGAGTGTCCCGGACAGAATGGGGGAAAAATAGAGAACAGAATTCAAATTCACTAAAAAGACAAGACTTACTGTTCTGGCAGAGACTAGAGAAACCCCCGAGATTATGATACCCACAAACTCAGAACTGAAACCACTCCCAAAGCCCACTTTTGAGACAAAGATTAGACAGGCCTATGAAACAGAAAATAACACACATGAGGAATGTGCTTCTTAGTTCAATCAAATATACAAGGCCAAATGGACAACTCCTGCCCAAAAGCAAGACAAGAAGGCAGGAAGGGACAGGAACTGGATGAATGGACACAGGGAACCCATGGTGGTAAGGGGGAGAGTGCTGTCACATCGTGGGGATTGCAACCAGTGTCGCAAAACAATATGTGTATAAATTTTTGAATGAGAAATTTAAAAATAAATAAATAAAATAGAAGTATCTCCCTTTGCTCAGGAAAGTTTTTCTAGAGCTGTAATTCTTAATTTGTTTTTCCTCAGCAACAAACCACACTCCCATGGCTGTTAAGTTCAAAGATCTCTCACTGGAGAATTGCTAGGCTAGGGGATGCATTTTATGTTCGCTTTCTTTTATGTAGAGATCTTTGACAAAGGAAATATTTTAGAATTTGGAAATAGTTCTTGATAGTAACAAAGCAAGGGTTTTGGGAAAAAAAGAATATTTTAGTAGTATTGAGCACTCTCATCATCTCCCTTTATGAGTAGAGAAAAGTCTTTGCTTTAGCAGTTGGGAATAATAATGACTAGATGAACATAGTCATTGCATTTGGGCCCTAATGTGTCATGAGCAGCTCACAAGCACGCATCTATAGATGACAAGTGCATCCCAACGTCTTGGCAAATTGATTGCCTTGAAGGATTTCAGAATGTATTGGCATAAATGCCAAACTGTGAAGGAATGATTAAACCACATGGGGTTGAATTTATCAATAGCAGCAGTCCATTCTCCTAAACATAACATGTGCCAAGCATTAGCTTGTAAGCACAAACATCGTCTGCTGCGTATTGAAGAGGAAAACAGCATGGGTGTGCTCGGGATCTTAATGGTAGTTTATAATTAATCACAACATTGTTTAGCAACTTGGGGTGTACTCAGATTGCTTCAGCCATGAGTTCTCAGTAATCATTATCTGCCTTGCCGTCCCTTTCTCCATCTGCCCTTCCTACCTTCTTTTCTTCCTCAAATGCATTAAACAAATATCTGTTTTCCATTTGCATGACCCTGGGCTAAGTACTATCGGAGGTAAAATGATGAAACAGACAAAACCTAAACTATGTACCCCACACTGCAGGGGGTCATAATCCAGTATGGAAGAGACGTCAGCTACATAACCGTCAAAACAAATTAGCTAGCAGTGAGAGCATGAGAGACGCATGAAACTGACACCTCGATTCAGATAACAGAGTATCTTCTTTGGCAGCAGAGGTGACCTCAAAGAACAGGTAGATTATAAACTGGATCTTATAGGAAGGATCCATTCACACAGAAATTGGAAGGATAGCATCCTAAGCAGAAGGAACACTGTGAGTAAGAGACTGAGATAGGAAACTAGGGGGCTTCTTTGGGTAAAACCAGTTACCCAAAGTTTGCTGAAGCGTTGCCTAATGGAGAGGAAGTAGTGTGAAGTAAATCTTGAAAGCCAGACGGGGGAAAGGGTGTGCCCTTCATGAAATAGGCCTGATGGGTCTGTTATCAAAGGTTTTGAGCAGGTAAGTTGAATGTTCAGCAGTGTGCTTTAATAGACAGGGGTGACAGCAGTGTGGAGAGGCTGGATTGAACCGATTAGAAACTGGAGATGTAGAGGCCATATGTAAGGCTTCGTCCAAAAGATAATAGCAACTAATCAGCTTCTGTCAAGTCAGCTCTGACTCATGGCAACCCCATGTGCCTAAGAGTAGAACTGTGCTCCATAGAATTTTCTGTAGATGATTTTTTGGAAATAGATAGCCAGGCCTTTCTTCCAAGGTGCTTCTCAGTGGGCTCAAACCTCAAACCTTTTGGTTAGCAGCCAAGCTCATTAACCTTTGTGTTACTCAGGGACAGTGATAATAACCATAATCACTTCTAATTAACCAGTACATTTTGCCTGCTAGGAACTTTATTATCCCTAATCCTCGCAACGGTTAGTGCTTTATTATATCCCTTTTACTGAAGAGAAAATGGAGGCTTGGAGAGATTGAATAACATGCTCCAAATCCCACAACTGGTAAGGGGATCTGGTATTTCACCCCTGGTCTAGGTGAGCGCTTTCCACGGCCAGACCCTGTCTCATTGAAGAGATGAATGAAAGCCCAGCTGGGGCATTGGAGAAGTGGGCAGGCAGAGAGGGTTCAGATCAAAAACAGCAGAGATCCTTCTGATGTTTTGTGTAAAGAAGTGAGGCACACATACATTAATTTTAACTAAAATTTGGCTGTGAGATGTTAGGAAGGGGCGATACTCCAAAGGTACAGTTCTGATCCTGAGTTACTATGAAATTAGATAATGTAGAGTAAAGAGCAAGTTTTGGGTGGGAAATGATTTGTTTTTTACATACTTGAGCTGGAGTTTGAGGTTATCAGAGCTATAAAGAGCACAGTTTTTATTTCTGTAGCTCGAAAGTGCTTCAGCTTTGTGTTTTGTTACTCATCTTGTTCATAAATTGTTGATGTCCTTTTATGATAAGAAAAATCAGCTGCATTAAAATACACACATAAAATTTCTTGACAATTCTGGCATGAACAAGAATTAAGTCAAGTTCTATTCACTTATTGGTTTATAACCTTGGGACTTTTATCTAATCCCTTTCTGCTTGGTTTCCTGATTTCTAAAATGAGGATAGCAACAGCTATTCTTCCTTACTTTGCAGGACTCTTATGATGATCAAAAATGGTTCACAAAGATGAAGAACTATTGAAATGTTAGTAATTCTGCTGAGATTTGAACAAATGCCTAATGCTCTTGGTGATTGATAAAATAATTAGAATTAAACTATGCCCAAAAAACGTGCTGGTTAATAGCCAGATATCGGGGTATCAAGCTTTCTTGGCTTGTAGGGGAGGGTGAGGGGAGACAGAAAACCTTTAGGCTCTCATTGGTATTTTGTCTTTTGGTGTCACTGTGATGGTGGCCGGCCCACCTCCTCTCTTTTCTGGAGGCCTGCAGGGTACTCAGATGCCTCCTTAGGCGACCTTCAGGAGAGGACTGTCATGTCGGGGGATCTTTTTGTGTTTGATCGCAGCCCAATCATAGGGTCCTAAGTTGGGAAATGGGAAGAGTGATATTTGAAGCTGAGCAATGATTATTTTGCTCCCAATGAGGCGCTGCTTTCTTCACAGAGGTATCTTTACTTACAGCAAAGAAATTTTTGCCTGTGAAGACTGTCAGCAGTGGAAAACCTCCCACAGTCTATATTTTATAATTTGTTAGTCATAAAGTGTTCTACTTTTTTCTCCCTGATTTTTCTCCACTGTATGGTAAAATCCATACAAAATAAAATTAAAAGAAGGAGAAAGATAAGAGTCAGGAAACTCTGAAGAAATGTTAAGGGTTCTACATCCTTGGCAGTTCTTGCATCTTGGGGCAGGAGACTTTATTGGTCCACTTTAATCAGATATTATCATTGCTTTGAGTTACTAACCTCATTGTGCTCTTATTAAAGTGAAAGCCATGGTCATTGAATGTCTGAATGTTTTCCTTCCCATCCAGCTCACCAAGTCAATCCTCTTGACATCCCAAGTCTCTTTTGATTTGTGAAGGGAGTTTTTTGTTTTGCTTTTGTTTGTTTTTAGCAACTCTATTGAGCTATAATTTATGTACAACAAACTGCATATACTTAAACTGTATAATTTGATGAGTTTTGAAATATGCATATACCCATGAAACCATCCCCAAAGAGAAGGTAGTGAAAACATCCATCTCCCTCCAAAATGTTTCCTTGTGTCCCTTTGTAATCCCTCCCTCTCTTCTTCATCCTTGCATCCACAGGCAACCACTGGTCTGCTTTCTGTCACTAAAGATTGTATTACATTTTTTAGAATTTTAAATAAATGGAATCATACAGTATATGTTCCCCTTTTATCTGGTCTCTTTTGCTCAGCATAATTGAGATTTATTCATGTTGTAAATAGTTCATTCCTTTTTATTACTGAGAAATATTCTATTTATGGCTATACCATGATCTGTTTATCCATTCATCTGTTTATGGAATTTGGGTTGTTTCCCATTTTGGGCTATTACAAATAAGGCAGCTATGAATACTTGTGTATATATAATGTTTTCTCTTTTTGTGACTCGAGTCAGAATCGACTCGATAAAAATGGATTTGTTTTTCTTTTTGGATGTGGGAAAAGGCACAGTGATTAAGAGCTATGGTGAGCTATGGCTGCTAACCAAAGGGTCGGCAGTTTGAATCCACCAGCCGCTCCTTGGAAAACCTGTAGAGCAGTTCTACTCTGTCTTACAGGGTCACTATGGGTTGGAATCCATTTGACAATGACGGGTTTGGTTTTTTTGGTTTAGGAATGAAATGGCTGGGTTATATAATAGATGTATGTTTAACTTTTTAAAGAAACTGCCAAACTTCTTTCCAAAAGGATTGTACCATTTTATACTTTCACCGTCATATATGAGAATTCCAATTGTTCCATATCCTTACTAACACTTGATAAGTCAGATTTTAAAATTTTGGACATTCTGATAGATGTGTAGTGGTATCTAGTTGTGGTTTAATTTGCATTTTTCTAATAACTGATGATGTTGAGGAGCCCTTTTGGCACAGTGGTTAAGAACTCCGCTGCTAAGCAAAAGGTCAGCAATTCAAATCCACCAGCCGCTCCCTTGGAAACTCTATGATACAGTTATACTGTGTCCTGTAGGGTCACTTGGAGTCAGAATCGACTTGACAGCAATGGTTTGGTTGGGTAATGATGCTGAGCATCTTTTCTCGGGTTGGGTAATGATGCTGGGCATCTTTTCACGTGCTTACTTGCCAACCATACAATTTCTTTGAAGTATCTGTTTAAATCTTTTGTCCATTTAAAAACTTTGATGTTTTTTGGTTTTTTTTCTGTTGATTTGCAGAAGTTCTTTATGTATTCTGGATACAAATACTTTATCAGATCCATGTGATTGACAAGTAGTTTCTTCCAGCCTGTTACTTGCCTTTTCATTATCTTAACGATGTCTTTTGAAGAGCAGAAATTATTAATTTAGTGAAGTCCAACTTATTTTTTATAGATTGTATTTTTGGTGCTGAGTCTAAAAATTATTTGCATATCTCAAAATCACAAAAAATTTTTTACAGTTTTAAGTTTTATATTAGGTCTGTGATCCATTTTGAGATAACTTACATATGGTATGAAATGTGGATATAAGCTCAGTTTTTTTTAACATGGATATCAGATTGTTCCACCACCTTTATTAAAAAGACTATCTTTTCTCCACTAAATTGTTCTTGCACCTTTGTCAGATACATGCGTATATACTTATATACTATTTCTAGACACTGTGTTCCATTGATTTGTCTATCTTGATGCCAATATCACACTTAGTATAATGTCTTTTAAGTCATGGAGTATAATTCCATGAACTTTGATCTGCATTTTCAAAGCTATTTTGGCTATTCTGGTTACTTTCATTTCCATATTACTTTTACAGTTAGCTTGTCAATTATTTTTACCAAAAAAATAAAATAAAACCTCTTGGGATTTTGATTAAGATCACATTAAATCTATAGATCAGTTTGGGAAAAATTAACATTTTAACAATATTGAGTATTCTGATTCATATACAAGATGGCTCTCTCCATTTGGGTAGGTCTGCTTTAATTTCTCACAGCAATGTTTTGTAGTTGTGTATAGGCCTTGCGTATCTTTTGTCAAAGTTATCCCTAGGTATTTCATTTTCTTAAATATTATTTAAATGTTAATTTTAAAACTATGTTTTCAGTTTAAATTTCTGATTATTCATTGATAGGATATAGAAATACAGCTGAAGTTTTGTATTGACTTTACATCCTTCAATCTCACTAAACTCACTATTAGTTCTATTAGCTTTCTTGTAGATTGCATAAGATTTTCTGTGTAGATAATCATCTTGTCTGTGAATAAAGGCATTTGTATTTCTTTCTTTCCAATCTGCAAGCTTTTTTCTTCTTCTTCTTCTTTTGTCTATTGCACTGGCTAGAACCTCCAGTATGATACTCAATAAAAATGGTGAGAGTAGACATGTTTACCTGGATCCTGACCTTAGGAGGAAAGCATTAAAACTTTCACCATTAAGCGTGATGTGAGTTGTGGATTTTTGTAACTATCTTTTATTAGGTGGTGGAACTTCCCTTCTGAGTTTTCTGAGAGTGTTTATTAGATATTGTTGTTACATTTTGTCAGAGGCTTTTTCTGTATCAACCAAAGTAAGCATACGATTTTTCTTTTTTATTAATGTGATAAATCAAATTCACCAGTTTTTTTTTTTTTTGGCAAAGTGAAAAAGCCATTATTATTATTTATAGAAAGCAAATAGTAAACAATAACAACAGATTCCCAAAGGGGAAATGCTTACCCTTCCGTAAATTTTTTTTATTGTGGTAGTTTAAATGATGTTTACATTTCAAGTGAGTCTCCAATACACAAATTCATATATACATTGTTATATGACCCTAATTGCTCTCCCCATACTGTAACAGCACCCTCCTCCCTTCCTCGCCTGATTCCCCACGT
Source organism: Dugong dugon (assembly GCA_030035585.1). Classification (NCBI taxonomy): domain Eukaryota; kingdom Metazoa; phylum Chordata; class Mammalia; order Sirenia; family Dugongidae; genus Dugong; species Dugong dugon. The sequence goes on from CM057465.1 coordinate 160,031,868, forward strand.
CCATTCAACTAGCTCCTAACCCTCTCTGCCTTCCCATCTCACCTCTGGACAGAAGCTGCCCGTTTAGTCTCTTGTATCTACTTGAGCTAAGAGGCACACTCCTCACGAGTATCACTTCTGTCCCACAGTCCAGTCCAATCCCTGTCTGAAGAGTTGGCGTTGGAAATTGTTTTAGTTCTGGGCTGATAGAGAATCCAGGGGCCATGCTTTCTGGGGTTCCTCCAGTAACAAATCATTAAGTCTGGTCTTCTTACTAGAATTTGAGTTCTGCACCCTACCTTTCTCTTGCTCCATCAGGGACTGTCCGTTTGTTCTCTGTCAGGATGGTCATTGGTGGTAGCCGGGCACCATGTAGTTCTTCTGGTCTCAGGCTGATGAAGTCTCTGGTTTGTGTGGCCCTTTTTGTCTCTTGGGCTACTACTTTCCTTGTATCTTTGGTGTTCTTCATTCTCCTTTACTCCAGGTGGTTGGGACCAATTGATGCATCTTAGAAGGCCGCTTTCAAGCTTTTAAGACCCCAGACGCCACTCAGCAAAGTGGGATGCAAAACATTTTCTTAAGCTTTGTTATGCCAGTTGACCTAGATGTCCCCTGAAAGCATGGTCCCCAGACCCGTACCCCTGCTACTCTGTCCCTCAAAGTGTTTGACTGTATTCAGGAAACTTCTTAGCTTTGGTTTAGTTCAGTTGTGCTTACTTCCCGTATAGTGTCTGCTGTCCTTCCCTTCACCTAAGATAATTCTTATCTACTATCTAATTAGTAAATAACATTTACCCTCCCTTCCCACCCTCATAACCATCAAAGAATGTTTTCTTCTGTGTTTAAACCTTTTCTTGAGTTCTTATAATAGTGATCTTATACTGACTAAATTCACAGCATAATGACCTCCAGATTCCTCCATGTTATAAGATGTTTCACGGCTTCATTGCTGTTCTTTATTGTTACCTAGTATTCCATTGTGTGGCTATACCATAATTTGTTTATCCATTCGTCCGTTGATGGACACCTAGGTTGTTTCCATCTTTTTGCTATTGTGATCAGTGCTGCAATGAACATGGGTGTGCATATATCTATTTGTGTGATGGCTCTTATTTCTCTAGGGTATATACCAAGGAGCAGGATAGCTGGATCGTATGGTACTTTAATTTCTAGCTTTTTAAGGAAGCGCCAAATTGATTTCCAAAGTGGTTACACCATTTTACATTCCCACTAACAGTGTATAAGTGTTCCAGTCTCTCCACACCCTCTCCAGCATTTATTATTTTGTGTTTTTTTGGATTAATGCTAGCCTTTTTGAGGTAAGATGATATCTCATTTTAGTTTTGATCTACATTTCTCTAATGGCTAATGATTATGAGCATTTCTTCATGTGTCTCTTAGCCACCTGAATATCTTCTTTGGCAAAGTGCCTGTTCATATCCTTAGCCCATTTTTTAATTGGGTTGTTTGTCTTTTTGTTGTTGAGGTTTTGCAGTATCTTGTAGATTTTAGAGATTAGACGTTAATCGGATTTGTTGTAGCCAAATTTTTTTTCCCAGTCTGTATGTTGTCATTTTATTCTTTTGGTGAAGTCTTTTGATGGGCATAAGTGTTTCATTTTTAGGAGATTCCAGTTATCTAGTCTCTCTTCTGGTGTTTGTGCATTGTTACTTATGGTTTGTATTCTGTTTATGCCATATATTAGGGCTCCTAGCATTGTCCCTATTTTTTCTTCCATGATCTTTATAATTTTTATTTTATATTTAAAACTTTGATCCATTTTGAGTTAATTTTTGTGCATGGTGTGAAGTATGGGTCTTGTTTAAGTTTTTTGCAGATGGATATCCAGTTATTGCAGCACCATTTGTTAAAGAGACTGTCTTTTCCCCAATTAACAGACTTTGGGCCTTTGTCAAACATCAGCTACTCATAGGTGGATGAATTTATGTCTGGATTCTCCATTCTGTTCCATTGATGTATGTGTCTGTTAGTTGCACCGGTACCAGGCTGTTTTGACAACCATGGCAGTATAATAGGTTCTAAAATCGGTAGTGTGAGGCCTCCCACTTTGTTCTTCTTGAGTAATGCTTTACTTATTCGGGGCCTGTTCCCTTTCCATATGAAGTTGGTGATTTGTTTCTCTGTCTCATTAAAAAATGCCAGTGGAATTTGGATCGGGATTGCATTGTATTTGTAAATCGCTTTGGGTAGAATTGATATTTTCACTGTGTTGAGTCTACCTATCCATGAGCAAGGTATGTTTTTCTACTTATGCGGGTCTCTTGGTTTCTTGCAGTAGTGTCTAGTAGTTTTCATTGTATAGGTGTTTTACGTCTCGTTAGTTTATTCCTAGTTATTTTATCTTCTTGGGGGCTATTGTAAATGGTATTGATTTGGTGGTTTTCTCTTCTAGGTTCTCTTTGTTGGTATAAAGGAATCCAACTGAGTTTTCTATGTTTATCTTGTATACTGACTGAAACTTTGCTGAAATCTTCTATTAGTTCCAGTAGTTTTCTTGTGGATTCTTTGGGGTTTTCTATGTATGAGATCATATCATCTGCAAAGAGAGATACTTTGACTTCTTCCCTACCAATTTGGATGCCCTTTATTTCTTTTTCTAGCCTAATTGCTCTGGCTAGGACCTCCAGCACAATGTTGAGTAAGAGTGGTGATAAGAGGCATCCTTGTCTAGTTCCCATTGTCAAGGGGAATGCTTTCAAAGTCTCTGCATTTAGGATGATGTTGGCTGTTGGCTTTGTATAAATGCCCTTAATTATATTCAGGAATTTCCCTTCTATTCCTATTTTGTTGAGAGTTTTTATCATGAATGGGTGTTGGACTTTGTCAAATGCCTTTTCTGCATCATTGATAAGATCATGTGGTTCTTGTCTTTTGTTTTATTAATGTGATATATTATATTGATTGTTTTTCTCATGTTGAACCATCCCTGCATAACTGGTATAAATCCCACTTGATCAAGGTGAATTATTTTTTTGATATGTTGCTGAATTCTATTGGCTAGAATTTTGTTGAGGATTTTTGCGTCAATGTTCATGAGGAACATTGGTCTGTAATTTTCTTTTTTTGTGGTGTCTTTACCTGGTTTTAGTATCAGGGTTATGCTGGCTTCATAGAATGAGTTTGGGAGTATTCCATCCTTTTCTATGCTCTGAAATACCTTTAGTAGTAGTGGTGTTAACTCTTCTCTGAATGTTTGGTAGATTTCTCCAGTGAAGCCATCTGGGCCAGGGCTTTTTTTTGTTGGGAAATTTTTTAATTACCTTTTTGATCTCTTCTTTTGTTATGGGTTTATTTAGTTGTTCTACCTCTGTTTGTGTAAGTTTAGATAGGTAGTGAGTTTCTAGAAATTTGTCCATTTCCTCTAGGTTTTCAAATTTGTTAGAGTACAATTTTTCATAGTATTCTGTTATGATTCTTTTAATTTCAGTTGGGTCTGTTGTGATATCACCCATGTCATTTCTTATACAGGTTATATGCTTCCTGTCCTGTTTTTCTTTTGTCAGTTTGTCCAATGGTTTATCAAGTTTGTTGATCTCAAAGAAGCAGCTTTTGGTCTTGTTAACTGTTTCAGTTGTTTTCTGTTCTCTATTTCATTTAATTCTGCTCTAATTGTTCATATTTCCTTTCTTCTTGCACCTGAGGGTTTCTTTTGCTTCACCCTTTCTACTTGTCCCAGTTGTAGGGTTAGTGTTTTGATTATGGCCCTTTCTTCTTTTTGGATGTGTGCATTTATTGCTATAAACTGACCTCTGCGCACTGCTTTTTCTGTCCCAAAGGTTTGGTAAGATATGCTTTCGTTCTCGTTTGAGTCTATGAATTTCTTTATTCCATCCTTAATTTCTTCTATAACCCAGTAGTTTTTGAGCAAGGTGTTCAGTTTCCATGGGTTTGATTTTTGTTCCTTGCCTTTTCTGTTGTGATTTTAACTTTTATGGTTTTATGGTCAGAGAAGATGCTTTGTAATATTTCGATGCTTTGGATTTTGTTAAGGCTTGCTTTATGGCCTAATATGTGGTCTATTCTGGAGAATGTTCCATGTGCATTGGAGAAGAATGTATACTTGGCTGCTGTTGGGTGGAGTGTTCAATATAATTTAATGAGTTCAGGTTGGTTGTTTGTAGAATTTAGATCTTCTCTGTCTTTGTTGAACTTCTCTCTGGATGTTCTATCCTTCGCGAAAAGTGGTGTGTTGAAGTCTCCTACTACTATTGTGGAGCTGTCTATCTCTCTTTTCAGTGCTGTTAGAGTTTGTTTTACGTATTTTGGAGCCCAGTCGTTAGGTGTGTAAACATTTATTATAGTTATGTCCTCCTGGTGTATTGACCCTTTAATCTTTATATAGTGTCTTTCCTCATCCTTTGTGGTGGATTTTACTTTAAAGTCTGTTTTGTCAGAGATTAATTTTGCTACTCCTGCTTTTTTTTGAGTGTTGGTTGGTTGATATATTTTTTTCCATCCTTTGAGTTTTAGTTTATTAGTGTCTTTAAGTCTAAGGTGTGTCTCTTCTAGGCAGCATGTAGACGGATCGTGTTTTTTTATCCAGTGTGCCACTCTCTGTCTCTTTATTGGTGCATTTAGTCTATTTACATTCAGTAGTTATTGATAAGTGTGTGTTTAGTGCTGTCATTTTGATGTCTTTTTTTGTGCGTTGTTGACAGTTTCATTGTTCCACTTAATTTTCTGTGCTGAGTCATTTTTCGTTATGTATTTTCTTTTCATCTTTTTCATTGTTGATTTTGTATTTGCTAAGTCTTTATATTTTTCTATTTTTTTATTTTGACTTGTCAGATTGATAGTTTCCTTTGTTTTTACCTTAATATTTACCCCTATTTTTCTATGTTTATACCAGTCTTTTATTTTTCTATATTGCCTTGACTTCCTCTCCACATGAAAAATCTATGTCTACATTTTTTAAGTCCCTCTTTTTTGTTTTAATATTGTCATATTTTACATATTAACATCTGTTTCCCTATTTTTCTTGTTTTAACTTTGATTTACTTTTGTGACTTCCTTATCTGGGTTGATATCTGGTTGCTCTGTCCTGTGTTCTGGTCTTGGATTGTTATCTGATGTTACTGAGTTTCTAACTGGAAGACTCCCTTTAGTATATCTTTTGATTTTGGTTTGGTTTTTGCAAATTTCCTAAACTTCTGTTTATCTGGGAATGCCCTAATTTTGCCATCATATTTGAGAGACAGTTTTGCTGGATATATAATTCTTGGCTGACAGGTTTTTTCCTTCAGGGGTTTATATATGTCATCCCATTGCCTTCTTGCCTGCATGGTTTCTGCTGAGTAGTCTGAGCTTATTCTTATTGATTCTCCTTTGTAGATGACTTTTTGTTTATCCCTAGGCACTCTTAAAATTCTCTCTTTATCTTTGGTTTTGGCAAGTTTGAGTATAATATGTCTTGCTGACTGTCTTTTGGGATCTACCTTATGTGGTGTTCGATGAGCATCATGGATAGATATCTTGTCATCTTTCATGACATCGGGGAAGTTTTCTGCCAACAAATCTTCAACAATTCTCTCTGTATTTTCTGTTACCCCCCCACCCCCCGCCCCGTTCTGGTACTCCAATCAATTGTAAGTTATTCCTCTTGATGAAGTCCCACATAATTCTAGGGTTTCTTCATTTTTTAAAATTATTTTTCTGATTTTTCCTCAAATAAGTTGGTGTCAAGTGTTTTATCTTCAGTCTCACTAATTCTTCCATTGCCTCAATCTGCTCCTATGACTTTCTATTGAGTTGTCTAATTCTGACATTTTATTGTTAATCTTCTGGATTTCTGTTTGTTGTCTCTCTATGGATTCTTACAGCCTGTTAAATTTGTCATTATACTCTTCTCTAATCTTTAAAATTTCCTCTATTGCGTATTCATCATTTTGCTTAATTTCCTTCCTAATTTCTTGAAGAGTTGTGTATATTAATATTTTGTATTCTGCCTCCGGGAATTCCAAGAAATTTTCTTCCTCTAGAAAATTTCTAGCTTCTTTATTTTGGGAGCTTGGTGAAGTCATCCTGCATTGCCTCTTCATGTGATTTCATATTGAGTGTTGTCTCCGAGCCATCAATAAGTTGTTATAATTATTTATTTTGTTTTATTACTGTGTACTAGCTTCTTGTTTTGTTTTGATATTCCCATATAGGCTACTCATATGAGCTAGTTTGATTATGGGCACTTTTGAAGATCTAACGTCCTGTCACCATGTAGTTATATCTGTTACTAGGTATATGAGCTCAGGAGTTCCCCCACTTCTTCTGTATGGTTTAGCTCAGGTGCCTAGGTAGATAGCCACCAAGTGTGTGGTGTAGACTTTCACTTACAGTCCTTGACAGGCATGGGTGATTGGTGTGGGCACAGGCATCTGGCTGCAGCAGGGGGACACACTCTGAGCAAGCAGAGGTTTGACGGCCCAGCCCCTGAGTGTCCTGGAGGAAGGCATGTCCCTGTTCCCTAGAGCGTGTAGGTGGGTGGGTTTTGCAGCTGGGCTATGAGCACCTAATGCTGTTGGCTGTAAGGACTGGGGGGCACCTCTTATTCATGGGCCCCTATCCAGGGTTGCTAGGTGGCATGGTTGGAGCCACCAGTCTTCAGGCCCTTGATGTGGGTAGGTGAAGACCCTGCTTAAAGGGCAGAGCAGTGTCAATTGTCAAGAACCTGCCACTTCACAGCTGAAACAGTTGAAGTTAGAGGTCCGGTATATACCCTGTTGTACTGCAGTAATGATGGCCTACATTGTTGAGATGGGCCCACACAAGTCCATGCAGGGGAAAGGCATTCAACGTCTGTGGATCCCGTATGCCTGTGCCTAGGCAAAGGTGCTGTGCCTACCCTGGGTTCCTGGCTTAGGGGAGCCTGCAGTTTATTTATTTTTTATTTTTTATTTTTTCCCGTTTGTTAATTTGTTCACTCTCCAAGGCTGGGAGAATGTGACGGATACTACTTCTGGCCCAGGGGACTTGGCTGTTGCTGAAGCTGGTCCAGGGCCCAGTGCAGAGCAGGGAGCAGGGAGGTAAATGGGAGAGAGGTTTTTCCCTAAGAGCGGTGTTTTTTGATCCACGCGGTAGGCCATACGCAAGTACTTATTTTTCGCTGATCCAGGGCTGCTTCTCACTGGCTCTGGTTGGCCGTGTAGACTCTCTAGTGCTAGGATTGTCCCAGTGCGGAAAACGCACCTCCGAGCACCGCTGCTTGCCTGCCTCACTGCTCACCCATGAGCTGATCAGGCCTGAAGGGTTCAGGCTCTTACTGGGTCGGGTCTGGCAACTCCTTGCTGCTTCTGAACCCTCTCTCCCTCCCGCTGGCACTTAGTCCAGTTCCTCAAGTCTGCCTTTGATGTTCAGGGCTCCCAGATTGTCGTATATAATCGATTCATTTGTTTTTTTCGGGTCTTTATTGTAAGAGGGTCCACCAGAAAATGTCCAACTACTCTGCCATCTTGGCCCCACCTTCCAAATTCACTAGTTTTTGAATGTTAAACCAACCTTGCATTCTTAGGATAAACCTCTTGGTCATGACATATTATGCTCTTTGTGTGTTGTTTAATTTAATTTGCTATCATTTTTGTTAAGAATTTTTGCTTCTATCTTCATGAAGGATAAAGGAGTCCTGGTGGCACAGTGGCTAAAGCGCTCACTGGTAACCAAAAGATTGGTGGTTTGGATCACCGTTCCATGGGAGAAAGATGTGACAGTCTGCTTCCATAAAGATTTGTAGCCTTGGAGGCAGTTCTACTCTGTCCTATAGGGTTGCTCTGAGTTGGAATCAACTTGATGACAGTGGGCTTGCTTTTTGGTTCATGAAGAATATTGAGTTTTTATTTTTTTGTAACTGGAATTTATTTCTTGTAATGCCTTTGACTTGCTTTGTTGTCAGAGTAATGTCCTCATAGGGTGTGTTGGGAAGTATTTACTCTTTTTTTTTTTTTTTTTCCAGTTTTCTGTAATAGTTTGTGTAGAATAAGTAGCATTTCTTCCTCAAATATAACTGGAAGAATTCACCAATCAAACCATTTGGACTTACGGTTTTCTTTGTAAGAAAGTTTTTAACTGTTGTCGATTAGGTAACGTTGAGTTGGCTTGAATTCAGTTTTTAACTACAAATATGTTTTTAAAAAAATAGTTATAGGGCTGACTATTAAAACTATCTATTTCTTGAGTGAGCTTTGAGAAGATTGTGTCTTTTAGGGAATTTGTCATATCTAAGTTGGTAAATGTATTGCCATAAATTTGTTTGTAATACTTTTCTTTTAATAGCTGTATCATCTATTACTGATTTTAACTCTCTCATTTTGATATTGGTATAATTGTGGATTTGTCTGTTTCTACTTGCAGTTGTTTCAGTTTTTGATCCTTGTGTTTTGAAGCTTTCATTAGGTTAACGAACATTTAGGATTGTTATGTCCTCTTGATGCTTTTATCCCTTTGTTATTATAGGTTACATTTTGCGGCCTGTTTGCGTGCCTGGTAAATCTTTTATTGAATGACAGATATTTTATCTAATTGTTAAGGTTTGTTCTGGGATGTTATTCAGTTATTTGGATTCAGTTTTAAGCTTTTTTAGATGATACCCTAGCATTGTTTAATCTAGAACTAAGTTTACACCCTTGCTTGATAGTCTGCTGCTTCAGGTTTTTCACTCTGGTTGATTCCCAACCTTGTGTGAACCCTTGGGATTGTTTTCTCTAATCCTCTACTGAGGCTTTTTCCCTGCCTTGGTAGTTACCTCACACACGTGCACTGATCTGTACTCAGTTGAATACGCAGAGAACTCTGCGGCTCACCAGAGTTTTCTCTCTGCTTCGCTCTCCAGTTCTCTGCTCTGTGAACTCTAGCCATTTTGGTGTCTCTGGATTCTGATCTATGTCTTTTCAACTGAAGGAAAACACCAGGGTCAGCCTGGTTCCCACTCCCTGTAACATAGCCTGGAAGCCTTTTTGAAACATTATGCTGAATGTTACAGAGTTCACCTCGTTTGTTTCTCTAATTTCAGAGATCACTATCTTTCACTGCCTGTTATCTAATATCTTGAGAACTATTGTGTTGTATATCTTTGTATGTTTTTTAGTTGTTTCATTTTGGAAGGTAAATCTGGTAACTGTTACTCCATCTTGACTGGAAGCAGAAGTCAGGATTTTATACAAAGTGTATTCTAGTGCATTTTTAGTTGTACATGGGCAGCCTTCTGTAAGTGCACAGACAGCGTGTCCACAGGAATGATTACACTCGTGGGACTTCCTTTTTTTTTATTATTATTGTTGTAGTTAAATGAAGTTTACATTTCAAATTAGTCTCTCATACAGAATTTTATACATACATTGTTATATGACCCTAACTGTTCACCTGATTCTGTGACAGCACACTCCTCCTTTCTGCCCCTGATTCCCCATGACCATTCAACCAGCTCCTAACCCTCTCTGCCTTCCCATCTCATCTCCGGAAAGATGCTGCCCCTTTGGTCTCTTGTATCTACTGGACTATCGTGGGACTTCCTTTTGCATCCCTGCTACCAGAGGCCCTGCCACACCTAGACCATCAATTTGAAGGTTATTTAGCAATTTGAGTATAAGGCATTAAGAATGGGGGAAAAGATGAATCCATTTTGTATTATTGCATCTATTGTCTTTCTTATGTGTTATATTTTGAGTTCTTTATTTCCAATCTACTTTGGGTTCTGTACATGTTTTAGTTTTTATTGTGTGGAAATTTTTGTGTTTGAAAGACACAACTGTTTAAAAGAAAATTAAGTATAAAACATTGCGTAGATAAAATATTTTTAATTGCAAAAGAAATGTAAAACGTACAGTATGACATTTTAAATTTTCACTTTGGAACATTCAGCCAATTAATATATTTGAATTTTTTCTTCTGCCTCGTATCTTCTGTGATATAAAGATTAATGATGATTTTCATTTGTTAAGTCAGTTTTATTGCCTATTAAGTCTTGGTTTATGATTTAATGAAAGGAAATTCTTTAATTTTGTTTACGCATAATCAGATGTGCAGCTTCTGTGACCAAAATTTATTTAAAAAAAAAAAAAATCCAAGTCTAATAAAGAAACCAGCATTGTATATTTTTAGCAGGAATTTCAAACCAAGAGTAAGAACAAAATCAAGATTTTTAAAAAACTAGGAAATAAATATGTGATGTTTAGGTACTAGTTTATCGCTTGGTATTTAGGCAAGTCAAACTTTCATCCTAATTTGTTATAATTTTCTCTTTATTTATCTGCCATCCAAAAGCAATATTACCCAATCCATCTATCAAATCATGAAACAGTTTAATAGTAGAAGGAGAAGCATCTGTCCAAGGAATAATAATAGATTTCTTGCAGAAAGAAAGGCCAGTTTCTCATCTGTCGCAGTTACTAAAAGCTGAGAAGAGGGGTTTGATTGTTTTGTTTTGTTGTTGTTTCTCTTTTTAAATGATCCATGCTACTTAAATTGAATGAACTTTAAAATTTCACACGGTAGATGATAATCTTTTATTTTTATAAAGTTCTGATTTATGGAAAAATGTAGATGTCTGTATGATGCTGTGTGTGTTCAATTGTGCCTCTTTTTTTCATACATATATTCACAGAGGAGCCCTGGTGATGCAATGGTTAAGAGCTTGGCTGCTAGCCAAAAGGTCGGCAGTTGGAATCCACCAGCCAGTCCTTGGAAACCCTGTGGGGTAGTTCTGCTCTGTCCTGTAGAGTCACTATGAGTCAGAATCGACTTGACGGCATTGGGTTTGGTTCTGATATATTTACAGATAAGACAGCCCATCTTTCAGGCAACTGACCCAGATATATCTTAATGTTGTCACGGTAAAGCTCCAAAATCTACCAGTTTCACTCAATCTTTCTAATAGATTAGGTTTTAATATTGCTTGCTTGAATCTAAGGCAATTTGGCATTTATATTACTCTCAGCCTGCTTTGTAAATGGGTTGTCACTGAGTTTTAGCTTTGAATGACCATCCACTCTTGTCTGAGTTCATCTGTGTTCTGTTTTGCTGTTTAGATACAAACAAATTGTTTGTATTAAATCAAATCTTGATGTATCTTTAGTTTTCTTCATTCTCTCTTGCTCCCGAAGGGGTGAGGCCAGTGGAGTATCTTAGATGGCCACTCACAAGCCTTTGAGACCCCAGATGCTACTTACCAAAGTAGAATGTAGAACATTTCTTTATAAGCTAGATGTTTCCTGAGACCATGGTCCCCACAGCCCTCAGTCCAGCAATTCGATCCCTCAGGGAGTTTGGATGTGTCTATGGAGCTTCCATAACCTTTCCTTGTATAAGTTGTGCTGGCTTCCCCAGTATTATGTACTGTCTTACTTCTAAGTTACCACTTATCTATTGTCTATATAGTGTTTTTCCATCCCCACCCCTCCCCTCTCTCATAACCATCAGAGATTGTTTCTTTTTGTGTGTAAACCTTTTCATGAATCTTTATAGTTGTGGTCTCATACAATAGTTGTCCTTCTGTGATTGACTTATTTCACTCAGCATAATGCCCACCAGACTCATCCAAGTTATGAGATGCTTCGCAGATTCGTCATTGTTCTTTATCGTTGCATAGTATTCCATTGTGTATGTGTACCATAGTTTGTTTATCCATTCATCTGTTGAAACAACAGCATATTCTGTTCTATTTTCTTGAGCTGGAATATTAGATTTTCAAAAGATTCCCGAAGTGTTGAAACTTCCCTGGATTTTATTTTCTTGACTTAGTTTTGGATTTACTAACAAAACTTGACCTCCAGGAAAAATGCTTCTAATTAAGTAATCAGCATCATGGTAGTCCCAGAGCCAATCTCTCTCTTTTTTTTTTTTTTAATTTTTTTATTGTGGTGCTTCCAGTGAAAGTTTACAATTCAAGTCAGTCTCTCATACAAAAATTTATACATACATTGTTTTGTGACCCTAGTTGCTCTTCCTGTACTGTGACAGCACACTCCTCCTTTCCACCCCAGATTTCCGTTTCTGCCATCTCATCCTGCCTCTGGACAGGAGCTGCCCATTTAGTCTCACGTGTCTACTTGAGCTAAGAAGCACTCTCTTCACGAGTATCATTTTATGTCCCATAGACCAGTCTAATCTTTGTCTGAAGAGTTGGCCTTGGGAATGGTTTTAGTTTTCGGCTAACAGAGAGTCCGGGGGCCATGTCTTCTGGGGTCCTTGCAGTCTCAATCAAACCGTTAAGTCTGGTCTTTTTTACTAGAATTTGAGTTCTGCACCCCACTTTTCTCCTGCTGCATCAGGGATTCTCTGTTGTGTTCTCTGTCAGGGCGGTCATTGTGGTAGCCGAGTACCATCTAGCTTTTCTGGTCTCAGAACTATCTCTTCTAACAGTAGAAATACCATAGGTTCTGGGAATCGGCTCTGGCCAATAAGGATACCATATAGTATGCCTCTTTAAAGCTGTATTGTCCAAATTGGAGCATTTCTGAGAGTAGAAGGGGCATTTTTAGTAATTATGCTCAGGTAACAGGTATTAGTAAGGCTAGTCATCTTACTTAATGCCTCAGTGGTCCAGATTTACAGCTTTCAGAGTTAATGTAGGGTTCGGACATAAAGACCAAGGAGTTTGTCCCATTTGAAAGGCCCTTTTATGTTTTGAAAGAACATTTAATACCTCTCAGGGAACTATCCAAAGTTTAGAAATAACCCTATATACACTTTCTTATAATATGTACTTTTTTTCCTTTTTAACTTTTTGGTGACTTTTATTAATATTATTGAAAAATTAAAAGCAGTAAATTATATATTGTTAATCTAGATCATTTATCTATTTTATTCATTGTAGCCATTACCAGGCCTGATAAACTACTCAAATTCTTTACATTTAGTCAAATAGTTTTGAATGAACTTTGTTTCTTCTTTAATTGTTTTTAATGAATGCTATTCTTTTGGTTTAATAAAGCAAGTTTGCCAGTAACTTTGTAAGTAGTCTCACATGGAATGTGTTTTAAATAATAATTAATTGCCAGGGAAGTAGAAGAATAAAGAGAGTGCTTAATAAATATAGCTCACAGGGATTTAAGAAAGAATGATTTCTGACAGTTACAGTTATGTAAGTCTTCATAGTACCCACAAATTACCCTACCTTGAATTCTTTCTTGTTAGCTTTACAGTTTAAACTTACAGTTTAAGTCTGTTTAAAAAAACACCTTGTGTCCAGATTTATGTGAAAGTATATTTGGTCTATTTTAAAATGATCAGTCGTGTCAATTTCACAGAGCTTTGGGGAAATTTATCCTAATGGGAATAATTACTGTGTGAGCTCAAAATAATAAATATGTCCTTTTCTTTTCTTCCTTTTTAAAAGCTGGACCTGTTATCTGCAGAATGCTGACTTATCCCCCCACTCGCCGAGCTTTAATTGTGGGTTGTGGCCTCCAAATGTTCCAACAGCTATCAGGCATTAACACCATCATGTATGTATTTCTTTCTGGCTTTTTACTGAAAAAATTATGAAGGGGTTATTTTACATGAAAAAAATAATAGGACTGTTGATAATTTGTTTGTATTAATTGTTTAGGATTCTTTTGAGATATACTAACTCAGATGATTTTTTTTCTATCAATTTGTAACTAGAAAGAGGTGATTTATTTTGTAGTAATTATTGAGTTATTAACTTTATTCAGTTTCTGCTTAGTGTCATCCAATATGCTCTTGCATTCTGAGCTAATGTATCATTTTCATAAACCAATTCTTCATGCTAGTTGGCAATTAAAACAAAAGGGAATTGCCTGGCATTGTCAAATTATGGGCATACAGGTATCTAGTTCATTTCCTTTGGGGGCATTTAGTTACAATGCAATGTGATAAGGGCATTAATAGAAGTATGTTTATGACAATGAGAGCACAGTGGAGGGGAGGAGATCGAGTGAGATGATTGGGGAACACAGAAACGTCCCTTCTCTTGTAGTTTTCAGAGAAAATCCCAAATCCGCTGTACATCTGGACTATCCTGTTAGAGGGTGAAGTGAGGTGAATGGTAGGGGTTCTACCTTGTTTTATTCATTCACTAAGGGCCTACTGTATACTAGATATACCGAAGTAAATAATGTTGACATGGTCCCTGGCCTCATAGAATATACAGGCTGGTGGAAGAAACACCTTAAATCAACTCACAGTTAAATATATAATTTCAAGTTGTGATAAGGGCTATACAGAATGTTTAGAGCTCTCTACACAATAAACTCTAAGATTCTAGGTAATAAAATGCAGGTTAGAGAAAATTCATGAGTTTTTCTGAGAAACTGGCTGTTGGGTGAGAAACTGGTTAAGTCTTGGAAGTTTTCTATTTTTACCCCTGTTGGTTAAAATTATTCTTTACAAAAATATAAATTATGTAAAATTAAATTTTACCTGGTAAGCCATTTATATTTTCCTTCAAAAATTATCTGGGATACGACAAATTAGTTTTAATTTGAGAAGAGTAAGTTGGTTAAAATGATGTTTTAAAATAATGATTAGGATCTAATGACCCTAAGTAAGTAAGTGGTAATTATAAGTAGAAGGAGAAGTGGTAAAAAATTATACAGTACAAATAAATACCTCTTCATCCTAACAATCTTTAATGCTCTATTTTAATTCCCCAGAACCCTTTAAAAGTTCATATGAGTCAAGACCTTATTCTATATTTCTCCATTCTGTTTTCCATTCTTGGGAAGTCTGTGCCAGGTGACATATGCTCTCTACCCAGTTTGGAGGAAAAAATACCTATAAGCCTCACAGCTCAAAAGTGTTAGACCTTATTATTTGTAGCATCAAGATAAAATATCCCCAGGATATTAACAGGGATCATACTCTTCCTTAACTAGAAGCTACACATTGCTATAACCATGTCAAAGCAATAGGTATTTTTTGAGCAACCACTGTTTCTGAACAATGTACTTAATATTGTGACTATTATGCACATATTTTGATGTATTTGTACTTTGCTAACAATGATATTTATGGAAATAAGGAAGAGCTTAGTTTCTGTTTTTAACAAAGAACATGAAATTAGCTAATAATTAAAAATTGTTAGCAATAGACACACACACACACACACACACACACACACACACACACACACACACACACACACACACACACACACACACACACACACACACACACACACACACACACACACACACACACACACACACACACACACACACACACACACGAAACCCTGGTGGCGTAGTGGTTAAGAGCTATGGCTGCTAACCAAAAGGTCGGCAGTTTGAATCTACCAGCTGCTCCTTGGAAACTCTATGGAGCAGTTCTACTCTGTCCTATAGGGTTGCTATGAGTCAGAATTGACTTGACAGCAATGAGTTTTTGTAAATATATAGAAGGCGCTAGAGAGACACCGCAAGAGGAAAAGGGTCTTACTTCCTGGTTCCAATTACTGCACAGACTTCTGCAATGTGTGTGGTTTCCCCAGTGCCCAAATCCTGCAACATGGGCAGTTTCTCCAATACCAGATTTATACAGTGTGCACAGCTTCACCAGCACAAGGCTCCTGTCATGTGCAGTGGCCAGCAGCTTCCCCTGGTATTCTCTGAAGCAGTTTTCCAGCAGAGTACTTCGTAAATACCCTAGCGGGAACATTTCCAGCAACTAGAGGACAGATTTCCAGCAAGTTCCATCAATGCAGTATCAGTGACTTCTCTGCCATTAAGTGAGCCATGAGCAAGCCCTCTTCAACAAGATCTGAATCTCAGCTCTGAGGGTTCTCCCCTTTTGGGTGTTCAGTCTACCCCTGGAAGCCCTAGGGGTAGATACTGCTCCTTACATCTGCTGTACTTATATTCTTTAGAAATTCTCTTTATTTCTTACTAGCCAATGCCTTATAACTCCAAACCCTGTTACAGATTATAATTATATGTGTTAAACTTTCCTTATTCAAATTTCTGTGTATTTCATCTTGCCTTATTGGACACAAACTAATAACATTCCTGAGAGATAACAACAGATTGTTGTTGTCAGCGGCCCTCAAGTAGGCCCCAACTCATGGTGATCCCATGCACAACAGAATTGAACTGTTGTGATCTCTAGGGTATTCATTGTCTGATTCTTCAGAAGTAGATCACCAGACCTTTCTTCCTAGTCCATCTTAGTCTGGAAGCTCTGTTGAAAACTGTTCGGCATCATAGCAACATGCAAGCCTCCACTGACAGATGGGTAGTGGCTGCACATGAGTGCATTGCCTGGGAATTGAACCCGATTTCCCTCATGGAAGGCAAGAATTCTACCAATGAACCACCAATGTCCCCTTTTTGAGATAAATACTGTTATGTTATTCGCATTTTACAGAAAACAGTGAGCCACAGAATGATTTTAAAACTTGCCCAGCGTCACACAACATGTAAATGGAGGAATCCAAATGGTCAGGCTCCAGAGTCCTGTTCGTGTGGTTTTGGTGACAGATTGCCAGGCTCTGATTTCACACCTTTTCCCTCAGGGTTGGGCATGTTATCCAGGCTGAGCCAGTACGTGGAACTTCATTCCACTGCCACAATGCAGTTTAAGTGATGATCCAACAACCTAATTGGGGCAGTTATATGAGATTTTTAGAACAACCATCAAAAACTGAGCAAGCAAAAACAAAACCCAGAAGGGCATGGTAGGACTGGGAAAGACTCAAAGAATAAAGCAAAACAGACAGAGAAAAGAGATATGGGGAAAGAAAGAGAATATGGATAAATCCTAATAACTTTCTGTTCCACCGCCCAGATAGGACATTTCTCAATTCCAGCTGCATCACCCCGTTTATGTGATTTGGTTATGTATTTTTTCTTTTTCTTCAGTTTTTGTTGGGCTTATAACTTTTTTATGGTGTATTTTTGCTCCTAAGAGTTTTCATTGTTATATGAATTCTTTTCCTTTATGGTTTCTTCCTTTGGTGTAATTCTTAGGAAGTCCTACCTCGAAAGCATGCAAGTATTTATTTGTATTTTTCTTATATGTTTATAACTTAATTTTTATTTAATCTATCTAAGTACTTTTAATGATCATCATGAGGAATCTTAACTGATTTTTTCCTAGCCCATTTTTAGTACCATTTATTGAATATTTCAGTATTTTCCCACAGATATAATATACCACCTTTATCATAAACTGATTGTTTTTTTAAAATATACCCATTGCTGTTGATAGCAACCCTATAGGACAGAGTAGAACTGCCCCATAGGGTTTCCAAGGAGATCCTGGCAGATTCAAACTGCTGACCTTTTGGTTAGCAGCCAAAAGCTTAATCACCATACCACCAGAGCCTACTTTGGGGATCTTTGTTTCTTTTTCATTAATTTCTCTATATTTCTGTAAGTTAAATGCATATTTTATAATTTAATTCTAACTTGGTATGTCCCTTTAATTTTGGCAAATCAAGCTTTGTTAAGAAAATTGTATTTTAAATATATCCACACCCTTTGTCAATTGGAAACCCTGGTGGCGTAGTGGTTAAGTTCTATGGCTGCTAACCAAAGGGTCCGCAGTTTGAATACACCAGGTGCTCCTTGGAAACTCTGTGGGGCAGTTCTACTCTGTCCTGTAGGGTCGATGTGAGTCAGAGTCGACTCAACGGCAACAGGTTTGGTTTTGTTTTGGTTCTTTGTCTTTAATCATTATCCCTGTTAGACTGTAACTTTCAAGAACAAATTTTTAATGTTCTGTTCTCTTCTCCATTCCTGTAGTACATACGCTCATTTTTTTCCTAACCGTTATCAGCTCTGTTAAGGTCTGTGTGTTGGTACAGTACTCAGCATTTTTGTTTGGTTGTTTTCTGGGTGTGGCACCTCATGATTCTATTCTAAGATGTGTTGACCTTCCTCAGTGTGGTGATACTATGGTATTGCATGAAAACTTAGCACCAACCTTTCAAGTAATGCAATGCAGTAGTAACCCTGTGGAAATTTTTTACTTTATCAGCCTAATGTAAAATATGTGCTGTTTCTGAAAATGTATTTTTGTTTCTTCTACCTTTTTTTAAGCATTTAATTTTGACGCATTTAAAAGGCTTTCTAAACATTAAGCATAGAGGATGAAGAATACTTTTTTTTTCATTCCTTTATAACAGGGACTACAAACAGAGCCAACTCTGATTGGTATTGGCTGAGGCCATTGTATTCCTCGCTGAAATTACTGTCATAATCCATTTGTGATATTAGTGTAAAATGTGTTGATTGAGGTTTTCCAATTTTAAAAAGGAGTCATTTCTTCTAATCCTCATTCTTTGCATAGTGAAACTAAGTAATATGAGCGTATGATATTCCCTCAGATTTATGATAGTTGCTTATCACAAACTGTACATGATACAGGTGGTGTTGTCATAGATCCTTTGCTTGCAATTGAGTATTAATCTAGGGACACATGAAAAATAAAATAAGGTAAATGATGTTTAAACTTAGACTGTGTCTATGAGATACAAAACAGCTATTCAACTCCTTGAGGAAATTAATATGATGTATTAATGCCTAGATGTTGTAAGATTAAACACTTAAATAATATGATACCTGTAGTATGTAATTAATGATTGTTCGTAGTACATAATTCCAGATGTTCATATTTTAAGCCCATTAGATTTCATTATGATAGAGTGCTGTACTCTTCATTATCTAGATGGAAAATGATAATTTGTCTAGGACTCTTAAGTATTTTCTTCTACCTGGTGCAATGGATAAGAGCTTGGCTGTTACCAAAAGGTCGACAGTTCGAATCCACCAGCTGCTATTTGGAAACCCTGTGGGGCAGTTCTACTCTGTCCCATAGTGTCACTATGAGTCGGAATCGACTTGACAGCAACGGGTTTGGTTTTTTGGTTATTATTCTGTATTCATATAAATAGGTATGTGTGTTTGTGTGTGTGTGTGTGTGTCTCTTTTTCCATTCTTACGATTCTGTAAATTCTATCATAATTTTTTTCTAATTTAAAATAATCCCTAATTAGAAGCTAGTATTTTTTTTTATATTTTAGTAGCAAATATTAAATGTCTTCTTGTTTTAAAAAATATTCTTCTTTTAACTCAGAGTTCTGTATTTATGGATATTTCTTTATGTATAACCACTATAAAATTTCAGTCTGGCTTTTTCTTTCAGCTTCTTCCCTTTAAAGTGGGAAATAGAATAGGCATTGCTTTTCTATGTTCACAACTCAAACCTAATAATGTATAGAAGTGGAAATATGTTTTTACAAATTCCATCTTTCACCCTAATGCCTGGGTGAACTTGAAATATGAGATATTTTGAATTCTATTCTTCACAAAGCAAAATTCATAGAAAGATCATATGGGAAAATATCGAAAGTGTAACAATCTTACCATGTTTAGTTTTCTTTCACCTCCATCATAGGATTCTTTATTTCTGCTCCCTTGACCTATTTAATATCATATCTCAGTCAAGGAAATAGATTTTCTCTTTGGAATATTTCAATTTATCTTTCTCTAGCATATATTTTTTGGTCTAAATGTCTTTTTTTTGTAAGTAACTCAAATTTCTTTGTATTCTAACCCGATACTTTATCATCCTCTACCCTATTAACAGAGGACTTCTGAGTTCTTGAAAATACCACATACTCAGGCACCGCATTTAATTTTAAGAAGAGGCAGTTTTGCTAATATGACTTAATAATTTTGAGACTACAACTAAATAGATCATTCTTCTGTATTCACATGAGAGAAAGAATAGAGCAAACGGTGTATTAGCTTTCCTGATAACAAGTGTCAGAACTATAGTACTATATCTCAAAGACTAATAAAATATTTGTAAATCAAATAATTATTTTCATCTAAGAAATTTTATCTTCTATTAATAAATGAACCTTTCCCACATTATTATTGTTGTTGTTAGTTGCTGATGAGTTGATTCTGACTCGTGCACACGCGCCCGCATGCTTATGTGTTTGTGTCTTGTACGTAGGGAGATAGGTAAATAGAGTTAAAACACCAGGTTTTATGTGGGTTCCATAGCATCCAGCTTCTCTTTGAGGAACTTATAATAAGCTATAGTATAATATTTTTTGATAAACAGATCATCAGTCCATCTTGGACAGATGAAAGGCAGCAGATTTTTACCTGGGAAGACCAAGTGGTTAAGTGGCTTATTTTCAGGTTACACAGTAAATCAATAATAAAGAGGAGGAGGAAATCTAGAATTTTAGGCTTTTGAGTCAGCTTCAGGTAAAGAGGACTGTGGAAGAATAAAATGTCTTCTTTTGGATACTACGTATGAGTTCGCTACTTTTAAGCCCCTCTTCTTTCCAGAGTAAAGTTCCCGGTTTCAGTCCCTCTTCTTTTCCCTTTTCTGCTGAGTCCAATAGAGGGAATAGGGGAGGTTGGAAATCGTATTGAATCCTCATCCGGCTGATCATTTTTGCTTTACCTCAATCTCCAGGAGATCATTTCTTCCGTTGTGTTTACAACAGATAGTTAAGGCCTTTGGAAAATATTCCCTCTGTAGCACCACCAAGGAGCCCTGGTGGCACAACAGTTAAGTGCTCAGCTGCCAACTGAAAGGTTGACGGTTTGAACGTACCTAGTGGCTCTACCAGAGAAAAAACTGACAATCTGCTCCCATAAAGATCCCAGCCTAGAAAACCCTATGGGGCAGTCGTACTCTGTCGCATGGAGTCACTATGAGTCAAAATTGACTTGATGGCACCTAACAACAACAGCAATAATAATGTTAATAGCTAGCATTTATTGAGCATTAAATGCAGGTACTACTATAGGCACGTACTAAATCACTTAATAAATATTAACAGACAAGGAAAAAAAAGTAGCAGGCTAAAACACTTTTGAGCCCCTCTGATGTTGTTATTATTGCCATGATAATTACAAATATTTTTACTGCTTTTTGTATATAACGCTATAAAACGTTTTCATAGACCTTATCTCTCTTGATCTTCATAAAAATCCTGTCGAGTAGGCAGGGCTGTTGTTTTGTCAACCGTCTGGCTAAGGAAGCTAAGGCTTAAAGAGTTTAAATGACTTGTCCATGGTCACACAACTAGTAAGACTGGAGCCCTGATTTCCTGACTTAAGACCACTTGGGCTACCCTTTAGTCTTAGAAAAACTGGCATGTCCACAACTGGCTATTTAAAGCTTGTTTTGAGATGAAGTAAGATAAGTAACTAATCAAAGTTAGTGAAATTTAATACTCTCCAAGGATAAAAATCTGAAATGCCTCTTTATTTGTGTGCTAATAAAATTACATCTATCTCAAGAATCATAAAACTCATTAAATTCTTAAATCTTCTGGTACCCAGTTAAGGCCTTTGCTGCATACCATGATCTGGCATTCCTGGACAAGCCAGCCTAATGGCTGAATGAGTTATTTATATTAATCATATTTAATTAATTTAATTTTATAAGTGCAGTTTTCTGGAGCCATTCCATTCTTATATTTTATCCTCAACAAGCTCTCCTAGTATAAAAAAAAAAAAAATTACTATGCAATCAGGAAATATGGCACAACAAGCTGGCATGGCCAGATGGTGGTAAATGTAGAGAAAAATAAAGGTGGCCAGAAATTAGAAAGAAAAAAATAAGGGATTATACCTTGTCCGGTTGTAAACCTGAACCAGTTTTTGTTCTGTCTGAGATCCTCAACAGGCAGCTCACTAAAGTGAGCCTTCCTCACTCCTTGCTTCCTTAGTAGGGCTCTGAACATAATTCAACAAACTATTGTAAGGATAATAAGCTTATCTCATTGTAATATTTCAAGACAAGTATGTTTGTAGTCATTTGTGTTCATTGGATAAATGTCATTGAATAGATAGGAAAATGTTAGGATGCATGGTTCACTCAACGAAAGGTGAGTATAATATGATGGAAGAATATTGAACTAGGAATCGGGAGAATTAGCTTCAAGATGTCTCCTTCATGGGGCTTCTGGCATGTCAGTTAATTGTCCTTGGTCTGTTTAATTATCTATCAAGTGAGATAGATGGACTTTTAATATAAATTTGAATGAAGGAAAATGGAGTTTGAAATAGAAGTGGAAGCTAAAACAATTGCGATTAAAACAGTAATTTTTCTTAGCTGAAAATGATCAGACTGCAGGAGATCAGTTTTAGTCTAAAAAGAAATACATATTTTGTTCAACATAATTTGGGGAAGATTTATTAAATGCTTACCATGTGCTGATTATCGTCCTCAATGCTTAGCTTCTTAAGCTTTGGCAATTTTTTATATCTCAAGCGTGTTTTTGAAGAAGGGTAATCTTGATTAAGGTTGATAATGCCTCTTTATCCCAAGATTCTGTTGTAGACTTATAACTTGATACAACAGAACTTTCCTTGGCTTCTGTGGTGTTGAAAGGGCAGGCTCAATGCCCCGTGAACCTCACTGATCTCCCAAATCCATTGTGCGCATGGATTTGAAAGGGAAAGGATGCACTTTCTACCTCTGGAGTCTGAAACCATTTTTGGTGGCAGATTAGGTCGCTATCCTAGCATGCAAAACAAAACATTCTCATCATATAAAGCTCTGAACTAATTGGCTTTATAGAAGAACCATCAGAATATTCCTAGCTTTCCATTTCCCTATGTATATGTTGCATACCTGCCTTATTTTGGGTTCCCCCAAAAGCAGATCTTAAGACAAGGACTTGGATGCAGATCATTTATTTGGGGATGATACGAAGAAGCATGAGTGAGAGTGTGGGGGAGGTGAGATAGGGAAGGGAGAAAAGACAGCAAAAGGTCCATTGATAAGCAGTTTATCACAGTAAGCAATGGGGTGCAATTCTGCTGAGTGCACTCTGAGGAACAGTGCAAAATGGGCTTCAGAATTATTCCAGGGGTATTTGTCCACCATCCTTAGTCCTTCATTGTGAGGGTTGCCACTATGGATGTTCAATGCCAATCCTTCCATGCTTCCTTGAGTAATCTCTCATAATGCCAGAGGTCTCAGAGAAGTAGAGACACAGGAAGTTGTAGTAGAGAACTGTCAGATTCTACAGGAAATTCCCATGACAACTGCAAGTGATCGGCTGGGGCATATGGAGCAGGGCATCAATAGCATCTGTTAAAAGCCCTTCATCTTCTAATGTGTAGAAAATAAGTTTATACAATATGGATGTGAACTTTCCTAGTACCTTTTATGGATATAGGAAATTCATTTTTAGTGAAAAAAAATCAAACTGATTAATCATATGGAAAATAAGCAAGAAAAATGTGACATTTATGGTAAGAAATAGAATATATTTTCTTAAATAGTATAATCTTTTGTTTTCTTCAAATAATTTACAAATATTTTTGTCCTATCACAGGAATCTTAAAAACTGTATCTGTTAAAGTATTCATTTATTTATACTTTCAACCAACATTTACTATATTGTTGTCAGAAATTCAAGGATTTATAAACTATAATTGTTGTCTTTGAGAAGTGTGTGTTCTACCTGAGGAGATAGACATACAAATAGTTACAGTGAAGCTTTATAAAAATCAAATTAATATGCTATGAGAATGCAGAAAAATGAATGATTAATTCTACCCGGGAAGCAAAGGGGATAAATATAAATGATTTTTGTGTTATTTTTTAAAAATAGCATAATGTGGAGTTGTTTTCTAGGTAGAAACATGGTACATCAATTACCAACACAACATTTGGTGTTAGATCTGAATTTGAATCCAAATCTACCACATTTGCTTAGTTGTGTAAACTCAGGTAAGCTACTAAACGTGTCAAAGCCTCAGTGATCTGAAAATCAGGAATAATAATATCTCCTAAAGTTCTTGTGATGGTGAAGATGGCATGTATGGTTCAGGTCCCATGGGAGGAACTAAGTCCATGTTAACTCTCCATCTGCACACTGTATATTGCAATTGAGAAATTCCAGGGCATTTGGGGAAAGGAGAGGCATTCTACAGTTAACCTATCCTCTTTGGCCTACACCCACCAGTTCGGGATTTGAGACATCCTCTGTAGACACAAGATTGTTATAATACCCTTCTTTCATGTGTGTCTTTATTACCAGAGTATAAGAAAGAATCATAATAGTGCCTTCTTACTTATAGATGTGATAGGTGTGGTGGTGTCCAATTCAGTATTAGATCTATTATTTTCGTCTTCAATTTAAGTCCAGAAGAAAAGACCACAATGACCTTTGGATGACAAGAGCTAATAATGCCTCCTTAGGAGATGGGACATCTGTAGCTGAGCATACCTCATGTGGCATGACTTATGGTTTACATCAGGAGATTGTCAAATCCTTTTGATATGCTTTCTGAATCAGACGTAAATATAAGGTCCTGTGATTATTAACAAAAATCCATCTCCATGGTTTATAAAGTATCAGCAACTAAGGTTTTGTGTTCCCTGGGCCACCTTGAGTAATATGAAAACATAATTTCCTTGCTTGCCCTTTCTCTGACTCATGTGTTTTGTAGCCAGGTAAGGAAAACAAATGGAGATTCTGTTAGTGAGTTGAAATAGCAGCCTGAAATGCCAGGATGTGCCCCAGGCAGTCTGCTTGCTGTGTCAATAAAGCAGAACCTTGCCCGTAAGATCATGTGTGAGTTTGAGAGTAACACAAGTTCAGTTTAATACCAGGTAGACTATTATAAAATTGTAGAAATGTCCATTTCTTAATTTGTTCTTTAAACATGTAGGCACCAAGTATTCTGCAGGAGACTAGTGATACACATTTCAATATAATTTAGTCCGTCCTCCAAGGAACTCTTGGGCTTTGGAGGAAAATAGACAAAGAAATCTGCAGCAGCAATAATAAAGCATCATAGCAGTTACGACAAATGTCTGATCAAAGTGCTATAGAAGGCCAGAGGAGCATTATCTAAATTAGCCCTTAAGTTCAGAGAGATGATCTGGGTTTTGAGGTCCTGTAGGGATAAGCTGGGTATTTCAGCCAGGAAGAATGTCATGTGTGAAGGCACTAAAGCTTGGATTAGCTTTATTCATGGTTAGAACTACAGGAAGTTCCATATAGCAGGAGGCAGAGCATGTGGGGAAGTGGCTGAACATGAGGCAGTGCAGAGATGGAAAAAAGTTGGTCCATGGAAGTCTTTAGACTTTGAACTCCACTGAAAGCTATGGGGAGCCACTAAATGATTTTAAGTAAAGAAGGAACATGATTTGATTCTGTTTTAGAAAGCTAACAGGCAGAGGTATAAAG
This sequence comes from Dugong dugon, assembly GCA_030035585.1. NCBI lineage: Eukaryota > Metazoa > Chordata > Mammalia > Sirenia > Dugongidae > Dugong > Dugong dugon. Next base: position 160,056,991 of record CM057465.1, read on the forward strand.
TAGGAATTGAGGAGAAGAGATTTAAGGCAGAAAAATTTAAGATGCATATTCCCCTAAAGTGTTATCCAGCCTCTGGCCTTAGTTGCTCAGGCTAGGGGTCCATTTACTTTGATTTTCTCTTTTCAGAACTAGGAATTAGAATAATTACAGTCAATTTTACTGTGTATGCTTGAACTTTAGAAGTATTCTAAGTTTGTGGTGGCAGAGTGTGACCACATATGAGCAAAAGCAGAGGAAGATCTTGAAGCAAAAGAAGGAAGAAGGATGCATTACAGCCAGAGAGAAGCAGGAACAAGATGCCATGTGGACCCAGAGGCTGAGCAGGAGACTCCAGTTTCTGGTTTCAACTGCTTGCCAGGCTCAGCAGTATTTCCAGCATTTAGACTCTGTGCCCCTATTATAGATGCCCTTATTTTTCTTAAGCTAGGTTTGAGTGGGATTCTGTTACTTGCAGACAGACTGATATCTGCCTGTAGCAAGGCTTGAACTTGGACAGATAATGTGAATGAAGATAATGAGAAGGATATAAGAGATGTTACCAGTTGCCCTTGAGTCAGTTCCAACACATGGCCACCTCGTGTGTCAGAGTAGGACTGTGCTCCATAGGGTTTTCAGTGGTTGATTTTGGGGAGGTAGATTGCTGGGCCTTTCTTCCAAGGTTCATCTGGTGGACTTGAACTTCCAAACTTTTTTTTTTTTATTGTACTGTAAGTGAAAGTTTACAGCTTAAATTAGTTTTCATGTAAATATTTATACACACATTGTTATGTTACCCTAGTTGCACACTCCTCGTTTCCACCCTGGATTTCCCATGTCCATCCAACCAGCTCCTGACCCTTTCTGCCTCCTCATCTCTCCTCCCAACAGGAGCTACCCACTTAGTCTCATGTATCTACTTGAACTAAGAAGCACACTCTTCACAAGTATAATTTAATGTCTTATAGTCCAGGCTAATCTTTGCCTGAAGAGTTGGCTTCAGGAATTGAACCTCCAAACTTTTGATTATCAAGTGAGCACATTAACCATTTGCACCAGGGAGTAGAATTGAAGGAACTTACAACTAACTGGATTTGGATGTGTTCAGCCCCCATGCTACAGGGTTTGATACCTGCTGGTCATACCATTCACTGAGATAGGGATTACAGGAGAAGGAGCAAAACTGGTGCAAAGTAATAAGTGTTCAGTTTTGACATGTTGAGATTGGTAATTGGTGAGATTGTTATCCAGGTAACAATGAGGTGTATATCTCAAAGGATTTTCTGATCTGGAATCGTAGATTAGGCCATCTTCAGCATGTAGATGGTAATTGAAACCATGGGAGTAGATGAGATCTCCCAGTACGGTTCTAAACTAAGGCCTGGGGAGCACCAACATTTAAGGTGCAACTTGAGTAGAAAAAGCCATGAAGGCGATTTAGATGTTTGTTGTGCCAGTGAGGGAAAATAATTTAAGTGATGAGAGCCTGGATAGGTGACTCATTGAGAAGACAACAAATAAGAATGTGGTTGTCTTTCCCTTCACCAAAGTTGAAACTTGTCTACTATCTAATTAGTGATTTGCCCTCATCATCCCTCCCCACTGTTGTAACCACAACACACAGTATAGGGGATGTCAGTGCAGCTTGACCAAGGCAAAATCATGGAAGTTTCCTAGACACATCCAAATACCTTAAGGGACGAGTTGCTGTGCCTGTGGCTGGGGACTGGGGACCATAGTCTTGGAGGGTATCTAGGTCAATTGGCATAACATAGTTCATAAAAACAATGCTCTACTTGCTAACTTGGTGAGTAGTGTCTGGGGTCTTAAAAACTTGCAAGTGGCCATCTAGGATACTTCTATTGGTCCCATCCCATCCAGAGCAAAGGAGAATGAAGAAAACCAAAGAAATGAAAGTACTAGCCGAAAGGACTAAAGGATAACATGAACCACAGCCTCCACCAGCCTGAGCCCAGAAGAACTAGATGGTGCTTGGCTACCACCACTGACCGCTCTGACAGGGATCACAACAGAGTGTCCAGACAGAGCAGGAAAAAAATGTAGAATAAAATTCAAACTCACAAAAAAGACCAGACTGATTGGTCTGACACAGACTGGAGGAACCCTTGAGACTATGGCCCCTAGACACCCTACTAACTCAGAACTGAAGCCACCTCCGAAGCCCACTTTTCAGACAAAGATTAGATAGGCCAAAGCCCTGGTGACGCAGTGGTTAACAGCTCGGCTGCTAACCAAAAGGTTGGCAGTTCGAATCCACCAGCTGCTCCTTGAAAACCCTATGGGACAGTTCTGCTCTGTCCTATAGAGTCGCTATGAGTCAGAATCAGCTTGACAGCAATGGGTTTTTTTTTTTTTCTTTTGGTATAAAACAAACAATAGTGCACATGAGGAATGTGCTTCTTAGTTCAATCAACTATACAAGACCAAATGGGCAACTATGCCCAGAAGCAAGACAAGAAGGCAGGAAGGGACAGTAAAACTGGACAAAAGGACACAGGCAACCCGAGGTGGAAAAAGGGTGTGTGTGCTCTCACATTGTGGGGATTGCTACTGATGTCACAAAACAATATGTGCATAAATTTTTGAATGAGAAACTGACTTGAGCTGTAAACTTTCACCTAAAGCACAATTAAGAAAAAAACAAGAATGTGGGAAGGGGAAAACAGAGTTCCAACAGTCGCTTTGCTGCCTCATTTCATCTTTATAGCAATTTTTCAAGTTAGATGATCTTATCATTTTAAAGATAGGGAAATGTAGTCTTAGAAAGCTTAAATAATAGTTGAAGTTTATACAACTGGGCAAGGCTCACAGGCTGAATTTGAGCCAGGCTCTCTGGGTCCAAAGCCTGCAGGACATCTGCAGGATAGATCTAGTTGAGCAGGAACTGGAGATGAGTATGAAACCTTGAAAGGATGACCAGTGTTAAGTTATAGAGACGAAGTAGTAACCACTGAAGGGATTTGTCTCAAACTAATTGGAGATAGGGAGTGAGGAGTACTGATGAAAGAAATTGGCCATTATGTGGGTGATGGGTTCATTATCCTGTACAATTTTTTTAAATATTTAGAAGTTTCTATTACAAATGGGGTTTTTTTGTTTGTGTATGTATTTGTTTTTTATTTTTTTAACTAACCAGTAAAGAATCAAAAAGTGAATTTAATAGAAGTGGCTCTGGGAGTAGAGTCTGTTGCTGTAGGAAGTAATTGCAGTTCCCAAATGCTGCCAAGTTGGTTGAAGTGTTTTTGAAAAAATGCTTTTCATCTGAAACCAAGGAAGCACTTGGCGTCTAACACACACTGCCTAGAAATCACAAGGCCTGAGCTGTTTGAAGGAGCCCTGGTGACACAGTGGTTAAGCTCTTGACTGCTAACCAAAAGGTTGGTGGTTCAAACCTACCAGCTGCTCCACAGGAGAAAGATGTGGCAGTTTGCTGTAAAGATTACAGCCTTGGTAACCCTATGGGGCAGTTCTACTCTGTCCTATAGGGTCACTATGAGTCAGAATCGACTCGACAGCAGTGGGTTTGGTTTTGGGTTTGGTTGGGTTATTTGAATAAAGTGGCCTTGGCTGCAGGATGGAGGTAATGTGAATTAATGTAAAAGAACAGATTATCCTAAGGTCTTGGGCTCTACAAAAGGAACCAGCAATTAATGCTGATACAGGGTAATTAAGGAATCCAAGCAAGTCTTTAAGCCATGAAGCTGAAAAACGTAGCATGAAACCATGAACTTGTAATTTGTGTAGTTTCTTCATATGTTTATCCTGAGATTTCCTCACACTTTCGTAGGCAGGGTCCACCTTATAGGATGTTGACAGGAAAAAGTTATGTCTCTTAGAGTTCTTACCTTTAAAAGAAAAATAAGTACCCACCCCCTGCCCATTTTTTTTTTTTTTTTTCCTTCTCTCCTCACTTCTACCCAGGGCTTCAAACTGGTTCTACCCGGTTCAGTTATGGCTGATGAAGTGAAACCTGAACAGACCCAAATTTTTAAAATGTGGGTAAAGCTGAAACAATAAGTGGAATGGGAAAAATTATGGGTCAAAGCCCTGCTATACACTTAATCTCCCTTATAGAAAACAAGGGCAGTGTGCATGTTGCATAGCAACCAGATCTCTTGACCTGCATAGTTGGAAACAGTGGTGTCCTGCTCAAAGATGGCGGCCAACCACACTGCTTTGAATGTGTGTCTGTCTCCATAGTCCTGAATAATCCAATCTACTGCATCAGGCTCCTGAGAGGGTTCACTGTGCCACTTCTGAGTCTCCCATTCCAGGGCTTCGACCCATAATTTTCCACATTCCACTTATTGTTCTGCTTTACCCAAATTTTAAAAAATTCAGGTCTGATCCAGTTTTGCTTCATTGGCCATGACTGAACCAGTTTGAAGCCCTGCTTTTTCCTGCCACTTACTTAGTACCTACTGTGTGCCAGGTTCCCTCTAGGCAGCGGGGGTGCAGAAATAAGACAAGACCCCTTCTCATAAACAACTCACCATCTGTTATGTAAGTCAGATATGTATACAAATTATACATGTCAAACAGAAGTAGAATAATAAAGATTTATACAGTTGACCAGGAGTCCAGGAAAGGTATTACAGAGAAGGTCAGCCATGTATGGTTGTAAAAGATGAGGCAGTGTTCTTTGAGCAGACAAATAAGTGGAGAGTAGTTCAAGGAAGCGAAAGGAAAGCATAAGGTACCTGGAAAGTCAACCAAACTGGGTATTCTTTTCTCCCCATCCCACCACAGCCCTGGCCGTGCATCTCATGCAAATATTAAAGTACCAGGTAGAACTAGTCAGATTTTAGTTAATACTGACTATTTTGTTTGTTTTGTTTTGCTGTTTTCATAGCCAGGGTCAGAATGTGGTGTTATAATTGGATCTTTCTCAGTCTGACTGTGTGAGATTGTTCCTTAACTAGGTTGCAGATATGACCTTAGGAAAACAAAAGCCACACCATTAAGTCTTTGAGAACAGGATCCTTCAAAACCCCTGCCAAATGAGTTCTGGTCTTTAGAAGTAGTGACAAGCTATAATGACATTTCTAATGATTTATAATATTGGATAGACACTTTTTGGGTTTCAACACTGAGTATTCCCACAAAAATTCTGCAGGTCAGATCTCTTGATTCCTTCCTTCTCAGGGCAACTGAAGAGGTAAGTTAACATGTGCTATCTAAGTTTGTGATTATGTTTCCTGTGGTTGATAGAATTGCAAGATTTCAAATGCTTTTAAGCCACTCAATGCAGAGACAAATTGTCTGATGACATGTCATTCATCTGGCAGGCAGAAAAATGAACAGTGTCTCTTGCTGGGCCATCTTCATTTATTTTGATAAGATTATTTTTACTGAGTAGATTAAAATGTACAGAACTAAATCTAAGGTGCTCCTATTTCCATTTCTATAAAAATTCTCAGTACCAGAAAATAGAAAATTTATAAAGTAGATTTATCTGTGTAGTTTTACTTTAGTTTCCTGCATAGGATTAACAGCCTCCCAGATTCTTCTAATGATCCCTTATCCATATCCTTAAAGCTCCCCCCTCAACTACTTATCAAAAATATATTTGAGAAATTTAATCCTTTATCAACGACTGTTTGCAAGAGCCAAATTTAGCCCCAGGAATGTTTTCTTTAGAACATGCAGAGTTTTTACATTTGTTAAAATTCCCATTAAAGTCTAATTTTCAATGGGTGTCATTACTTCATGGAGCTGGTGCTTGTCATCCCCTGATCCCCACATTCTTGCTATTCCCCATGACTTGTCCCCAGCTAAGTCTCGAGTTTATGCCACCTTCCGAGGAATAAAAATTCAGTTCATATTCCCCTTAGGACTTTCCCTCTCTGTGTCCTTTTCAGGACTAGGTTGAGATCGTTGTTGACATTAGATTGCTCTGGTTTTAGGAATAGGGATATAGCGTAGTTATTACGACAACAGCTGTGGACATTCTTAAAATGTTCAGTTTCATCCTCCGAAGAGCTACCTTCCTTTTCCTTTTTTTATTTTTATTTTTTTAATTTTTTAAGGCCAAGTGGGTGAAGCTGCCATTTGTTACCACCTTAAGTGTCACTTTTCCCTGCTACAAGGGAGTGTGTTGTAGCTGACTTTGGAGTCAGACAGATCTATCTAATATTGTTGTTTGGATTAAGTGACATATCAAATTTAGTATACTCTAGTGTGACTAACTCATAACAGGTACCTTTTATTATTTATTACTTAATGTTTTACTTTGCATCGCACAGACTTGGAGTCAAATTTCATCTTGTTTCCTGACCATTTGTGTGACCTTGAGTAATTTGCGTAGCCGTTCTGTCTTAGCTTTTATCACCGCATGTACAAATAAGAAAACTACCATTCAGGGATGAAACGTTTCCCCTTCATTCCTACCCATCTCAGTGAGTCTCATTAATATCCACTTAGCTGCTCAGGCCAAAACCCCAGCAATCGTCTTTGATTCTTCTTTTTTTCTTACTTCCCACACCCAGTGCTTCAGCAAGTCTTAGCTCTAAAACCCCAATCCCCAAACTGACAAAGGCGCAGGGCACCCCTGACAGGGTAACTGTGAGATATTTTAAATTTTTGAGGGAAACAATGACATGCATGGACTGCCACTATTAAGTAATTTTTACCTTAATAAGCAGGTATTTCTTTTGGCCTAGAGGTGTTATGAAAAGAATTCGGGACACCAAGGGCTGTATGAAGCAAGAGCATTTGAGAACCTCTGCTCTATCATATACCACATGTCCTTCCCCTTATCTTAATCTCGCCAGCTACCACCCATCCAAGCCTTCATTGCCTCTCGCCCATTTATTGCAATAGCCAGCCTTCTGACTGATCTTCCTGCTTCCACTTTTGTCCCTCCGTAAGCCAGAATGTTCATTGAATATATATATAAGATCATAGCTCTCCATTACTCAAAAACATCTGCTAGCTTTCCATCATACTTGGAATCAACCCAACTTTTACTGTAGTCCACAGGCTCTATCCATCTGGCCTTTAATTATTCCCCCAACCTCATCTCCTACCTCTCACCCACTTATTTGCTACGTGCTAGCTATACTGGAGCTAGGTGGAGCAGTGGTTAAGCACTAGGCTGCTAATCAAAATGTTTGAACCCACCAGCCACTTTGCCGGAGAGAGATGTGGCAATCTGCTTCCCTAAAGATGACAGCCTTAGAAACCCTATGGCAGTTCTGCTTTGTCCTCCAGGGTCACTATGAAGTTGGAATTGCCTCGATGGCAATGGGTTTTGTTTTGCTTTAGCTATATCAGCTTTTTTTCTTTCCTTTCATTTGTTTCTCAGACTCTCCAGGTTTGTTCCCACATTAGAGACTTTGCAGATGCTTTTCCTTCTGCCTGGAACAATCTTCCAGATCTTCATGTGGAGGTTGTTTCCTTGTCACTTGTGTCTGAATTCAAATGTTACCAACTTGGATAGGCCTTGGACCTGTTTGAAATAGCCACCTCCTCCCATCAATATCACATCACTCCATTTGTTTTCTTCATAGCATTTACCACTGCCAAAAATTATCCTGTTTGTTTGCTTGTGTATTAAGCTCCCTGAGAGTCAGGCCCTCATCTTTCTTGTTTACCTTTGAATGGTATTCAGCACATAACAGGCATTCAGAAAATATTTGTTACATTAGAAATACAGACAAATGCTTCCTCTGTTTTCCTTCTTCATAACCAAATGGTCATGGATAATTATACTTCCATTGCTTTTTTTTTTTTTTTTTTTTTTTTTGGTAGAAAAGTTTTACTGAAATTTTAAAAGATGGTAAGTAAGTATAATGGGGATTATTTGAAACATTGAATCATTTATTCATAATAAAAATGATTTATTTTCTTGCTTCAGTAGTCAAGAAAATAAGTATAATCATATTGCACTCTTCCTTTTTTTGAAGTGTCTGACTTTTTCAAATCCTTATTGAAATTGATTAAACAACTGAGAGGAAAATCCCTTTCCTATTTCCCTCTTTACCTGAACCTCTCTAGATCGGCAAGCCTCACAGTTGGAGAAGTCCTGGAGTAATATATAGTAAAAATTGAAATCAGCCTCATGTACCACTCATTCCATTAAAACACAGAACTGAAAACAGCATGGAAGAAAGGTGTTGAAATAGCCTTTAGGTTTACTTTTTCACCTTTTCTACAAAAATGAATGAACTAGATTGCTAAGTTATATTGTACAAGGTCTGTTTGCAATTCAGTGAAATGAAACTTTGCAAGTATCAGTAAAGGAAAGAAAAAAATAGCTACATGAATAACGAAATTAGGTTCTGAGTGAATGGACCTTAATAAAACTATAAAGTGATAATAATGCAACATTATGTACAAAAAAATTGAAGCTATAATACTACTTTAGTAATTACCACAAAATCCAAAGAGTAGATTTACATAAGTATTTGTATTTGTAGATATTTATTTACTGGCTAAGGATTCCTGGTGGTGCAGTGGTTAGGTGCTCAGCTGCTAACCAAAAGGTTGGCAATTCAAACCCACCAACTTCTTCACAGGAGAAAGATATAGCAATCTGCTCCTGTAAAGATTACAGCCTTGGAAACTCTGTGGGGCCATTCTGCTCTGTCCTGGAGGGTCACTATGAGTTGGAATCAACTAAACAGCAACAGAAGATACTGGTTAATTTGTTTTGTAGGAGAGTATTTTTCTCTTACACTAATCTTTATAGAGCCCACTGCTAATTTCCTAATTGCTTAATTTCCAAAAATATAAAGTTCAGTTGGAAATTTAGAGTCATTTCCGAATAGAAACAGTGTGCTATGTTAAGCTGGTACACAAAATTCTTTTATGCCTTACCACATATGAAGTAGAGAAACAGTTGTATTATTGCTATTATAGGAAAACATTCTTAGTTACAACTCAAGATTTCAAGTGTATTTTCCCTCAATTCCAATACTCCTGTATCACCAGCTCTGTGTGGGAGTGGAATAAAAGTACACAGATGCTCAGGAGCCTGAGGCTCCTCTAGCTGTAGATGCAGGTGTAGGTAGGTGCCAGACCCCGTTGGCAGGTGAATGGGGGTGTGGAAGAGGGGTGGCAACAGCATGGTATTGACAAGGGCAGGTAGTTGTAATGAGAGCTGTGGCCATCAGAGGATGTTTACTTTGCTCTTCGTTTAAGAGGGAGAAGAAGTAGATAATGCTTATAGTAGTTCTGGCAGTAACTGTTAGAGATGGAGGGAGTACTGGATTGTTCCCGTGTATCAGTTGTTACAAGGCTGTATGTTGGTATAGCAAAGATTGTCTCTAATACAGATATATTAGTTGAGAATTCAAATGATTTCTAAATTAGAAAAGCTGAAATGACTGGAGCTTCTTAGCATTAATCATACAGTAATACAATATTTGTTTCCATGTGTTCATTAGAAAGCCAATTTGTTAATTTTATTTTTAAAATTATATTGCTAACTTAGATTGCATGTATGTAATGCTGAGTTAATTGGTTAATTGAAAAATGTTAGCTAATTGGTTATTTTGGTTATAGAATATGAATCAAATGGTTTGACCAATTTGCAGATTGATTTCTTAAAACAGAAAAACTAGTTTGCCCATTTAGCTGATTTTATTTATTTTTGATAAACAATGGACTGTATACTTGAAACTGGATAATATATGTAGCTTTTTTTTTAATGTTGTTGAGAATATGTACAGCAGAACATACACCTAGTACAAATTCAGTGACATTCATTACCTTCTCCGAATTGTTCCTTCCTCATTAGCATAAACTCACTGCCCCCTAAATTTCCTATTGAATCTTTAGAATTGTTGTTGTTAGTTTGATCCCATACAGATAGTTCTTAAAAGAGCACAGTACTCAAGGCAGACGTTCTTTACTAGTTAAGCTAAACTATTGTATGTGGTTATTTTTGATTCTTGATTTAAAAGAGTCACATACTTGTTTTAAAGTTATTCATATTTTTATTTTGAATTTAATTTTTATCACAGAATTATAATTCAAAAAGTACTATAAAAGGTACTATAAAGTTTATCTTGAAAAGCAGTTTTCCCTGCCCCTCCCTTCTTCCCACCTTACATACTGCTCCCCAGAGGCAGCTGCTCTCACCTTTTTTAGATGCTTCTACCAGCATTAATGTCTGTATTTCACATAAATAATATTTACATAGTTTTTATTTTTTCCAGTTTTGGAAATGCTCTATTGACTTTCCATTATGGAAAGTGTGGTGACTTCCTCAACCCTCCCTCACACACACACACACACACACACACACACACACTTACACACTCGTTCACATTCCCACATTTCTCCTCCCTCCCGCCTCTCAATGTATTTCAAGTTTCTGTGTATACTAACTGTTTTCATCATTATGACTACAGAAATACTGTTTCCAGCTGATCAGCACTGTGCTGTGGTGACATTTTCTTCACTGTTGTACTGCACATCTTCTGTTTGTCCTGTAGTCACACTTTCCATGCAGGTCTGGTGACCTGCCTGATGCATTTGTACCAACATCTTTTTCTCCCCTATAGTAAATTAAAAAAAAAAAAAAAGACTACAGCTTTCAGTATGGATTACACCTCAACACAAAGAAAACAAAAATCCTCTCAACTGAACCAATAAGCAACATCATGATAAATGGAGAAAATATTGAAGTTGTCAAGGATTTCATTTTACTTGGGTCCACAATCAACACCCATGGAAGCAGTAGTCAGGAAATCAAATGATGTATTGCATTGGGCATATCTGCTGCAAAAAGATGTTACTTTGAGGATGAAGGTGAGCCTGACCCATGTCGTGGTGTTTTCAATCATCTGGACGATGAGTAAGGAAGACCGAAGAAGAATTAACACCTTTGATGTTGGCGAAAAATACTGAATATATCATGAACTGCCAGAAGAACAAACAAATCTGTCTTGGAAGACGTACAGCCAGAATGCTCTTGGAAGCAAGGATGGCGAGACTTCATCTCATGTACTTTGGACTTGTTATCAGGAAGGACCAGTTCCTGGAGAAGGACATATGCTTGATAAAGTAGAGGGTCAGTGAAAAAGAGGAAGACCTCCAAAAAGATGATTGACACAGTGGCTGCAACAGGGTGCTCAAACATAGCAATGGTTGTGAGGACAGCGCAGGACCAGGCAGTATTTGGTTCTGTTGTACATAGGGTCGCTTTGAGTCGGAACCAACTTGACTGCACCTAACAACAGCATAGTAAATAATTGCGTCATTCTTTAATATGCTTAATGTTCAATGTACCCCTCACTAATTCTTTCCACACACTCCAGTAGAACTCTAAAACTCCTCTCAATGTGGTCAAACACATCAGGAAACACATCCACTTGCGTCATTCTACTTTTCCACCCTTTGTCTTTCTTGGACACCTTCCTTCATTACCTTGTACCTCTGTGATCAGTTCCCCACTTTCATACCATGACTTTCTACTGGCCTTTGTCTTGCCAGGTGAGCCTAAGTCTACAATCTTGGTTGTGCATGTCTCCAGAGAATGAACCCTCTCTCTTTTCTCCAGGTGGGGGAAGGGTATGGGATTTGGGGGTGGGGTGGGTCTAACTGATTCCTATGAAGATTTTCAACCAGTCTTGGTTTTTTATTTTATTTTATTTTAATTTAAATAAAATGTGTACTGTCTTACCCTTCACCAAAGTTACCACTTATCTATTGTCTATTTAGTGTTTTTCCCTCCTCACCCCTCCCCTCCCTCATAACCATCAAAGATTGTTTCTTTTTGTGTGTAAATCTTTTCATGAGTTTTTATAGTAATAGTCTCACACAATATTTGTCCTTTTGTGAATCAATCGTCTTGTTTTTAGTTACCATCTAGGACATCTGATACCTCCTATTCTTGAAGTTTTCTAAATAGAGTTCTGTCATCCAAATCATCTTGCTTCTTGCTAGCTTCCCTCTCTATAAGTGCTTAGCTTTAGTTGTTAGGATGTGTTAATTCAGTCACCACTTGGCCATCCTTTTTCCGTTGTCCAACACTTCTAGTCTAGTGCTCTTTATCCTCGCATATTTTTTAATTTTTTTTAAATATTTTATAGTTATCTTGGGGGGGGGGAATAAATTTCTTTAGATGTCTCTTGTAAGTAACTAAAAAAAATTTAAGGAAACAAAATATAAGCAAGTTTATAATTCAGACGTTTCACCAAAATTTAAAAAAAAAGTTATCTATTGTTTAAAATTCATTCTGCATTTAATGTCTTCAAATATTTTAAGATTTTTATTTTTAACTCACTGTCATCTGTGCAGTAGAGACTCTAGCACTTTGACTGTGTTCTGTCTGTCTCCTCATTTATTAAAAATACTACTCTTGGTCCCGTCTCTCACATACAGAAGAGGTATAATCAGAGCCTGATAGGAGGAATGACAGGCTCTCCAAGTAAATTTGCATATAAGAAATAGCATGGATTTACTTTATAGAGTCCTCTGATATGAGTAAGATTTTTTACAACTAGTAAAAATTGGACCAAGTCATAACAAATATGTTAGTGCTGTTTTGAAATTAAATTTTGTCCAGGGGTATGAAATATTTGGCATTTTTTGATTATTGAAATAGAAGATGTTATTCAGGCAAAACTTTTTTTTTTTCCCTTTTAGAGATAATTGTTGCTATAGGAAAGAATTCAAATGAAGTAACATAAGTAACAGACTCCTAAATATATATCAGATTCTTATTACTGGGAATTTAATTTATTTTCTACAATTTATACATTTGATATTAAAATTACAATTACACATATGATTTATCCTTTTATTTAATTTTTATGTGTTCAATTTACTTGAAATTAATTCATTAATTATTAGCATTTCAAGGACAATTACCATATATCTTTATATTTCACATTTCCAGCAACTGCATAGGAGCTCAATAAATGCTCAACTAAAACAATCATGCAATCATGTTTTGTATATCTACCATAGTAAATAAGAGTCTCTCAGTGATGCAAATGGTTAATGTGCTCATCTCCTAACCAAAAGGTTGGGGGTTCGAAACTACCCAGAGACACCCAAGAAGAAAGGTCTGGCAGTCTGCTTCTGAGAGATCACAGCCATTGAAAACCCAATGGAGCACAATTCTACTCTGAGACACATGGGGTTGCCATGAGTTGGAATCATCTGGACTGATTACCATAGTGTATTGAGCACAGTGAAATTCCATAAATTTGTCAAATTGATCAACGCATATCCTTTATCTTTTCTAAATGTTCCTTAAAATAAAAATCTCTAAACATGAAGAAAACAGAATTGGCTAGGTTGATATAGTATTGCATATTACATAAACATTTCTTGGTTTTGAAATACAGTTTTGACAGTGACAGTAACAAATGAAAAAATGTTCTTGTTTGATATTGTTTTTTAAAAAAAATAAATTCTAACCACATGTAGGCCACATATAATGAAATGCTATTTGAAGTACTAAACATTTTATTAACCTTATTAACGTGAACAAACTTATGTTTTTATATATATTGGCTTTTTAATTTTAAGTAATGCTTAGGAAAAAAAGCTAAGAAAATGTTTACTTGCTTTCCAGGAAACATTTTAATTTGTATGGCATCCTCAATTTTGTTCATTTTAAAATTTGAACATTAATATAAATAGTTGTGATGTCCATCACACCTGTCGAAATATGTTTGCTTAGTGCATCTTCCATACTCCTACTTAGACAAAAATGGATTCAACCCGATACACCATCCAGTAAATTATACGCTGTGAAATATGAGGAAATGACGTTTGCTTCTATATTCATATGCTTTGCAAAAGCTTTGCAAGAGGAATGTATGTCTTTTGGTTTTAGGAATCAAAAAACAAAAAAAAACAAACCCCTTGCCACTGAGTCGATTCCAACTCATCGTGACCTTGTAGGACAGAGTACAACTGCCCCATAGGGTTTCCAAAGAGTGTCTGGTGGATTTGAACTGCCGACCTTTTGGTTAGTAGCCATAGCTGTTAACCACTATGCTACCAGGGTGTCCTCAAGAATCAGAGGTAGACATAAATTTGCAAGGTTTAAAGATTTTCTTCTAGATGCAGAAGAGTGATTTTTTTTTTTTAATTGTACTTCAGGTGAAGGTTTACAGAACAAATAGTTTCTCATGAAACAGTAGTACACATATTGTTTTATGACATTGGTTAACAACCCCATGACATGTCAACCCTCTCCCTTCTCGACCTTTTTTTTTTTTGGTGAAAATATACATAGCCAAAGATACGCATTTTAAAAATTTCTACATGCACAGTTCAGTGACATGAACTACACTCTTCCAGTTGTGCCGCTATTCTCACTTTAAATGAAGGTTTCAGAACAAAATAGTTTCTCATTAAACAGTGCACATGTTGCCCTATTACAATGGTTAACAACCTCACAACACATCAACACTATCCTTACTCAACCTTGGGTTCCCTATCACCAGCTTTCCTGTCTTCTTCTGCCTTCTAGCCCTTGTCACTGGACTGCTGTGCCTCATTAGTCCCATTTGGTTTTATGGGGCTGTCCACTCCCCAGCTGAACGGTGAACCTCGGAAGTGACTTCACCACTGAGCTAAAACGGTGTCTGGGGGCATACTCTCGGGGTTTCTCCAGTCTCCTTTAGGCCAGTAAATCTGATTTTTTTGTGTGAGTTAGAATTTTATTCTACATCCTTCTCCAGCTCTGTCCAGAACCCTCTGTTGTGATCCCGGTCAGAGCAGTCAGTGGTGGTAGCTGGACAGCATCTAGCTGTACTGGACTCAATCTGGTGGAGGCCTTGGTAACTGTGGTCCATTAGTCCTTGGAACTAGTCTTTTCCTTGTATCCTGTTCTCTTCATTCTCCCTTGCTCCTGAAGGGATGAGACCAGTGGAGTATCTTAGATGGCTGCTCACAGGCTTTTAAGACCCCAGACGCTACTCACCAAGGTAGAATGTAGAATATTGTCTTTATAAACTGTGTTATGCCAATTGAGCTAGATGTTCCCCAACACCATGGTCCCGCAGCCCTCTGCCCAGCAATTCAGTCCCTCAGGGAGTTTGGATGTGTCTATGCAGCTTCCATGACCTTTCCTTGTACAAGTTGTGCTGGTTTCCCCAGTATTGTGTACTGTCTCACCCTTCACCCAAGATACCACTTATCTATTGCCTATTTAGTATTCCCCCCCCCCCATCCCTGGTAACCAACAAAGATTGTTACTTTTTGTATGTGAACTTTTTCATGGGTTTTTATGATAGAGGTCTCATACAATATATATCCTTTTGTGATTGACTTATTTCACTCAGCATAATGTCCTCCAGAGTGATCTTTTTTTATTCTGTAAAATGCATATTCTCAAAAGAGAATAGAAGAGGTTAGTTATTATTGGACTTAAAAGCACCAGGCCATTTGATTATGATATGTGAACTGTAGCCTTCTGACTGACAAGAATTTTTATGTTTAAAATGCTTGGTGTGAGGTCTATTACTTTGCCATTTATATGTGAACACTAAATGCTTTGGTCCTGGAGGTACTATAAATTATGGAGGGACACCTTGATGGATTGCTGTAGCAACTGAGCAGCTTTCTTCAGTCAGCATCAGGAAAAGATTTTTCTCTACAAATGAAACCTTTTTAAAATATCTTCACATTTAAAGTTAGAGGTATATTCAGTTTATAAGACGGTAAAGATAGTTTTATTATCTGTTGAATTGATAACCTGGGAGATATCCCAAAAGACTATGGAGCACTTTACAAAACACTGTCGCATGCTTTGCTCATTTTATATGGGATACAACCATGCAATTTTTTTTTATAAATGTCAGAACCATGTAAGTCTGTTTGAGTTTTTTAAAAATTCCTCCTAATAAAAGTTTCTATGTTTTTAAGGGCACACATTGTAACATATGTTTTTGAATCTTTCCAAACCTCTAAACCTGAGTTTATGTGTAGAATTTCCTTAAAAGCTGACTTTTCCAGTTGTCATCAAGTCAGTTCTGACTCATGGTGACCCTGTATGTGTCAGAGTAGTGTCCAAAAGGTTTTCAGTGGTTGCTTTTTTGGAAGTAGATTGCCAAGTCTTTCTTTCAAGTTGCCACTGGGTAAGCTCAAACTTCCAGCCTTTAGTTAGCAGCAGAGTGCATTAACTGTTTGCACCACCCAGGGATTCCAGACTGGCTAATGGGATATTAATCACTTCCTCAGAATAGCTATCAGTCACTTTTTCATAAAATATTTCCTATTTTTGAGTAGGGAGAATTATTTAACTACAAATGATTACTGTTATTCACATATTTTTAATAATTTAGGGAGAATTGATTTTGTTGTGAGGAATATTTTTCTTATCTGTCTTAATGTTATGAACATTGTTTGAGTTGTCTTCAACAAATTCCAAACAACCTTTGTTTCAGTATTATGGGTGTTTAATCAATCAAATAAAAAAGTTCACAAATCCGTGCCTAGAAGAGGAAGTACACCTTGTTTTTATTTTTAAATCTATCCTGCTCAAAAAGTTCTACGTACGGTATCCCAACAACTGGGTAAGGGTGGCTAACAAAATTAATATGGTTAACTTACATAAGCGGGAATTGTTTATTTACTATTAATCTCTCTTTTTTACTAGGAATGATTGGTAAACATGGAAAAAAGCTGAAGAGAATGTCTAGGATGATAGCTATGCACCAGCAAAGAGAGCAGTCAAACTTGACTGGAATGTATCAGAAGGTTTCTGAAGATTTTCTTCAGGAAGGTGAACTTGATAAAGTTCCTGATGTGTGAAGGTTAGGGCTTTAGATAATTGTCAAAGAATTTGAAGTTGAATTAGTGATAAATACATAGAAAATTAAACAAACAAAAAAAGGCAATCATGATGTCTGAGGTGGGAGGGAGATTGTGCAGGAAAAGGATGGTAGTGGTAGTATAATATAAGGCTCAGCTGCCAATAGATTTGACACATTTGAAGTATTTGAAGCATTGAATATGGACCTAACGAAAATTACAATACAGCGGTATTGGGAGGATGGGAGGATAAGGGCACTTATGTGGGTGGTAGTCAGAGAGAGCTAAATCTTTATCTCTTTCAAAGGGGTTAAATTAATAGGAATTAATGAAAACTTAAAAAAAAATACATACACAGATACAGAGGTAAATACCAAGTGAAAGTAAAGTGATGGTGACCTAAGAAATAGGTAAGATGTGATATAGAAAACTGTTTTTTAACTGTTAGCTTTTTAATAGTAAAAACCAGAATAATTGATGTGAAAGCAATTAAGCCGTAAAAATTATAGTTTCTGAACCATACTTGTAAGCTTTCGAATAGTTCTTTACTCGTGTTAGAAAAATAAATTATTTTATTGAAGATTTCTTAAATTATGCGGGTGAAAGTTATAAACATTGTTATTATGTATGTTTAGCTGGTATAAGTAAATAAAGTCATTGAGATGTGCTACCAAGCCTGCTTCTTTAAGAGTGGCATCAGTAGTGAAAGATAAATGACAAAAGTTGAAAGATTTAAGGAAAATATATTCATTCAGCTCATCTTATCTAGTATTAGGTAGATAATAAAAAATGCACAATAATAATTTATCTATATATGTATACAGTAAGTCTGTATATATATAGTATATGAAAGACAGCTGCCTATTTTTTCATGTGATATGTTATGTTCCCTAATATGTATGGTGTTTAACTGCCAGATGTTGCTGATAGGTCAAGTAAGGTAAGAGCTAAGCATTGACTATTACATTTAGCAAGGTGGAGGAGGTTGGTGACCTTGAGATGCAGGGAGTGCTAAAGTAAGAAACCTGGTTAGAGAGAATGCAAGAAGTATTGGAAACAATGACTTGGTCAAATGTTTTAAGTTTTTTTTTTTTTTAAAGGGGAAGAAGGGAAAATGAGGTCAAGGAAGTCTGTGTGTGTGCGTGTCTGTGTGTGTGTGTGTGTGTGTGTGTGTGTGTGTGTTGAAATTCTGTTGGTTGATGGGAGTGTTCTAGTACAGAGGGAACAAATGATCAAATGATACAGGAGAAAGAGGAAAGAATTGCTGGAGTGATACCTTTGAGTAGGTGAAGTGTTTCCTATGGGTAGAAGAGCCTCAGTCAAGTTTCAAAAATATAAAAATGTTTTATTCAAGGGAGAATGAAGACCACAAAGTTCATGTGAGAATCACAAATAGATTGAGACCAGTTTGTGGAGTGCCTGAAATAGGAGACAAAAGAGAATTGAACTCTATTGCGTATATAGTGGGATGCCATTGAAGGGTTTTGAGTAAGAGAGTAACAGAATACTCATTTGGGAATATAGGTCTAGAACAAGTAGACAGGGTAAGTCAGGGAGTGGAAACTGTAGATAAAGAAACAAAATAGAAGGACAGTGCAAGTGTTAATCCAAACAATGAGAAAATGGTGAGGGCCTTGAGGGGGGAAAGAGTAATATATAAAAGATAGTATCCAAAAAAAAAAAGAAAAAGCATCTGGAAATATATGAACTAATTGGTAAGAATGAACCAGACATGCCTGAGTTTTCTAGCCTGGTAATTGATGAATAATGAATTAGTCACAGGTAAAGATACGCACGGTAAAGAATAGCAATCAACTCTTTCTTAATGATTTTTCTATTTATATGTTAGTTAGTAGGTTAATTAGGAATTTAGAATATTATATTAATTATCCTTTCAGCAAATACTTAAGACCTAGTTACTATTATCAAAAGCTTTGCCAGTTTTCCCTGACCACCTCTCCTGATTATCATTATAGCATTATTCTTTAGCTCACTGTAATTTGGATTCTGGTCTCACTGTATTGTATTTATTTATATCTTTCATTCTTAAGAGCAGTGTTGGTTTCTTATTCATCTTTGTATATGAACAGAGTAGACGCTAAATGTTTTTTAAAGAATGATGAATGAATATTTTCAGGCTTCTTTAAAAAATTAGCAATGAGATAATTGGAGATATTTGAATATGGATAGTATATTAGATTTTATTATGGAATCATTTTTCTTTGTGATAATAGTTTAGGGTGTTTTTTAGTCATGTAGGCATATAAAATTATTAGGAGTTACATGTGAACTACTTAAGAGGTGAAGATTCAAAACATCGGCAACTTATTTTGAAATGGTAAAGTGAAAATACGTATGGGGAGGTGGAATCAAATGTGAAAAAATGATGAATCTAGGTGAAGGGATGGCAAACTTTTTCAGTAGAGGGCCAAAAAGTAAGCATTTTAGGCTTTGCAGACCTTATGGTCTATATTGCATGTAGTCAACTCTACCATTTTAATATGAAAGCCTCCACAGATAATACATGAACTAACTAATGAGCATGGCTGTGTCCTAATATACTCTTTGGAGGAAGAGTCATTAACAACCTGTGTTATGCTGATGATACAACGTTGCTTGCTCAAAGTGAAGAGAACTTGAAGCACTTACTGATGAAGATCAAAGACCACAGCCTTCGGTATGGATTACACTTCAACATAAAGAAAACAAAAATCCTCACAACCGGACCGGTAAGCAACATCATGATAAACGGGGAAAGAATTGAAGTTGTCAAGGATTTCATTTTACTTGGATCCACAATCAACACCCACGGAAGCAGCAGTCAAGAAATCAAAAGACGCATTGCATTGGGTAAATCTGCTGCAAAAGACCTCTTTAAAGTGTTGAAAAGCAAAGATGTCACCTTGAAGACTAAGGTGCACCTGACCTAAGCCATGGTGTATTCATTTGCCTCCTATACATGTGAAAGCTGGACGATGAATAAGGAAGACCGAAGAACTGACGCTTTTAAATTGTGGTATTGGTGAAGAATATTAAGTATACCATGGACTGTCAAAAGAAAGAACAAATATGTTGTCTTAGGCTGGGCTCTCTAGAGAAGCAAAACCAGTAAAGTGTGTAAGTATATATATAGAGAGAGATTATATCAAGGAAACAGTTCACGTGATTGTAGAGGCTAGAATGTCCCAAGTCCGTGGATCAGGGTAGAGGCCTCTCCCAAGTCACACAGCTGCAGAAGCTGGCAAGCCCAAGATCGGAAGGTTGGAGAGCAGGGCTCCCACTCACTGGCTATGCAGATAGACGAATCCCAGGTTCGGCAGATAAGCTGACAGCTCAAGTCCCAAGAACGGGAGGTGAGACGACAGGAAGCAGCCGCAGGATCCAGAGAGAGCAAAAAGCCAGAACGTCTGCTTATATACAAATGTGGGCCACACCCGCAAGGAGACTCCCTTTCAACTGATTGGCTACTCACAGTATATTCAATCATGGGGGTGATTACATTAAAACACGGAGAATCTTAACCATCACATATGTCTTAGAAGAAGTGTAACCTTGCATAGAAGTAAGGATGGTGAAACTACGTCTCACATACTTTGGACATGTTGTCAGGAGGGATCAGTCCCTAGAGAAGGACATCATGCTTGGTAAAGTAGAGGGTCAGCAAAAAAGAGGTAGACCAACAATGAGATGGATTGACACAGTGGCTGCAGCAATGGCCTTAAGCATAACAACTATTGTGAGGATGGCACAGGACTGGGCAGTGTTTCGTTCTGTTATACATGGGGTCACTGCAACAACAACAATAAATGCTGAACTTTGAATTTCATATAATTTTCACAAGTAAAAAATATTATTTTTTTGTATTGTTTTCAACCATTGAAAAATGTAAAAACCATTCTTAGCTGGTGGGCTATCAAAAGCAGGTAGCAGACCTGACTGATTTGGCCCCTAGGCCATCCCTTGCCAACCTATGATTTAGAAGAAGAGTAAACAGGTCTCCATTATGTTGTATTTTCAACTTTTCAGTAGATTTGAACCATTTTTATGATAAAATGATGAAGGGAAAGGATAAATCTAGAGAATCAAAGTAAAACTGAAGAATAGTTTCACATTTGTCAATTATTCTTTACTGCTGTAACAAAAGGAAAGTAAGGACATTCTCAAGCAAGTGCATGTTTTTGAAGAAACTTGGCATTGATGGGAAGAAGAGAGAGAGCAGTAATTTCAGATAGAGGATGAATGTGGTGACCATAATTTATCATCCAAATGGTGATACTTTTGAGAAAGGATAGGAACACTAATTATAATTTGGCCAGGACAACAGATGCAAATCAGGACACGTGGTCACCCTATATGTGGGATTGTTGTGCTTAGGTGCTGTTGAGTCAATTTCGATTCATAGCCACCCTGTAAACAACAGAATGAGACACTGCTCAGTCCTGCGCCATCCTCAGTCATTGCTATGTTTGAGCCCGTTGTTGCAGCCACTGAGACAGCCTGTCTTGTTTTGAGATTAAGAGGTTTTATTTGGTTGATTGGGTGGTTGGTTTTGTTGTACAACTTTGGTAGGCTTAAGAGATTAGAAGTAGCCAATGTATGAAGAAGAGGAAGATGTCTTTTCCAGGCAAATCTCTTGATTATATTAAACAAAAACCCACTTAAACTTGGTCAAGAAAGAAGAAAAAAAAGTAGAATTATTTGAAGGCTACAGCAGGAAATGTCGTACCATCCAAGCACTGGAAATGGTGTGGTCCTTGCCAAGTGGGACCTATAACAGGAAGTCAGAACCAAAGTACTCCTGCTGTCTTGCATGCTGCCTATATAGACTTTCTTTCACCCTCCCTGCTGGCTCTCTTGGCAGAAAACGGGAAGAATTGTGTGAATGTCAATAAAGTAGGAAAGTAGAGAGAACATAGGCTTGAAAGCTTCCATTTTCTCAGTCAGGTAGGAGGTGAGATTATTTACTCTGATAATAAGTGGATTAGGTAGTGAATGGCTTTACTTCACAGATATGCTATTTATTCTTCTTCAGCCTGCAACACATTTGGTTGTCCAACATGTTTTGTTGATCTTTTCGTATTTTTCCACAGAATAGCCAATAATGGCAGTGTAGAGTTACGAATAGCTCTGAGGGTGTTGCCTAAAGCAGTTCTCCGTGAAGACTTGGTTTATATAAAAAATACATTAGAATCTTGTATTCTAGTCTCTTACATATTCATGTTTATTTTAATTTTCTTCCCCAAAAACTTTTTAGTTAAAACAGAACAAAGATGTGTGCTATTAGTTCTTGGAGTTTTGTACTGCCCAGCACAAGGTTGTAACTCTGGGAGTGTGAACACCAGCACTTATAGACTGTGAACATCATTATACCCTAGACATATCAATATCATAATTTGAAAAGCAAGGCTATAAGGTTAATCATTGTCATCTAGATGGGCCAGAACAGTGATCCTATTTCTTAATCCTGAAGACTTTGCACATCGTAAGTACTCCATAAGTGTTTAAATGAGTTTGTTTATATACAAATCTTCATTGTCACGTAGGGTTTTTGGGTTTTGTTCTTTTTTATTTTTACTTGTATTTCAGCTGTTTTTTTCTTCCTTTGGAATAACTGGGAAATGGGAAACTGAGATTAGAGAAGAAGGAAAATAGAGTAAAGTAGATAAGAAAGAAGAAAGGAAAAGAAGGCTGCTTTGCTTTTCAACCACACTGGCTTTTGTCCTGGTTCTAAACACTCTCCTTCCTATAACTGATCTTTCAACATTCTGTTTCTTCTAAATAAACTTTCTTCCTTTCTGTCCTAGTCATCTAGTGCTGGTATAACAGAAATACCAGAATTGAATGGCTTTAACAAAGATAAGTTTATTTTCTCACAGTGCAGTAGGCTACAAGTCCAAGTACAGCGCGCCAGGCAGCTCCAAGGAAATGCTTTGTCTTCTCTGTTGGCTCTGAAGGAAGGTTCATGTCATCAGTCTTCCTTTGGTCTGGGAGCTTCTCTGTGCAGGAACCTCAGGTCCAAAGGACGCGCTCTGCTCCTGGTACTGCTTTCTTGCTGTATGAGGTTCCGTGTCTCTCTGCTCGCTTCTGTCTTTTATATCTCAGAAGAGATTGGCTTAAGATGCTATCCAGTCTTGTCTACCTCATCAGTGTAACTGCCTCTAATCCATCTTATTAGATCATAGTGATTGAATTTACAGCACATAAGGAAATCACATCACATTACAAAATGGTACACAATAATACAACACTGGTAATCATGACCCAGCCAAGTTGACAGATGTTTTTGGTGGGAACAATTCAATCCATGGCACTTTCCCGTTGTCCTGGCTAACTCTGATCCATCCTACAGAACTCTGTTTAGTCATCCTTCATCAGGGAAGACGTTCCTGACCACCCTGATTAGGTCATGTTCTCGAAGCTCCATGTACCGCTCTGGAGTCCTTATCACGTTATAATTTTGGATTTATTTGCACCTGGCTGATTGATGTGTGTCTCCTGCCCTAGACCATAACTTTCTGGAAGCTAAGGGCCATGTTTGGTTTTGTTACCAGCATCATGGCAACTCATAGAGATGGTCAATAAGAATTTGTTGAATGAATGCATGAGGTGTGTAGGTAGTAGAGACTAGTATAATTAAGGAAGAGCATTCTCATAATATCATGAAATCATCCAAGGTGGAGAAGGGATGAAGCTATGTTTGCCCTGCCCCATATGTTAGGGAAAATGATGAAATTGCTAGTATCTGCACATGCCCCAATGAGAAGAACAACAAACTGTCTTATACTTCTACCTTGATTATTTAAATTATATTTCTTCCCCAGAACCATGATTACTAAATTGGGAAGTAAGACGTACTAAGTTTATTAATTACTTAAACACAAGAACTTAAAATTCTTGTAGAGGTCAGATTATTACTGTGCTCTTGGTAGATGTTTTCAGTATATAATGATGGTGTGAGCTAAAGCTGACCCAGCTGTCTGATATGTGTAATAGTCCCTGTTCCCAAGGAGCATTTATTGAAAATGTGATTAATTTTAAAAGTGTTTTTTCTCTTAAAATGAAAAAACAAAATAATTAACCTTTATTGTTAAAACCATTTAGCTTAGAATGCCAATGTGTATAATATTGGGATGCATGTAGTAAATACAATTTACAGCTGAGGTTCCCATTTTCAGAATTAAGGTTTTAACATCAGTGGAAATTAAGTAGTTTTGACTCTCACTATCACTTCCCTTGGCTGTGAACTGGGAGGTCTGTATTTTTTTTATGTTTGTTAAGGGATGTACTGCTGGCCTTAATTTCTTACAAAAATTTCATCCAGACAACTGAGAGTAAGGGAAAAAAACTTTTTCTTTTTAATTTGCTTTTCAAATCCTAAAGCTAGTTCTTTTGATTATTCTCAATGGTAGCAGTTATTCGTCCTTTGAGGATGATTACATAGTTTCTTGGAAATAAGGAGGCATCTAAAAGATATTTTGAGGCTGTTGAATTAAGGTATGTAATCAGACCTTGATTACTTTCTTTTTATAACTTTTCTCATAGAAAATGAGCTGTACATCAGAGATTTCTCATGATGGAGTCAGTCATTGAGATATTTATGTTACGTATACACTTAAACTTCAAAATTTCTTTATGATGACTGTGATAAGTGTTTTAACTCGTGGAATATGGCATTACACAATTATTTTTAAGTGAGCGACATCCTCAGTTGTCATTCTGATGAACCGGCTTGGTCTTGATATTTTTTAACCCTAGACTTTTGTGCTTTGTTTCTACATAATACCCCAAAAATCCTATTTTATCAAAGGCTATTTTTAAGCTCCGTATGAAAGATGACAATAAATGTTAAGCCTTTTACTCAGCTGAAAATGATGTGCTAAATTTTTCAAAACTTTCTCTATGTTCAAGAGTCGTTTAAGAAGTCTACAGACTTGTAACTCTTCAGCCACAATTATCTTTGTGACTGAATTAGAATTCTGACCTTGCACTGTGAGTTTTGTACTTCCTTCTGGGGGGTGTTTGTATAGCTCTTTTATGCATCATTATTGGATCTGCTCAGTTAAAAACATTGTTCTTGGCATTACTTCATTCTTATTTTTTCATGTCACTGTTAATTCACTTGTTGATTCGAGTAACTTCAATGAAAATATGATATTAGAGCTTACCCATTTTTATGCCAATATGAAATATAGGTCCTGTTCTAGTTTTTGTACATTAATCATTGCCATTCTCTACAAAACCCTTTTCTTTAATTTATTTTTATCAACTCCCCTCCCCTTCATTCCCAATCTTCCTTCCCCCATAGGCAGCTACTCAAATGTATTTAATATATATTCTGTCAATCTCCCAAATGCTTATTTTGATTACTTTTGGTTTGTGGCAATGTCCTAGAAATCTTGTTCTCTTTTTAACTTTTCCCCATAATATTAGAGTTTTTAAGATACAGCCATGTTGTTATATGCAATTTTAATTTTTGTGACTGCTTCATTTTATTCTAGTATATTTACGCACAGTATTTAAGTTACCCATTTTTCCCGCTGATGGAGAATCTAGGCGTCTCCAACTTTTAGCTTTCATAAGCAATGCAGTGTTGAACATTCTCTTGCATAAGTTTTTCTCCAATCATTTGTGCGTCCAGGTTTCCGTTTCCCACTCTCACCCTCCCTAGCGCATTATATTATCTAACTTTATAAATGTTGGCAATCTGGTAGCTGTATTTTGTTATCTTTCATTTTAGATTTGCATTTCTCTGATTATACTACTTATTAGCTGTTGAGGTTATGTATTACCTGTTCATTTACATTGCCCATTTCTCTATTGGTTTTCCTGAGGTTTCTGTTTTGTTGCTGAGTTAAATGAGTATCTTATATATTGTACATATTAACCCCTTATAGTCTTTTGCTCTGGAAAACATCTAATCAAGTCTGTCACCCATCTGTTAACTCTGTGCTGTTCTTTGTTGATGTAGTCAGCAATTTTTCCCTTTATAATTTGTCTTTAAGAAACCTTACTTTTTACTGAAGTCACAAAGATTTTTCTTACATTTCCTTCTGTATGTAAGCTTACAGTTTTATCTTTTACGTTTAAGTCTTAAATTCATTTGGATTTTTTTTTTTCTTGTTGTAAGGTAAGGAATCTAATTCTATGTAGTAGTGAGTCAGTTTTCCTATCACTATCTGTATATAAATCATTGTTATACCACTGACAGTTTCAATCTAAGAATATTAGATTGAGATTGTTAATGGTAAAATTCACGTTTTCTGTGTTCTTGATTATTTTTTTCCTACTTGATCTATCAGTTTCTAAGAGAGATGTATTAAATTTTCCAACAAAAAAATTTAATGTATCTGTTCCTCTCCATATTTTTATCAGTGTTTTATTAACTTACTGCTTATATAGTAGATGGATATAAATATTACTGATAATTATATCTTCTTAATATTGTATTATTTTTCTGAGAAAATTACCTATATTTCATGTTTTATAATGTTTTTCTCTTCAAATTGCTTACTATAATCGTTAAATTGCTATTTAATCTACCTTTTGGTTAATGTTTGCCGAAAGTATTATTCCATCTCCTCCATCAATCTTTCTTTTCTCTTGTGGACAAGTTATTGCTACATTTTTTTTTTTTAATCTAATCTGAGTCAATTTTTTGATGACTGAGTTTAATAAATGTATGGTTTTTATGCTTACTGTTTAGAGACTTATTTCAGCTTTTTTATTTCTTATTTTTATTCATCATACTTTCTTATTGTTATTTATATTTTCTCCTTTCCTGCCATCTGTTATGTTGGCAACTCAGATTCTATTCTTTTTGTTTGAAAGATATAAATTCTTTTTTCTTCTACTGACCATTAAAAAACTCTTGCCATCGAGTCAATTCCGACTCATAGTGACCCTATAGGACAGAGTAGAACAGCCTCATAGGGTTTCCAAGGTGGTAGTCTTTTCAGAAGTAGACTGCCACGTCTTTCTCCCACGGAGCGGCTTGGTAGGTTCGAACCTCTGACCTTCCAGTCAGCAGCCAAGTGCTTTAACCACTGTGCCACCAGGGCTCCTGGCCATTACCCCTAACTTATTAAGATTCATTGTATTTATTTTCCCCTTCTGTTGTCTAAAACTTAGTAACTCTGCTGTCACCATCAATAACAGTCTTAGCAGTCTGTCTCCCCACCCCTCTGCTGTCTCTGCTCTTATCTCCCCTCTCTTCACGTTGCCATCATCTAGAATTTTTGTTCTCTATTTTTATGCTTATTGGGTTAACAAATTTACTCACCGTTTATTTTCTTATCAGTATGCTTCCTTTTGAATTTATTTCTCTTCTTATTAGAACCAATCCTTCAGTATGTCTTTCAAAGATGATCTATCATGGTATGATACTCTATGTAACACAGGAAAGCTACCAGTACCTCTTCTTCAGCCACAAATCTGTGGCTCATCCCAAATCCCTGCTTCTTCAGTCATTTATTCAATATCTGTTTAGTGATTACTTATTATGTGCCAGGTACTGTCCTAGGGTCTGAGAAAGGAAACAAAACTGCAAAAATCTCTGCTCACTGAAGTTTGCACAAGATGTAGAAGGCCTTGGGGCCTGATCTGTGGCTCACTTGCAGTCATAAAGGCTCCCCACTACAGCAGAGCCCCAGAGCTGCCATGATGTTACTTGGCAGTTTCTAAATGAAAAGGGCTGCTTTCTTGTCTCATCGTAATGACTAGAAGCGTGATACTTTAATCAGGGCACTCTGGGAGAGGAAAACGGGCCAGCTAGGGAGCCCTTCCCAGTCCATTCCAGTCTATGGATACTGACTCTTCCTCTTTAGGTTATAACTTTACCATCCGTATTAAGACCAACTGCTTCGTGCTCCCCCAGGGCTTCTTGGTGGTGGTGCTTCTTCTTCTTATTTTCTAAATAGAATTCTAATAACCACCAGTAGCCAATATTATCTGTAATATCTCTAGGGTTTGGCAGAAAGGAATCCAGCACCCCATAGTAGTTTTTAATCTTGTTCAGAATTAGAAGACCTGATAGACTTTATTATAATTTACTGTTATTATTTACAGCTAGTATAGGATGAGGATGCAGATGGGAATGAAGGCTGAGAGAGTTTTCACAGATGATTATCAAGGACATTCTTTTGTTTTTGTTTTTGTTTTTTTTATTATACTTTAGATGAAGGTTTGCAGAACAAACTAGCTTCTCATTAAACAGTTAGTACATATATTGTTTATGACATTGGTTAACAACCCCACAACATGTCAACCCTCTCCCTTCTTGACCTTGGGTTCCCTATTACTAGCTTTCTTGCCTCCTCCTGCTTCCTAGTCCTTGCCCCGGACTAGTGGCCCCTTTAGTCTCGTTTTGTTTTATGTGCCTGTCTAATCTTTGGCTGAAGGATGAATGTCAGGAATGACTTCAGTACTGAGTTAAAAGGGTGTCCGGGGGCCATATTCTCGGGGTTTCTCCAGTCTGTGTCAGGCCAATAAGTCTAGTCTTTTTTTGTGAGTTAGGATTTTATCCTACATTTTTCTCTAGCTCTGTCCGGGACCTTGTGTTGTGATCCCTGTCAGAGCAGTCAGTGGTGGTAGCTGGGCACCATCTAGTTGTACTGGACTCAGTCTGGTGAAGGCCGTGGTACTTGTGGTCCATTAGTCCTTTGGACTAATCTTTCCCTTGTGTCTTTAGTTTTCTTCAATCTCCCTTGCTCCCGAAGGGGTATCTTAAATGGCCACTCACAAGCTTTTAAGACCCCAGCACACTACTCACCAAAGTAAAATATAGAACATTTTCTTTATAAACTATGTTATGCCAGTTAAGCCAGATATTCCCCGAGACCATGGTCCCCACAGCCCTCCATCCAGCAGTTCAGTCCCTCAGGGAGTTTGGATGTGTCTATGGAGCTTCCATGACCTTGAGGGACATTCTATGTTTAATCCTTAATCAAAAAAAAAAAAAATGAAATTCAATTATGTATGCGGTCCATTAGCCTAGAAAAGATCCAAACCTTAGGAAAAATTTATCTGCTGAACTCCTAGAAGGGTTGCCCAATGAGGGAAAAAGGGACTGAGGAGAGGAGTTGAGGATCACTGAGTGGCCCTGGGCTTCAAAAAGCTAGATTAGCCTCTGTTTTCTGCTCATCGCAGGTGTCAGGAGTAAGTACGTGCCCTCTGATCAGAGTGTCAGAAGCAGCCCTGAATTTCTGATGAAGCAGGAACAGAAAGCTCTTATAAAGGTCACCTACATGCAACCAAACCACGCTATCCATCTGTCAGCATTTAGGCAATACGCCATGCTCACCCTCTTAGAATCTAACCCTTTTTCTATGCCTACCTGTACAGTTCTACTTTTTGGATATAGCCTATTGCTCTTGTCTCTTTTTCATGTCTGGCTAAAGGACTTTAATTTCTGATTTCATCTTAGTTTGGTGCTCAGTAATTTCCTTGATACTCTGAAACTTCTCAGACCCCATTTCAGGGAAGGTTGCCAACATCGCAGAAGACAATGGACATGGACCTCTGTCTAGAAGTAGCCAAAAAAAGGGGGGAGAAAAAAGATGTGAATTTTGGTGCTCTTCTTACATTAAAAAATGATATAAGTTAGAGGCTAGAGCAAATGCCAAGAAAAGGTAACGGCAGTATAAAAGCCCCTTCTTGTAATTACTCTTACAGTTTTTGTTTCTTAATTTGCGTTAAATCTAATTATCACAGTGTTAGACAACAGGATGAGGTTACTATGTCCTAAAACAATAAGAAAGGCAGGATTTATACCTAAAATGAAAACAATAATTATACTTAATAACAAAACAACAAAATAGTTGAATTTAAATTAGTGTCAATAAGTGAAAATATCAGAATAATTGTGATGTTCTAAGCTTAATAAAAAGTGGGTTTTAATAAAAAACAGAATTTTATTATTATTGATATTGTTATTTTAAGTTAAATATACTCATGCTTTTGCCAAGACCACATGTGGGCATGTTCACTCTGTCATGTGGTAAAAGTATCTGGCAAGAACACATATGAGTCTAATGTCACCTTAAGCTCATGAAAGGTTGATGAGATACTAATTTTGATTAAAATAAAAAACGTTAGGCATGTTCTTCTCCC
Organism: Dugong dugon; assembly: GCA_030035585.1. Taxonomy (NCBI): domain Eukaryota; kingdom Metazoa; phylum Chordata; class Mammalia; order Sirenia; family Dugongidae; genus Dugong; species Dugong dugon. The sequence goes on from CM057465.1 coordinate 160,086,820, forward strand.
TTTAGCCAAATTAATTAATTAAGTGCACACACACACACACAAACACACACACACAGCCCTACCAGGCTGTAGAATTAAATGTTTTTACTGTCAAAACATGTTAGTGATTTACAGTTTCTTGAAGTTAGAATCTGAGTCCTGCAGCTGTCAGACGTGTTCTCTGGGTTCCCAATGCTATTGATTTCCTGTGCCTTAACAGATGGAGTGCTAGAGTACAAAAGAGACCATCTTACAGTGGACAGGCCAGTTAGTATTCTGAATATATTTATATGTTAGAGCCAGGCAATGGTGACATCTGAAAAAAATTACCTTAGACTAATCAAAGTATCACCTATAACACATTGGTGGCCTGGCAATGGTTATATCCTAAGGGGAGAAAAAAAATTCTTTGAGGTTTATCAAAGTATTATCTCTGCCATATAGGTGATTATGTTATTTGACCCATAGAATAGTTTCTGTTATTTATCCCACCTCCCAAAAAATAAAAATTACTGAAAGAAGGGAAATGATAAGACAACTGATATTCATAGTTTACCTACATTTTTTTCATTTAATTCTCAGTGAAATTTCAAAAGTTTGTTTCATTATCACCATGTAACCAGCTTGAATTCAGAAAGATTAAATAACGTGTCCAAAGCAACACAGTTAGTTAAAGATGAGGGCTGAATTCAAAACCAGGTACCCTTAGCCCCCTTAACTTCACAGCCGAAGCTCTTTCAAATTCACCTTCTAAATATTTGTTAATTTTGTGTTTTCAGAACCTTCTTCATTTCTACTCGAGGATTTGAATTCACACATAGGGTCAACATTGTATTTTGATTTGTTTTCTTCTAACTTTGCACACATTTATATCAGGTCTGTGTGGGTGTAATGCATATTCAGCAATACTGGAACAGTAGATTAAAGATTAACATATTCTTTCAAAATTTTTATGATAGATAAAACAAAGATATTAAATCCAGAAAACTGAATGGTCTTTTTTTTTCCCGTTTGGCCACGTTATTGACATCCGTCTCACCCTGTGAAACTAATTCCAGAGAAGAAAGCCTATTTAAAATTGTGTTTAGAAATAAAAAGAAATCGATTATAAAGTAATTATATGATTAGGGAATATTGTACATTTGGACCTCACAGCAGTGTATGACAGAAAGATTTTAGTGTAATCCATTAATCTTTGTTTGAAAATTGATCAGTATAAAATATTTTTTCTTCTGCTATTAATCTGTTTCTTAGAGGTTTTCCAAACATGGAAACTGTATGTATGCCACTAGATGCCTTATAAGCTCTCTTTGTACCCCGGCTTTCACCCCTTTCTCTGCCTCCTACTCCATTAAGACGTTCTATTGATTCATTCTCTTCCTCCCTGAGTTATGAGGAGCAGGATGTTTGCCCTCTACCTGCAACCGCAAAGCAAGCAGATAAATTTTTGTGGTTGTCTAGGGATTTTTAGGACACCTAAAAATGAAAAAGAATAATTAACAAGAAAAGAACATTCATTTCCTCTACTCACAATTAAAGTTGTTAACCTGAAGTGGTTCTTTTGGTATCCAGAGACACACTACTAGAATCTATATCACTTTCGTGCAACTTTATCTTTCTCCTTATTGTCAGAATAAATTAAGAAGAGGAATTTAGGAAGAAAGGGACCCGTAAATTGCCAATCTCTGTAACAGATGGTCTGTAAGGTTCTCCTACCCTCCAAATTATGGCTCATGAATTTTGCAGCCCCTTCCCCTTTGTTGGTCTCCATTTGGTCTCCCATGACGGTTCTTGTACACTAGAACTTTTGAAGGTGTAATTGTAAAGGTAGAATGATCAGGAGGAAGAAGGATGGGTTGGGAGCATAGACTCCCAGGCTATTTCTTTTTAGTTCCCAGAGAAGGAGAGAATACCTTGGCTGAAGCAAAGTTACAGCCAGTGGATAAAGAATCAGGCAGGCTAATTTCAGTGGCATGTTAAAGAAAAATTACCTGCGGGACAGGTGTCCACCCCATATACTTATCTGACCTTTAGAACTTCCTGTTCCTTAGGCTAGAGCGTTTTCTTCAGAAGAATGGTTAGTGGGACGTGCTTGATTCTGTTACCAGGAGGGGATATGTAATCTTAACATTCAAAACTGGATCATTAAACACCTGCACTCTACATCGTGGGCAGGTCCTATATCCTATTGGTAGTCTATGTCAGGTACATTATGGATTTAGAGTTTTGTGGGAGCCCTGGGCTTCTAGCTTCCTTTTTTTTTTTTTTTTTTAAATAGGAAAACTCATCTTGAGTGCCACACAAATAGATTTTTGGAATCTTGTAAGTTAGGAATCAGCTTGTAAACTGAATGAGCAAATATCTTCTGTTTCTCAGTTGGAAGAATTAAATAAGGAAAATCAACATAAACAAGTTATATTTGGCCACTAAGTTTATAAATAATACACATATGTTCTGTTTCATCGTTTTATACCTTCATGGGTTTTCACAAATATGTAAATATTTGAAAGACTAAATATACATACCCCTACTTGTAAGAGTGAATAAAGTAAAATGGCTTTATTTAGAACGTTTATGTATTAGTGGGATTACCAAGAAAATTGAAAGAATTACTACAATGAAATAACTACGACTAATTAAGCATTAATATAATAGCATGTAAATATAGTAAATCTTCTCATGTAACTTGATTTATGAGTTAATTTGCTTAATTTATTTTTATAAATAACTTGCTATATACAATGGAAGAAATCTAAATATGAGACAAAAGTCAGTAGCTGTCCTATCTATTTATAAAAAGGATCAAGTAAATATATATTTTACTTCCTAGTGGACACTGTGAAACAAAATTTATCTTACCTACTTTGTCTTCCATCATGATCGTTTTACCTATTTTCACGCTTCAAGGGAAGTGGGAAAAAACATTACTTCAATACTCCGTACTTTGTTGTTGGTGTAGGTTGTCTTCAAGTCAGTTCCGACTCATGGCAACCCCGTGTGTGCAAAGTAGAACTGCTCCATACGGTTTTCAAGGCAGATCGCCAGGCCTGTCTGCCAAGGTGCCTCTGTATGGATTTGAACCACCAACCTTTTGGTTAGTAGTCCAGCACTTAACCATATGCACCACACGGAGACTCCAAATCGCTACTTTACCAAACTTGAATTTAAAATAATCACAGAAGACATATGAACCCTTACATTTAAGAAGCTCTCACTTTAATAAGATTTTTAATAATTGATTTCATGTTTACTTGGCCTGAATAATACAACTAAGATTTTCTCCTCCACCCCATGCTGATTCTTTGGCTGCCTCTCAACACAGAACAGGGAATAAACCTAGCAAGACAGAAAAATAAGTTTAACTACCACAGAAATTGATGTAATGAAGCTTTTTCTTTAAGATTAGATAAAACACTGTAAAGAGTTATCTAGTGATTTACATATCTAATATGTATAATTATGCAAGTATATATATACATGCGGCCCTGGTGGCACAGTGGTTAAGAGCTCTATACAGTAGTTAAGACCTTGGCTGCTAACCAAAAGGTCAGCAGTTCGAATCCACCAGCCACTCCTTGGAAACCGTATGGTGCATTTCTATCCTGTCCTATAGGGTTGCTGTGAGTCAAGGACAACGGGTTTGTTGTTTTGTTTTGTTAAATACATAAGTATGATCTCCATAAAGACTAGTGGCAGTTAACTTAATCTGATGAAATTTAGTTAACAAGATTATCTGGTTATTCAAATAATGATTTTGATAGTAAGATAAATTTGCCAGTAGTCTTTGTTTCTTTAAGATAGGAAATGAGATTTGGGGCTCTTGACTTTAGGGATTAATGACTGGGAGTATGAAGCCAGTAGGAAGCTGGGCTAAGATGGTCTCAGCTGAAAATAAATGACAGTCCTTTATATGCAAGAATTGGGAATACAAGTGAATATTATCACAAACAAGTTTGTCTATAGCAATAAAGTTTTAATGTTTTTAGAACTTAGGGTGATTTTCAGATATAAGAATCCTCCTAATCAGCTGTTTGGTTTCACTTGGGAAGTAAAATCATGAGTGTACTGTTTATGCCAGATATAATTTAATTTAAGAGAAATGATTATTAATCACAGCCAAAGAGAGTTTGATTAAAATTTTCAAGAGAATTCTCATGTATGAGTGGCAATGGAATTAGTTACCCATGAAAGTGGTGACACTTTTTTTCCCTATTATTTTAATAAAAGCCTAGTACCATATTAACATCTGTTTAAATTTATTGCAGGACTTTTATTTAGGCTAAAAAGGATATATATGATTTCTTCCTGAGATTTCTCTAGCTCTGTGATTCGGTAGTAGGTTTTCGAATATTAGTTTTCGCATGTGTTCTGTGTCTGGAGCCTTGTTGGCACAGTGGTTAAGAGCTTGGCTGCTCACCAAAACAAGGGTCAGCAGTTCAAATCCACCAGCTGCTCCGGGAAACTCTACGGGACAGTTCTACTCCCCCTATAGGGTCACTATGCGTCAATCGACTTGATGGCAACAAGTTTGGTGTTTTTTTGTTTTGTTTTGTTTTAAATTCTATATCTTAAAGAATAGCATTCCATATTAAAACAGCAGTGTTTGTAAGACTAGTAGTGGGGAAAATTCACTCACACGATTACTGTACTTTGATTCAAAATGTATTTTTTACTTAACGATAGTTTTCTTACCATATTTATAAATGAGAAAAGGGAGAAATTGCCACAAAATGGAGCAACTCTTCTAGAAACTTAATTAAAATCATGATGATACATTCAGCCTGGAGTTGAATTTTATTTTCAGCTAGTCATCTGCAGCCATGCTTCCCACAGAGGGAGGTTGCCAGGCTCACAGCACACTGTGGAACTTGGATGAACAGTATTACAGGCTGCTTATGAGCATATTACATCTGGGATTTGTGGAGAGCAGCCAGAGCAGCAAGACAAAGATGCTGAAGGCAGAGTATTTTCTAGGTAGATTTCCTAGCTGCCTACATGCTCATTCTTTTTCTTCAGCACAGTGGTCAGGATATAATAAAAACAAAATATTTTTCTAACCTAATTGCCATTCCTGATAAGACCAGCAGGTTATTCTGATTCTAAAATTGTTCATATGAACATAAGTCTGTGAGCATATTTGTGTTCTTCAAGTTAATTTAGTGACTTGTAACTGAAGCAGTGAACTAGTTTGGGCCCCAGCACTTAAAGTAACCATTTTACTGTTGTGACTTGACTGGTTTACCTACATGCATTAGAAAGCAGCATGCCTTATGAGTGTGTTTAAAGGATCAGCTATACAATGAAAGGTGATGCAGAAGATTCATTAATTCAGGGGCCTGACAGAGTTTTATCTTGGAGTGTGGGCATTTGTTCAACAAATACGTAATCATGAAGTAAGTTGTGCTAAGAATTCTGGGTACAAAAATAAATAGAACATGGCACTTGCTCTCCAGTGGCTTAGAATCTAGTTTGCTTGGCTGCAGCAGAGCAGGGCATACAGTGAAAGAATGGAGCCTGACATAAGGTCCGTCCATCTATTGGGAGAGGGCAGATGTTATGACATTGAATTCACCTGCAGTTTATCTGTGAGGAAGTCCAGCCCAGTAAACAAGAACACCCCCTATCAAATGTGATAGGTGGAAGTTCTGCCAAGCAGTTGGCATGTGGAAGAGAAGGTGTCCTAACATGATGTTTTGAAGTATCCCAGAAGAAAGGCAGTGTGCAGCAAAGACTTACCAAAGCAAGCCTGAGACAGGTAGAAAGACCTGCTTACAAAGTTGCTCTTTGGCTGAAGTCTGGGGACTCGAATAATAAAGAGTTCCCTACACTGATATAAAACTTTTCTCTAATGGTAAGAGTGGCTTGTTGTGTCTAAACTGCTTATACAAAATATGGTTTATATTGAACATCTGCTTTTCTTCTGGGAGCTTGGAATTTTGGTACGTGCTAGACAACAAGTGCTTGCTTGACCAGCCCTCAGTAAAAACCCCAGGCACTGAGTCTTTAAGGGTAGACAACGTTTCACATGTGTTGTCACAACTCATTGCTAGAGGAATTAAGCAAGTCCTCAGCGACTCCACTGGGAGAGGACTCTTAAAAGTTTGCACCCAGTTTCCTCCAGACTTTGCCCCATGGTCCTTTTCCCTTTGCTGATTTTACTCTATATCCTTTTACTGTACCATAGCCATACATGTAACAACTTCTGTGTCCTGTGAGTCCTTCTAATGAACCATTGAGACAGAAGATAATCTTGGAGATTCCTGACACAGGCAGAATCTAGCTTTCAAATGATAGATAGCATGAGGAGCTATCATTCTTAAATCTAAATATGAGATTCCAAGAGTTATTGGTTCAGTTTGAAATGCCTCCTCTTCACTTCCCCTGGAAGTATAAGAGATATTCAATCTACCCTGCTTTCCCCACCTCCCTAGCCATTAGTTTTGAGTGATGGAAAACTTAAGCTAAGTGGGAATTGATTGACTGTCATAATGAAGTTTATTGATGCAGACATGTAGGTAAGCTAGCCAAGTCTCAACTATAGAATGACTGCTTCAAGTGCTGGAGCTAAAACTAGCTCAGTGATTCAGTTGTAAGTCACTAAATTAACTTGAAGAACACAAATATGCCCATCGGGATAGAGCTTGTTTTCAGTTAAATGCAGGTCTCAAATGATGTTTCCATTTCTGGGTTCTGCTCCTTCTGTGTTAGTTGCTTTTTCTGACAAGGACTTCCATTATTGTTACAAGATGGCTGTTGTAGCTCCAGGCTCACATTCTCCAGCGAAAAGCTGGAGTCTCTTTCCTAAAGTTGAAAATTGGAGCTCATGGGTTTGGATTTTGAAATGTTCCCACCCTTAAACCACTCACTGAGGCCCCTAGAATCTGGACATGAACCTACCACACCCCAATAAACCAGGACCAAAGATGTATTTCCCAGAAATAAGGTGAAGAGATACTGGAAGGTCAAAATCACAGCAAATGTTTATTCCCCCACTACCACTTAAGAATCACTGGTCCACCTGACAGATATTATACCTGTTTTCGGTGTTTGTATGCCTTTTGGAAAAATTCTATCCAGAATGGCTAATCTGTCAGATACAGTATTTTGATTAAAGAGCCAATCACATAGATTAGTACCCACTTCTGAAATCCTCTTTCCATATAGCAATTAAGTCCTATAAATAAATCAATGGGATAGATGCTATATTCAGGGTAAGAATATTATCCAGACTTTCTATAGGTAATTGGGTCCTATGCCTACTGGATCAATTTAGAATATAGTCTTATTCTTCCATCTAGATTTGCTAATTTGACTCAAGTTATATTACTGTATTCCTGTGGCCTTTTAATTGTATCTCTTCCCCTTATTACTTATCTCCTTTGCATAATAATTTAAATTTTCGTCCTATTGAAGAAAGGAAATGAGTCTTTTATGAACACGTTTCTTGGAATGTGGTCAACCTTTTACATGCCACTCTGTAGGGAATAAGATGCACCAAGTCTGTACAGCATTGACCTCTGAAGATAATTTATTTTGCAGTTGTTTGAGTTTGAGCATGAAACTGCTCTGCCATTCACTTCATTCATAATAGATAACTGAAATTACATAAATATGAAATTATACAAATTCCATTATATCTTGTTTCTGTCTGTAGCCTATAAAGGGAAATGAAGATGACTTATTGGATACATGGGTTAAAAGGCAATGAAAGAAAATGTTAAACTCTACCTCTGAAATGTTAAGCCTACTTTAGACAACTTTTTCTAGATTTTACTTTGGTTAGGAAAAGAATATTCCTTCTCATGTGTGATTGTATTTTATGTACACCTGCCAGAGCTTAAAAACAATATCACCGTGGAGATATTCCATGGTGTGTAGCAGGGATATACCACTGTTTAATTTGTTATAGGCAATATGAACAGAGCATTGGATTAATACTACACGCTGGTAAAGGGGAGTAGAGGACACGTCTCTAGTTTAAAAATAGTTCTTTCTCTTTTTCTGTCTCATATCCACACACTCACAATTTTTATTCTTCATTTCTTATCTCTTCCTTCCCTCCTTTTTTTCCTTCCTCCATTTTCCAGTTTATACACAAGCTAATTATCAAAGATGCAGAACTTGTTAAATAGTTTATACAGAAAAGTCACCCCCATTTGCACATTTAATTTGTTCATGCTGAGAGAGACAGAGAGAGTATAATCGAGAGAGATGTAAATAGTATGGATGGCTATGGTTCCACTCCGTGAACACATGTCCCAGACTGAGCGGTAAAATGGGAAATCACAATCTGCAATTTCCTCGTTGGTTCTCGTTTCTCTGTATATCTCTTATAGTGTTTTTGTCTTGGTTTTGTAAACATAAATGTCAGGATTTGCACTGACTTTTCCTTTGCCAACGTGAAGATGTTGCTCTACAACTTTTGGTTTACAAACAAAAGCAGAAGATATGATATGGCTTTGACTAATTTTACCTCTTAGCTTTTCATCTTATATGTCTATATGCTTATTTTAGAGAGAAACTTTTATCGCCTCTGTTGCAGAACGCTTCTTTGTCATCAGTTTGGTACACATATAAAGTGTTTTTTATTTTAATTTTTAAAGAAAATTGACTAAAACAAAAAACAAAACAGACCCATTGCCATCGAGTCAATTCCAACTCATAGCAACCCTATAGGACAGAGTAGAACTGCCCCATAGGGTTTCCAAGGAGCAGCTGCTGGAGTCAAACTGTCAACCTTTTGGTTAGCAGCTGAGCTCTTAACCACTGTGCCACCAGCTCTGTATTAATTGACCAAGCAGCTATTTATATTCATTAATTGCTATTTCCATGTGTTGTAATGAAAGACAAATTCATAAAAACTGTTCAAAAAAATACATTTATTGTCTAATTCACCCAGTTTCTCAGTAAACAACAAGAAAGCACTGGAAATAAAAATTAGGTATAGATTTGAAGATCACAGTAGTTAAAAAAGTAAATCTTCTTCTTGACTAAAGTTTGTTTAAGCCTGAACAGTTCTACAGATCAGGTCATGGTGATAAAATATATGCAGTACAGCGCTTACCCAGTGATCTGTTACGGCATGATGGCCAACAACAGGTCTTGTGGCTAGGCCCAGCAGTTCCGTGGGTCTCTTCAGGGAGAAATAAAGATGTGCATCAGTCAGCTCATCTGTCCCTGTGACCAGAGCAAATGAAAGAGTGAGGGAAAGCGGCCTTGACAGCCTGCTGCAAGACATGCATATTAATGAGATAAACAGGGGTAAGAGACAACCTTATTAATTACAGAATTGTAACCATGGCCTTCTTCTAGCTCAGGCTCTTTTTATTATTCACAGTGCACACAGTATACTATGTGAAGCAGAAGTGGAAATGTAACCTGCAGTAGATTCCATGTCTTTGATGATTTGCAAACTATTGAGGCCAGAAGTTACCTACTAGCTATCCTCTTCTCTACAGGAGAATAGAATTGAGCTATGAATTAACAGGCTTGATTAAGTGTACCAAAAACTCAAATTTATTATTCAGATAGGCATATATCCCAAGGTAAGATTTATTATCCTAGGGTATTTACAAACTTATTAAAAACAAAATAGAATCATAGCCAACTAATAATTTATCATGATCAAAGCACTTATGAGAAAAATAGTAATTTCATCTTATAGAAGGGGGATGTTCTCAGCTGAATGCATAGAAGAGGTTATATAGATAAATGTTGACCCTATACTGATTTAAGCAGCAGTGTGGTTTAGGGGAATGAGCCCTGGAGGTGAGCACATCTTTACCACTGACTTAAGGTGAGTTCTGAGAAGTCTTGGTGGTGGAATAGTTAAAGTGCTCAGCTGCTAACCAAAAGGTCAGTGGTCGGAACTCACCAGCTGCTCGGTGAGAGAAAGAGGTGGCAGTCTGCTTCCATAAAGATTTACAACTTTGGAAACCCTCTGGGACAGTTCTACTCTGTCCTCTACGGTCACTATGAGTCAAAATCGACTTGACAGCAGTGGGTTTGGTTTTGGTAAGGCAAGTTTTTGACCTCTCTAAGTCTCCAGTTTTCTAATAAGTAAAATTGCAAAAATTTTCTAATATGTAAAATCCAATATTAAGGATTGTTGGCAGTAAAGCAGGTCTGCAGAAAATGATATCCATCATTTCCAAGTTCATGTCTTCACTACAGAATCCTGAAACAAAGTACTTTCATGACTCCTGGAGAAGCAGTAGACTTGTATAAACGTATTAGGGGTGTTCGTAGGCTTTCTTAAAGGTTGTAAACCTCACATCTTCTTTACCCTTGGGATGTGAGATGTTTAGTTTTTAACTCATACATTTACTTATGAGCCAAGCTCTGTGAAAGAAGATGGATATGCAGTGATGAATATAATAAAAGAATGCCCTTCTTCAAGGAGCTGAGAGTTCATTGAGGGAGAGAGCAAAGTAAAAAAGTCATCATAGAGTGCAAGGATACAGTGATTTGATAATCACAGAGCGTAGGTAGGAAAAGGAGTTGGGGAGTGGTCAGTTTCCCAGAGAAGAGCATCTTAGCTGCATCTTGAAAATTAGATCTAAAAAAAGTATATTTCCAACTTTGGGAGATTCCTAGTAATTCAGGTTCCATCATTCTTATATTACCATTTATTATTTTTTTAATTATGTAATCAAATTTATTGTAAAAATATGAAACAATAAAAAGTATAATCTCACCTCTCAGAGATGACTTTTCATTATTCATGTATATGTATATAGTTAGATTTATAGAATTAAAATCATATAATACATTACTATTTTATAATTAAGTTTTTTACTTAATATGAGTGTTAATATTTTCCCATGTTTTTACATATTGTTTTAAAACACATTTTAAATAGCTATGTAGAATTCTGTATGGCTTGCCCATAATTTGTTTAATCAATCCCATAATATAGGGTATCAAACTGTGTATTAGTTTTCTGTTGTTGCTGTAACCAATTACCACAGATTAGTGGAGGACAACACAAATTTATTATCTCAGTGTTATGAAGGTCACAAGTCTGGCACATGTCTCACCAGATTAAAATTAAGGTGGCAGCAGGGCTGTGTTCCTTCTGGAGGACTCTAGGGGAGATCCCGTTTCCTTGCCTTTTCTAGCTTCTAGAGGCTGCCCGTATTTCTTGGCTATGGCCCCCTTCCTCCATCTTCAAAGCCAGTAACAGCAATTGGAGTCCTCCTCACATCACATCACATCACACTGACCTTTGTAAACAGTCTCCCTCTGACTCTCTTCTGCCTCCTCCCTCTTCCACTTTTAAGATTTTTCTGATTACATTGGGCCCAGCTAAATAATTTAGGATGATCTGTTTCAAGGTCAACTGGTTAGCAACTTTAATGCCATCTGCAACCTTAATTTCTCTTTACCATGTAAGGTAAACCAAAATGGAAGAACACACTCAGAATTTCTCAAGCTAAAAGAACTGAAGAAAAATTTCAAGCCTCAAGTTGCAATTTCGAAGGATTCTATGGGCAAAAAATGACACAAGAAGCATCAAAAGAAGATAGAAGGAATACACAGTCACTGTACCAAAAAAAATTGGTCAACATTCAACCATTTCAGTAGGTAGCATATGATCAAGAACCAGTGGTATTGAAGGGAGAAGTCCAAGCTGCATTGAAGGCATTGGCTAAAAACAAGGCTTCAGGAATTGAGGGAATACCAATTGAGGTGTTTCAATAAACGGAGGTACTCACTCATCTATGCCAAGGAATTTGGAAGACAGCTGCCTGGACAACTGACTAGAAGAGATCCATATTTGCACCCATTCAAAAGAAAGGTGGTCCAACAGAATGTGGAAGTTATTGAACAGTATCATTAATATCACATTCAAGTAAAATTTTGCTGAAGATAATTTAAAAAAAAAACAGTTGCAGCAGTACATAGACAGGGAACTGCCAGAAATTCAAGCCAGGTTCAGAAGAGGGTGTAGAATCAAGGATATCATTCCTGAAGTCAAACGGATGTTGGCTGAAAGCAGAGAATACCAGAAAGATGTTTACCTGTGTTTTATTGACTATGCAAAGGCATTTGACTCTGTGGATCATAACAAATTATGGATAACATTGCGAGGAATGGGAATTCCAGAACACTTAATTGGGCTCCTGAGGAACCTGTACATAGACCAAGAGGCAGTCATTCAAACAGAGGAAGGGGATGCTCCATGGTTTAAAATCAGGAAAGGTGTGTGTCAGGCTTGTATCCTTTCACCATGCTTATTCAATCTGTATGCTGAGCAGATAATCCAAGAAGGTGAACTCTATGAAGAAGAATGTGGCATCAGGATTGGTGAAAGACTCATTAACAAAGCTGCGCTATGGAGATGACACAGCCTTGCTTGCTGAAAGCGAAGAGAGCCTGTAGTACTTACTGATGAAGATCAAAGACTACAGCCTTCAGTATGAATTACACCTCAATGTAAAGAAAACAAAAATTCTTACAACTGGATCAATAAGCAGCATCATGATAAATGGAGAAAAAATTGAAGTTGTCAAGGATTTCATTTTACTTGGATCCACAATCAACGCCCATGGAAGCCACAGTCAAGAAATCAAATGACATATTCCATTGGGTAAATCTGCTACAAAAGACATCTTTAAAGTGTTAAAAAGCAAACATGTTACTTTGAAAACTAAAGTGCACCTGACCCTAAGCCATGATATTTTCACCTAATATGCATGAGAAAGCTGGACGATGAATAAGGAAGACTGAAGAAGAATTGATGCCTTTGAATTATGGTGGAGGCAAAGAATATTGAATATACCATGGACTGCCAGAGGAACGAACAAGTCTGTCTTGGAAGAAGTACAGCAAGAGTGCTCCTTGGAAGCAAGGATGGCGAGACTTTGTCTCATGTGCTTTGGACATGTTATCAGAAGGGACCAGTCCCTGGAGAAGGACATCATGCTTGGTAAGGTGGAGGCCCAGTGAAAAAGAAGAAGACCCTCCACGAGACGGACTGACACAGTGGCAGCAACAATGGACTTAAAGAGCAGCAATTGTGAGGATGGCACAGGACCGGGCAGTGTTTCCATCTGTTGTACGTAGGGTCGCTATGAGTCAGAACTGACTCAACAACAACTGAGAACAACAACAATGTAAGGCAACATATTCACAGAGTCTGGGGATTAGGATGTGGACACATTTGAGGGGAGGCATTATTCTGCCCAACACAATGTAATGTTCAGTTTTTTCTATTTTATAAATAATGTATAATAATAAGAATGCTCTAATGGACTTTCTTCTACATGAATCTTCAAATACAGCTCTGTTTCTTTAAGGTAAATTGATGTCCAGCTTCTAAGTTAAGTAATATATTTTATTTATTTCTTCATTACATATAAATCCAAATTTTATATGTCCCTGATTAGGGGCATATAATATGCATTTAATAATCAGGTATTTTATAAACCTGATTTAGGACTGATGAAGTGATACAGACATATGATACCTAATATGAGTGGCTGGGGTGGTTTTACAAATTGTATAGTTTCTACTCACTTGTAGCAGTTTTCTTATTCTGGAAAGTAGAATCGCTATGGTTGCTATATAGAAATGTAAATATCATTATTGGACAGAAACAAGTCGGAAGTTAGTAAAGAGAAGAATTATATTTATTTTTCAATTGAAATAATCATATGGAGTTTTTATAAATGAGGTTTTAGACCTTAAAGTAATCTGTTGTTCACCACCAAAGCATAAAAATCTACTTTTACTTAATTTCAAATGTATAATAGTTATGTAAAACAGCATGCCTACGTTCTACTATAATAATTTTAAAATACAGGGTAACTTATTTAGAGTGTATGGCTATACATATATTAATGTATCTCAAAATAATTAGTGTACAGGTTGATGCTAAGTATATAAAGCATATCCCAATTTTATATGCTGCCTTGAGAAGATTACAGGATGCATAGCAATTTGTCGGAATTTAAAATGGGCTAATTCAAACAGTTAAAAAAAATTGTTTTAAAATTCATCTGGCTTGCTTTTGCATTTTAGGTATTAAATGTTGTCTTGTTAACGGGTGGAATTTATACAGCTCAAGTTCAGCATGTAATTTCAATTTTGAATCTGAAGTATTTCTTCCCTAGCTGCTTCTGAGCAGACTGTCACCAGTATTGTTAACTTATCATTAAAGTGAAAAGTTGTGCTGCAGCTACGTATATTTCCTGGAAGACCTTTTCTTGTGTTTTAGTGAATGAAGAGTGTTGATGGAATCACTTACTGTAACTCCTAAATAGGGACCCCCTTCTGCAAAGCAGAACATAAATGAATATGCTCAAGGAGTATCCCATTTTCCGCTTATTTAGTACATTTTCTAGTAACACCTTTATACTAGTGGTTTCTTTGTTATCTCTTTGCTGGCAAGGAAATACAAGGAGTCAAAGCCACAGACCAGAACATCCCACATTTGAGTGGAGTCCTATTTTTACTCCTAGAGAAGTTATTCCCCCAAGTCTGACATTGGCACTTTTCTTCGTTTTTAATAATAATTTAAAAATATCCCCGAACCAGTGGAACACAAACACTGACTGCACTTAGTACCGCCAAAAGCCAAGTCATTTGCATACGCATCAACTTTTCAAGAATTAGCCCTCACTTTATAACCCAAGGCAGGGAAGTACATGCATTCTCTTAGCTGGCCAAACAGTTATACTGTAGTTGTGATACAACACATGTGGCTTTTACTTGTACTGCACTTAGGCACTGTACAGCCACTTGGGAGTTGCTTACAGCAACTGCTGTCTGCATTTATACCGTTTATTGCATATTCTCTTCCCTGGAAGTGAAAGGGAAATGTTTTTCTTATTGCGTTGATTACATTTTATAAATTTGCTTAGCTGGAAAGTTTGGGAAAAGAGGCCTGTTTGTCAATTGTACAACTGATTGTGAAGCTCTAGGTGAATATTTTTATGTCCATATTAGACATTTTCTTTGCAAATCTATTGTTTGATTGAAATGTAAATGAAATTAAAGGTGGTATACACTCATGTAAAAAGTAGGCAGCATCTCTAAGATGGATTTAATCCTCATTTTTAAGGCATATACTCAGCTTCTATTTAAAACTGTAAAATAATTCTGTACAATGAAGTGGGGAATATATACGGAAATAAATTCTGTTCCATTTATTTCAGTTTGAATTTCCAAATTGTAATGTTTCCCTTTGTGCTATAGGAATAGGATTAAATGGAGAAAGGCTAGGATTTATAAGGCTTGTATATGGGGACAGGGCAGAGATGGAACAAGCAGGGTTGTGATGATAGTGAATAGCAAAGAATGGATTCTGTGTGTTTTGCTGTGGCACTGAAGTGAAGACATATTAGCTTTGGCTGTTCACAGAATACAGCATCATGATTTTCAGTGTTTGAGAGAAAATTGATGGAAAAATTTGCAGTACTTGGCATGTGTTTGCATGCACAAAATAAAATTATTTGTACACCTTAAAAAAATAAAAAAAGTATCTTAAAATTTATCATTTAATATAAAAAGCACAAGAATCTGCCAATACTATTAACCCATAGAGAAATATATAATGAAAAAGTTAGCAATAAATAAGAGTTTGATAACAGATTTTGGGATTTTAATTGATTGGTGGTATGTAAGTGACAAATGAATAAGCAGTCAGATAATATGATTTTCAGGAAGATAGAGTAGGTCTTAAAACTTTAAAATAAGGCACCGTGATATGATTACATAAACTGTCATTTGGAAAACACATTTTTTTTTTTTTTAAAGTACAGTAGAATGGTATTAAGGAGCAAGAGGGTGAGTGGGAAAAACACAAGATTATATGAAGCTGATATTACTGGCTAAGGGCTTACTTTTCTGGAGCTTTGTTTTGTTTGTACCTCAGGAGTACTTTCAACAGATTTTAGTTTTTAAAGTTTATAGTAACAGAAAATACACTTCCTGGTTTGCTTTTACCAAAAAAGAAGAACAATCTCTTAATGTCTCTAGTCTCCCTTTGTAAGTATTTCAAAAACTGTGTTCATCACAGTTAACATTTAAGTTTTATTGTTTGATTTGGGGACACTTTTTTACTTTAATGATTGGTTTCCCATTTGTATTTTTAAAAAGCACACACTTTGAACTATTCAGAAGAAAAATACTTTAGTAATTCATATTTTAGAAAAAGTTTACTATTTACTAAATTATTTGAAAGCCTAGAATGATTTTAGTCCATTTTATTCAGATATGAGCAGATCACAGCTATGTGAGTCAGGACATAGAATTAAAGGCCAATCATTTGTTCTTATTATGTTGCTTCCAGACTAAGGCAAACTAGAAAGAAAGGCCTGACAATCTACTTCTGAAAATCAGCCAGTGAAAATCCAGTCCGATCATGGGGATGGCCCAGCACCAGCCAATATTTCGTTCCATTATGCATGAGGTCGACATGTGTTGGGTCCTACCCGATGGCAGCTAACAACAACAAAGATAAAATTCTTATTATTTTTTAAGAATTCCAAATAGAAGAAAATATTGTGTTCAGAAAAATCTCAGTGTTGACAAACTAAGTTTGGAGATTTCTGAATTAGAAAGAAAAGGGTTGCTGATCACTGATCTTCTCAAACTACCCCCTCTGCCTGCCTTATTTAATAAGAAAAAGGAGAACCGGAAGAAAAGGCGTATCTTTTTTTTTTTTTAATTTTTAAAAATTTTTAAAGTGGTGAAATACATGTAACAAAAAATTTCAACCATTTTTACATTTACAATTGTATAATTCAGTGATATTAACTATATTCAGGGAAATCAGTTTGGAGGTCACTCAACAGGTTAAAGATAGAACTATCTTGTGACCCATCAGTTCCACTCCTAGGTATATACCCAGAAGAAGTGAAGATAGGGACCCAAACAAGTACACCAATGTTCATTGCAGCATTATTCACAATAGCCAAAAGGTAGAAACAACCCAAGTGTCCATCAACAGGTGAATGGATAACAAAATATGGTACCTGTACGTACAAAAAGAATGAACAAGTCTGTCTTGGAAGAAATACAGTCAGGATGCCCCTCAGAAGTAAGAATGGCAAGACTGTGTCTCACATACTTTGGACATTTTATCAGGAGGGATCAATCCCCGGAGGACATCATGTTTACTAAAGTAGAGGGTCAGCGAAAAAGAGAAAGACCCTCAATGAGATGGATTGACACAGTGGCTGCTACAATGGGCTCAAGCATAACAACGATTGTGAGGGTGGCGCAGGACCAGGCAGTGTTTCGTTCTGTTGTACATAGGGCCTGTATGAGTTGGAACCGACTCAATGGCACCTCACAATAACAACAACATACATACAGTGGAGTATTATTCATCTGTAAAGACAAATGAAGTTCTGATACATGGTATGACATAGATGAACCTTGAAAACTTTATACAAAAAGACAAATATTGTATGACCACAGATTTCTTGACTCCAATTTCATGCTGTTTCCTCCTTGCACCACTGATAATACTGTCACTTCTGTGTCATCCTTGCCAAGAGGAAAGATGTTTAGAAACATTAAAAAAAATTAGTATTTAGAGAAAATATACCAATGGCCTTTAAAATAGAATAATAGATTCTGTCCTATGGAATTGGAATAACTAACCCAGACCTCAACTCTGGTTGTTGGAATAGAACTGAAGGGAGAGGTGAGCTGACCCTCTGGTCCTTAAAAAGTCTCCTGCTCGATATCTAGTGATTCTTTTCCCCACCTGCATCATGACTGAGGGGAAGCAACTGTATTTCCCCTTTTTCTCACACATTTGTGAAGACGCTGTTTTTGTTATTTATATTCCCCTGTAAGTGAGATATTTATTTTAATTGATTCTTTTAACTCAGTAGAGCTCTCAGTGGAGTGGAGAGTTTAATTGGCTCTGAGCCTTTGACACAAGCTGGTGTTCTGTATGCCCCTTAAAAAAACAAACCCATTGCCATCAAGTCGATTCTAACTCACAGTGACCCTATAGGGCAGAGCAGAACTGCCCCATAGGATTTCCAAGGAGCACCTGATGGATTCAAATGGCTAACCTTTTGGTTAACAGCTATAGCTCTTAACCATTATGGCACCAGGGTTTCCACCTTAGGGCAGCATACTTCTGGGATAGCCCTTCTCACAGGCTGACTGTCCATCCATCTGCCCATGTCTGGAGGCATCTTTCTAAGTGCTTTTATGGTTTTTACTTTTATAAATATATCTGTTAATGACAGTTTATTTAACAGCAAAAACACTAAGCTAGACAAAAGACTTCAGCTATAAAAAATGAAAAAAAAAATTTTTTTTTGCAGAAAAAAAGTAAAGTGGTAGTAGACACACATAATGGTTTATGTTTTGCCCTATGTGTAGAATGAACAAAATGAGTAAGAAGTTCCAAAACAATCCCTTTGGGATCCTGAGTATGTATGAGAATGGAATATAGAGCTTTTATGTTGAGTTGATTATACTCTAAAATTCTTACCATGGCCTGTTGTCAAGTTTGCGTTTTCATAGGATGTTTGTATAATTGAATGATAGAATATATGCAAAGTACATTACAATTGAATGGTAGAATATATGCAAAGTACAAGGAGACACTTATACTTGGCACATAATAAGTGGTCAATAGATTTTATTTCTTCTTTTCCTCTTTTATCAGGACATGATTTTTGCAAATCAGTTCCAACTCTAAAATTGAAACTCATAGACTCATAGAAAGAGTTCAACAAATGTTAGCCATTGTTGTTCTTCTACTCTGTATTTCCTGGTAAAGCAGCTTTAGTTTTTCACAAGGAACAGGAAGGAAAGAGGGCTTTTCTAAGACTAATTCTCCACACGTAAAGGAGAGAATTAAGACAAACAGTACAGTCGATCTAAATACGCAGAAATACTTAACTCAAAGTATTGGCCTCATTCTGATTTTTCAGAATTAGTTAAACCATTCAGTGCCTTACTGCGGTATCTGAGAATTATAATTACTGTCTTTCATGTAGTGTTGTTAGTTGCCACTGAGTCAACTCCAACTCATGGCGACCTTACGTGTAACAGAACAAAACATTGCGCCATCTTCATGATTGTTGGTATGTTTGAGTGCATTTTTGCGGCTATTGTGTAGTGCCTTTCAGCCTAGGGGGCTCATCTTCGAGCACTGTATCAGGGACAGTATTCTGTTGTGATCCATAAGGTTTTCATTGACTAATGTTCAGAAGTAGATCCCCAAGTTTCATATAATAGCCCTTAGATAAGTGTACGCTGACCGATTGATCGTTGGCTTTTCTTCTTCAGGTCATAGTTTATGTATTCACAAAGGTAGAATTTTTCTGTCACCTATGAAAAACCCTGCAGTTCTGCTGGTAACTGAACAAGTATTTCCTTGTGCTGCGTGCACACACTTGAAATGAACCAAGTACAGTTTTAGGGCTTCCCATTTGAACATCAAAGGGCACAGTGCTGTCAGTGAGCCCGCGTCAAGTTAGCAGCTTAATCTACTATTTAATAATACATTTGGTGTGCCAGTCCTCTCTTTGCAGTCTCTTTGCCCAGGGCTGTTACAGTTCAGCTAGTTCCTCTACTGTTAAAAAATTGATCAAGTTTCTTTTCCTGATATTTGAGAAAGGGAAAATAAGATTTATTTATGCTTATTCAAAGTGTTTATTCACCTCAAACCCTCTTTATTCCCAAAGGAGTTTAAGAGGGCTCAGTTAAACATATAGAAAGGCAGTAAGTAAAATAAATTTAAAACTTAGTGATTTAGGAATTAGGACAAGGTCGGGAAAGATAAAATGAAAACAGTATCAAGGCTACATGAGAAACTTGCCATAGGGTGGTATCTGCATGAACTGTGTCACAAAACCTGTGTTTTTCAATGTGGTCTCAAAACCGCCTAGATTAAAATCTTGAAATGAATCAGAATCCTGGGTTGGGGTGGGCAAAGAGGATGCACAGTTGGACATCTTGCATTTGTAACAGTCTCTCCAGATGATTCTTACTCACACTGAAGTTTTGAGAACCACATTGCTCTAAATGTTTCAGCAGCCAATACAAAACTGGAGACATGTTTTGTTACATGATTCACAGTGTTCCTAAGATAGACACAGATCATCTTACCCCAGAGAATCACAAGAATTCCTCAACACCAAGACCAGAGAGAAATTTTCTCTGGGTGCCTTTTAGTAACATAGTACGCAATAAGGTTAATCTATCTTCTCAAAGAAAGTTTATTGTAATAATCTAAGCTCATATGTATTGTTTTGGATCCTAAAATAGTTAAGTCATGCCATACACTTCCTTCAGCCACAGTATAGCAGGAGATAGAGAAAATAAGTGCACCAAATGTAAAATACTTGATACAGGAATTGTCTTCCGCACTTCTTGCATGTTAGATAACTGGTTAGAATCAAGTACTTCAGCACCTGTACATAGTCTTGCATTCTACTTCCTCTACCCTCTCTTTTTCTACAAACCCATTCTTTTCATCAGGAGGTGAATCGTAGTTTTTGAGAGTTGGAGAGTAGTAGCATATTAGAGAATTTCGAGTGAGGTCAGTGTGTGTGTTTTTTCACTCTTTGGGAACTGAAGAGTGCTGTTGACCCTTACAACAGCTTGTTCCTCCAGGGTGGCCTCTTCCCTGCTCAGTCCTGTGGCCTCATGAGCTCCAGTGGATTCCTGTTCCATTTTATCATGGAGCCCCTGCCTCAAAGGCACATTTAGATTTATTTACCATTTGGATTGCTGCCATCTCTGTGAAATCAGAATCAAAAAGTTCCTTCCTGGCTCTAACTTCCACCCATCTCTGCCACTAAAGGTTTTCTAATCAGTGAACCAGGTAGGTATTTTTCATCTTGATTATTACCTATAGTCTCTCAAGTCCTTCACAATTCTCTGTTTCTACGATCCCTGTCCTGATTTTAAATGCTGTCCCAGACTAACTCCTGTGATACCTAGCATCCTTCATTCCTTGCCCCTTTGTACTTTTTCAGCCCTAGAATATCAGAAGCAGTGATGTGGTTAATTAGGATAACTAGTTAGCTGTATAGTCTCTTTTTCGGAGTTAGTTACTACCTTCACGCTCCAATAACACTTTATCCTTATGGCTCTCATAGAACTTACTTGAGCCATTGGTGTGTAGTTGTTGTTTGTATGGCACCCTCCCTCACTGGAATGGAAGCTCCTGTTCTCCCCAAGTAGTCCCCAAATGTTACTTGTCTTTGTATCTCCCGCTGTGCCTGGCACATAGTAGGCCCTGAATAAATGTAGTTTCAATTGAACACTTAGCCATTGTGTACTTATTTTCCACTAAAATATATATTACTATTAGCATGTCTAAATATTTATTGAACTGTATAGGTAAGCTTGGAATGTAATGTGTGTTATTAGTAGTGTTTTGGAAACCAAGATGTAATAGATATGGATTATTTCATTTAAGAAAGTACTAAGTTTGGCAAAGGAAAAAAGTAAGTTAGAAGTGACTGTCATACACTGAGGAAACATACCCGCATAAGTATCTCATGATTATTATTTGATGTTTGTTTTACCTAAAATAGTATTGGATTTAGTTCACAGAGTTAGAGGCTTATTGTGTCTGAATATAACGTATAACAAGTTCTGATCTGCATAAATCTAATATTTTAAACAAAATTTTTAAATAACATACGCTCATCGTAGAAAATTGGAAAAGTATAAAAAAGAAGTCACTTAAATCTCATCACCTAGAAACAGTGTATCTTAACATTTTGGTGTATTTTATTTTTTGGTGATTATTCAAATAGTAGAAATTCTACCCTTTACATAATTCTGTTTGCTTTTTTCACTTCATTCTGCATGCTCTTGATCTATTTTCACAGTCTGTGATTCCATGGAGAGTCAGTGTTATATAAATAATGTACATAAAACTACATATCTTTGCATAATCACGTTTTTGTGTAATTATGCTCTAAACTCTTGCTTTTATATGGAATAAGAATTCTTGCAAACTTTTGCTTACAAACAAACCTTTTATGCCATTAAAGCTTAAAATAAAATGCTGTTTTATTCCCTTTTGATAGTGCGGGGAGCAGTGTTTTGCATAAAGGTAATAAATCTGCCCCTTTTTACATTCAGGCTCTTAAGCCTTCCAAGAGAAATTTTAAACAGACCATCACCTTTTTGCGTCTTCTTTTCTTTAATAAGGTGGTTAAATAGGCTCAATTAGGGGCTGAGGGACAATAAATGATGGAAGGAAAGACTGGTATGTGTCATCGTTTGGCTAAAAAGCTCACAAGTCATGTAATCTCATTTTTTTAGCATTTCCTTCTCCAGCCACAAGGGAAACTGGGCACTCAAGGCCGGCTAGTGTGGTAGAAAGGAACGTAACTGATTTAGGAAAGAGATAGCAGTAGACTATGTAGAAACTAAGACATTCAAGATACAGCTTTCTGATGTTGTTAGGTGCTGTTGAGTCGATTCCGACTCATAGTGACCCCATGTGACAAAGCAGAACCACCCTGTAGAGTTTCCAGGCTGTAGTCTTTACTGGAACAAATAGCCAGGCCTTTTCTCCAGTGGATCTGCTGGGTGGGTTCAAACCACCAGTCTTTCAGTTAGCAGCGTAGGGCTTAACTGTTACACCACCAGGGCTCCTTTATAACCCTCTACCCTTTTGTAATATAGTTTTTTCTTAAAATGCTGTCTTGACACAGTTTTGAGGCCCTGGCTGTAGGCGGGTCAGTTCCGCTGCCACCGCCCCCCTGCTCTAATTGCCCTGGGGCCAGGTACACAACACCTAGGGACAACCCGTAAGCAACTGAGACTGTGGAATTATTCAGAATTCCCAGTCTTCAGGGGAACAGAGTGGACAGCAACCGGTTTGATTTTTTGGTTTTAGGAAGCCTTTGAAACCTAGCCAACTCCACCCTTCTTGCCATGCATAGGCCTTCTCTTACAGTTCTTGCTTGTTCCAGGGAACTGTGAGTATAAGAAACTTCTTTTATGACAGTCATTTCCATGGCTGTGTGCCTTGCCCTACCTGATAAACAGATCCGGGGTGTATTTAAACACTTTCCCTGTCACCCTCCTCCAGCGGACTTTTTTATTTCTTTAAAGCCTCTGAACTGTTTGAATATTTTATTATGAACATTAATTATTAAAATTATCTAAGGGATGAAAATTTAGTTATAAATATACTAAAAACTACTGAACTATACAGGCTTAAAAGGTAAGTAATATGGTATGTGAATTATATCCCAGTAAACAAACAAGCATGGCAAAAAACGAAAGAGAGGTGAAAGGCCATACTGTTTATTCATGCACTTAAATAAACACTAAAAATTACTAGCCATAAGCCTACTTTGGCAGGTACAAAGGTGAATCACACATTAAAAACACTTCCAACTTGTGGGAACCCCGTGTGTAACAGTAGAGCTGTGCTGCATAGGATTTTAAATGACTAATTTTTTGGAAGTAGATGGCCTTTCTTCTTCCGAGGTGCCTCTGGGTGGACGTGAACCTCCAACCTTCCCATTAGCAGCAAGTGCACTAACTGTTTTCACCAGTCAAGGACTCCAAATCACATACAGACATTTCTTTTTTGGAGTTTATAGTCTAGTAGAGGAGATATAATGCATGTTTAAGTAACTCGTAATACCAGAGGAAAGTAAGGCATGTTATAAAAGAGGTAGAGATAAATTCTGGGGAAAAAGCAGAAGAAGGAAAAATGAACAGTTCCTGCAGCAAAGGTTGAAGTGTCCATTGATTTTGCATGAATTAACCTAAAATTGATCAGGTAGATTGGTGGTGGTGAGATGGGTACCTGAATACTCCCACTTCTCCGTGAAAATTAGGCAAGATTTTATCTGAGGCTGTATTGATTAAAACAGTGGAAGGCTGGAAGGAGTTATGAAGTCATCATTTGTAGAGTGAACATCTTAGGGAATTTCAAGAGAGGACAATTTGTTTTGTGTTTTTCTCTAGCCCCTTTCAACTACTAGTTGTAAATGCAGGGTAGGAGAATATCTGGATTGAACCAGAGTTGGAGTAAGCCAGGGAATACGTGAATGGTGAAAAGAAAATGTTTATAATGATGGTTTGGAGAAGTGGTTTTTAAAGCAGCATCAGCATCACCTGGGAACTTACTGGAAATGTAAATTCTTAGTCCTAGATTTACTAAATCAAAACTCTGTGGGATGGGGTCAAGCAATCTGTTTTAACAGGCCCTCCAGGTGATCCTTTTAAGAACCACTAATTTAGGAGATCTAAACCACATAAGGAGCCTGGTGGCACACTGGTTAAGAGCTATGGCTGCTAACCAGAAGGTCGGCAGTTCGAATCCACCAGCCATTCCTTGGAAACACTCTGGGGCAGTTCTACCCTGTCCTGTAGGGTCATTATGAGTCAAAATTGACTTGATGACAAAGGTCTTGGTTTTTTGTTTTTGTTTTTTTAAACTACACAAGGGGCATTGGTGTTTAGTGGTAGAATTGTCGCATTCCATGCTGGAGACACGGGTTGGATTCCCAGCCAGTGCACCCTATGCGCAGCACAGCCACCACCAGTCTATCAGTGGAGGCTTGTGTGTTGCTGTGATGCTGAACAGGTTTCAGCAGAGCTTCCAGACTAAGGTGGACTAGGAAGGAAGGCCTGGTAATCTACTTTCAAAAATCAGCCAGCAAAGACCCTATGGATCACAATGGCCCGGTCTGCAACTGATCGTAGGAATGGCATAGGACCAGGCAGCTTTTCCTTCCGTGGGGTCACCATGAGTCAAGGGTGACTTCACGGCAGCTGACAACAAGGAGGGGAATGATTTGTGATCCTAGTTTGCAATCTACCATAATTGCTTCTCAGTCTTTGAATAAATATGATGCAAGATGTTTTAATAAAATCTGAGTAAAGACTGTAAATTAATGAATTATGCTTCTTTTGATGTAAAACAGTAAAAAAGGGTAGGCCAGATTGGGAACAATGGGGATCTGTAGAAATTCCTCATAAGTTCGTTTGGCACATTTTTCCTTTGTTCTCCCCAAAGGACTAATGAAATTATATTATGAAAATAGTTTTTATCATGTAATAAATTGATAATTATGCTTTCTTAGGGTTATGCTTTGTGGATCTTTGCTTGATCATTTCAAGAATACTAAGAAACAACTAGTGTGTTAGTCCAAAACATACATGTGACATACATGAAATCCTAATTTCTGCTTTTCTAGCCTTTAATTTTGGCTTTATGTCTTATATCTAATAAAATACAGAAAGGATTTCTCAATGTACAAAATACATGAAAATATGTTAGAAAGTTTTTGTTTTAAAGATTTTTTAGTTTTGAATAAAGCATTCTTCTTTTAAAGCTATTGATATATTTTTCAGTTATACAGGTTTTCGACCTATAAACACCATTCTTAGAGGAAAATATAATTCTTTCAGTTAAATAGCCTTCTTTTAATAGAATGACATTTTAAATTTTAGACTCTTTAACATAAGAAACAAAATGTATACTTAAAATATTAAGAAATAAAAGAGCCAACTAACATAACTTAACTAGTGGAAATCTTTTAAGACATCTAAGTGATCAGCTGTGCTCCCTACAGCCCAAGTAGTGACATGACCCATAAGATTATAGTGTATGGCAAAGTTCATATATGATATCTGCAACACTGCTAGAACACATCACCTTCATGCTACATGAATCAAAATAATCATGATTGAATTGTAGCAGTTAATTTCCCTTACTTAGATGAGCTCCCTAGGCGTTAGAAAGAGTTTGTTTCATGCCCCTTTTATTCATGAAATTTAAGTCCTTATGGTTTCATGCAGGAAAAAGTTTGTCTTAATTGTGAACTGATTTGTCAGACAGTTAAACTTATCTACTATTTTCCCTTGGCTTCTGGGAATTTTAGAGCTAATGCATAGTGATAATCTAAAGTTTTCATTAATTAACTCTATCTTCTACCTCTCTTGCTCTCTTCTCAGTTTTTTATTTTTTTAGCTATTCTATCATGTGTTTTTGTTATAAATATTTTATAACATACTGGCAATACCAAAACCCAACCCAAACCTGTTGCCATCGAGCATAGTGATTTTATAGGACAGAGTAGAACTGCCTTATAGGGTTTCCAAAGCTGTAATCTTTATAGAAGCCGACTGCCACATCTTCACATCTTTCTCTCGTGGAGCAGTTGGTGGGTTCGAACTGCCAATCTTTGTTTAGCAGCCAAGTGCTTAACCACTGCGCCACCAGAGCACCTTGTACTGACAATAAAGGGGTGAAAAAGACAGGCTATGACCTCAAGAACCTAAAAAAAAAAACCACCTCTCAGAAATTCCTAGGAAATGTTTTCTTCAATTATGTATTTTAACTAAGCATATAAAATTTACTAAGTTTGTTGATTCTTTTATTGCTAGTTAAAAGTGATAATTAGAATACATTGCCATTACCAAAGCCTACATATTTCTAGAGGTATTTTGTTTCACTCATAAAATTCAGGGCTGGAAACTGCATATCACGTAATCTCTAAGATAGCAGTGCACATAGTGTTCCAGCCCTTTCTGCTCTCACACATCTACAGAGAGTTGAGAAGTGGTCTTCTGTGAGAACTCACTGCCCTCAGGCCTTTCAGCCTCACTCTGAGAAATGAGATAGTATATGTGAGATGACGAAAGATGTCCAGGGAATCTTTGAAGAAGATAACAGTTTGTTTGATAGATATTATAAAATGACTTTGAAAAGAGAAAGCATTCGTGCTTTAAGTCTAAAAAGGAAAGAAAGCCTTTTTCAGCTGTTCGTATTGATCTTTATGAAGAAAGCCCTCTTATGCTTTATACAACTTTTGAATGAATACTCATTCCCTTGAAAATTCAGGCTACTACATTAAGGCTTAGAAGATTGTAAGTACAATGATAACCCATTATATAAATAGTTGACTGATATCATCATTTATGAAAACATTGAAATTTACACATTTTAAAATGTAACTTTCCACAAACTCCATGATCTGACTTTTAAAAACTTAAGTTTGTGAACTCTTCTGACCTAAATGTGTCATCTCTTGCACTATGAAAAAAAGTATACTTATTTCCTGGGTTTTTCTGGAACTGATGACCCTTTAAATGAATGTCCTTCTTTCATTCTTTCACCTTCTCTAACTGTTGGCCTTTTGTTTATTTTACTGCTTATTAGCACTTTTACTCTGATAAGCAGAATAATGGGCCCTCAAATGGCACAAGACTAGGCAGCATTTCCTCCTTTTATACATAAAGTTGCCACAAGTCTGAGTCGACTCAGCGGCAGCTAAGAACAACAAAGATGTCCACATTCGAATTCCTGGAATCTGTGAATATATTACATTAAATGACAAGGGAAAAGAGAACACATGGAATTAAGTTTGCTAACCAGTGTACATTAAAATACTGTTCAGAGATTATCCTGGATTATCCAAGTTGACCCAGTGTAATCATAGAGGTCCTAAAATGTAGAAGGAGACACAAGAGGAGTTCAGAATGATGCACTATGAGAAAGACTCGACTCACTGATTCTGGCTTTGAAGATGAAAAAAAAAAGAGCCATGAACACAGGAATGTAACTGGCCTCTAGAAGCTGGAAAAGTCAGGAAATCAGATCCTTTCCTCGAGCCTCCAGAAAGGAATAGAGCCCTGCTGGCACCTTGTTTTTAGCCCAGTGAGACCAGTGTCAGACTTTTAACCTAAAGAACTGTAAGACAAATTTGTGTTGTATTACTGCTTCTAAAGATCAAATACTATGGAAGAAGTTCATTTTTTTTCATACTTACGGAACAGTTTTCATTTTAAATGAAATTTCAGAGACTGACCAGCTTATTTTATTTGATGTCACTCCTCTCTAAACTTATGGTAATTTTTTATACAACAATAAAAACTAGTATATTTACTAATGCTAAAGAAAGGAAAAAGAAGATGAAACTCAATCCAATCTTCCGGGAAAAGATTTAGTGTGGGTGGAAGTTACAGTTCTTGCTAACAGGGAGATAGAAGGTTATCAGTGAATTTTAGGCCCTGCTCTCACTGTATTCCATTAATATAGATATAGTTGCTTGTTGTTAGTGTAATGACTTGAAATATACTTCAAAACAATATACCACCAAAGACACCGCAAAAAAAGAAAATTACAGGCCAATATCTCTTGAGAATATAGATGTAAAAACCCTCAACAAAATGCTAGCAAACAGAATCCAACAGCATTTTAAAGGAGTCATACACCATGACCAAGTGGGATTTATTCCATGAATGCAGGGATGGTTCAGCATTTAGGAAATCAATCAGATGTAATACACCACATCAACAGAACAAAGGAAAAGAATCAAATGATCATCTCTATGGATGGAGAAAAAACGTTTGACAAAATCCAACACCTGTCTTGATGAAAACCTTAAAGAAGATTGGAATAGAAGGGAAATCCCTCAGTATGATTCAGGGCATATATGAAAAGTCAACATTATTCTTAATGGAGAAAGACTGAGAGCTTTCTCCTTAAAATCGAGAACAAGACAAAGCTGCCTGTTCTTACCACTTTTATTCAATATTGTATTAGAAGTCCTAGCCAGAGCAGTAAGACAAGAAAAAGAAATAGAAAGTATCCAGATTGGAAAAGAAGAAGTAAAATTATCTCTATTTGTGGATGACATGATCCTGTATATAGAAAATTTCAAAGAGTCCAAAGAAAACTTCTAGAGCTAGTAGAGGAATTTAGCAAAGTTGCAGGGTATAAGGTCAACAAACAAAAGTCAATTGGGTTTCTGTACACCAGCAGTGAGGAATCTGAAAGGCAAATTAGGAAAACCATTCCATTTACAATAGCATCTAGAAAAATAAAATACAGAGGAATAAATTTAACCAGGGACATGAAGGACTTATACAATGAAAACTGTAAAACATCGCTGAAAGAGATTAAAGAAGACTTAAATAATTAGAAAGATGTTCCATGTTCATGGATTGAAGACTTAATACTGTTAAGATGTCAGTACTACCCAAGGTGATCTGTAGATTCAGTGAAATCCCAATCAAAATTCCAACAGCCTTCTTTACAGAAATAGAAAAACCAATCTTCAGCTTTATATGAAATGGCAGGAGGCCCCAAATAGCTGCAACAATGTTGAAAAAGAATGAAGTAGGAAGAGTACACTTCTTGATTTTAAAACATACTAGACAGCTATAATAATCAAAACAGCATGGTAATGGTATAACAATAGACACGCAGACTAATAGAATAGAATTGAGAGTCCAGAAATAAACCCACATATCTGTGGTCAGCTAATTTTTTACAAGGGTGCTAAGTCCATTCAATGGGGAAAGAAGAGCCTCTGCAATAAATGATGCTGGGAAAGTTGGATTTCCATGTGCAGAAAAATGAAGCAGGATCATGTTTCACGTCACACACAAAAACAAATTCAAAATGGATTAAGAACCTAAATGTGTAAACTAAAAACATAAAATTCTTAGAACAAGAAGCAGGGGCAATGCTGTCAGGCCTAGCCTTCAACAATGGATCTAATATAATAACAAAAGCACAAACAGCAAAAGACAAGCTAAATAAATGGGACCTCATAAAAATTAAAAACTTTTGTTCAACAAAAGACTTTACCAAAAAAGTGAAGAGACAAGCTGCCAATTGGAAGAATATCTTCAGAAACCATGTATCCAACAATCTAATAACCAAAATATATATAAAAGTTCGACAGCTTAACAACAAAAAGATGAATAACCCAATCATAAAATGGAAAGGACATGAATAGACATTTCACCAAAGAGGACACTGAAATGGCACCAAACACATGAAAAGATGTTCAGGGTCATTAGTCATCAGAAAGATGCAAATCAGAACCACAGTGAGACACCATGTCATTTCCACTAGGATGGCTAAGATTAAAAAAAATACAAACAGAAAATAACCAATGTTGGCAAGGATGTGGGGAAATTAGAACCCTTATTCCTGGTGGGGATGCAAAATGGTACAGCCATTGTGGAAAACAGTATGGCAGTTCCTCAAAAAACTAAAAATAGAACTACAATATGACTCAGCAATTCCACTCCTAGGTATATACTCAAAAGACTTGAAAGCAGAGACTCAGAAAGACTTGTATATCAGTATGTATTGCAGCAGTATTCACAATAGCCAAAAGGTGGAAGCAACCTAAATGCCCATCAACGGATGAACGGATAAACAAACTGTGGTACATGCATGCAGTGGAATACTACTCAGCCAGTAGGGGAGGTGAAGTCTTGATACATGCACAGTATGGATGGAGCTTGAAGACATTATGCTGAGTGGAAATAAGCCAATCACAAAAAGACAAATATTGTATGACCTCACTTACATAAAAAGACAGGAAAAGGCAAACATATAGAGACCAGAGTTTATTAGTGGTTACCTGGGGCCGGAGAGAAGGAGAAAGAGGGAGATTAAGGGTTAATTTTAGCCAACCTAGTGGGAGTGAAATGGTATCTCATGGTTGTTTTGATTTGGGTCTTTCTGATGACTAATGATGCTGAACATCTTTTTATGTGTTTGGTAGCCATTTCCATGTTCTCTTTGGTGAAATGTCTATTCATGTCCTTTGCCCATTTTATGACTTGGTTATTTGTCTTTTTGTTAGGTTGTTGAACTTTTGTATATATACAAATGGTTAATGTGATACCCTTAATCACTTATGTACAACCAAACACCTCATGGGATTTGGTTCATTAGTTTGGAGGTTTAGGGTCATGGTTTCATGGAACAACATCCCAGTTAATTGGCCTAATAATGTGTTTAGTGCCTCTGTTGTACCTCCTAGTTTCTTATGTAGTGCCTGAGGTCTTAAAAGCGTACGAGTGACTATCCAAGGTACAACAATTGGTGTCTATGCACCTGGATCAACAGAGATAAAAGGAGGATCAGGAATAGGAGGAAGATACGGAATGTGTGGCTAATTGCCTCTGTGAACAACTGCCTCCTTTGCCATGAGACCAGAAGAACTGGATGGTGCCCAGCTACCATTACTGAACATTTTGATCAAAGATTCCATAGAATAATCCTTATCAAAAGGGGAAAAATGCAGAACAGAATTTCAAATTCTCATGGACTCTAGACTTTCTGGAGATATGGAGGGTAGATGAACTCCTGAAACTATTGCCCTGAGCTAATCTTTAAACCTTAAACCAAAAATAACCCCTGAAGTCATCTTAAAATTTAACAGTAGTTTAGCCTAACTAGCAAAAAAAAAAAAAAAAGTCCGCCTTGAGCATTATGCTCTTTTAAGAACTATCTATATGTGTTCCAGCTGACAACTGCAACTTGAAAGATTAGATAGGAACTTCATGGGACAGTGAGTTTATGTTAATGAGGGAGGAACATCTCAGAAAAGGAGGGTGAGAATGATTGCACAACTCGAAGAATGTGATCAGTGTCACTAAATTATATATGTAGAAACTGTTGAATTGGTGTACATTTGGCTGCATACTTCTCAACAACAAAATAAAATTTAGGGAAGAAGACAATATACCTTCAGTTCAGTCATTTAATGGTCATTTAATTCATTTAATGGTTTTTCCATTGCCTAAGGAATAAAGCCAAAACATTTAGTGTGGCAGTCAAGGCCATTCCACAACAGCGGCATCTGCTACAGCCTGTGTCATGCTACTTACTCTCTTACATATACCCTGTGTTCCAGCCATGGTTAGGTACACACGGTTTGTGAACTCCACACACTATTTTGACATGGCTTTGTACTTTTCTCCTTTATACATGTCATTTCCTTCACCTCAAGAGCCCTTTCAAACCCCTGTGAATTCTTCAAGACTCAACTCAAGCATTAAATTTTCTTGAAAATCAGGGAGGCTTCCATACCAAGTAAGATTATCTGCTCTGTCCTTTATGCCATATTGTAACTTGTGTTCCTGTTGTGGCCCATTATGTGGTATTAAAATTACTTCTTTCTGTTTCATTGTCTCTTGCTAATGTATGAACTTCTTGAGTGTCTAATAATGTGTCTGTGGGATCTTAGTAACTCACATACCTTATACAGTAGGTTCTCAATAGATAGATATTAAATGAGCAAAGGATTAGGCTATCTGACTTGTTCAACAAGCCACAGAGATGCCATTAGAATGTAAGTTTCTCATTCCCAGGCCGATCTTTGGTTGTGTTCTATCTCTAAATATCAAGTACTATGGGAGAAGGTTTTTCATAATTTATAGAACATTTTTCATCTTAAATAAAATTCAGAGACTTAATAGCTTATTTTGCTTGATATCACTCTCTTTTTTATCCCTTGATTTAACACGTGGAATTTCATGATTTTATTGTATCAAAAATAAAAACATCAAAATGCCTCTGTGTTGGTTTTTTTTTTTTAATGACTCTGTTTGGAAGAATTATTTTCTGCGATGTATCTCTTTCTATGCTTAAAGCATTGAGAAGACCTCCAAAGTTAATAGCATGGCGAGTATTAAGTTCTTTTGGCTTTAAATATTTGAATTTTCTGTTGACATTTCTACTATTTTTGGCCTTCTTAGATTTGGTATTTATGTGAGTTTCTCAGTGGTTGTATATAAGTGTGACCTTGTTGTATAGGTCTGTGTGATAATCAGATGAGATAATGTATACAGTAGTGCTTGAAAATTGTAAAGTACTATTCAGATGGAATTTATTGTTTTCAATATTTTTATTATCTGTTTACACTCTGGCTGCAAAGCATTCACAATTTTCATGATGATGGGAGTAGTTCCACTGGGAATTTCTCTTTTTGCAACAGCTGTCAGAATTCAAAGTCTTAAGATGGTTGGCATAATTTTTAGTGTGATCAGGAAAACAGATCTTCATGCTGCCTAGTAATTTATAAGTTTAGTTTGCCAATTAAAAAAGGAAAGTACTTTTTATGATGAATGAATCCATGTTGGTGTTAGTATTTTACACAAGAAAAGCCATCATTAATTACAAAAATGGTAGACAGAAGCCATGGATGACTTAAAGTATTTAAAACATATTTATTTCTGAAATATTATGAAAATGTTGATAAATATCTGGAAACTGTAGTTTTTAACCATAGAAATATCCAGCATGATTTAACATATTACTTGGAATGTCCATTATCAGATCGTGGGTAGAGCTAACTTTTATTTTAGAATGGCTTGAAAAGCTAGGCAAAGCCATGGTTCAGAGTGTGTCTTCAGGATTTAAATTCTATCACATATCATAGGCAATTCACCAACAGTATTTTGCTTTCTTTGTTTTAAGATTAACCTTAAAGTAGTCAGCTGATATTACAACTAATATTTTCACTGGAAAAGAAATGTCCTGCAAGAAACCTATTATCTTTTACTGTGCTAGATGTATGTCCCATCGTGCATCAACAAATTGGCATTATAGTTTTTTAAGAGCTATTTATTTAGCGCACAGTAAATCTACACAGCCTAATCATGCAGGATGTGCTAAAGCATAGAGATTTACTTTACCAGTGAGTATACCTTTCTAGGAATCAAAAGACTGGTCCTAAGTCCATTATGTCAACTATCTCCTTACCCAATGCTAGTAAAATACTGATGCATTCTTAACCTTGTGCCTTCTTTGAAGAGATTCCTTACCTTTATCAGATTTCTGCCATTATATCACACTTTCCTTATTACGTGTAAGGAATCGCTTTATTCTTTTAAGTTCATTAATTCACAACATATGATGACTTCTCATCATTCCATGGACGTATCCTATCAAGCTCCTCCCTAGTTTTGAGGCCTGTTTCACTGTTAAAGCCTTCAGTCCAGTCCACTTACTTGAGTATCTTTTCTTGATTATACAAAGTTCAAAATAAATTTTATCTGAACATAGTCTCCATATAGTGGTCATTTATTGAAAAATGATAGCCATAAATGTACCTGGTTTTTACCATAAATTATAACTCCTTTTTCAACCTGTAATTTGTTTTTAGTTAAAGGTATCATTACATCCACAAACTTCAATTGAATATCTGTAGAACTCACAGCTCTGTACTAAACTAAGGGAATATGAAGAAAAATAAGACAAGCTTCTTGTCCTTAAACATCTTGTGTGAATTCCCATGTTAACTTGATGTTATTACTGTAGCTATTCATTTTTTTTTTTTTTTTGAGTGGGTGGATATTTTGCTATCTGGATAACTGTTTCTTTGAATAACTATCAGCTGCAATTGTTTTATGCTTTGCCTCACAGGTACTACAGTGCAACTATTCTGCAGATGTCTGGTGTTGAAGACGATAGACTTGCAATATGGCTGGCTTCTGTTACAGCCTTCACAAATTTCATTTTCACACTCGTGGGAGTCTGGCTTGTTGAGAGAGTGGGCCGCAGAATGCTTACCCTTGGTAGTTTAGCAGGTAGGTGCCTGGATCAAGAATTCCGTTATAAACTCTTCTCTAATGATAAGTTAGCCTTCCAAAGTACAGTACTGATACTGCTTCTGACATTGATTTCTGAACCAAACAGTGTAAAATTAGAATTCCTCCAGACCAAAAGAGTCCTGGTGACGCAGTGGTTGAGCACTTGGCTGCTAACTGAAGGGTTGGTGTTTTGAGCCCACCAGCGACTCCACGGGAGAAAGATGTGGCAGTCTGCGTCTGAAAGATTTACAGCCTTGGAAACCCTATGGGGCAGTTTTACTCTATTCTATAGGGTTGCTATGAGTCACCTCAGCAATGGGTTTGGTTTTTGGTTTGATTCCAGACCGGAAAAAAAAAAAAAAAGCTTTAAATCAATGTTATAATATGTGTCTAGAAACTAGAATTGTGAAAACAATTTTAATCTACTGAGGGTAACATTTCTCTGTTATTATCTTGAGTTTTGCTCAAAGGTACAAGTGAAAAGAATAATCATTTTTTGTTCTGTCCATAGTTGAAAAACTCAGTATTCAGAAACTTGCTTTTAACGTATGTTATATTTTTAAGTTTGGAACAATATGGAAGTAAATTTGGAGCATTTTTTTTCCAAAGCTCTTTGAACAGTGGAAAATTAGAACCATATAATTTGTTCACAAAGCAGGACAGACTTTCTTTGTGTTTGAATGAGGCTGAAATTCCAGGGTAAATTCTGGTTGGATAAGTCTGTATTCTATGATAGCTAAATAAGGCACAATCTTTATCACTTTCAAGTTCCTCTTTTGTTTAAATTCTGCCCATTTCATTTATTATTTCTGTCTCACATAATGGCTGTTTTACTTGACAGAATGAGACCCATCTTTACCATTGTCTTCACATGATTGCATCATATAATTTTTTAATTTTTTTTTCAAATACACAAGCAGATTGCTGCTTATGAATTAAGTTGTCCTCTGCTAGCTCCTTTATAAGTTTGCTTGGAGTAGGAATACATTTTTTCCATTAAAATATAGTTTCCAGGCCCCATAAGTAAATTTCTGTTTTAACTAAATTATACCTAAAACATTGATCTAATACTGCTTCAAGTACCTGTCCCAGCTTCCAATGAAAAAATACATTCTGAGTGCCGAACTCAATTATTAGGAACACATACCACCCCCCGCCTCCCAACTCCAGAAGGAAGAGTAGAATACTTCCCCCTTCTTGTTGTTGCCTAAGCCGTGGAGGCCCTTGCGTCCAATAATGGGAGTGGAACTATAGTATCAGTACTGAGGAGAAGGTAAAGATTAAGGGGCAAAAGTGATTGTAATAAGAAAGTAGAAGGATGAAGAAGGAAAGGTGAGAGAGAAGTAAAGGTTTAAAAACCGTGCATTTTCAAACTGTTGAAGAAACCAGATATGTTTAGCCTGGAAAACAAAAGACTAAAGGGAAACCTGGTAGATATCCTGTTCTAGCAGATGGTAGATGTTACGAGGACATAGATTTTTACTTAATATAAGAAAAAATATTCACAATAATCAGAGATATCCAACAGTGAATTGTGCTGCCTCCATATGGTAGAAAACTCAGCGAAAGGCTTGATGACCATCGGGCAGTGATATGGTAAAAATGGATTCTGCAGTGGGTTGCAAATTGAATTCGCTGACCCCGGAGGGTCAGGTCAACTCTAAGAGGAAGTAATAGCTGCTTTCAAATTTTTTAAAAGGACATCTTTCATTTTCCATAGGACCTAAAGAGGTGTATGTTTTAAGTAACTTTTCAATTACGAAATTTGAGATTGGGCTTTTGGGCCCTGGAGAAAATTGCTGATTTTTTTTTTTTTTCCCTAGCAGCCTGTTTTTCTTCATTTGTTATATTCTTATAAAACACTTTATCAGTTCTGCAAAATGTTGAGGCCGCATAGATTAGCTCCAGAGCCAGACTGTTCAGGTTGAATTGTGTGACTTTGGGGAAGGTTCTATTCCCTCCTATGTAAATGGAGATAATTATAGTTCTTACTTCATAGGATTGTAGTGAGGATTAAGCACTTTTATACATGGATAGCACTTAAAACACTGTCTGACAGAAAGTAAAGTTCTCAGAGCATTTTAGTAATTAGCAGCATTATTATTGCCAAAAGTGGCTCTTTGTGGCTTGAGTCATACTGTTAAAAATAGGCTCGCATCATTGTAATTCAGGATCTTTCCTGAACTCTTCCGGCTGATGTCATGGCTAACTCTCAGTGTGGTACCTCTGCCCCAAGGCTTTCCAGAGCCCATCCCTGACTATTAACAGAAAGTATTGAGACATTTACTTGGGGGAAAGACCAAGAGATTTCAGTTGCTGCTTCTCATGAGCAACCTATGGCAGTTTTCTTTCCTGCTGTGTTTGTTTTTCAGCCAGAACGACCAACACCCAGCTCCAAACACTACAGATACCATGCAGTGATTCCTCTAGCTTGAGAGACACCTTCCACTTAAGTCTGCATCTGATTTCCTTGATCATGTGGACAGCTAAAATGATATAGTGGTTATTACACTGGCCTAGGAGATAAAAGGCAGGTTTCTTGTCACAGGTCTCCTCTTTTACCTGCACGTGTTGTTGTTATGTGCCTTTGAGTTGATTCCAACACATAGTGACCTTGTAGGACAGAGTACAACTGCCCCATAAGGTTCCCAAGGCTGTAACGTTTACAGAAGCAGACTGCTACATCTTTCTCCTGCAGAGCAGCTGGTAGGTTCAAACCACTGCCGATCTTTCTGTCAGTAGCCAAGTGCTTAATCACTGTACCACCAACGTTCCTTTACCTGTACGTATAGATGTAAATAGTGTTATTTATTCAGTTCTTGTTATTAAATGTGATTAAATGGATCCCACTAGAACATAATGACCAACGGACGTTTACACCTTCAGAAGAATTACTACGTAACAGCCGTTAGTGTATTAGTATTACTCCAGTATATTTCTATCAGACTTAAATACTAATTGTTAGTCTTATTTTTATTTCAATATGGTTTTGTTTTATTTATTTGCATGCAGGTAAATATTTGATATTCTGCTAGTAGTAACCAGTAGAATATGGTTCCGTTTAAATTTTCTTAAATTGACTACTGCCTAGAATTTTTAAAACTTTTCATTCTTTATTTTATGTGTTTACTGATGATTTATTTTATTGTATTGGGTTTAAAATAGTGGAAAATATTATTCCAAAATAATTATTTGTGAATAGGTATTCATTCCTTAAAAACTACTACAAATAAATTATATTTTGCTAGACCTGGACAAAGAAACTATTTATGCAAAGAAATGTAAAATATGTAGTTCATGAATAATTTTAAACATAGAACATTTTGTGGTGTGCTGACTTCCAGTGTTTTCAGAGTTTGCTCAGAGAACTGGACTTTCTTGTAAATACTACATATTTAATGGCAGCCTCTTGATTATTTTAGTAGTGTAGGGTTTGTATCAATGTTGCTTTATTGGTAATAAATTAGAAAGCCTGTTTTATTACACTGTTTTTTCCCAAAAAAATATTTTAATAGTGGGATATAACTGAGAAAGTGGCCCACAGATTGTCTCCATCAGCATTAACTGGGATTAAAAAAAAAAAAAACAACCAAACCCATGGCTGTCAAGTCGATTCTGACTCATAGTGACCCTACAGGACAGAGTAGAACTGCCCCACAGGATTTCCAAGGAGTGGCTGGTGGATTCAAACTGCTGACCTTTTGATTAGCAGCCAGACTGTTAACCACTGTGCCACCAGGGTTTCTGGGATACCTATTTTAAAATGTGGAATCTTGGTGGGGACAGATTACCCAATAAGCAAGGTACACCCGTGCATACCTTGCTTACTGGTTCATCCACCCTTGATTCTTGGACACTCCCCAGATCTACTAAATTAGAATCTCTGGAGGGTGTGGGGCATGTGCATTTTAGACAAGTGATACTTATGCACACGAACTTTGAGAACTGCTGCTCTAGTAGAGTCATGAGAAGGGAAGTCATTATTTTTTATATCAACTGGTTAATGTTCCTTATAACATCCAATATTTTTGAGAATGCTATTTATCCAACACAATTCACTTATTTAATTAAGAAAATTATATCAAAATTCTAAAACTTAACAGTATCATTGGTTAAGAGAGACTCTTCCCTTGAAATGTAAAGAATATGCCAAAACTGCACAGTACACTGGAGAAAATCCTGTCATCCGGGCCTTCCTGTACTGGACTCAAATCTGGGGTGCAGTGATGAATGATTTGACAATTATAATGCTTTTGAATACTAATGTGTCTAATAAAACATCTGTAACATTAAATGAAAAGAAATAGGTAATTCATGGTAGTTTATGCTTTAATTTAGTGTATGGTATATGACAGGACAGAATAAATTATTAAAATGAGTGTTTTTTTTTTAATTGTATTCCTTAAATTAAGTCATCATCCCTTCCCTTGAAGAGCTTATAATCTCAAAAAGGTTTTTAACCCAGGCTGATCATCACAGTCCCTTGTTTAAGGCTCAGATATATGCACCTCATCTTCTATGTAACAGAGTGTAAAGGTGTAATACTTTCCTCCATCAAAAATAGCTTAAAATAAAAATAAATTTGTGATTAACAAGGGTAAGCCTTAGCTGTTAAGAACCTTATTATCCAAAAAAATGGTCCATTCTCCATATTTTGCATGTTCCTTTGCCTGTTTTAGAGATAGATGCAAGCAGATCTATTATCTGTATTACAGAACTTTCATTTGGGATATTTGTACCATGCTAATCCTAAGACCCCCCCACGTGCCTGTCAGTTTGTCATACTGTGGGGGCTTGCGTGTTGCTGTGATGCTGGAAGCTATGCTACCGGTATTCAAATACCAGTAGGGTCACCCATGATGGACAGGTTTCAGCTGAGCTTCCAGACTAACA
The DNA here is from genome assembly GCA_030035585.1 of Dugong dugon. Classification (NCBI taxonomy): domain Eukaryota; kingdom Metazoa; phylum Chordata; class Mammalia; order Sirenia; family Dugongidae; genus Dugong; species Dugong dugon. Next base: position 160,126,009 of record CM057465.1, read on the forward strand.
CAGACTAGGAAGAAGGACCTGGCGGTCTACTACTGAAAAAAATTAGCCAGTGAAAACCTTATGAGTAGCCCAGAACATTGTCTGATGTAGTGCTGGAAGATGAGCCAGTGAGGTTGGAATGCACTCAAAAGACAGCTGGGAAGAGTTGCTTCCTCAAAGTAGAGTCAGCCTTAATGACATGGATGGAGTCAAGCTTTTAGGACCTTCATTTTGATGATGTGGCACAACTCAAAATGGGAAGAAACTATTGCAAACATCCATTAATAATTGGAACATGGAATGTACGAAGTATGGATCTAGGAAAATTGGAAATAGTCAAAAATGAAACGGAATGCATAAACATCAATATTCTAGGCATTAATTAGTTGAACTGGGCTGATATTGGCCATTTTGAATCAGATAGTCATATGGTCTACTATGCCAGAAATGACAAATTTAAGTGGAATGGCATTACGTTCATCATCAAAAAGAACATTTCAAGATCTATCCTGACGTACAGTGCTGTCAGTAATGGGATAATATCTATATGCCTGCAAAGAAGACCAGATAATACAACTATTATTCAAATTTACACACCAACTACTAAGGCCAAAGATGAAGAAATGGAACATTTTTACCAACTTCTGCAGTCTGAAATTGATCAAATATGCAATCAAGATGCATTGATAATTACTGGCGATTGGAATGCGAAAGTTGGAAACAAGAAGGATGACTAGTTGGAAAATAATGGCCTTGGTGATAGAAACGATGCTGGAGATTGCATGATAAAATTTTGCAAGACCAACAACTTCTTCATTGCAAATACCTTTTTTCAACAATGTAAACAGCAGCTATAAACGTGGACCTCATCAGATGGAATACACAGGAACCAAATAGACTACATCTGTGAAAAGAGACAAAGGAAAAGCTCAATATCTTCAGTCAGAACAAGGCCAGGGGCCGACTGCAGAACATACCATCAGTTGCTCCTATGCAAGTTCAAGGTGAAGCTGAAGAAAATTAGAACAAGTCCACAAGAGCCAAAGTACAACCTTGAGTATATCCCACCTGAATTTAGAGACCATATCAAGAATAGATTTGACACATTGAACAGTAATGACCAAAGACCAGACGAGTTGTGGAATGACATCAAGGACACCATACATGAAGAAAGCAAGAGGTCATAAAACAAGACAGGAAAGAGAGAAAAGACCAAAATGGGTGTCGGAAGAGACTCTGAAAATTGCTGTTGAATGTAGAGTACCTACAGTGAAAGGAAGAAATGATGAAGTAAAAGCTTAACAGAAGATTTCAAAGGGCAGCTTGAGAAGACAAAGTAAAGTATTATAATGATGTGTGCAAAGACCTGGAGATAGAAAACCAACAGGGAAGAACATGCTCAGCATTTCTTAAGCTGAAAGAACTGAAGAAAAAATTCAAGCCTTGAGTTGCAATATCGAAAGATTCTACGGGGAAAATACTAAACGACGCAGGAAGCATCAAAAAAAGATGGAAGGAATATAGAGTCATTGTACCAAAAAGAATTGGTCGACATTCAGCCATTTCAGGAGGTAGCATATGATCAAGAACCAATGGTACTGAAGAAAGAAGTCCAAGCTGCGCTGAAAGCACTGGTGAAAAACAAAGCTCCAGGAATTGATGGAATCCCAATTGTTTCAACAGATGGATGCAGTGCTGGAAGTGCTCACTGTTCTCTGCCAAGAAATTTGGAAGACAGCTACTTGGCCAACTTACTGGAAGAGATCCATAATTGTATCTATTCCACAGAAAGGCGATCCAACTGAATGCAGAAATAATTGAACAATATCATTAATATCACACAGAAGTAAAATTTTGCTAAAGATCATTCAAAAGCAGCTACAGCAGTACATTGACAGGGAACTGCTAGAAAGTCAAGCCAGATTCAGAAGTGAACATGAAACAAGGGATATCATGGCTGATGTCAGATGGATCGTGGTTGAAAGCAGAGAATAGCAGAAAGATGTTTACCTGTGTTTTATTGACTATGCAAAGGCATTCGACTGTGTGGATCATAACAAATTGTAGATAACATTGCAAAGAATGAGAATTCCAGAACACTTAATTGTGCTTATGAAGAACCTGTACTTAGACCAAGAGGCAGCTGTTAGAACAGAACAAGGGGGTAATGCATGGTTTAAAGTCAGGAAAGATGTGTGTCAGGGTTGTTTCCTTTGACCATAACTATTCAGTCTGTATGCTGAGCAGATATTCCAAGAAGCTGGACTATATAAAGAAGAACAGGACATCAGGATTGGAGGAAGACTCATTAACAGCCTTCGATATGCAGATGAGATAACGTTGCTTGCTGAAAGTGAAGTGGACTTGAAGCACTTATGATGAAGATCAAAGACCACTGCCTTCAGTGTGGATTACACCTCAATATAAAGAAGACAAAAATCCTCACAACTGGACCAACAAGCAACATTTTGATAAACGGAGAAAAGGCTGAAGCTGTAGAGGATTTCATTATACATGGATCCACAATCAAAACCCATGGAAGCAGCAGTCAAGAAATCAAAAATCGCATTGCATTGGGTAAATCTGCTGCAAGAGACTTCTTTCAAGTGTTGAAAAGCAAAGATATCACTTTAAGGACTGTCTTAGTCATCTAGTACTGCTACAACAGAAATACCACAAGAGGATGGTTTTAAGGAACAGCAGTTTATTTCCTCACAGTCAAAGTCGGCTAAAAGTCCAAATTCAGGGCATCAGCTCCAGGGGAAGGCTTTTTCTTTCTGTCGGCCTTCTTCTCTTCGGTGTTCCCCCAGACGAGGAGCTTCTCTGCGCAGGGACCCCGGCCCAAAAGACGCGCTCGGCTCCCGGCACTGCTTTCTTGATAGTATGAGGTACCCAATTCTCTGCTTGCTTCCCTTTCCTTTTATCTCTTGAGAGATAAAAGGTGGTGCAGGCCACACCCCAGGGAAACATTGGATCAGGGATGTGACCAAATCCTCTTTAACATAAAATTACAATCACAAAATGGAGGCCAACTACACAATTCTGGGAATCATGGCCCAGCCAAATTGGTACACACATTTTTTGGGGGGACATAATTCAAACCATGACAAGGACTAAGGTGTACCTGACCCAAGCCATAGTGTTTTCTTTTTTTTATTGTACTTTAGATGAACGTTTACAGGACAAATAATTTCTCATTAAACAGTCAGTACACATGTTGTTTTATGACACTGGTTAACAACCCCATGACATGTCAATACACTCCCATCTCAACCTTGGAGGATGTTTTTCTCAGTGAAAATATACATGCCAAAGTTAAACCATTTCAAAAGTTTCTACATGTACAATTCAGTGACATCGATTACATTCTTCCAGTTGTGCTGCTGTTCTTACTACCCTTTTCCAAATTATTCCATCACCATTATCTTCAACTCACTGTCCCCTAGGCTTCCCATCAAACCATTTGAATTGCTGTTGTCAGTTTGATCTCACATAGATAATTCTCTTTGGTTTTTTTTTTTTTTTTTTTTTTTTTTTTTTGGTACCTTAGATGAAGGTTTGCAGAACAAGTAGTTTCTCATTAAACCGATAGTACACATATTGTCCTATGACAATGGTTAACAACCCCACAACATGTCAACACTGTCCCTTCTCAACCTTGGGTTCCCTATCACCACCTTTCTTGTCCCCTCCTGCCTTCTAGTCCTTGTCCCTGGACTGCTGTGCCTCATTAGTCCCGTTTTGTTTTATGAGGCTGTCCAATCCCTGGCTGAACGGTGAACTTTGGGAGTGACTTCACCACCGAGCTAAAAGGGTGTCCGGGGGCCATACTCTTGGAGTTTCTCCAGTCTGTCAGGCCAGTAAATCTGGTATTTTTTTGTGAGTTAGAATTTTGTTCTACATCCTTTACCAGCTCTGTCCAGGACCCTCCCTCTATCGTGATCCTGGTCAGAGCAGTCAGTGGTGGTAGCCAGGCACCATGTAGCTGTACTGAACTCAATCTGGTGGAGTCCGTGGTAGCTGTGGTCCATAAGTCCTTGGGACTAATCTTTTCCTTGTATCTTGTTCTCTTCATTCTCCCTTGCTCCTGAAGGGTTGAATCCAGTGCAGTATCTTAGATGGCTGCTTACAGGCTTTTAAGACCCCAGACACTACTCACCAAGGTAGAATATAGAACATTGTCTTTATAAACTGTGTTATGCCAATTGAGCTAGATGTTCCCCAAGACCGTGGTCCCCAAAGTCCTCCATCCAGCAATTCAGTCCCTCAGGGAGTTTGGAAGTGTCTATGGAGCTTCCATGACTTTTCCTTGTACAAGTTGTGCTGGCTTCCCCAGTATTGTGTACTATCCCAAGCCATGGTGTTTTCAGTTGCTTCATATGCATTGGAAAGCTGGGCTATGAATAAGGAGGACGGAAGAAGAAGGGATGCCATTGAATTATGGTGTTGATAAAGAATATTGAATATACCAGGGACTGCCAGAAGAACAAACAAATCTGTCTTGGGTGAAGTACTACCAGAATGCTCATTAGAAGTGAGGATGGTGAGACTTTGTCTCATATACTTTGGACATGTTATCAGGAGGGATCAGTCCCTGGAGAAGGGCATCATACTTGGTAGAGTAGAGGGTCACTGAAAAATAGGAAGACCCTCAACAAGGTAGATTGACACAGTGGTTGCAACAGTGGGCTTAAGCATAGCAACGATTGTGAGGATGGCGCAGGATCAGGCTGTGTTTTATTCTGTTGTACATAGGGTCGCTATGAGTTGGAACTGACTTAAGGCACCTAACAACAACAACAACAATCCCATGACCTCAATGGGATAGGCTTATATTTTTATTTTTCAAAAAAATAGTCAATATTGCAAATATATTATGGTCCTATGGTCCATCCATCCAACAAATACTATCTGAGATCTGCTACATGCCAGGCACTAGAATTGGACGTATATTAAGTAAGTTCCGGGTGTATCATCTTAGAGTTTACCTTCACCATGGGGAACATATTGTTTATTAAGTGTTATGAAGGAATATCATATTCCTCCACATTGTAAGATATCAAAGTTTCCTGGTTGAAAAGTATTTAGAATATATTCTTACCTGTCCCACAGCAGTACTTTATAGAAATAATTTTGGAAAATACTTAGGGACTCAGGTTCTTTTATAAATAGGTTAACAGTAGAACATGTGGTTTGTTTTGCTTTTTTTTGTTTTGTTTTGTTTTTTTTGACGAGAGAGGAATGATTTTCGTAAGAGGCCTAGCATATCTCCTCTCTACATGAGAGATAGACCTCTTTTTCATTTCTCAATTCAGGGGCTTGATTGTCTTTTGATAAATGTAATGCCTTAAAGTATTAGGCATTATAAGTATTAAAACTAGTTTGAGTTTTAATCCGACAAGCTTGTGATTTTAGGTTTGTGGCTTTATTGAGCCAATTTGGCAAAACAAACTTTTGGTCTTACTTCAGTCCTCTCATTCCTTCAACTCTTTCCTGTTTTGAAGGCATACTGCTGCTGTTCCTGATGATTACTGTAGTATAATAACTAACATTTTATAGCACTTTCACCATTACAAAAAGCTTTCAAATACATTATGATGTTTAAAATTCGCTTCAATTTTGCAGGTTATTTTCATTAGACTCTATTTTACGGAAGAGAAATTGTACTCTGGAAGGTCGTGTGCCTTGTCCAAGATCACAAAGAAACAGCAGAGGTAGAACACCAGTCTTCCCATTTCAAGAACACCATGCCCCAGAGTGCTTGACTTGACTTATTCCCTATATTTTAAACCTAAACACCTCAACTATTATTTAATTTCGCATCCACACTTTTGCTCATAGTTCTTTTCCTATCCATTCCTTTAATAAAGTTTTTGGTCATGTCTTAACTAACTTTAACTACCATATTTTTATGCAAATAATGCGTGCCTCTGTGTTTGTTTGCCAGCCGTGCCCTCCCCTTATGAGGTATTTTTGTAAGCGGGCTATGCCAATTTTTTTATAGCAACATGTTAAAAAAAAAGTTGGCATAGTGACACTTAGGAAAATTGCTCGTGGGGGAAGGGCACGGTTGGCTAACAAACCTAGGAGGCACATGTTGTTTGCGTAAAAATATGATTAATAAAAACTTTGCTACCCAAAGAAGATATACAAGTGGTCGATAAGCACATGAAAAGATGCTCAACATCATTAGTTATTAGGGAAATGTAAATCAAAACCACAGTGAGATGCCACTTCACACTTACTAAAAAAAACTCCATTGCCATCAAGTTGATTCTGACTGATAGCGACCCTATAGGACAGAATAGAACTGCCCCATCACACTCATTAGGAAGGCTATTATTAAAAAAAAAGGTGGGGTGGGGGAATAACAAGTATTGGCAAGGATAAGGAGAAACTGGAACCTCCATGCATTGCTTGTGGGAATGTAAAATGGTACAGCCACAGTGAAAAATAGTCTGGAAATTCCTCAAAAAGTTAAACATAGGACCACCATATGACCCACCACTTCCACTCCTAGGTATACAGGCAGTCCTTGGGTTACAAACATCTGACTTACTTACAACCCGTACTTACAAATCAATCTCTGTAAAGCCTATTATATTAAAAATTCAAGGTACATACGATGGTTCATAATAACAAACGTGCACTACTTCGTGATGCACATCAAAACATTATTATTATTATTATTATTGCATTATTATGTTAAAGAGGTTTTAGTGTATTTGAAAGTGTTTCTTTAATGTTTTTTATGCATAGAAGGGTACACTATATACTAAGACAAACACTTGACTAACAAATGTTAGATATGAATCATACCTAACTGTTCTGACTTTATGTCTTATACCCAAAATAACTAAAAACAGGGACTCAAATACATGCTTGTACACCAGTGTTCATTGCAGCATTATTCACAGTAGCCAAAAAGTTGAAACAACCCAAATGCCCATCAACAGATGGATAGATAAACGTAGTCTATACATACAATGGAATAGTATTTAGCCATAAAGAGAAATGAAGTTCTGATACATGCTGTTACATGGATGAACCTTGAAAACATTATGCTGAGTGAAATAAACCAGACACAAAAGGGCAAATGTATGATCCCACTTACGTGAAATATCTGGAACAGGCAAATGCATAGAGACCAAAGTTTGTTAGTGATTACCAAGTCGGAAGAGGGGAGAATGAGAGGTTATTGCTTAAGTGGTACTGAATTTCTGTTTAGGGTATGAAAAAGTTTTAGAAATAACAGTGATATTTGTACAGCATTGTGAATGTGATTAGTGTCACTGACTTATACACTTAAAAATGTTTAAAATGGAAAATTTATTATGTATATTTTACCACAAAAATATTTTTTAAAAATCCTTGCCACTACGTAAATGTTCTATCTGAATTTCCTTTTTTTTTAAATTGTACTTTAGATGAAGGTTTACAGAACAAATAGCTTCTCATTAAACAGTGTACATATTGTTTTATGACAATGGTTAGCAACCCCACGACATGCCAACACTGTCCCTTCTCAGCCTTGGGCTCCCTATTACCAGCTTTCCTGTCCCCTCCTGCCTTCTAGTCCTTGTCCCTGGACTGTTGTGCCTCATTAGTCTTGTTTTGTTTTATGGGGCTGTCTCATCTTTGGCTGAAAGGTAAACCTCGGGAGTGACTTGATTACTGAGCTAAAAGGGTGTCCGGGGGCCATGCTCTTGGGGTGTCTCCAGTCTCTGTCAGGCCAGTAAGTCTGGTCTTTTTTTGTGAGTTAGAATTTTGTTCTACATTTTTTTCTAGCTCTGTCCAGAACCCTCTGTTGTGATCCTGGTCAGAGCAGTCAGTGGTGGCAGCCGGGCACCATCTAGTTGTACTGGACTCAGTCTGGTGGAGGCTGTGGTAGTTGTGGTCCATTAGTCCTTTGGACTGATGGTTCCCTTGTATCTTATTTTCTTCATTCTCCCTTGTTCCCAATAGGGTGAGACCAGTGGAGTATCTTAGATGGCTTCTCACAGGCTTTTAAGACCCTAGACGCTACTCACCAAGATAGAATTCTACCTGAGTTTCATATTTTAAACATACTGCCCCATTCAGATAAATTGTGCCAATTAATATGGCAGTATTTTCTTTCTCCTTTCTTCCTATGACCGTTTTGTTTATCCTTACAATGTCTATTGTTCCAGCAACTTGCAGACTTTCTTATTTTCCATCAGGATTTCTATCGGAGACTCAAAAATGGGCCCATTAGATGATACGAATAATCACATTACCCACTGCCCTTAAGTAGATTCCAACTCATAGGGACCTTATAGGACAGGGTAGAACTGCCCCATAGAGTTTCCACCAAGAAACTGGTGGATTCAAGCTGCTGACCTTTTGGTTGGTAGCTGATCTCTTAACCTCTACACCACCAGGACTCCAGTCACCATTGCTATACCTTAAAATCAAAGATAAATATTCCCTTTTTAAGTAATGACAGGAAAGACAAATAAATACATGTTTTTTATCATGTCTGGCACCTTAAAGCCTTTAAAATGGTACTTTTTTAAAAATAAAGAATGCTCTTTCAACTGTTTTAAAAATATTGTTTGTTGCTTTTTAATTTCCTGGTTTAGGTCATTTGTGATCACTGCCATTAGAACAGTTTCTTAGCACTGAAAGGAACACTTGGTGGAAACCTGTTGCTTTTCACACTTCCCGCATGTTAGGTGCTCAATGTTGGTTATATTAATTGATTTTGAGACTGTTAGCAATCCATGGTGTTTTTTTAGAAAATCTATTCCGGTCTACTGCGTGGCGAGTATTTGCTTTGAATTTCACTCGTCAGTCTCACATGAACGTGCTAATGACTTTTTCTGATAATTTGTTTATGTACTAGGAGCATTTTTTTTTATCCCAAGGAAGATAGATCAGTGTGTTTTCTCAGAGGTATGTCTTGCCAAACCTAGTATGCTTTCGAGGAATATGGTCAGCTGTCCTATTTTCTGATGGAAACCTTTTTTTTTTTTTTTTTTTTCTTTTAAGGTACTACCGTCGCACTCATTATTCTTGCTTTGGGATTTCTGCTATCAGCCCAGGTTTCCCCACTCATCACTTTTAAACCAGTTTCTCCTTCAGGTCAAAACACTACTTGCGTGAGATACAGGTAAGATTTCATTATGTTCTTCTTTCTTCACTTAACTCTGATAACTTTTTTGTTTGCTTTTACCTTTTCTAAAATTTGAGAGATGTGTTGGAGTATAGTAGGTACCCAGCTTTATGGGATAAGGGAAGAAAATGGGAAAGGTGGTAGGAAGGTACCACCTGGAAGAGGAACAGCACGTGCAGACATGACAAAGTGTTTAAGGAAAAGTAAGCTTTAGGCACAATGTTGGTGATGTTTCTCTGGAAATTAAAATTAGGCATTTATACAGAATCTAAGTAGGAATACTGTAAAACTATTTTTAAATCACATGTGGTTTGTTGACATCTGTATTCCAGGTGAAATAAATAACGTTAATCAGTGACTAAATGTTTCCAAGATGCATATGCCTGATACAGTTGATTATCATCTGGAGTTTCTAACTATCTTCCCTGAGTTCAGCAGGCATCCTCTCATTCATTTAAGAAGAAAAGAAAGTTTTCTCTCACTACTAGGGCTCTTCCAGAGGATTTAGAAAGTATGAAGAGGTACTAGAAGAGAGAAGTGTGTTCTAATGGCCAGCCGCAGGCTTAAGAGCACATTAAGTCTAATGGTATACACACTATGTGATAGCTAGATGGAGAAATGGATGGACTGATAGATAGATGGACTGAAGAATACACAGCTGAATTAATGAATGATTGAACAGGTTTGTTAATATATTTGGCAGTAGAGTTTTGAAGTGTTTGACATCATTTTGATTGAAAAGACTAACAACTCCTTAAAACAGATGGATAGAATAAAGGCTAGCTTTAATTTTTTTAAAAAAGGTGATAATCCTCAGCCTCTACTAGGCTGATACAAGTCTGAAATCACTGAGCAAATTATTTAATAAGTCCGGATACTTCTATATGAAATTGAAGCAGTACATCAATACACTAATGCTGGATGCTAGAGCATCTTTTTGAACATGAATTAATGGTGGCTTCTTATTACAACGATGAGGAAAGTATGTATTATTACACCTTCACAGTCACAGATTGTGATATATACTTGCCTTTGAAAAAAGGACAATTACAGCTCCTCTTTTGTCTTAATAGGAGCTCTGCTGGCACAGTGGTTAAAGCACTCAGCTGCTAACTGAAAGGTTGGCAGTTCAAACCCACCAGTCGCTCCCAGAAGAAAGATGTGGCAGTCTGTTTCTGTAAAGATTACAACCTTGGTAGCCCTATGGGGCAGCTGTACTCTGTCCTGTAGCGTTGCTATGAGTCACAACTGACTCTACAGCAGTGGGTTTGGTTTGGTTTGGTTTGGTTTGTCTTAGTAATACGTTCATCTGTTTATTTATTGGTTTACCAATTTTTTCTTTATCTTGTTCCAAAGAAGACTTAAAGTTGTTTTAAAAAAAGAGAGCCTTAGTCTAGATTATTTCTGGGTGTGGTGATCTTTACTTTCTTTGCACATCCAGTTTCAGCCTCTAGAAAGATGATAGAGCTATTGCCAGAGTTCCACGTGTTCTACTTTGTTTTTATTCATGGATATTTTATTTATGTGTTTTAAACACAGTTACCTCCAACTAATTATAAAAATTACTGTTGTTTGAGCAACATAGAATACCCTCCAGACCTGATATCTGATTTAGATGTATTATTCAGAGTAAGAGGTGTTATGGATTGAATTGTGTCCCCCAGAAATATGTGTTTTAGATCATAACCTCTGTGCCTGTGGTTATAATCCCATTTGGGAATTGACTGTCTTTGTTATGTTAATGAGGAAGGATTAGTATGGGGGGTATCTTGAGTCATCTCTTTTGAGATATAAAAGAGATAAAACGCAAGCTAGCAGGCATAGATGGAGGAAAATAGAGGCCAAGCCATGTGAAGATGGCCTAGCAGCAGAAGCTGAGAAAAGACAAGGATCTCCTCCAGAGCCAACGGAGAGAGAAAGCCTTCCCCTAGAGCCAGCATCCTGAATTCAGACTTCTAGCCTCCTAAACTGTAAGAAAATAAGTTTCTGTTTGTTAAAGCCACCCACTTGTGGTATTTCTGTTATAGCAGCACTAGATAACTAAGACAGATAGATATGCTGTCAGGTCAACTAAAGGCAGAATGTCATCCTGAGAGTACTAAAAAAAATTTTAGGAACTTCTGATACAGGAAAGGAATGACTTCTGATAAAGGAAAGGAAAGTTTTTAATATAGTGAAATTGTTTTGCTGACATCAGCTTTTCAAGTTTGCCCCAGTTTAGCTTATTGCAAAGCAGTTTATGATCATCCGTCTACTAATTTTCCTGATTCTTCTAAATTATTATCTGCTTAATATTTCAAAATAAAATTTTAATGGAGAGAGGGACACGGTACAGCCTAGTTTTAGTCTTACGGCAAAAATGGGCAGCCATTATTGAAAACAGAACCAAATTTTAGGTGTCCCTTGGGAGTCAATAGATATGAAAAACAGTGATTTATTGTGTTTATACTTTCAGAGTAACATATTAGGCTGTCTGGGAATTTGACTGTATGTATTTATAGTCCAAGTGATTTTATAAAATATGCCTGCAGTCTCCTTACTGATTTTTTTGTTGTTATAACCATTTATATCTATTTCTCCTCTCTTTAAAGCAGACACAAAAAAGTCATGTTTGTAATACTTTAGGATGAGTAATATTCATTCTGTAAATGTGGATAATGTGCTGTCCCCATGGAACAATCCATATAGGAAAACCTGATTCCAAATGAGGCGGTGTTTTCATATATATCTTAAAAACATCATAAACAGTGGGTGGGAGTGTAAATTACTCTCCCTTTTTTAAAGTAATATGGTTCTACCTAATGAGATGTTAAATGCCTATGTCCATTGACTCCATAGTCCAACTTCTAGAAATGTAAGCTACAATGATGAGTAGGTAGTCCATTCTGGCTGGAATAGAATGGAAAAATTAAGAATTATAGAATGGAAAAATTAAGAATTAGTAGTTGAAAACAAAATTCATTCTTCTTTTCTTTAATTCAATAAATTTTGATTGCATAGTAGGCATTATTGTAGGTTGTGGCCAAAATATCATAGAATGGAGCCCACTAAAATCTTTGGACTCAAGAGATTAACTGTCCTAAATAATTTCCAATTAGAAATTTCCCTTTTCAGCTGATTTTAATTTTTTAATTGCTACTTCATTCCAAAGTGTGGTTAGATTCCGTGCAACAAATGTATTAAAGGAGATCTTTCAGGTGTGTGTTTTAGCAGATAAAACTATCCAAAGATAAAGATGGGTTCAAGTTACTATAGAAAACATGGAGCCACCTATACAAAAGCTGTCACAGGGTACCAGCTGAGGGAAGGAGAAATAATTCTAGTGTGAATATCATGTGAATTGTGTCTTTATGAGAGTAGCACACATATACTTCTAATGTGGCCTTCAGTTTCAGGTTCTCGGATTACTAATATTCTAGCCCTTTCATAGCCAATTAAATGTATTCTCTTATGAGAGTTATACAAGCTTTGAGGAGTCAAACCTTTTCTGGTAACGCTTCCCTCAAAACTCTGACATTTTGTTACTTATAACTATGCTCTAAGAATATGTAAATCACAATCATAAAGCCTACAGTTTTACGATTTCTAATACCCCTGCCCTAGAATTTTCATCTCATTTCTTCATTTATTCATCCATTTAAAAATATATATGGAGTACCTACTCATATAATTATAGTAAGGATGAATTAATATATGAAAACCATCTAGAACAGTGCTGAGCACATAACAAGCACTCAATAAATATGCATGTATTGTTATAATAATAAAGCTTACATTGGAGCGAGGTGACAGAGAAGACTATTCTGGGGAAGAAATGCTTCTGGGCTCCGAAATGGGAAGAGGAGCATTCTATGCAGAGTAAACAGCAGGTGCAAAGACTGTACAAGGAATCAAAAGAAGGCTTATGAGGTTACGGAAGAGTGAGATGAGGCCAGTCTGGAGCCAGATCATGTAGAACCTCAGAGACTATATAAAGGATTTTGGTCTTTAGTCCAAAAACAGTGAACACATTGAGGTGTTTTAAGAAGGGAAGTGACATGATCAGATTTTCAATTCTAATCCATCTCTCTGGTTGTGACATTGCACAGAGGGCACATGCTGATGTAGGGAAACTGATTGCTAGACTTGTCCATGAAAGAGATGATACTTGCCTGGACTGTGCTAGTGATGTTGGAGGTAAAGAAGTAGACAGATTCTAGATATATTTGGGACATAAAAAGCAAGAGTAAATAAAAATAAGTAGATCAGCTATGGACATGAGAGGATAAAGTGTTTGAATGATTCCAAATTTCTCTAGGAGCAACTGGTATAGGATAAGTGATGGAATCATTGAAACGAGATGAGGTAATTGGATGAGGAAAGCTCGTGGGTCCTGTTTTGGATATGTTGAATCTTAGGTGTCCATGAGACATCTTAAGTAAGGGTACTGAGTCGGTATCTGGGGATAGTGGCCAGTAGTTGAGAGTTATGAAGTGGATAATTATCATCCGTACGTAATAATTAAATCCGTGGATATGAGTGACATCTGGTTCATAACAGAGATCTTTACTAAGACTCTAGATATCTTTCTAATTCCACCAATAGTTCACTAATAAAATGGACAACACTTCCTATTCCTCATGCTGTTTGCCCAGCATAGAATCATAGACGATTCGTGCTGCAAGGGGCCTTTAATGTAACGTAATTGAAATCTCTTATTTCACACTTGAGGAAACTGAAACCCAAAGAAGTCACATTTCTTTCCCGGGGCACACTGACTAACTGCTGTTCTTTAGAATTCTCTTATCTCGTCTCCATAAGGAAGGAGTCCTGGTGGTGCAGTGGTTAAGTGCTTGGCTGCTAACCAGAAAGTCAGTGGTTTGAACCTACTAACTGCTGCTTGGGAGAAAGATCTGGCAGTCTGCTTCCATAAATATTCACAGCCGTGGAAACCCTATAGAGCAGTTCTACCATGTCCTATAGGGTCACTGTGAGTAGGAATCAACTCGATGGCAATGGTTAGTCTCCATAAGGACCAGCCTTCTTAGTTCACAGAGTTCTTCAGGACTTTTAGTTAATATGAAATCACTGAGTTTTCCCTTCTATTCCATTCAGATGCCACTTTTCCTGTCTTGGACCAGGGAAACAGCTTGTCAGTTAAAATGACTTGGACAGTTAGGTAATCTTACTAATTTAATGATGCCCTTTTCCCCTTTATTTCTAAATCCCAAGAGGTTACCTCCTAAATGCAGTTCTTACTATATTCTAGTCCCTTTTTGAGTGGGAATTGACAGAAGGGACTGAGCCTCTAACTCACTGTACATTTTTCTTTTAAAATTTCTTAACTGAGAGTCTTACCAGAATCATCTGAGGAGGTATTTAAAGCTACCTCTCCCTCCTTCACACAGATTGCCTCACCAGAACGGTGAAGTATAGTTTAGAGACACCCCCCCAGGTTATTCCGGTACATCTTCCATTAAGAACCACTACCATAACTTTTCCTAATCTTTTTTTTCAACTCCAGCCTCTTTTCCTTCTTCTTAAACAATGTTAAACTAAGAGCCTCAAATGTAATCAAATGTATTTCGTTTTCTGTAAAGTGATATTTTCATGTTTTCCTCTCCAGATGAAGTTGCAAAACCTCCAAATTGACAAGCAGTTGTTGGCTTTATCCACAGCCCTCCTTAAGGCGGTGACACTAGTTTGGGAAACAGTATATGCTCCCAGCTAATTAGTCTCTTCGAAATTAATTTACAGTAAATATAATTTGCATTCACCACACTGTCTTTTCTTTGCTTTTTGCCAACCTCGTATGATTTAAGAGACATCAGTGACAGGCAGTATAAGACTGTTGGATGCAATCATGAAATTATTATGCAACCTTGAAAATGTACAAAAAAAAATCTTATTAGCCCCTATTTTTTTCCCCCAGTATTTGGCATCTTAGTGGCAATTTGACTATTTCCAATAATTCTCAGAACATTGACAATGAATATAGTAGTATACTATGAATTCAAATTCTCCATGTTAGTTGAATTGTAACCTATTTTGATTTTTTTTGTCCCTGATCGTGCAGCATAATATGCCTTGAGGTTCATCATAATGAAACTACAGAAGAAGAAAATGTGTTATATTTGTTAACTAATATCCACACACCCACTTGAGATGAATATTCAAAAACCCGTTGCCATGAAGTTGATTCCAACTCATACCGACCCTATAGGGTAGATCCTATAGGACAAAGTAGAACTGCCCCAGAGTTTCCAAGGAGCAGCTGGTGATTCGAACTGCTGACCTTTTGATCAGCAGCCGATCTCTTAACCACTTCACCATCAGGGCCCCATTCAGTGAACAAGTACCCTTTATTCTCTAAAGCAACAATAAAACATCGAACAAACCAGTAATTTCTGGACAGATTTTTCACTGGAATTTTGTAAGCATTTCATATCTATTTGTTGTGCTATGGAAAGTGCATGTGGATTTTAATCTGATTTTCTCAGGAACTACTGATTATAGTCACAATTTGTGTGGTGATATTTGGAAGGCTTGAGGCCCATGAAGGGAAATTTGACCAAAGGTCTCCCAAAACAATATCAGAGACTGGTTCACTTTTTATTTCACCCCATGGACTCGGTTATCTCCTGTGAAAACAGTGATCTGTATGATTACATGTCTGATCAAAACACTATTCTTTACCAAGCCAGCTTTTTTGTTTAAACTTTCTAACAAATAGAATTTGATAGTTAGTAACCATCTTATGTGTCTTATCTTACCCAAAGTCACACCAACCGTTGCTGCAGTGCTTTCTAAACATGCTTCCCCCTGTAACTGAAGATGGATTCTATAACATTTACTAACATTGTATTAATTTGTGATGGCAGGGGATAAAAAGGTAAATAAGACATTATCCCCATCTTCATGGAGGTTTCAATTTGTAGATGAGAAAGATGCTGGTACACAATTGCTTATAATCTGTATTTCAACACAAAGGGAAATAATACCATTCCTTTTGGTTCTTGACACAGTGAAACAGATGATTTTGTCATTTTTAAACTGTATAGGAGTAGTTTAATTTGCAGTGGTCGGTGAATCAAAGCTCAGCCTGTCTTAAACATTCTGTATTATTAGGTAGCTGATGATACAATTTATCCTTCATTCTACTGCATTCCACTTGATACAACTTACAAGAGTAATTGTTGTTTTTCTCCATGTGCATCTATACTCCATAGTTACCAGTCTTTGAGGAAGCCTGTTTACTCCTTGGTATATAACATTGATGATTATGTCACTGTTGTGGTATTTTCATCCTAGAACAGTGCTTTTTGGAATTGTCTTAGTCATCTAGTGCTGCTATAACAGAAATACCACAAATGGATGGCTTTAACAAAGAGAAATTTATTCTCTCACAGTCTAGTAGGCTACAAGTCCAAATTCAGGGTGCTAGCACCAGGGGAAGGCTTTCTTTCTCTGTCAGCTCTGGAAGAAAGTTCTTGTCATCAGTCTTCCCCTGGACTAGGAGCTTCTCTGCTCAGCAATCTCTGGTGTAAAGGATGCACTCTGCTCTCAGTGAGTGCTTCTTTCTTGGTGGTATGAGTTCCCCAATTCTCTGCTTGCTTCTCTTTCCTTTTATCTCTTGTAAGATAAAAGGTGATGCAGGCCACACCCTAGGGAAACTCCCTTTACAGTGGATCAGGGATATGACCTTAGTAAGGGTGTTATACAATCCCATCCTAATCTTCTTTAACATAAAATTATAATCACAAAATGGAGGACCACCACACAACACTGGGAATCATGGCCCAGCCAAACTGATACACACATTTTCGGGGGGACATAATTCAATCTATGACAGGAATGGTGGTGTACATTACAGTCCACTTGAAAGTGGATTAATAAAATCTCTAACCTCCATACTCTAAAATATACACTGCTTACTTTTACAATTATTGTTGTAAAGTCATTGCCAGTGGCCCAGTTGAGATTCAGAATTCAATTTTTTAAACCTCTTATTCTCCTTTCTTTTGTTTGCTTTCCCTTAAGTCTGATATGATACTTTTTTGGTAATAAATCCATGCTGATTAGTCTTATCAATTCAGGAATAAAATTATAGTTTTTTTTTGTAGAGAGAACTTAGTGGTATTTTCTAATTCATCCATTTGGAAACAAATGGAATCTTTATTTTAATTGATTACTGTTTACATAAACATTTAATTCTACTGTCATATGTACCAGTAATAAGAAGTGTGAATTTTATCCTAAAAAAACTCTATCCTAAAAACTATTAAGAAGAATGGAGCTCTGGTGGCTCAGTAGTTAAGAGCTGGACTGCTAATCAAAAGGTCAGATGTTCGAATCCACCAGTCTCTCCTTGGAAACCCTATGGGGCAAAGGGTTAGGATTATTAAGGAGAATAGCATTGTCAGATTTGTATTTTCCAAAGAACCCCTTTGCAACAGAGTCAGATGGATGGAAGCATTGCAGAATCTAAATTAAGATGTAAAGTGAAGGGATAGGATGTTGTCAGGTCTTAGTTACTGAAATGATTTGTAACATTATTTGTTAATTTTGATTAGCTATCCTATATTTGTGGCTTGTCTACCCAAAAAGGAAATTTGTAACTTGAAAGCAAGAATTATGTCTCCTCTCCTTCTTTATTTTTTTTCCTACTTTGCTTTCTATCATCCTAGCAACTAACATCATGTCTTATGTAAATGCATATTTACTGATTTAATCAAGTATTGACACGTAATAGCTGTACGTGCGCATGACTCTGATGTTGATTTATATGTTTTCCTCACTTTTTAATTTCCATAATTATATAAAATAGTTTGGAAATTCAGTAGGGAATTTTTCTGTCAATCTCATGCATACGTCTTCTAATTGAGGGTTTCAAACAAGTCCCTTGCAGTACCCTGTAGGTTTTCTTTGAGCCTAGATATACACTGATAGTGTTTTATTTCCATCTGATTGGATTCTTGCACTTGGCTTTCAGCACCTGTCCATTTTGTTCTAAAGTAAATTCAACTTGAATTTTCAAATAAAATGTGGAAAGACACAAGATTCCAAAGATTTTCAACTGCAAGATTAAAGTAAAATAACATACACATTAATAACAAAAACAGAAGATAAAGTAATACCCTTCTGAGAGAATATTAAAGAGAAAAATTTGAACAGAACCTTGAAATCTAATCAGGAAGAAAGTGAGGGGAATAGCCATATACTTCTGAAAATAACTTTGGATCTACAAGATCTTTGAAGATTAAAGTATTAAAAAGACAAAAGCAACAAATTGAACAAATACCAGAAAAAGCCAAGAAATGTACACATAAATGAAACTCAAATAAAAATGAATCTGTGTGACTTCAAGAGAGACAAACTTGGTAATTATCCTGTCAGAGAGAAATTGGAGAAAAAGAAATTGTAGCACTAAAAAAAAATGAAGCTTAACCACTCAGTTACCCTATAAGGAAGAGTCACAAAGGAACAGTTTACCATCTCAATCAGAGTGGTATTGAGGTAAGATAAATGCAGTCATGAGCACCTCAAGAAACAGACCACAAAGCAAAATAACCTTGACAAGCTAGACCAGTCATTGTCCTTTATCATTACTGGGCTTGAGTTTCACAAATAAGAGGCAAGTGCCCAGCCCTGGAGGCTCAGCCATTCCTGGATGGGTGAGATTAATGGGGTAAGGCATCAACTCTTTAAGACTTTAGGTCACTTTTAGTGGTCTCTAAGTAACTGGGAGGAACCAGAATCAAAACCAAACCAGTTGCTGTCTAGTCGATTCCAACTCATAGCAACCTTATAGGATAGAGTAGAACTGCCCCATAGGGTTTCCAAGGAGTAGCTAGTGAATTCAAACTGCCAACCTTTTGGTTAGCAGCTAAGCTGTTAACCACTGTGCCACCAGAGTTCCACCAGAGTGCTTACTAAATCCCCCCTTCCCTATGGAACATGGACTGAGTCACTAGGGAGAATCAGCATCACAGGTTTGCAATCATATGTGCACACAGACACTACTAGGAACTCTTTTCCAATTTTCATTCTTTCATTTCATACACATTGCTGCATACTAACCATGTACCAGGTATTGTGCCAGCTGCTAAGGAAACAAGGCATGAAATACAGCCTCTCATCAGGAGTAGACAATATATTAGAAAGAATTGTTTGTTTACATTATGAACTCATACTTAAGCCTAGTGTCTTTAGAGAGACTTGGGGACTTGGGTAGAAACTGATATTGCAGAATATATTTTGAAATGGGCAAAAATATCTTTTAAGCATTTGGAAAAAATACTTTTGTATCAGTTAGAAATTATATTTGCATGTGTGTAACAGGAGAATCCAAAATAGCAGTGGCTTAAGCAAGAAAGAAGTTTATTTCTCTCTCATGTAAAATAAATTCAGAGGTAGGGAGTTCAAGACCAATATGCTAGACCTAGCATCATTGGGGATTTAAGGTCCTTTCTTTTTTGCTGTATCCATATAAGTGACTTTCTCAAGTCACTTGAGAAGGAGATCCACCTATCCTGTGTGTGATACAGACCAGAAGAAGGAGAAAAGGTAGAAGGAGCGGCCCTGAATCAGCTTTCTTTAATCTTCCTGAGATGCCTCAAAGTACTTCTCAACGGCCAAAATTTGTCCCATAGCCATGTTGAGTTGTAACAGAGATTGGAAGATGTGTTCTTTATTCAGCAGTTGCGGGGTTGGACCACAACGTGCCCAGTTAAAAATCAGATTCTCTTATAAAAGAGTAAGGAAAGAATGGATATAGGAGTAGACCACTGATAGCCTTTGCCACAACAATAGTTAGGCAAGCTGTTAACTTTATGGGACGTTTTTGAGTGATTCTGCTAGACAGAAGGAAGGATGAGTCAATTCACCAAATAGAGCTTTCATGGTATAGTTTTCTTTATAATGTTTGAAAGTCTAAGGTCATCTTTGCAGGTGGAAGAAAGGTGGCCCCCTTAAGTATTTTACTTTTAGCTTTGCAGGAGAGAAAGTATCATTAAATCTTTCCGTTGTCCTATATCCTTGACCTTTAAAGCCAGTGAAATAGTTGCCCTTCATCATACTTGATCAAAAGGAGTGATTGGCTCCACGTTCTAAAGGAATAGTCATGGCAGCAGTCATTTAGTACGTACTTACCATTGTGCTGAGAGCTTCACGTGGGTTATCTTCTTTATCCCTCAGCAAGACTGAGGCACATGGTATTATTTTCCCCATTTTACCAATGATACCAAGACTTGGAAAAGTTGTGACTTTTAGAAGGTCATATGGCTTAGCAGACTGTAGAGCTGAGCTTTAAACCTAGCTCTTCACCACTACATTCTTCATTCTGAAATTTACCAGTTAAGCGGTAGGCTGCTAGCTGCTGCCCAGGGCAGGGCGCCACCTACCCACTGGGAAATGGCCAGAAAGTCCTTATGATCAAAAGCCAGTAGGTCTAAAAATACCTATGTTGACATATTTTCACTCATCAGTGAAACTGAGATTCTTTTTATGAGAAATCTTTCTTGTGACTTGTAGCCTATTTGGGACTCAAAGAAGATTTATTATTATTATTTTGCTCATTTATTTTTATTTGTCTCTGTTTATTCAGTTCAGAAATTCTTTTTCTGATGTGTTAAGGATCATCATAGAACATCCTTGATGGAAAAAAAGCAAACCCTTAAGGTCATGTGAAGTTATCCCCAAAGTAGTCACCACCTTGGCTTTCTTAAGAGCAGAATGATCTTATCCACACGGTTTTGAATGTGAGCATCTGGTCCAAATAGAATTGGCTTTTTGTGGTTGTTGTTTGGTTTTTAAGACCTCTGTTGTACAGGTCGATGAACATGGAAAAAAGTAATTTAAGGCAGAAAGCAAATACGAGTGAGTTGCACTTACAAAGTAATACCACTTAGGCAAAATAAACTACATTTGTACACTCAAGTGGGAAAATGAGGACTATGAAAGCTGTTCTTTTTTTAAGCTTCTTCCTCTAGTTATGCACATGAACCTGAATAATTTCTGTAGGTAAAGAGAAAAATCACAGCTGTACTGACATTAGTGTTTTGACCCACCCCTGACACTACTTTACTGATTCCTACTGGTTTCATCCAGCCTGAATTCTTTTCATTTTGTGAAAAGATGTCAGTGCTGCCAGCTCTAGTTGTAAGAACACATAATTACACTAAACAGTAGAGTGTGGCATCAGAGGATATGATGATATCCGGGGCATGACTTCTGGACTGTCTCATTTCCTCTCTATCATACAACATAGCTTCCAAGTCAAACATCATTCTTAGGTCACAGAAGTATATTATTTCTCTCCCTTCTCCAGGCAAAACTCGCTTTGTTCTTCACGTTCAAACATAGTTTCCTATGAAAATCAGAAATCCTTGCAAGCAACCTTGGAAGAATTTATGAGAAAAGTAGTATAAGCAAAATATATTTGTTCATTTTGATTTTGTCATCTCTGTAGGAAGCACTTAAAATGTGATAAGCATAGTACCAATTGTTATGGTTTCATAAAAAATGTAAACCAGATTTTGCCAACCAAGCTACTTTCTTGGTTTATAGGAAGATGCTCTGTTATACTTAAATATATAAGCATCAATTATGAGAACAAAAAAAATGAATAAAAATGGGTCTCAGTGTATGATTAAACATCTGAGATGTACAGCTACTGAATATCTCACTAAATAAAAAGAGCAAACTATCAAGCCTTGTTAATGTGTATAGTTAGAGAAAACTTTCTTAGAGCAAGATGTGAGCTGGGCCTTATACAACACAGGTGGGAGAAGAAGGAAGGACTTCAAATAGAAGGAACAACTGAAAGAAATATAAAGAGATAAGGTAGGTTAAGCATAAAGCGTCCATGAGAGTAAGGAGACAAGAAAGGGGCAATTCTGGTAAGTGTTTGCACATATCAGTAAAAAATATGGAGTGCTTTAAAACAGCCTATTTTTGTCTTGACATTAAAAAATTACATGAATTCAAGGTAACTGCCCACTTACAAAGAATGCAGATACTAGATATTCAAATTTCAATTGTGTGATGCTCCAAAGAGTAAAAATTGCTTTAGAATAAAAAGTTGATTCCCATTCCCAAATTTATAATCTAGAAATCATTTTTAACTACTTATCAAGTGTGTTGGTGTAGTTTTTCTTTCTAATTTTTAAAGTATAAATCCATATTGTACACTGGCATAGTCTTTTTAGTTTGTCTGAAGAGGAATATTTGTAAAGCATATTTTGATGAGACAGAATTCCCGTAATACTTCAAGCAAAAAGGAACTGGTTATGAAAATATGTAAATTTTACCTTATCTAAGTATTCCTTTTCCTTCATTTTAACCTCTCAAGTGGAAAAATATAATTTCCAAAATCCATGAAAGGGTCATGCCCAAAACTGAGTTTATACCTCATTACACTTGAGATAATGCTGAAAGCTGGGTTCATGACTGAGGATCCAGATATGTTTACATGAATTTAGTCTTCATTGATACTGAATACAAAATACTTCAGTCACAGATACTTTGCTTTTTTGATTAGTATTTATATTTTATATGTTAAACAGATAAATGTTATCTCTTCTGAAAAGGACACTCTGAATTGATTTTAAACTTTGTCTTCTAATTCTGAAAAGTTTCTACTGTAAGAAGAGAATATTTATGGTTATGGTTTCTATATATGGAAAGATATTTATGAGCAGCTCACTATAAGAATTAATTTTTAAAGTGGTGCAATGCAATGCTAATCAAGAAAGTATCCCTCAATATAGTGCTTAACTTAAACTTTGACTTGTTAGTTGTCTCTTTGATCCTAAACTGTGCGGTTAGCCAAGGACCCTCTACCTACCCTATGCCTTGAAATATCAAAAAATTATCAATAAGTAGATGAGCTAGCATTAGACACACTACACAGAAATTAACAACTCATAACAGGTAATGTAACTAGTTAACTGCATGTTGGAGGAGGAATATATGTTATAGAGCTTTTTAGGGACACATCAATGTTTATACAAATACAGTGAGACAGACATAAAGTAAGGCTTATATAGGAGAGTTTTCAAATGGTGATGATGCACCCCAAACAAAACTGCATGTATATATATAGTATATATATAGTGCATATATAGTATATATAGAGGATATATGTAGTACATATAAAGCATATATATATAGTATATATAGACAGCATATATATAATTCTTTATTATACATATTTATTATATATATTAATTATTATCCTTTTATTATATATATTATCCTTTTTGGTACACATGACCTTACATGTAAAGACAGTGATTAGTTTGTAATTCTTTGATTAAACAGTGTGCTGATAATTTTTTAAGACGTGTCAGTACTGTATACTGCAGCTCATAATCACAATGATGCACAATAGTTTTTGCTGTTATAGCAGTCAAGTTAGGCTGTTGGTTGTTGTTGGGTGCAGTGGAGTCAATTTCGACTCATAATCAACCCCATATGACAGCATAGAACTGCCCCATAGGGTTTTCTAGGCTGTAATCTTGATGGGAGCAGATCTCCAGGTCTTTCTCTGTGGAGCTGTTGGGTGTGTCTGAACCGCCAACCTTTTGGTTAGAAGTCAAGTGCTTAACTGATGCGTCACCAGGGCTCCTTTCACGATAGGCTAGGCATTGTTAATGTAACAACAACAAAAACAAAATCTTAGCCACAAAGACATAACTTTAATTTTCAATAGATGAACTAGTAAAGAACACCTGCCTTGAGCATTATGCTCTTCTGAGATCTATTTATATGGGATCAAATTGACAACAGCAACTCAAATGTTCAGATAGGAACCTTAGAGGGCAATGAGTTTATGTTGATGAGGGAGGAACAATTCAGGAATGGTTGCCCAACTGGAAGATTGTAATCAATGTCACTGAATTGTACATGTAGAAACTTGAATTGGTGTATGTTTTTGCTGTGTATATTCTCAACAATGACAAAAAACAATTATTTTTTTAAAATTTCAGCAGATTAAAGGCTAAGTAGAATATGGGATTTAGAGTCAGAACCTAGATTAGAAGCATGAGCAAGTCTCTCAGCTTTTCTAAGCTTTGGTTTCCTTATCTGTAAAACAGAAACGATAAAATGTACCTCACCAGTTTATTGGAAATATCAGATGATACTATGTATGTGAAAGTGCTTCACAAATTACATATCGCTATAAAAACCATAGTTGTTATTTTCTAATTTTAATTTTAGCCTATTTTCTTTATAATTTTTGGCCTCTTTCCCTTTAAATTTTTTTTTAAATAAAAACCTGAACGTTTGAAGTCAGCATACTTAGGTCTGAATCCCAATTCCACCACATTAGTTAGGTGGCCTTGTTCAGATAATTTAAACCTGTTGCGTCGAGTTGATTCCAACTCGTGGCGACCCAGTGTGTACAGAGTAGAATGCCCCATATGGTTTCCAAGGCTGTAAATCTTTATAGAAGCAGACTGCCACATCTTTCTCCCATGGAGCAGCTGGTGGGTTCCAACTGCCAACCTTCGGTTAGCAGCCAAGCACTTAACCACTAACCTCTGTAAATCTCAGATTCCTCATCTGGAAAGGGGGGATAATAAAGCCTCCATCATAAAGTTGACATAAAGATTCAGTTAACACATATAAAATATTTAGCACAACCCTTTTCCTGGGTGGTGTAAACGGTTAACACACTCAGTTGCTAACTGAAAAGGTGGACATTCTAGTCCACCCAGAGGCACCACGGAAGAAAAATCTGGTGATCTACATCTAAAAAATCAGCCATTGAAAACCTTATGGAGCACAGACAGTTCTATTATCATGCCCATAGGATCACCATGAGTCATAATCAACTCGACACATGGAAAAACTTATCCTCCAAAAACCTCTTCATATCTAAAAATGCTAATTGACTTTGTTGGTCTATTTGCAAACTTCAAAATTCTAATCTCTTAAATATTACTTCTAGTATTTATTTCCTGTCCCTTCAATAATGAGTAATGCTTACTGTACAAGAGAAGATTAATTACTGTTTTTTGTTTGTTTTTTTCTGAAGGTGGCAGGTTGTACAACTAATGAAATTATGTTTGAGTGTCTATTACCGAATTGTCTTGCAAATCCTGATTTTACTCCCAAATTTAATCAAGATTAAAAATGTTATATATAAATATACATATTATACAAGGTCCCTGAGTAGCGCAAATAGTTTGCACTCTGCTAGTAATCGAAAGGTTGGCAGTTCAAACCCACCCAGCGGCACCACCAAAGAAAAGACCTGGTAATCAGCTTCCATGAAGATTACAGCCAAGAAAACACTATGGAGCATTTCTACTCTTTAACACACGGGATCACCATGAGCCTGAATCAACTCAGTAGCACAAAACAGCAACAATGTTATATATACATTTATTTACATATATATATGTTCATGTATAAGATGACTATACATGTCATCTTATACTTGCAGAGTTAGAATTGAGGTTTTTGTTTTTAACTGTTTGATCAAAGATTGATTTCGTGTAATCGGAAAACATTTATCCCTATTGAATTCAACAGGCTTGGTGATAGAGCCTCCTTCTTCTGCTTCCCTCTCCTTGAGAGCTTATTGTTGCACTTTCTTGAGATAAAATGGAAGAACCAACCCAAGAATTTATAAAAAGAATATTAATCAGTTACTAGAAATTGGAACCTAAAGTACCAGGAAATGTCAAAAACAAAAAGCACTTTGACCCATACTATTTAATAGTGCCTGAGAGCAAGAGCCTGTGATTGCTTTTAATGTGCCTCACTACTGTAAATTACTCTTTTTGTCTCTAACTCAGGAATCAGTTGTGTTCTTAGCCTCTAAGGAGAAGAAATCAGAAATATGACTGTATCATGGCCACTGATTAATCACTATGATGACCCCTAAATTTCCAGCTTAGCCTTTTCCAGAGGGTTATGTATGAATTTGATGTGACAGTCATGAATTGTGTCTTAGTCATCTAGTGCTGCTATAACAGAAATACCACAAGTGGATGGTTTTAATGAAGAGTTTATTTCCTCACAGTCAAAGTAGGCTAAAAGTCCAAATTCAGGGCGTCAGCTCCAGGGGAAGGCTTTTTCTCTCTGTTGGCCTTCTTCTCTTTGGTGTTTCCCCAGACTAGGAGCTTCTCTGCGCAGGGACCCAGGTCCAAAGGACGCGCTCTGCTCCCAGCACTGCTTTCTTGATGGTATGAGGTCCCCCTGGTCTCTCTGCTCACTTCTGTCTTTTATATCTCAAGAGATTGCCTCAGGACACAATCCAGTTTTGTAGATTGAGTCCTGCCTTACTAACACAACTGCCACCCATCCTCCCTCATTAACATCATAGAGGCAGGATTTACAACATATAGGAAAATCACACAGTACCAGGAATCATGGCCCAGCCAAACTGATACACACATTTTTGGGGGGACATAATTCAAACCATGACAAATTGTAAGAAATAGTTCTCAGCTGCAGTCAAGCCTCAGTCATATCTCATGGAATGAGATATGAGAAAGGAGATGTAACTTCTCTAATGGGACTGCAGAGAAAACTACCAAATCTGCTATAAATAGAAGTGGCATTCATTCATCTCCTTATTTATTCAACAGTTATTTATTGAGCACTTATGTACCAGGCAACATGGCAATCACTAAGAATAAAAAATGCACAAGACAAAAATCTCTGCCCTGAAAAGGTCATAGGGTAGTAAAAGAAGGCAAACACATCACAAACCTTTATAAAAATAGTGGGATGAGTGGTAATAATAGTAGATTTTTGTTGTCTTGTGACAGCATAGTGATGCATCTAATCCTGCTACAGTCAGGCAGTTTCTCAGAGGAGGTGATGCCGAATATGCTTCTTGAAGCAAATGTATAGGAAGAAGGTGAGAAGTAATAGTCCAGACAGAGGAAACCATATGAGCAAAGGCATGAGAGCATACCATTTACTGAATCTTGCAGGTTGTTTGGACTAGCTAGAGCCCACAGCACTGGTGGAGAAATAGCAAGAAGAGACTGACAAGAGAAGCAGGGGCTAGATCATGTCATAGTAAGGAGTTTGGTCTTCATCCTATAGGCAATGGAAAGCTATTTCACTATTTAAACAGGAGAGGCGTTTGATCAGGTTCGATTTAAAGTTGTGTAGAGAAAGGAGTGGAAAGAAGCAAGAGGGTTCCTTAGAAGACTATTGGAAGAGTTCAGGTAAGATGTCTTGTAATCAAAGGCAAAGATGAGAATAGAGAGTAGAGACACCATACGTACTTTGAGATAGAGTTGGTAAATTTGGTGCCTATTTAAGTGTGAGTGGTCTAATATCATACTCAGGTTTTAGTTTGAGAGACACAAAAAGAACAACAGGTTTGGCAGGGAAGCTAAAAATTGAGCTTCAGATGTGTTGAGTATGAGGTACTTATAAAACATCCAGATAATCAGCAACTGGAAATCTGGGTCTGGAGCTTAGGAAAAAGAGACAATCTGGAAGAACAGGTCATCGAGTCTCAGTGTATCATTGATAGTAACGGTCATGTAAAGGTTGATGTTTCCCAGCAAAAGTGTAAAGAGTAATGGAAGAATATTGTCAAGAACAGAACCAAAAGGAATATCTAATACTCCAAGACTAAGATTCAGAAGTCTGAGATATAAGAGAAACATAAGGAGAATAGTCTCAAGGAACACAAGGAATGAGAAAACTTTCAGAAAGAGGGAATATTCATCCAGAACAATAAGATTGGGACAGAAAAGTGTCCAAGAGTTAACAATTAGGAGATCATCGCAAACTCGGTGAGAGCAGCTTTAATTGAGTATTGAAGCATGACTTGCTTCATGAAATCAGTACCAATAGGCTGCCCACTTTTTAAATTAATTTCCAACCATTTACTAAGTCCTCCAGATTTTTTTGTTGTTCTTGTGAGCTCCTTACTTACACAGTCCAAGGGGGAGGAAGGAGTCATTTGACATCCACACTCTGGCAGGGAAAGAAGGCAGGTGTCCAGGAGTTCCCTTGGCAGTATAGATGTAGAAAGCTAGTCCTTTAGAGGCAGTGGCGTATCCAGAGTACTGCACCGGCCCTGGGTAGGTGGCATACTAAGCAGTTTCTATTAACCTGGTATAGCCCAGTGTACTTCCTCAAGCACACTAATGTGTTAATTAAAAGATTAACGGGTTGACTTGTATTTTTGAGCTGATATCGTAACGTTATCTAAAAGAGGAGTGTCAGATGTTTGGACGGGTGCAATTTCAGTGCTTGCCGTTAGGCGCCATTTTCCATAGATACGCCGCTGGCCATACTGGGTTACAGAAACTGCTCAGTGGCGCCGTCCGCCCAGGGTCAGTGCAATATCTACCATACCTGCCGTACCCCAGTTACGCCTCTGTAAAGGCGCTACAAGCAAAGTAGTGAGTTCACCCAATAGGGGCAGTTTTGTCTGGTAAATCAGATTCTAACTCACATGGTAACCAAGGTGGGGCAGGTCGGAGTAAGGAGGTGGGGTAGTAAAGAGTAGGGAAGGTTTAGAATAGCTAACGCCAGAAACAGAAGGAGATGCTTAACAGAAAGCCCCATTTATTGCACAAAATAGGCTGTTAAATTCATGCATAAGGAATGAATGAGTGAACACAATTAACTGCAGAGAATGAAAGTGGAGCTCTGGTTACAGATTATCCTAACACCTGAATTTGCCGCCATTGATTTTCTGAAATTAGAGCACACCAGAGACAGGCATTTTAAGACCAAACACTGTTCCTAATGCTCCATTTCATTGGGTTTAATGACACATACTTAAAAAACAAATGGACCATTTTCTAGAGGACTAAGTTCACACCAGACTTCACAGAAACTAAAAATGTTCTAAATTAACCCAAATCAATTTTTTTTAAGATTTTCATAGGAGAGAGAAAAGGGCAGATTCAGTTGAGACCCTGGGTGCCTTGTAAAACGTGTGGACAATTGATTGAATGAAAATAGGCCATCTTTTCTCTCCAGTAGACACTAAGCCACCCTTTTTTACTTTAATTGGAAACATTTTAGAGTTTTACGACCAGTTTTGTTCTAAATATGTGAATACTTACTTTTCCTCCTTCTTGAAGAGAAATGCCAGAGATTCAAAAGTTAAATCTTCCTCCCCTGCAACTAGCAAGAAAAGAACTGTTTGGTTCTAATTATAATTATTGTCTGGATTCTTTATTTTCCAGTTTCCCAGTAGAGTTTTCTAGTATGGCCTGCTTTCAGTTCTCCAGCAGTTGCATCCCGTACTAGAGCAGCCTAGTTGTCTATTGTATACTCTTCCCAAATGAAGTGTCAACAACAGAACAGTAATATGAATTCTGGGGGCACTTACTTACCACAAATTCTCCCTAAAATCTTAAAGTCTTTTTACTATGGAATTTTGCAGGCTGTGATTTAAAAGTGAGCCCTCTCTTTCTGTGGCTCTTCTGTATCAGCCTCAAGGAAATTGGCCCTTCCAGCTGGTGTTTCTTTCTAAAAGTGAGTTATCAAAATTACTAACCAGTGCAATTTTAGATGTAGACTGTTTGCAAATGGCAGCTTTAGCCTCTGGTAGTTTAAAAAGAAGGTTCATCTTAAAGTGCCCTTTGAAAATTAGTTTAGCATTCTTTTTATTTCATCCTAAAAATGCCTAATGAGATCTTCACCATAACTCAGCTCCACAAAAAATACTTCTGTATATGGGCAAAAACAGGTTGATGAACCTACAGTGATGCCTTGATTTATAAAGCTGTTGTGTTTTGATTCATTCAGTAAACACACGTATTGGGGATCCAGCCTCAACCCAGTGGAGACTGTTGGGCTCTGCGGAGAGAGTTCGCCCTGCCAACACCTTGATTTTCAATGCCTAGCCTCCATAACTGTGAGACAACAAGCCACCCAGTCCATGGTACTTCTTTACTTAAGCCCTAGAAAAACAATATACCAGTCAGTAAAGATATATTGTATATTCTGTGGTAGAAAGTGTGCACAGAGCAAAGAGGAGTGTGTCTCCATCAACTTCACTACACACTGATCTGTTTGAAATTTAAAATATTTTATATCAATAGGGAAAAATCCTATTTTAGTTAATTCATTCAGTCATTCCTTTTATAAAGCATTGTCCATTTGTAAACACCTTCTTTTTTTCCTTCCCAACTATATGGAGCTTACATTCTGTTGCAAGAAAAATAAAGTGAACAACAAACGCAGTAAATAAAAGCTCTATATGGGGACTGAGATTGGGTGTAGGAAGCAGCTGTAGTTTCAATTTAAAAAGGATGAGAAGGGTAGACTTCATCAGAAGGTGATATGTTTGATTGGCTTTGGTTTCTTGTTTTTTTATGCATGTCTTTCCACACATGTCTCACAGTGTTTTGTTTTGTTTTGTTTTTGTTTTATATTGTGCTTTAGGTGAAGGTTTACAGAGCAAATTTACACAAATTGTTTTGTGACTTTGGTTGCAATCCCCAGTAAATACCTTCTTAATTCATTACTTTTATAAGTTTTAAGTTTCTTAAGGTAGGACACTCCTATAATTTCTGCCTCTGAAATCAGTATGTAAGAGTGAATATATGTGAGATGTCACAGCTTTTTAGTGCGTTTTATATTGTTAAAGTTCGTTTGAATTTAGGGTTTCATTATATGGTATTTCTGTTTTTTTTTTTTTCTGTCATGTAGAAAAGATTCTGAGTGGGTTCTTAGAGGTCATATGCTCTTAGGATGGAGAAACTTGAAGTCCAAACTTTAGAACTCATCCAGGTGACATGATGAAAGGACTCAAAATGCCAATCTGCTTTGCATAAAAGTGCTTTAATCTGCGCTTCAGATAGTCTTATGGGCATTCGTTTTGTGCCACTGTGTTTGAATTCTCAGGTTTTTAGTAAACCTAACGTAAATTCATCAGATCATGTTCAAGAAAACCTTAAAGAGCGAATCATGAATAAAAACTAGTGAGCCCCTTCTAGAAGTTGTTCCATTTTCATAGTGCCATTTGTTAATGCCACAGTTGTGATACACGTCTCTGTAAACGATGAATTAGCAAATTCCCCAGGGTATTTAAAGTTTTGAGGTACCATCTAAATCAGAACGTTGTTATATTTGTGAGGATTTTGCCGTAAAATAATCTATATGTTGATTAAAAAAAAATTCCAGGTCAAGGATGAGGGAATTGTAAGAAATTTTGTCTTTCTTCCAGCAGCCCGAGATAAGGACCAGTAATATCAGTTCCCAGACAGTGGTCAGCTTCCTGGGGTGACAAGGAAATTGAAAACTTTGTAGTACTTGGCCTCTTTTTATTGAGTGAAAGCTGTGAGCTGGTATGGAGAGTCAGTGTGGCGTAGTAAAAAGACAGTTTTCATCCTTTTTAGACTTGAGCCAGCACATAGACAATGGCAGTATGTTCTGGGAGAGGTTTGAAAGTAAAAAGAAAAGAATGTAGCTAATGGGACAAGGTGTTGATGAAGATCAGAAGGAATGCAACTAAAAACACTGGTAGAGAGATGATCCTTAAACACCTCTTTACAGCACCTGAAGGAAAAGAAGTGAGGATAGGTATGGTTATAGATATGTTTGCTCATGTATGAGTTTAAAGCTGGGAACGTTTGTGCCTATTCCCTTCCATTTTCACTGTGAAGAAGGAGTTGGCAAGGCCATCTTCTAAGAGATTCATGGGGGAATAAGGATTAGGATTTAAGGGGAGTTATGAGTTTTTGTATTATCAGTTGTGGGAATGTGCAAAGTCATAGATTCAGGGCATGTAAAAATTTCCTAGCAGCAGTGAGGATCCCGGTGAGGTTGAATACTATGAATGTGCTGTTCTTTCAATATGCCTGGTTGTATTATTTCTCCACCAGTACTGCACAGCCTAAATGTAGAAAGGAAGAAGAAATAAGATTGGAAACATCTAAGCATGAAGGTTTGTAGGGTGGCTGTAATAGGACATAAATACACAGATGTCAGGACTCTGGTGAGCATAGTTAAAGGGATTTACCAAGAAGATTCCAGAAAAGGAAGCAAAGCCATGAAGCAAGTGAAGGGTCAGGAAGAAAGAAATGTTGAAGGTCTGTTGAAGTAGAGGAGCAGGTGTCAAAGGCATAAAGGAGACAGGGAGCTTGAGGGAAAGGAGTGAGAAATCGGCATATGGGATCTATATACATATAGATCAGGGGTCTGCAAACTTGTTCTGTTAAGGGCCATATAGTAAATATTTTTGGCTTTACAGGCCATATGGTTTCTGTTGCAACTATTTATCTTTGCTGTTGTAGCACAAAAGTAGCCATAGATAATAAACAAATAGGCATGGCTGTGTCTCAGTAAAACTGTTTACAAAAACAAGTGGCGAGTCAGATTTATCCCAAGGGCTGTAGTTTGCTAACCCCTGTTCTGCGTAAATGATGACAGTTTCCAGGAATTAGATGAAGTTAAGTGGAGGTGAAGACTATCAGAAACCAGGAGGTTAAGATACTTTAAGATTAGCATATTAGATATAAACCATCTAGAACCTGAAAGATAACTATAGAACACTCTGCCCAACAGCATTCTTCTCAAGTACACATGGAACATTCTCTAGGAGAGACCATGTGCTAGGCCATAAAACAAGACTCAATAAATTTAAAAGGACTGAAGTTATACAAAGTGTGTTCTCTGATCACAGTGGAGTGGAATCAGAAATCAGTCATCTGAAGCCAAACCCATTGCCATCAAGTCAATTCCGACTCATAACAACCCTAGAGGACAAATTAGAACTGCCCCATAAAGTTTCCAAGGCTGCCATGTCTTTCTCCCTCAGAGCAGCTGAGGTTCAAACAACTGACCTTTCCTTTAGCAACTGAGCATTTAACCACTGTGCTGCCAGGGCTCCTTAGGAAATTCACAAATATGTTGAAATTAAACAACAGACTCCAGAATAACTAATGGGTCAAAGAAGACATCACAAGGGAAATTAGAAAATACTTTGAGATAAATTAAAGTGAAGACACAACATATCAAAACTTATGAGATGCAGGGAACCCACAGTGCTTGGAGATTTATAGTTGTAAATGCTTACATTAAAAAAGAACGATCTCAAATCAATAATCTAGTCTTCTGTCTTAAGACACTGGTTGTGTAAGAAAAGGAAATTAAAAAATAAACCAAACCCGTTGCCTTCCTGTCAATTCCAACTCATATTGACCCCAAAGGACAGAGTAGAACTGCTCCATAGGGTTTCCAAGGAGCACCCAATGGATTCAAACTGCCGAGCTTTTGGTTAGCAGCCATAGCTCTTAACCACTATGCCACCAGGGTTTCCAAGAAAAGGAAGAAGGGACATTACTTTAAAAGGTCTGAGATAGCACAAGGAATTGGAATGGAATGCAAGCCCAGATAGAGAAGTTGGGTTTAGGTAAGAAGAACAGTTTCTCCTTGTAACTGAAGAGTAAAAAAAGTAGGATGGAGAGTTTATATGTCTGCCATTTGGAAGATAGCAAAGTTCCCATCTGCTGCCTTCTACTTTCTCTGTTAAGCTGGAGTTGAGATCATTTGCAGAGTGTAAAGGAAAGTGAAGCATGGGAGGTTTGAAGACAGTAAAGAGAATTGAGATAGACCTCATGTAGAGTGGTTAAAATAGTTCTGTGTAGAGTTAGCTAAAGAAAACTATTAAGAATTTCAGGCTTGTTGAAGGTCCTTTTGAGGCTGCTGATTATGACTTACAGAGGTACTAATGATCTGGCCTATGTGTGATTCTTTCAACTACATGTGGCTGTGTTGGCGAAGGCACAGGAAAGGCAAATGTTGCATTCATCTATTGTGGTTAGGTGCTGTTGAGTCAATTTCGATTCACAGCGACCCATGAGACAGAGTACAATTGCCCCATAGGGTTTTCTTGGTTGTAATCTTTATGGAAGTAGATTGCCAGTCTTTATCATGCGGAGCTGCTGAATGGGTTCGAACCACCAGCCTTTAGGTTCATTGCTGAATGCCCAACTGTTTGCACCAACAGGGCTCCTTAACATTCACATAGGGCTGGAATTTGATAGCTGGGTGGGATGGGAAGATAGAGGGGCAGGGAAATTTAGGATATTTAGATGATGGGCAGCATGGTCAATAAGCTGGATAAGGAGAGAACTAGAGAAAGGAAGCAGCTAATGAACAGAGAGCAAGTAGAAGAGTCAGTTAACTGGAGGCCATCAGGAGGTGTAATATACAAATAACTCCACCAGGGCAGGAAATCTGGTTGGTGGTTCGAACCCACCCAGAGGCTCCTCAGAACACAGGCCTGGCAGTCTGCCTCCAAAAGGTCATAGCCTTGAAAACCCTATGAAGCAGTTCTACTCTGCACACCTGGGGTCGCCCATAAGTTGGAATCAGCTTGATGGCAACTAATAACAACAACGTGTTCCAGTACGTAGACTAGTGCCTGACACACAGTAGGTGTAAATATGTGTATTTGTTGAATGAATGATTATGGAGTGTCTTTAATAAGCATGGTGGAAGAAGGAGAGATTGTAGTCAGAGTGGTATGCTTGAATGAGTGTGTAATGGAGGATGTGAAGCTGTTATGGATAGCGCCTCATATATCTCACACGAAGAGGGGGTGCACTCTCACTATTAGCCTTTGTCATTACGCTTTTTGACCTTTTATATGAACTACATATTTTCAGAGAAATAAAGTAGAAAGCCGTTTCTCTGCAAATAAGTGAGTTGCCCTTTCCCAAACACTTAGGATTGTTAAACTGGGACAACTAGGGTTGTTAGATTTGACCTCTTATAAGGCAGAATAAACAAAGAAAATAAACAAAATACTAGTAGAAATTCCTTTCCTTTCCAAATTAGTCTAGTCTAGTTTTCAAAGCCAGAAGCTCAGGGTATTTTTGTGCCTAATGCTTTAAATTGTTTTCTTTATTGTGCTTATCATAGGTGTAGGCAGTTTATATTTTATACATTGCCAAATCTCCTCTCTAAAGTATATTGACCTTTCAGTGCATTTTGAAAGTCCTCTTTTTTTGTTTTTGGTCCAGGTCTGAAGTCTTAGTCAAAAGTAAGAATGGCTGTTTGCCAAAGGAAAAGTGTGCAGGAGGAGGATGAAATGATAATAAATCTAATCTTTAAACAGTGCCAATGTTTTCACATTTAGCTAAATGAATCAAAGAGGTATTTTGATTTTGAGTAGTCAGAAGTACTGTCCTTTATGTCTTTTTCTGATGACTTGGCACTAGTTCTTACCCAGTTTTTCCCCCTGACACCCCATATTATAGTTACTTTTACAAAGTAGCTATTTCATATGTCTGTGCTGACTGATCTTTAAATATAAAATAAGCAGTTCTCTGAAATGCCCTTCCATCATTTGCCTGGTAAATGCCTTCTGTGATCTAGTTCCCATATCACCTCCGAAATTATTCCTAGCTCTTAAAGGAAGAATGAATAGGCCTCTGCCCTCAGGGTAGTTCATACCTACTTTATATAACATTGCCATTGTTTATTCATGTACCTGTTTCTCAGTCTTCCCTTTTATCTCCCAAGGAGCAGGGACTTTGACTTACTCATCTTAGTGTCTCTAGTGCCATGCATATGCCTACCGTATGTAAGATGTTCTAGCATTGTCTGACAAATGACTGTGTGACAGTGAGGATACTCATTCCACAAGCACACTATAGTCTTAGGTTGGGAAGCTCTGCTCTCCAAAGGTTTTAGCCTCTTTCAGATTTTCCTATAGTTAGGATACTGCTGTCATTTAAACAGTGATTAACTGGTATTGCTTTGTGCTCCAACCAGTCAGTACATGTAATTAACTTAGAGAAAGGTTAACCTTTTTTCTGTACCCATTTCTTTTAAATTAAGCATAATACATGATGGAAACTTAATGTATATTTGTTAAAAGTGCAGCTGTCCATCACGATGTCAACAATGACCATATTTGGGGGGTAGGAATTTTTGTTTTTTAACTTTTTTCTTTAGACATAATTTTTTAACTGTTTGAATTTTCTATTTCAGTATATATATTGGAAAAAACACTTTTTCCAATTTTTTAAATGCACAGTCCATGAAAGAGAAAATTAAGAGAAGTAAATGGTTTGGTTCAACTTGGAATGAGGCAGGGCTGAGTCAGGAAGGGCCAGCTCATACTTCGGTAGCAAGCAAACCCCAGTGGCTTAGGTCAGCAAAAATTTATCTGATGTAGGTCGACTGGGGCTCTTCTACCTCCAGGGTCTCAGATCCAAGCCTCCTCCGTCTCAACCTGGCTTCCAGGTATGCTGCAGCTAGGGCAGGGGGAGATGGAAGAGACCACCCAGCCGTCTTCTGCCATAGCACATATCTGTTACCATGGAAAAACTAGTCACATGGCCCCCATCTTAAAGCAAGTCAAGTGAAAAATGTAGGGAAGCACATGGAATAGAGTACATGGTGAGCAACAGTTGTCTCTGCTAAAATGATTGTAACTCTTTCTTCTCATTTTACAGTTACTGTAATGAATGTATGCTGGATCCTAACTGCGGTTTCTGCTATAAGATGAACAAATCAACTGTCATTGACTCCTCCTGTGTTCCAGTTAATAAAGCATCAACAAATGAGGCAGCCTGGGGCAGGTATGTCATTTCTTAGTTACCATAAGAATATACAATGAAATTTCAAAATGAGGCTTATTTTTAAGCTTGCAGAATGATCGCACTTATAATGGTTCTTTTAAATTGGTCTTTATAATGACATTACTTTGCAATATACGCTGGTGAATATGAGTTAAAATCATTGCAACTCTGTGGTTCTCAAACTCAGACTAGAAAGTAGGCCTAGACTTTAGGATATTCAGATTCTAGGCCCATCTCTGCTCTAATAAGCTGCAGTAGTTGGGGTTTTTAGTTTAGACAGGTATTTCCAGACATTGCCAAGGCAATTATTCTCACTGCATATTATTTAACTACAACAGTAATTTCCAAACTCAGTTTTGGATGATTGCAGCGTATCAACATTAAGTGAAAGGCAGAAAATTGTCAAGACAAAACGAATTAGTATCACTTTAAATTGTTTCATAGAGCTATATTTTTCCTAGAGTACTTTCCTGAAGTTCAGGAAAATTAAGCAAGTAAGGATACAAGTTGAGTATTCACTGGCATGTATCCAGTCTGGGAAGCTATAAACCTTCCTCATTTTGGCAGAACACTTTGGTTTGTAGTAGACATATAAATGAAACATTTATATAGAACAAATATTCCCCACATTTATGAACTAATATATCCATGGACACAGAAAATGTGTGAATGTTATTTAACATGTTTAACCTCTTTTATGTTTTAAATTTGATAAAAAGAATAATATACTGTCAACCTGTCTGTCTCATAATACTGGTAAAGGCAATGAAATCTGTAATAAAGTACTTGTATCTCCTAAGAGCTATAAAATATAATGTATCATTATTAATCATTATGCTACTGTCATTAATTTTATTAGAAAATTACTCGAAAGAAGTAGAAGTAAATTACATGGTAGTTGAGTAAATATCCAAACCACATTTTAAATACAGTAATTACAAAGAAGTATGTAAAAGAAATGCAATTATTATTTAAAACAAAAACTTGAAAGAGCATCTTTTAAAAGCACTGTTGTGTAATTTTCATTAGACAAGCTTCGTTAGTGAGTTAATTGATTAAAGATATTTCTGGATGTAACAGTTTACAGCTTTAAACCCTTAGGGTTCCCCCTCCCCCATAGGAAGACAAACTGAAAGTTACTAATATAGAATTATGACTATGCTATTAAGACTTTAACAGTAAAAGATGTATGTAGTTTCCTATATGTCACAGAATTAATTCAGAAACTTATTGGAAACATCTACTAATGGTGACGGGACCTATTAGGACCCTCATTAGAAGGTGTAGCGGTCATAGAGGCCTGAAAACAGTTTTGTTCCTACTTTCTGCAAATAACAAATTATACAAATTTTTAGTAGAAATATATATTACTTCCTTTATTTCAAAAATATTAATTTCACAACTTATTTTCACATTTTATTTATGTTTTTGTACCATATTCAATTAGTTATCTCTTGACTATGCACAGTATTACAGAAAAGTGAGGCACCGTTAATTCCTGGCTATGAAAAATGCAAAGAACTGGAAAAAAAGAAAAATACAAAGAACTTTTATGTTTGTAGAATGTTCTTAGAATAATCTCAAACTCTTGACCAAAAAAGGAAGCAAAACCCAGATTTTCTCACTCTTTTTCTCACTGTATTTTTCCTAGAGTACTTTCTTGAAGTTCGATGAAATTAAGCAAATAAGGATAAAAGTTGGGTAATTACAGGCATGTATCCAGTCTGGGAAGCTATAAACCTTCCTCATTTTGGCAGAACACATTGGTTTGTAGTGGACATGTAAATGAAACATTTATATAGAACAAATATTCCCCACATTTGTGAACTAATATTCATGTCCATGGACACAGAAGATGTGTGAATGTTATTTAGCATGTTTAACCCCTTTTATGTTTTAAATTCCCATAAAAATGATAATATGCTGTCAACCTATCTCATAATACAGGTAAAGGCAGTATTATGCCTAGCCCTGCCACTGCTGTTGGTTACCTCAGGTCTTTGCTAGAAAGAAAGCAAGAGGCAGAATATGTTCATCATAAAAAATGCCCTGAACAGATTTTTCATTTGTAGGTAAAATAGCATTTACTATACTTTGGTTTGTAGGTTGGTTGGTAGATTTTATATAGTTACCTAGAATGAAACTCTCAGGGCCAAATCTCCCATTACCTTGGATTCACATCTGAGATGTACTATTTATAGATAATGGTTGAGTATTGAGGCGATTCATATCCATGTATCCTGATCTCTAACTGTAGCTGTTTCCTGTGAAGACACCAAGTGATAGAGTGACACCATTCATAACGGAGATGGTGTGGTAATTTTATGAACTCGGAGTTGTCAATATAAAATATCTATCATCCATTCAGGTTTGGTTTGGAAACAGGAGGAAAAAAAAAACCTTCAGATTAATGGGTTGAGGAGGAAATCATAATGAAAAACATGATATTAAATTTAATAGCTGAAAGGATCCACTCAGAAGTTAGAACTAGAACACAGAGTAAGCATGTAGAGGAAGCAGACGATGGAAATTAAAAAGATAAGAGAGAAAAATAATGCAAAGCAAAGAAGTAGTAGAGAGGATCAAAAAAACAGGTTGATTCTTAGAGACCAGTAAAATAGAGAAATCTTTGCAATACTGGTCAAGGGAAGAGGGGGGCAGAGATAAACAATATTTGAAATGAAAAACAGCACATAACAACAGATAGTAAAGATTTTTAAAAACCAAAGATAGTGCTATGAACCATATTCTCCCCTGCACTTGAAAAAGATGCAATCAACAAGCCCTGTAGAGAAAAAAATGTAACTTTCCAGAACCAATCCAACACCTCTATGAAGAAAGTGTGATTTTTCTTCCCAGTTTACAGGTGAGGACAGTAATACTTAGAAGGCCTGAATGACTTTCTCCAAGTCAAAACGCTAGTAAATCCACTTCGTTTAGGGGAGTAGCAATTGTAAAGTAGTAGTATTCTGTACTAATTTTTCTTTTTCTCTTGAACTTGTCAGTAACACATTTTGTAGACTAGAATAAGCACTTCGTAACAGATAAGTAAATTAGAATACTTTCTTTACTGTTTATCTGTGCCTACCTCCTGGCTCCCCAGATATACACAGCCATAAATAATCTATTCTGGAACTTTAAAACTTCCTGACTATTTAAAAGTATTGCTAATGAAGGATGCTTGCTTAATGGGCTGATTCGGTATTTGTTTCCTATAATATAGCACTTTAGCTCTGTAATTAGGAGCACAGAAATAGCTAGATAGATTCCCTACTTGGCGGTTGATTGTTGTTCCACTGAGTGCTTGCTTTGCTGTATTCATTCAGCAAAGATGCTCTTCTCCGTCCTGCGCTGATACGGCCTGTCTTCCCACCATCTCAGCACTCCCCGACGCAGGGTTCTAGCCAAGCTGAACCCCTTGCCATCAGATACCCAGCTGACTCCCTTTCTCTGTGCCTTTCCCTCATGTTTGCTTCTGCCTAGATTTTACCCTGCTCCTTCTTCTTGATCTCTGCCTGAGTTCTAACTGTCATTTTTGCCCTAGACAGATGTCACTTTTTTTCTCTCCATCTCTCTGATTATCCCTGGAAAACAATGATTGTTATATCCTCTACACTCCTCTAGCACTCCCCCTTGTATAACTTACATGATAATTATACTGTCTTATAATTTGTGTTTAGATATCTCTCCTCTTCTAGAGTATATTGATTCCATGACTATATCCTCCACCATTGTAATGCCTTGGTGCCTTGTACATACCAGGTATGAGGTCAGTAATTGCTAAATGACAAATTGGGAAAGACTTCCATGAGAAGATATTAGGTTCTACTCCTTTCATTTTACAGTTAAATCTTCCACATGCATACTTATTTCTAGGAAAGGAAGCTTCTAAATAGAAAAATGATAATAGTGCAATTTTAATTAACATATAATGTTAATGTTTACCTGGCACTAATGAAAACATTGAAAAAATATTTTAAAATAAAACTTAACCATGTACCTCAGGTATGTTACTCTGAACTATATATTGCCTGTAGCCATTAAATTTTTTTTAATTATTATAAGAAATATTCAGCACGTTCCCTCGAAACATTCACTGATAATCCCAGAGAAACAGTAATCTATGAAAATAATATAACACCAAGTATATTATAAAACTATGCTAAGTAGCAAAAAAGGTTTTTTTCCCTTCATAAGTTTTTTTTTTTTAATTTTAAAGGTATATATCATTTGTGCATTTATAAAATTTCTTTTATCATTAACAAACACTATCAGTATCTTGATGTATGTGCAAGGTTGATATATTTTTATGAGTTATAAGTTATTAGAAATAAAAAACCCTCAAGCTATATTTTTAAATTAATAGCACTGTAATTCAGAATTAACTTTTGCCGTCATTGATTTTGTAGAGAAATAGAGTCTGATATAGAGTATTTTCATTTATTTTGTTTTTTTAAGGTACAGTTTTCTTTCTCCTTCTACTTGAATAGAAGTCATTATGCTTGCTTACACACTGTAAGATCTCTTTTACAGTTGCCATGGAATCGAATCTGACTCTTGGTTACTCCATGTGTGTCAGAGTAGAACTGTATTCCATAGGGTTTTCAGTGACTGATTTTTTCAGAAGTAGATCACCAGGCACTTTGTCCAAGATGCCTCTGGGGGGACTCTAGCCTTTCGGTTAGCAGGCTAGCACGTTAACCATTTGTACCACCCAGGGCCTCCTTAAGATCTGTAGCTGTGTATTCTGTGTTTGTAAGTTTCATCTATCTGCAAATAATTTCAGCAGTCACATGCCTCTGACCTATTATTTTTTAAGTCCAGAAACTTAGACTCTCTTGGATTTAGTGATTATCTATACCACAGATTTTGGTACTATTGATGTTACAAAGTATACAAGTCAGAAAAACAAAACATTTCTGTAAAATTAACCCCCCTTCTCCATATTAATTTATCCAAATTCTTAGTTGACATTTAATTATAATAATAATAATTAAGTACGTTTTAACACTTTCATCCAAGTTGCAATGTTCATAATGTATTTAGCTTCCCTTCATTTTAGGCCAACACATTGTTTCTAGGCAGCCACTATTCTTTGTCATTTTAAAAGTCATCTTCAGTTGCTACTTTTTTGAGAAATAATCTGTTATTTCTCACTAAAGACTTTAAGACTTTTCATGTAAGGATAAGGGCCAAAGTTTGAATTGCATGTGCTTGGTGAATATAAAATAGTGGTGGCAGGTCTTGGTTCATCAAATATTGGTGCAATTAAGCAACAGAAGATGTGGCGGAGCAGAGATGAAGTTTGGGGAGCTTGGACTTGTCAAAGCAGGGACAAAGGGTACAGAGAGAACAAGAGGAAGAAAAATGGGCAGCTAGAACTGATGGTGGAAATGAGAGTTTGGATCGCATCGTCAAAGAGCCTTAGGTAGGAATTTTAATGTGACTTTATAGATTCATTTTCATAGGAAGAAAAATTATACTCTGATTGAACTTTAATGATTTTAGATGAATGACTTTATGTGAAAATGGACTTGGTATCATTACATGACATTATATCACATAACCAACCCATTGCCTTCAGGTCGATTCTGACTCAGAGCAACCCTGTAGGACAGGGTAGAACTGCCCCACAGGGTTTCCAAGGAGCAGCTGGTGGATTCAAACTGCCGATCTTTTTGTTAGCAGCTGAGCTCTTAACCACACCAGGGCTCTGGAGGCATAGTGGTTAAGAGCTAAATAATCTGGGACATATACATAGGAACATTAACCCAAACATACTTTCCCATTTTTTTGAAGGAATGAATGCTTATTTTGCAAATACATAAAGAGAAGCATTTATCATGTGTACTGCTTAGGGCCAAGGATGTTTAGGAGAGAAGATACGTGACAAGTACATTATAGAATGCACAGATTTGGAATAAGTTTGAGAAATCAGCCTGGCCCTTAAGAACT
The DNA here is from genome assembly GCA_030035585.1 of Dugong dugon. Lineage (NCBI taxonomy): Eukaryota > Metazoa > Chordata > Mammalia > Sirenia > Dugongidae > Dugong > Dugong dugon. Next base: position 160,168,597 of record CM057465.1, read on the forward strand.
TCAATTAATGGAAGATTTAAGTGATAATAGTTTATGGAAAATTATGGGACACAGTATTTCAGATACAGGATATAGACTAAATATTTACTGAAGTATTGTTTCCACCTTGATTTTTTTTTTTTTTTTTTTAATAATTTGAATTGCCCCCTTCACAGTGATTTACTTCAACTTTCCATGGCAAACTGGTAGGAAAAAAATCTTCAAACTATAAAACGATATATAAATCATTAATTTGTTTTGTGAGCTTTTAAGATTCAAGAAAATATATCCTAAATTGTTCTTCATTATTCTTGCTTAGTATTTATTAGAAGGCTTAAAAACATGAGATTGTACATGCGATGTATGGACACCCCTTTACTAAAGCATTCAAGTCATCAAAGATTACAAAGCAATGGATGAAAATCCTGTTTCTCACATAAGTGCACGATTTTTGTTTTCTTTGGGGGGTGGGGGCAGGCCAGTTGACCAAGTTCTGTGATTGACAATGGAAAATCGTCTTATTTGATCAATATTGAGCTTTTGGGAAGTACTTGATTATGCAGATCTATTGATACTTTTTAATTATTTGACTTAAACAATCAAAACTCTGCCCAAAAGAAGCAAGGGATGAAGGAAAGGGGCAGGGCAAAGTTAAGTCAACATTTTATATTTCAATAATGTCTGAAACAGCTTTCTATATCTGTGCTTTCAAATCGTAGTTGATATCTGGCCGAGGCGTGTACAAAACTTATTATTCTACAATTATTCTGCCTTAAATCTCATCATTCAGTAATCATTAACTAAGAACTTTGCTTATTACCCAAGGTAAGATAGCAAAGTTTGCTGTTTGTCAAAATTTGAGGGAGAGCAATTAGACATGCATGGAAAAGAAATTCAAAGGCAATTATAAAGCAATGAAATGTCTCTGCCCTGGGTAATATCTTAGATGCTACTTTTAGTAACATCAGAGTTAAAACAAAGAACGTATTGTCCAGAGCATCCTCTTCCTTGTTAACTGAAATATTATTGTAAGTTCTTGACTGATTCATCAGATACTCTGTTTGATATCTTGGTAACAGCGAACGTATTTGCAAATAAATCGTGATTTATTATTAAAACTTTGCTCCTTAAAATAGAAATTAAGAAGGCATATAGAATTATTTAGTGTTTTTTAAGAGACAGACCGGAAAAACTGTTATTTTTGTTCAGTTGTTTTTATTTTTGACACAGATGTCAAATGTTCTAATTATCTGGTACTTTATTAAGGAGTATTGTTTGAGTATCTAACACAAGGTGAATAAAGCAATGGGTCTTTATTTTGCTATAGCGTTCAGTATTTTGTTGGAATTTTTTAATACTGCTGCACAGTTAATTCTAAGGATTTTTCTGTGATTATTTTCTGTCTTGTCCCACATGAAGAGTGAGGCAGGCTCTGGGATACCACAGTGTGTTACTCAGGCATAACCCAGAAGGGTGATCACACACCTGGGGGTGTCCACTGGGTCAGAGGAGCTGACCGAGAAAGCTCTGTGGCAGAGCAGGAATGAGGGAAATAAATTGGGAAGCAATAGCAGATAAAAAGAGCCCTGGTAGTGCAGTGGTTAAAGCGCTCGGCTGCTATCCAAAAGGTCGGCACTTAAAACCCACCAGCTGCTCCGTGGGAGAAAGATGCGGCAATCTCCTTCTGTAAAGATTTACAGCCTTGGAAACCCTACAGGGCAGTTCTGCTCTGTCCTGTAGGGTCACTATGAGTCAGAATTGACTCCATAGCAATATGTTTGGTGTTTTTTTTTGTCTTTTTTTTTAAAAAGAGGATAAAAGCTGGAAATCTAAAAAACCAAGCCCTTTGCTGTAAAGTCAATTTCAACTCCTGGCGACCCCATGTGTTTCAGAGTAGAACTGCACTCCATAGGGTTTTCATGTGTTATCTTGTAAGTGTTCAAATTGCAATTACAAAGCAGAGAAGAAACTGGAGAAATAGAATAAAAATAAAACAAGTCCAGGCAAGTTCAAAGAATGTGTATCTTAGAAGCCAAGTCAGTAAACAATCTTGAGAACATAGTCAACCTTCTCTGTGGTGGCTTCTCATTTGCAGATCTCTCTTTGCTGGGTAGGGAGCTTGCCCTTGAAGTATCAGAACTGCACCAAATGTATTGACTTTTTCTTAGAGATTTAGAACTCAGTATTTATATAAACTATAACCAAAACCAAACGCGTAGCCGTCAAGTCAATTCCACCTCATAGTGGCCCTATAGAATAGAGTAGAACTGCCCCATAGAGTTTCCAAGGAGTGGCTGGTGGATTCGAACTGCCGACCGTTTGGTTAGCAGCTGAGCTCTTTACCACTGCACCATCAGGACTCCAACATTAACTATAGATAGTTTCAAGATACGTTAAAAAATGCATAAACGCTGAAGATGAAATAGTATGTGTAGCATTAAATTTTATTATCTACTTGTACAAATAACTTGTTTATGAATATAGACGAAGGATACTGTATCCCTTTATTTCATTAAATACTTCATTAGTCATCTCTTGTTTTTCTCAACTGGCATCTATAAAGGTAGTGCAGCAGTTTCATTTCAGGCAAGACTGTTTTCTCCACTAAATGGGGATCTGATACAAAGTAAATATTGAAAACCTAAATGTATGTCAAAGGCAATAACCCACAACTGGAAGGTGGCATACTGTTCTTGTTGTGTGCCATCAAGTCAATTTCAACTCACAGCAACCCTATATGACAGAGTAGAACTCTGATGATTAAGATTGTGTGTCAGCTTGGCTGGACCGGTGTTTATATGTGATCACTCCCTGGACAGAATCTGCTGTGAGTAGCCAGTCGGCTGAAAGGGAGTTTCACTGGGGGTGTGGACTGCATCCAAACGTAAGCAGACGTTCTGGCTTTTTTGCTCACTCTGGATCCTACGGCTGCCTCCTGTTCGTCTGATCTCCGGTTCTTGAGACTTGAGCTATCAGCTTATCTAATGATCTTGGGATTCAGTCGATCTTCACAGCCTGTGAGTGGGAGCCCTGCTCTCGGGCCCGCCGATCTTGGGTTCGCCAGCCCCTGCGGCTACGTGAATCAAGAGAAGCCTCTGTTCTCATCCACGAACTTGGGGCATTCCAGTCTCTACAATCACATGAGCCCTTTCCTTGATATAAATCTCTCTATATATATATTTATATGCTTTACTGGTTCTGCCTCTCTAGAAAAACCAGCCTAAGACAAAAACTATCCCATAGGGTTTCTCAGGCTGTGATCTTTGTGGGAGCAGATCACGGGTCTTTTCTCCCGAAGAGCCACTGTGGGTTCAAACCACTGACCTTTCAGTTAGCAGCTCAGCTGCTTAACCATTGTGCAACCAGAGCATAGCCCACCCTAAGTTGAAACAGGGACAAAGGATAGAGCTGATTATTGTGTGGATTTACCTAAGACTTGCAGCTGCGGTATAACCTTGACTGATAACCTCCTCCATCTCACTCCCATACACACATACATCACCCCCAAAAAGATCAACATACAGCTAGTTGTGAGGCATTCCGATTCTTCAAAAAGAGACTTCCTACTCATTGCAAATTTGTTCTGAGTACTCCTGAGATGTTCAAAGAAGTTTAGGTCAATACTTTCCCAATACCATTCACTCTTGTATCTTCTACCTCAAAAGATTGGATGAGATGTTCGGTGTATGCTGCTGTTATGAAAACAGAAGGATAAAGTCACTCACAGCCTACATATTCTTTTATTATTGTTTTCCTCAAGGCGTTTGTGGTCCCTTGACATTCTGAAATTGGGAATGACCCAACCCACACTGGAATAATAATATACTTGCTCAATAAAAGGAAACGTTCAAGCATACCTAGTGTGTTGGATATTAAAAACAAGTTCAAAGTATCTGATCCTCCAAGAATTTTTTTATTAAATTCTTTTCAAGTTCTCAAAGATGGTAATGTTTAGAATTCTTCTGAATTCAGTACAGCATTGCCGTTCACCAGCTTATCCCCAAGAGCTAAGGAGAATGAAGGCAGAAGCTAGAGGCTGTGGCAGCGTAGCCCAAAGAGACCCATGAAAGGACAGGATTGTTTGCTTGTTTGTGTTTTAATGTAGTGTTTTAACTTTAAAGTTTGTGTAAGTTTTCTTTTATACTCCAAAATATAACTGTGTTCAGTTTAATATTATAATATTTTTCTTTACTTATCCATTGATTTTTCTGGACACCCTCAACCTACCACTTCTCATCCTTCACCCCATCAGTGAGAAAAGGAAAACTTTTGTTCCTGGAAAATGTGCTATTTTATTCTGTGGAACATCAGTACATATGCTAATTTGAGAAGCTTGACAAAAAAAGCCAGAAACAAACCCCCAATTAACAAAAATGTAAAGAGAAGTAGGCAAATTCTAGTGAAACACTTTCAGACTCAATTCACTCTCAGTATAGGACACATTATATGCCTCATGATTTAAATATACAATTAGGATTTTACCAATGCTGTAGCATCTACAGAATAGCTGATTGAATAAGTATTGAACATCTAATTGGATTTCTTGAACAAAAAGTATGTTCAGAAAAGAAGGGAAAATATTTCAGGAATCTCTGGCTTCATAATACCACTAACATACTCTGAAACATTAACAGATTACTACCCCAGTTTCTTAGTTATATTTATTTGACATTTAGCTCTCTTTTACAGTGTGTTAGACTGTGATATAACTTAATAACTAAAATAGCAGTCAATTATTTTTCCCAAACTGGAAGTGTAAGAAGCTATTTCATTGTATCTAGAATATGTTAAGATACCTTTCAGCTGTTACTCCAAAATACTCTATTCTTTCCCTCATGCACTTAAGTAGACTTGTTCTCTGGTACTTTGTATATAACCTATAATCATTTTCTTAGGTTGCGGTTTGGTTATTTGTATACCTGTCCACCTCTGTCCCCAAGCTGGAAAGTTTTTAAGGGCAAAGATGGAATAGTATTCCTCTCTCTGCCTGGCACTGTGCTTGGCAGATAGAACTTTCTCAGTACATGTGAATATTATTGGAATCACAGTAATAGGGAGAAAAAAAGAATGCTCCAACCCACCAGTTCTCTAGATGTTTTGACAAAGTATCTGACATTTTTGTTTTTCTGCATGACTTTGTATCATATGAAGAAGGACAGATGTTTTTTAGGATATTGTAGTGGAAGTGGCAGTAGTTAATGATAAAGGCCAGACCATCACAGTTCCAGTATAGCTTTAAGTATTCTCTGCCTTACCGTGTTTCTTCTTCTACTATTTCTGACTCATAGTTGGGCATATGGGATTCAGGAAGTTTCTTTCAAAAAGTCTAAAGTCAATGGGCAGCTAAGCTCTGATATAACAGAAAGAGCACTACCTGGAGTCAGAGACTCTGATTTTCATCTAGACTCAGTAACTCACCAGTGTATGGCCTTGAGTAGCTCATTTTACCTCTCTGATCCTGAGTTTACTGATCTTTAAAATGGAAAGAAATAACACTAGATACATGGCTTACCATGTAATATCGTTGAGAAATTCAAAAGGAAAAATATGTGAAAGGATTATGTGCACTCAATTTTAAAAATATATAAATAGACCTACTTGTAAATCTCATTTCTACAATCTATTATATCTTCCTGTCTTAACTTAAGCAGACTAGAATCACATATCCATCTGGAAAATGTGAAATTAAAAATTTCTTTGTCGAGCATGCACATATTTTGGGACAAAAGAAGAGTTCATTTTTCCTTTATTAAAAAAAAAAAAGCATTCCTAAGCTTGTAAGAATTTGCATCTATTCGTTTTCATTAAATTGTATAGAGTTATAACAGTGCTTAGTATTATCAAAATTTTTATTAGATTTCTTTAAAATGAGTCAGTATGTTACTTGATTAATAAAGATCAGTTCAAGCCATCATGTATTTTTAAGGGAAAAGGTATTTTCACTTTATCCTCTATTTGGAAAAAGTTTAGGCTGCTAAAAAAAAAAAAAAGTAAAATGAGGAAACTATGAATAATTCATTAAGTGTCTTTGATGAACTTGTTCTCATAAACAGTTACACTTGCTGTCTACATCTGTAGCTCGTTTCCTTGGGAGGCAAAGCAATGACGTTAAATCTCCAACAGTACAATCTATGTCAGAATGGTTGATTAATTTTTTGAAGTCTTGTCCCCAGTCTTCACATTTCAAGTTAATTTAACTCTTAATTGTTGCAAAGAAGTAAACAACAGAATTCAGGCAAAATTTAAAAGAATGTTCATGAGCATTTTTCCTCCTCTCAGAAGATGTGATTTGGCCTTACAGAATTTGGCAATATAATATAGATAAAACAGTAGGAAATTACTCATATTGGAAATTGTCCAAAATTAAAGCTTTCAAAATACAGAGTTATCCAAGCTGGGAAAGGTGGAATTAAAAATTTCTTTCTTGAGCATGCAATTATTTTAGGACAAAATAAGAGTTAATTTTTCCTTTAAAAAGTATTCTTAAGCTTGTAAGAATTTTCATCTGTTTATTTGCATTCAATCTTATGACTATATAGGCTTCAGAGAAATTTCCAAGAATTACATTGTTCAATTAAAAATGGAAACTCCATTTGAAAATGTAGGAGTTTTGTTTAATTAATATTCCAAATTAGACATTTTTAATTATTATTTTAAATTTAAATCAAAAGTAAGTCACGTTGGATTCAGGCAAGGTAGTGACATCAGTAGTATTTTTAAATTTCTCTGCGTCTTGTTTATTCCCCACCACCCCAGTAAAAACAAACAAGTGCAATGATAAGACCTTATTTGAATCTTGATTCAAACAAACTATGACAAAATCTTTTTAAAAGACAGTTAAGGAAATCTGAACAGTGGCTGGCTATTTAATGTTATTAAGAAATTATTGTTAATATTTTAGATGTGATAATCACATTGTGGTTATATTTTCTTCAGTTTTCTTAGAGATACATACTAAAATGTTACAGAAGAAATAATTTGATGTCTGGAATTTACCTCAGAATAATTCAAGAGAGGTGGCACTAAGTGGGAGTTTAGATGAAACAAGATTAGCTACGTATTTATAGTTGTTGAAGGTTTATTATGGCTACATCAGGTTAATTATACTATTGTCCTTACTTTTTAATATATTTGAAAGTGTTTTTAATTAAAAAATTTAAAGGTTACATCAAAATAAACACTGATCTAGATCAACAACTAAAAATTAAAACCATAAATTATGAAGAAGCAAATAGTGGAGGTAAAATGGAATACTAAAAAAAAGGAGGAGTAACAAAGGTCAAGCAGGATAAATATAAAAGAAACACAGTATATTTAAACTCAACTATACTGATAAATTACATTAAATGCAAATGGTATAAAATGCCAAATAAAAGTCAGAAGTTGTCAGACTGGATAGAAAAAGTAAGACCCAACTATTCGCTATCTAGAAGAAAAAGAGAAAATACTTTAAAAACATATGGGTTAGCAGTAAAAAATGGAAACAAACTCATATTGCAGATAGTAATCATATCAAAGCTGAAGTGGCTCTGTTGATATTAGACAAAGAAGTCTTCAGAATAAGGAATATTGTCATACATAAGGAGGACCATTACATAATAAAAAAGAAGTCAAGTATCAAGCAGACATAACAGTCTTAAATATATATTCATCTAATAACAGAGCTTCAAAATACACAATGCAAAAACTGAATCCACAAATATAATTGGAAACTGTATCACTACTCTCTGAGTAAGTGATAAAACAAAAGACAAAAATAGTAAACACAGAGAAGACTCGAACAACACTGTCAACCAACTGGACCTAATTGACATTTAGAGAACACTCCACTCAACAATGACAGAATACTTACTATTTTCAAATGCACATGGAATATTACCAAGATCTACATTACTTTGGACTTTAAAATACATATCAACAAATTTTAAACAATTGAATTCATAAAAAGTACGTTCTCTGACCACAGTAAAATTAAATTAGAAATCAATAGCAAAGTTTTATTTCTTTAAAAATTCCCAAATATTTGGAAATTAAACAACATACTTCCAAATCACCCACGCTTTAAAGAAGAAATCACAAAGTAAATTAGAAAATATTTTGGACCCAATGAAAATGAAAATGTAACATATCAAAAATGTTAGGATGCAGCTTAAGCAGTGCTTAGAGGTGAATTTATAGCTTTAAATAGTTATGTTAGAAAATAAGAAAGATCAAACTCAGTGATCTAAACTTCCAGTTATGAAGCTAGAAAAATGAAGGGTAGATAAAACTTGAAGTAGAAGAAAAGAAATAATAAAAAGTAGAAATCACTAAAATAGAAAATGGGAAAGCAATAGACAAAATCAATGAAAGCCAAAGGTGGTTTTTTAAGAGATCAGTAAAACTGATTAAGCTCTAGCTAAACTCATCAAGGAGAAAGAAAAGGGGAGAAACCCAGATCACCACTATTAAAATTAAAACACAGGCCTTAGATGAAATGGTCAAAGTCTCTAAGATAGAAATTTTCATAATTGACAGAAAAAATAGAAAAGCTAATTAACTTATATCTACTTTAAAAATCAAATATGTAATTTAAAATCTCCCCAAAAATAAAACTCCAGACCCAAACAGCTTTATTGGTAAATGATACAAGTATTTAGGGAAGCAATAACACCAATCTTACATAAACTCTTTCAGAAAATAGGAGGGGGAGAGGGGATGTAGAACTTCCCAACTCATTCTATGAGGATTATATCATCCTGGTACCAAACACATATAAAAAGTACAATAAAGAAGAACTGTGGACCAACATCCCAATATCCCTCATGAATATAGACACAGAAATTCTCAACATTATTAGAAAATTGAATCCAGCAATATAAAACAGTATAAGATTGGTAACATTTATAATCAGTTGGTGTGTTCATCATATTAATAGAATAAAGGAGAAAACCTGAATGATCATCTCATTAAATACAGAAAAAAACAATCCTGAGAGTTAAGAGACTAAAAAGCCAAACCACACACTGGAAGTAAATATTCGTGATACATATATCTGACAAAGGATTTGTATGAATAAAGAAATCTTTCCAAAAAAATAAGAAGACAACTCAACCAAAAAAAAAAAAAAAAAGTCAAAAGATTGAATAGACACTTAACAAAAACAGATGGCAAATAAGCACATAAAAATATGTTCAACATCATTAATCATCAGAGAAATGCACATTAAATTCAGTGATATACCATGGCATACCCACTAAAATAAACCCAAACCAAACCCGTTGCCATCAAGTCAATTTCAACTCATAGTAACCCTATAGGACTGAGCAGAACTGCCCCATAGGGTTTCCAAGGAGCAGCTGATGGATTCAAACTGCTGACCTTTTGGTTAGCAGCTAAACTCTAAACCACTGGGCCAGCAGGGCTCTGGTATACCCACTAGAATGCCTAAATGAAAAAGACTGAAAATACTAAATGTTGGCAAGTATGTGAAGCATCATGCTGGTGGGAATATAAATTGGTATAAACACTGAAAATCAGTTTAGAAGTTCCTTATAAAGTTAATCATGCATTTTCCATACAACCCAGTAATTCATCTACTATATATTTACTCGAGTGAAATAAAACATTTGTCCATACAAAGATTTTTACACTATTTTGCGTACAGTTTTGCTCATAATAGACAAAACTGGAAACTACCCAAATGTTATATCAATAGGTGGCTAGAGAAACAAATCATGATAAGCCCATATTATGCAATACTACCTGGTAAAAGGAATGAACTAGTGATAGGTTCAGTAACATAGTTGAATTTTAAAAACATTATGCTGGGCAAAAGAAGCCAGACACAAAACAGTATATACTGTATTGTTCTCTTTATATGAAATTCTAGAAAAGCAAAGTTAATCTGTAGAGACCAATAGCAAAACAATGATTAATTAGGGCTAGGGATGAAGGAACCTTTTGGTGTTATGGAAATGTTTGATATCTTATTTGTTTTGGTGGTTACATGGGTCTATATATATGTCAAAACTCACTGAACTATATACACTTAAAATGGATGTACTTTAAATGTATTTTATATCAATAGCACTGATTAAAATGCTGAATTACTTGTCTTCTAAGAATTACCCATAACATACAAAGTTATATTTTTGTAGCTATTTTCAGAGGAAGAATAATTCTTTCTTTTAGCAAGTAGCACTTGCTGAAGCCATTAACAGTTACAGGGAAGATTTTCCTGACACTGTTATTAAAAGTCAAATTCCAAAAAGCTTCCTCAGTTTACCTTTGAAAATGAAAAGGTAGTTAAGCCGATTTATTTATCAAGTTTTCTAGCTACTCTTTACTTTTTTCTAGTTAAACTTTTCATTGTGAGAAATAGTAGATTCATATGCAGTTTTAAGAAATAATACAAAGAGTCCATGTACTCTTCACCCAATTTTCCTCAATGATAACATCTTACAAAACTATAATACAATATCACAAGTAGTATATTGACATTGATATAATCCCCTGATCTTGTTAGGATTTCCCCCAGTTTAACTTATCCTCGTGTGTGTGTGTTGTAAGTAATGCTATCACGTATGCAGGTTTATGAAACCACCACCACAGTTAAGATGCAGAACACTTCCATCACCACAAGAATCCCTGGTGTTGCTTTTTTATAACCACATGCACCTCTCTCCCATTCCCCTTCCCCCAGCTTCTCCACCGCTATTATTAATCCCTGACAACCATTAATATGGTATCAATACTTTTCTCATGTCAAAAATGTTATAGAAATAGACTCATGCAATATGTAACCTTTGGGGATTGGCTTTATTCACTCAGCATAATTCTGTAGAGAGTCATCAAAGTTGTTGCATATATCAATAGTTTATTCCTATTACTGAGTGTTATTCCATGTTATGGATGTACCACAGTCTAACCATTTACCCATAGGACAACATCTTGTTGTTTCCAATTTTCACTTATAAAAAATTATTTTCAATGACCAAGCAATTCCACTCCTAGATATATACCCATAAGACTTAAAAGTAGAGACTCAAATGGACACTTGTAAACCAATGTTCATTGTGGCACTATTCACAATAGCCAAAGGTGGAAACAACCTAAATGCCCATTAACAGATGAGTGGATAAACAAAATGTAGAACATACATACAACGTAATGCTACTCAGCCATTAGGAGGAATGAAGTCTTGATATATGCTGCGGTATGGAGGAGCTTGAAGATATGCTGAGTGGAAATAAGCCAATCACAAAAGGACAAATATTGTATGACCTAACTTATTTAAAAAGACAAGAAACGGTAAATATATAGAGACCAAAGGGGGGTTAATGGTGATGGAAAAATCACATTTATTAAGGGTATTGCGCAGCTGATTATTGTAATTGCTGTCAATTAGTTGTGCACCCATAAAAAGTTGAATTGACAAAGGCTGTGTGATATATTTACAATGACAAAAAGCAAAGAGTAGCTGCTGAGGCTGCTTATGTACAACCAAACACCTCATGGGATTTGGTCCCTTGGTTTGGAGATTTAAGGCGATAATTTCATGGGACATCCCAGTTAATTCACCTAATAACATGTTTAGTGCTTCTGTTCCACCTCCTAGTTCATTGTGTAGTGCCTGGGGTCTTAAAATCTTGCAAGCAGCCAGCCAGGGCACAACAGTTGGTCTGTATTCACCTGGAGCAACAGAAGAAGAGTCAAGAATAGAAGGAGGATATGAAATGTGTGGGTAATTGCCTCTGTGAATAGCACCTCCTTTGCTGTGAGACCAGAAGAACTGGATAGTGCCCAGCTACCATTACTGAACGTTTTGATCAAGATTCCATAGAAGAATCCTGATCAGAAAGGGAAAAATGTTAAGAAAATATTCTGCATCCTACTTCGGTGAGTGGCGTCTGGGGTCTTAAAACCTTGCAAGTGGCCATCCAAGATGCATCAATTGGTCCCAACCACCCAGAGTAAAGGAGAACGAAGAAGACCAAAGACACAAGGAAAGTATTAGCCCAAGAGACAGAAAGGGCCACATAAACCAGAGACTTCATCAGCCTGAGACCAGAAGAACTAGATGGTGCCCAGCTACCACCAATGAATGTCCTGACAGGTAATACAACAGAGAGTCCCTGATGGAGCAGCAGAAAGATGGGGTGCAGAACTCAAATTCTGGTAAGAAGACCAGACTTAATGGTCTGACTGAGACTGGAGGTACCCTGGAAAGCATGGCCCCTGGAATCTCAGCCCAGAACTAAAATAATTTCTGAGGCCAACTCTTCAGACAGGGATTGGACTGGACTGTGGAACATAAAGTGATACTCGTGAAGAGTGTGCCTCTTAGTTAGGTAGATACAAGAGACCAAAGGGGCAGCTTCTGTCCAGAGGTGAGATGGGAAGGCAGAGAGGGTTAGGAGCTGGTTGAATGGGGAATCAATCAGGGGCAGAAAGGAGGAGTGTGCTGTCACAGAATGGGGTGAGCAATTAGGGTCACATAACAATGTATGTATAAAATTTTGTATGGGAGAGTAAGTTGAAATGTAAACTTCATTTAACTACAATAATTTAAAAAAAAAATAGCCCTGGTGGCACAGTTGTTAAGCGCTCCACTGGTAACCAAAAGGTCAGTGGTTTGAATACACAGCTGCTCCGCCTGTGGGAGAAAGATGTGGCAGTCTGCTTCTGAAAAGATTTACAGCCTTGGAAACCCTATTGGGCAGTTCTACTCTGTCCTTCAGTGTCTCTGTGAGTTGGAATCGACTTGATGGCAATGGTTTTTTTTATTTTTATGTACATATGGTAATGTATTTTAAACCTTAATCAAATATGCAAGTTCAAACCATGAAGTATGACAATAAAACTGTTTCCTGCCTGGAAAAAAAAAAGAAAAGAAAGAGAAAAATACAGAACAGATTTTAAAATTCTCATGGACTCTAGACTTTCTAGAGCCATGGAGGGTGGGTGAACCCTTGAAACTAGTGCCCTGAGATAATCTTTAAACCTTAAACCAAAACTATCTCCTGAAGTCATCTTAAAAATGAACAGTAGTTTAGTTTAACTAGTAAAAAAAAAAAAAAAAAAAAGTCTGCCTTGAGCATTATGCTCTTTTAAGAACTATATGGAATCAAATTGACAACAGCAACTTGAAAGATTATATAGGAACCTTAGAGGGCAGTGAATTTATGTTAATGCAAGAGGAACAACTCAGAAAAGGAGGGTGAGAATGGTTGCACAACACAAAGAATGTAATCAGTGTCACTAAATGGTACATGTAGAAACTGTTGAACTGGTGTATGTTTTGCTGTGTATATTCTCAACAACAACAAAAATAAAATTTAGAAAAAAATTGTTTTCAGATATCTTGATCCCATTATTACATGAAAAAGTTATAACTACTAAATTGTGTTTCCCAGAGTGTAATTTAAGGACTTTGGACAATTGTAATATATTAAGATATTAGCTTTTTATCTACCTTCTAAAGTACATTATGATGTTTTTCTTGAGTCTGTTTAATTGCAAGGAGGTTTGTTTGTTTCTGTCTTTTTAAGTACAGTAAGGTTTTATTTATGTTGCACCTCAGTCTATCTTGGATTAGATTTTATAACAACTCAGTACATGGATACCTTGAAATTCACTTTTAATAGTAAATAGAATGAGAAGCCAAGGTGGCTCCTAATTGGACCCTAGGGAGAAATGTATCTAGTAGAATTTAGGAGAAAAGTTGGCCTGTTCCGGGGGTAGAATGTCATTTTCTCCTGTCATTGGAAGAGAGTGATTCATTAGGCATCTAGAGTCAGTCAGATGTTCCTCTTAAGAATACCACCTTACAATACTACTCAGCCTACAGAAGAAATGAAGTTTTGATACATGCTACAGTATGAATGGAACTGAAAAAAGACATCATGCTGAGTGAAATAAGTCAATCACAAAAGGACAAATATTGTATAACCTCATTTATATAAAATGAAAAGACAAGAAAAAAAAAGAATACCTTACATTTGTTGGGCAAAGGTTTGGGTTCTGACATATCCTTCATTTCCTTCTCAAATAGATCGATTTTGGTCAGATCTTTCGGCTTCAGACATTCCAGGCAAGATCAAGGGAGAACACTCAGGAATATGAACTTGTTAGTTTGTGGAATCAAGTTCTCAAAGCCTTTGTGAAACTGTTTTATACATGATATGGTTATGATAATTTTAAATAATCTGTTGTACTGTAGCTAAAATTTTGTCACTGTTAGTTTTTTCAGACAGCAATCAATATCACAAAGAAGGCTGTAAAAATTGCAGGAAAGCCACCATTGCTAAGGAAAGTTTTAATGACTAAACCAAGCATTAATTGTCTCTTGCTGTTAGGTCCAATTACCTGTGAAAGTAGGCGAATCCTGCCCACAGGTTTCTGCTCTCTGCCTATGCTTCCAAGATATCCATTCAGCTGTCTTTCCTTTTTCTGTTCAGCAAACAAAAATGGAGTCAAGGCTGGGTAACTTGTCTTTCTTATTTGTGTAAAACCTTGACTCTGACTTGCCCGCTCAGATCTTGCTTCCTTGGTGCCTAAATTACCGAGGAGGTGCCGCTCCCATTCCCTTCTTTCCCTCTGCTTTTTTAATGAACAGGTTATTTATACATTTATGCTGAATGGATTTTTTAAAGAAAGTTCTCAGCAATATTTACATCTTCTTCTCCAAACCTTTTTTTTTTTTTTTAATGTTTTAGCCTATTTTTTAATGCAATAAATCAGTTTTTAAATGCAGTCATTTAAGATAAATAGCCTATGGCAGTAAGGTCTCTGAAAAGAAAAACAAATCAGAGGCATGAAAACCCTGAGAAACCATATAACATGGGCTCATGCTCTCTGGAAGGACACATCATTTATCCTGTTGGCTCTCCTTGAAGATATACCCAGAATCCCACTTTTTCACACCACCTCTACTGCTTATGCTCTGGTCCCAGTCACTCTCATCTCACCCCTGGATTAATCCAGAAGCCTCCTAGTTGGTCTCCCTGCTTCAGCCCTGCCCCCCCCACCCTCACCCACTCCCCCGCATTGTCTGTTCTGCACAAATCAGCCACAGTGACCCTTTGAAAATGGAAGCCAGATCACACCATCTTCTGCTCAGAACTCTATAATGGCTTCCCACTGCACTTAGATTAAAAACCATGCCCTACAAAGCCCTCCCTAATCTGGGCACACTCAACACACACCTCTCGAACCTGCTGGCGGTCACTCTTCCTTGCTCCTCCACTGCAGCCACTG
The DNA here is from genome assembly GCA_030035585.1 of Dugong dugon. Taxonomy (NCBI): domain Eukaryota; kingdom Metazoa; phylum Chordata; class Mammalia; order Sirenia; family Dugongidae; genus Dugong; species Dugong dugon. The sequence continues at coordinate 160,183,816 of CM057465.1, forward strand.
CTGACCCTTGCTGGTCTTGAAGATGTCAAACAGGCATCCACCTTGGGCTTTCCCACTTACCTGGAATGCTCCTCCTTCAGATGTGTGCAGGAAGTGCTGTCTTTATTCTCTGCTCAAAAGTCACCTAGCACAGAGCCCCTTCCCTGAGGACCCTATAAAAATAGCAAACTACCCCCATCCAACCCCCTGGACTACTCAGTTTGCTTTATTTTTTTCTTAGTATGTATAATACTGTTTATATTAGCATGTAAATATCGACATATTTATTTACATTTATCTTTATTTTCTGTGTGTCCGCCTAGAATGTAAGTTCCGTGAAACCAGAGACTTTTTAGTGCTGCAGCACAGCAGATTAGAACAGTGTCTGGAGCCTGGGAGTCAGTAAATGTTTGTTGTCTATTCAGACCCACCAGCGACTCAGAGGGAGAAAGATGTAACAGTCGGCCTTGGAAACCCTATGAGGCAGTTCTATTCTGTCCTGTAAAGTTGCTCTGAGTCGGAATCGACTCCACAGCAACTGGTTCAGTCTTTACAGGAGCAAATCACGAGGTCATCCTCCCAAGGAGCCGCTGGGTGGGTTCGAACCACCAGTCTTTCAGGTAACAGCCAAGCACTTAACCATTTACCAGCAGGGTTCCCAGACTATGTGGTGAACACTGAAACCTCAATGTGATATGATAATTGGCCTGTAGTTGTAAGTTCACAAGATATGTATATATTCTCAACTTGTGTTAACAGCAAAAAGACAGGTTTGCTTGTGTCCCTCTGTCATTGGGTGATTTTGTTTCTGTTTTTTGTATACCTTTCCAACAAATGCATTTAGGATAAAATCCAGTCTCCGGAAGACCCTATGTGAGCTGGCCCTTGCCTCCTTCTGTGGCCTCATCAGCTTCCATGGCCTCACTCTCTCACTGGCACTCCTCAGTCATCTGGTCTTTCTGTGTCTCACGTGTGCCAAGGTTGTATCGCACTGTTCCTGTCATAGACTGTCCTTTTACCATCTTCACATAGATCTAGCTCCTTCGTGTCATTCAGATCTCACTTCCGTGCAGAACCAGCTACATAATTTGCAGAACCTAGTGTAAAATGAAAATGCAGGACTGTTAGCTGAAAAGTTATAAAGAGCGTCCTGACAACAACAGGAGCTTGGCTGCTAACCAAAAGGTCGGCAGTTTGAATCCACCAGCCTCTCCTTGGAAACCCTGTGGGCAGGTCTGCTCAGTCCTTTAGGGTCGCTATGAGTCAGAATCGACTCAGCGGCATCGGGTTTGATTTTGTTTTTTTTGATAACAGCAGCAAAGCATTAAACCAAGTATAAGGTTCTGTGTGACCATAGAGATTGCATGCCCCTGAGGCTGGCCCTGCTTCCCTGACTAGCCAATGGAATTCCTAGCCCTACATAGTTTTTCTCTGTTATGTCACTGGTACTTTTTCTTCATGACAATTACCACTGTCTGAAACAATTTATATTTTTACCTATTTATTGCCTATTTCCAACCACTGAAATATAAACTCTGTGAGAACAAGGACTTGCTCTGTATTGTTCACTGCCGTAGCACCTAGAATAGTACCTGGCACAATAAATATTTTTTTGTGAATAACTTAAGTGAATAACTAAATCCATTGTTTTTCACTTTTAAAAATAGCAATCTACTTTAACCCCAGAAAGTATTCCAGAATAATTCTCTCTATCCATAAAGCCAGAAAAACTCAAACAACATATATGTTTAATAGATATAAAAGGTAACCCACACTGTAAAGTTTAAAAAGATTAACTTGGGAGTAAGAAGAGATATTCTTCACATTCAGATGCTTAAAGATTGGTTGTAGGGAATAGATGATAGATAGATAGACCGATAGATAAGACCTTAAATGATTTATGTCTTTGTTCATTCCTTACAAAATATTTGGTGATTTTTTTTTTTCTGAGGGGAAAAATAGTGTTGTTTAGACTTCAAAAACCTGTAAAGACAAATTTTACTCATTTTTATAAACAACAATTTCATTCTCCTGAGTTTGATTAAAGCTCAAAAGTAGCATATGGACTTAAGCAGGTTTTATTACCTTGAAAATATCAGCAGCAATATTGAAATTTATCATTAACACATCCTCTTGCCACTGGGTTTCAGAACACCCTTGGTCCAAGGACAGCCAATCCAGCATGATCAGATAACTTAGTTCTAAGCCTCATAAAAGGAAATTCATTTGGATTCATTAAGTTCTTTGGCTTTCCTATATTTATATTATTTTACAGCTTCACTAGAAGGTACTTTAAAATATTTTTTATGAAAGTATAAATTTCTTCTGGATTAAAATTACTTTAAATTGTTTCTAATTTGTTGTTTGATTAATGTACATTTGCAGTGATGCTGATTAGAAATGTGGAAGTAAATTGCCACATCTTATCACAAATTTTATATATATGTCTTATCTCAAATTCTCTTGAAATTGTAAAGCATGCAACAATTTTTAAAATGTTGTTTTATCTGTTTGGAATTTTATAATGATGTGACACCAAAATTTAAGGAGTTTTAATGAGGTCGTGGTGTTAACACCTGCAACAGTTAATATTCCCTCAGGCCTATAAAATGCAAAGCCATGTTCTGATCATGATCTTACAGTTTTAGCTATCCAACCTAGAACCCACCCTTTCTGTACTTTTTCTTGTGTAAAAAATTGAAAGTCATTTGGAATCTTGCTTTGATATACTCATCACTACTTCTTCAAATTAACCACCAACTGCCTTTAGCAATTACAAGTTTTCCCTTCTGTTCATTACTAAGCTCTTTATATTTCCTAAATGTGTAGTTTTATTGAAATAACCTATCAGTGGGTTTTCTGGTTAGTTGTGTCCAATGAATAAATGATAGAACGTTATGGTTGCAAGTGCCCTTAAAGATGATTGAGTTCAAGGATAGCAGATAGGCACTTCCCCTGCCATTCCTCCACCACGCCCTGGCCTGGCAGGCATTACTAGTATACTCTTTCCTAACGAGTCTAAGCAACCTCAGAGTCTTCTTCAATGCAGTGCCTTAGGTCATCACTTCAAGTTGATCTATTTTGTACAAACTAACAAATCCTGGATTTGAGTCCAGCCCTTTCAGTTTACACATGAGGAAACTGAACCCCCCAGACAGTTTATTCACTAAAACTCACAAAACCAGTTAATGGCAGAACCAGAACAAGAAAATAAGTCTGTTGACTTCCAATTAAATGCTCTTTCTTCTAGCACTAGTGCACTTGCTGAATTTTCCTGCTGTAATAATATTTTTATTTAATTACCAGACTTTTTAAATAATCTGAAAATGAAATATATACCAATTTGAAATCAGATCTTTGTGCCAAAGGAAATTAAGCTAGGACATGAGGTCAGCCCTATCAAGCAGGTTGTCATCATCATCTTTGTGTGTGTGGGGTGGGGGGGATTTCTATTTTTATTTATAGCTCTGCCTTTCGTATTGTGTTTATGACTCTGCTGCCCACAGCAGTCCCAGGCCTTCCAAGCCCCTCTTGGAAATAACCCTGCCAAGTGTTACTCAGCATAAGGTGGATTACTATTTATATCATTTTCGGAAGAGATTTTAGCCACAAAATATTCTTCTGTTTACAATTTTCATTCAAAGCTTATCAGTACCCATTGCCTTTGTGCAAAAATGCCAATGATTTCAAAATTTACTGCCAGTTTGAGAAGTTCAGTAAGAGTTTTAGAATTCCCTGATTTTTTTCATGTACCCAAAAGATTAGGATAGGTTCAACTAAATATCACAATAAATATGTTTTCTCAGCAAGGATGTGTTTTTCATGGATTGGCAAAATAGCTGGGCATCAGTCTTTATTATGTGCTTTGTACATCCCAGCTGCTCCACTAAGACTGGGAGCAAATTCTTACTCTAAGGATTTTGACAGATTACAGATTATACTGTTATAAATTTCATTCTGTCTGGACCAGTGAGCTGAAAATTCTACCAACTTTGTTTCTGAGGCATGTGAATTTATGGTTCAACCAACCCTCTCCGTTGTCAGACTTCAGTGACTTCCAAAGTCAGTGTATTATCCCACTTTGTGTCTGAGCACATTCTTGTATATTGTTGATTGTTAGTTGTCATCTAGGCAACTCCGGCGGCCTTAGGTGTAACAGAAGGAAACATTGCCCAGTCCTGTGTACCATCCTCACAATCTTTGGTATGTCTGAACCCATTTTTGCAGCCTCCATGTCATTCCATCTCATGGAGGATTCCCCTTGTTTTTGCTGACCCTCTGCTTTACCAAACTTGATGTCCTTTGCTAGTGGTCGGTCTCTCCCTGGTGATGTGTCCCAAGTAAGCCAGACGTTGTCTTGCCATCCTCACTTGTATGAAGGCCTTCGTTTGGAAAGCACGCACTTGCTGTGTCTGACTGGCATGCATTCTCCAGCTTTCGAACTGCTGTTAGTTATACAGACTGACTTGTGGCCTTGAATTTTCCAGTCTTTTTGACCCAGATGCTAGCTAATCCTCAGATTGTTTTTAGCTGTCATACTTGTTTCCTTTATTTGATTTACTCTGCCAGTTGCAGTGGAAATGAAGTTCACTTTTTCTGTACTTTTAGAGATTACTCTCGATGGGTCCCTACAGAAGTGTACCCTGAGAGTGCTAATGTTCAAACTTAAAGAACAGACCAGTAATTCTCAAGGTAGTTGTACCTGACTCAAGGAGGAAGGGGGTAAAAATGGGAGCATTGCATATAGTTTGAAAACATGTAGCACCTTTGTTTCATTACTCTGATTTTTTTTTTTTTTTTGGAGGGGGAGCAATTTATAAAATATTTTGCGCTTCAGATAGTATTAAAGGAATGTAAGAGATTTTGATGTTTATGCAAAGGTGTCATGGGAAATGTCGTAAAAGCTTAGGAAACACTGGAATGGAGGTCTGTCCCATGAGTTTCCTCTGCCTTAGCAGTAGCCCATGGTGTTGCTGGGAGGTGTGTGTACATTCTGCACGGAGGCTGGCCACACAGGCTGGAGGGCATACCCAGGAGCGATACACTTGCTCTATAGTTAAAATGAGTTAAAGAGCTCTTTTTATACAAAATAGATATGTAGTAGTTTTTGATAAATCAAGATTACTTGGGGATCTGTATGTATATATGTTTTTTACTGGTGTAATTAAATAAAGTTTACATTTCAAGTTAGTCTCCCATACAGAATTTTTTTTTTACATACATTGTTATGAGACCCCAACCACTCACGCCATTCTGCAACAGCACACTCCTCCCCTCCGCCCCTGATACCCCATGAACATTCAACCAGCTCCTTACTCTCTCTGCCTTCTGCCCCTTTGGTCTCCTATATCTACTTGTCTAAGAGGCACATTCTTCACGAGTATCACTTTATGTCCTACAGTCCAGTCCAATCCCTGTGTGAAAAGTTGGCCTTAGAAATTGTTTTAGTTCTGGGGTGATGGAGACACGAGGGACCATGCTTTCCAGGGCGCCTCCAGTCTTAGTCAGACCATCAAGTCTGGTCTTCTTACTAGTATTTGAGTTCTGCATCCCATCATTCTACTGCTCCATCAGGGACCCTCTGTTGTGTTCCCTGTCAGGGTGGTCATTGGTGGTAGCCGGGCACCATCTAGTTCTTCTGGTCTCAGGCTGATGAAGTCTCTGGTTTATGTGGCCCATTCTGTCTCTTGGGCCAATACTTGCCTTGTGTCTTTGGTATTCTTCATTCTCCTTTACTCCAAGTGGTTGGGACCAATTGATGCATCTTAAATAGCCACTTGCAGGCTTTTAAGACCCCAGACGCCACTCACCAAAGTAGGATGCAGAACATTTTCTTAATAAGGTTTGTTATGCCAGTTGACATAGATGTCCCCTGAAAGCATGGTCACCAGACCCTGCATCCCTGCTACTTTGTCTCTCAAAGTATTTGATTGTATTGAGGAGACTTCTTAGCTTTGGTTTAGTCCAGTTGTGTTGGCTTCCCCTATAGTGTGTGCAGTCCTTCCCTTCACCTAAGATCATTCTTATCTACTGTCTAGTTAGTGAATAACCCTCACCCTCCCTCCCCACCCCCGTAACCATCAAAGAATGTTTTCTTCTGTGTTTAAACCTTTTCTTGTGTTCTTATAATAATGGTCTTATACAGTATTTGTCCTTCTGTGCCTGACTAAATTCACTCAGCATAATAAGTTCTAGCTTCCACCAAGTTATACAATGTTTCACAGCTCATCATTGTTCTTTATCGTTGTGTAATATTCCATTGTGTGGATATACCATAGTTTGTGTATCCGTTCGTCCATCAATGGGCACTTAGGTTACTTCCATCCTTTGGCTATTGTGAACAGTGCTGCGATGTACATGGGTGTGCATATATCTATTTGTGTGACGGCTCTTGTTTCTCTGCCATATATTCCAAGGAGCGGGATAGCTGGATTGTATGGTACTTCTATTTCTAGCTTTTTAAGGAAGCGCCAAATCGATTTCCAAAGTGGTTGTACCATTTTACATTCCCACCAACAGTGTATAAGTGTTCCAGTCTCCCCACAACCTCTCCAGCATTTGTTATTTTGTGTTTTCTGGATTAATGCTAGCTTTGTTGTGGTGAGATGATATCTCATTGTAGTTTTGATCTGCATTTCTCTGATGGCTAATGATCGTGAGCATTTCTTCATGTGTCTGTTAGCTGCCTGAATATCTTCTTTGGTGAAGTGCCTGTTCATATCCTTTGCCCATTTTTTAATTGGGTTATTTGTCTTTTTGCTGTTGAGGTTTTGGAGTATCTTGTAGGTTTTAGAGATTAAACGCTGATCGGATTTGTCATAGCCAAAATTTTTTTCCCAATCTGTAGGTTGTCTTTTCACTCTTTTGGTGAAGTCTGTGGATGAGAGTAAGTGTTTGATTTTTAGGAGCTCCCATTTATCTAGTCTCTCCTCTGGTGCTTGTGCATCGTTACTTATGGTTTGTATTGTGTTTATGCCATGTATTAGGGCTCCTAGCATTGTCCCTATTTTTTCTTCCATGATCCTTATCGTTTTCGGTTTTATATTTAAGTCTTTGATCCATTTTGAGTTAGTTTTTGTATATGGTGTGAGATATGGGTCTTGTTTCAGTTTTTTGCATATAAATATCCAATTATGCCAGCACCGTTTGTTGAAGAGACTGTCTTTTCCCCAATTAATGGACTTTGGGCCTTTGTCAAATATTAGCTGCTCATAGGTGGGTGAGCATATATCTGGATTCTCAACTCTGTTCCATTGGTCTGTGTATCTATTATTGTACCAGTACCAGGCTGTCTTGACTACCATGGCAGTATAATAAGTCCTAAAATCAGGTAGTGTAAGGCCTCCCACTTTGTTGTTCTTCTTGAGTAGTGCTTTGTTTATCCGGGGCCTCTTCCCTTTCCATATGAAGTTGGTGATTTGTTTCTCCATCTCATTAAAAAATGCTGGTGGAATTTGGATCGGGATTGCATGTTCCTGTAGATTGCTTTGGGTAGAATTGACATTTTCACTATGTTAAGTCTACCTATCCATGAGTAAGGTATATTTTTCCACTTATGCAGCTCTCTTTTAGTTTCTAGGGTATCTATATTTTAATTTACTATTAAGGTATCTTCTTTTACTTTCAGGAGCCCTGGTTGCGCAGTGGTTAAAGTGCTCAGCTGCCAACCAAAAGATTGTCATTTCAAACCCACCAGCCCCTCTACGGGAGAAAGGCGTGGCAGTCTGCTTCCATCAAGATTTATAGCCTTGGAAACCCTGTGGAGCAGTTTAACTCTGTCCTACAGGGTTGCTATGAGTTGGAATCGACTCGACAGCCCTGGCTTTTTTGCGGTTTCTTTTACTTTCAATTTTTTATTCAGTTTAAAAAACTGAATATTCCAACACCCCTGTATTAGTTATCTGTTGCTGTGTAACAAATTATCCCCAAATTTAACAGCTTAAAATAATGAACATTTATTGTCTTACACAGTTTCTATCGGTCAGGAATCAGGAATTTCTTACCTGAGAGGTTCTGGCTTAGCGCCTCTCATGAGATTGCAGTTATCTGAAGCTTTGACTGCAGCTGGAGGGTCTACTTCACGGTAGCTCACTCACGTGCCTGGCAAGTTAATGCTGGTTGTTGCCTGTGAGGCCTTAGCTGCTCTTCATATGGACTTCTGCAGTGGTCTGCTTGAGGGTCCCCGTGGCGTGGCAGCTGGCTTCCCCCAGAGCAAGTGAGCCAAGAGAAAGTCAGACAGAAGCCAAATCTTTTATTAACTAGTTTCCAAAGTCACATTCCACCATTCCTGAATGTCCAGTTGTTACATAGGTTAGTTGTATTCAGTGGTGGCTACACAGGGGTGTGAAGGTAGGATCACGGGGGCACAGGTTGGAAGCTGGCTCTCACAGCCCCAAATAAAAATCGTATCAGGAGTACATTTTAATTAAAACAGTAGCTTTTATATTTACATAAATAGGATACATGGCTTGAGTTGTGACTGGTTTTCAATATGCATCTGTATATGTGTGTACCTGTCATAACTGGCATGTAATATGTATCCATTAACTTCTCTTGTGTATTTTAAGCAAACTTCCATTTTGGAGTATGATTAGATTATCTGGTTTATATTTATCATTCTCACAGGATAAAAGTTACCAATATGAAACAACAAATATCAGGGAGGCAGTTGTCCTCATCGTCCATGTGAAATGATAGAAATATATAGCTACTTTAGAAGAGATAAGTTATTAGATTAGCTCCTTATTTTGTGTCCAATCACTACTTATGTATTTTTCATATATTGCTGTTATTTATGAAAACAGAAAACCATTTTCTGCTACAGAATTACAATATAAATGAGAAAAATATTGAGCTGGAATGGGAAAATAAAAGAAATAATTATACCTCAGGAAATGTGAATCAGAAATCCAATATAAGTTCAGTGTGTGCTAAAAATTTTAGCATTTTTTAACGTACTTAGAGATAATTATATTGCAAACAGATACAATTTTTACTATCGTTTCCCAGCTGAAGGCCTACAGGTGCTTGTATGCTTACTTTAAATCACTCAAAGAGATATGTGTTGTTTTCTTAGCATCAGAATTTATACAAATAATAAAATGAATAATTTCATTATTTACCCTAGGAAAGTTATCAAGTAGCACTTTTTAGGTTATTATATTTTAGGTATTTAAAAATGAGCAAAAACTGACAGGGATCACAACAGAGGGTTCCAGACAAAGCTGAAGAAAAATGTAGAACAAAATTCTAACTCACAAAAAAAGACCAGACTTACTCACCTAACAGAGACTAGAGAAACCCCAAGAGTATGGCCCCCGGACACCCTTTTAGCTCAATAATGAAGTCACTCCCGAGGTTCACCCTTCAGCCAAAGATTAGACAGCCCCATAAAGCAAAACAAGACTAATGGGATGCAACAGCCCAGGGACAATAACTAAAAGGCAGAAGGGGACAGGAAAGCTGGTAATAGGGAACCCAAGATCCAGAAGGGGGAGAGTGTTGACATGACATGGGATTATTAACCAGTGTCATAAAACAATATGTGTACTAACTGTTTAATGAGAAACTACTTGTTCTGTAAACCTTCATCTAAAGTACAATTAAAAAAAAAGTTTCCAGGAGGTGGGGCCAAGATGGTGGAGTCGTCAAGTGCTTCCAGTGTTCCCTCTTACAACAAAGACCTGAAAAAACAAGTGAATCGATGGTATATGACAATCTAGGAGCCCGGAACATCAAACGCAAATTTGAGAAACCGGACTGAGTGGCAGGGGGAGGGAGATAGAGTTTGGAAGCAGCAAGGAATTACCAGACCTAATCCGGCGAGAGCCTGAGCCCTTCAGCCTGGATCAGCTTAGCAGTGAGCGGTGAGGCACGCGAGCCGCGGCGCTCAGGAGGCATCTTCCGCACCAGGAGAGACCCAGCGGCAGAGTGTACTCAGCCATCCAGAACCAGTGAGAAACAGCCCTCAACCAATGAAAGATAAGTACTTGCATCTGGCCTACCATACGGATCAAAAACACCTCCTTTTGGGAAAAACGTCTCCCATTTAATTCCCTGCTCCCTGCTCTGCACTGGGTCCTGGACCGGCCTCATCAATTGCTGAGTCCCCTGTGCCAGAAGTAGGATTGTCACACACCCTGAGCCATTCTCCTGGCCTTGGAGAGTAAACAAATTAACACACAGGAGAAAAAATAATCTGCAGGTTCCCCTAAGCCAGGAACTGAGGGTAGGCACAGCTCCTTTGCCTAGGCACAGGCATAAGGGGTCCGTGGATTTTGAGTGCCTTTCCCTCTGCATAGACTTGTGTGGGCCTATTTGAACAGTGTAGGCCCTCATTACCACAGTACAACAGGGAATATATGTGAAGTCTAACTTCAACTGTTTCAGCTGTGAAGTGGCAGGTTTGTGACATTTGACGATACCCATTAAGCAGGGTATTCACCTACCCACATCAGGGGCCTGAGGACTGGTGGCACCACCCACACCACCTAGCCATCTGCTACAGAGGCCCAAGTATAAGAGATGCCCCCCGGTCCTTACAGCCAACAGCACTGGGTGCTCGTAGTCTGGCTGCAAAACCCACCTATCTACGCGCTCTAGTGAACAGGGACACACTTTCCTCCTGGACAGTCGGGGGTGGCTGTCAGCCCCCTGCCTTGCTCAGCCTGTGTCCCCCTGCTACAGCCAGATGCCTGCACCCACACCAATCACCCATGCCTGTCTAGAACTGTAGGTGAGAGCCTGCAGCACGCACTTGGTGGCCGACTACCTAGACGCCTGAGCTGAATCCATACAGGAGGAGTGGGCAGACTCCTGAGCTCACATACTTAGTGGCAGGTCTAGCCACCTGGGGGCAGGACATTGGACCTTCAAGGGTGTTGGTGACTAGGCTAGCTCACATGAGCAGTCTATTTGGGCATATCAAAAAAAAAACAAAACAAGAAGCTAGGACACAGTAAGCAAACATAAATAAGTATAACTTATTGATGGCTCAGAGACAACAGGCAATATCAAATCACATAAAGAGGCAGTCCATAATGGCTTCAGCAAGCTCCCAAAATAATCTAGAAATTTTCCAGACGAAGAAAATTTCTTGGAATTACTGGAGGCAGAATACAAAAGATTAACATGCAGAACTCTTTAAGAGATAAGAAAGGAAATTAAGCAACACACAGAACACGCAATAGAGGAAATTAAAAAATTGGAGAAGAGCATAGTGACAAATTTGACATGCAGCAAGAATCCATAGAGAGACAGCAATCAGAAATCCAGAAGATTAACAATAAAATTTCAGAATTAGACAACTCAATAGAAAGTCATAGGAGCAGAATTGAGGCAATAGAGGTCAGAATTAGTGAGATTGAAGATAAAGCACTTGACACCAACTTATATGAGGAAAACTCAGATAAAACGATTAAAAAAAAAATGAACAAACCCCAAGAATTATGTGGGCTTCTATCAAGAGGTATAACCTACGAGTGATTGGAGTACCAGAACGGGGGGAGATAATAGAAAATACAAAGAGAATTGTTGAAGATTTGTTGGCAGAAAACCTCCCTGATATCATGAAAGATAGGAAGATGTCTATCCAATGTGCTCATCGAACCCCACATAAGGTAGATCCCAAAAGAAAGTCACCAACACATATTATAATAGAACTTGACAAAACCAAAGATAAAGAGAAATTTCAAAGCGTTAAAGTGGATAGGGATAAACGAAAAGTCATCTTCAAAGGAGAATCAATAGGAATAAGCCTGGGCTACTCAGCGGAAACCATGCAGGCAAGAAGGCAATGGGATGACATATATAAAGCCTTGAAGGAAAAAAACTACCAACCAAGAATTATATATCCAGGAAAACTGTCTGTCAAATATGATGGTGAAATTAGGGCATTTCCAGATAAATGGAAGTTTAGGGAATTTGCAAAAACAAAACCAGAATTACAAGAAATACTAAAGGGAGTCCTCGGGTCAAAAAATCAATAACATCAGATAACAACCCAAGACTAGAGCACAGGACAGAGCAACCAGATATCAATCCAGGTAGGGAAGTCAGAAAAATAAATCAAAGCTAAAACACTGAAAATAGGGAAACAGAGATGTCAATATGTAAAAGATGACAACATTAAAACAAAAAAGAGAGACTTAAAAAAAAAAAAAAAACGTAGACATAGATTTTTCATATGGAGAGGAAGTCAAGGCAATATAAAGAAATAAAAGACTGGTATAAACTTAGAAAAATAGGGGTAAATATTAAGGCAACCAAAAAGGAAACTAACAATCCTGTACATTAAACTAAAAAACAAGAAATATATAAAGACTCAGCAAATACAAAATCAACAACAATGAAAAAGATGAAAAGAAAATACATGAAGAAAAATGACTCGCTATAGAATATTAAGTGGAACAAAGAAACTCAACAACACACAAAAAAAGACATAAAATGACAGCACCAAACTCATACTTATCAATAATTATGCTGAATGTAAATGGACTGAATGCACCAATAAAGAGACAGAGAGTGGCAGATTGGATTAAAAAAACACGATCCATCTATATGCTGCCTACAAGACTTAAAGACACAAACAAACTAAAACTCAAAGGATGGAAAAAAATATATCAAACAACACTCAAAATAGAGTTGGAGTGGCAATATTAATCTCTGACAAAATAGACTTTAAAGTAAAATCCAGCACAAAGAATAATGAAGGACACTATATAATGATTAAAGGGTCAATACACCAGGAGGACATAAGTATAATAAATACTTACACACCCAACGACAGGGCTCCAAAATACATAAAGCAAACTAAAAAGAGAGATAGACAGCTCCACAGTAATAGTAGGAGACTTCAACACACCACTTTTGGTGAAGGACAGAGCATTCAGAAAGAAGCTCAGCAAAGACACAGAAGATCTAATCAACCAACTTGATCTCATACATATATATCAAATACTCCACACAACAGCAGCCAAGTATACTTTCCTTTCCAACACACATGGAACATTCTTCAGAATAGACCACTTATTAGGCCATAAAGCAAGCCTTGACAAAATCCAAAACATTGAAATATTACAAAGCGTCTTTTCTGACCATAAAGCCATAAAACTAGAAACACATGGAAACTGAACAACACTTTGCTCAAAAACTACTGGGTTATAGAAGAAATTAAGGATGGAATAAAGAAATTCATAGACTCAAACGAGAATGAAAACATATCCTACCAGAACCTTTGGGACACAGCAAAAGCAGTGCTCAGATGTCAGTTTATCGCAATAAATGCACACATCCAAAAAGAAGAAAGGGCCAAAATCAAAACATTAACCCTGCAACTCGAACAAGCAGAAAGGGAGTGGCAAAAGAAGCCCTCGGGCACAAGAAGAAAGGAATTAATAAGAACTAGAGCAGAATTAAATGAAATAGAGAATAGGGAAATGACTGAAAGAGTTCACAAGAATAAAAGCTGGTTCTTTGAAAAGATCAACAAATTTGATAAACCATTGGACAAACTGACAAAAGAAAAACAGGAGAGGAAGAAAATAACCCATATAAGAAATGAGATGAGTGATATCACAATAGACCCAACTGACATTGAAAGAATCATAACAGAATACTATGAAAATTATACTCTAACAAATTTGAAAACCTAGAGGAGATGGACAAATTTCTGGAAACTCGCTACCTACCTAAACTAACACAAACAGAGGTAGAACAATTAAATAAACCCATAACAAAAGAAGAGATTGAAAAGGAAATTTAAAAACTCCCAAAAAAAAAAAAACCCTGGCCCGGACGGCTTCACAGGAGAATTCTACCAAACTTTCAGGGAAGAGTTAACACCACTACTACTAAAGGTATTTCAGAGCATAGAAGAGGATGGAATACTCCCAAACTCATTCTATGAAGCCAGCATAACCCTGATACCAAAACCGGGTAAAGACGCCACAAGAAAAGAAAATTACAGACCAATATCCCTCATGGACATTGACGCAAAAATCCTCAAAGAAATTCTAGCCAATAGAACTCAGCAACATATCAAAAAAATAATTCACCATGATCAGCTGGGATTTATACCAGGTATGCAGGGATGGTTCAACATTAGAAAAACAATCAATGTAATCCATCACATAAATAAAACAAGAGACAAGAACCACGTGATCTTATTAATCGATGCAGAAAAAGCATTTGAGAAAGTCCTACACACATTCATCATAAAAACTCTCAACAAAATAGGAATAGAAGGGGAATTCCTCAGTATAATTAAGGGCATTTATACAAAGCCAACAGCCAACATCATCCTAAATGGAGAGACTTTGGAAGCATTCCACTTGAGAACGGGAACCACACAAGGATGCCCTTTATCACTGCTCTTATTAAGCATTGTGCTGGAGGTACTAACCATAGCAATTAGGCTAGAAAAAGAAATACAGGCATCCAAATTGGTAGGGAAGAAGTCAGAGTATCTCTATTTACAGATGATATGATCTTATACACAGAAAACTCCAAAGAATCCACAAGAAAACTACAGGAATTAATAGAAGATTTCAGCAAAGTTTCAGGATACAAGATAAACATAGAAAAATCAGTTGGATTCCTTACACCTATAAAGAAAACATTAAAGAGGAAATCACCAAATCAATACCATTTACAATAGCCTCAAGAAGATAAAATAACTTATGAATAAATCTAACCAGAGATGTAAAAGACCTATACAATGAAAACTACAAGACACTACTGCAAGAAACCAAAAGAGACCTGCATAAGTGGAAAAACATACTTTGCTCATGGATAGGAAGACTCAAGATTGTGAAAATGGCAATTCTACCCAAAGCAATCTACAGATACGGTGCAATCCTGATCCAAATTCCAACGGCATTTTTTAATGAGATGGAGAAACAAATCGCCAACTTCATACAGGAAGGTAAGAGGCCCCAGATAAGTAAAGCATTACTGAAGAAGAACAACAAAGCGGGAGGCCTCACACTACCTGATCTTAGAACCTATTATACCGCCTTGGTAGTCAGAAGAGCCTGGTACTGGTACAACAACAGATCCATAAACCAATGGAACAGAATGGAGAATCCAGACGTAAATTCATCCATCTATGAGCAGCTGATATTTGACAAAGGCCCAAAGTCCATTAATTGGGGAAAAGACAATCCCATTAACCAGTGGTGCTGGCATAACTGGATATCCATCTGCAGAAAACTGAAATAAGACCCATACCTCACACCATGCATAAAAACTAACTCAAAATGGATCAAAGACCTAAATATAAAATCAAAAATGGTAAAGATCATGGAAGAAAAATTAGGGACAACACTACGGCTGCTAATACATGGTATAAACAGAGTACAAACCACAAGTAACAATGCACAAGCACCAGAAGAGAGACTAGATAAATGGGAGCTCCTAAAAATCAAACATTTATGCTCATCAAAAGACTTCACCAAAAGAGTAAAAAGACAACCTACAGGCTGGGAAAAAATTTTTGACTAAGACAAATCTGATCAGCATCTAATCTCTAAAATATACAAGATACTACAAAACGTCAACAACAAAAAGACTAATAACCCAGTTAAAAAATAGGCAAAGGATATGAACAGGCACTTCGCCAAAGAGAATAATCAGGTGGCTAACAGACACATGAAGAAATGCTCATGATCATTAGCCATTAGAGAAATGCAGATCAAAACTATGATGAGATATCATCTCACCCCAACAAGGCTAGCATTAATCCAAAAAAATAATAATAATGTTCCAGAGGTTATGGAGAGACTAGAACACTTATACACTGTTGGTGGGAATGTAAAATGGTACAACCACTTTGGAAATTGATTTGACACTTCCTTAAAAAGCTAGAAATAGAAGTACCATAGGATCCAGCAGTCCCACTCCTTGGAATATATCCTAGAGAAATAAGAGCCGTCACACGAATAGATATATGCATATATATGCATACCCATGTTCATTGCCGCACTGTTCACAATAGCAAAAAGATGGAAACAACCTAGGTGCCCATCAACAGATGAATAGATAAACAAAATATGGTGTATACACACAATGGAATACTACTCAGCAATAAACAATAACGATGAAGCCATAAAACATAATATGGAGCAACCTGAAGGGCATTATGCTGAGTGAATTTAGTCAGTCACAGATGGACAAATATTGTATAAGACCACTATTATAAGAACTCAAGAAAAGGTTTAAACACAGCAGAAAACATTCTTTGATGGTTACGAAGGTGCGGAGAGAGGGTGAGGGTTATTCACTAACTAGATAGTAGACAAGAATTATCTTAGGTGAAGGGAAGGACAGTGCACACTACAGGGGAAGTCAGCACAACTGGACTAAACCAAAGCTAAGAAGTTTCCTGAATAGAATCAAACACTTCGAGGGACAGAATATCAGGCATAGGGGTCTGGGGACCATGCTTTCAGGGGACATCTAGGTCAATTGGCATAACAAAGCTTATTAAGAAAATGTTCTGCATCTCCTTTGGTAAGTGGCATCTGGGGTCTTAAAAGCTTGCAAGTGGCCATCTAAGATGCATCAGTTGATTCCAACCACCTGGAGTAAACGAGAAGGGAGAACACCAAAGACGCAAGGAAAGTATTAGCCCAAGAGACAGAAAGGGCCACATAAACCAGAGACTTCATCAACCTGAGACCAGAAGAACTAGATGGTGCCTGGCTACCACCAATGACCGCCCTGACAGGGAACACAACAGAGAGTCCCCGATGGAGCAGGAGAAGGGTGGGGTGCAGAACTCAAATTCTGATCAAAAGACCAGACTTAATGTCTGACTGAGACTGGAGGAACCCTAGAAGGCATGGTCTCCAGATTCTCTATCAGTCCAGAACTAAAACAATTTCCGAGGCCAACTCTTCAGACAAAATTGTCCTGGACTCTGGTTCATAAAATGATACTCATGAAGAGTGTGATTCTTCGCTCAAGTAGATACATGAGACTAAATGGGCAGCTTCTGTCCAGAGGTGAGTTGGGAAGGCAGAGGGGGTTAGGAGCTGGTTGAATGGACATTGGAAATCTGGGGTGGAAAGGAGGAGTGTGCTTTCACAGAATAGGGAGAGCAATTAGGGTCACATAACAATGTATGTATAAATTTTTGTATAAGAGACTAACTTGAAATGTAAACTTTCACTTAAACTACAACACTAAACAAACAAACATGCTAAAAAAAAGTTGCCCTTAAAATCAAGACTGCAGTTCCTAGGCCCAAGATGGCGCTCTAGGCAGAAACACCACGCCGTCCCCCCACAGCAAAGATCCGAAAAACTAAGCCTAACAGAGAATCAACAATCCTGAAACCCTAGAACACCAAATGAAGAGATAAAGAACTCAGCCAAACACCAAACGGAGTGAGAATACTAAAAGAGAACGGAGAGCGAGGAGAGACTCAGGCAGAGATTCCTTACCAGCTAACGCAGCGCGGATCCACCATCTTGGATTCCTATCGGAGACCAGCAAACGGGAGAGCAGCCTTGCAGAGCATCTGGTCGGAGACACAACGACCGGTAAACTGCGGTGCGCGCTCTCCCACCACCCACCCCTCTCCGCCTCAGCTGGGGATCCCCTGCTTTCCGTGGCCAGGGTCCCTGGGCTGGGGGGTGCTGGTGCTTGGATTCCGCGCGCCTGGGCTGGCGGCTTTCTGGGAGCCGTTTGCTGGCAGCTAGCGAACCTTTCTCTGCCGCCTCCCCCTCCTTTTGCCTGGGTGCCTGGTTCCGAGTGCCGTCTCTGCTCTCTCCTGCGGGGCTGTAGGGCTGCGTGCGGGCGTGTGGCTGTTTCTAGGTCTGGGCTCCCGCGTGGGTGGGATCCCGGGGCCTTTGTTCGATCGCCCCTCTGCTTTCCGTGGCCGGAGTCCCTGAGCTGGGGGGCGCCGGTGCTTGGATTCCGCGCGCCCGGGCTGGAGGCTTTCTGGGAGCCGTTTGCTGGCACCTAGCGAAACTTTTTCTGCCGCCTCCCCCTCCTTTTGCCTGGGTGCCTGGTTCCGAGTGCC
This sequence comes from Dugong dugon, assembly GCA_030035585.1. Lineage (NCBI taxonomy): Eukaryota > Metazoa > Chordata > Mammalia > Sirenia > Dugongidae > Dugong > Dugong dugon. Next base: position 160,201,820 of record CM057465.1, read on the forward strand.
GTCTCTGCTCTCTCCTGCGGGGCTGTAGGGCTGCGTGCGGGCGTGTGGCTGTTTCTAGGTCTGGGCTCCCGCGTGGCTGGGATCCCGGGGCCTTTGTTCGTTCGCCCCTCTGCTTTCCATGGCCGGAGTCCCTGAGCTGGGGGGCGCCGGTGCTTGGATTCCGTGCGCCCGGGCTGGGGGCTTTCTGGGAGCCGTTTGCTGGCCGCTAGCGAGCCTTTTTCTGCCGCCTCCCCCTCCTTTTGCCTGGGTGCCTGGTTCCGAGTGCCGTCTCTGCTCTCTCCTGCGGGGCTGTAGGGCTGCGTTCGGGCGTGTGGCTGTTTCCAGGTCTGGGCTCCCGCGCGGGTGGGATCCTGGGGCCTTTGTTCGTTGGCCCCTCTGCTTCCCGTGGCCACGGTCACTTAACCCCGAGACTACCGGCTTCTTGGAATTCGCGCCCCTGAGTGGGGGCTCTCTGGGTCCCATTTGTAGGCACTGACTGCTGGTGTTGCCCTTTTTTTTTTTTTCTCAATTTTATTTTTCTTCCTTTTTTGATTAGTTTTGTCATATTTTACCTCTTTTTCTCTTTGGTCTTTCTTCATTGCTTAATTTCTTGTCTCTCTATCTCTTCCTTCTCTTTCTAATCCCTGAATACCAGGCGATGTATGCCTCTGTACCTTCTGGCCAGGCTGAGCTGTGAAAATTGAGACTGACTCCCCCAGACCTCATAGCTGCATCGGTGGGATCCCTGGGAACTTTGCAGTTTTTTAACTTTTCTGATTTTTATTTGGTCATTCTTTCCTTTTCTTTCTCTTCCCCCTTCTGGTTTCCTCCATCCCATAGTCTCTCATCTGTACATTCCAACGACAAGCTCCCCTAGCATTCTTTTATGTTTGTACGCTTTTTGCTCCTCCTCCTCTCTCCTCTCTCCCATATCCAGCTTAGCTTCACACATAACCATCTTCCCGCTGCACCCTACCTACCTGCACCGTGCACTAGACATCACATCACCAAGCGGTGCAGGCACGCCCTATTGGAACCTGCCCAGCACTGACTACCGACCGTCCTGGTGGCTGCGGTGAGTGCCACAAGCAACCCATCCCAGTGGCTCCTCCTCAACTAGATCTGCCCAGCTGTACCACAAGAACGAAAAAAAAAAAAAATCTACAATCAATAGACGAGAGAAATATCTACTGAATGCCCTGAAAACAGCAAACAGTATCAAAACATTTACAAAAACAAGACAAGATGGCTCCAATAGGCGTCCAAATTAAAACACCAGATAACTCTCCTGTGGAAGAAAATGCACTAGAAGTACCTGATACGGAGCTCAAATCACTAATACTCGGAATTTTCCAAGAACTGAGGCAAAAAGCTGACAAACATGAGGAAAAAATAGACAAATTTATGGAAAATACAGACAAAAAATTGGAAGAATTCAGGAAGATGATGCAAGAACAAAATTCCAAAGTAAATTCACAACTCGAAATTATACAAAAACAACAATTAGAAAGCCAAAAGATAAACAACAAGATTTCAGAAATGGACGGTGTCATAGAAGGGCTGAGAAGTAGATTTGAAACCATGGAAGACAGGATCAGTGGAACTGAAGACAAACACTTGGATACAACTCTGTTTCAGGAAAACTCAGAAAAAAGAACAAAGAAAAATGAAGAGACCCTGAGAGTTATGTGGGACACAATTAAAAGCAAAAACTTACGAGTGATTGGCATACCAGAACAGGGGGAGAAAACAGAAAACACAGAGAGGATCATTGAGGAACTGCTGACAGAAAACTTTCCCAATATCATGAAAGATGAAAAGCTGGTCATCCAAGAAGCTCAACGAACCCCATATAGAAGAGACCCCAAAAGAAAATCACCAAGACATATCATATTCACACTCGCTAAAACTAAAGACAAACAAAGAATCCTGAGAGCAGCTCGTGAAAAACAAGAAGTCACATACAGAGGAGAAACAATAAGACTAAGCTCAGATTATTCAGCAGAAACCATGCAGGCAAGAAGGCAATGGGATGACATATATAAAATCTTGAAAGAAAAAAATTGTCAGCCAAGAATACTATATCCTGCAAAACTCTCATTCAGATTTGATGGTGAAATTAGGTCATTTCCAGATAAACAGAAACTAAAGGAATATGCAAAAGTCAAACCAAACTTACAAGAATTATTAAAGGGAGTTCTTCGATCTGAGGACAAACAGCTTAAGCCCTCAGGCAGGACCTAGGACCTAGGATGCAGGTTAACATGAACCAGATACCATTCTAGGAACTGAACTACAGACGACTTTCCAAAAACAAAAGATATACAACAGGGAATCAGAGAAATCAATCAAAGGATGACAACAACATCAAAACAATGAAAGAGGGAACAAACGGCATAGGTATAGAACCTTCTAAAGGAGAGGAAGGCAAGGCGATACCAAGTAACGGTAGACTGCTTCAAAATTATAAAGATAAGGGTAAAATTCATGGTAACCACAAAAAAAGTTAACAAACCAACTCATAAAAATAAAGACGAAAAACATAAAGTCTCAACAAAAACAAAACCTACAAAAACAAAAGAAATGAACACAAAATCCACAAACAAAAGGAACTCAGCACAAGAGAGTAAGAAGAACAAAGAAAACTTCAGCATCACAAAAAAAAGCACTACAAAATGACAGCAACAAACTCACATCTATCAATAATTACACTGAACGTAAATGGACTCAATGCACCCATAAAGCGACGGAGAGTGGCAGAATGGATAAGAAAACAGGATCCATCTATTTGCTGTCTACAAGAGACACATCTTAGAAACAAAGATGTGAATTTATTAAAAATCAAAGGTTGGAAAAAAATATATCAAGCTAACAACTATCAAAAAAGAGCAGGAGTGGCAATTCTAATCTCAGATAAAATAGACTTTAAAACAAAATCTACCATAAAAGACAAAGAAGGACACTATATAATGATTAAGGGGATGATCCATCATGAAGACGTAACCATAATAAATATCTATGCACCCAATGACAGGGCTCCAAAATACATAAAAAAAACTCTAACAGCACTGAAAAGAGAAATTGACAGTTCCACAATAATAGTAGGAGACTTCAACACACCACTCTCAGTAAAGGACAGAACAACTAAAAAGAAACTCAGCAAAGATACAGAAGACCTAAAGGACACAATCAGCCAACTGGACCTCATAGACATATATAGAACAATCCATCCAACCGCTGCAAAGTACACATTCTTTTCCAATGCACATGGAACGTTCTCCAGAATAGACCACATCTTAGGCCACAGAGCAATCCTCAACAAAATCCAAACTGCTGAGATAATTCACAGTATCTTCTCTGACCACAATGCCATCAAGGTAGAAATTAACACTAGAAAGAGCAAGGAAAAAAAATCAAACACATGGAAACTGAATAATAATCTGCTTACACATCAATGGGTAATAGAAGAAATCAGAGATGGAATTAAAAAATTCCTAGAATCAAATGAAAATGAAAACACATCATACCAAAACCTTTGGGACACAGCAAAGGCAGTCCTCAGAGGACAATTTATAGCAATAGATGCACATATCAAAAAAGAAGAAAGGGACAAAATCAAAACATTAACTACAGAACTCAAACAAATAGAAAGAGAAGAACAAAAAAAGCCTACAACCACCGGAAGAAAGGAAATAGTAAAGATCAGAGCAGAAATCAATGAAATAGAGAACAGAAAAACAATAGAAAGAATCAACAAAACCAAAAGTTGGTTCTTTGAAAGAATCAACAAAATTGACAAACCACTGGCCAGACTGACAAAAGAAAAACAGCAGAGGGCACAAATAACCCAAATAAGAAATGAAATGGGGGACATTACAACAGACCCAACTGAAATAAAAAGGATTATAACAGAATATTATGAAAAACTATATTCCAACAAATTTGAAAACCTAGAGGAAATGGATAAATTTCTAGAAACATACGGCCTACCCAAACTACAACAAAGTGATATTGAAAATCTGAACAGACCCATAACAAGAGAAGAGATTGAAAAGGTAATAAAAAAATTCCCAAGCAAAAAAAGCCCTGGCCCAGATGGCTTCACTGGAGAATTCTACAAAACATTTACAGAAGAGCTCGTACCAGTTCTACTCAAGTTATTTCAGAGCATAGAAGAGGAAGCAACACTTCCAAATTCATTCTATGAAGCCAGCATAACGCTGATACCAAAACCAGGCAAAGACATCACAAAAAAAGAAAATTACAGACCAATATCTCTCATGAATATAGATGCAAAAATTCTGAACAAAATTCTAGCCAATAGAATTCAGTATCATATCAAAAAAATAATCCACCACGACCAAGTAGGATTCATACCAGGTATGCAAGGATGGTTTAACATTAGAAAATCCATCAACGTAATCCACCACATAAATAAAAGGAAAGAAAAAAATCACATGATTATCTCAATTGATGCAGAAAAGGCATTTGACAAAGTCCAACACCCATTCCTGATAAAAGCTCTCAATAAAATACGTATAGAAGGGAAATTTCTCAACATAATAAAGGGCATCTATGCAAAACCAACAGCCAACATCATTCTTAATGGAGAAAGGCTGAAAACATTCCCCCTGAAAACAGGAACAAGACAAGGATGCCCTTTATCACCACTCCTATTTAACATTGTGCTGGAAGTTCTAGCTAGAGCAGTAAGGCAAGAGAAAGAAATAAAGGGCATCCAAATTGGTAATGAAGAAGTTAAACTCTCCCTGTTTGCAGATGATATGATACTATACATAGAAAACCCTAAAGACTCCACGAGAAATTTACTGGATCTAATAGAAAGATTCAGCAGAGTAGCAGGATACAAGATAAACATTCAAAAATCAGTTGGATTCCTATACACCAGTAAAGAGAACGATGAAAAGGAGATCAGGAAATGAATACCATTTTCAATAGCCCCTAAAAAGATAAAATACTTAGGAATAAATCTGACCAGGAATATAAAAGACCTATACAAAGAAAACTACAAAACACTGCTGCATGAAACCCAAAGGGATCTACATAAATGGAAAAACATACCATGCTCATGGATAGGCAGACTCAACATTGTGAAAATGGCAATTCTACCTAAAGCAATCTACAAATACAATGCAATTCCGATACAAATACCAACAACATTCTTCAAAGAGATGGAAAAACTAATTATTAACTTTATATGGAAAGGGAAGAAACCCCGTATAAGTAAAGCACTACTGAAGAAGAAGAATAAAGTTGGAGGACTCACACTACCTGACTTGAGAACCTACTATACAGCTACAGTACTCAAAACAGCCTGGTACTGGTACAACAACAGAGACATTGACCAATGGAACAGAATTGAGAACTCAGATGTAAATCCATCCACCTACGGTCACCTGATTTTTGACAAGGGCCCAAAATATATCAAATGGGGAAAAGACAGTCTTTTTAACAAATGGTGCTGGCAAAACTGGATATCCATTTGTAGAAAAATGAAACAGGACCCATACCTCACACCATATACAAAAACTACTTCAAAATGGATCAAAGACCTGAATATAAAGCCTCAAACTATAAAATTCATAGAAGAAAAAATAGGACCAACACTTCAGACCTTAATACATGGCATTAACAGGATACAAACCATAAACATCAACACAAAAAACCCAACAGATAAACTAGATAATTGGGATCTTCTAAAAATCAAACATCTATGCTCTTCAAAAGATTTCACCAAAAGAGTTAAAAGAGAACCTACAGACTGGGAAAAAATTTTTGGACAGTACAAGTCAGATAAAGGTCTAATCTCCATAATCTACAAGAAAATCCAACACCTCTACAACAAAAAGACAACCAATCCTATCAAAAAATGGGCAAAGGAAATGAACAGACACTTCACCAAGGAAGACATTCAAATGGCCAACAGACACATGAGGAAATGCTCGCGATCACTAGCCATTAGAGAAATGCAAATTAAAACCACAATGAGATACCATCTCACCCCGGCATTACTGGCACGAATCAAAAACACTGGAAATAACAAATGTTGGAGGGGCTGCGGGGAGACGGGAACTCTTATACACTGCTGGTGGGAATGCAAAATGATACAGCCATTTTGGAAAATGATATGGCGTTTCCTCAGAAAGCTAGAAATAGACGTACCATTCGATCCAGCAATCCCACTCCTAGGAATATATCCTAGAGAAATAAGAGTCATCACTCGAATAGACATATGCACACCTATGTTCATGGCAGCATTATTCACAATAGCAAAACGATGGAAACAACCTCGATGTCCATCAACAGACGAATGGATACACAAACTATGGTACATACACACAATGGAGTACTATGCAACGAGAAAGAACAATGAATCGGTGAACCATCTCATAACATGGATGAAACTGGAGGACATCATGCTGAGTGAAATAAGTCAATCACAAAAGGACAAATATTGTATGAGACCTCTATTGTAAAAACCCATGAAAAAATTCACATGCAAAATGTAACAATCCTTGTTGGTTACCAGGGATGGGAGGGGGGGGGGATATTAAATAGGTAATAGATAAGTGGTAACTTGGGTGAGAGATGAGATAGTACATAGTACAGGGGAAACTAACACAACCTGCACAAGGAAAGGTCATGGAGGCCCTATAGACACATCCAAACCCCCCGAGGGACTGAGTTGTTGGACGGAGGGCTCTGGGGACCATGATCTCGGGGAACATCTAGCTCAATTGGCATGACACTACTTATAAAGATAATGCTCTACATTCTACCTTGGTGAGTAGTGTCTGGGGTCTTAAAAGCCTATGAGCGGCCATCTAAGATACTCCACTGATCTCATCCCTTCAGGAACAAGGGAGAACGAAGAGAACAGGATACAAGGAAAAGATTAGTCCGAAGGACTAATGGTCCACAGCTACCAAGGCCTCCACGGGACTGAGCCCAGTACAGCTGGATGGTGCCCGGCTACCACCAATGACTCCTCTGATCAGGATCACAACAGAGGGTTCTGGGCAGAGCTGGAGTAGGATGTAGAGCATAATTTTAACTCCCAAAAAAAAAAGAAGACCAGATATACTGGCCTAAAGAATACTAGAGAAACCTCAAGAGTGTGGCCCCCAGACACCCTTTCAGCTCAGAGGTGAAGTTACCTTCAAGGTTCGATGTTAAGCCTGGGAATGGACACCCCAGTAAAACTAAATGGGACTAACGATGTACAGGAGTCCGGTGACAAGGGCCAGAAGGCAGAGGGAGAGTAGGAAACTGATGATAAGGAACACAAATTGAATAAGGACACTGTCGATGTATTGTGAGATTGTTAACCACTGCTATAGGGCAACATTTGTAGTAACTATTAAATGGGAGGCTGTTTTGTCCTGTAAGCCTTCATCTTGGGCGAGAATGGCAGCACAATTGGAAGAGCATAGTCAATATCACTTAAATGTGTAAGTAAAAAGTTTTGAAATGGTGTTTAAATAAAATAAAAATAAATAAATAAATAAATAAACAAATGAGACTAAAGAGGTACAATAGTCCACTGACAAGGTCCAGAAGACAGAAGGGGACAAGGAAGCCCCCTGGTGATAGGGAACACAAGGTGGAGTAAGGATATTCTTGATGTGCTGTGAGATTGTTAACCATTGTCATAGGGCAACATGTGTAGTAACTGTTAAATGAAAAACTATTTTGTTCTGTAAGCCTTCATCTTAAGTGAGAATAACAGCACAGTTGGAAGAGCGTAGTCAATGTCACTGAACTGTGAATGTAGAAATTTTTGAAACGGTGTATCTTTGGCCATCTGTAATTTTCATCAAAAAAAAAGGTTGAGAATTTAAAGGCTTAATACGTTGTGGGGTTGTTAACCAATGTCAAAAAACAACATGTGTACTACTATTTCATGAGAAACTATTTGCTCTGTAAGCTTTCACCTGAAGTACAATAAAATATATATATATATATATTAAAAAAAAAAAAAAAAATCAAGACTGCAACCCAAAAATAAAGAAATAAATATGAGCAAAAAGCACTCTTCTGCAAGGTTATCCAGAGAGTGAAACAAATCGTCTTTTTAAATGGCAACTGGTGATATGTATCAAGAGGTTTGATAATTTTAATAATGTTCACACTCTGTGATAAGCAACTCCACCTGCATATATGTGTTAGAATAATTGGAGAGGAAGACAAAAATAAATATATTCATTATTATTATTAAAAAAAAGAAAAAATTTTCCAACACATAGATGGTAAAATAAATGATGCTACATCTTTATTATGTTAGGTAACATACTGGCTAAGCTTCTGTAACAAAAAGACTAAACAGAAAATTTGATTTCAATCATATAATGTTCCAGAGGTTTGTTGGCTATACTCCACAAGATTATCAGGAACCTAAGTTTCCTCTCTTTCTTTCCAGCAGCCCCTGGGATATTTTACTTGTCCACATAGTTTCAACCAGTTCACCATCACCAACATCTTATACCAGCCAATGGGAAGAGGGAAAAATGATCCAGAAGTTATAAATCTTATTTGTGCTCCCATGTTAATGTCCAAAACTTAATCACATGATCAGACTCAAAGTTAGGATGGGATGATTAAAATGCTCTAAAACCGGACAGTGATGTTACTGAAGTCTACACCTTAAAAGGTTGAATTTTATGATATGTAAATTATGTCTTCAGTAAAGCTTTTATTAGATATGTATATTACCATGAATAAAAGAACAACAAGGAAACTTTCCTATCTCAGTCCTGACATGAGTAGAGGGAAAACCACTCTACCTCGAGAATTTAAAACCAGAAGCCAGCCCTTAGTTGGATATCAGCCTGAATTTAGGGTTCTTGTGTCTGTAAAACCTAAGCTAAAGATTTAATCTAAACTGGTCTCAGTGCCATAGCACCCCCACCGCTTCCACCCCAGTTATTTAACAGAAACAAATACAAGCCCTGTCTTAGTTATCTAGTGCTGCTATAACAGAAATACCACAAGTGGATGGTTTTAACAAAGAAAAACTTATTTCTTCACAGAAAAGTAGGCTAAAAGTTCAAATTCAGGGCGTCAGCTCCAGGGGAAGGCTTTTTCTGTCTGTTGGCCTTCTTCTCTTCGGTGTTCGGCCTAGGAGCTTCTCTGCACAGGGACCCCGGTCCAAAGGATGCACTCTGCTCCCGGCAGTGCTTTCTTGATGGTATGAGGTCCCCTTGTCTCTGCTTGCTTCTGTCTTTTATATCTCAAGAGATTGCCTCAGGACACAGTCCAGTCTTGTAGATCCAGTCCTGCCTTACTAACACAACTGCCACCCATCCTCCCTCATTAACATCATAGAGGCACATGTAGGAAAATCACACAGTACCAGGAATCATGGCCCAACCAAACTGATATACACATTTCTGGGGGGACATAATTCAATCCATGACAAGTCCTCTCTGGATATTCAAGGCATCATGAGTGAGAATCACTGAAACACAGGCAACGGTATTGGACCTACAGAGATTTCAGATACTGGAATTGTTAGACAAATATAAAATAACTATGTTTAACATGTTTAGAGAAATAAAAAGTATTTTGAAAATATGAGCAGTGAATAAGCAGATTTGTAAAAGAACAAAATTTTCTAGATAAATAATATCGTCTGTTAGTTATCTAGTGCTGCTATAACAGAAATACCATGAGTGGATGGCTTTTATTTTTTGTAAGTGAATGCTTTATTTTTCTTTTTAGATTTTATCTTCTTTTTAATTGTACTTTAGATGAAGGTTTACAGAGCTAGTTTCTCATTGAACAGTACACATACTGTTTTATGACAGTGGTTAACAACCCCACGACGTGTCAACAGTGTCCCTTCTCAATCTTGGGTTCTATTACCAGCTTTCCAGGCCCCTCCTGCCTTCTACTCCTTATCCCTGGGCTGTTGTACCCCTTTCGTCTCGTTTTGTTTTATGGGGCTGTCTGATCTTTGACTGAACAGTGAACCTCAAGAGTGACTTCATTACTAAGCTAAAAGGGTGTCCAGAGGCCATACTCTTGGGGTTTCTCCAGTCTTTGTCAGGCCAGTAAGTCTGATCTTTTTGTGTGAGTTAGAATTTTGTTCTACATTTTTCTCCAGCTGGGACCCTCTCTTGTGATTCCTGTCAGACCAATCAATAGTGGTAGCCAGGTACCATCTAGTTGTACTGGATTCAGTCTGGTAGAGGCCTTAGTACTTGTGGTCCTTTAGTCCTTTAGACTGTTCTTTCCCTTGCATCTTGTTTTCTTCATTCTCGCTTGCTCCTGAAGGGTTGAGACCGGTGGAGTATCTTAGATGGCCACTCACAGGTTTTTAAGACCCCAGACGCTACTCACCAAGGTAGAATGTAGAACATTTTCTTTATAAACTGTGTTATACCAATTGAGCTAGAAGTTCCCCGAGACCTGGTCCCCAGAGCCCTCTGCCCAGCAATTCTGTCCCTCAGGGAGTTTGGATGTGTCTATGGAGCTTTCATGACCTTGGTTGTGTTGGCTTCCCAAGTCTTGTGTGCTATCTTACCCTTCACCAAAGTTACCACTTATCTATTGTCTATTTAGTGTTCCCCCCCACCCCTCCCCTCCCTTGTAACCATCAGAGATTGTTTCTTTTTGTGTGTAAACCTTTTCATGAGTTTCTACAGTAATGGTCTCATATAATATTTGTCCTTTTGTGATTAACATATTTCACTCAGCATAATGCCCTGCAGATTAATCCATGTTATGAGATGCTTCACATATTCATCGTTGTTCTTTATCGTTGCGTGATACTCCGTTGTATGTATGTACCATAGTTTGTTTATCCATTCATCTATTAATGGGCATCTAAATTGTTTCCGTCATTTTGCTATTGTGAACAGTGTGAACAGTGAACAGTGAGCATGGGTGTGCATATGTCTATTCGTGTGATGGCTCTTATTTCTCTAGGATATATTCCTAGGAGTCGGATTGCTGGATCATATGATATTTCTATTTCTAGTTTTCTGAGGAAGCACCATATCATTTTCCAAAATGGTTGTATGATACTCCATTCTCACCGGCAATGCATAAGAGTTCCAATCTCCCCGCAGCCTCTCCAACATTCGTTATTTCCAGTTTTTTTGATTCGTTCCGGTAATGCTGGGGTGAGGTGGTATCTCATAGTAGCTTTAATTTGCATTTCTCTAATGGCTAGGGATCGCGAGCATTTCCTCATGTGCTTGTTGGCCGCCTGAATATCTTCTTTGGGGAAGTGTATGTTTGTTTCTTTTGCCCATTTTTTAATTATATTATTTGTCTTTTTGTTGTAGAGGTGTTGGATTTTCTTGTAGATTTTGGAGATTAGACCTTTGTCTGATTTGTAATGGCCAAAAATTTTTTCCCACTCTGTAGGTTCTCTTTTTACTCTTTTGGTGAAGTCTTTTGATGAGCATAAGTGTTTAATTTTTAGAAGATCCCAGTTATCTAGCTTAGCTTCTGCAGTTTGTGTGTTGTTGGTTATGGTTTGTATCCTGCTAATGCCATGTATTAGGGCCTCTAGCGTTGATCCTATTTTTTCTTCTATGAACTTTATAGTTTTTGGCTTTATATTTAGATCTTTGATCCATTGTGAATTAGTTTTTGTATATGGTGTGAGGTATGGGTCTTGTTTCATTTTTTTTCAGATGGACATCCAGTTTTGCTTGCACCGTTTGTTAAAAAGTCTGTCTTTTCCCCATTTGATGGACTTTGATGAAGATCAGGTGACTGTAGGTGTATGGATTTATATCTAGGTTCTCAATTCTGTTCCATTTGTCAATGTATCTCTCATTGTACCAATACCAAGCTGTTTCGACTACTGTAGCTGTATAGTAGGTTCTGAGATCAGGTAGCACGTGCCCTCCTACTTTCTTCTTCTTCAGTAGTGGTTCACTCATCCAGGGCTTCTTCCCTTTCCATATAAAGAGAATGATTAGTTTTTACATCTCTTTAAAGAATGTTGCTGATATTTGCATTGGGATTGCATTATATTTGTAAATTGCTTTGAGTAGAATTGTCATTTTCACAATGTTGAGTCTACCTATCCATGAGCATGGTATGTGTCTTAGTCATCTAGTGCTGCTATAACAGAAATACCACAAGTGGATGGTTTTAACGAAGAGAAGTTTATTTACTCACAGTCGAAGTAGGCTAAAAGTCCAAATTCAGGGCGTCAGCTCCAGCGGAAGGCTTTTTCTCTCTGTCGGCCTTCTTCTCTTCAGTGTTCTCCCAGACTAGGAGCTTCTCTGCGCAGGGACCCTGGTCCAAAGGATGCACTCTGCTCCCAGCACTGCTTTCTTGATGGTATGAGGTCCCCCGTCTCTCTGCTCACTTCTGTCTTTTATATCTCAAGAGATTGCCTCAGGACACAGTCCAGTCTTGTAAATTGAGTCCTGCCTCACTAACACAACTGCCCATCCTCCCTCATTAACATCATAGAGGCAGGATTTACCACATATAGGAAGATCACACAATAGTGGAAATCATGGCCCAGCCAAATTGATACACACATTTTTGGGGGGACATACTTCAATTCATGACAGTATGTTTTTCTGTTTATATTGATCTGTTTTGGTTTCTTACAGTAGTGTTTTGTAGTTTTCTCTGTGTAGATCTTTTACATCCCTGGTTGGATTTATTCCTAAGTATTTTATGTTTTTAGGGGTGTTATAAATGCTGTTGTTTTTCTGATTTCATTTTCATCTTTCTCTTTATTGGTGTATCGGAATCCAACTGAATTTTCTATGTTTCTTTTGTGTCCTGCTACTCTGCTGAATCTTTCCATGAGTTCCAGTAGTTTTATCATGGACTCTTTTGGCTTTTCTATGTATAGGATCATATCATTTGCAAACAGGGACAGTTTAACTTCTTCATTACCAATTTGGATGCCCTTTATTTCTTTTTCTTGCCTTATTGCTCTCTAGCTAGGACTTCCAGCACAATATTAAATAGGAGGGATGATAAAGGGCATCCTTGTCTTGTACCTGTTCTCAAGGGGAATGTTTTCAGCCTCTCTCCATGAAGAACGATGTTGGCCATTGGTTTTGCATAGATGCCCTTTATTATGTTGAGAAATTTCCCTTCTATGCCTATTTTAGTCAGAGTTTTTTTAAGGAATGGCTATTGGACTTTGCTGAATGCCTTTTCTGCATCAGTTAAGATGATTATGTGATTTTTTTCCTTCAATTTATTTATATGGTGGATTATGTTGATTGATTTTCTGATGTTGAACCATCCTTGCATACCTAGTATGAATCCTACTTGGTCATGATGTATTATTTTTTTGATATGATGCTGAATTCCATTGGCTAGAATTTTGTTGAGAATTTTTGTAGGTATATTCATGAGAGATATTGGTCTATAATTTTCTTTTTTTGTGGTGTCTTTGCCTGGTTTTGATATCAGGGTTATGCTGGCTTCATAGAATGGAAGTGTCACTTTCTTTTCTATGTTCTGAAGTAGTTTGAGTAGTACTGGTGTAAGCTCTTCTCTGAATGTTTGGTGGAATTCTCCAGTGAAGCAATCTGGGCCAGGACTTCTTTTGTTGAAAGTTTTTTTTTATCACCTTTGCAACCTCTTCTCTTGTTATGGGTCTGTTCATATTTTCAACATTACTTTGTGGTCGTTTGTGTAGGTAGTTTGTTTCTAGAAATTTATCTATTTCCTCTAGGTTTTCAAATTTGTTGGAGTATAGTCTTTCATGATAGTCTGTTATGATCCTTTTTATTTCAGTTGGGTCTATTGTAATGTCACCGATTTCATTTTATTATATGGGTTATTTGTGTCCTCTCCTGTTTTTCTTTTGTCAGTTTGGCCAGTGGTCTGTTGATTTGGTTGATCCTTTCAAAAGCCAACTTTTGGTTCTGTTGATTCTTTCTATTGTTTTTCTGTTGTCTATTTCATTTATTTCTGCTCTGCTCTTTATTATTTCCTTTCTTCTAGTGGCTGTGGGGTTTTTGTTTTTTTTTTTTTTTTTTTGCTAGTCTCTATTTGTTTGAGTTGTATAGTTAATGTTTTGATTTTGTCCCTTCTTTTTTGATGTGAGCCTCTATTACTATAAATTTTCCTCTGAGGACCGCCTTTTCTTTGTCCCAAAGGCTTTAGTATGATGTATTTTCATTCTCGTTTGATTCTAGGAATTTTTTGATTCCACCTCTGATTTCTTCTGTTACCGAGTAGTTTTTAAAGCAGGGTGTTATTCAGTTTCCACGTAACTGATTGTTTTTCCTTGCTCTTCCTTTTGTTACTTTCTACCTTGATGGCATTGTACTCAGGAGTAATACTTTGTATTATCTCAATATTTTGTATTTTCTTGAGGGTTGCTCTGTGGCCTAAGATGTGGTCTATTCTGGAGAATGTTCCATGTGTTTTGGAAAAGAATCTATACTTTGCAGCTCTGTGTGGACTGTTCTGTATATGTCTATGAGGTCAAGTTGGCTGATTGTGCCACTCAGATCTTCTGTATCTTTGTTGAGTTTTTTTCTAGATGTTTTCTCCTTTCCCGAGAGTGGTGTGTTGAAATCTCCTACTATTATTGTGGAACTATCAATTTCTCTTTTCAGTGCTGTTAGTTTGTGTTATGTACTTTGGAGCCCTGTCATTGGGTGCATAGATGTTTATTATGGTTATGTCTTCATGATTGATCATCCCTTTAATCATTATATAATGCCTTTCTTTGTCTTTTATGGTGGATTTTGTTTTAAAGTCTTTTTTATCTGAGATTAGTATTGCCACTCCTGCTCTTTTTTGGTAGTTGTTTGCTTGATATATTTTTTTCCATCCTTTGATTTTTAATAAATTTACATCTTTGTTTCTAAGGTGTCTCTCTTGTAGACGACATTTTGATGGATTCTGTTTTTTTATCCATTCTGTCACTTTCTGTCTCTTTTTGGGTGCATTTAGGCCATTTGCATTCAGTATAGTTATTGTTAGGTTTGAGTTTGAGTTTATTGGTATCATTTTCTAGTCCTTTTTTTTGTGTATGTGCGGCGCTGACATTTTCTTTGTCCCTTTTACTGTCCTGTGCTGAATTCCTTTTGTTTGTGGATTTTTTTTTTCATTTCTTTTGTTTTTGTAGATTTTGTTTTTACTAAGGCTTTATGCTTTTTTTCTTTATTTTGATGAGTAGGTTTGTTAACATTCTTTGTAGTTATCTTGAAATTTACCCTTATCTTCCTAGGTTTGGACCAGCCTATTATTACTTGGTATCACCTTGCCTTCCTTTCCATTAGAAGGTTCTACACCTACACTGTTTATTCCCTGTTTTAGTGTTCTGATGTTGTTCTCGTTTACAGAGTAACCTCTCTGGTTCCCTATTGTAATTCTTTTGGTTCTGGATAGTCCTTGAGAGTTCATTTCCTAGGTTGGTATCTGGCTGATACAATCTTGCATCCTAGATTCAGGCTCTGGTCTGATGTTGTTTGTTCTCAGACCAAAGGACTCCCTTTAATAATTCTTGTAAGTTTGTTTTGGTTTTTACATAGTCCCTTAATTTCTGTTTATCTGGAAATGACCCAATTTCACTATCATATTTGAATGAGAGTTTTGCAGGACATATCATTCTTGGTTGGCAATTTTTTTTTTTTTTTCTTTCAAGGTCTTATATATGCCATCCCATTGCCTTCTTGCCTGCATGGTTTCTGCCGAATAGTCCAAGCTTAGTCTTGTTGTTTCTCCTCTGTATGTGACTTTTCATTTTTCTCAAGTTTCTCTCAGGATTCTTTCTTTGTCTTTGGTTTTAGAGAGTGTGATTATAATATGCCTTGGTGATTTTCTTTTGGGATCTATCCTATGTGGGGTTTGTTGAGCTTCCTGGATGATCAGCTTTTCATCCTTTATGATACTGTGGGAGTTTTCTGTCAGCAGTTCTTCAGTGAACCTCTCTGTGTGTTGTGTTTTCTCCCCCTGTTGTTGAACTCTGATCACATGAAAATTTTTGCTTTTGATTGTATCCCACATAATTCTTAGGGTTCTTCATTTTACTTCGTTCTTTTTTCTGATTTTTCCTCAGAGTTGTATCCAAGTGTTTGTCTTCAGTTTCAATGATCCTGTCTTCCATCATTTCAGACCTGCTCCTCAGACCTTCTGTGACACTGTCCATTTCTGAAATCCTCATTGTTTATCTGTTGGATTTCTAATTGTTGTTTTTGTATGATTTGTAGTTGTGAATTTATTTTGGCATTTTATTCCTGTATTATTTTCCCTGATTCTTTCAATTTTTTGTCTGTATTTTCCATGAATTTGTCTGCCTTTTCCATGAATTTGTCTTATTTTTTCCTCATTTGTATCTGCTTTTTGCTTCAACTCTTGGATAGCTCTGAATATTAGAAATTTGAATTCCCTATCAGATAGTTCTAGTGCCTTTTATTCTCCTGGAAAGTCATCTGGTGTTTTATTTTGGACACATACTGGAACCATCCTGTCCTGTTTTTTTTTTTTTTAATATCTTTTGATACTCTGCTGTTTTGGGGACATTCAGTAGTTATTTTCTTCATTTATTGATTGTAGATTTGTTTGTTTGGTCATGCTTTTTTGTTTTATTTGTTTATGTCTGAGCAGGTGGCTGTGTGTTTTTTGTAGTTGGCTCATCTGCGAGCAGGATACTTTTCACCTCTTTTTCCAACGGGCAGGACCAGTCACTCAGGTATGGTACAACAAGGCAGATCCAGCTGAAAAGGAGTTGATCAGATAGGTTGTTTGTGGCACATACTAGGGCCGACAGATCAGACTAGGAATCAGTACAGGGCAGGTTTTGGTAGTCTGTGCCTGTGCTGCTCAGGTGTGTGATGTTCAGCACACGGTGCAGGTGGGCAGGAAAGGCGGGGGTTGTGATGTGTGAAGTTAAGATGGAGAGAGAATCAGAAGACAAAAACAAAAAACAGTGCTAACGGAGCCTGCTATTGGAGTGGAGAGATGAGAGACTGAGAAATGGAGAAAACCAAAAAGGAAAGAAAAAGGAAAAAAATAAAAATTAAGAACAAAAAGAGAAGAAAAACCCCCAGGGATTCCATTGGTGTAGCTGCAAAGACCGAGGAAGTAGCCCCCAGGCCACAAAGTCCAGCCTGGCTAGAAGGGGTAGAGATGTCACACAGCACCAGCACCAGGTATTCAGGAACCAGGAAGAGAAGGTAAGTATAGAGAGGCAAGAAACTGAGAAATGAAAAAAATACAAAAAGGAAAAAAGAGAGAAAAGAATAAATAAATACCCCTAGGGATCCCACCACGTGGCTGCACAGACCAGGGAAGTAGCTCCCAACCACGCAGTACAGCTCGGCTGGAAGGGGCTCCCAAGAAAACAAACAAAGCAGAACAAATCAAAACAAAACAGACAAAAAAAAAAATCCTGGGGATCCCACCAGAGGGGTGGTGTGGATCAGGAAGCAATTCCACAGTCGAGCGGTGCGTCACAGCCTCGCAAGGAGAAGAAAAGAGGGCACACAGAGCCAGTTGTTCAAGAGAAAAGACGGAGAGTTGGTGAGAGGTACAGAAGAAACCAAAAGAAATGGAAAAAAGCAACACCAGTAACAAACAAATGGCACTCAGGGATCTGGCCAATGTGGACGTCAAATCCAGGTTGTACAGGGCTGAAGCCAGTGCCTCCCAGCCAAGAGACTGTGGCCTCAGGAAGCAGAGGAGGCCGAGTGGGGGGTGAAGAAGGGTGAGGGGTGGTAAAGCATATATTGCTGGTTACTGGTTGTTCTGTCTCCTGCTGGGAGCTCCGTGAAGCTGCTTTCCCATACTCCCTGTCTGCCGATCTCCGATATGGTCGAGGCAAATCCAAGCGGCAGGGACTCTGCACTTCCTGGCCACATCCAGCTATGAAGCAGCAGAGGTCGAGCAAGTGGGAGAAGGAGAGGGGGTAGGAAGGTGTATATTTCTTGTTACCAGGTGCTCTGTCTCTTGCTGGGAGCTCCGTGAAGCTGCTCTCCTATACTCCCTGTCCGCTGATCTCCGACAGGAGTCCAGGATGGCGAATCCATGCTGCGTTAGCTGATAGAGGACCTCTGTACGTATCTCTCCTCGCTCTCTGTTCTCTGTCAGTTTCTTATTCCATTCAGTGCTTGGCTGTGTTCTTTATCTCTTCATTTAATTCTTAGGATTCCAGGATTGACGTTTGTCTCTGTTTTACTTACTTTTTTGAGTCTTTGCTGTGGAGGGACAGCATGGTGCTTCTGTCTGTAGTGCCATGTTGGCTTCGCCCTCAGCAGATGGCTTTAACTGACAAAAATTTATTTTCTCAATTTAAAAAAAAACCTGTTGCCATTGAGTCGATTCTGACTCATAGCGACCATATAGAACAGAGTAGAACTAGCCCATTGAGTTTCCAAGGAGCGACTGGTGGATTCAAACTGCCGACCTTCTGGTTAGCAGCCGAACACATAACCACAGCACCACCAGGGCTCCTCTCACAATTTAGAAGCCTGGAAATCCAAATTCAGCGCACTGGCTCTAGGGGAAGGCTTTCTCTCTCTTGCGGCTTTAGGGGAAGATCTTTGTCTCTTCAGCTGGTTTCCTGGTTCCTTGGAGGTCTTCATGTGGTTTGGCATCTCTCTTCCCCCATCTCTGCCCTGCTGCCTTGTTTAATCTCTTTTGTATCTCCAAAGAGATTGACTCAAGATACACCCTACACTAATCCGGCCTCATTAACATAACAAAGACAACCCATTCCCAAATGGGATTAAAACCACAGGCATAGAGGTTATGATTTACAACACATATTTTGGGGGAACATAATTCAATCCATAACATGTGATCAATTAAGGTAAAAACGGATTATATGGATTTATCGGCAAATTTGTGAACTAGAATCGATACAATTAGTGAACTAGTAGACATATGAAAAATTTATCCTAAATGAAGTCCACAGAGACATAAAGAGGAAAAATAAGAGCAAGAGGTTAATGATGTGACATTAGAGTGAGAAGTTTAACATACTTCAAGTTAGAGTTCTAGAAGGAGAAAATAGAGTGGTAAAGAGGTAATATTTGAAGATACGTTAACTGAGAATATTCCAGAATTTTTGAATCCACACTTTTAAGAAGCCCAAAGCATCCCAAGCAGTATAAAAGATATCTACTCTAAATACATCAAGATGCAACTGTCAAACAGCAACAACAAAGAGAGAGAAAATCTTTAAAAGCAGCTCAAGAGGGTGGAAAAAGAAATCATCTATAAGGCAAGAACAATTAAACTAACTGCTTTTTTCTCATTAGAATGCAGAAGGGAATGGAATTATATTTTTAATATACTGAGAGAAAATACATGTCAATTTATAATTCTGTGCCCAATGAAAATATATTTCAAGAATGAGAGTAAGAGAAAGATTGTCAACTTTTAAAAAATTCTCTGAGTCTCAAATTGCAACAGAAAGGGTACTTTATTCAAGTACTTGCAACAAGGAGAGCTCCCAAAGGAAGTATCTCTCCAAACACAGAAAATGAGAGGGATTTTACAGGGAAAGAGACAAAAGCAGCAGAGTGCCAGCTGCAAGTTTGGTGGGTGCTGGTCAAGCAGGTGTTGCAATCTTGCAGAAAAGACTTGCAGTTTGGCCTATCTCGCAGCGTTACGCCCTGTTCCAGGAATTGTTGGCTCAAAAGAGGGACTTAGAGGTAATGGGTTAGTTTTCAGTACCAGAGAACAAGGGTGTTGGTGTAAGTTCCAAAGCAGAAAATTTTACAATTCTCCAGAGTTCCTGCTTTTGAACAAGGCAGAGAGTCCAGCATTGGTCGACCTGGGCCTGCTGAGATAAAAGTCATTAGAACTGGAGGCCCGTTTCAAAGTTAAATTTTCCTTTTACTTCTGTTCTAAGATAATGTTTTTGAGATCATTTGTTTTGAAAGCATGTAGGTGCTTAGCTCAATAACCCAACAAATTATATCTTTAAAAGAGGGATTCTGACGAAGAAGAAGAGCCGGTGAATGAATAACCTTTGGAGAAACATTCTCAGCCAAGACTGGATTTCTTTTGGGAATATCCAAGAGAAGAGACCCCATCCCCCTCCACTGAAGGCAGAGTCCTCCCCAGAAGAGCAGGTTGTTCATGCCGGCGATGTTTTGGTTGGCTTCACATCAGAAAGATCCCACGGGATGTACATGCAACAGGCTTCTCTGAGGACTGTGAACGTACACCCTCTAGAGGCTACGATGCAGGCCAAGTTGGTTTGACTATTGAGGTCCTTTGCAATTTTGTATGAATTTTAGAAACAGCTTGTCAATTACAGAAAGCATCCTTGGATTTTGACTGGGTTTGTGATGATAGGTCAATTTAGGAAAAATTTATATTTTTAACAATATTGAGTGTTCTGACCATAATCAATGTATATCTCTATGTTTATAGGTCATTTTTAATATTTTTCTGTGATTTTTTTTTGATAGCTTTTAGTGTACAGGTCTTACACATATTTTGTCATATGTATTCCTAAATATTTTATATTTTTGGTGCTATTGTAAATGAGATGATTATTTAATTCAATTTCTAATTATTGCTAAAATGCAACCTTGCTAGTTTCACTTACTCTAGTAATTTTTTTATTGATTCCACTGAATTTTCTACTTATATGATCAAGTTGTTTACAAACCATAATGCTTTTAATAGGCAATATAGTTTTATATCTTTATTATGCAGGGAAAGTAGAGGATTTTTTTAAAATACAAGACATAGATATCCACATTATAAGGGAAAATAAAGATATTTGAATACTTAAGAGTTCAGAATTTTGATTCATGAAAAGATACCACAGAGTGAAAAGACAAGCCTTGTAACTGACAAGATAATCTGTAATATATATGCCTGGCAATGGCTTAGTATCTAAAACTGAGCTGCCAGTAGGGTAGCCACTAGCCACATATGGCTTTGGAGCACTTGAAATGTGGCTTGTCCAAATTGAGATGTGCAATAAATGTAGAATACACACCAGATTTTGAAGACTTGGTATTTAAAAAAAAAAACCTATAATATTTCCTTAATAATTTCTATGTTGATTACATGTTATAATGAAAATATTTTAGGTATAGTGGGTTAAATAAATTATATTACTAAAATTAATCTCACTAGTTTCTTTTTACTTTTTTTAATGTGGCTACTATAAAATTTTAAATTATATATGTATCTCACATTGTATTTTTGTTGGACAGTCCTGATCTAGAAAGTAGTTCACTAGGCCTTTCTTCCAAGTTCATCTTAGTCTGTTATATACTATAATTCTATGCCCAGAATTAATATGGGCTGAAACCGGTTTCACATAGCACACCCTATCTAGTGACAGACGGGTTGTAGCTGTGCATAAGGTATGTTGGCTGGGAATTGAACCCGGGTCTCCTGCATGGAAGGTGAGAATTCTACCATGGAACCCCACATACCCTAGGATCCAGCAGTTCGGCTTTCCTATATTTCATAGAGGAGCCCTGGCGGCACAGTGATTAAGCTCTCAGCTGCAACCCAAAAGATGGGCAGCCCCACGGGAGAAAAATGTGGCAATCTGCTTCCATAAAGGTTACAGTTTTGGAAACCCTATGGGGAAGTTCTAGTCTGTCCTGTAGGGTCGCTATGAGTCAGAATCTACTCGACAACAACGAGTATATTTCATAAAGAAACACTTGTACATGGGCACTCAGAGACATACTAAAAGCAGTGTTATTGGTAATTAAAAAAAAAACTGGAACACCAATAGAATGGATAAACTGATATATTCGTACAAGCATATGCCGCAGAGGGCTGAAAAGGAACTACATCTAAACGAATCAGCATGGATGAATCTCAATAGCATAATATTAAGGAATGATGCAAGTCACAAAAGAAAGCATACTGTATTCCATTATATTCAGTTCAAAAACAGGCACAACCAAGCAAAGTTTTTTTTCTTTTTATTGTACCTTAGATGAAGGTTTACAGAGCAAACTAGTTTCTCATTAGACAGTACACATACTGTTTTATGACCATGGTTAACAACCCCATGACACGTCAACAGTGTCCCTTCTCAAGCTGGGGTTCCCTATTACCAGCTTTCCTGTCCCCTCCTGCCTTCTACTCCTTATCCCTGGGCTGTTGTACCCCTTTCGTCTCGTTTTGTTTTATGGGGCTGTCTAATCTTTGGCTGAAGGGTGAACCTCCAGAGTGACTTCATTACTGAGTTAAAAGAGTGTCTGGGGGCCATACTCTTGGGGTTTCTCCAGTCTCTGTCCGGCCAGTAAGTCTGGTCTTTTTTTGTGAGCTAGAATTTTGTTCTACATTTTTCTACAGCTCTGTCCGGGTCCCTCTGTTGTGATCCCGGTCAGAGTAGTCAGCGGTGGTAGGCGGGCACCGTCTAGCTGTACTGGACTCAGTCTGGTGGAGGCCTTGGTAGCTGTGGTCCATTAGTCCCTTGGGCTAATCTTTCCTTTGTATCTTGTTCATTCTCCCTTGCTCCCAAAGGCATGGGACTAGTGGAGTATCTTAGATGGCTGCCTACCCACTTTTAAGACCCCAGACAAGCAAAGTATTTTTAAAGAATATATGCATAGGTGATATCACAATATTGAAAAAGGAGGGCATAATTAACACAAAATGCATGATGGTAATTATCTCTGGGGCCAAGGTTGAGGATGCAAGGGAGTGGCCCACAGAGAGCCTCTAACTTCTGGTAATGTACTTCTTAACCTGGTTGGTGAGTAAATGGGAGATCATCTAATTATTTTTCTTTGAAGTGTACATAATTGTTTATAAAATTTATATGTAGGATAAAATTTAACATATTAAAGCAGACAGTGAAACGACTGTTATGATCCTAATTTTATTTATATATACACACACAAAAAAAAACTAGATTTTCAAATATGTATGGGAAAATAACTCTAAGGAAGTACACCAAAATATTTATCACATGATGATAGGATACATGTAGGTGAATAGTTGGAGTTGAGTCTGGAAATTTAGGTTGCAGGGCAGCATTGATAATTGAACTACCTTACAATGAGGTCAACACTCTATTAATTGTGTGTATCAAGCATTTGTTGTTGTTAGCTGCTGTAAAATCAGCTCTGACTCATGGCAACCTTATGTACAACAGAACAAAGCATTGCCCAATCCTGCGTCGTCCTCACAGTTGCCAGCGTGTTCGAGTCCATCATCGTGGCCATCGTGCCAATCCATTTCACCAAGAGTCTCGCACCCGCTTTGGCCCTCTGCTTCACCAAACATGGTATCTTCCTCTAGCAAATGATTCCTCCTGCTGATGTGTCCAAAGCAAGCAAGTCAGGAAATGTTCTGTTGTGATCCATAAGGTTTTCTTGGCTACTTTTTGGAAGTAGATCACCAGACCTTTCTTCCTAGTCTGTCTTAATTGGAAGCTCTGCTGAAACCTGTCCACTATGGGTGACCATGCTGGTATTTGAAATATCAGTGACATAGCTTCCAGCATCATAGCAGCACAAAAGCCACCACAGTACAACAAACTGACAGGTCATGGATCAAAAATGTGAGCAATATTATATCACTACAAACCTAAACTGATAAACTTGGCTATTTTTAGAAAAGTTTTAGACGGTCCCTAATGCTTTTGCACATATGGAAAGTCATGACTGGTCCATTTGAATGCGCATAAGTCTCCTGGAATGGAATATTTTCTGTATGTATACTGCACAAATATATGTAAGGGATTTCTTTTTTATTATTTTTATACAATTATTCTTTGGATTCATAAATTACTACATTCACATACTTGAGCCAAATATCTGTGATGGACTTAACAGTAACCATGAACATTATTTTAATACCAATATTAGAAAGTGATAACAACACCCCTTCTCTCTTGATAGATTCATGGTGAACAAATGGCAGTGGATCATCAATAAACTTGGTGTATTTGCTCTTCTTTTTATTTTCAGACAATGAGGAAATATAAACCAGGCTGTCCAAGTGTTTCCTGTTTGCAGTCAACTAGTTTCATGGCTCATTTATTTCTTCACAGGCCCCTTTCTCTTAATTCTTACCCTTGCTATTTCTTTATTTTTCATGTTAAAATTTACCATAATGTTCTGAAAGACTGTGCTTATATTACTGAAGAAGTAAGAGAAAGTTTATTCATGATTGCATGAAGAGAAAACTTGTTTCAATAATGACTAAAGGGAAAGCCCAGAAAATATATTAAAGTGTTACAAAAATCAGTCACAAAAAGACTATGGCTGAGATAAATAATGAGTTGACAGGGAAAATCATGTCTTTGGAATCCGGATGAATATATTTTTCTCTCTTAAGAAATGCATCGTATCCACAAAGGAATACTAAAATGTATATAACTTTATAGAAGAAAAACTGTTCCTTTCTGTTTGGGGGTCTCAGGTCTACAGAATGCGTGAACTTTTATTAATAGCAATAATGAATGTTTGTTAGTAATAACAATGATAATTAAACGGTAAGTATTTTTAAATGAAGATACCAAACCTCAGGTGGGTTCAGTAATTTGCGTAATGACTTTGGTGGAAGGTGGTAAATGGTGGAGCCAGAATTCAAACCCAGGTCTGTCACACCACAAAGCTTGTGCTGTTAACCTCTGTTCGGAACTGGCCATAGCACCAAATCCATCCCGATCTCCATCTCCTCTGTAGCTTTTAGCCAGCTTGAGGCACTCCTTAGATATGGATCAGAGTAAACCTTTAGCTTAACATCTAGGTAGGTTACATTCTTTTACTACATTACAGCCCCACCCCCCTTTTTGGAGAGAGAAAAACATTTACAGAAAATTTAACTGTGGCTCTGACTGGGCTCATAGAAAAGTGCTTTAGCTCTTATAAGCAGTATGCCAAGAACAAAGGCAAGTGGGATAAAACGAGCTCAAAGTAGGCCACTTACTAAAATCTCAAATTCTGTCAGCATCCTCTTCCAGGAAGAAATAGTCTTTGTACGTGTTACAGGAGAGAGAGGATTTAGATAGCGTATTTAACCCCTCGAGCTGTCTTCCATATTTGGCATAGGGTAAAGATAGTACAAAGGATGATTCACTCACCAAAGATGAACCCAGATTTAATGTTCTCTGAAGTATCCCTAAGTTGTAAAATTGCGTGACTGAGTGTTCTAGGTTGTGTGTATACATGTGTAAGTTGGGAAATATAAAAACTCACCATCCCACCTTCCAGTTTCTTATTGGTTGTGTATCTGACACTTTTAATTGGCACTTAAAAAAACCAAAAACCAAACTCATTGCCTCTTAGTCAATTCTCACTCATAGCAGCCCTATAGGACGGAGTAGAACTGCCCCATAGTGTTGCCAGGGAGTAGCTGGTGGATTTGAACTGCTGACCTTTTTTGGCCAGCAGCCAAGTTCTTAACCACTGTGCCACCAACGTTCAGTAAATGGTTGTTGAATGATGGACGATTTAAATCTGTTCTTATACTTATTCTAATGCCTGGAACACAACAGACATTTATTTGATGCAATAGTTAATTAATCAGTGGAATGATTAGTTGGAGTTAAAATATATGTAACTTTCAGTATCTGCTCTGGATTATCAAAGTATATGAAAATACATGCCAAGAATTAAAGACAAATCACATTACTAATCTATATTCTCCTTACATAAAATTGCTTTGGCAATAAAGGAACTTCAGAACTGAGAGGCATCTTTTTTTTATTACATATGTCAAATGGTAAAAACAATTCGTTCAAATATTTGTTGAGCCCCAATTGTGTGCATGTCACTGTTCTGGATGCTGGGGACACAGTGGTGACAGTAGTGAGTGAGAAGGAGATTCTGGGTAAGGTTGGAGAAGGGGCCAGGGCCAAACCACATAGGGGCCAGCCCACAGTGTGAAGCCAGGACTATTTTTAAGAAGATGTATGTGAAGGTGGCACAAGGGTTAAGTGCTGGGCGGCTAACCTTATCGAAAGGTTGGCAGTTCAAACCCACCAGCCACTCTGTGAGAGAAAAAACCTGGCAACCTGCTTCCATAAAAATTACGGACTATGAAACCCTATGGGGCAGTTCTCCTCTGTCATATAGGGTCGCTGTAAGGTTGCTGTAGGTGCTCTGGTGGCACAATGGTGAAGCACCAGGCTGCTGACTGAAAGATCAGTTCAAACCCAACAGCCACTCCATGGGAGAAAGATGTGACAATCTGCTTCTATAAAGAGTGCAGCCTTGGAAACCCTACGGAGCAGTTCTACTCTGTCCTGTAGGGTTGCTATGTTTCAGAATCTATTCAACTGCCCACAACAACATGTGAAGGTGGGTGAATGATTTGCTTTGCTCCAGTGCCAGGAACAGATTAGAAGGAAGGATACGGTGGGTTATAATAGTCCTGTTAAGCTGTAAATGTAAGTCCAGAAAAACGACCTTTGACACTTAGAAGGATTGAGACAGTCTTCCCAGTTTTATAGTTTTGTTTCATTGCTGATAATTACCAAGGTGTTTCAGAAGTTTCTATACAAATCAGAAGTGAGGGGAAAAAAAGCAGTTAAAATGCTTGGTCTGTGAAGCTATTATGTTTTCACTTTAGCAGTAATTTGAGATAAAATAATGTGAAACTACCTTACAGGTTAAAGTTTTGTGATAATGATCTTCCATCTCTTACTATTTATAAAATTATTATGTGTATAAATGGCACAGATTCTTCTTTTAAATAATCGCTGGATCATTCCATATGTGTGTTCATCCTCTAAGCAACTTCTGGAAATGTGTTTGTTGTTTTCTTAATTCCTTACTGACATGACTATATCAGAGAAAGTCATTATGTAGCTCCATGTTTTAGAGAATGTATTATGAAAAGACTGCATAACACTGCCATCTGATTGCATTAGAGTCACTGCTCTTGTTGTGATACTTTTGTAGTGTTGACATCACTGCTCTCAAATGAGTTGTCTAGTTGTTGAAATTGTTACGTGATATTTTAATTTCCAGCTCGTACAAGCATCCTTTCTGTTCTAATTATTGTTTTGTGCTTTGGGGCACGATGGATGCTGAGTCAAAAGAGAATATAGAAGACACAGAAACACACATCTACCAAGATGCTGCTCATTTTAATTCCTAGGGCTCTTTAGGAAGCATCTTATTCTACTTATTTTGGATAGAGCTTTTAGTGGCTTTTACCTCTCTACAAACATTAAGGAAGAACACTGACCGAGGGGAGACTGCAAGCAGAATTTCATCTTATCTCTTTTCCATTTAAAATCCATAAAAAAGAGGATACCTCAAGTAAAAGAGACAGTCTAGTTTTCATACATACAGCGGCTGGAAGGTGATTATATAGAAGGAGAAGAAAACAAAGGATTTAGATTTCAGGCACTACCTCTGCTGTGTAATCTTGGGAAAGTTGTTATATTTTAAAAAGATTGTCTCATATGCAAAATGGTAATGAGGGTGCTGTTGCATTGAGTTATTGTGAGAATTAAATGAGTTAATGTATATGAAAGTGTTTTGTGTATAGTAAAGCTCTATACAGATATTAGTCAATTTCATCAAGTAAGGATTTACATCTACTCAAGGATATTTCTGTTGGGAGGACATGGCTTTCAGAAAGAAGCCTTAGAACTCACACTTGCTGGAAGGCAGCTGTAGAATGGATTGTAAAGAATCCAAGAAACAAATTATGCCATTGTTTGCATCAAGAGAGCCTACAAAGATAAATCAGCTTACATTCATTCCCATGCACCTGCAAATAAAAATGAGCGAGGGATACTGTGCAGACTTTCTAGCGGAGGACAGAAAATACTATCAGAGTACTGGTGTGGTTTGAAATGCTTGCAGCTTGGGATGGTGCACATGGCATGAGCAATGCTTATGGGAAGGAAATGCACTTCTTTATACTGCCACAGGCAATAACATTTAAAATTAAATATAGATAAATTTCTTAGAATTTAAAAAATTTTGATGGCAAATATGTTTTCTCTGACGTTTAGAATATGTGGAGAAGTTGATGTCAGATGACCGAAGATTAGCTTAATGGGAACTAGTAAAAAGTATTTTTTTGTTGTTGTTGTTGTTTTATGTAACAAACATCTATTGAGCATTACTGTTTGCAAGCTATGGTGGTAAGTACTGGCCCATGAAGCCTTGGGAAGGCAGAGGGAGAATAACAAGTGTTGCACCCTCTCTGGAGTCTATTATCTACTGAGGGTCGTAAAGGTTCCCAGATAATTCAGGGTAGTGAAAGAATGTGGGCAGGAGAACGAGCTTATTAATTGTGGGAAACCTCAGGTCTCTGAGGGGAACTTCAGAAGGACCTTCGTGAGACCCCTGACAATCACTTGAGAGCCATCATAACAGCTCTGTCCCAAACAACTAACTTTGGCCTTCTTATAAACTGTATATTAAGTTCATTCATTTTAATTTAATTAAACTTTGGTTTGAGAAAATGGTTTTTAATTATTAACCTTTTATCTCAGTGGGTACCAGCAAAGTAGACTAATACTAAGTTCATTGTCTTTTCTTCATTCATTCATTTCACAAGTGAGTATATACTTTGTGCTGGTATTGGATGTCGTTTACAGTATCAGAACAAGTGCCTATCAACTTAAATTCCAATGACTGGAGAGCAGGCTCTCCGTAGTGGTTTTCTTGTTTGTTTGTTTCTTTAGCAAATATTTATTCAGCACGTAATGGTTCCAATCATTCTTCTTGGTTCTGAGGGTATGGCGGTGAACAAACAGAAACTAAAAATGTCTGCCATCGTGGAACTTGGATGCTAGTGCATGCGTCTGAAGCATCTTGATATCTAGGGTCGACCTACCAATGAGTGAGGATTGTACAATTTTAAATACCTTCAAATGAGAAATGGCCTTTACCTCTCTAGTAGATTACAATCCCTTTGAGGTCAGGGACTATATCTTATTCTTATTTAATCTTTTCGTGTGTGTGATAAATATATATATAACAAAACATTTGATGTTTCAACAGTATTCATGTGTACAGTTCAGTGGCATTATGTTGTTCAACCATCACCCTCATCCATTCCCAAGTTATCCCATCACCCTTAACGTAAGCTCAGTGTCCCCTAGGCATTGAGTCCCCCTCTTCTCCCTCCTTGCCACCTACCTTTTGTAACCATTAATAAATTTTGGTCTCTATACACTTGCCATTCTAGGTATTTTATATAAGTGAGATCATTACAATATTTGTCCTTTTTGTGACTGACTTATTTTACTTAGTATGTTTTCAAAGTTCATTTGTGTTGTAGCGTGTATCAGGACTTCCTTTCCCCTTATAGCTGAGTAATATTCCATTGTATGTATATACCATAGTTTGTTTATCCATTCATCTGTTAATGGACATTTGAGCTGTTTTCACTTTTTGGCTATTGAGAGTAGTGCTGCAGTGAACACTGATGTACAGATATCTGTTTGTGCTCCTGCTTTCAATTCTCATTTTATCTGTCCACTCATATTCTTTCCATATGTTTCCCATACTGAGAGTATTCAAGCTAGCCAACATACTGAAAAATGGCTAAGATGCAGTTATTTGTGTGATTTATATATAAATAAAACTTTATTAACTCAGCAAAAAAAATGGCTTTAGTGCCGAACTTCTAATGCTTTTGAAATTTACCCATATATATGATACATTTGTCTCAATAATTCTAAAGATTTTCATTTAACCATAAAATAACAGTAATTAGAAAATGACAATACATGATTTTTTTCAATCTGTCTTTATGTGACAATCCTTTGCTGGGAATTACAAAACATAAAAAGCGAAAACAAGGCCAGACAATAGGAAATCATCCAAGAGCAAGATCTTCAACATAATCTGTACAATGCAAGCTAGCAAGCCATACTTCTCTAAAATTATTTAATTAAAGACACATTCTTAGAGTTTGAATGCTATATTGCCACACTTGACATAAGTTTATTTCATATTAGATTATTAAATATGAGTTATGCGAAATGAACAGCAACTGAAATGTCTGAGAAGTAATGAGACAAGTTTGTAACTATTCCTGTTTGCTCTGATGGGATGCCCAAAAGTAGCTTGGGTTGCTTGTGGTAAATTTGCATCATCCCATTCCTCTTTGACTGATTGGCATTTTGTTTCTTTATTTTTCCTCAGATAAGAGTGAAGGTGAACTTCCTTGAGAGATTCGGTCCTTTTCTAGGTACCTCTCCAACACTACTCCCAGACTATGTAATTAAATCATAAGTTCACAGTGATAAAGAACTATCAGAATTAACCCTTAGAGCTATCCATTCTCTTTTGAGGTGATAGCTTAATGATCTTGTTTAGCAAAATCACCATCCTGGTAGTAGAAACTGGAGATTAAATCATGCTTCAGTCACACTTAATCAGCAGTAAATTGGAAGTAAAACGTGTAGTAAGCCTAATAGAAGATTAGTAGATGTGTCACACAAACCATAGTAACCCCTTTCCTTTTCCAAAATCATAAATCCTTTATCTCTTTTGGGATAAAAGCATAGTTCAGTAGGTTTCTCAGTTCAGGGCTTCGAACCAGTTCTTCCTGGTTCATTCATAGTTGAGGAAGCGAAACTGGAACAGACCCGAATTTTTTAAATTTGGGTGAACCAGAATGGTAACCAGAATGGGAAAAATAATGGGTCAGAGCCCTACTAGAAACTTAATCTCCCTCTTAGAAAACAAGGGCAGTGTACACATTGCATGGCAACAAATCCCTTGCCCTTCGGATTTTGAGCAGAGTCAGAAACAGGTGCCTCGCTCAAAGATGGCTGCTGACTGCACTGCATTGAATGTATGTTGTTCTCCGCAGTCCTGCCAGTAATTCATCTCATGCATTAGGCTCCTGAAAGGGCTCCCTATGACTCTTCCAAGTCTCCCATTCCAGGGCTTCGACTCATAAATTTTTTCCCATTCCAGTTATCTTTCTGGAGCACCCAAATTATAAGAATTAGGGTCTGTTCCAGTTTCACTTTGTCAGCCATGACTGAATCAGTTTGAACCAGTTCAAAGCCCTGTCTCAGTCATTAGGATTGTCTAGATAAAAAGTTAAAGCTTTAAATGGTTTTATCTTTTAATTACAGATTCTGTTTCTTTTTTCAACCCATATATAAACATGAAGCCATTAAATAATTTCATCATAGTGAATAAAAGGGCAATAGCAATATAAAAAGCACATACTGTGGTAGAAGTGAGGAATAAGTTACTTGTAGTTAATTGTGGCAACAGCAGTTGGATATTTGCACTGCTTAGTTCCATTGGTTATTTCTTTGATTTTGGACTCCACCGATATTGATGGAGAGGTAACACAGAGAGAGAGAGGCACAAACACACACACGCACAAAAGCCAGAAATATCACTGTGCATGAACTAGTTCATGGGGTGGGTGTTGAGTAGGCAGAGGAGAATGTTCCACTTTCAAATAGAGCTGTTAATTCCTGGATGCCTGCTTGGAAACACTGTGGGTTCCATGACCGGAGAAGGGAACTGATGATTTATTTTTCTATGATTCTACATATCAGGTTTAATGAATTAGTCGTTCTGCTGGTAAAGATTAGTTCTCCCACTCTGTCAAAATGGGACATGCTTCACCTGAGTGCATACTATTCTGCCAGTTTGTCCACAGCAGTATCCTCTATGTACCTTCCCCTTATTGTAGTCACTTACTAGTTTTTCTCTAGAATGCGGTGAGAAAGTGCCCCACCAGAGAGCATGACTTTTTCTAATCCCAGCCCACACACTGATGTCAAAAGTATTTTTGTGCCTTCTCAGGAGCATTGTGTTCTTCCAGCAGCACTCACTAAGCAAGGGAAGTATGAGGGTATTTTGCAATAAGGTTTGAAATACACATTTTTATTTTTTAGTGGAGATTTTTAGGGTTTAGATTTTGAAGGTCAGGTGTGATGTCACATTCTTAGTCATTAGCTATCTGCGTATTACTGATCGTGTAACTCTGCCAAATAAATTCCTTACGTGCTTTCCTAAAATCAGCATGAGGATAACAAGTTACTCAGCTTTTTACACATGTAAACATGCATAGCCAGGTGGTAAAAAGCTACATCAGGGCAAGTACAGAGTCCACCCTAAAATATCCTACTCTCATTGCTACACAGAGAGACCATGCAAAGAATGCTCATAATGCTGAAAATTGTAAATGGAGACTTTTCAGTGAATTTTAGTTATTTGGTAATTTGTAAACATTCCCCTGTCCAGGAGCCAGCCTGTCTGTCTTCCCTCCTTCCTTCCTTCCTTCCTTTTTTTCTCATTTTAAGATCCTTACTAACCAAAAAGCCCATTTCATTGGTGGAAAGGACATTGGGAGATTATTGTGCAGGGAATGTCTAATGATACTTTCTACTCACAGTTAAACAAATGCACATATAAAGATTTCAGTCATCATTCCATGACCACTTCTCTATAGAGCACTGTGTTGGACTAGAAGTTGAGATGAAAAAAGGATACAAAAATGACTTCTTTCAACAAACATTTATAAATTGCTGCCCTTCTGCCAGGCAATTATCACTTTATTCAATGTTTGTAAGAGCTCTACTAGATACTCTTATTTTACAGATGAGAAAACCAAGGCACAGAGAGGTTAATAACTTGCCCAAAGTTACACAGTTGTTAAGTGATAGAACCAAGATACAAATCCATGTAGTCTGACTCTAGACCTTGTACTCCAAGCTGCTTTGCTGTGTTGCCTGGGATGAGATCCCAGTACAGTGGAAGAAGGAGCATATTCAGATAGGACAGTACAGAGCACTGTGTGATGATGATGTAAATGAGGAAAATAAAAAGGAGTTGATAGGAGAGAGAGAATGTTTCAGACAGGAGAATGGGTGGCATCTGTAATAGCCCTGACGGGGGATAGATTTTGATGGTGGAGATCAGGAGTGAGTTAGAGGTAAAGGCATGAGTAGAAGATATTGGGTCTGGAAAGTATGGTCAGAAAATATTAAATACAAAACAACAATGAGATATCATCTCACTCCTGCTAAAATGACACTCAAAAAAACAGAAAACAACAAATGCTGGCAAGGATGTAGGGAGATTGGAACTGTTATGCACTGCTGGTGGAATAGTAAAATGATACAACCACTAAGGAAAATGGTATGGTGCTTCCTTGGAAAACTAGAAATGGATCTACCTTATGATCCAGCAATCCCACTCCTAGGTATATACCCTAGAGACCTAATAGAAGTGACACAAACCGATGTATGCACACCTATGTTCATTGCAGCACTTTTCATAATAGCAAAAAGATAGAAACAACCTAAGTGCCCAACAGCATTAATGGATGAGCAAAAGGTGCTGTATACGTACAGTGGAATGCTATGTAACCATGAAGAATAATGATGAGTCCTCAAAATATAATGTGGATGAATCTGTAGGACATTATACTGAGTGAAATAAATCAGTCATAAGAGGACAAATGTTGTATGATCCCACTTTTACAAAAAGACAAAAATAGGTATACATACGTACACCAGCATTCATTGGTGGTTACCAGGGATAGGTGGGGGGAGGAGAGAGGAAATCACTCCTTAGATAGTAGACATCTGTTTATTTTTGGTGATGGGAAAGGTAAAACCAAATGTGGGTGAAGTGCACACAGGTTGGCCAAGATAAATGATGTCACTAAGAAGTACACACACATACAGACACACCAAAAAGGACATTTTTAGTAAATACGAGGACATACATAATTTTGCAACAACAACCAAAAAATATATGTGTGGTTACATATGTATGTATGCATATATATGTATGTTGTTGTTGTTAGGTACCATTGAATCGGTTCCGAATCATAGTGACCCTATATACAACAAAATGAAACACTGCCCATTCCTGGGCCATCCCAGCTGTTGCCATGTTTGAGCCCATTGCTGAAGCCACGGTGTCAGTCTGTCTCATTGAGGGTCTTCCTCTTTTTCACTGACCCTCTACATTACTAAGCATAATGTCCTTCTCCAGGGACTAGTCCCTCCTAATAACATGTCCAAAGTACATGAGACAAAGTCTCGCTTCTAAGGAACAGTCTGGCTGTACTTCTTCCAAGACAGACTTGTTCGTCCTTCTAGCAGTCTGTGGTATATTCAGTGTTCTTCAGCAGCACCTTAATTCAAAGGCATCAGTTCTGCCTGAGTCTTCTTTATTCATTGTCCAGCTTTCACATGCGTATAAGGCAATGGAAAATATCATGGCTTGGGTCAGGCACACCTTAGTCCTCAAAGTGACATCTTTGCTTTTTGCCCAGTGCAGTGCATCATTTGATTTCTTGACTGCTGCTTCCCTGGGTGTCGATTATGAATTCAAGTAAAATGAAATTCTTGACTTCAGTATTTTCTCCATTTATCATGATGTTGCTTATTGGTCCGTTTATGACAATTTTTATTTTCTTTATGTTAAGGTGCAATCCTTACTGAAGCCTGTAGTCTTTGATCTTCATCAGTAAGTGCTTCAAGTCCTCTTCACTTTAAGCAAGAAAGGTTTTGTCATCTGCATATCACAGGTTGTTAATGAGTCTTCCACTAATCCTGGTGACCGCGTTCTTCTTGGATTATTTGCTTAGCATACAGATTGTATAAATTTGGTGAAAGGATACAACCCTGACGCACACGTTTCCTGATTTTAAACCATGCGGTATCCCCTTTTTCTGTTGGAACGACTGCCTCTTGGTCTATGTACAGGTTCCATGTAAGCACGATTAGGTGTCCTGGAATTCCCATTCTTTGCAATGTTACCCATAATTTGTTAAGATCCAAACAGTCAAGTGCCTTTGCATAGTCAGTAAAACACAGGTAAAGATTTTTCTGGTATTCTGTGCTGTCAGCCAAGATCCCTCTGACAGCATGACGTCCCCTTGTTCCATGTCTTCTGAATCCGGCTTGAATTTTTGGCAGTTCCTTATCAATGTACTGCTGCAATCATTCTGAATTATCTTCAGCAGAATTTTACTTGTGTATGCTATTAATGATATTGTTCAATAATTTCTGCATTCTGTTGGATCACCCTTCTTTGGAATGGGCACAAATATGGATCTCTTCCAGTCGGTTGGCCAGGTAGTTATCTTCCGCATTTCTTGGCATAGACGAAAGCACTTCCAGCACTCCATCCGTTTGTTGAAACATCTCAACTGGTATTCTGTCGATTCCTGGAGCCTTGTTTTTTTCCAAGGCCGTCTGTGCAGCTTAGACTTATTCCTTAATTGCTACCTCCTGAAATGGTTGAATGTTGACCAACTCTTTTTGGTACAGTGACTCTGTGTATTCCTTCCCTCTTCTTTTGATGCTTCCTGCATTGTTCAATATTTTGCCCATAAAAAAACAAAAAACAAATCCGTTGCTGTCAAGTCTATTCCGACTCATAGCGACCCTGTAGGACAGAGTAGAAACTGCCCCCATAGGGTTTCCGAGAAGGGACTGGTGAATTCAAACTGCTGACCTTTTGGTTAGCAGCCGAACGCTTAGCCACTTCACCACCAGGGCTCCACATTTTGCCCATTGAATCCTTCAAAATTGCAACCTGAGGCTTGAATTTTTTCTTCAGTTCTGTCAGCTTAGGAAATGCCAAGCATGTTCTTCCTTTTGGTTTTCTAACTCCAGATCTTTGCACGTTTCATTATAATACTTTACTTTGTCTTCTCGAGCCCCTCTTTTAAATCTTCTGTTTGGCTCTTTTCTTCATCATTTCTTCCTTTCTCTTTAGCTACTGTACATTCAAGGACAAGTTACAGTCTCTTCTGACATCCATTTTGGTCTTTTTTTTTTTCTTTTTAGTCTTTTTAATGACCTTTTGCACAGTTACAGATATTTCTTAGACATAATCAAATACCTTGCAGGATTGGTTTTTTGCGTTTGAAGCAATTAGAACAATAGTCTTACGGGACAGTTCAGTCAATTGGCATAATATAGTTCACATAGTTTACACCTAGTTTGTTAAGTGCGGCCATCTGAGATACAACTATCAGTCTCTTATCATCTGGAGCAAAAGAGAAAGAAGGAAACCAAAGACTCAGAGAAGAAACTAGCCTACGGGACTAATAGTCCACATGAACCATGGCCTCATCTAATCTAAGACCAGAAGAGCTAGGTGGTGCCTCACTACCACTAACAACCATTCTGATCAGGGCCACCACGGATAGATCTGATAGGGATAAAAATGTGGAACGGAACTCAGATTCTTAACAAGTCCACGCCTACCGGACCAGTTGAGACTAGAGGACTCCCTGAGACTGTTGCCCTGGAACATTCCATAACCTTGAACCGAAACTACCCCCTGAGGGCACCTTTTTGCTAAATAACAGATTGGCTTATAAAATAAATAATACTACCAGTAAGTACTGCACACGTTTAAAAAAATCGTCTGTATGAGACCAAATTCTCAACAATTACTCCAACACAAAGTTAAGAGTGTGAGAGGACAGGGAAAACAGATTACTGTAAGTGAGACCCTCAGAAGGAAATTAATGAGAATATTGACACATTGTGAAAAATGTAACCAAGGTCTCTGAACAATTTGTGTAGTAATTGTTAAATGGGAACCTAATTCGCTTTGTAAACTTTCACTGAAAACACAATAAAATATTATTAAAAAAAAAAAAAGACAGAAAAATAATGATAAATTGTCTGATTTAGTTGGAGAAAAGGATCGTGTGCAGGGATCAAGAGAAGGTGGCTGCAGCCCAATTTTGCAGGTTTCCATTGTTAGGCAGTTAGGATGAGGAGGATGAAGGTTTTTGAGCAGCGAGTTGGTCAGAGCAATGCTTGGGCAGTAGTTTGAAGAAAGAAATACTAGGAGCAGGAAAGATAATTAGGAGACTGTATTGGTTTTCTGTTACTACATAATATTACCACAAATTTAGCAGCTTAAAACATCCCATATTTATTATGCCACAGTTTCTGTTGGTCAGGAGTCCCAGTGCCACTTAGCAGTCTCACAAGCCTTCAGTCAAAGTGTTAGCTGGGGCTGCTGTCGCCTCTGAGGCTCAGCTAGGGAAGAATTCACTTTTGGTAGCAGAATTCAGTATCTGTGGTTTTGGACCAAGGAATTCAGTTTCTTGCTGGCCAGAGGCTACCGCTAGCTCATAGCAGCCACCCTCAGTTCCTTGGCCTCCTGCCGTAGGCAACCCACAACATGGTACCTTGCATCTTCAAAGCCAGCAAGGGAGTGAGACACTTCAGCAAAACAAGCACTATAATCTTACATACATAATCACATACATTCCATCATTTTTGCCATACTCTGTTGGTTAGAAGCAAGTCCCAGGTCATTCCCATACTCCAAGGGAGAGGACTATGCAAGGATGTGAACACTGGGGGACAAAGGGGCCATTCTAGAATGTGTCTGCAGCAGATACAGTTGATGAGACAGGAAGCACTCAGGACCTGAACTGCTGGGAATAGAGAAGAGTCAGAGTCAAGGAATTATGTCTAGGAAATAATTATGATTTCTCGCCCATACCATGTTAAGTTCTTTGCATACAATATCTCATGTAAGCCTCTCAATTTGTCTCTGTGGTCAGTGCCGGAAAAATCTTTATTTCACAGATGAGGACGCAGGCTTTGAGAAAATAATTGCCAAAGTCATATATATCCTAGCTGCAAACCTGGGTGTCCAAACCTAGATTTAACCTAGCATGTCAGTCCCAGAACATATAATCTTAACCAATTTGCTTTTCTTGGACTTGAAAGTGTGGTAGATCTGAAGAGAGATGGATAAGAAAACGTTGAAGATAACTCCAAGATTCTAAGTCATTTCAATTTGGGAAATGATGGTATTAATTAATAGAAATATCGTGAGGAACACTAGTAAATTAATACTTACAGCGCACACAGCACATGCCAGGTAGGACACTAAGCATTTGGTATGCATTTATCGTACTTTGTAAAGTCCTCTCCCCACTTTTGTTTTTGTTATTATTGTTGTTAACTGACATTGAGTCGGCTCTGATTCATGACGACCCCATGCACGATGGAACAAAACGCTGTGTGGTCCTGCACCATCCCCATGATTGGTTGTGGATCACACTGTTGTGGTCCATAGGGTTTTCATTGGCTGATTTTTGGAAGTAGATTGCCAGGCCTTTCTTCCTAGTCTATCTTAGTCTGGAAGCTCCACTGAAACACATTCAGCATCAAAGCAAAATATGCACCTCCACTGACAGATGGGCAGTGGCTGTGCATGATATGCATTGGCCAGGAATCAAACCTGGGTCTCCTGCATGGAAAATGAGAGTTCTACCACTGTACTCAAAATCATATATAATCACAGTCTATTCAGCTATGACCCCATTGTTCTTGTCCTATCTGCTTCCCTTTTCTACCCTGTCATCACTTTAAAGATGGTCCTTCTAATCTTTAAAATATCCTGTAAGATATTATCCCCAATATACAAGTGAAAAAATCTGGGCCTGGAATTTGGATCCTGTCCTGACTGCAAAGTCCAAGTCTTTCCATGACAACATACTGACTCTCAGTGGTCTTAAATTGTTATTGAAGCTTCCAAGGACTAGCTAGAAATCATGTCTATGAAATGAATAAGAAGCACAGATCTTTTTTTGTGTGTTGCTTTTGAATTATATTCAGCTGTGAAAAGTTCTGTGTGAGCTTGTATATCTAATACTTTGCTATATGTTTAATTCTTGAGTTTTTTTTCCAAAAATATGTCATGGACCCTTTTCCTTAATCAACTTCCAATACATCCAGTATGACCACATTGAATTTCTGCAGCTATACCCTAAAATACTGAGTTAATACTTATATTGCATTATTTTTCAGGTGTGCAAATGAAACTAAATTCAAAACGGAAGAAGTATTTTGGGCTTACAATTTCTGTCCTACTCCATATTCATGGACTGCACTTCTGGGCCTTATTTTATATCTTGTTTTCTTCGCACCTGGTAAACAAAGGCTTTGTTGTTGTTATTGTTACATTAATTTAAAAGCCTCTTTTTGGAAGAGGCAAGTGACTATTTTTCAAATTCCTTACATGCTGTTTTACTGAAATTTTGTTTTCTTAGGAATGGGACCAATGCCTTGGACTGTGAATTCTGAAATATATCCCCTTTGGGCGAGAAGTACAGGAAATGCGTGTTCATCTGGAATAAATTGGATTTTCAATGTTCTGGTTTCACTGACATTTTTACACACAGCAGAGTATCTTACATACTATGGTAAGAGTATATTTTTCCCAACTATAGTTTCATTTTTACTTTACCTACTCTATTTTTAAATATGCTATCATTTGTGATTGAAATACTAGGTGGTTATATTTTTGCTATTACAGATATCTCCATGTGGATTTTTTTGTTCCCCAAAGGCCTTGGATATGTATCTGTGAAAAGATAAGCAGAATTCTTCTTTCCTAAGCAGCACTGCTTCTTTTCCCTCAGTGCTTTATGGCAGTCACCCATGAACTTTCTCAACCCAGACATCCTCCATATACCTCCCATGTTGGAAATCCTCACTGTGTGGATTTTAGTTTAGAGGAGAAACAAACAACAGCGAATGTTAGGAAGATGCAGCCAGGGAGTCTAGGACTAATGCTTGAAGATCTCCCATGACAGACAGAGTTGCGTCCAAGACAAGTGGAATCAGGGTAGGGCTCAAAGCAGCTCACCTAAATGCTTAAAGATTCATGCTGGGACAATTAAAAAATATATATATATACATAATGTGAATTATCTGCCTTCCACTGCACTGTAACATCTGTGCTGTTCAGGCCAAGACATGCACATTTCAGTGTGCTGTGTAACCAACACAACTTCCAAAATAAGCTTAACCCGAGTGTTCACGTGAAAATGTGTGAAGATCATAATTCAAGGAAAACACTATTGGGAAGTGGCTGAGTTAAGAAAATACTTTGGAAAGCTATTTCAAATCCATTTTTACTAAAAGTGAAAGACTTTATTTTTCCTTTTAGAAAGAGAATGTCTATTTTCTACATGAGTTTATAGGTTGTCATCTGATTCTAAATGATAAAAATGTAAAATTTTCATTCTGATCTCCCCATAAAGCCTGTCTGTTGTATGTGGGACGCCTACTGCTTAGACCATCCTTCTTCTAGAAGAACTTTTTTGACCCCCTCCCCACCTCTCCTTATGCCATGCTCTGGGCACTTAGAACCCTGTTGCAAGAACGTGTTTACTCATCTGCCCCCAACCTCCACCCAGTTAACCAGTTGCCATCAGGTCGCTCATGGTGACCCTATGTATGCTAGAATAGAACTGTGCTCTGTGGGGTTTTCAGTGGCTGATTTTTTGGAAATAGATCACAAGTGGTTTCTTCTGAGGCACCTCTGCATGGACTCCAACCTTTTGGTTAGCAGCCAAGCACTTAACCTTTGCACCACCCAGGAACCATAAATCACTTGAGGGGCAGGACACTGCCTTGTTCACCCTTGTATTCCCAGTGCCTTCCAGAGCATCCTATTCATATGACTAGCACGCAGATTGTCTGTCAAATGAGTAAGTGGATGGACTTTGTAGAGAAATTATAATTATGAGGAAACATGGTAAAAATCTGTTTTCCCTCTTTTCTGAACATGCTGAATTGGTATTTAATTTTAGTTATACTATTTCTCTAACGCTTTTATTATCTTTATGAAACTCTTCTCTCATAATCATCACTTAAAACATTTAGAAATATTCATTTCATATGGTATATTAAGCTTTATCTCATTTGTCAATTAAAATTTTTCACATAAATTTATAAATATTTACACATATTTCCAGCTGCTTGAGAAAACTTAAATATTTGAAGACCTAAATATAGACTAGCATCTTGAAAAAGCATCTTTTACAGAAAGTCATAGACCGAATAATAACAATCTACATGGTAAGATTTTTGATAACAAAGTTCCTCTTTTTTGAATTTATGCTGCCAGAAAAACATGAGGCAGTAGAAGTGAAATTTAAATAGGGTATAACCAGGCTTCTTTCAAAAATATTTGACCAGAAGAAGCATTTTCCTTTGCATTAAGCTTCTATCATGTCTACATACTAGCCCATTAGGTCCAGAAATCACTACTCCCTAGTAGTAGAAAAATACTTCCATTCAGATTTGTTTTTTGTTACATTTTAATCCACGTTACTGACTTATGTAAGCTATGTGTTTATATTCCTCATTTAACAAATTTATACCTTAATGGTGTGTGTCTCTGGAAATATCCAGATCTTCTTTTGTTTCATAGAATCTCAATTTTTGATTCCTTCTAAAATCATCCAGCTTAAGTGGATCTGCCTTGGACCCCATTCAATAATGTTTATTACTAAAATTATTAAAATGTCACTGAAATATAATACCATTTCAGCTATAGCATGTATGGCTAAATAGATCCCTTCAAAGGCATTATATGGCATTAAAATTCAATCAGACATAGCCTTCGATTCCTCAGATTGTATGGTTCAGTTAAATATTTGTTTTAATCTGAAATTTAATATGCACTGGGTTAAAAAGAACACTAAACCCATTGCCGTCAAGTCGCTTCCAACTCACAGCAGCCCTATACCAAAAACACCAAACCTGTTGCTGTCTAGTTGATTCCGACTCATAGCAACCCTGTAAGAGAGTAAAACTGCCCTGGGAGTGTAGTGGTTAAGAACTCGACTGCTAACCAAAAGGTCAGCAGTTCAAATCCACCAGCCACTCCTTGGAAACAGTTCTACTCTGTCCTATAGGGTCACTATGAGTCGGAACTGACTCAACAACACCAAAAACAAAAACAACAATAAGATTTATTTCCTCCAGAATAAAGCTGAGGAATACTGGCACTATTTAACAATCCTGACAAACTCATTACAGACTTTTTTTTTCATTTTAACTCCAAGAGAGAAAAATTGAGAACATTATTGACTTGCTCATGACATGAAGCAGGTCCCCGCCTCACAGGCCTGTCCACAGGCCTCTGTGGCTTAACCACCAGTGGAACCCACACTTAGCAGGCAGTTATGGCATTTGCCTGTTTGGAATTCCTCAGATTTTATAAAAGGTTCTTGTATTTTAATAGAAATTCCTTGATGTTATTTTAGCTTTGGGAATCTGGGTCATATATGAGAAGCTGTGTAGCCTTTAAAAATCTCCCTAATCCATCTACGTGCCATGACTCGGACTCGAACCGAGGTTGCTGCAGCCACAACACAGAGTACTAACCAGTACATGAGGTTTTTGTTGGTTTTTTTTTAATCCATCTATTTTTTTTTTTTTAACTCTAATGTTTCCATCTTTAATGTTTAGGACTGACAGATTTGATTTGTTACCTCTGATCATGCCACTGTTCCCAAATTATGAAATATGGTGAATGCTTCCTCAATATTATGTTTCATGAGGCCAAACTAGGTTTGCTGTGTTAGATTTTGTAGCTGAGCAGCCTGGTTTAGTCTAAAATGTTTTACCATCTGTTTTTATTTTCTGTATTATCATCATCATCACTGTTACCAACTCTTTTTTGTCGCTATGTGACTTTCTGGCCCACCCTCCCTACAGAGCCACGGAGACTTCCTCTCGCTGTACCACTCAGCCATGATCCCAGATGACCTAGTCTTATTTTCTGATTGTTTCCTAAGTATTTTTTGTCTATTCCATGAGATTATAGTCTGTGATGGCAGAAATTCTCTAAATTTAGTTTGATTCCACCTATAAGAAAAATACAAGCTTGCATAAGTTTTCAGTGAACAAAACTGAGATGAAATAAAGGAACCTTATATTTGTAAATGGAGTATGGTTTTATTAAGCAAACCAAACCCATTGTCATCAAGTCGATTCTGACTCATAGCAACTCTACAGGACAGAGCAGAGCTGCCCCATGGGGTTTCCAAGGCTGTAATCTTTACAGAAGCAGACTGCCACATCTTTCTCCCGCAGAGCGGCTGGTGGGTTCGAGCTGCTGAACTTTCAGTTAACAGCTGAGTGCTTTAACCATTGCACCACCAGGACTCTTTATTAAGCACAGAGAATTTCATTTATACAAGTCCAGCTCCTTAAGAGTTTTATGGCTTTTGATAACTTAATCTAATAAACTATGTCTTGATTTCTTTGATCCTTTCCTGTTTTTCTTATATCCCATAATTTATCTCTGTCTCCATTCTATTTTCTCAAGGCTCCTCATTCCACAGAGTACAGACTCTTTTGAGTGACCACTTCTACAGCATTTTCCTCCATAGTTTTCCTTGAGCCTTCCCAAGAAATGTTTCTGTGCTTGTTCCTGAAATTGTTACTTATAGGGGTATCTACAAGAAAGTTGTCTTGATAATGTCTTTCCCTTACCGTGAAGATTTAGCAGGATTGAGAAATGTTATTCAGTTCTTCAACTGCTATGCTTATTCAGCTTAAAATTTGCCTTTAAAATACATCTTCATATTTTCTAGTTTAGCCCCTTACTTCAGATCTGCTACCCAGTGCATGGAGTTCTGGTGGCACAGTGGTTAAGAGCTCGGCTGCTAACCAAAAGGTCAGTAGTTTGAATCCACCAGCCACTCCTTGGAAACCATCTGAAACAATTCTACTCTGTCCTGTAGGATAGCTATGAGTCAGAATTGACTT
Organism: Dugong dugon; assembly: GCA_030035585.1. Lineage (NCBI taxonomy): Eukaryota > Metazoa > Chordata > Mammalia > Sirenia > Dugongidae > Dugong > Dugong dugon. The sequence goes on from CM057465.1 coordinate 160,245,231, forward strand.
GACGGCAATGGGTTTGTTTTGTTTTCACCCAATACATCAGTGCATATCGTCTGACATTCAACAAGAACACATTCATTCTCTAGAGCCTCCAGTGTGTCAGGCACTATACTGGGCACTGAAACAGAAAAGCAGTTCTCCTTATCATCATCTCATAACCATCTCTTGTATACCTGCTCCCTGTTTTGGATGTGAGATTTATAGAGACAAACTTGTAGCACTTTAGAAAGAGCTGAGAATCCATCTTATTTTACTTATGAGGAAACCAAGGCCTAGAAAACCGAAAAACCAAAGCCATTGCTGTAGAGTCAATTCTGACTCATAACAACCCTACAGGACAGAGTAGAACTGCCCCATAGGGTTTCCAAGGAGCATCTGGTGGATTTGAACTGCTGGTCTTTTGGTTAGCAGCCTGAGCTCTTAACCACTGTACCACAGGGCTCCACCAAGGCCCAGAGAGGAGGCTAAGTGACTGTTTAGAAATCACATAGCCAAGACCTAAACCCAGGTCTTCCAACTCCCCCATCTGATATCTTTTCTCTATTTGTCACATCAATTTCTCATCTTCCTTCCATGATCTCATATACAGAGGATGGTCAGGACCAAAAGCCTAAAATTAGGTACAGACTCCATTATAGTTACTCCATTATAATATTTTTTACGCAAATAACGCGTGACTTCTGTTTGTTTGCCAGCCGTGCCTGTGAGGTATTTTCATAACATGCTGTGCTAATTTTTTTTACGGCAGCATATTAAAAAAAATTGGCATAGCAGTGTTTATGAAAATACTTTGTGGCAGGAGGGTGGGGTTGGCAAACAAACATTTTTAGAAAACGTGTGTTATTTGTGTAAAAACACAGCAGTGTTCTCCACCATCAAAAGTAAAAGTATATTTAAATTGGGAGTTAGATTATAAAGGAGAAACCATCTTGCAATATGTAAAGAATACACAGAAGTCATGTATTCATATATCTCATTCACCTAGGCGTGTTGTACTGAGACCTAGAAAACACAAACAGGTATTTATGTCTTTGTGGCTGTGATATATTGACATCCATAATCTTACAGCAAAACATCATGGAGTTTCCATTCTAGTAAAGGGAAAGAGAAAATAAACAAATTAATAAGCTTTATAATATGTCAGATGGTGATAAGTGCTATGGAGAAAAAAGATGGATCTAGACAAAAGGAGCAAGAGGATGAGTCAGGAGACTATTGCAGTAGTGCAGATGAGAAGGGATGATTCTTAGACCAGAAATATCAAGTGGAAATGGTAAGAAGTGGTCACCTCTGGGTTATATTTTGAAAATAAATCTATCAGGATTTTCTAACAGATTGGATGTTGGATATAAGAGTAAGAGAAGAATCAAGGATGACTACCATAGGCTTTTGGCATGAGAAACTGGAAGGATGGAATTGTCTATTCCATTGAGTCATTAATTCAGCAATGTCATCTATTGGTTCTAGAAATACAAGATGGAATAGGAAAGAAATTACTCCTAGCCTCAAAGTGCTTACAATTTGAGACAGGACAGACATACACATGCCCGTAATTGGTTATAATGCACATCTTGGTTATTATGTTACAGGTCTGACTAAAGTACTGTGGAAGCACATAAGGAGTGAGTACCTCTAGCTAGGGAAGTGAAGAAAGGCTTCAAGCCAAAAGTTACATCTGAGCTCCATCTAATCTTCTTGAGTTTAGCATTACATGCCTTGGATTTAGAAACATAAATTGTATTATATTCATAGGGTTAGGACAGTTTGACTAAACTAGACTGGAAGTAATTTTTTGGTTCCATATCTTACCATGGTTATTCACAATTGATCAGAAAGAAAAGTCAGAATCAAGTACGCTGTTCAACCCAGGCAAATATGTATACACACACAGATTATTTTCAATTGCAGGAGCCTTCTTCCTCTATGCTGGACTTGCTGCTGTTGGACTATTTTTCATCTATGGCTGTCTTCCTGAGACCAAAGGGAAAAAACTAGAAGAAATTGAATCACTCTTTGACAACAGGCTATGTACATGTGGCACTTCAGATTCTGATGAAGGGAGATATATTGAATATATTCGGGTAAAAGGAAGTAACTATCATCTTTCTGACAATGATGCTTCTGATATAGAATAATGTTCAGCTGCTGATATATTTAGTTATTTAAACAAACTTGGGGGAAGAGCAGCAATCGGTGACCTCACTGCCCTGCTTCTAATCTGGTTCCTTCCACAGTCTGGTTTTGAATGACTTCGTATTCTAGAATACTTGATTAGGAAGAGGGTACAATCATGATAATATTTTTTTTTCCCACAGGCAGAAGTGTAAAAAAATATTTATAGAGATTTTAATCTAATAATTCTTGAACAATTGTGTGTAATTCCTTCCTGAGGTAGTCTAAATTGAATATTGTACCCAGTGACTTTGGTGGTATCCCTTTTACCCAAGACCATATTACAATTCTTAGTGGCAATAGAGTCAGTACTAAACTAGCCAACTTAGGTATGTATGACATACTTACAAAGAAGGATTCTTGGCTATGGTCCAAGGATGTTTTATGTGCAAACATGGCCTATTGACTCTAAATTTTCCTAAGGAGAAGTATCCTATCTGTGAACAGCTGTGGAAAGTAAATTCCATTTACGTTTTTGTCAACACATTTACAAATACCTTCTATAAGGATACAGCTGTCCTTATCTCCTTTGGATTCCACATTTTGGTTTCTATCTTCAGTTCAGACATTGAGAGTTCAGAGACTGATTCTGTACATGGTGTTTTGAACTTCGTCATAAGCAGGTCTTTTAGGGGTTATTTTCATACTTGTGTTTTATCAATGGTAAGTGCTAGCAAGTGTTGGTAAGTATATTTTATTGCCAGAAAGTGAGAAACAAAAAGTTTTTATGGATCCCTGATTGATACTTAGGTACACAGTTGTAAACACAAAATAGCTCCAGATTTTCAGCTGTACTTCAGGGCCAGTTTTTGTTCACGCCAAAATCACCTAGTAATCACCATGCCTTTTTACTCATCAACTCTGCAAGTCCTACTATTTGTGCCTTCATTTGTGTTATATACATAGCTGCTAGCAGACTATTTTTCCCTTTCTTTTAATCAAACAATAATTTCTGAAACAAAAAAGAAAGGAAGGAAATTAGTGGCAGAAATAATCCTGCTTTTATCTATGTTCATGTAATTAAAATAGTGGGACTTATTTTTTTCTTAACTTTATATTAAACTCTTCGTAAAGGAATTACCACATTTTATTACTTAATAGCACCTTTTTTTAATCTAAGAGCATAAACTAGCTTTTATTTTGCATACCCCTCCTCATTTTCCCTGACAATTTACAAAAAAAAAAGATACATAGATTTGTTTGTGTTTTGCTCATGTTTGACTTGGATTTTGTTCCCTCCTTACCTAAAAACTGGGCTTTTCTGTTGGAACCGATTAATAGTTCTACTGTATAGCACATGTCTTTAAGAAATGTTGACTTAGGTACATTTGTACAGTGTCTTTTCAAGTGTTCATTGGTTTTTATGCCCATTTATCACTGAACTCTAATTTTTGCTCTCATATTAAGAACTATACAGAATGTACAAAATTACTTACTAACCAGTTCCAGTGAAAGTATGAATTAATCTTTTGTGGCCCATTGTGAATGTATAAGTCTGATGCATTTTAATATGGCTCTAAGCATCTAATGTGATACCATCTGGAGTGAAAAGGTGACTATCTCTAAATTCAAATTGTTTCTGCCAGGCTCCAAGACGATTTGCTCTCCTTTTAAAGTCATGTGTTTCTATCACAACTATCAAAGCTAAGAATTTAGCCTACAAAGTTTATTCTCTAAGTCACTGGAAGTATGGTATGTGCTTAAACAGTCACTCCACTGGACTAAAAAATCCTTCAGCCAAAAAAAAAAGAAAAAGCTTTCTCCCTTTGGTCATTTTAGTTAGTAAAAACTAATATTTTAGAGAGATATTCTCTCTTGAATTAGGTGCCTTGGCAATTGATTTCTAAGGGGATATTAATATTGATTTTCCCTCAAAAAAAAAAATCAGATGTGATCTAATGGAGTATTATTCTATTGATATTTTTTATCCTATGAGAAACTTAACTGTGTAATATTTTACACACGTAAAGTAAAATGGAAAATGAGGTGTTATATGGTAAAATCAGAATATGATGGGGAGAAAAAGTATTTAGACCAATAAACTTCTCTCTTCAAAAGTTTATTTTTCTGATTTATCCAAATAATTGCCTCAGTTTTTCTCTTTATTGTATACATAGCCTTAACTATATGCTTATGTAATTAGCTGGACTGAATATACAGTTTACTTTATTAAAGGAACAACCAGACTCTTATTATTTCCTAAAGCAGAACATGGCCTCTTCTCCCTGACATAAGAAGATGATGTTTTCAACTTTACATCCATAAATTCATATAATAACAGGGAAGATTAGCCACAGTTCTTCCCCATTCCACTCAGCCCCTTCTTTAATGGACTGTGTTATTTTATAGTAATAAAGATAACATTCCATATCTTTGAAGTGTAAGACAGAGAGGCACAATAAACATATAAGAATTATTTGTAATTTTTAAAAGCTAATTATTTGAGAGGAGCCCTGGTGGTGCAGTGGTTAAGCGTTTGGCTGCCAGCCAAAAGGTTGGTGGTTTGAACCCACCAGCTGCTCCTCAGGAGAAAGATGTGGCAGTCAGCTTCCGTAAAGATTTACAGCCTTGGAAACAACCCTGTGGGGCAGTTCTACTCTGTCCTATGGGTCGCTACGAGTCAGAATTGACTCAATGACAATGAGTTTGGTTTTTTGGGTTTTTTTTTTTTTGTTTTTTTTTTTTTGTAATAACTATTTGAAAGGGAACCTTATACAATTGGTATTATTTTTAGATTCAGTAAACATTTATAGTATAATAAAAATTAAACATTTGATTTTTGTAGGTTGTTTTATATTGTGCACCTTTAAGTTCTAAGCATCTTTGGCTATCACTATCAACTTAAGACCATTCCATTTGAAATATCATCATATATGTATTTTGCAGAAGGATTTCTATATGGTATGATTTGACACATCATACTGAACAGACACAGATTAAGCACCATGTTTTAATTGAAATTACAGGCTTCCTTCTTAACATGCTGCAGATTCAATAGCGGTATATTATACTTCAGAAAACTACAGTGAAGACGATCATATCCCTGTAGAGGCTTAATCAGATAACTGATGAAATTTGTGCTAGACTTAAGTGAATATAACATTTTGGCCACTTTTGAACACAGAGTTGAATGTGATGTCAGATAGATTTTTAAAATTTAGTGTTAATATTTTTCTTCAGTATGAACATTCCTAATAATATTGTTGCACCTAACTTATTCAATAAGTTTTTCAAAACATGATTACTTTTAATGTGTATGGAGAAGATCTAAATTAAAACTAGATCTAACTCACCAGGTGACTTTCTCCCCAAATAAAAGGTAATGCTCTGTTTGGAATTTTGTTCCCAGCCGTCTGCAGTCATTAGTTCCCTGATAAGAGAGTAATGCTACAGAGAGCTTTCTTATCATTTATTTTACCACTGAACCAGATTTTAGTACAGAAGAGTCTAAATTTATTTAAGTTACTCACTCTAAAATGGAAACGCATTTTAAATCCAAGCAAAGCATGTTAAAGCAAAGAATTTAGAAATTCTTTTTATAATTTCAAAATCAGTTATCCAGGGGAAGAACAATCAGGAAAAATGTAAACTGGCAATTTACCTTTTTGCTTGTAAATAGCTAAGTAAATTAAAAATGTATTAAATAATCTATAGATCCTGGGAAAAAGGATGTTCTAAAAAACACCATCCTTATGTCATCTAAGAAAGTTGCACATTTAATGATGCTAATTCATATATACTGTAACACAATGGGGGAAGATTGTTCTGATTTGATTTGATTGCAGAAATAATTGGGAACAATAAAATTAATCAGACTTTTTTTTTTTTTTTTACCATTTTCCAACTTATGAAATATCAAATTATATTGAGTAGCTAACAAATTGATGATTATACAGTTTTTCTGACAAGTTTTCAATTACCAAATTCAGACCTTTTCACTAACTAGGGACAAAAGAAAAGATTATATACCAGGCCACAAGCAGAAATTCATAATATGTGCTTTATGATAAAATGTATTAAAAGAGTAAAATTTATAGCTTATATGTAGCTACTGCCTATAAAAAGACTCACAGTTGTTCTCAGGATCAATTTTAATGTCTTTTTTTTTTTTCCTGTCATTTTCTATCAGTCTTCCTTGCCTCTTGTCAGTAATTTTAAGGTAATTTGATGAAGTGTTTCAGGTGGTACCAGTGTATCAGTTGAGTACATTCAGTTCTTCTAGGTGAGCAGTATTGCTGCTATTTTCTAGAAATAGCAGTCATTTAAAAATGCCAGACAGCTAACAGCTATCAACTCTTTCTTGACATTGTCTCTTATAGAAGATTTTAGTGTGCCAATAATCATTACTGAGGCATTTGGAAGAATGTTCAAAAGTACATGAAAGTATTTCATCAAAATTTGCTCGTGAGCATAAAACAGTGTAATTCCTATAAATCTTTACTTTGTATAAAATATGGTCTGTTGCACTTGAGTAATTTGGTTTATGGAAATTATATTTTCATTTAGCATTAATTCTCAGATTTTTATTTTACACAGTTTATGTGTTTGATTTTGTCATATCTGTATAAATGAGAAAAAAGATGGATCATGCAGTTAACATATAATTAAAAATTTTGAATCAATATTTTGTAAAGTTTTAAAGTTTTATTATATTTAACATCATTCCATTTCATTTGAAGGTTAAAAAAGATGAGACTTAAATCTAGCCAAAGTAGAAATTTATATTATACCTGCCCAAACTGTTTTCCTAGCAGTTTTTGGACTGTATCTTACTTAATGTTGTAGCATCTTTTATTTATAATAAATGTTTAAATTTCTATTTAGAAGCTCCAGTGTACATCTAGATTAAATTAAAACACAGTTTTATGCTTTTAAAGTAGACGTATTTCAAAATGTATATTTTAATCTCTGATTGCATGTTATAGTATTTAATACTTCATGTCTTGGCAAATTTAGTATAAATATTTATTACCACACTGGACATATGGGATATCTCTTTAAAATGATGAATATGTAACATTGCCTTCAAAGTCATTCTAGCCTATGCTGTATCAAAAGTATTGTATATTTTATGGAGATTTAGTGATGCACATGTAAATGTTTTTAAGTTATTTTATTGAAGCTCATTCTTTACATAAAATTAAAATCTTAAAAAAAAAAAAGTGTCAGTGCCAGAACTGTAAATGAAAGTAATCAAATAAAAGTTAATTCATTACTCATTTATCTTCCTACACTTTTCATTGTCTCTATTTCTCTTTCATGGATTTTAGGATCTAACTTACATAGTAAAAGTTTCTACAGTCTGCCTCTATAGATTCATGTAATCCTCTACATTTTAAAGATGTTTTTACCTCTTTTGATCATGGGTAAACTCAACTATCTTTTAAAAATATTTTATAATACATAAAAATTTTTATAAGGAATTATTCTAAATAGTAAATTTAAAACCTTGAAATGTGGTGCTTAAGACTTCTTGAAAATCTTATTATTTTTGGCTGTTGCTTTTTAGGTAAAAATAAAATACCTGCTGGATGGCTAGTTGACAGTTCTTTTGCAATTCTTTTGTTCTCTGTTCCCACTCTGCCCCAGCCATAGCTTTTATTAGCAAGCATGTATTATTATTTGATCTGAGCAGTCCATAGGTTTCTCTTGGGAGTCAGATGTGTGCCATCCTGAAGCCCACGGTAGAACTAGCCTGAGGAAATCTTTGGACTACACTAGTTCCATTGTCATTGAAAGATTTACAGTGGAGTTGCATCTTCAGCAAGGATTCTGAAGTCAGCAGGTAAGGTAAAAATCCTACAGTCAAAATGACCCTTGACAGTCCTGTAAGTTACACATAAGTTATGCTCATAAGGATGCCTAAACAGGACAGTTCATGTCTTTATCAATAGTTAGTTAGAAAATCCTAATTTAATTGTCCAAGAAATCCTGTGAATTAAACATCACATTCCTCTTATAGATAATAAAATTCAAGTTCAGAACATTTAGGTGACTTATCCAAGATCACACACTAGGATCTTCCAACAATCTTCTTCTCTTGGACCTCATTTAGAAGGTCATCTTGTCAGACCCAGGCATATAAATTATAAAATTAGAAAGACATTAAAGAATTCCTGCATTTTAACTTAAAGCTTTTGCAGAAAAACAGATACTTCATTTTAACCTTTGATCTTGGAATTCTTCTCCAAATGTGAGGAATTAAGAGATCAGACTAAACACAAACTGTCTAGCTTTTCCACTGTCTGGTAACCTAACTTACTGACTTACTCTTTAATTCACTTTCATCATCTATAAAATGGAGATGTTAATACCTACCTCATACACATATTGTTAGGGATAAATGAGTTGGTCATATAAAGCACTTAGAACAATGGCATAAAGTAAGTGCTGGATTTATTGTTAGCTGTGATGAGTATTATCGTCCATATGCTAGCCCTGATACTGTTAAGGTCATGATATCCAAATCACAGGCAATTTGCTTATAAACTCCTTTCCTGGAAGCGACACCTAGGGGAAAGAGCACGTAGGCCTCTCTGACATATGTCACACCAGCTGTGTGACTGCAGCAGCCAGGCTCCCTGCTGACCAGAACGGCTTGAGCTGACCAGCCCAATGTTCTTCTCTTTTCTCCTCTCTACTCCGTGAGCATCTTCTTGAATGGCACCATTGATGAAAAGCACAACCTTCCTATACACTCCGGATTAAACAGAATTTAATACACAATTTCCATGCATGTGATTTCATAATAAAGAAATAAAAATAATTTTGGCAAATCTCTTGGCAATCTATCATTTAAATTCCTTTCAGCATTTAAAGAATAATTCTCAAACCCTCTTCAAACAAAAACAGTAACATTAATCCTTCATTAAATCGCTATATTGAAATTGTTGTTGGGTGCCGTTGAGTCATTTCCAACTGATAGTGACCCCATGTGACAGAGTTGAACTGCCCTGTAGGGTTTTCTTGGCCGTAATCTTTATGGAAGCAGATTGCCACATCTTTCTCCCACAGAGCCACTGGCTGGGTTTGAACTGCCAACCTTTTGATTAGCAGCCAAGCACTTAACCATGGCACTACCGGAGCTCCTTATGTTGAAATTAAGGTTATATTATTATGGATGCTATAATTCAGTATGAAACATTGATGCTAATTGTTTTACCTTTAATGTTTCATGTGCTTGTCCACTACACCTACATAAAGTAATTTCAGATGACAGCATGCAGAGTAAGTTAACATTTTACATGAAAGAAAATATTGGTATGCAGGCAGTCCCTGGGCTACAGACGTCCAACTTATGGACAACTCATACTTGCCTCTTAATATTATGTAAATTTGCCCTCACTTTAAAACAACTGAACCAACCCCTATGTCATGGTTTAAATTATGTCCCCCCAAAAAATGTATCAATTTGGCTGGGCCATGATTCCCAGAATTGTGTGGTTGGCCTCCATTTTGTGATTGTAATTTTATGTTAAAGAGGATTAGGGTGGGATTGTAACACCACCTTTACCCAGGTCACATCCCTGATCCAATGTAAAGAGAGTTTCCCTGGGGTGTGGCCTGCACCACCTTTTATTTCTCAAGAGATGAAAGGGAAGCAAGCAGAGAGTTGGGGACCTCATACCACCAAGAAAGAAGCACTGGGAGCAGAGCAGGTCCTTTGGACCCGAGTTTCCTGTGGAGAGAAGCTCCTAGTCCGGGAGAAAACTGATGATGACGAGGACCTTCCTCCAGAGCCAACAGAGAAAGACTTCCCCTGGAGCTGACACCCTAAATTTGGACTTCTAGCCTACTAGACTGAGAAAATAAATTTCTCTTTGTGAAAGCCATCCACTTGTGGTATTTCTGTTAGAGCAGCACTAGATGACTAAGACACCCTGCTAGCAACAAATTCATCACAATCACCTTCACTTGCTGCACGTGCAGCTTTTAAATCATTGAAATAGCTTTGAGCCTTTTCTTGCACTAAGCCAAAACCAAACCAAAGCCACTGCCATCAAGTCAATTCTGACTCATAGCGCCCTACAGGATAGGGTACTGCACCATAGAGTTTCCAAGGCTGTAAATCTTTACAGAAGCAGACTGCCACATCTTCTGTGGAGCAGCTGTTCGAACTACAGACCTCTCAGCAGCCAGCCAAGCACCTAACCACAGCACCACCAGGGCTCCTTTCTTGCACTAAAGTAAGGCTAAATAAGAACCATATGCGCCTGTTCTGGCTTACGTACAAATTTGACTTAATGACTTAAAGACATAGTTAGGAACAGATCTCATTAGTAACCAGAGATTGCCTTCTACTTTACTTTTAGCAAGGGGATACTGAACTCATAAAACAGATATCTTAGAACTTCAAATTCTCATGGAATTCAGATTTTCTGGATCCATGGAGGCTGGATGACCCCCTGAAACTATTGCCCTGAAATAATCTTTAAAGCTTAAGCCAAAAATATCCCCTTAAGTCATCTTAAAACCAAACAATAGTTGTAGCTTAGCTAGTAAAGAATGTCTGCCCTGAGCATTGTACTCTTCTAAGATCCATCTATATGGGATCAAATTGACAATGGCAACTCAAAAGATTAGATAGGAAACTTAGAGGAAATAAGTTTATGTTAATGGGGGAGGAACAACTCAGAAAAGGAGGGTAAGAATGGTTGCACAACTCAAAGAATGTCATCAATGTCACTGAATTGTACGTGTGGAAACTGTTAAATTGGTGTATGTTCTGCTGTGTATATTCTCACCACCGACAACAAAAGTAAATTATTTTTAAAAAAGAAAAAACAAGGTTGCCAGGCTCCCACTGGCAAAAGGATAACTTGTAGTGAGGGGCTGGCAGCAGCGAGGACTCTGGAAACCCACACTTCACCTGAAAATGGTTGTTCAGGAACATAGCGTTGCTGGTGCGAGTCCTTAGGAACCAAACTAGCATCACTTAGGGGGTTCCAGTATGCAGCCCATTGGCACCTCTGTCTCCTTCCCAAGGACAGTGGGGTAGGATGCTGTCTGGCACTTCCCAGTGGCCCCAGAAGAGCCAGTCCCTAGCATGTGGTGGATCAGAACAGATTCCTGGAACAGATATACAGCTAAGTAGAAAGTATCACACCACAAATAAGCTTTTTACTACAAAGCATTCCCCACATCCTGTTGAGGAGAAGGATGCTGCCCTCACAAAGATCACTGAAGCCATGGGATTCACTGGACCTTTGAAATACAGTGAATGGAAGATTAAGATTGTGGCCCTGCACATGTATAGTAGCTATGTGTAGATAACTGACTTTGAGGAATTCTTTCTAAGGTGTCAAATTCCTGATACATTCAATTCATGGTTTCTTATTACCCTACTTCATGTCTGAATGTCTAGATCGAATGAAGCAGGAAGGCCCGAGTGGGAAATACATGTGTCGTATCATAGTTCATTTTACGTGGGAGGAGGTTGAGTAGCGTGGCAAAGTCATGAGAGTTAATCCCTGTATTCCGAAGAACATGATCCTCATGACAAATAGTTTCTATGCTGCAATCTTGGGAAATGATGAGAGGATCCTTTCAGATGATCATGGGCTGGCTGCTGTCTTACGGAGAACCTTCTTCAGCCAGACATGTGAAGACCCTTGACAGCTTGAATTGCTGGTGGAATATGTCAGGAAACACATGCAGTACCTGGACTCCATGAATGGCGAGTATCTGACAGGGAAGGTGAACTGACGCCCTCTAGTGGAGAATAATCCTCAGCGTGTCCTGAAGTCCCATTCCCCAATTCATAAGGAAAGGGTGTTTGATGGCTAGTCCCTCCAAACAGGTGGCCAACTGGCTTGAGGAACCTCCAAGAAAGAGATGCCTCTTTTGCCCAGGACAGAGCAGAAGGTAGCCTGAACTGACCTTTGAACAGCGTCTTCAACTACCTGGCCCCATTTGTGTTGATTTTTGTCTTAGTGTGCCCAGGAGTCTGATCTGGTAGGGTACACTGCTGACAGAACCTCTAGCTTTCTGGGCTATCCTCTCCCTTAGAGGAGCACTGAGCAAGAGCTCTCCAGCACACACTCCCCAAGTCCCCGTCCAGCAACTATGTGTGAGTGACAACTTTTCCCAGAGGCCGGGGAAAGGATGGGGTAGGTTAAAAAGGAGACACCCCACCAAGGGCCCACTGTGGCCTAGAAGCAATTTGTAATGCTGCTGAGTGAAGACGGGAAACCATGCTTCTGTCCCCCGGCTTTGAGCCATGGAGGTGAGTTGGCCATTAAAAGAAAGAAGGAAGGAAGGAGGGAGGGAGGGAGGAAAGATAAAGAGAAAAAAAGATATGCTAAATGCAAGGTACTCAGGAATAAGTCTTATTCCTACCTCATGTACTTACTGAGAGTCCTCCTTGGTTACACTATGTAATCACACCCTCCACTTCAATACACAATTGTGTCCCCCTGTTTTATTTTCCTCATAGAATTTATCACTATTTGAAAATGATTCTTATTTCTTTTCTGTTTCTCTCTCTGGAATATACACTGCATGAGAATGGGAAACTTGTCTGTTTTATCCACTTTTGACTCTCCAGCACCTAATGCAAAAACCAAACCCATTGCCGTTGAGTCGAGTCCAACTCATAGTGACCCTATAGGACAAAGTAGAACTGCTTCATAGGGTTTCCAAGGAGTGGCTGGTGGATTTGAACTACCAACCTTTTGGTTAGCAGCCATAGCGCTTGCCTGGCAAATAGTATGTGCTCAATAAACAACTCGAAGAGTGAATGGATGTATGCATCTCAGGTGCTCCTGTGGCTAGCAAAGGAGCAGTGGAAGTTTTTCCCGAGCTGGAAATAAATTACTAAAATAGCACCGTGGCACCATGCCAATATCAAAGAACTTTCTTTGTAAATGAACCTCTGCATAAATTACAGCTACTTTAATCAAATAGCAAATTCTGTGCGGTATATGAGTACATGTGTATTCACATAAACACATTTCGATGATAAATTTGTTGCTTATGATTTCTTCTAAAAGGTAGGAAAATCTAATAATAAAAGTCATTAAATATTAGGATAGTAAGGTGGGGTAGAATTTGCATGTTTTATAATAAATTATTCTATTTCTACATTTTCTTTATAGAATAATAACTCGCATGTTATGTGCCAGACACGTTATATACATCATCTCATTCAATCTTCACAAAATCCATATAACAAAGGCACCATTGGCCCAGAGGCTAAGTGCTACAATTCTAACCAAAAGGTTGGCAGTTCAAATATACCAGCTGCTTCTTGGAAACCCTATGGGGCAGTTCTACTTTGTCCTATATGGTTGTTACAAGTCAGAACTGATTTGATGGCGATGGGTTTTTAATGTTACCCCTATTTTGTCAATGAGGAAATAATTGAGTCACAGGAGTAAAATATCTCATATTAAGTAGCACAGCCGGTAGAGTCTGGACTTAAATCCAGGTCAATTTGTGCAAAAGTCATTTTTAGCTACAACCCTTTATTGTTTCTTTTTTATATTGCGCTTTATCACATAAAATTGTAGTAACTGCTTTTACCTGAACATTTTCATAGTGTTTCTTCCTAAAGGATTACTGGCAGTGGATTTAGGAACTAAAGCATACCAGATAAAACCAACAGTATAATTTGGAGGCAGATGTGAAAGGATCAGGACTTAAAAGTCTAAAATGATAAATAAATTTTCAAAACCACAACCAAATTTACATTTATGTACTGACCCACAGAATCCTAATAAGCTTCCTCAACTCTGTAAAATACAGTTTGAAAAACTCCAGCCAGCATAAAGACAACACTTTTTTTTATACATTTTCAGAGGCCTTTTCCTACCTGGCAAATGACCAGAAGTCACCGAAATCTTGTCAGAATTTTTCACAGGAAGGGAAGCTCCTGAGCTCCAAGACAGCTATATCTTTAGAAACCATAACCTCTTTTAATATAGCAAAGCATGGGGCCTCACTGATTACCTCTTGCCTATTCATATTCCTGACCACAAAGTAATCCCAAGTTGCAAGTAATCCCAAGTTGCAAACCAAAGAAGATCTTAATATACACGTATACTTTGTAAAGTGGCCCCAAAATTTAAAAAAAAGACAAAAAAATACACTGAAAAATTACAACCTATTATTTTAGTGAAAACGGATACTTACTCCATTCTGGTGGCACGATAGTTTGATAAAACCTTTTTTTGGAAAGTAATAAAGCCTATGCATATTCTAAATCCTAATCACTCCACTTTTAGGAATTTGCCAGACAAAATGAAATCAACTTGCTAAAAAATTTCCAAAAAAGTTGTAGTGTATACCATACAAATGGTATTACGGGCTTCATAATTAAAATACACTTTCCTCCATGCACTTTCACTTATTAAAAATGCTGCTACCAAAAACGATAAAGCATTAGGAAGATTTTGATCAACTGGTATATCAGTTAGCTACTGGTAGGTTGACAATTTGAACTGAACTTAGTTGGGTGGTTCTTCTTGTCTTTGTGGAGTTCACTAATCCATGAAGTCAGCTGCTGGGTCAGCTAAGTAATGGCTGTCTGAGGTGGCCTTGGCTGGGACAGCTCATCTCTCACCCTTCAGCTGGCATGCCCAGGCTGAGAAGGGTTCTAAGCCGAGATGGCAGTTGAGCAGGGTTCTAAGGAAGCAGAAGCATGAAAGACCTAGCATAAAGGCTAAGCTCAGAATAGGCATGATGTCACGTCTGCTATATTCTGTTGGCAAAAAGTAAGTCACAAGACCCATCCAAATTCCAGGCAGCAATGCTCAACACAAAACCAATATTTTATGTGGTGATTGACCAAAGATGACATGTTTGTGGAGTATATATTGGTTATTGGTATTAAATGGTAATGGGATGAGAAGGGGTGTCTTAGTTATCTAGTGCTGCTATAACAGAAATACCACAAGTGGATGGCTTTAACAAACATATATCTACTGTCTCACAGTCTGGTAGGCTAGAAGTCCAAATTCAGGATGCCAGCTCCAGGGGAAGGGTTTCTCTCTCTGTCAGCTCTGACGGAAGGTCCTTGTCATCAGTCTTCTGCAGTTGAGGAGTTTTCAGCACAGGGACCCCAGGTCCAAAGGATGCACTATTCTCCTGGCTTTGCTTTCCTGGTGGTATGAGGCCCATGTCTCTCTGTTTGCTTCTCTCTTTTATATCTCAAAAGAGATTGACTTAAGACACAACTTAATCTTGTAGATTGAGTCCTGCCTCATTAACATAACTGCTGCTAATCCCACCTCATTAACATCATAGAGATAGGATTTATAACACGTAGGAAAATCACATCAGATGACAAAATGGTGGACAATCACACAATACAGGGAATCATGGCCTAGCCAAGTTGACAGACATTTTTGGGGGACACAATTCAATCCATGACAAGGGGTAGGTTGGGTATGACAGCAGAAAGGAAATTGTTGGTTATGAAAATCCTGAATATTAAATAACTTGTATAATGTTGCATAACCTATTCCTGTGATCTAACTAGGCTAAATGGTAAATAAAAACAAATTTAATCAATTTTAAGGATGTCTCCACTACTATGTCACTTTTATATGACTTTAGGGCAGACTAATCTACTCAAAATAAAGTCTTGATATGAATAACTGTTACCAACTTCTTCAAGTTTGACCAGGAAGATTACATATATCCACTAACAAAAAGGCCCTGAATTCTTCTCTTATAGAAAAAGATAGTGGGACCTGGAAGCCATTGCATTTTGAAGTATTATTGTACATTAGCTCTTGAGTCATTTCTTCAACAAAAGTTTAATGAGTTCCTCCTATGGAAAGATACACACTATTACAGGCACTACATACAACATGGCAAAAACTATTCTACATATTGCAAAGAAAAAAATGTTCAATTTTGTCAGCATCGAGAGCACCAGTACCACAAATTGATCCAGAGAAATATCAACTTGATTACTTTTTCATACTCCATTTTTCATATCTACTCAGTACATGTCAATGGCATCTGAAAATATACAATGTCTGATAGTTGTTGGAATCAACTTGATAGCAACGAGTTTGGTTTGGATAGTGAAATTCAGAAAATACTCCTAGATTAAGATATGTACTGAAATATCTCACCTTTGTAAGATATTGAACAAATAAATCATTACTCAGAGCCTTTAAAGGAAGCTCCACTTAATAATTTTTCCTGTCATTTTCTGTAAAGCCAGATGGAGTGATTCCTAAGTAAAAGCAGTTCAGGGAAATAACCTTTGGATATAATCTTATTTAAAATGAGGTAGTTTCCTATTATCAATTATTAAAATTAAAGACAGATAAGAATTGACCAATATCAAACATAATAAAGTTTCAGTATAATTAAGGCTATGATAGAAAAAAAATTATTGTTATACTCATTGTACTTTGATTTTTCAAATGTTAGTAATGGCTATTTTGAGCTACCTTGTTAATTTCTCCCAATTTTTCTGCATTCACCTCTAACTCACAAATAACATATCAGTAGAAGCTCTTAAAACCATAGATACGTGGCAAATATTGTTCACATACAACTCGTTCAGTGACACAAAAAGCTGACGGCCAAATGGCCAGTAGTAGCCAACAGATTTAGCTCTCATGCCAACATGCAAAAGAAAAAGACTCCCAATATGACCAAATTTCACCTTAAAAGAACACAATGTTTACTGGTATATCAGCAAGGTTTAAAATGCCTAATTCTAAGACTTTGAAATCTAACACCAAAAAAGAATCACTGTAAGTCTTTCCATTCTTTCTTACAAGTCTTAATTTTTCTGAGCAGTGGCTTCAGAAATCTTCCATGAAGGCAGCACACTTTTATTCCTTGTGTAACTGAAATATATCTCCGTAGTTCAAAACTGTACGTGCATAGTTAACCACATTTCAATGGTATATTCTTTCCAGGAACCCCCAAATATGAGCCACAGGGTAGAATGTAACAACATAAAAATCAGGGGCAAGGAAGACATCAGTTCTGGAGAAGCAATGGCTGCATAGCAAATCAAATACATGGGTGAAGTCAACTACTAAAAACAGGCAGAGTCATTAAGAACATGGGCTTGGCAGTCAGACAGACCTTTGGTTTGAAATCTGTCTCCACTACTGACTGTGTACTTTGGAAAGTTACTTCACCTCTATTTAAACCTCTATTTCCTTGTCTGTAAAATGGTAACATACCTACATTGTTATGAGGATTAAATGAGGAATGAATATAAGTTACTTCTGTGTCTGTCACATAGTTAAGATCAATCAACAAATGTATTGAGTATTTAGTATGTTCAAGGCACTGTTCTAGGCACTGTTCCAAAAGATGCAATGGCTGTATAAAGTTTACATACAGCTTAATATATTTTAATAGCTGTCATGGATTGAACTGTGTCCCCCAAAAAATGTGTGTATCAACTTGGCTAGGTCATGATTCCCAGTACTGTATGATTGTGTAATCTGGTGTGATTTCCATATGTGTTGTAAACTCTATAACTATGATGAGGTTATACACGATCTCCTTATGTACTGTAAACTCTATCACTATGACGTTATACTGATGACGTCTACAAAATTAGATAGTGTCTTAATCTAATCTCTTCTGAGATATAAAAGAGAGAAGCGAGTAGAGACACATGGGAACCTCATACCACTAAGAAAGCAGTGCCGGGAGCAGAGTGCGTCCTTTGGACCTGAGGTTCCTGCACAGAGAAGCTCCCAGACCAAGGGAAGACTGAAGCATCACAAGGACATTTCTCCAGAGTGAACAGAGAGAGAAAGCCTTCTAGAGTTAATGTCCTGAATTTGGACTTGTAGCCTACTGGACTGTGAGAGAATAAACTTCTCTTTGTAAAGCCATCCACTTGTGGTATTTCTGTTGGAGCAGCACTAGATGACTAAGACAATAGTTAACAGTTATTAGCATCATCATCACCAGGCCATAAGGCAAAAGTTAGGTTAAGGAGTCAAAGTCAAGATAAACTGAAAGAGATACTAGTGTTAAGGACTATAGCCAAGTCAGAAAGTAACTAAGGTAAACAAAACAACCAGAACAGAGGTTTAAGGGAGAAATGGGATGTGATTCAATTATATTAAAAGAATGGACCTGCTTTAAAAGAACCAAGTGTATGCCTTCCTGGTTGTGCTCCAAGTCATTTTAATACCACCAACTGGATTTATTGAATACCCACAGTGTGAAAAGCACCATTTTGGACTATATACATTTTATTAAGAGAAAGCAGTATGAAACAGGGTTTTGGCTCTTAAAGACAAATGGTGAGGAGAATAAGGCACGTAAAAAAAAAAAAACCTCTAATATTTTTAGTGGCTAACAACAACATATTTTGACCATAAATCCACAGGCTGGGCAGGGCTATCAGAAACAGCCCATTTCCATTCTACTTAGCGTTGGCTGGACACACATCTGGCATATGGACTAGGAAGACACAAAAGTCTAGGAGCTGAAATATTTGGGGCTCCTTGGGACTCTGTCCCTCTATATGTCTATGTGGTATCTCCACTCAACCTCCCCAGTATGCAGAATTCAGAGAAGTCAGACTTTTTACATAGTGACTCAGGACTCCCAGGTAAGAAGTCTTCTCAGCTGACTTCCTGCCAGTGGTAGTTCAGGAGTCCAAAGGCGTCTGTCTTAGGCTGGGTTCTCTAAAGAAGCAAAACCAGTAAAGCATATAAATATATATAGAGAGAAAGATTTGTATTAAGGAAATGTCTCAAGTAGTTGTAGAGGCTGGAATGTGGATCAGGCTGGAGGCTTCTCCTGATTCATATAGATGCAGGGGCTGGCAAACCAAAGATTGGCAAGTCAGACAACAGGGCTCTGGCTCACAGGCTGTGAAGACCAACGAATCCCAAGGTCAGCAGCCAAGATGGTAGGTAAACTGCTAGCTCAAGTCCCAAGAACCAGAGGTCAGACAAACAGAAGTCAGCTGCAGGATCCAGTGCAAGCAAAAGCCCACAAACCCTGTGAGAAAGTCCACTTACATTGGATGCAGGCCACACCCCCAAGGAAATCCCCTTTCAACTGACTTGCTACTCACAGCCAATCCCATCATGGAGGTGATCACATTATACCAAATCTCATCATGGAGGTAGTCGCATCATTATATGACTGCCAAACTATATCATAACTGCCAAACCACTGAGTATCACTGACACACAACCTTAACCATCACAATCTACCTCTTGTCAATTTGGCACCTGTACACATCTGCTTAAAAGATCAAAAACCAAACCTGCTGACATCGAGTCGATTCCAACTTATCTCCTTAAACCACACATAATCTCTGAATAAAGACAATTATAAAGTCATACTTGCACCTAACATGATACAACTAACACACATAAATGAAAACACACTAGCCCTGTTTACATCTTATATTAATATAAGAAAACAAAGATACTTGATGCACACATACAAGGCAGAAATACTTATAAATCACAGTCCTCGTTTCTGCAACTGGTCACTTGGTCGTAATTGGTATTTAGAACTACCTTCTTCTAACACCCATTCTGTATTCCCTCAGCCCTCAGCAAGCATCTCAGCTAGTTGTGGTTCTTTGCCTGGTGGGGTGACCAAAACCTTCATTCCTGAAGGGTCTGGGCCATTAGTAGTCATGTCTGAATTGGGTTGCTCTGGTTTTCCATTGACTGTAATCACAGGACATGGTAGTATTAAGAGATGCCCTGGGAGGCAGGGCCAAGATGGCGGAGTAGTCAGGCGCTTCTGGTGGACCCAATTACAACAAAGACCCGAAAAAACAAGTGAATCAATTATATATGACAATCTAGGAGCCCTAAATATCAAAGGCAAAGTTGAGGAACCAGACTGAGTGGCAGTGGGTGGGAGAGACGGTTCAGAAGCAGTGAGGAGTTGCCAGACCTGACCCAGCAAGAGCCTGAGCTCTTCAGGCCTGATCAGCTCATGGGTGACCAGTGAGGCAGGCAAGCAGCAGTGCTTGGGAGGTGTATTCCGCACTGGGAGAGACCCAGAAGCAGAGAGTCTACTCGGCCACCCAGAACCAGTGAGAAGCAGCCTTTGATCAGTGAAAGATAAGAACATGCATCCGGCCTACTGCACAGATCAAAAACACCCCCCTTAGGGAAAAACCTCTTTCCCATTTACCTCCCTTCTCCCTGCTCTATACTGGGTCCTGGACCAGCTTCAGCAATTGCCAAGTCCCCTGGACCAGAAGCAGGATCCATCACATGCCCTAAGCCATTCTCCCAGCCTTGGAGACTGAACAAATTAACAAACAGGGGGAAAAATAAACTGCCAGCTCCCTTAAGCCTGGAACTCAGGGTAGGCACAGCTCCATTGCCTAGGCACAGGCATAAGGGATCCATGGACTTTGAGTGCCTTTGCCCCTGGATAGACCAGTGTGGGCCCACTTCAACAGCGTAGGCCCTCATTACCACAGTACAACAGGGTATGTACCTGAAGTCTAACTTCAGCTGTTTCAGCTATGAAGTGGCAGGTTCTTGACATTTGACACTGCTCTGCCCATTAAGCAGGGTCTTCACGTACAGACATCAGGGGCCTGAGGACTGGTGGCCCCACCCACACCACCTAGCCACCTGCGATACAGGCCCAAGAATAAGAGATGCTCCCCAGTCCTTACAGCCAACAGCATTGGGTGCTCATAGCCCAGCTGTAAAACCCACCCACCTATGCGCTCTAGGGAACAGGGACATTCCTCCCTCCTGGACACTTGGGGGCATCTGTCAGCCCCCTGCCTTGCTCAGAGTCTGTCCTCCCGCTGCAGCCAGGTGCCTGTGCTTATACCAATCACCCATGCCTGCCTAGGACTGTAGGTGAGAGCCTGCACCACACACTTAGTGGCTATCTACCTGGGAACCTGAGCTGAATCCATACAGGAGGAGTGGGCGGACTCATGAGCTCACATACCTAGTAACAGATCTAACCACCTGGTGACAGGACATTAGAGGTTCAAAGGTGCCAATAATCAAACTAGCTCACACAAGCAGCCTATTTGGGCACATCAAAACAAAACAAGAAGCTAGGACACAGTAAGCAAACATAAAATAAATAAATACAATAACTTATTGATGGCTCAGAGACAAGAATCAATATCAAATCACATAAAGAGGCAGTCCATGATGGCTTCAGCAAACTCTCAAAATAAAGAATCCAGAAATTTTCCAGGGGAGGAAAACTTCTTGGAATTACCAGAGGCAGAACACAAAAGGTTAATATACAGAACTCTTCAAGAACTTAGGAAGCAAATTAAGCAAAACGCAGAACATACAGTAGAAGAAATTAAAAAGATTAGAGAAGAGCATAATGACAAATTTAACAGGCTGCAAGAGAGAATCCATAGAGAGACAGCAATCAGAAATCCAGAAGATTAACAATAAAATGTCAGAATTAGACAAATCAATAGAAAGTCATAGGAGCAGAACTGAGGAAATGGACATCAGAATTAGTGAGATTGAAGATAAAGTGCTTGACACCAACTTATTTGAGGAAAAATCAGATAAAAGGATTAAGAAAATGAGGAAACCATGAGAATTATGTGGGGTTCTATCAAGACAAATAACCTATGAGTGACTGGAGTACCAGAACCGGGGGTGGGGGAGCATAACAGAAAATACAGAGAGAATTGTTGAAGATTTGTTGGTAGAAAACTTCTCTGATATCGTGAAAGATGAGAAGATATCTATCCAAGATGCTCATCGAACGCCGCATAAGGTAGATCCCAAAAGAAAGTCACCAAGACATATTATGACCAAACTTACCAAAACCAAAGATAAAGAGAGAATTTTATGAGCAGCTAGGGATAAACAAAAAGTCATCTACAAAGGAGAGTCAATAAGAATAAGCCCAGACTACTCAGCAGAAACCATGCAGACAAGAAGACAATAGGATGACATATATAAAGCCTTGAAGGAAAAAAACTGCTAGCCAAGAATTATATATCTAGCAAAATTTTCTCTCAAATATGATGGCAAAATTAGGGCATTTCCACATAAACAGAAGTTTAGGGAATTTGCAAAAACCATACCAAAATTACAAGAAATACTAAAGGGAGTCCTCCAGTTAGAAAATCAATAACATCAGATAACAACCCAAGACTAGAACACAGGACAGAGCAACCAGATATCAACCCAGATAGAGAAGTCACAAAAGTAAATCAAAGCTAGAACACTGAAAATAGGGAAACAGACATGTGAATATGTAAAGGATGACAATATTAAAAAAGAAGGACTAAAAATGTAGACATAGATTTTTCATATGGAGAGGAAGTCAAGGTGATATAAAGAAATAAAAGACTGGTATAAACTTAGAAAAGTAGGGGTAAATATTGAGGTAACCACAAAGGAAACTAACAATCTTACACATCAAAATAAAGATCAAGAAAAATACAAAGACTCAGCAAACACAAAATCAACAACAATGAAAAAGATGAAAAGAAAATATATAAATAAAAACGAATCAGCACAGAAAATTAAGTGGAACAAAGAAACTGAACAACACACAAAAAAAGACATCAAAATGACAGCACTAAACTCATACCTGTCAATAATTATGCTGAATGTAAATGGACTAAATGCACCAATAAAGAGACAGAGAGTGGCAGATTGGATTTAAAAAAAAAAAAGATCCATCTATATGCTGCCTACAAGAGATACACCTTAGACTTAAAGACACAAATGAAAACTCAAAGGATGGGGAAAAGTATATCAAGCAAACAGCACTCAAAAAAGAGCAGGAGTGGCAATATTAATCTCTGACAAAATAGACTTTAAAGTAAAATCCACCACAAAGGATAAGGAAGGACACTATAAAATGATTAAAGGGTCAATACACCAGGAGGACATAACTATAATAAATATTTATGCACCCAATAACAGGGCTCCAAAATACATAAAAATAAACTCTAATAGCATTGAAAAGAGAGATAGACAGCTCCACAATAGTAGTAGGAGACTTCAACACACCACTTTCGGTGAAGGACAGAACAGGACAGAACATCCAGAAAGAAGCTCAACAAAGACACGGAAGATCTAAATGTTACAATCAACCAAATTGAACTCATAGACATATACCAACACTCCACCCAACAGCAGCGAATCTACTTTCTTTTCCAACGTACATGGGACATTCTCCAGAATAGATCACATGTTAGGCCATAAAGCAAGCCTTAACAAAATCCAAAGCATTGAAATATTACAAAGCATCTTTTCTGACCATAAAGCCATAAAAGTAGAAATCAATAACAGAA
Organism: Dugong dugon; assembly: GCA_030035585.1. Taxonomy (NCBI): domain Eukaryota; kingdom Metazoa; phylum Chordata; class Mammalia; order Sirenia; family Dugongidae; genus Dugong; species Dugong dugon. Next base: position 160,268,629 of record CM057465.1, read on the forward strand.
GAAGCGAGGAAAGAAAATCAAACACATGGAAACTGAACAACACCTTGCTCAAAGACCACTGGGTTATAGAAGAAATTAAGGATGGAATAAAGAAATTCATAGAATCAAATGAGAATGAAAACACATCCTACCAGAACCTTTGGGACACAGCAAAAGCAGTGCTCAGAGGTCAGTTTATAGCAATAAATGCACACATCCAAAAAGAAGAAAGGGCCATAATCAAAACGTTAACCCTACAACTTGAATAAGTAGAAAGAGAGCAGCAAAAGAAGCCCTCAGGCACCAGAAGAAAGGAAATAATACGTATTAGAGCAGAATTAAATGAAACACAGAATACAAAAACCATTGAAAGAGTTAACAAGACCAAAAGCTGATTCTTTGAAAAGATCAACAAAACTGATAAACCACTGTCCAAGCTGACAAAAGAACAACAGGAGAGGAAGCAAATAACCTGTATAAGAAATGAGATGGGTTATATCACAACAGACCCAAATGAAATTAAAAGAATCATAACAGAATACTATGAAAAATTGTACTCTAACAATTTTGAAAACCTAGAGGAAATGGACAAATTTCTAGAAACTCACTACCTACCTAAACTAACACAGAGTTAGAACAACTAAATAAACCTATAACGAAAGAAGAAATTTAAAAGGTAATTAAAAAATTCCCAACAGAAGAAAGCCCTGGCCTGGATGGTTTCACTGGAGAATTCTACCAAACTTTCAGAGAAGAGTTAACACCACCACTACTACTACAGGTAATTCAGAGCATAGAAAAGGATGGAATACTCCCAAACTCATTCTATGAAGCCAGCATAACCCTGATACCAAAACCAGGTAAAGACACCACCAAAAAAGAAAAGTACAGTCCAATATCTCTCATGAACATTGACGCAAAAATCCTCAAAGAAATTCTAGCCAATAGAATTCAGCAACATATAAAAAAAATAATTCACCATTATCAAGTGGGATTTATACCAGGTATGCAGGGATGGTTCAACATTAGAAAAACAATCAATGTAACCCATCAATAAATAAAACAAAAGATAAGAACCACATGATCTTATTAATTCATGCAGAAAAGACATTTGACAAAGTCTAACACCCATTCGTGATAAAACTCTCAACAAAATAGGAATAGAAGGGAAATTCCTCAATATAATTAAGGGCATTTATACAAAGCCAACAGCCAACATCATCCTAAATGGAGAGACTTTGAAATATTCCCTCGAGAACGCAAACCAGACAAGGATGCCTTTTATCACCACTCTTATTCAACATTGTGCTGGAGGTCCTAGCCAGAGAAATTAGGCTAGAAAAAGAAATAAAGGACACCCAAATTGGTAGGGAAGAAGTCTAAGTATCTCTATTTGCAGATGATATGATCTTCTACAGAGAAAAACCCAAAGAATCCACACGAAAACTACTGGACCTAATAGAATATTTCAGCAAAGTTTCAGGATACAAGACAAGCATACAAAAATCAGCTGGATTCCTTTACACCAACAAAGAGAACCTCAAAGAGGAAATCACCAAATCCATACCATTTACAATAGCCCCCAAGATGATAAAATACTTAGCAATAAATCTTACCAGAGATGTAAAAGACCCATACAATGAAAACTACAAGACACTACTGCAAGAAACCAAAAGAGACCTGCATAAGTGGGAAAACATACCTTGCTCATGGATAGGAAGACTCAACATTGTGACAATGTCAACTGTACCCAAAGCAATCTACAGATACAATGCAATCCTGATCCAAATTCCAATGGCATTTTTTAATGAGATGGAGAAACAAATCATCAACTTCATACGGAAAAGGAAGAAGTGATGCTGTGTGGCTTACCATGATGGTGGGTAAGGCATTATATAAGTCCATGGATGGTAGTCTTGGCAGAAAACATTGAGTGCAGGGAAGGCAAATCCGTATCCAGAGTGTCTATTCCAGTAAGAACAAAATGCTGCCCTTTCCATGATGGAAGTATTCCAATGTAATCAACCTGTCACTAGGTTGCTGGCTGATCACCTTGAGGAACAGTGCCATACTGGGGACTCAGTGGTCTCTGCTGCTGGCAGATTAGGCACTCAGCAGTGGCTGTAGCCAAGTTGGCCTTGGTGAGTAGAGTCCATGTTGTTGAGCCCATGCATAATCTCCATCCCTGCCACCAAGGCCACTTTGTTCAGGAGCTCATTGGGCAACGGCAGGGAGTGGCTGCGGGAAGAGGATGACTGGTTTTCTCAGAACACATCATCCTATCCACTTGATTGTTAAAATCCTCCTCCGCTGAGGTCACCCTTTCGTGAGGATTCACGAGACACAAAGATCTTCACTTCTTTGGCCCATTCAGAGAGGTCTAACCACATACCTCTTCCCCGTACCTCCCTGTCTCCAATTTTCCAATTAAGTCCCTGACCATCCAGCCAAACCACTGGCCACAGCCCATGAATCAGTATACAATCACACATCTCATCATTTCTCCTTCCAAGGAAAGTGAACAATCAGGTGCACTTCTCGAAGTTCTGCCCATTGGGAGGATTTCCCTTCACCACTATCCTTAAGGGAGGTCCTAGAAAGGGGCTATAGTGCTGTTGCTGTCTATTTTCAAGTGGTGCCTGCAATTGTGCAGCAGAACCATCTGTAAACCAGGAATGAGTTTTCTCTTCCTCAGTCAACTGATCATAAGAAACTCCCCATGAGGCCATAGGTACAGAGTGGGAAATGGAAGGTAATGTGACAGAAGCAGAGACCATTGGCATTTGGGCCACTTTCTCATGCAACTTACTTGTGCCTTCAGGTCCTGCTCAAGCCCAATTTCATATATACCACTTCCATTTAATGATGGAGTGCTGCTGTGCTCATCCAGCTTTACGGCTCTGTGGGCAGACAACACCCAGTTCATGATGGGCAGCTCAGGCTGCAAGATGACTTAGTGGCCCATGGTTAAGTATTCAGTCTCTACTAAGACCCAGTAACAAGCCAAAAGCTGTTTCTCGAAAGAAGAGTAGTTATCTGCAGAGGAGGACAGGGCTTTGCTCCAAAATCCTAAGGGTCTGCACTGTGATTCACCAATAGGGGCCTGTCAAGGACTCCAAACAGCATCTCTATCTGCCACTGACACTTCAAGCACCACTGGATCCACCGGATCATATGGTCAAAGTGGCAGAGCCACTTGCACAGCAGCCTGAACCTGTTGCAAAGCCTTCTGTTGTCCTGGGTCCCACTCAAAACTAGCAGCTTTTCGAGTCTACTGATAAATATGCTGCAGTAGTACACCCAAAAGAGGAGTATCTTGCCTCCAAAATCCAAAGAGGCCCATTAGGCATTGTGCCTCCTTTTTAGTTGTGGGAGCAGCCAGATGCAATAACTTATGCTTCACTTCAGAAGTAATGTCTCGACATGCCCCACACCACTGGACCCCTAGAAATTTCAGAGGTGGAAGGCACCTGAATTTTTGTGGGATTAATTTCCCACCCTCTAGCATGCAAATGTTTTACCTATAAGTCCAGAGTCATTGACACTTCTTCCTTACTAGGTCCAATCAGCATAATGTCATCAACATAATGGACCAGTGTGATGTCTCATGGAAGTGAAAGGCAATCAAGGTCCCTGCTGACTAAATTATACCATAGGACTGGAGAGTTGATATAGCCCTGACGTAGGACACTGAAGGTGTATTTTTGGCCTTGCCAGCTGAAAGCAAACTGCTTTCAAAACAGGTATGGAGAAAAAAGCATTAGCCAGGTCAACAGCTGCATACCAGGTACAAGGAGATGTATTAATTTGCTCAAGCAATGAAACGAAACTACACCTGGAACAGCAGCTACAATTGTGGTCACCACCTGGTTAAGTTTTTGATAATCTACTATCATTCTCCAAGATCCATCTGTTTTTTGCACAGGCCAAATAGGCGAGTTGAATGGGGATGTGGTAGGAATCACCACCTCTGCATCCTTCAAGTCCTTAATGGTGGCAGTAATCTCTGCAATTCCTCCAGGAATGTAGTATTGCTTTTAGTTTACTATTTTCCTAGGTAGGGGTAGTTCTAACGGCTTCCACTTGGCTTTTCCTACCATAATAGCCCTTACTCCATTTGTCAGGGAGCCAATGTGGGGGTTCTGCCAGCTGCTGAGTATACCTATTCCAAGTATGCATTCTGGAACAGGGAAAATCACTACAGGATGGGTTCAGGAACCTACTGGACTTACTGTGAGACAGACATAAGCTAAGATTCTGTTAATAACCTGAGCTCCATATGCCCCCACTCTGAATGGTGGGCCACAGTGACATTTTGGGTCTCCTACCTAGAATTACTGTCAGTTCGGAGCCAGTATCCTGTAATCCCCGAAAAGTCTGATATTTCCTTTTCCCCAGTGAACAGTCACTCTCGTAAAGGGCCATAGATCCCTTCGGGGAAGGCTAGGAGAAAGATTAACAGTATAAATTTTTGGCAGTGTAGTGAGGTTCTTCCTCAAGGGGACCCGGCCTCCCCTTCATTCAAGGGGTTGTCAGTCCTTAAACTTGCTCAAGTCTAGAAACTGATTGAGAGGCAGTGAGTCTCTATTCTGGTTATTTGAGTTAGACTGCTGTTCACTTGACCTAGAATTCTTCCACTCATACAGATCAAATAAATATTTAATAGATTTATATCTCACTCCTAGGGACACAATGACTAAGTAGCCAATGCCATAAATCCATACAAGTCAGACTACTCTGATTACTGCTTTGATTCTGCCGTCCATTATGGTAACCATGCCCACCTTGTCTTTGTTGATTGAGTGCTGCCACTTGGCCCCTACCACCATGGGCTCCAATCAGCCCCACTGTAGTTACATGCCTTAATTAGGGAAGTTTCCACTGTCAAATCTGACATAAAATAGCAATCACAGCAGTCTTCAAGGAAGCTGGAGCTCCCTTCACAAATTTGTTCCTCACCATTGTGGTAAAAGGTGTGTCCTCTGGGCACTCCATGTGTGGGTCTGTGAGTCTAACCTGATAAATCCACTTTAAATGCCAATTTCCCTAAGCCTTTGGATACTTCTACAGTATACCAAAGTAGGTCTGGTATTTCAACTTGATTTAATGTAAGCCACTGCATAATCCATGCTTCAGCAACCCAACCAAATAAACTATTAGATCTTTTCCTAACTTCTTGAGCTAAAACACTGAATGAAGAATCTGCTTAGTAGGCCCATATCAATAAACTCAGACTGGTCCATCTTTATATTCCTTGCATCATTATCTCACACCCTTAATAGCCATTCCCACATATATTCCCCAGGTTTCTGTTTGTACGTATTAGAAAAGTCAAGAAGTTCTTTTGGAGTGTAGTGTACCCCCTACTGGGTCACACTTTGTACTTCATCTTTTGGGGCTCACTGTGACTTAAGTCTCGTTACAGGTCTAGAAGCCAAAATGGGTGGTGGGGATGTGTTTTGAGAACATTCAGTCTTGTAAAGCATCTGCCTTAGGCGATGTCCCAGGCAATGACTCAGGCAAAGGCTCTTTAGATACAGCTGGGTTAATCTCATCAGATGGGGGTGGAGAGGCTAATGTTTTTACTGGAGAAGGTGGTTTAACAGACAAAAATGGAGTAATCTTTCAGATGGGAGAGGGCTGGTTCTGTTGGCAGGGATGATTCAATGGAATTTAGGGGCTCAGTGTCCCCAGCTTCCTGATTATCTGCCCATATGTACCTATCCCAAATTTTAGGATCCCTTTTCTTTTCAATCAATGACCTCACTTTAACTTCAGATACCACTCAAGCTTGAAAATTCAGTTGGAACTGTAATTCAGCCACTCTTATGATAAGATTCTGGGTTTGGTTTTTGGCAATAACAACTCTGTTACTACAAGAAATAAGTCTTTCAAGGCACAAGTGGAAACTTTGAGGTTGTTTATGTTGCACTTGAGCTTTGACTCTGAAGCCCTGAGCTCATCTCTCTTTCACCACTTTGTCTAGTGAAAGTGGAACCAACCAACCAGCTTCCTTATACTTCTCATTATGACAAAATTGTAGAAAGATATCAAACATGCAATCACCCAGAGCCTCGCCTTTCACCAACACCTGATCTGTTGGTGGTGGTATTTTGTGTATTTCTATTGCCACCTTATGCCATGGATTAGCAGTGCCCTCTTTACTACTGGAAGCAGAGTCATCAACATCTTTAAGGCTAACCAGACTTGAAAACCAATTTAGAAAACTCATCCTTACAATTTTGTTCCTCTAGAACCACTCCTGGTACCAAATGTCTTAGGCTGGGTTCTCTAGAGAAGGAAAATCAGTAAAGCATATAAATATACATATGCTGTTAGGTGCCATCAAGTTGGTTCCGACTCATAGTGACCCTATGTATAACAGAATGAAACATTGCCTGGTCCTGTGCCATCCTCACAGTAGTTGTTATGCTTGAGCCCACTGTTGCAGCTACTGTGTCAGTCCATTTCATTGTGAGTCTTCCTCTTTTTTCATTATATACTTGTATACATATATATACACACATATAGAGATTTATAGTAAGGAAATGTCTTACGCAGCTGTAGACGCGGAAATGTGGATCAGGCTGAAGGCTGTTACTGATTCATGTAGTGACAGGCTGGGGAACCCAAGATCAGCAAGTCAGACAGCAGGGCTCTGGCTCACAGGCTGTGAAGACCAACAAATCCCAAGATCAGCATGCAAGGCGGTAGGTGAGCTGCTAGCTCAAGTCCCAAGAACTGGAGGTCAGACAAACAGGAGCCAGCTGCAGGATCCAGTGTGAGCAAAGCCCACAAGCCTTGCCAGAAAGTCCACTTACATTTGGCTGCAGGCCACACCTCCAAGGAAATTCCCTTTCAACTGGCTACTCACAGCAGATCCCATCATGGAGGTGATCACATTATATCAAATCTCATCATGGAGATGACTGCATCACTATACAACTGCCAAACTACATCATAACTGCCAAACCACTGAGAATCATGGCCCAGCCAAGCTGACACACAGCCTTATCACAGCCTCCCTTCATATTATACTGTCTCTGTTCTTTTTAGTCCAAGCTGCCAGTTATTTCTACAAATGTATTTTCTCTTAAAACACTGTTATTGCCAGACACACTTACTGAGTTTCTGGCAGGTGATACAAATGGAAATCTGGGACAAGAGAATTGTAAAATTAGAAAGCATAGCAAAGTTAACATTTAAGTTACACCTATAAAGACAATTCATTCATCCATTTGCTATGATCCCTGTCTGTCTTAATCTGGGTTCCCCCAAAAGCAAACTATAAGACAAGAATTCAAATGCATAAAGTGTGCTTATGGTGGGATCTCAAGAAAACATTGGTGTAGAAGTGGGGAAGTGAGAGAAGAAAGGAAAGGAAGCTAATAAAAGTTGCCTTATAAAGCAAGCAACCACTGTAAACAACAGAAGCTTAATCCTTCTGAAGAACTATGGAAGAATAATTCTTCTCCAACTTTAGAGTACATAAATATCACCTGTTTAAACACAGATTCCCAGGCTCCACTCTTAGAAATCCTGATTCAGTAGTTTTGGGGGTGGGTTCCAAGAATTTGCATTTCTAATAAGCTCCCAGACAATGACAGTGTTGATGTTACTGGTAAGTGGACCATACTTTGTGTAGCACTCATACAGAACATGTTTCTGAGGGAGTTATCCTGTCTAAGAGGGAAGGGAACTGGAGTATTTATCCATCAACTCCTGATAGTCCTTGCTTAAAAGGACTGCTCTTAAGGAACATTAATTCCTTGGTACTTCCAACCTACCTGTATGCGGGCAGAACAGGTGTCTGCAGCCAAGAGAAAACCCTCAGAAAAAGAGTCACAGATGCTGGCAGTTGTAAATCAGGCTTGCATGCACAAGAATGAAAAGTGCCAAGGATATGTTTGGGGCGACGGAAGGCACTGGTACATTGCTATGGTGTCATGAGAAACATAAACATTAACCAAGAAATTACACAACTAAATTAAAATTGTAATAAGTGCTATAAATTACATGAGACTATTTCTAAAGATAACTGGTATTACAGATGGCATCTTCCTAGAGTTGTTGACGAGGACCAAAATATTGTACTGTTTTGAAAATCCGATTAAACACCAACTCTAGCTCAATACTGCAGAGCAGCAGCCATTATTCAATATATACCATCTTATTTGGAGTCACTGTGATTAGCAGTGTACATTACAAATGTATGCAGAATCATTATTAAGTCTTCCATTTTGTCTTACCTGTATAGAACTTAACTAGGTTTACTTTACACTCAATATTATTTACTTTGTTTTATATATCTTAAACAGCAAATATGAAAAGAAAGCTACATTTACTTCAATTGCTTTTTATTTTTCATGAAATGTTTTCACCAAGAGAAAACCTAAACCAGTAGGTATTTTGAGAAGTATTTTACAATCTATTACCTAAGATACCATTTTATTTTGTAAATCTATTTCCTTTCCAAATATTTTTATCTCCTTTAATAATTATCTTACCTATTCCCAAGGTGTATGGTCATTGTTTTAAAAAAGTCCTGATGTCTTCTTCACCTTACTGAGCTTAACGGCCATACTGTGGCACTGATAAAAGGAGAAATAGCTGTGGACTTTTGTAATGAATTTGCTTTCAATTTTGCTAGACTTTGATTTGGAAAAAATCAGTTTATTTGATATTTGAAATCAACCCAAGATTCACAGCTCAATCTTATTCTAATTTCAGCAGTGTAGAGTCTTCTTTTTCCATACATCAGACTTCACTGTTACAGGAAGTCAGATTTTTGTAAAAATAATGCTCAGGATAATCCACGATGGAATACCTTTCATGTAATATGAGGATGAAAATCTGGCCTTCTGAAAAACTATGAATGTACATCAGATAATTATATTCCCCTTTCATGAGATGATTACTACACTTTAAGGAAATTGTTTAAGAACTAACTGTGCTGTCTTTGAGGCAGCAAAAATAACCACCTAAAACTAGATAAAAATCTGAAGATTGCTACTGTTTATAAATTAGCTGTTGGTGTTTCTAAATTGTTATGCTTCAAATCATCTCTGTAACACAAACTACTGAGTGGTATGTGCATATGTGAAAATGCAATATCTAATTATCTTTTTGTTTAAAGACACAGAAACCCGTAACAATTTTATTTTTGGTTCAGTTAGATATCAGAATGCCCCCTGCTGTGCGCTTTGTAATATATCCATACAAATGTCAATTTTAGAGTATCAACATTTAAAATCTTCTTGACCAAAAAAAAAAGCGTTATGTTGGAAACAAAGCCTATATTTTAGAAAAGAGACATACTGATACAATATTTATGAAAAGAATCTTAACATTAAAATTAGTGAACCTAAACAATTTTTTAAATTTTTAATCAATTCTTTTATAAAAGCTTTAAAACATTTTTCAATACTGAAGAGAAACATTTTCCTCTGAATTAATACAAGCATCAACAAAAAAATTTTATTCAAACAAAATAGAAAATATATTTTATCTAAAAATTAAGGGTATAAATTTTTTATATGGGTATCATATTACAAAGATAAAGTAGTTAACAAAACATATTTGATATTATTTAGTATTACTTTCTGCCTTTAAAACCTTGGAAGAACACTTTTGCTAAAAGATGCAACTGCACAAAATTTTAAAATAAATGCAGTAAGGAAGGAAGCACTCAAACATATTTTTAATCCCCATAAACAATAATCATCATAAGAATGATAAGTGGTAAATTTACATATATAGAATTTCCTAAAAACTTGAAGATATACTAAAGCTGTTAAAGAAATGTCTATGTAAAAGATTAAATGCATAAAGTAATAATATTAAAACAAACCATAAATATACCCTCTAAATTCTTTCACCTTATGCTTAGCTACAATTTTCTCATTCCTTATTAGGTTAATGAAATTCTAAACTAATAGTATTGCCTTCACAGGTCAAGTGAAATGCTAAAATCCCAGGCTGAGATTTTAGAATATTAGTTGTTCTTAAGGATTTCCTGCCCTCCAGTGGTGTCTGCCTTAATATTTTCACTGCACCTTTCAGTATTACAAAGAGAAGACACATCACTTCTACATTTACATTTTGAAATTATATCACACTGTATGGCGGCATCTAATTTTTCTTTTATTGCATGTTCACTCTCTGTTTGTACCCATGCATCACATTTTGCAGCCTGCAGAATGCAGTCATTATTGGTTTTGTTTTGCAATATGTATGCTGAGTTATATTGCGACTGTGGAAACTGATCTGAATTATTTTTCATTGAGAACCGGTGAAAAATCTCATTCTGTTTATCAATGCTGGCATTGTTTTTAATAATCCTATCATCTGGAAGTTTTGACATCATGTTTAGATAAACATTATTACTTGTTTCTTTGGTTTTAATGAATCTTCTTCTATTTGAATCTTCACTTTGCTGCAATATTTGATCTTCATCTTCAGATGGCTAAAAGAAATTTAACAATTTTGCTGTAAAAGTTTCACATAATCACTTTAAAACAGACATTCTTAAAAATCATGCTAAAAAACTTCTAAATACAGAAGAGACTATGATAAGTCAAAGCAAGTATACTGTCAAAGAATCTTCAAACTATAATCTACCACCTCCTGGAAGGTTATGGATTTTTACCAAGAACAATAATAATAATCTTTATTCTAGAAATTCAAAAGGGATTAAAAAAAGAGAAGGGGATTTTTTTCTTTTATTAGTCCCCCTAATTATAGACTATATCATCCTCTTAACCTTTCACACAGAAGAAAAATACGCAACTTGCTCTTTAACCACTAAAAAGAATAGAAGTAATACCTTTGAAAGGAATAGCTAACACAAATAACTTGTTCTATTATTCAGTCATTGACCCACTCATTCAAAATACACCTATTATATACCTTTTATGGGCATGGTCTCATGAAAGATATAACATATAAATACTTAAGGTGACTATTAGCTATCAGAAAATCAAACAGATGAAAAAAATTAAATAGCAATAAGTAACTAAGCATTATCTAAAAAGTCAACCTTTAAGAACATTAATAGGTCTAGATTCCAGTTTGTTACCTTGAATTTCTCGACCTCATGAAAAATTTCTCTGAACTATATAAAATATTCCTTTTATTAAAATCTTATGTAAAAGTACTGATTATTCAAATTAATAGAAAGCAAAGTATAAAAAAGACTTAAAATGGGGCATAAAACACAGCTGATCAGCACTTAAATAGCAAAAGTAAGTCCAAGAAATAGCACTGAAACTGGCTGGGCACAAATTGGAGAAAGTAAGCTCAATACATTTATTTATTCAAGAGATACTCATTGAGCATCTGCAATGTGAGTGAAACAGGCCCAGCTGCTGTCTTCTTAGAGCACACATTCTAGTGAGAGTAAATGACATTAATCAAATAATCATACACATACGTGTATAATTATAAATTGAGAAGAGTGTTATAAAGAAATAATATGAGGCACTTTGAGAGCATAACACCAAATCCATTGCTGTCTAGTCAATTCCAACTCACAGTGACCCTTGAGGACAGAACAGAACTGCTCCATAAGGTTTCCAAGGTTATAAATGTTTACAGAAGCAGACTGCCACATCTTTCTCCCAAGGACCAAGCTGGTGGGTTCAAACCGCCAATGTTCTAGTTAGCAGGCTAGCGCTTTAACCACTGTGCCACCAGGGCTCCTTTGAGAGCATAACCAAATGAAAAACCCAAACTCATTGCCGTCCAGTAGAGTCCGACTCATAGCGACCCTATAGGACAGAGCATAACTTCCCCATATGGTTTCCAAGGAGTGGCTGGTGGATTCGAATTGTTGACCTTTATGGTGAGCAGCTGATCTCTTAACCTCTGTACCACCAGGGCTCCTGAAAGCATAACAGAGGGGCCTAATTTAGATTGAGGAGGCAGAGAGGCACTTTTTGAAGAAGTAACATATTTAAACTGAGACTTAGAGGATAATAAGAGTAAAGTATATTAAAAGTATTCTAGGAAGAGGAAACAAAATGTATAAAAGTCCTGGAAAGCAGAAAAGGGACTGACTCCAAGGAAAGTGAAATGTCACTATATGTGCAGCACGGTGAGAAAGACAGAATAATACTAGAAGAAATTAGGGATGTAGCCAAGGGCCAGATTACACATGGCCTGTAGCCATGGTAAGGAGTTTAGATTCTAAAGTAACATAGGAATCAACTAAATAGTTAAACATGGGAACAACATAATTCAATTTTTGTTTTCAAAAGATCATAATGACTACTAGAGAACAAAGTGAGACAAAAGTGGAAATAGAGACATCTCTTAGGAAACAAACATGTAAGTTCAAGAACAAGATGATGTTACCTTAGACTTGGGTATTGACACCAGAGATTAAGTAGAAAAATTTGCGATTTATTTTGGAGGCAGAATTGCTTGGATGATGCAGTGATGGATTGAAAGTAGCTGGGGGAGACAAATGAGACAGAGAAAGAAATGACAAAGTTGACTACTAAGTTTCTGGCATGAGCAATTGGGTGGATGGAAAGGTATCTACTAATAGGGGAAATACGAGAAAAACTGACTTTAGGAGAAGACCAGGGGGTTTGGTTTGAGATAAGAAGAGAGAGAAATTTTTTTTTTTTTACTATTGTTGTACTTTAAGCGAAAGTTTACAACTCATACAAAATTTATACATAGTTATGTGATCCTAATTGCTCTCCTATACTGTGACAGCACACTCCTCCTTTCCACCCTGTTCCCGTGTCCATTCAACCAGCTCCTGACCCTCTCTGCCTTCTCATCTCACCTGTGGACAGGAGCTGCCCATTCAGTGTCATGTATCTACTTGAGCTAAGAAGCACACTCTTCACAAGTATCATTTTATGTCCCATAGTCTAATCTAATCTTTGTCTTAAGAGCTGGTCTTGGGAATGGTTTTAGTTCTGGGTTGACAGAGTCCAGAGGCCATAATTTCTGGGGTTCCTCCCGTCCCAGTCAGACCATTAAGTCTGGTCTTCTTACTAGAATTTGAGTTCTGCACCCCACTTTTCTCATGCTGCATTAGGGACTCTGTGTTGTATTCCCTGTCAAGGCGGTCATTGGTGGTAGCCGGGCACTATCTAGTTCTTGTGGTCTCAGGCTGATGCAGTCTCTGGTTTATGTGGCCCTTTCTGTCTCTTGGGCTAATACTTTCCTTGTGACTTTGGTGTTCTTCAATCTCCTTTACTCCAGGTGAGTTCGGATGAATTGATGCATCTTAGATGGCCGCTTGCTAGCTTTTAAGACCCCAGACACCACTCACCAAAGGATGCAGAACATTTTCTTAATAAACTTTGTTATGTCAATTGACCTAGATGTCCCCTGAAATCATGGTCCCCAGACCCCTACCCCTGCTACTGTATCCTTTGAAGTATTTGGTTGTATTCAGGAAAATTCTTAACTTTGGTTTACTCCAGGGGTGCTGACTTCCCCTGTAGTGTGTGCTGTCCTTCCCTTCCCCTAAAATAATTCTTGTTTACTATCTAGTTAGTGAATAACCCTCTCCCTCCTTCCCCACCCTCATAACTATCAAAGAATGTTTTCATCTCTGTTTAAACCTTTTCTTGAGTTCTTATAATAGTGGTCTTATACAATATTTGTCCTTCTGTGACTGATGAAATTCACTCAGCATAATGCCTTCCAGATTTCCTCCATGTTATGTTTCACGGATTCATCACTGTTCTTTATAGTTGTGGTAAGTATTCCATTGTGTGAATATACCATAATTTGTTTACCCATTCGTCTGCTGATGGGCACCTAGGTTGTTTCCATCATTAGCTATCATGAACAGTGCTGCAATGAACATGGGTGTGCATGTAACTATTTTGTGTGATGGCTCTGATTTCTCTAGGATATATTCCAAGGAGCAGGACTGCTGGATCCTATGGTACTTCTATTTCTAGCTTTTTAAGGAAGTGCCAAATCGATTTCCAAAGTGGCTGTACCATTTAACATTCCCACCAACACTGTATAATTGTTCCAGTCTCTCCACAACCTCTCCAGCATTTATTATTTTGTGTTTTTTGGATTAATGCTAGCCTCGTTGGGGTGAGATGGTATCTCATTGTAGTTTTGATTTGCGTTTCTCTAATGGCTAATGATTGTGAGCATTTCTTCCTGTGTCTGTTAGCCACCTGAATGTCTTCTTTGGCAAAGTGCCTGTTCATATCCTTTGCCCATTTTTTAATTGGGTTATTTGTCTTTTTGTTGTTGAGGTTTTGCAGTATCTTATAGATTTTAGAGATTAGATGCTGATTGGATTTGTCATAGCCAAAATTTTTTTCCCAGGCTGTACGATGTATTTTTACTCTTTTGGTGAAGTCTTTTGTGAGCATAAGTGTTTGATTTTCAGGAGCTCCCAGTTATCTAGTTTCTCTGCTGATGTTTCTCCATTGTTACTTATGGTTTGTATTCTGTTTATGCCATTTGTTAGGGCTCCTAGCATTGTCCCTATTTTTTCTTCCATGATCTCTATTGTTTTCGATTTTACATTTAGGTCTTTGATCCATTTTGAGTTAGTTTTTGTGCATGGTGTGAGGTATGGGTCTTGTTTCAGTTTTTTGCAGACGGATATACAGTTATGCTAGCATCATTTGTTAAAGAGACTGTCTTTTCCCTAATTAACGCACTGTGGGCCTTTGTCAAATATCAGCTGCTCATACGGAGATGAATTTATGTCTGGATTCTCAATTCTGTTCCATTGGTCTATGTATCTGTTGTTGTACCAGTATTAGGCTGTTTTGACTACCACGGCGGTGTAACAGTTTCTAAAATGAGGAAGTCTGAGGCCTCCCATTTTGTTCTTTTTCTCGGGTAATGCTTTACTTATCTGGGGCCTCTTCCCTTTGCATATGAAGTTGGTAATTTGTTTCTCCATCTCATTAAAAAATGCTGCTGGAATTTGGATTGGCAATGCATTGTATCTGTAGATAGCTTTGGGTAGAACTGGCATTTTCACAATTCATATCCATGAATTGTTTTCCCACTTATGCAGGTCTCTTTGGTTTCTTGCAGTAGTGTCTTGTAGTTCTCACTGTATAAGTCTTTTCTGTCTCCGGTTAGATTTATTCCTAAGTATTTTATCTTCTTGGGGGCTACTGTAAATGGTATTGATTTGGTGATTTCCTCTTTGAAGTTCTCTTTGTTGGTGTAAAGGAATCCAACTGATTTTTGTATGCTTGTCTTGCATCCTGAAACTTGGCTGAAATATTCTATTAGTTCCAGTAGTTTTCTTGTGGATTCTTTGGGGTTTTCTCTGTAGAAGATCATATCAGCTGCAAATAGAGATACTTTGACTTCTTCCCTACCAATTTGGGTGTCCTTTATTTCTTTTTCTAGCCTAATTGCTCTGGCTAGGACCTCCAGCACAATGTTGAATAAGAGTGGTGATAAAGGGCATCCTTGTCTGGTTCCCGTTCTCAAGGGGAATGCTTTCAAATCTCTCCGTTTAGGATGATGCTGGCTGTTGGCTTTGTATAAATGCCCTTAATTATACTGAGGAATTTCCCTTCTATTCCTATTTTGTTGAGAGTTTTTATCATGAATGGGTGTTGGACTTTGTCAGATGCCTTTTCTGCATCGATTGACAAGATCATGTGTTTCCTGTCTTTTGTTCTATTAATGTGATGATTACATTGATTCTTTTTCTAATGTTGTAACATCCCTCCATGCCTGGTATAAATCCCACTTGATCATGGTGAATTATTTTTTTGATATGTTGCCGAATTCTATTGGCTAGAATTTTGTTGAGGATTTTTGCGTCAAAGTTCATGAGAGATATTGGTCTGTAATTTTCTTTTTTTGTGGTGTCTTTACCTGGTTTTGGTATCCGGATTAGGCTGGCTTCATAGAATGAATTTGGGCATATTCCATCCTTTTCTTTGCTCTGAAATACCTTTAGTAGTAGTGGTGTTACCTCTTCTCTGAAAGTTTGGTAGAATTCTCCAGTGAAACCGTCCGGGCCAGGGTTTTTGTTGGGAGTTCTTTAATTATCTTTTCAATCTCTTCTTTTGTTATGGGTTTATTTAGTTGTTCTACCTCTGTTTGTGTTAGTTTAGGTAGGTAGTGAATTTCTAGAAATTTGTCCATTTCCTCTAGGTTTTCAAATTTGTTAGAGTACAATGTTTCATAGTATTCTGTTATTTCAGTTGGGTCTGTTGTGGTATCATCCATCTCATTTCTTATACAGGTTATTTGCTTCCTCTCCTGTTTTTGTTTTGTCAGTTTGGCCAGTGGTTTATCAATTTTGTTGATCTTTTCAAAGAACCAGCTTTTGGTCTTGTTAACTCTTTCAATTGTTTTTCTATTCTCTACTTAATTTTATTCAGCTCTAATTCTTATTATTTCCTTTCTTCTGGCACCGGAGGGCTTCTTTTGCTGCTCTCTTTCTACTTGAGTTGTAGGGTTAATGTTTTGATTTTGGCCCTTTCTTTTTCGATGTGTGCGTTTATTGCTACAAACTGACCTCTGAGCACTGCTTTTGCTGTGTCCCAAAGGTTCTGGTGGGATGTGTTTTTATTCTCATTTGATTCTATGAGCTGCTTTATTCCATTCTTAATTTCTTCTATAACCCAGTAGTTTTTCAGTAAGGTGTTGTTCAGTTTCCATGTGTTTGATTTTTTTTCCCTGTTTTTTCTGTTACTGATTTCTACTTTTATGGCTTTAAGGTCAGAAAAGATGCTTTGTATTATTTCGATGCTTTGGATTCTGTTAAGGCTTGCTTTATAGCCTAATACATGGTCTATTCTGGAGAATGTTCCATGTGCATTGGAAAAGAAAGTGTATTGGCTGCTGTTGGGTGGAGTGTTCAGTATATGTCCATGAGATCAAGTTGGTTGATTGTAGCATTTAGCTCATCCGTGACTTTGTCGAGCTTCTTTCTGGACATTCTGTCCTTCACCGAAAGTGGTGTGTTGAAGTCCCCTACTACTATTGTGGAGCTGTCTATCTCTCTTTTCAGTGCTGGTAGAGTTTATGTATTTTGGAGTCCTGTAGTATGGTATGTGAATATATATTATAGTTATGTCCTCCTGGTGTATTGAACCTTTAATCATTATATAGTGTCCTTCTTTATCCTTTGTGGTGGATTTTCAAGTCTATTTTATCAGAGATTAATATTGCCACTCCTGCTCTTTTTTGAGTGTTGTTTGCTTGATATATTTTTTTCCATCCTTTGAGTTTTAGTTTGTGTCTTTAAGTCTAAGGTGTGTCTCTTGTAGGCAGCATATAGACGGATTGTGTTTTTTTAATCCATTCTGCCATTCTCTGTCTCTTTATTGGTGCATTTAGTCTATTTATATCCACTGTAATTATTGACAGGTATGAGTTTAGTGCTGTCATTTTGATGTCTTTTTTTGTGTGTTGTTGACAGCTTTGTTGTTCTACTTAATTTCTGTGCTGAGTTTTTCTTTTTTTCTTTTCATCTTCATTTTTGTTGATTTTATATTTGCTGAGTCTTTATATTTTTCTTGTTTTTTTACTTTGATGTGTAGGATTGTTAGTTTCCTTTGTGGTTACCTCAATATTTACCCCTACTTTTCTAAGTTTATACCAGTCTTTTATTTCTTTATATCACCTTGACTTCCTCTCCATATGAAAAATCTATGTCTATATTTTTTAGCCCTTCTTTTTTAATATTGTCATCTTTTACATATTCACGTCTGTTTCCCTATTTTCAGTGTTCTAGCTTTGATTTACTTTTGTGACTTCTCTATCTGGGTTGATATCTGGTTGCTCTGTCCTGTGTTCTAGTCTTGGGTTGTTATCTGATGTTATTGATTTTCTAACTGGAGGACTCCCTTTAGTATTTCCTGTAATTTTGGTATGGTTTTTGCAAATTCCCTAAACTTCCGTTTATGTGGAAATGCCCTAATTTTGCTATCATATTTGAGAGACAGTTTTGCTGCATATATAATTCTTGGCTGGCAATTTTTTTCCTTCAAGGCTTTATATATGTCATCCCATTGCCTTCTTGCCTGTATGGTTTCTGCTGAGTAGTCAGCGCTTATTCTTATTGACTCTCCTTTGTAGATGACTTTTCGTTTATCCCTAGCCACTCATAAAATTCTCTCTTTATCTTTGATTTTGGCAAGTTTCATTATATCTTATTGACTTTCTTTTGGGATCTACGTTTTGTGGGGTTCGATGAGCATCTTGGATAGATATCTTCTCATCTTTCATGATATCAGGGATGTTTTCTGCCAACAGATCTTCAACAATTCTCTCTGAATTTTTTGTTATTCCCTCCACCCCCATTCTGGTACTCCAATCACTTGTAAGTTATTCGTCTTGATAGAATCCCACATAATTCTTAGGGTTTCTTCATTTTTTAAATCCTTTTATCTGATTTTTCCTCAAATAAGTTGGTGTCAAGTGCTTTATCTTTAGTCTCACTATTTCTGACTTCCATTGCCTCAATTCTGCTCCTATGACTTTCTATTGAGTTGTCTAATTCTGAAATGTTATTTTTAACCTTCTGGATTTCTGATTGCTGTCTCTCTATGGATTCTTGCAGCCTGTTAAATCTGTCGTTATCCCCTTCTCTAATCTTAAGTTTCTCTATTGCTAGGTCTGTATTTTCCCAGATCTCCTTCCTGCTCTCTTGAAGAGTTCTGTATATTAATCTTTTGTATTCTGCCTCTGGTAATTCCAAGAAATTCTCTTCCTCTGGAAAATTCCTTGATTCTTTATTTTGGGAGCTTGCTGAAGCCGTCATGGTCTGCCTCTTTATGTGATTTGATATTGACTGTTATCTTTGAACCGTCAATAAGTTATTATATTTACTTATTTTATACTTTCTTACTGTGTTCTATCTTCTTGTTTTGTCTCGTATTGATATGCCCAAATAGGCTGCTCGTGTGAGCTAGTCCGATTACCAGCACCCCTGAAGCTCCAACGTCCTACCACCAGGTGGTGAGTCCTGCCACTAAGTATGTGAGCCCAGGAGTTTGCCCACTCCTCCTATATGGATTCAGCTCAGATGTCCAGGTAGTCGGCCACCAAGTGTGTGGTTCAGGCTCTAACCTACAGTCCTAGACAGGCATGGATGATTGGTGTAGTGACAGTCATCTGGCTGCAGCAGTGGGACACATGCTGAGCAAGGCATGGGGCCAACAGCTGCCCCCATGTTCTGGGTGGAAAGTGTGTCCCTATTGCCTAGGGCGCTTAGGTGGATGGGTTTTGCAGGCGGATTATGAGCACCCAATGCTGTTGGGTGTAAGGACTCGGAGGCATCACTTATTCTCGGGCCCCTGTTGCAGGTGGCTAGGTGTTGTGGGTGGAGCCACCAGTCTTTAGGCCCCTGATGTGGGTAGGTAAAGACCCTGCTTAATAGGCAGTGCAGTGTCAAATGTCAGGAACCTGCCACTTGACAGCTGAAACAGTTGAAGTTAGACTTCATGTATATACCCTGTGTACTGTGGTAATGAGGGCCTACACTGTTCAAATGGGCCCACACAAGTCTATGCAGGGGGAAAAGCACTCAAAGTCTGTGGACCCCTTATGCCTATGCCTAGGCAAAGGAGCTGTGCCTACCCTGAGTTCCTGACTAGGGGAGCCAGCAGATTATTTTTTCCCATTTGTTAATTTGTTCCCTCTCCAAAGCCGGGAGAATGGCTCAGGGCATGTGAGGGGTCCTACTTCCAGCCCTGGGGATTCAGCAATTGCTGAAGCCTGTCCCAGACCCAGTGTAGAGCAAGGAGCAGGGAAGTAAAGGGGAGAGAGTTTTTTTCCAAAAGGAGGTGTTTTTGATCTGTGCGGTAGGCCAGATACAAGTACTTATCTTTCACCAACTGAGGGCTGCTTCTCACTAGTTCTGGATGGCCGAGTAGACTCTCTGCTTCTGGGTCTCTCCTGTTGTGGAAATTGCCTCCTGAGCACTGCTGCTTGCCTGCCTCTCCGCGTACCACACTGATCTGGCCTAAAGGGCTCAGGCTCTCATTGGGTCAGGTCTGGCAACTACTCGCTGCTTCCGAACCATCTCTCCCTCCCCCTGCCACTCAGTCCGATTCCTCAACTTTGCCTTTGATGTTCAGGGCTCCTAGACTGTCATATATAATCGATTCACTTGTTTTTCAGGTCTTTGTTGTCAGAGGGACCACTAGAAGAGTATGACTACTCTGCCATCTTGGCCTTGCCTCAGAGATTTTTTTTTGAAATATTCAAAAAGTTATTTCTCATAGGAAATTGAATATCTAGATAAGGTTCAAGGCTAGTCATAGATTTGGGACTGTCATCCTGCAGAGAGAATATAAAGTCGTTGGAATGTATAACATTATAAAGGGTTTAGATTATAGGTTAACAGAAGAAGCAGCTCTTGTGACAGACACTAAATATTCTAACATTTTTATGGCAGGAAGAGTAAAGGAGAAGTGAGCAAAGGTATGAAGTAGCAATCAGAGAAGTATAAAGAAAACCAAGATAGTGTGTTACCATAAAAGCAAAGAGAAGAAAACGTTTACAAAGAAGAGAAAATAATCATTTCTAACAATATTATTTAAGGAGCCCTGGTGGTGCAGTGGTTAAGCACTCTGTTGATAACCAGAAGATAAGGACTGAAAAGTATCCAGTGAATTTGGATACATAGAAGTCATTGATGTCTGAGCAAAAACAGTTTGGATGATGAGTTACAAACAAATGGCACATTGGATAGAGATGGAAGAGTAAATGAAAGAGCATTCCACTTAAATCAGGTGATTTATCAGAAATATAGCATTCCTCTTCAGTACATAAAACGCCATTTCAATTTTCACAATATAAAGGTAAACTAAGAAATACAAATAATTACATTAGTAGAGCATATATTAGGAAGCAAAAACAGTATAACTTACCATCTCTGAACTAGAACTGAAACAACTATCTGTTTGCCTTGGAGAGTAACTGGTAGACTGACTACTCTGTGAAGAATCAAGATCTGAAAATAAAGATTAATTCATGAAGAACTGTATTTATTAATATTCCATGAACTATACATAGGTACAAGATCGCCACTGATAAAATAAATTTGGCTAACATATCACGTAGCACTCTGAAATGTTCGAAACTTGGTAGGTTGAGTTTCAAACAGGATATATAGGCTGATTTTACACTTAAAAGATTTTTTTCTACAAGTAAAATAAAGGTACATAGCATAAGCAAGGAGTCCCTGAGTGGTGCAAGCAGTTAAGACACCCCGCTGCTAACCAAAAGGTTGGAGGTTTTAATCTACCCAGAAGTGCCTCAGAAGAAAGGCCTGGTGATCTACTTCCGAAAAATCAGCCATTGAAAACCCTATACAGCACGGTTCTACTGTGACACACACGGGGTCGCCATGAGTTGGAACTGACTTAACAGCAACTGGCAAACTGGTATCATAAGCAAAGAAATGAGAATTGAGAAATCTGGATGGATTTTTTTCAAATATATAAATCATATTTTTGTGAACAAACTATTCAAAATGTCAACCTGTAGAAAGAATAAACAAACTAAATTTATTAAGTTCTAAGGCATCAGTTATTTGCTAGTCTAGTAAATGAAGCTTCATTGCGCAATCAAAAGTATGAAAAAAATCTATTCAAAGCATCCAATATGTTATTCTTTCATTATCTGCTTAATGTGTTATCTTATGGTTAAGTAAACTATAAAATGGCCCTAAGAAATTGGTTATGACTCCCTATAATGCATCAACACTATAGATAAACAATAGCTTCAACCACACCTGCCTTCTTGTTTATGAAAATTTATTTGCTATCAAAAAACAAAAAACAAGAGGTAATGGAATATGGAGCATAAACACATATCAAAAACACATGCCCTCCTATAAGCAATGAACTATGAGTATTATCTATTCATGCCTCAGATCAGGGCTGATGCTCTTTGTAACAGAATCTTAATGTCAAACAGCTGAGTGGCAGAGAGAACTCAGGTGAACTCAGATACCCTTAGTTTAGCATTCTAGAAGGAAATGTATACCCCCATGCAGCTGGTTTTCCAAACAGCTAAAAGGAGAGTACAGGAAAGTGAAAACCTTGATTTTACTAGTAATAACTATATAATAACATAATCTAACACCATTTCTCCCCAATAAGGCCCATAAGTACAGCAAATCCGAACTCATTAGTAGGAAAGAAAAATGTCAGCTGAATGAATGTGTTAACTCCAAAGGTGCAGAAAAGGATATGCTGATGAAAACATAAATTCAGTAGTGGAGAAAGATATAATATAAAATAGTCACAAAAAAAGTACAATAGAAGTCATAGAATGTACAAAACTAGCAGACAGCTAAGGAAAAGGGTGATTTATTTGGTGCAGATTTACAGAGTTCCTTCCCTATAAATCTTTCCTTATAGGGAGCAGATTTTGAATGGTGAGTAAACATCCCCCAGAAACAAGATAGAAAATAGCATACTGGTCAGAGGGAAAGGAATGTGCAAGGCAGTACCTTAAAGTTAAAAGAATTTGCATTTTAGACTGTCCACCAAAGCATCTAGCTGAGGACAGATTAAAGAAAGGTGAGACTGTATGAAAGCATGACAGTTAAAAGATTACCTCAATAATCTATGTTATGAAGTGATGAAGATCTGCAATAAAGCAGTGAAATTAGGATGGAGAAGACACAAGACATTCAAATTTCAAGAGAGCTCTCAAATAACCTCAGTTTTTGCATGCATATAGCTTTAAAATCAGATTAATTTATGAATTTTAATTTATCCAGTCATTCTTTCATTCAACAAATATTTATTTTAAGATAGAGAGAAAAACATCTGAATTTAATAGTTTAACACCTGATATCCTTTAAAATTTTATAATGAAGACCTCCAGTTCAAAATAGAATATATTATCTCCTATCCTATTTTCCTAAGACTCCATCAGAAAGATTATAAACAGAGGAAAAAGACTGGGAGAGGGACCACCATATACCTATAGGAAGGAAAGCTGATGAAGTGCTGCTGCTGATTATACATAGCAAGGGACGCTGAAACTGGAGAATGAAGGGAGAAAGGCATCCTCTAGAATCCTAGAGAGTTTCTGCACTTGGAGAGGAAGTCCTTTCAAGAATAGGAGTGAGAAGCAGGATTGAAAGTTAGGGGAGTAACAAGATCTGCAGGTGGAACAAAAAATTCCCAAACTTTCTCTATTTCAAAATAAGTAGATCTTTCAATCCCCCATGCATATATTTCTTTTTTAAATAAGAATCTTTTTCTCTAAAGACACTGAGTGAACTGTCAGGAAACCTATGGAAGCTAGTACAGTTGTTGGTGACCCAGAGGACCCAGAGTAAAATCCACAATCTACAACATTCTGGCATGTGAGGGAGCTGCAACACAACAAACTAATGACCAACTCTTGGCAGTTCACTCTCAGATCATTTGCTATGTTGTAACAAACATTATTAATATTCACAGATCTCTCAGTCAACCTCTTTATTTACTCATTCTTAAATATGAATAGCAATCAAATATTAACAGAAATTTGAGAAAAAACAGACATAAATTGACTAATGGAGGAAAAAACTTAAAAAACAAAACAAACACACACTAGTTCAAACCCTTAGAAAATACTAAAACACGAAACATAAGACACAGTAAAACAAGAATAATCAGAGATTAAGAAGGGATTAAGTAAACAATAGCACAGTTATGTGGATAAAGCAAAAAACTGTAATGGTGGTAACATGAATAAATAAAGTTGAGGAAACACTACTACTGATAGCACTTAAGATTTAATTATGGTTTATTCTATTTAATTATCTAATAAACATTGTATAACACAATGTGCTTGGCAATATTCTAAACACATTATATTTAAACTCTCCCAAAATAATAAGTACAATTATGCCCTCATTTTACAGATAAGAAAACTGAGGCAGAGAGAGGTTAAGTAACTTGCCCAACGTTTCACAGCTAGTAAGTGCTGGAGCTGGGATTTGAGCCAGGTGGTCTGTCTACAAAGTTCATGTGCTTAAACCACTTAACTATGCTGCATTTCCAGAACATAACCTTGGTAATGTACAAGTAAACGTGTATTGAAACCAAGTTAGAAAGGGAAGGGGGAAAGATAGACAGAGGAACGAGTAAACATAAGCTTAGACTTGTTATTTAAAGCTGCAAAGATAAGCAATATACAAGCAAACCAAAAAAAAAAAAAGCAATATATTTATACTGGGTAAAGAAAGGAGAAGAGATGGGTGGGGGCTTAAGAAAGCTAAATGCTCACTTATTATAGCAAAAATTCTGTAGATAAAGTTAATAAATCAGAAAATAATAGTATTGTATATTATTTTATGTAAGATTATAAATACAAGCTAAACTAAAATTAGAAACCATTAAACATGATCACCTCTGAAGGATGGAATGGGGGTGGGGGTGAGGAGGGATGGAACAAGTTATTATTGCTTTGCATTTTAATCCCTTCTGTATTATGCTTTTAATTGTATGCATATGTTATTTTGATAATAATGTTTAAAATATTTTTATTTTCATTGACAACAGCCAGCTAAGATTTAGCCGCCATGAATTTTGAATCCATGAGGCATTGGTGGCTCAGTTCTCCTTCTATGCTACAGACCCAGGCACAATTCAGAGCTAATTTACTTCATGCAGAGACACCTATCTGTCAGTGGAGGCTTGCACATTGCTTTGATGCTGAACAGGTTTCAGCAGAGCTTCCAGACTAAGACTGACTAGGAAGAAAAGTCTAGTGAACTACTTCCAAAAATCAGTCAATGAAAACCCTATGGATCACAATGGTCTGATTGCCAACCAATCATTACCTTGGCACAGGACCAGGCAGTGTTCTGTTCCATTGTGCATGGAGCTGCCATGAGTTGGAGGCTGACTCAACAGCAGCTAACAATAACAATTTTGTGTCTAAAGATTCCAACATTGGCCTAGGACAGGAAAGGTGAAGTTTTTTTGTTTAGTATTATCTCTGACCAATGAGTAATGGCTATTGAGAACAGTGTTTTAAGGACTTCCAGGTTTCATCCTCCAAGTACTAATAATCTATTAAGAGTATGGGACGGAAGGAATACTATTAGTATGCCACTGGTTTAGAGATTAACATTTTTTAAAAAATAGAAGTTAAGAGTTCTTGTAAGATAAATTAAAACATCTCTATATCTCCTCCTAAAAACCATATAGATCAAAAAAATCACTCAGAAGAAATGCCCACAATGTAACTAGTATACTGAGTAGATTTCCAGTTTTAATTTATATAAAAGGTAATGCCTGAGATCAGCAGACTCAGCTCTGGGGCTCACACCAGAACTGAGTCTGGTGGGTACTGCATGAAAGAAAGGAGAGTGACGTATGTCTTATAGGTGATGGAGTATGTTTAACTTAAACTACGGCACTTAGGACACCCTACCTCCTAGAGAAGAAAGAGCTACTCTGAATGGGAAACGCTGACAGAGAGCTGAGGTCTGCTGGATCAGTGCAAACAGAGCACTGGATTACCTGAAAGAATAAAGAAAGGGGCTTGAAAAGGGTGCTTCTGCAAAAGAGGGAGGCACCTTGAAAGGAAGAGGCATTCCCTAGATAAGTGGATGGGTAAGGGAAAAACAAATCAAGTGAAGATAAAGGCCCTCTTGAAGCAAGAAAGTATCTAAGAAATCAGAAGATGACCCCCCTCCCCCCGCAAAAAAAAGCACTATTAAAGAAACAAAACTTCACTTAGCTTTTGAGCTACAAAAGCCTTTCAATCCTCTCCTTCTCCCATAAGACAAATCACCTGCTATTGCTAGTCCAGTAATTCCCATTACAAATAAACATGAACAACAGCAATAGCAATAAAATAGTAACCAGCATCCATATAAAGTTACTATAAAGGGGAGAAAAACATAAAATGAGAAAAAGTAATCTGGCAGAGGAGAACAAAGCAAAAATACATAAATAAATGAAATAAAATCCAGCCACCAAGCAAAAGGAAACTTTAAAATAGCCACAAAACATGAATTAAAATAATTAAACAAACAATGCAAATATGTAAGAACATGATGAATCAGAAATTTAACAATTCAAAATAAAAATGGACAAACAAAAGGAGGTGTGAAATGGGAGCTAAAAGAACTCAGGAAAATTATTAAAGAAAAAGCCCATACCGCCGGCAAGATGGCGCTCTAGGCAAAAGCACCACGCTGTCCCTCCACAGCAAAGATCCGAAAAACTAAGCCAAACAGAGAATCAACAATCCTGAAACCCTAGAACATCAAATGAAGACAAACGGAGTGAGGATACTGAAAGAGAACGGAGAGCGAGGAGAGATTCATGCAGAGGTCCCCTACCAGCTAACACAGCGCGGATCCACCATCTTGGACTCCTATCGGGGGCCAGCGAACGGGAGAATGGGAGAGCAGCCTCACGGAGCATCCAGTGGGAGACAAAACAGCTGGTAATTTGCGGTGTGCGCTTTCCCGCTCCCCACCCCTCTTCGCCCCAGCTGGGGCTCCCCTGCTTCCCGTGGCCAGGGTCCCTGGGCCGGGAGGCACCGGTTGCTTGGATTCAGCACGCCCGGGCTGGCGGCTCTCTGGGTGCCGTTTGTTGGCTGCTGGTGTTGCTTGTTCTGCCGCCTCCCCCTCCTTTTGCTCGGGTGCCTGGTTCCGAGCGCCGTCTTTGCTCTTCCCTGCGGGGCTGTGGGGCTGCGTTCGGGCGTGGGGCTGCTTCCAGGTCTGGGCTGCCGCACAGGTGAGATCCTGGGGCCTTTGTTCGTTTGCCCCTCTGCTTCCCGTGGACACAGTCTCTTGACCCAGGACTGCCGGCTGCTTGGATTCACACGCGCCTGTACAGACGGCTCTCTGGGTGCCGGTTGTTGGCTGCTGGAGTTGCTTTTTCTGCTTCTTTTGGTTTCTCGCTTGCCTCTAGCTGCCTCCCCCTCCTTTTGCTCGGGTGCCTGGTTCCGAGCGCCGTCTTTGCTCTTTCCAGTGGGGCTGTGGGGCTGCGTTCGGGCGTGTGGCTGCTTCCAGGTCTGGGCTGCCGCACGGGTGAGATCCCGGGGCCTTTGTTCGTTTGCTCTTCTGCTTCCTACGGCCACAGTTTCTTGAACGGGAGCTGCCGGCTGCTTGGATTCCGCGCGCCCGGGTGGGCAGCTCTCTAGGTGCAGATTGTTGGCTGCTGAAGTTGCTTTTTCTGCTTCTTTTCGTTTCTTGCTTGCCTCTCGCCTCCTCCCCCTCCTTTCACTCGGGTGTCTGGCTCCGTGCACCCTCTTTGCTCCTTTCTGAGGGTCCCCAGAGCGCAGTTAATTTGTGATATATGCTTTCCCACTCTCCACCCTTCTTCACTCACACTCGGCCTCCTCTGTTTCCCACGGACACAGTCTCTTGACCAGAAACACCAGCCCGCACTGGCTGGCTCTCTGAGTGCCATTCGTTGACTACTGATGTTGCTTTCTTTTATTTTTTTTCTTTTTTGATTAGTTTTCTTTTCTTTTCCCCTTTTTCCCTTTTGTCTTTCTTCATTGCTCAATTTCTCGTCTCTCTATCTCTTTCTTCTCTTTCTAATCCCTGAATACCAGACGTTGTATGCCTCTGCGCCTTCTGGCCAGGCTGTGCTGTGAAACCTGAGACCGACTTCCCCAGACCTCATAGCTACTTTGGTGGGATCTCTGGGAACTTTGCAGTTCTTTAACTTTTCTGATTTTTATTTGTTCATTCTTTCCTTTTCTTTCTCTTCCCCCTTCTGGTTTTCTCCATCCCATAGTCTCTCATCTGTCCATTCCAACGGCAAGCTCCCCTAGCATTCTTTTATGTTTGTATGTGTTTTCGCTCCTGCTCGTCTCTGCTCTCTCCCATATCCAGCTTAGCTTCACACATAACCTTCTCCCCGCTGCATCCTGCCTACCTTCACCGTGCACTTGACATCACACCTCCAAGCTGTGCAGGCACGGCCTATTGGAACCTGCCCAGCACTGACTACCAACTGTCCTGGTGGCTGCGGTGAGTGCCACAAACAACCCGTCCCAGTGGCTCCTCTTCAGCTACCCCTGCCCAGCTGTACCACAAGGATGAAACAAAAAAATCTACAATCAATAAACGAGAGAAATACCTACTGAATTCCCCAAAAACAGCAAACAATATCAAAACATTTACAAAAACAAGACAAGATGGCTCCAATAGGCGTCCAAATTAAAACACCAGATAACTCTCCTGTGGAAGAAAATGCACTAGAAGTACCTGAGAGGGAACTCAAATCACTAATACTCAGAATTTTCCAAGAACTAAGGCAAAAAGCTGACAAACATGAGGAAAAAATAGACAAATTTATGGAAAATACAGACAAAAAACTGGAAGAATTCAGGAAGATGATGCAGGAACAAAATGCCAAAATAAATTCACAACTTGAAATTATACAAAAACAACAATTAGAAATCCAAAAGATAAACAACAAGATTTCAGAAATGGATGATGTCATAGAAGGGCTGAGAAGTAGATCTGAAATCGCGGAAGACAGGATCAGTGGAACTGAAGACAAACACTTGGATACAATTCTGTTTCAGGAAAACTCAGAAAAAAGAACAAAGAAAAATGAAGAGACCCTGAGAGTTATGTGGGACACAATTAAAAGCAAAAATTTACGAGTGATTGGCATCCCAGAACAGGGGGAGAAAACAGAAAACACAGAGAGGATCACTAAGGAACTGCTGACAGAAAACTTTCCCAATATCATGGAAGATGAAAAGTTGGCCATCCAAGAAGCTCAACGAACCCCATATAGAAGAGACCCCAAAAGAAAATCACCAAGACATATCATCACACTCGCCAAAACTAAAGACAAACAAAGAATCCTGAGAGCAGCTCGTGAAAAACAAGAAGTCACATATAGAGGAGAAACAATAAGACTAAACTCAGATTATTCGGAAGAAACCATGCAGGCAAGAAGGCAGTGGGATGACATATATAAAATCTTGAAAGAAAAAAATTGTCAGCCAAAAATAATATATCCTGCAAAACTCTCGTTCAAATTTGATGGTGAAATTAGGTCATTTCCAGATAAACAGAAACTAAAGGAATATGCAAAAGTCAAACCAAACTTACAAGAATTATTAAAGGGAGTTCTTCGATCTGAGGACAAACAGCTTCAGCCCTCAGGCAGGACCTAGGATGCAGGATCATACGAATCAGATAACATTCTAGGAAATGAACTCTCGAGGACTATCCAAAACCAAAAAAAATACAACAGGGAATCAGAGCAATCAATCAAAGGATGACAACAACATCAAAACAATGAAAGAGGGAATAAACGGCATAGGTATAGAACCTTCTAACAGAGAGGAAGGCAAGGCGATACCAAGTAAGGGTAGACTGCTTCAAAATTAAAAAGATAAGGGTAAAATTCATGGTAACCACAAAGAAAGTTAACAAACCAACTCATAAAAATAAAGACGAAAAACATAGAGTCTCAGCAAAAACAAAACCTACAAAAACAAAAGAAATGAACACAAAATCCACAAACAAAAGTAACTCAGCACAAGAGAATAAGAAAAACAAAGAAAACTTCAGCACCACAAAAAAAAGCACTACAAAATGACAGCAACAAACTTCCATCTATCAATAATTACACTGAATGTAAATGGACTCAATGCACCCATAAAGAGACGGAGAGTGGCAGAATGGATAAGAAAACAGGATCCATCAATATGCTGTCGACAAGAGACACAGCTTAGAAACAAAGATGTGGATTTATTAAAAATCAAAGGTTGGAAAAAAATATATCAAGCTAACAACTACCAAAAAAGAGCAGGACTGGCAATTCTAATCTCAGATAAAATAGACTTTAAAACAAAATCTACCATAAAAGACGAGGAAGGACACTATATAATGATTAAGGGGATGATCCATCATGAAGACATAACCACCATAAACGTCTACGCACCGAATGACAGGGCTCCAAAATACATAAAAAAAACTCTAACAGCACTGAAAAGAGAAATTGACAGTTCCACAATAACAGTTGGAGACTTCAACACACCACTCTCAGTAAAGGACAGAACAACTAAGAAGAAACTCAGCAAAGATACAGAAGACCTAAAGGACACAATCAGCCAACTGGACCTCATAGACATATATAGAACAATCCATCCAACCGCTGCAAAGTACAGATTCTATTCCAATGTACATGGAACGTTCTACAGAACAGACCACATCTTAGGCCACAAAGCAATCCTCAACAAGATCCAAAACGTTGAGATAATTCACAGTATCTTCTCTGACCACAATGCCATCAAGGTAGAAATTAACACTAGAAAGAGCAAGGAAAAAAAATCAACTACGTGGAAACTGAATAATACTCTGCTTACACATCAATGGGTAATAGAAGAAATCAGAGATGGAATCAAAAAATTCCTAGAATCAAATGAAAATGAAAACACATCATACCAAAACCTTTGGGATACAGCAAAGGCAGTCCTCAGAGGATAATTTATAGCAATAGATGCACATATCAAAAAAGAAGAAAGGGACAAAATCAAAACATTAACTACAGAACTCAAACAAATAGAAAGAGAACAGCAAAAAAAGCCTACAACCACCAGAAGAAATTCAGAAATTCAGAGCAGAAATCAATGAAATAGAGAACAGAAAAACAATAGAAAGAATCAACCAAACCAAAAGTTGGTTCCTTGAAAGAATCAACAAAATCGACAAACCACTGGCCAGACTGACAAAAGAAAAACAGCAGAGGACACAAATAACCCAAATAAGAAATGAAATGGGGACATTACAACAGACCCAACTGAAATAAAAAGGATTATAACAGAATATTATGAAAAACTATATTCCAAAAAATTTGAAAACCTAGAGGAAATGGATAAATTTCTAGAAACACACGGCCTACCCAAACTACCACAAAGTGATATTGAAAATCTGAACAGACCCATAACAGGAGAAGAGATTGAAAAGGTAATAAAAAAAACTCCCAACCAAAAAAAGCTCTGGCCCAGATGGCTTCACTGGAGAATTCTACTAAACATTTACAGAAGAGCTTGTACCAGTTCTACTCAAGCTATTTCAGAGCATAGAAGAGGAAGCAACACTTCCAAATTCATTCTATGATGCCAGCATAATGCTGATACCAAAACCAGGCAAAGAAATCACAAAAAAAGAAAATTACAGACCAATATCTCTCATGAATATAGATGCAAAAATTCTGAACAAAATTCTAGCCAACAGAATTCAGTATAACATCAAAAAAATAATACACCACGACCAAGTAGGATTCATACCAGGTATGCAAGGATGGTTTAACATTAGAAAATCCATCAACGTAATTCACCACATAAATAAAAGGAAAGAAAAAAATCACCTGATCATCTCAATTGATGCGGAAAAGGCATCTGACAAAGTCCAACACCCATTCCTGTTAAAAGCTCTCAATAAAATAGGTATAGAAGGGAAATTTCTCAACATAATAAAGGGCATATATGCAAAACCCACGGCCAACATCATTCTTAATGGAGAGAGGCTGAAAACATTCCCTTTGAAAACAGGAACAAGACAAGGATGCCCTTTATCACCACTCCTATTTAACATTGTGCTGGAAGTTCTAGCTAGAGCAATAAGGCAAGAAAGAGAAATAAAGGGCATCCAAATTGGTAATGAAGAAGTTAAGCTGTCCCTGTTTGCAGATGATATGATACTATACATAGAAAACCCTAAACACTCCACGAGAAATCTACTGGAACTAATAGAAAGATTCAGCAGAGTACCAGGTTACAAGATAAACATTCAAAAATCAGTTGGATTCCTATACACCAGTAAAGAGAAAGATGAAAAGGAAATCAGGAAATCAATACCATTTTCAATAGCCCCTAAAAAGATAAAATACTTAGGAATAAATCTGACCAGGAATGTAAAAGACTATACAAAGAAAACTACAAAACACTGCTGCATGAAACCTCAAGGGACCTACATAAATGGAAAAACATACCATGCTCATGGATAGGCAGACTCAACATTGTGAAAATGGCAATTCTACCCAAAGCAATTTACAAATACAATGCAATCCCGATCCAAATGCCAACAACATTCTTCAAAGTGATGGAAAAACTAATTATTAACTTTATATGGAAAGGGAAGAAGCCCCGAATAAGTAAAGCACTACTGAAGAAGAAGAATAAAGTTGGAGGACTCACAGTACCTGACTTCAGAACCTACTATATAGCTACAGTAGTCAAAACAGCCTGGTACTGGTACAACGACAGATACATTGACCAATGGAACAGAATTGAGAACCCAGATGTAAATCCATCCATCTACGGTAACCTGATTTTCGACAAGGGCCCAAAGTCCATCAAATGGGGAAAAGACAGTCTTTTTAACAAACGGTGCTGGCAAAACTGGATATCCATTTGCAGAAAAATGAAACAGGACCCATACCTCACACCATATACAAAAACTACTTCAAAATGGATCAAAGACCTGAATATAAAGCCTAAAACTATAAAGTTCATAGATGAAAAAATAGGACCAACACTTCAGGCCTTAATACGTGGCATTAACAGGATACAAACCATAACCATCAACACACAAAACCCAACAGATAAACTAGATAACTGGGATCTTCTAAAAATCAAACACTTACGCTCTTCAAAAGACTTCACCAAAAGAGTCAAAAGAGAACCTACAGACTGGGAAAAAATTTTGGGACAGTACAAGTCAGACAAAGGTCTAATCTCCATAATCTACAAGAAAATCCAACACCTCTACAACAAAAAGACAAACAATCCTATCAAAAAATGGGCAAAGGAAATGAACAGACACTTCACCAAAGAAGACATTCAAATGGCCAACAGACACATGAGGAAATGCTCACGTTCACTAGCCATTAGAGAAATGCAAATTAAAACCACAATGAGATACCATCTCACCCCGGCATTATTAGCACGAATCAAAAATACTGGAAATAACAAATGTTGGAGGGGCTGCGGGGAGATCGGAACTCTTATGCACTACTGGTGGGAATGCAAAATGATACAACCATTTTGGAAAATGATATTGCGTTTCCTCAGAAAGCTAGAAATAGATATACCATTCGATCCAGCAATCCCACTCCTAGGAATATATCCTAGAGAAATAAGAGTCGTCACCCGAATAGACATATGCACACCTATGTTCATGGCAGCATTGTTCACAATAGCAAAACGATGGAAACAACGTAGGTGCCCATCAACAGATGAATGGATAAACAAACTATGGTACATACACACAATGGAGTACTATGCGTCGAGAAAGAACAACAATGAATCTGTGAACCATCGCATAACATGGATGAAACTGGAGGACATTATGCTGAGTGAAATAAGTCAATCACAAAAGAACAAATATTGTATGAGACCTCTATTGTAAAAACCCATGAAAAAGTTCACACACAAAATGTAACAATCCTTGTTGGTTACCAGGGATGGGAAGGGAGGGGGGAGAAATACTAAATAAGCAATAGATAAGTGGTATCTTGGGTGAAAGGTGAGACAGTACACAATACAAGGGAAACTAACACATCCTGCTCAAGGAAAGGTCATGGAGGCCCCATGGACACATCCAAACTCCCTGAGGGACTGAGATGCTGGACGGAGGGCTTTGGGGACCATGGTCTCAGGGAACATCTAGCTCAATTGGCATGACACTATTTATAAAGATAATGCTCTACATTCTACCTTGGTGAGTAGTGTCTGGGGTCTTAAAAGCCTGTGAGCAGCCATCTAAGATACTACACTGGTCTCACCCCTTCAGGAGCAAGGGAGAATGAAGAGAACAGGATACAAGGAAAAGATTAGTCCAAAGGACTAATTGTCCACAGCTACCAAGACCTCCACCGGACTGAGTCCTGTACAGCTAGATGGTGCCCGGCTACCACCGCTGACTGCTCTGACCAGGATCACAACAGAGGGTTTTGGACAGAGCTGGAGAAGGATGTAGAGCATAATTCTAACTCACAAAAAAAAAAAAAAAAAAAAAGACCAGATTTACTGGCCTAAAGGAGACTGGAGAAACCTCAAGAGTATGGCCCCCAGACACCCTTTTAGATCAGTGGTGAAGTTACCTTCGAGGTTCACTGTTCATCCTGGGAGTGGACGGCCCCATGAAACCAAATGAGACTAATGAGGCACAGGAGTCCAGTGACAAGGGCCAGAAGGCAGAAGGGGAGTAGGAAACTGATGGTAGGGAACACAAGGTTGAGTAAGGATACTGTTGATGCGTTGTGAGATTGTTAACTATTGTTACAGGGTAACATTTGTAGTAACTGTTAAATGGGAGGCTATTTTGTCCTGTAAGCCTTCATCTGAAGTGAGAATAACAGCACAATTAGAAGAGCGTAGTCAATGTCACTTAAATGTGTACGTAAAAAGTTTTGAAATGGTGTATCTTTGGCTATGTGTATTTTCACCAAAAAAATAAATAAAAAAAAAGTTGAGAAGTTAGAGGGTTAAAATGTTGTGGGGTTGTTAACCAAAGTCATAAAACAGCATGTGTACTACTGTTACATGAGAAACTATTTGTTCTGTAAGCCTTCACCTGAAGTACAATAAAATATTAAAAAAAAAAAAAAAAAAAAAGCCCATACCATCTCACATTTAAAGACTAAATTATAAGATGCCCAAGGGAGAATTGACCA
The DNA here is from genome assembly GCA_030035585.1 of Dugong dugon. Classification (NCBI taxonomy): domain Eukaryota; kingdom Metazoa; phylum Chordata; class Mammalia; order Sirenia; family Dugongidae; genus Dugong; species Dugong dugon. The sequence continues at coordinate 160,303,215 of CM057465.1, forward strand.
AATACAGTAAGTAACACAGAGAAGGAGTCCTGATGGCGCAGCGGTTAAGTGCTTGGCTGCTAACCAAAACGCTGGCAGTTTGAACCCACCAGCTGGTCCATGGGAGAAAGATGTGGCAGTCTGCTTCCATAAAGATTTACTGCCTTAGAAATCCTATGGGGCAGTTCTACTCTGTCTTACAGAATCGCTATGGGTTGAAATTGACTCAATGGCAGTGGGTTTGGTTTGGCTTGGCTTTTTTAACATAGATGATAGGCATTAATGATGAACGGATCACTGAGAGGTCAAGTTGTCAAGTAGGACCTAAGTATTAGGGACTATTGCAGGTGTTAGGTTGGCTGGCTACACTTCCATAAATTTGGTTGGTATGGAAATAATGAACCCAAATAGATTTAGAGTTTATTACTCATGACACAGCAGGGAACATGAGCTTCATGTTTATATCAGTACCTTCTGCCCAGCAAATCCCATGGGGGTGGAGTAGGACCAGCCAAAGGGGATCCAGGTGAAATGCTATGCACAGATTGAATATATGTCACAGCTGAGGAATCCTGAGCTTAGGAAACTCCTGCTTTTTTAAGGAAGTTGCTAGCAAACATGCCTTAACCTTTGTCTCACAGGGGGACATTATCTTAATTATACTGGTAAGGATAAAAATCTTCCCGTTGAACTGAGGGAAATCACTATCTCTAGCTTCCAAAATGTTTGCTATGCATGTATCCTTGAAAAGATAATCCTAAACAAAATATGTCACAAAACATGTAGAAACACCATGAGACCTGCTTGCCAACAATAAAGACAAAAAACCAACAAGTATTAGAAAGTAATAAATATATAAAATATATGCAGCATTTGTATAACTTGAGACTCTGAATAAGAAATTTAAAAAAAAAGAACAAATCTTCTTTAAAAAGTAAATTCAGAAAAACTTTTCTAAATTTTCCAAAATAAAAGAAGGCCTGAATCAACATAGTGAAAGGGCTTACTATGTATCTTATGAAACTGTCACACAATGGTCAACTGTAAAACATCTTACATAGACTTTAAACATTAAAGAAAAACTTCTGGGCCTCCAGACAAAAAGATCAAGCTACTTACAAAGCAAAGGAAAAGGAAAAAAAAGAGCGGCATCAAATTTCTTAATAGGAACATACAAAGCAAGATAAAAGCGAAGTCACTTATGCCAAGAAAGTATGAGCAAACAATTTTTATATTTATCAAGGTTAAAGAAAAACAGTTTTAAACATGGAAAGATTAAGAAAATATTGTGCTAAAGAGCACTACCTAAGGACAAGTTTCAGTCACCTAAAAATGACTGAGAAACTGGCAAAAGTTTGGCAATGGTGAACATCGAAATTATTTAACTATAGATAAAAGACTATAGATATGAAACAAAGGTGGTGATGAGGTAGAAGAATAGTATGTAAATGTTGTATACTGTGACAAAGCATAAATAATACAACTTTAAAATGCGAGGCAAAGAAATAAAGGGAAAAGAAGAATAAACTCTTTAATTGCTTTAACGATGATAAAGTCAAGAGAGCTCTTTTTAAAATGGAAAACCACATGAAGAAAGAAGCCTAAGAAAAAAACAAGGGCATTATACAAAGATATTAGTACCAAAAAAAAAAAAAAGATATTAGTACAAATGTAACTATAAAAACAAAAACATATATAGCAAAAGAGTTCAAAAATAAAGTTATATAAAACAAATCTTAAAAAACAAAACACAGTATAGAGTGAAAGACACAGCAAATAGAGTTTAATACAACAAAACTTGAACTGAGTCCAAGCATATTAATCACATCAATAAATATATATATTATAGAGACAGAAAGTAGATTAGCAGTTATCTAGGACGGGGCAGTGCAGGCAAAGGAGGTGAAATGGGGAAGGATTGCTAATGAGTACAAGGATTCTTTCTAGGGTGAAGAAAGTGTTTTAAAATTGATTGTGGTGATCGTTGAACAATTCTGTGAATATACTAAAAACCACTGAATTGTACACAAAATATCTGAATTGCAAGATATGTGAATTATATATCAATAATGCCATTACTAGAAAATAAAGAATTAAAGGGCACTTAAAAAAAAGGGAGGGGGCTGTTTAAACCCATATTCTGCAAATAGGCAGCCTGAGTGTCAGGGACTTACACAATGATTGATACAAAAGAACTTACTGCTAACATTAAAAAATGGGAGATTTCCTTTGATGGTTATGAGGGAGGGGAGGGGTGTGGGAGGGGAACACTAAATAAACAATAAATAAGTGGTAACTTTGGTGAAGGGTAAGACAGAGCACAATACTGGGGAAGCCAGCACAACTAATACAAGGCAAGATCATGGAAGCTCCATAGACACATCCAAACTCCTTGAGGGACCGAATTCCTGGGCAGAGGGCTGTGGAGACCATGGTCTTGGGGAATATCTAGCTCAGTTGGCATAACACAGTTTATAAAGAAAATGTTCTACATTCTACCTTGGTGAGTAGTGTCTGGGTCTTAAAAGCCTGTGAACAGCCATCTAAGATACTCCACTGGTCTCACCCCTTCGGGAGCAAAGGAGAATGAAGAAAACAAGATACAAGGGAAAGATTAGTCCAGAGGACTAATAGGCCACAACTACCACGGCCTCCACCAGACTGAGTCCAGTACAACTTGATGGTGCCTGGCTACCACCACTGACTGCTCTGACAGGGATCACAACAGAGGGTCCCGGACAGAGCTGGAGAAAAAAGTATAACAAAATTCTAATTCACAAAAAAAGACCAGACTTACTGGCCTGACAGAGATTGGGGAAACTCTGAGAGTATGGCCCCTGGATATCCCACTCCTGAGGTTCACCTTTTAGCCAAAGATTAGACAGACCCATAAGACAAAAAGAGACTAAAGGGGCACACCAGCCCAGGGGCAAGAACTAGAAGGCAGGAGGGGACAGGAAAGCTGTTGATAGGGAACCCAAGGCTGAGAAGGGAGAGTGCTGACATGTCGTAGGGTTGTTAACCAATGTCATAAAGCAATATGTGTACTAACTGTTTAATGAGAAACTATTTGCTTTGTAAACTTTCATCTAAAGTACAATTTAAAAAATTAAATTAAAAAAAAGGGAGATTTTACATAAAAGTCCACATTTCCAGCTTCTCTTAAAAAATTGGAAGATGGACAATCTGAGCCAGCTTCCTGCATGGCAATGTTTTGCTGGAGCTCAGCAGTGTTGCTCTCTATAGACGGGATATATACCCTCTGGTTCACAATGAATGGTCCAACCCACTTGAGGCCCTTGGGTCAGTGTTGTGTCCCTCATAGGGAAACTTTAAAGCGCTTAAAGGTGTTTTAAACAACTCGTGAAATGCACAAAAGTTGACCTAATTAATGGAAAGACATTTCTTGTTTTTAGATAAGACTACTCAACATTTTAAGAATGACAATTCACACTAAGTTAATATATACATTTAACACTTATCTAATAAAATTATTTTCTTTAGAGTTAGACAAATTCATTTTAAAGTTCATACGAAAAAATAACAATTAAGAATAGCCAGAAAACCCCTTTTAAAAAAGTGCAAAGGGGGCTGTAACTTTTCCAGATATTAAACATACTATAAAGCAATCACAATAAAAACAGTATGGTATTGGCCCATGAAGATTAGAAAAGACAGAGTAGAACTGCTCAGTAGGATTTTCAAGGCTGTGACCTTTTGGAAGCAGATCGACCCAGCTTGTCTTCTGAGGTTTGAACTGCCAACCTTTTGACTAGTAGTCAAGGGTAAACCGTTTGTACCACCCAGGCACTCCCTATCTATAACAGATTCACAAAAATTCATAGTTTCACCACTATCGCTATTTGTGAGGCTATGTTATAAAAGATAAATTGTTTGTAGGATTGCCAAATGGTTGCTGTTAGTTTCCATTGAGTGGATTCTAACTCATGTCAACTCCATGTATGTCAGAGTAGAACTGTGCTCCATAGGGTTTTCAAGAATATGTCCTTTTGGAAGCACATTGCCAAGCCTGTCTTCTCAGGTGCCTCTGGGTGGGTTCAAACCCTCAACCTTTTGCCTAATAGTTGAGCACTTAACTGTTTGTGCCACCAGTTTGCTTGAGTTTACATAAAGTTCAAAATAAAACAATGAAAAAAATATCTATGTATGATAAAAATTACAAAAGACAAATTCAGGATAATAGTTACCTCCAGGGGGCAGGATAGAAAATGTAATTGAGGAAATCTTCAAAGATAATAATTATGTATTATTTCTTAAACCACATGGTGAGTACAAGCATATGTGTTTTATTATTCTTCATCAAATAGTGCATATATATTCTAAATACTCATGTAAAATGTCTTATAAACAATAAATGTAACTTTAAAGAGTCAACTGCATTTACTAGCATATTCTAAGATATCTGTGAAATATATATTTGCTCGCAAAAAGCTAAAAAACATTTAAAATTTAACTGTTTTCTATTTAAATATTAGCACTTTTTAAAAGAATAAAATTCACTTATACAGTTATACTGACGGATTTTCTTAGTAGATGTTGGGCTGCTTTTTAAAGAACATGTTCTTCTTTCTTCCATAAGAATCTAGAAGAAAACCAAAATTTTAACAATTCTTAAGTGTACACAACAATATCCACTTATATCTGTCCTATTTCAATGTTCTCATTCAAAATTCACTGAAAGCTATTTTGAAACTGTACCAATTCATCTTATGGTATTTCCCCTTTACATTACTTTAATTCAACAAAGATGATTTTATATCCATGAAGGCAAATTATTCTGCTATGAACATTAAAACAAACTTAAATTTAAATTGGTTTAGAAACAGCAACAGAATAGACACTGCAGAGGAATGAATTATAAGCAAAAAGGAAAGGTTTCTGATAATCACAGTAGAGGTAGCTGAAAAAGACAGGTAAATTTGGGGATTTATTTTGTCAATAATTTCTTAAGCTGATATCAGTTCATTTATTTTCAGGGTTTTATGTGTTTTGTTTTTATAATAAAAGATCATACAGATAAAAATTTTCAGTAGAACACATCACTGATTTTGGTATTCATCGCTTTCTATATAATTCATAATTTATTTTAATATTCTTTTTTTAACCAGTATTTAATTACCAGAAAGTTGAGGGAGGTTAAGCATCTTTTTTTCTTGGGTAGGGGGAGGGGGGCTACTTTTATTAAATTATGATTAAAGAATGTGACTATGACTGTGTTATGGATTGTATTATGTCCCCCAAAAAAGATATGTTGAAGTCCTAATCCTTGTTCCTGTCAATGTGACCCAGTTTCAAAATAGGGTTTTTCTTTTGTTGCATTAGTGAAGGTATACCAGAGTAACATGGGTCCTAAATCTAGTCCCTTCTCAATGATGCCTGATAAAAAGAGCAGAACAGACACACACAGTCACACGGGGGAAGAGACCATGTGGGGATAGTCTACAAGCCAAGGAATGCTAAGAAACACCCTAGGCTACAGAAGCTGAAAGCAGACAGGGCTTTCCCATAATAAATCCTAGACTGCTTATTCAACCTGAAGTGGTCGGCCTCTTTCTTCTGTTTGTTTCTACCTTCTGCATATGCTGGCCGCTGCTGGATTTCCCGTGGGAACTTCCTGGCCCACTACTTCTGCCTGACACTGGCAGAATCTAAGATTTTAGCTAGGGTTCCAGTGTACCTTTAGCTTTTGCTCTGGCTAGGCATCACAAATTAAAAGTATCACACCTGTTTTGCCCAAAGACCTTGTCACATCACCTGACTGCCCTGTAGGCTCCACCAATGGGTTTGTTTTCTTTTCTGATTTGTTCTAGCCACATTCAAGCTGCCAGCTTTCTAGACACAGATTTAGTCAAACAAAGCTTGCTTGTTAAGTCTTTTAAACTATTAATAATTCGGGGGGGGGGGGACACATAGATATAATTCATATTTTGAAAAATATGAGTTCTTTAAAGTAGTAACAGGATAGCATCTGATATTACTGACCATATCCCCCTCCTTGAAAATCTCTCTTTTTTCTTTACTATGGCATCACTCCTCTAAAAAAAAACCCACCAAATACCATACCTGTTGCTAACAAGTTGATTCCAACTCATAGCCACCCTATAAGACAGAGCAGAACTGCCCCATAGGGTCTCCAAGGAAAAACTGGTGGGTTTGAACTGCCGACCTTTTGGTTAGCAGCCAAGCTCTTGACCACTGCACCACCAAGGCTCCGTACCACTCTCCTAGTACTCTTCAAACTTCTTTAGTAACTCATTCTAGACTTTCTTTTCTGGCTTCTTTTTCACTACACATCCTCTAAACTTAAATGTTGTGGCTCCTGGAGACTCTGTCAACCTTTGTTGTTATTTCATAGACTCTCTTGGGAATCACATACACAAATGTATTCAACTATAGCTTATCCACTGGAGACTAAATATCTCTTCTGACCCCAAACCCTGTATATTTAAATGCCTACTATACATCTCCATATAGATCATAGCTTTCTCAGAGGACCCTCAATTGACCTCAACAGATAACTCCTAGCTCATCTTCCCATAGAAATCTGTTCCCCTTCTGAATTAAGAGTAATGCTAGGTCTTATTTTAAAAAATAGATCACAAAATGTATAATGCTCAAGCACAATTATCTCTCTCTCATGTAAGAGTCCAAAGTAGATATTCCTGGTTAGCAGGCAATTTTCCTCCATGTAGTGATTTAGAGACCCAGTATTTTCCATCTTGTGGCTCCACCATCCCTTAGGGCCTCACTGCTATCTATCTGTCAGAAGAAGAAGAATAACAGGGAAAAGGCATTACCACTTCTTAAAAGCCTTGACCTAACAATGATGCACATCACTTCTGGTTACATCCCATTAGTGAGATCTATCCACAAGGGCACACCTAGATGGATGAAAGATTCAGAAATGTATTCCTTGGCTGGGTAGCCATTTCACCGTGGCACCTCTATTCTATAAAAGATGGTACAGTTAACCTTTTCTACCAACCCCTCCTATATTTTTGATCTTGGTGAACGGTACCATTCTATCAATGACCCATTTACTTAAAACATAAATCCAGGTCTTCCTCAATTTCTTCTTTCCCCTTTAACTAATCAAAAACTACTGAGTCCTATCAAGCCTAGATCTCCGAAACCTTTGTGATAGCTCTTCCCTCATTTCTATCCTTACTGCCACTGCCCAACTTCAAGTTCTTATTATTTCTTCCCCTGCCTTTAGTCTTGCTGCTTCTCAAATCTCTCCTCATTGTTGCCAGACTCAACATTTTAATACTCTGATGGCATCATACTCCCCTGCTAAAATTTCTTCAATGTCTCTCTGTTTAGTGATAGTAAATTAAACTTTGATAAGTCATACAAAATCATTTATGACTTGGCCCCTTGTATTGTTTAGAATTCTTTGTTGCCACAACCTCGCCCCTTATAATTTATGTTATAGTAGTAGCAATAATAGTAAAGAAACAAGGTACTTGTAGTTTCTAAAATAAGCTATGCTTGCTTATATTTTAGTTTCTTCCTATACCGCTCCTTCTGCCCAGACAGCTTGCCCATCTGGTAAACTTATCAATCAGTACTCAGCTCACAAGTTATCAGCTTCGTGAAATCTTCTCTGACTATATGAAACTTAGAAGCGCCTTTTATTAGGCTTCCACTGTACTTTGTACAAACCTCAATAAGAACAATTGATCTTAATACACTATTCTTTTTTCTGCTTCTGTCTAGCTACTAGATTATAGCTTCTTAAAGACAGGTTCCACATCCTTTCATCTCTGTACCTCACAGAGTGTGCTGCATAACAGCATGTAAGCTTAATGAGAAAAACTGTTTTTTCACCACTGTATCCCCAGTGTCTAACATATATGAAACACTCATTAAATACCTACTAAATGAATTGATAACATGTACTCTATGCATATTTATTGAAGAAAAAAGGAGAAAACAATGCAGATAGTTGCAAATATAGTCAGACAGGACAGGAGTTATTGAATCCTGGCTTAGACCTTATGGGATCAGACTATTTTGCCAATTAGAGACAAAGTACATAAAGCACCTAGCACTGTTCTAACAATCATATACCCTTATTATGAGCATAGATTACAACATTACATAACAAATGTTTACAGATGTTCCAATATTTTCAAATATATACCTATGTCTACCTGTGGCACATTGAAACTTTAAAGCATTTTCATCTTGGAGGAAATTTTAAAGTACTTATAGAAAGTACTTAAAAAGTATGTAGATTGGTTTGTCTCAAATAAAGCACATTACAGTTTCTGAAAAGGTATTCTTTTTATTTCTAAATACAAGCTATAATTTACCCAAAGTAAGAAAAGCAGAAGAGTCAGCATAAAAAGAAATTTTTCAATAAAAGCTAACCTTCAGTCAAACTAAACTGTCAATACCAAAATTTGACTTGACAATAGTTAATTACAAAGATGTGATAATATGCTTTACCTCTCCAAGTCCAATGTCCCATGATTGCTTAGAATGCAATTCTTCCAAAGGGATATTACCCCTAAGGATCATAAATAAGACAGTATTAACATTTTATTTCTCTCTGAAAATTATTATTCTAAATTATAGTTACCAAACTTGGCTGAGGATCAGAATTATGTGGGAATTTTTAAAAAATAAAGACTGATAAACTCCATCTCAAGGAGCCTATTTGTTATGTGTGGGTCAAACCCAGAATTCTATATTTTAAAATTATGCACTCAAGTTATTTGGATTTGCAGCTGGGTTTGGGAACCATGTTCTACATCACTTTCATAAAATACATTCTAAAATTCAAGGCCTAGCACTCTGTTTTTCACTCATAAGTTACTGGATCTTTGGAGATTTCACAACAAAGAACCTAATTTGTTAATTTTATGAAACAAACTGTGAGTCTATTTTTTAATTAATTTGTATGTGCCATGCCAAACCCATGAAAATAGCATCTATATATACTTTTTATAAATACATATTTTAAATACATCCATAAGAAAGCACTTCCAGAATGAAAATCTATTCTAGTTCATGATTTTCAACCACTAAGATTTGGCTAAACTACAATTATCATCCAGAAAGTTTAGACTCTTCTGAAACTACTAGCTAAAATAAAGTTTTATTTTATTACCTACGAATTGCAAGTCATTACACAGAAGAGCCAATAAGGTAGCCCAAAAACTCTATAGAATAAATTTTTAAAATGAGCCCATAATGGATGACATTAAAAATCACCTTAAACACAAAACATCTTGTACATCAGCAGCAATAAGAGGAAGCAAAATCTGATGGAGCTTAATTGTTTTCACACAGAAAAAAAAGTACCAGTAATGGGGTGGGAAAAATGGTAATCCTGAACATAGAGAAAACAGGAAGTCTCTGAGAGGAAAATGTTGACAATGAAGAGACAAGTCTATCCCTAGAATATAAGCTGTCCCATAAACTGTTCACATGCTTGCTTATGTCATTAACATTTGAATTCTACAGCTCCCCTTGTTTTGATTCTATGCTAACCAAACAAACTTCCTATGGAGGCTTCTGAAGGTAAGAAAATGTACTTTTCACTTTAGTAAGCTTTCTTATACATGTGACTCTTCTATTTCTTACTGTAAAATAATAAATTGACATTCTGGAGCATATATAAGTTTCTTACACACATCAGTCAGTGATCTCAAATCTAATCAATTTTAAGGTTCACGAAAGAAGGCATTTCTAGGCTGGCAAATATGAGCACCATACTCTCAACAAGGATCATAACACCGAGATAGTGACAACTGATAATGTTTCACTGAGGCTAGTCTGCCCATGTTCAGACAGCAGTATGCCTGCCCGCCTCAATTTGCATCAGTTCAACATGTGTTATACTAGATACTAATTTGTATTTCCCTGATTCACCTAGAAACTTACATATTATTCAGTGGATATTTCTGGATTTTTTTCTGTGGTATCTTCTTCTGGTAATTATTTTCATATTTTCCTTAAAAATAAAAGTATGCATTGAATTAAAAATTTAGCACAACCTATTTGCATTTTAGTCTAGTTCCACTATATGGTCATTATGAATCAGAAACAACTCACCAGCAGTGGGTTTTTTTTAATGTCCATTTTTTAATTTGAAGCTTATTAGCATGATATGTACAGAAGTAAGTGATGCACATTGTCATATAATATAAAGTCATTCTCTCTTTGATTTCATAATCCTCCAAACACACACACAAAATATATATATACATTTATATAACAACTGAAGGGGGGGAAAAAAAGAGGTTACTACATCTTCCATGTATGATACCAACCTGTTTTTTCAGAGCTGGCTGGGTAACAATGTGTCTCAAAAGATGCACCAAAATTCTTTCTTTCATTATTGTTGTACTCTTTCTGATAGCTCTGGTTTGGCTGACAATTTTCAGGATTACTCGTTTTGTTAAAAGTAGAATTACTATAAGTCAATTTTGGAACTATAAAAATGCTCCCAGCACGTCTCTCAGTGAAATAGTTTTTACTAGAACTAGTAATTGCACAAATATCTCCAATACTGTCACAGCCACACTTGTCAATGTTTTCCTTTAGCCTCTGTTGATCTAAGTTTAATAAATTGATCATATTTTGTCTAGTAAAAGAGTCACAATTCTCTGACAGACTGCTGGGGATTGGCTGGTTTGCATCTTCAAGACAATTTAAAACTGCTTTTCTATTTTCTCCCCAGAAAGGTTGTACTGTTTGTTTTTCTTTAATGAAGTCTGACTCTCTTCTTTCATTCAAGCTTCCGTAATCTTCATCCATAATTATAGCAGGTCTTTTGGTAAGGAAATTCCCATTTCCTGGACTTTGTGATAAATAAAAACATATTTAGCAAGAAAAGTATAAAGCATTTCCACTTAGAAACACTTACTTTAAAATTAAACTCTTAGAGAATATATTGAATAGCTATCAACATGTACCTAGGCAAAGTTTTTATTTTTAAAAAATTTAAATAAATAGCACTGCTTTAGGTATAACTTGGTCAAATGTGTTCTTCTAATGCCTTACTTAGTATAAAAATAATCTACACTCAATTTAGTATTTCAACATAAAATACTATTCTAGAGTTCAATTTACTGTTATATTAACAAAACAAAATATGACCGACTTATAGTATATCTTCTTAGTGAATAACCTAGACAACCACTGTATGTCACTGCTGCTCCATTCGCCAGAGAAAGATATTTTGCAGATTGTGCAGAGAAAGTTACCTCCAGTTTTAAACATCAATCAAATAGTCAAGAAAACATTATAACAGATATTTCTTAACATAATGAGGATATAAAAATAACTGAAATTCCCAAGTAAGAGCAATACAGATAGAAATACATATGTAAGTAATAAAGCCAAGAGATAAGGTAAATCAGATGTAAAGGTTCAGCTAGGTACCTTGTAAGGTCCCTTCTAATCTGAAAATAGCAACTCTAGGTTAAGTCCAATTTGTGAACAAGAATCAAAGCTTTGACAGGAAATAATTAAAAACTTAAGATTTTCTTGATTTTGTTGCCAGTGACAATCTATAAATTTATTTGGTATGCTTGCGCTGTTTCAGAGGTTGGAGGCACCAAAGAAATTTAGAAAGAAAACACATAAACTGCTAAAATTTTCACTGATTAGCCAATTTTATTTTTCTATATTTATCAAATACTGAATGAGCACCTGTGTTCCAGGAACTATGTCATACATGGGGGACAGAGAGATAAAAGACAGTCCCTGTGACTTATGATACTAAGTTTGGTATTAAGTAGAGAGAGAGAAATGTTCTGCCCGTGAATGTTAACAGATCGTGGTCCAACACTGTTCCTCAATAAGAGCCATATTGGCATTTTGGTCAGAATACTAACAACAATGGGCTCAAACACAGCAATGACTGTGAGCATAGCACAGGACCATGTAGTGTTTCGTTTTGTCGTACACAGGGCTGCTATGAGTTGGAACCAACTCAATGGCACCTAACAAACAGCAAACAAATATTTGATGTATACCTACTGTTCAGCAAGGAGACAATGGAGTTTATATTCCAGTGAAAAATGATAATAAGCCAATAAGATAATTATCTGTATAAGCACAATGGATAAGAAATAAAAAGGTAAACAAATAAAAAAAAAGATAATTATAGGTGCTACAAGAGCATATGATGGAATAACTTGTGTTCGAGGTCCTATTTCAGATAGTTTGGTCACGAAAGTCTCTAGAATGGAACTGGCAAATAAGCTGAAAATATATAGACTTTTCAGATATGTAAAGAAGGAAATAAAGACATTCCAAGGAAACAGAATAATAAGTATGACATCCAAACTCCCTGAGGGACCGAATTACTGGGCTGAGGGCTGTGGGGACCATGGTCTCGGGGAACATCTAGCTTAACTGGCAGAACATAGTTTATAAAGAAAATGTTCTACATCCGACTGTGGTGAGTAACATCTCAGGTCTTAAAAGCCTGTGACTGGCCATCTAAGATACATATACTGGTCCCATCCCCACTGGAGCAAAGGAGAATGAAGAAAACCAAAGACACAAGGGACAGATTAGTCCAAAGGACTAATGGATCAAAATTACCAAAACCTCCACCAGACTGAGACCAGAACTAGATGGTGCCTGGCTACCATCACCAGCCTGTCTGACAGGGATCAAAACAGATGGTCCTGGACAGGGTGGGAGAAAAATGTAGAACAAAATTCAAATTCACAAAAAAAGACTAGATTTGCTAGTCTGACAGAGACTGGAGAAATCCCAAGGGTATGGCCTCTGGACACCCTTTAAACTCTGTACTGAAGTCACTCCTGAGATTCACCCTTCAGTCAAAGATCAGACAGGTCTATAGGGCAAACAATAATATGCATGAGGAATATCCTTTGTAGTTCAATTATGTATAGGAGACTAAATGGGTAGCCCAAAAGCAAAGACAAGAATGCAGGAAGGGACAGGGAAACTGGATGAATGGAAACGGGGAACCCCGGGTGGAGAAGGGGAGAGTGCTGAGGATGGGAGAGTGCTGATACATCATGAGGTTGGCAACCAATGTTGCAAAACAATTTGTGTATTAATTGTTTAATGAGAAACTAATTTGCTCTGTAAACTTTCACCTAAAGCACAGTAAAAAAAAAAAATGCTAAAAAAAAAAAAAAAAGATGAAATTCACAATGTACAGAATCCAAGCAAAATTATGAGGATGCAAAGAAAGGAAAATTAACAACCCAAAATAAAGAGAAAAATCAATTTGAAATAGACTGAGAAATGACACAGATGACAGAAATGGGAGTCAAAGACATAAAAGAGTATTGTAACTATATTTCATATGTTTGAAACTATAGAAGACTGAGCATGTTGAGTAGATACATAGAAGATATAAAGAAGGCATAAATCAGATGTCTAGAGATGGTAAATACATGTCTAAGATAAAAAGTACACTGGATGGAAATATCAGCAAATTACACACCAAAGAAAATACAATTAGTGAACCTGAAGACATAGCAATAAAATCTATATAAAATACTAAGAGAAAAAAAGCATAAAAAAATTGAACGGAGCATCAGTAAACTGACAAACTTCAAGAGGACTAATTTACATGCAATTTCAGTCTCCAAAAGAGAAGGGAAGCAGAAAAAAAAAATCTGAAGAAACAGTGGCTGAACATTTTCCAAATCTAATAAAAGGTATAAACTCACAGATCCAGGAAGCTCAATAAACCTGAAGCACAAGAAATATAAAGGATCATAATAATCAAAGGATTTGCTTAAAAACATGATCAAAAATCTTAAAAACAGAAAAAAAATGATATATTGTATAAGAATGACAGCAAAGTTCTCTTTGGAAACAAAACAATGCAAGTCGAAAGACAACTTTCAAAAACAAGAGCACAATAAAAAACTGAAAATATACAAAGTATGAAAGAATTCATCGCAAGCAGAACTACACTGTAAGAAATGTTTAAAAGAAGTCCTTCAAGCAAACAAACAAATGTTACCAGATGGAAAGCTAGATCTATACAAAGTAATAAAGAGAAAAATAAACAATAAATATGAACTTAAATATAAAAGAGCATGTGCTATTATTTTTAAAAAGCTTTTTAAAGCAAAATTAACAACCATGTATTGCTGAGTTTATAACAAATGTAAGTAAAATGTATGAATGAAACGGCACAAAAGCTGGAGAGTAGAAATGGAAGTATAATATCGTAAAGTTCTTATACTATACTCAAAGTGCTACAACTTGAAAATAGTCTGTGATTAATGAAGATATATACTATAAACCCTAAAGAAACCATGGTGGGGGAGGGAACCAAAGCAGAGTTATAGCTAATAAGCCAACAAAAGAGATAAAGTCATAAAAAATACTCAAACCGGATAAAGACATAAAGAGAGAAACGGTGCCAAAGTCTATATGAGACAAATAGAGAAGAAACAGCAAGAGGGTAGATGTAAACATAACCATATCAGTAGTCACATTGAATGTAAACATGAATGTAAAACACCCCAATTAACAGGCAGAGATTGTCAAACTGCATTAAAAAATCAAGACCCCAATATATAGTAAAAGAATAGAAAAGATATGTCATGCTAACACTAAACCAAAAAGAGCTAGAGTAGCTACTTTAATATCATAAAAAGGAGATTTCACAGCAAAGAATATTAACAAGGATAAAGAGGGTGATTTCATAACAACAAAGAGGTTGATTCTTGAAGAGAACATAACAAACCTGAAGTTTGCACATTTAATAAAAGTTTCAAAATACCCAAATCAAAATCTGATAAAACTGCAGCGAGAAATAAACTCACTAGTTGGCCTTGTACCAAAGCCAAAAAAAAAAAAAAAAGATAAGAAAAAAAATTTCACATCAATTTTCTTCATGAATATAGATATAAAAGGAAGGTGGGGCCAAGAAGACGGAGTAGTCAGATGCTTCCAGTGGTCCCTCTTACAACAAAGACCCCAAAAAACAAGTGAATCGATTATACATGACAATCTAGGAGCCATGAACATCAAAGGCAAAGTTGAGGAATCGGACTGAGTGGCAGGGGGAAGAAGAGACAGTTCGGAAGCAGCGAGGAGTTGTCAGACCTGACCAGTGGGAGCTGGAGCCCTTCAGGCTGCATCAGCTCGTGGTGCACAGTAAGGCAAGCAGCAGTGCTTGGGAGGTGTTTTCCACATTGGGAGAGATCCAGCAGCAGAGAGTCTCCTCAGCCATCCAGAACCAGTGAGAAGCAGCCCTCAACTGGCGAAAGATAAGTACTTGCATCTGGCCTACTGTGCAAATCAAAAACACCCCTCTTTGGGAAAAACGTCTCTCCCATTTACCTCCCTGCTCCCCGCTCTACACTGGATCTGGGACAGCTTCAGTGACTGCCAAATCCCCTGGGCTGGAAGTAGACCCTGTCACGTGCCCTGAACCATTCTCATGGCCTTGGAGAGGGAACAAACAAATGGGAAAAAATCGTCTGCCGGCTCCCCTAAGCCAGGAACTCAAGGTAGGCATAGCTCCTTTGCAGAGGCATAACGGGTCCACAGACTTTGAGTGCCTTTCCCCCTGCACAGAATCGTGTGGGACCCTTTCAACAGCATAGGCCCTCAATTACCACAGTACAACAGCGTATATACCTGAAGTCTAACATCAACTATTTCAGCTATCAAGTGGCAGGTTTGTGACATTTGAAACTGTTCTGCCCATTAAGCACGGTCTTCAGCTACCCACATCAGAGGCCTGAAGACTGGTGGCTCCACCCATGCCACCTGCGACAGGGGCTCAAGAATAAGTGGTGCCCCCAGTCCTTACAGCAAACAGCACTGGGTGCTCACAGTCTGGCTACAAAACCCACCCACCTACGTGCTCTAGGGAACAGGGACACACTTTCCCCCGGGACACCTGGGGGCAGCTGTTGGCCCCCTGCCTTGCTCAGCGTGTGACCCCTTGCTGCAGCTGGATGACTGTGGCTACACCAATCACCCATGTCTGTCTAGGACTGTAGGTGAGAGCGTGCACAACACACTTGGTGGCTGACTACCTGGACACCTGAGCTGAATCAATACAGGAGGAGTGGGTGGACTCCTGGGCTCACATACTTAGTGGCAGATCTGGCCACTTGGTGGCAAGACACTGGAGCTTCAGGGGTACCAGTGATGGGCTAGCTCACACGAGTAGCCTATTTGGGCATATCAAAACAAAACAAGAAGCCAGGATACAGTAAGCAAACACAAAATAAATAAGTATAATAACTTACTGATGGCTCAGAAACAACAGTCAATAAAATCACATAAACAGGCAGACCATGATGACTTCAGCAAGCTCCTAAGATACTGAATCAAGAAATTTTCTGGAGAAAGAGAATTTCTTGGAATTACCAGAGGCAGAATACAAAACATTAATATACAGAACTCTTCAAGAGATCAGGAAAGGAGATCAGTAAAAATGCAGAACAAGGAATAGAGGAACTTAAAAAGATTAGAATATAAGGACAAATTTAACAGGCTGCAAGAATCCATAGAGAGACAGTAATCAGAAATCCAGAAGATTAACAACAAAATTTCAGAATTAGACAACTCAATAGAAAGCCATGGGAGCAGAATTGAGGCAACAGAAGTCAGAATTAGTGAGACTGAAGATAAAGCACTTGACACCAACTTATCTGAGGAAAAATCAGATAAAAGTATTTTAAAAAATGAAGAAACCCTAAGAATTATGTGGGACTATATCAAGAGGAATAATCTACAAGTGATTGGAGTACCAAAACAGAGGCGGATAATAGAAAATACAGAGAGAATTGCTGAATATTTGTTGGCAGAAAACTTCTCTGACATGGTCAAAGATGACAAGATATCTATCCAAGATGCTCATCGAACCCCACATAAGGCAGATACCAAAAGAGAGACACCAAGACATATTATAATCAAACTTGCCAAAACAAAAGATAAAGACAGAATTTTAAGAGCAGTAAGGGATAAATGAAAAGTCATTTATAAAGGAGAGTCAATAAGACTAAGCTCAGACTACTCAGCAGAAACCATGCAGGTAAGAAGGCAATGGGATGACATACATAAAGTATTGAAGGAAGAAAATTGCCAGCCAAGAATTTTATATCCAGCAAAACTCTCTCTCAAACATAATGGCAAAATTAGGTCACTTCCAGATAAACACAAGTTTAGGAAGTTTGCAAAAACCAAACCAAAATTACAAGAAATACGAAAGGGAGTCCTCAGTTAGAAAACCAATAACATCAGATAACAAGCCAAGATTAGAACACAGGACAGAGCAACCAGATAGCAACCCAGATAGGGAAGCCACAAAAATAAATCAAAGCAAACACACTGAAAATAGGGAAACAGAGATGTCAATATGTAAAAGATGACAACATTAAAACAAAAAAGAGGGACTAAAAAATGTAGACATAGATTTTTCATACAAAGAGGAAGTCAAGGTGATATAAAGCAATAAAAGATTGGTTTAAACTTAGAAAATGCTGGTAAATATTAAGGTAACCACAAAGAAAACTTACAACCCTATGCATCAAAATAAAAAACAAGAAAAATATAAAGACTTAGCAAGTACAAAATCAACAACAATGAAAAACTGAAAGAAAATACATAAAGACAGACAATTCAGCACAGAAAATTAAGTGGAACAAAGAAACTGGCAAGAACACAAAAAAAGACATCAAAATAACACCACTAAACTCGTACCTATCAATAATTACGGTGGATATAAATAGACTAAATGCACCAATAAAGAGACAGAAACTGCCAGATTCGATAAAAAAAACACGATCCATCCATATGCTGCCTAAAAGAGACACACCTTAGACTTAAAGACACAAACAAACAAAAACTCAAAAGATGGAAAAAAATATATCAAGCAAATAACACTCAAAAAAGAGCAGGAGTGGCAATATTAATCTCTGACAAAATAGACTTTAAAATCCACCACAAAGGATAAAGAAGGACACTATATAATGATTAAAGGTTCAATACACCAGGAGGACATAACTATAATATATACTTATGCACCAAACTACAGGGCTCCAAAACACATAAAACAAACTCTACCAGCACTGAAAAGAGAGATAGACAGCTCCACAATAGTAGTAGGAGACTTCAACATACCAATTTCAGTGAAGGACAAAACATCCAGAAAGAAGCTCAACAAAGACACAGAAGATCTAAATGCTACAATCAACCAACTTGATCTCATGGACATATACAGAACACTCCATTCAACAGCAACCAAGTATACTTTCTTTTCCAACGTACATGGAACATTCTCCAGAATAGACCACATATTAGGCCATAAAGAAAGCCTTAACAGAATGCAAAGCATCGCAATATTAGAAAGCATCGTTCCTGACCATAAAGCCATAAAAGTAGAAATCAATTACAAAAACAGAAAGGAAATAAAAAATCAAACACATGGAAACTGAAACAACACCTTGCTGAAAAACTACTGGGTTATAGAAGAAACTAAGGACAGAATAAAGAAATTCATAGAATCAAACGAGAATGAAAAAACATCTACCAGAACCTTTGGGACACAGCAAAAGCAGTGGTCAGTGGTCAGTTTACAGCAATAAATAAATACATCCAAAAAGAAGAAATGGCCAAAATCAAAACATTAACCCTACAACTCGAACAAGTAGAAAGAGAACAGCAAAAGAAGCCCTCCGGTGCCAGAAGAAAGGAAGTAATAAAAAGCAGAGCAGAACTTAATGAAATAGAGAACAGAAAAAACAATTGAAAGAGTTAACAAGACCAAAAGCTGGTTCTTTGAAAAGATCAACAACATTGATAAACCATTGGCCAAACCAACAAAAGAAAAACAGGAGAGGAAGCAAATAACTCATATAAGAAGTGAGATGGGTGATATCACAACAGACCCAACTGAAATTAAAAGAATCATAACAGAATACTATGAAAAATTGTACTCTAACAAATTCGAAAACCTAGATGAAATGGACAAATTTCTAGAAACTCACTACCTACCCAAACTAACACAAACACAGTTAGGACAACTAAATAAACCTGTAACAAAAGAAGAAACTGAAAAGGTAATTCAAAAATTCCCAACAGAAAAAAGCCCTGGCTTGGATGGTTTCACTGGAGAATTCTACCAAACTTTCAGAGAAGAGTTAATACCACTACTACTAAAGGTAGTTCAGAGCATAGAAAAGGAAGGAATACTCCCAAACTAATTCCATGAAGCCAGCATAATCCTCATACCAAAACCAGGTAAAGACACCACAAAAAAAGAAAATTACAGACTAATACCTCTCATGAACATTGACACAAAAATCCTCAACAAAATTCTAGCCAATAGAATTCAGCAACATATCAAAAAAATAATTCACCACGATCAAGTGGGATTTATACCAGGTACGCAGGGAAGGTTCAACATTAGAAAAACAATCAACAGAATCCATCACATACATAAAACAAAAGACAAGAACCACATGATCTTATCAATCCATGCAGAAAAGGCATCTGACAAAGTCCAACATCCATTCATGACAAAAACTCCCAAGAAAATAGGAATAGAAGGGAAATTCCTCAACATAATTAAGGGCGTTTATACAAAGCCAACAGCCAACATCATCCTAAATGGAGAGAACTTGAAAGCATTCCAATGGCATTTTTTAAGGAGATGGAGAAACAAATCACCAACTTAATATGGAAAGGGAAGAGACCCTGGATAAGTAAAGCATTACTCAAGAAGAATTAAGTGGGAGGTCTCACACTACCTGATTTTAGAACCTATTATACCACCACGGTAGTCAAAACAGCCTGGTACTGGTACAGCAGATACATAGACCAATGGAACAGAATTGAGAAGCCAGACATCCACCTATGAGCAGCTGATATTTGACAAAGGCCCAAAGTCCCTTAATTGGCAAAAAGACGGTCTCTTTAACAAATGGTGCTGGCATAACTAGATATCTATCAGCAAAAAAATGAAACAAGACCCATACTTTACCAGGCACAAAAAGTAACTCAAAATGGATCAAAGACCTAAACATAAAATTGAAAAAGATAAAGATCATGGAAGAAAAAATAGGGACAACACTAGCAGCCATAATACATCGCATAAAAAAAAAATATGAACCATAAGTAACAATACACAAGCACCAGAAGAGAGACTAGATAACTGGGAGCTCCTAAAAATCAAACACTTACGCTCTTCAAAAGACTTCACCAAAAGAGTCAAAATACAACCTTCAGACTGGGAAAAAAATTTGGGCTACGACAAATCCGATCAGCGTCTAATCTCTAAAATCTATAAGATACTGCAAAACCTCAACAACAAATAGACAAATAATCCAATTAAAAATTGGCCAAAGGATATGAACAGGCCACTTCAGCAAAGAAGACACTCAGGTGGCTAACAGACACGTGAAGAAATGCTCACAATCATTAGCCATTAGAGAAATGCAGCTCAAAACTACAATGAGATACCATCTCACCCCAAGAAGGCTAACATTAATCCAAAAAACACAAAATAATAGCTGTTGGAGAGGTTGTGGAGAGACTGGAACATTTATACACAGTGGGAATGTAAAACAGTACAACCACTTTGGAAATCAATTTGGTGCTTCCCTAAAAAGCTAGAAACAGAAGAACCATACAATCCAGCAATCCCACTCCTTGGAGTATATCCTAGAGAAATAAGAGCTGTCACAGGAATAGATATACGCACACCCAGGTTCATTGCAGCACTGTTCACGATAGCAAAAAGATGGAAACAACCTAGGTGCCCATCAACGGACGAATGGATAAACAAATTATGTATATTCACACAATGGAATACAACCCAACGATAAAGAACAATGATGAATCCGTGAAACATAACGTGGAGGAATCTGGAAGGCATTATGCTGAGTGAATTTAGTCAGTCACATAAGGGCAGATACTGTATAAGACCACTATTATAAGAACTCAAGAAAACGCTGAAACACAGAAGACAATATTCTTTGATGGTTACGAGATTGGGAAGGGCGGGTGACGGTTATACACTAACTAGACACTAGACAAGAATTATCTTAGGTGAAGGGAAGGACAGCACACCCTACAGGGGAAGTCAGCACAACTGAACTAAACCAAAGCTAAGTAGTTTCCTGAATACAATCAAACACTTCGAGGGACACAGTAGCAGGGGCAGGGCTCTGGAGAGTATGCTTTCAGGGGACATATAGGTCAACTGGCATAACAAAGTTTACTAAGAAAATGTTCTGCATCCTACTTTGGTGAGTGGCATCTGGGTCTTAAAAACTAGCGAGTGGCCATCTAAAATGCATCAATTAGTCCTAACCCATCTGGAATAAAGGAGAATGAAGAACACCAAAGTCACAAGGAAAGTATTAGCGCAAGAGACAGAAAGGGCCACATAAAACAGAGACTGCATCAGCCTGAAACTGGAAGAACTAGATGGTGTCTAGCTACCACCAATGACCGCCCTGACAGGGAACACAACAGAGAGTCTCTGATGGAACAGGAGAAAAGTGGGGTGCAGAACTCAAATTCTAGTAAAAAGACCAGACTTAATGGTCTGACAGAGACTTGAGGAACCCCAGAAAGCAGGCCCCCAGACTGTCAACCCAGAACTAAAACCATTCCTGAGGCCAACTCTTCAGACAAAGATTAGACTGGACTATGGTACATAAAATGATACTCGTGAAGAGTGTGCTTCTTAGCTCAAGTAGATACATGAGACTAAATGGGCAGCTTCTGTCCAGAGGTGAGATGAGAAGGCAGAGAGGTCAGGATCTGGTTGAATGGACACGGGAAATCAGAGGTGGAAAGCTGGAGCGTGCTGTCACAGTATAGGGAGACCAATTAGGGTCACAAAACAATGTATGTTTAACTTTTTGCATGAGAGACTATTTGAATTGTAAACTTTTACTTAAAGTATAAGAATAAAATTTAAAAAATTTAAAAATAAAGAATATAGATATAAAAATCATCAACAAAATATTAGTAAACCAAATCCAGCAACACATGAAAAGAGTTACATACTATGACTTTCATCCCAGGAATGTAAGGTGATTTAACATCTAAAAATAAAATATTATATATTAATATAATAAAGGAAAAACCCACATGATAATCTCAAGGGACACAAAAAGAACATTTGGCAAAATCTAACACCCATTCCTGATAAAAACTCTAAGTGAACTTAGAAGGGACCTTCCTCAAACTGACAAAGGACACCCACAAAAAAAAAAACTTACAGCTACCATGATACTTAATGGTGAAAGACTGAATGCTTTTTCTAAAAGATTAGAACAATGCAAACACATCCCCTCTTGCCACTGCTATTCAACACTGTATTGGAGGTTCTAGCCAATGCAGTCAGACAAGAAAAAGAAGTAAAAGGCATCAAGATTGAAAAGGGGGAAGTAATAATATATTTACCTGCGCATGACATAATCCAGTATGATGAAAATCCTAAGGTATTCACAAAATTACTACTAGACCTAATAACAAGTTCAACAAGACCAAAGGATACAAGATCAACATACAAACATTAACTCCCTTTCTGGTCATGGAAGCCCCATAGACACATCCAAACTCCCTGAGGGACTGAATTGCTGGGCGGAGGGCTCTGGGGACCATGGTCTTGGGGAACATCTAGCTCAGTTGGCATGACACAGCTTATAAAGACAGTGCTCTACATTCTACCTTGGTGAGTAGTGTCTGGGGTCTTAAAAGCCTGTGAGCAGCCATCTAAGATACTCTACTGGTCTCATCCCTTCGGGAGCAAGGGAGAATAAAGAGAACAGGATACAAGGAAAAGATTAGTCCAAAGGACTAATTTTCCACAGCTACCAAGGTCTCCACCAGACTGAGTCCAGTACAGCTAGATGGTGCCCGGCTACCATCACTGACTGCTCTGACGGGATCACAACAGAGGGCTCTAGACAGAGCTGAAGAAGGATGTAGAGCATAATTCTAACCCACAAAAAAAAGACCAGATTTACTGGCCTAAAGGAGACTGGAGAAACCCCGAGAGTATGGCCCCCAGACACCCTTTTAGCTCAGTGGTGAAGTTACCTCCAGGGTTCACTGTTCAGCCTGGGAGTGGACAGCCCTGTAAAACCAAATGAGACTAACGAGGTACAGGAGTCCAGTGACAAGGGTCAGAAAGCAGAAGGGGACAAGGAAGCTCGTGATAGGGAACCCAAGGTTGAGTAAGGATATTGTTGATGTGTTGTGAGATTGTTAACCATTGTCATAGGGCAACATTTGTAGTAACTGTTAAATGAGAAACTATTTTGTTCTGTAAGCCTTCATCTTAAGTGAGAATAACAGCACAATTCGAAGAGCGTAGTCAATGTCACTGAACTGTGCATATAGAAATTTTTGGAATGGTGTATCTTTGGCTATGTGTATTTTCACCAAAAAAAAAAAAGGTTGAAAAGTTAGAGGGTTGATATGTTGTGGGGTTGTTAACCAATGTCATAAAACAACATGTGTACTTCTGTTTCATGAGAAACTATTTGTTCTGTAAGCTTTCACCTGAAGTACAATAAAAAAAAATAAAAATAAAAAAGTAAAGTACAATTAAAAAATTTTTTTTAATTAAAAAAAAAAATAACTCCCTTTCTATATAATAGAATGAACAATCCAAAAATGAAATTAAGAAAACGATTTCATTCACAGTAGCAACAAAAAGATAAAATACTTAGGAATACATTTAACAAAAGAAACATAAGACTTATATATTGAAAACTACAATACGCTGCTGAGATAAAGAAGACCAAAATAAGAGAAGTGACATTTCTTGTTCGTGGATTGGACTAATCACAATAGTTAAGATGACAATTTGCCCCAAATTGATCTATAGATGCAATACAATTTCTATCAAAATCCAGGTAGGCTTTTTGTTTGTTTGTTTGTTTTTTAACAGAAATCCACAAGCTGATTCTAAAATTTATATGTAAATGCAAAGGACAAAGAAGAGTCAAATCATTTTTGAAAAAGAAAAAACTGGAAGACTAATATAGTTCCTGATTTCAAAGCTACAATAATCAAGACACTAATCAATGAAATAGAATTGAGAGTCCTGGTGTGGCAGAGGAATCTTATACTTCTGGTCAACTGATTTTTGACAAAAGCACCAAAGCAATTAAATGAAGAAAAGATATTCTTTTCGAGAAATTCAAAAGATGAATTTAGACCCT
The DNA here is from genome assembly GCA_030035585.1 of Dugong dugon. NCBI lineage: Eukaryota > Metazoa > Chordata > Mammalia > Sirenia > Dugongidae > Dugong > Dugong dugon. Next base: position 160,327,382 of record CM057465.1, read on the forward strand.
TATCTCATACCACACTTAAAAATTAATTCAAAATAGATCAGAGACCCAAAAATAAGAACTAAAACTAAAAACAGAAGAAAACATAAGAGAAAATCTTCATGACCTTAGGTGAGGCAAATAATTGTTAGTTATATGACACCATAAGCATGATTCATAAATGAAAAAATTAATAAATTTTACTTCATCAAAATCTAAAACTTGAGTTTTTCATGAGTTTTTACAGTAGTGGTTTCATTCAATATTTGTCCTTTATACAAAAAGACACAATCTTTGTTGGTTATGAGGGATGGGAGGGGTGGGGGGGGGACACTAAATAGACAATAGAGTGGTAATTTTGGTGAAGGTTAAGACAGTACACAATACTGGGGAAGCATAATGTGTACAAGGAAAGGTCATGGAAGCCCCACAGACACATCCAAACTCCCTGAGGGACTGAACTGCTGGACGGAGGGCTGTAGAGACCATGGTCTCAAGGAACATCTAGCTTAATTGGCATAACACTGTTTATAAAGAAAATGTTCTACATTCTACCTTGGTGAGTAGCATCTTGGGTATTAAAAGGCTGTGAGCAGCCATCTAAGATACTCCACTGGTCTCACCCCTTCGGGAGCAAGGGAGAATGAAGAAAACAAGATACAAGGGAAGGATTAGTCCAAAGGACTAATGGACCACAACTACCACGGCCTCCACCAGACTGAGTCCAGTGCAACTAGATGGTGCCCGGCTACCACCACTGACTGCTCTGACAGGGATCACAACAGAGGGCCCTGGACAGAGCTGGAGAAAAATGTAGAACAAAATTCTAACTCACAAAAAAAGATGAGACTTACTGGCCTGACAGAGACTGGAGAAACAATGAGTGTATGGCCCCCAGATACCCTCTTAGCTCAGTAATGAGGTCACTCTCGAGGTTCACCGTTCAGCCAAAGATTAGACAGCCCCATAAAACAAAATGAAACCAGAAGGCAGGAGGGTATAGGAAAGCTGGTAATAGGGAACTCAAGGTGAGAAGGAACAGTGTTGACATGTCATGGGGTTGTTAACCGATGTCATAAAACAATATGTGTACTGCTTAATGAAAAACTATTTGTTTTGTAAACCTTCATCTAAAGTACAATTTAAAAAAAGCCTTAAAAAAAAGTCTAGAACTTTTGCACTTCAAAAAGATACCATTAAGATGAAAAGAGTAAACATTTCACCAGAGATGCATGAATGGCTAGTAAGCACATGAAAAGATGCCGATATCACCAGTCATTAGGAAAATGCATACTAAAACCACAATGAAATACAACTATACACTGACTAGAATGGTTTAAACTTCAAAAGACTGCCAAGTTCTGGCAACAATGTGTTGCAATTGAAACTCTCATACATTGTGGTGAGAAAATATAAAATGGTATAAATGACTCTGGAAAACAGTTTGGCAGTTTCTTAAAAGACCCAAATATTTTCTGCTTTGAATTTTTTGTTGATATCATGTGTTTTCAGTAGTGGAATGTATGCTGAGTCATTGAGTGTGTTTAAATTTTGGGCTGGTAATACAGATTTTGAGAAATATTATGTGAAAATACACAATTTCTGGGAGCCCATCTGGCCTACTGGTCTTGGGTAGCAGGCTTTATTGTGGGGTGCCTTCTATTTGGGTACATGGGGCACCTCTGGTTTTGCCTAATACCTCAGCTATTTTGCTTCAGTGACTGTTTCTTTTGCCTTTCACCATTATACAAGTCCACACTGGAGGGAAGCAAGTACTTTTAGAAGGAGAAGTATACTCCCAAGGAATGTGAAGCCACAGGTGGGAGGAATTACAAAGGTGCCCAAAGAAAGTACTAGGGATGATGAATAAGTTCATTACTTTGACATACGTCAAAACTTGTCAAAGCATACATTTTTAAACAAGTTCAGTTACTGTATGTCAATTTTACATTAATAAAGCTGTAAAAAAATGGATCTTGGAACAAAGAAGAAACAAAAAGAACTGCTATGTGGCTATAATAATTCTCCAGGAAAAAGACAGTGGTGGTGTAGACTGAGAACCCATTGAGATGGAAAAGTAAGTAGACAGGCTTAAAGTTCACTTAGAAGACAGAATTGAAAACATTTTGCTGATGAAATGAATATTGGGAATGTGAAGGAAGGGAAGAAAGCAAGGACAACTCTTATTCTTTTGGCTTAAGCAACTGATTGAATAGTAGTGCCATTTACTAAGATGACGAAGGCTGGGACAGGATTACAGAGCCAAGGTTTCTCACTATGATTACCAAAAGTGGTTCAAACTGGTTTTACAAGTTTAATGGAATTTAAAACAGTGAACCAGAGTTTATATACAGACATTTAGAAAATAAAAGCGGAATTCTGCTGTACCAACTACCACATATGTGAAAAAGAAAGCAACATATTTATGATACAGGAAAAAAAAAAACTAATACATGGAGAATATAAAATAGGTAAAAAACACCTTGGATCAAAATATTTTTTAAATAAATAAATGAAAGGTAGATGTACACATTAAAAAATAATTACTTAAACAACTGTAATTAAATGCTACATTTTACATCTACTGAATTTTTTTTAGTTTTCCTAAAGTAGGTTTATATTTCTAACTAAAAATATTTGTGTCCATTAAAAATTAAGTAACTGAACGTATGCTACAGTTTTATTTCCTTCAGCATCTTTGCTTACCTGTTTAATCTTTCAAATAATGTTCCAAACTGTGCAGCTTTATATGATGAAATGGGAGCATCTTGACTTTCATTTAATTTGGGAAGCAAGGATCTAGAATAGTTAACATTACTGGGCTGAAAAAAAAGGAAAAGAAACTGCCAAAATAGTAAATGTGCATATATACAAAATAAACTATTTACCATATAAAGGCCATTTAAGTGGAAGTAGAGCCAGAATGCTACTTAGAAGCAATGATGGCGAGACTTCATCTCACATACTTTAGACATGTTATCAGGAAGTACGAGTCCCTGGAGAAGGACATCATGCTTGGTAAAGTACAGGATCAGTGAAAAAGAGGAAGACCCTTGACAAGATGGATTGACACAGTGGCTGCAACAACGGGCTCAAGCATAACAATGATTGTGGGGATGGTGCAGGACCAGGCAGTGTTTCTTTCTGTTGTATACAGCGTCGCTGTGAGTCAGAACCGACTCGTTGGCACCTAACAACAACAACATCTATATTTAGGAGTCCCTGGGTGGCACAAAGAGTTAAGCATTCAACTAGTAGCCAAAAGGTTGGCAGTTTAAACCCACCCAGAGGTGCCTTGGAGGATAGGCCTGGCGATCTGCTTCTGAAAGGTCATAGTCCTGAAAACCCTATGGAGCCGTTCTACTTTTCACACATGGTGTTGCCAGAATCGATACCATGGCAACCAACAACAACAACAACATTTTTTTTTTTTTAGTCTAAAAGAAAGTAATTGTAGTCCTTAGTGAAAAGAAAATAATTTTCTAACAATGAAACTAGTATCAGTATTTGAATGACTGTTAAAATAACAGAGTTGATTCTATGGTGAGCTAACCATTTTTTGAGAGTTAAACAAGATACAAAAAACATCCAGAACAACCAAGATCTTGAGTAAATCAAAGTTAAATTGCTATGACGGGAAATAATAGTTTATTGAAATAAAACAGTTGAACTATCTCAGTTCTACCTTCACTGAGTACTTTTAGATTGCTACTTTAATCTTTCTGAATATCAATATTATTGAGTACAAAATGTATGTGAAGACTGTAGGAGAAGCAGATAACTCATTTGTTAATGTGGAAGGTGCCATATAAAAGTAAGATATTATACTGACCCAACATTACTCCTATTCAACAATTATAATTTATATATGTAGTATATGTGATTTATAACCCATGACACAGAAATGAGATGTTCAAAGACAATCAATGAGAGAAATAGGAAAAACGAGGGGGAATAAGGATGAGGAAAAAAGTCTTTAAAAAATCCAAAATCAGAGTGAACTGATAATAAATCTGATACTACATCTTGGCCTCAGAAAGAGAGACAGTAACAGAGATGCAGAGATAAAGTCATCCCTTGAACTGAGAAAGAAATAAATCAAAAGAGAAGAGACTGTAACGTTATATATTAGTTCAATACTACATCTCTAGGGACCAATGAGCCCAAAACCACTTTTTCTTCCTAATCTTTTCTTTCAACTCATTTTCTTTTGTATAATTTCATTTTAATTTGTCTCTCTTTTCTTGAAATCCCTCCAAATAAGCTATTAAATACTTTCTTAATCCTTTACCATGTGACATTATGCCTGATCAATGGAATACCTTGGAAAGGGACATTAACCTCTCTTTTCTCTCTTCTGTCATAATTAGATATAACATTATTTACCTCTCTAAACACTAACCTGCAGTCTCTAACATGATAACCAAGCAGGAAATTGTTTAAGTAGACATTACAGAAAGGTTTATTCTCTATCCCATATTAACAGTTTAACAGAGCAAAGATAAGATGTAAGCTGATTTGGAATACAAGTTTTTGTCTTATAAAATATAAACTGAATGGGCAATTGAATGTTTTTCATTGCATCATTCACAAATTATTGGGTCATTAAATTAATAAGGCTAACATATATCATTGAATATAATACTTCATTTTTCTCTTCTTTGTAAAACATAAAACATTTTAAATACTTTAATAAATTGAGCTATAATTATAATTTTATTTTCAAATATAAATTATAATATTTATATAATTATAACTTATAAGTTAGTTTAACTTACTATAATATTTATAAATTATCAACTATATGATTTATAAACTTTAAATATAATTAAAAATACACAGGAATCAATCAGCTACATCTGTGGAAAGAGATGATGGAAAAGCTCAATATCAACAGTCAGAAAAAGGCCAGGGGCCAACTGCGGAACAGACCATCAATTGCTCATATGCAAGTTCAAGTCGAAGATGAGGAAAATTAGAACAATCCACGAGAGTCAAAATACGACCTTGACTATATCTCACCTGAATTTAGAGACCATCTCAAGAAAGATGTATTGAACACTAATAACCAAAAACCAGACAAGTTATGGAAGGACATCAAGGACATCATACATGAAGAAAGCCAAGAGGTCATTAAAAAGACAGGAAAGAAAGAAAAGACCAAAATGGATGTCAGAAGAGACTCTGAAACTTGTTCTTGAATGTCAAGTAGCTGAAGTAAATCAAAGAAATGATGAAGTAAAAGAGCTGAACAGAAGATTTCAAAGGGCAGCTCAAGAAGACAAAGTATTATAATGACACGTGCAAAGACCTGGAGGTAGAAACCAAAAGGGAAGAACACGCCCACTATTTCTCAAGCTGAAAGAACTGAAGAAAAAATTCAAGCCTCGAGTTGAAATCTGAAGGATTCTACAGGGAAAATATTAAATGACGCAGGAAGCATCAAAAGAAGATAGAAGGAATAAACAGTCACTATACCAAAGAGAATTGGTCAACATTCAACCATTTCGGGAGGCAGCATGTAATCAGGAACCAATGGTACTGATGGAAGAGGTCCAAGGTGCACTGACGTCACTGGCGAAAAACAACACCCCAGGAATTGACAGAATACCAACTGATATATTTCAACAAACAGATACAGCACTGGAAGTGCTCACTCATCCATGCCAAGAAATATGGAAGACAGCTATCTGGCCAAATGACTGGAAGAGATTCATATTTATGCCTATTACAAAGAAAGGTGATCCAACTGAATGTGCAAACTTTCGAACAATATTAATATCACACGCAAGTAAAATTTCGTTGAAGATCAGTCAAAAGCAGTTGCAGCAGCACAACAACACGTAACTGCCAGAAATTCAAGCCGGATTCAGAAGAGATCATGGAACTAGGATATCACTGCTGATGTCAGGTGGATTCTGGCTGAAAGCAGAGAATACCAGAAAGATGTTTACCTGTGTTTTATTGACTATGCAAAGGCATTCGAATGTGTGGATCATAACAAACTATGGATAAAATTGCGAAGAATGGGAATTCCAAAACACTTAATTGTCCTCATGAGGAACACTTACGCAGATCAAGAGGCAGTCGTTAGAACAGAACAAGGGGATCCTGCGTGGTTTAAAGTCAAGAAGGGTGTGCATAAGGGTTGCATCCTTTCACCATATTCATTCAATCTGTATGCTGAACAAATAATCTTAGAAGCTGGACTATATGAAGAAGAAGGGGGTATCAAGACTGGAGGAAGACTCATTAACAACCTGCGTTATATAGGTGACACAACCTTGTTTGCTCAAAGTGAGGAGGACTTGAAGTACTTATTGATGAAGATCAAAGACCACATCCTTCAGTATGGATTACACCTCAACATAAAGATAACAAAAATGCTCACAACTGGACCAATCAACAATATCATGATAAATGGAGAAAAGATTGAAGTTGTCAAGGATTACATTTTACTTGGATCCACAATCAACGCCCATGGAAACAGCAGTCAAGAAATCAAAAGAGGCGTTGCATTGGGCAAATTTGCTGCAAAAAACCTCTTTAAAGTGTTCAAAAGCAAAGATGTAGCCTTGAAGACTAAGGTGTGCCTGACCCAAGCCATGGTGCTTTCAATCACCTATATGCTTGTGAAAGCTGGACAATGAATAAGGAAGACTGAAGAAGAATTGATGCTTTTGGATTATGATACTGGTGAAAAATACTGAATATACCACAGACTGCCAAAAGAATGAACAAATCTGTCTTGGAAGAAGTACAGCCAGAACGTTCCTTAGAAGCAAGGATGGCGAGACTACATCTCACATACTTCGGACATATTATCAGGAGGGATCAGTCCCTAGAGAAGGACATTATGCTAAGTAAAGCAGAGGGTCAGTGAAAAAGAGGAAGACCTTCAATGAGATGGACTGACACAGTGGCTGCAACAATGGGCTCAAGCATAAAAATGATTGTGAGGATGGTGCAGGACCGGGCAGTGTTTTGTTCTGTTGGACATGGCATCCTACGAGTCGGAACCAACTTGACAGCACCTAACAACAACAAGGTCATATATTTTAATATGATTATAAATAATGTAATTTAAAAAATCATAAATTATAAATTTATCTATAAATTATAAGTAAATAAATAAATATCGTATAAGGTCATTACATGCTAAAAATTGGAGAAATTCAAAACAAATCTTGACAACAAAACATAGTGTTTATATAACTATTTTCTTCATTATCATTATATATTACCATAGTAACCTTTAATAATTTTTCTCAAACTCTGTATAAATCTAGTAGAAGTTCACTTCTTGATATGTTCTGTACCAGATCTATTTCAGATAAAAAATATTTGAATGGTTTTACATTTTTATCTCTAAAAAACACAGTGATTGAACAACATTTTCATACTATGTATCTCTATCTATATAAATATATTTGTATAGTTTTAATTGAAGTACATATAAACAGTTGTCATCTGCCAAATCATAAAAAGAATCAAGCCATCACAACTCATACTTTAACAGACTACTATGAAATCACTGAGATTTCACATTACTATTCACAGAACCCCTTCCATATCTTGCGCATCAGGCTACCATGACTTCACCAGTCATTTACAATGAATTACACTATTATCAACTACCGTATGACACAAAATTATTTTCAATTATTGTACTGTCAATAATATTCTAAAAAGATGATAATTTCAAAAATCGTTTTCGAACATTCAGTTTTTGGATTCATAATCTTCTGTAATGCAGAGAAATAAATTTTTGACCTCCCACTGCCGACCGAAACCCACTGCCATCAAGTCTATTCTGAATCATAGCAACCCTACAGGACAGAGTAGAACTGCCTCACAGGGTTTTCCTAGGCTGTAAATCTTTTCAAAAGCAGACTGCCACATCTTTCTCCAGCAGACCGGCTCGTGGGTTCGAAATGCCAACATTTTGGTTAGCAGCTGATTACTTTTAACCACTGCAACACAAAGGCTCCTCTTTTAACCTAAGGGGAGTTATTATATTTAACTGATCTCCTAATTTGGTTATACCTATAGCAATTCACAACTTACATTTATTATATCTATAAAAAGAGAAAAAATATCATATCATGAAAATATAAGATGCAAAAAATTAGTGATTCAAAGTTACCTGCTCGTTTTGCTTTTTTTCATATGCAACTTTCCAAGGACTAGGTGTTACTTGGGGAGTGAAATTTTGTTTTGGAATACGACTGTCAGAAGACAATTCTGCTGAAAGAGATGGTGGAGAGAATCTGCAGTTTTCTATTCTGTTGAACTGAGGTTCGGACATACTACATGAGTCCATAACTTGTGATGACTATATGAAAGGAGATACAAACATTTAAAATACAAAATATATAAATTGGAGAAAAAGAAAGTCAAAACACTGAAATTAAAATAAGTAAAAAGGTAAGGAGTTGCAACAGAAAAATTCTCAAGGGAAGGCAAGTCATCAGTAATTGACAGGATTTATCAAAATGAGAGAGGTTATCAACTAAGATTATATTTAAGAACTCCTTTTCTATCTGCCCTTTTCCACATCTGCTTCCTTTCACTCTCAAACTTCACCCCTGCAATATTATAGCCAGCTCCTAATGACAAGAAATCTGAGTTTCATTAATCCACAATTCAGGGGGAAGAATTTCTAAGAGATTTTAATTTTAGTATTATTGCCTTTATCTTTCTGATCTAGTTTTACTCTGGAAATTCAAAGAAAAGAGAGGATAGTTAATAATATGGGATTGGACCTTAAGCAAAATTTCAAGCTTTTATTCACAATTTATGTATTTTCTAATCAATTAAAATTTAATTTGTTATATTTTAAAGGAAAAAATAACCTGGGGATTAATGTGAGAACTAAACATCACAATTTGACAGAGAATAAAATAATCTGGTCCTATCTTTGAAAAGACGAATTGCTCAATAATCACATGAGCTCAAAATAAGAATCCCCAAGTGAGTGGCCCTTTGGGGCTCATCAGATACCAGTAGAATCAAATGTTATGCATACATAAGCCTGGTCTACATTACCAGTACTCCAAAATGTTTCTCGTAAACAACCTATTAAGGTGTTCTGAAGGTATAAGCTCCTTACCTTGAAAAGCTTTAAAAAGAATTGTTTTAAAGACTGTAAGAATCATGCAAAAGAAAATCACTAATTTTTCCCAATATTCAAAAATTTAGATCACTTTGTGGCATGTCATGATTGTTAAAATAATGGCCCGATATAATACTATAATTTTTAAAAATAATCTCACCTGAACTGAACCAAGTTCTTCCTTGCTGCCTAGTCTTTGACAGTATATACTAATGTGAAGAAAAAAATTAAGATTAAAAATACAGACGGCACGGTCATAATATTGCCAAGTTTCATAAAAATTATATGAATACTGGACATAGAAATTTTTATAATATGGAAAGTCAAACTGTGTGTAAAACAGTATCAACACTAGGCCATTTAATTAAGGCCTTAATTTTACAATACTGTTAAAAGCTAAACAAAAACTGGAGCTAGAAGGTAAGCCCCTTGTACATTTTTCAACAAACAAAAGTGTTGATAACGATCAGTTTAAACACCTAATAACATAAAACTTAGCTAAAACCTACTTGTTTTCTGTATCATCAAGGCAGAGTTTAGACGGAACACAGTTAGGTGACATTGGAAGTTCCAAATCATGCTTTCTCAGGGGCAATTTTATGTCTCTATTCATGTTCACATGGATTGGTTTTCTCACAGTTTCTATAATGAAAAAATTTATAATTATAGTTAAAAATAAGAATAATAAGATCTTTTAAAAGCATTGTTTGGTATATCATGTTCATTAAATAAATGTGCCTCTTAGAACTTTTACTAAACCTATATTCTATATATACTAGAAGAATGCATTAAAGTACCAACAATTATTGCAGATAATTCAAAAATCTTTTTCTTTATAATCTTACATTCTCCTCATAAAAGGGGCCTTACTAATTCAGTTCTACTTCTTTTTTCCTTCCTCCAAGACTTCCCTGTCTCCCAGGCAATATCAAGTGCTGTTATACTTTCCCATGACCCTAGGTATTTTCTCTGTTACAGCACTTAACACACTTGATTGTACTTGATTAATTCACTCTCTTTTTCTGTTCAGTACCTTTCGCTGATTTTCTTTTCTGGAAAAAGCTTTTTATACCCACCTTAATTATATAGTTCAAGTGGGTACTTCCTATCTTTTTTATAAAACCCTGCCTCTCCGGACAAAATAATTAGTATAGGGGTAGCCATCTGACCCAAGAGGGACCAATAATAGTATCCCATACCTCTGGTTATAGGTAATTGTTCCACTGCTGGCACCTGGCACTAGTAGGTCAAATCAACAGCCTTTCAACGGAATTTAAAAATTGGGAACCACAGAAACAACTCTTGGTCTTTCCTTGGTGGCAAAACTAGCAGAGATGAGCAATGGAAGTTTCTTGAGGCCACATTTTGAGTCCCACTGATGACAGTCTGAGAGGATAAAGCTAATATCTGAGGTGAGAGAGAATCCTGGTAGTACTCAAGTCCCTAATTCAAGTTGCCTCTGAGGCCCAACTGCACTATTGCCTTTCCTTTTAGTTAAGTAAGGAAATGTATTCCTTTTTTTTAATCTGTCATGAAATTAATTTCTGTCTCATGTTACCACGAGTCCTGAGTAATAAACTCTTGCTTTCTATTATTTCCACCACTCAAGATAGTACTTATGGAAGGTACTCAATCAGCATATGTTGAATGAATGAATGAATGAAAGAAAAGAAAGTGAAGGAGTAAGGGGATAAATAAAGGTAAATACATCTAACATTTACAACAAGAAGTTTTATTCTCAAAGTCTATGAAAACATATTTACTCTAATTAATGTATAGCTAAATTTTCTATGTAAATTGTCATCTATGGAGAGAGAAACAAAAATGGCAGAGAAAGGAAAAGAGGAGATATTAACAAGACTATGATCAATTTCTATCCCTCTTCATGAAGTGTCTTGTTTATTAAGCTCTCATTTTAGGATTTGTTTTAAAAATTAAATATCAAACCCAAGTCCCCTTGAGAAAGAAAAGATAAATACTCTGATTGAATGTTTTATTTACTTGAAGAATTCAAATACAGGCCAAAATGGACTTTATTATGAAGTATTAGACTACTATAGTTAACATCTCAGGAATGCCTAAGAAATAATTCAAGTTGTGACATAGTAAGCTAATCACTGAGACAAAAATACTTTAAGCTTCTCTCTTAGAATAAGCTCTCTAAACAGAATAAGATATTAGAGATGTTTACTCTCTGATCTTTAGCTAAGCTTTGATGACATCTGCCTAGAAGGAATGATGGAATAACTGAAACAACTGCACTCTAATAAGCTTAACTATACCTTGTAAAATTAATCTTATACAGTGACACATATAAATACCTAAAAATAAAAAGAACTCCATTAAGCAGTATAAGATTTTAAGCAAAAATTAGCTAAGCTTCTAACTTACAGGGGCAACCAAATTTTAAAATTAGTTTATTTTCCATATTTTTTGAATTCTAAGATTATAAACTTATTAGAAAGTTGAAAGTTATTATGACTGCATTAGTGTCAAAATAATATGCTATTAGAAAGACTTACCAGACATTTCCTTCTTGCAAGATATCTGATTTACTATATACAGGTTAAGAAGGTCTAAACTGACAGCAGAATTTTTGGCAGGGGATAAAACTCCCAGTAACTTCATTCTTGATTTTAACCTTTTCTTTTCAAAATATTCCTAAAATGATTAAAAATTTTAAAAGAATTACTTCAGCAACCATACAGCTTCAGGTAGAATCAGAAATAATAAAAAATCAATAATGCTATTAAATCATTTACTTGATATTTTTATATTTTGTGATACTACCTTTATATGCCTATATATATAAATTACAATCAATCATAATAACTTGTATTTTCCCTAAACACTCTAAATTTCACAGCGTCTCAGAATCTTTCTTGAGTTAACATAATATCTTTAAGCAGAACTTTAAAAGCTATTCCTAGGTCCCAAAAGATTAGAAATTATGTTTGTAGAAATCTGATGACACTTCTTAGTTCAATCAAGTATACAAGACCAAATGGGCAACAGCTGCCCAAAAGCAAAGACAAGAAGGCAAAAAGGGACAGGAAAACTGGAAAAACTGACACGGGGAACCCATGGTATAAAGGGAAAGGGAGAGAGTGCTGACACACTGTGGGGATTGCAACCAATGTCACAAAACTATTTGTGTATAAATTTTTGAATGAGAAACTAATCTGTGTTATAAACTTTCACCTAAAGCACAATAAAATTAAAGAAAAAAAAAAAAAAAAGATTACACACTGAACCAGCATGCAGATGGGTTTGAGCCGAGGAGGGAGAGGACTCAAGCTATCAAGGGTGCAGTGAGCATGGCCAGCGACAGATCTCACTGTGCTTCGAAGAGTTTCAGACAGAAATGGTTTCCCAGATGATGTCCTTCCAGGCAATTTGCTACTGTCATACTTGGAAGGGGTCACTCTGTGGTCCCTGAGACATAACCTCAGGAAAGGGGGAAGAATAAACAAATAAATTAACAAGAAAATATCAGATTATGAAAAGAGTTATAAATTTAAAAAGGTGGGGGTGGGATAGAAAATAACTGGAGGGTAGGGAGCTATTTAGAAGCAGTGATCAGAGAAAGCCAGTCTGAGGAGGAAATAGATAAACTGAGACCCAAATGTTGACAAGTCAGTCATGCAAATATCCTGAGGGAGACTTTTCCAGGCAGAGGGAACAAGAGTGGGAGAAAGAAGATCAGTGTGGCTGAAATACAATGAAGAATGTCAAGTAGTAAGAAAGAAAGGGCAGAGAAGCAAGCAGGGTGCAGATCCTTCAGGTCCTCATAGGCTATGGTTAAACTGGATTTTATTCTAAAAGCAATGGAAAGCAATTGGGGGTTTTAAGCAGGGAGATGATAAAGAATTCTCACAGCACGATTAAAAAAAAAAAAAGATAAACAGAAAAATGTGCAAAATACTTGGAAAAGGAGGTTACAAAAGATGAAACCTGAATGAATCTCATTAGTAATCAAGGAAACAGAAACTAAAACTATAATGAGGCATCATTTCACTGAGTGTCTTCCATAATAATCGTCCCTTGTTTTTCTTTATAATTTTTCTACCTTGGAACATATCCTTAATTGATACTGTTTTATGTGTTTCGGAACTTCTTTATAAATGGAACCCTACTGTTTCTGTTCTGTCAGTTGCTTCTTTTACTCAATATTGTTTCTGAGATTCATCAACATTGATTACAGGTAGTTAGTATATTTTCACTGCTGTACTATTACTTGGATATGCCACAATTTGTTTAACCATTCTACAGCTAATAGAAATTTGGGTTGTTCCTTTGCTTCTCTTTCTTCCTTTTCCTTCCCTTCCCTTCCTTTCTCTCTTTTTTTTTTTCTTTTTGGTGTACAACAATCACTCAAGCAATTTTGTATTATGTCTTAAAGTACACACATGCAAGAATTTCTCTCAGATATGTACTGCTCAGTTGTAAGGTATGCATATGCTTAACTTTATTATTTAATGCAGTAAAAGTAATTAAAAACTGAAAAAAAGGAAATAGGAGATAGATTACGAGGCGATTACAGCACTCCATGCAATAAATAATAGTGATTTAAATTAAGTTGCTAACAGAACAGGCAGTGAGAAGTAATTAGATTTGGGATGTATTTTGAAAGTAAAAAGACAGCAGGAATCCCCAATGACTCTTAAGTCTGCCTGAACCAAATGGTTGGCCAGTCAAGCTATCTACAAAGATGGAGAAGACTAAAGGAAGATGGCCCTTCATCTTCACATAAGTGAATTATTACTCTTGGAAAAATACTTCAGCAGATGACTGTTCTCATAGGGCTAACACACATAAAAATATTTTTTCCTTACCTTTTGCTTTCTCCTTTCCTGCTTAATTAAAACCCTGGTCCTGAAAAGGAAAGCAAGATAAAAAACATGAGTAAAGAAGTGGTCTCTAAAACAACTGCCACATTAGCTGAATTGAAGGCTTGGAATTAAAATCTAAAAGTGCAGTGATAATTGGATTATTTTCTGAAAAGAACTATGGAAATGTTCTTATAGTATATGATGTCATTGTTGTTGTTAGGTGCAACACTGCCCAGTCCCGTGTCATCATCACAACTGCCGCTATGCTTGAGCCCATTCTTGCAGCCACTGTGTCAATCCATCTTGTTGAGGGTCTTCCTCTTTTCACTGATCCTCTACCAAGCATGATGTCCTTCTCCATGGACTGGTCCCTCATGAAAACATGTCCAAAGTATGTGAGATGAAGTCTTGCTATCCTCACTTCTAAAGAGCATTCTGGCTGTACTCCTTCCAAGAAAGATTTGTTTGTTCTTCTGGCAGTCCATGGTATATTCAATATTCTTTGCCAACATCATAATTCAAAGGCATCAATTCTTCTGCTTTCCTTATTCATTGTCCAGCTTTCACATGCATAGAGGTAACTGAAAATACCATGGCTTGGGTCAGGCGCACCTTAGTCCTCAAAATGACATCTTTAGTATATGATGCTCCAAAAAATTTTCTTAGGAAATTCAGGATCTAATAAGAAATACTCTATACTACGATAAAATAATTAAGCATAAAATAAATCCAAATTTTAAAGTCAAAATAAGAGAGATTAACGTATTTCAAAAAAGATGTATTGCTGAAACATTATCATATGATAACAATACTCTTGGTCAACACTTCTATTTTCTTTGCCTTTCTTTGTATCCCAAAATTCCACTGCAATCAATAGTGAATAGGGAGAATAAGGTAGAAATCTATTTAGGATTTCACAAGATGTTAAGTTTATTATTAGAGCAACTTCAGTTATATTAATATATCAGCTACATGTACTTGGAATCTCATATCTTTTTAAAAAAAAAAACTTAGTCATTATGAATATACATCATAACTATGATACTTGTACCAAATTCAGCACTAAATTTCAATGACGGTGCAGTATTTAATGGTTGCAAAATATGTGCTCTATTAATAATAGTGGAATGCTATCAAATATTCATGAAAACATAAGCAGATTTATACAAAATATCTTTCAGATATGCATGAAACTATGGTCTCAAATTCAAGATTTGTACAAGAATTATAAGTAAAACTGACAAAATATGTCTTAGGTATGTGAAATCATGTAATAATTTTAAAAAATGCCAGTAATGAGTACTATGTACCTTGCACCCATTCTAAATACTTTAGATACTTTACATGTATAAACCCATTTAATCTCCACAGCAACTCTATAAGGTAGGTTCTATTTTACTGTTAAGGAAACTAAAGCACAGAGAGGTTAAGTAACTTACCCAAGGTCATGATGCTAATAAGTAGTAGAGTCAGGATTCAAATCTGGGAAGTCTAATTTCAGAGTTTTTAACTACTGCATTATTCTTTATACTGCCTCTCAAGTACGTCAACTGAGAATTAACAAAGCTGTTTATTTTTGCCAATGATTTTCATAAACTACACAAATGAGTTACTGAAAACCCTCAGACTTTTGCCACTTATTGAACTTGTTCTTTAACATATTTCACAATGTTTTTGTTTTAATTAGAGCCCTGGTGCCGCAGTGCTTAAGAGTTTGGCTGCTAACCAAAAGGTCGGCAGTTTCAATTCACCAGCCACTCCTTGGAAACCCTATGGGGCAGGTCTACTCTGTCCTACAGGGTTGCTATGAGTCAGAATCAACACGATGGCAACGGGTTTGGTTTTTGTCTTAATTGACCATTTTGAGTTCATTAAGCAAAGAGTCCAATCAATTCTGTTGCATACAGCATCACAAGTAAAAAGCTGACATTCAAATACTACAAAAGAAAAAGGAAAGAAATTACATTTCCTTGATTTATCAAAGGTTAACTGGAGAAGACAGTAGAGATTAGTAGATTATTCTCCGTTGATTTAAAAATAGCAAAATAGTTGCTTCTGATGGTTTGTCTAAGCTAATATTAAAAATAAAACAGGAGTGATTGGAGAACATATCTCCTAAATAATAGGAGAAATTAGCTGGAATTTTATTTCTGACAAAAATAAACTACAAAAAGAAAAAGTTGCACGTAATTAAAAGGGCTTGCCATATATAAAATGCAAATCCCCAGAAGTCATTTGCTAAAAGCATTCTATATTGACTACTGCAATATTAAATATGTAGTCAACTGCTATAATTATATTTTATCAGGTCTCTTTGATTTTATGCAAATGCTCTCCAATATATTTTACTACATGGGTAACGAGCTGCTATTGGGTTAATTCTGATTCATGGAGACCCTATGTGTGTCAGAGTAGAACTATGCTCCATAGGGATTACACTACATGGATAATTACTCTAAAAACACAGCTCCAATTACAGCTAAGGGACATGAACAAAATAACTTCAACAACTGCCTCAGAAGAAAGGCCTGGTAATCTATGTCCAAAAAATTAGCCATTGGAAACCCTATGGAACACAGTTCTACTCTGACACACAGGGGGTCTCCATGAATCAGAATGCTCTGGGGTGGCCATAGGCTGATTCCAACTTGGTGGCAACTGGTTTACTCAATGACAGTGGCAGTTCAGTAGTAGAATTCCTACCTTCTATGTAGGAGACCAGGGTTCGATTTCTGGCCAATGTACCTCATGTGCAGCCACTACCTTTCAGTGAAGGCTTGTGTGTTGCCATGAGGCTGAACAGGTTTCAATGGAGAGTCTATACTAAGACAAACTAGGAAGAAAGGTCTGGTGATCTACTTCTGAAAATCAACCAGTGGCAGCCCCATGGATCACAATGATCCAACCTGCAACCCATCATGCAGACACAGCAAGACGCAGCAGTGTTTCATTCTGTTACACAGAAGGTGCCATGAATCAGGGGCCAACTCGATGGCAGCTAATAACCAAATAAAAAAAAAGGGCATCTGGCCTCACATTAAAGAACTTCCACAGTCTGGCCCCAGCTTAGCTTTCAGTTTTGTTTTCCATTCTTCTTCCACTTCATGTACTTCAAAACACCAACCTAACTAAAATACATGCTTTTCTTCTCTATGTTATTGGGCACTTTTCCTAACATACCTTCATATTTAGCACTTTTAATGCCTTTAAGACCCCATTCAAGTGCCAATTTCTTCATAAAGTTTATATGTACTTTACAAACAATAGGTTTAATTGGGAGCCCTGGTGGCGAAGTGGTTAAGAGCTCAGCTGCTAACCAAAAGGTCGGCAGTTCAAATCCACTAGCCACTCCTTGGAAACCCTATGGGACAGTTCTACTCTGTCCTATAAGGTCACTATTAGTCAGAACCAACTCAACTGCACCTAACAACAACAACAACAAAGTTTAATTGATTCTCTAATTTTGGCCTTTAAATTTAAATTACCAGAAAATTTGGGGGTAGGGAAGGTGGGATGAGGTTCACCTTTTTTTTTTGCTTTTCAATATATTTTATTGTTTATTGTACTTTAGATGAAGGTTTACAGAATGAATACTTTCTCATTAAACAGTCAGTACATGTATTGTTTTATGACATTGGTTAACAACCCCACGACATTTCAACACTCTCCCTTCTCAAAACTGGAGGACATTTTTTTCTGGTGAAAATATACATAGCCAAAGATACACCATTTCAAAACTTTCTACATGTGCAATTCAGCGACACTGATTATACCCTTCCAGTTGTGCTGCTATTCTCACTATCCTTTTCCAAATTATTCCATCGCAATTATCTTCAACTCACTGACCCCTAGGCTTCCCATCAAACATTTTGACTTGCTGTTGTCAATTTGATCTCACATAGATAATTCTTTTTTTTTTTCATACTTTAGATGAAGGTTTACAGAATAGTTTCTCATTAAATAGTACACACATTACCCTATGACAATAGTTAACAACCCCACAACATGTCACCATTGTCCCTTCTCAAACTTGGGTTCCCTATCACCAGCTTTCTTCTCCCCTCCTGCCTACTAGTCCTTTTCCCTGGACTGCTGTGCCTCATTATTCCCATTTTGTTATATGAGGCTGTCCAATCCCCAGCTGAATGGTGAACCTTGGAAGTGACTTCACCACTGGGCTAAAAGGGTATCCAGGGGCCATATACTTGGGGTTTCTCCATCTATCAGACCAGTAAATCTAGTCTTTTTTTGTGAGTTAGAATTCTGTTCTACATCCTTATCCAGTTCTGTCCCAGACGCTCTGTTGCGATCCCGGTCAGGGCAGTCACTGGTGGTAGCCAGGCACCATCTAGCTGACTGGACTTAGTCTGGTGGAGACCATGGCAGCTGTGGTCCACTAGTCTTTGGACTAATCTTTTTCTTGTATCCTGTTCTCTTCATTCTCCCTTGCTCCCGAAGGAGACCAGTGGAGTATCTTAAATGTCTACTCATAGGCTTTTTAAGACCCCAGATGCTACTCACCAAGTAGAATGTAGAACACTGTCTTTATAAACTATATTATGCTGATTCAGCCAGATGTTCCCCGAGACCATGGTCCCCCCAGCCCTCTGCCCAGCAGTTTAGTCTCTCAGGGAGTTTGGATGTGTCTATGGAGCTTCCATGACCTTTCCTTGCTTAAGTTGTGCTGGCTTCCCCAATATTGTGTACTTTCTTACCCTTCACCAAAGTTACCACTTATCTATCATCTATTTAGTTCCCCCCAACCTCTCCTATCCCTCATAACCAACAAAGATTGTTTCTTTTTGTGTGTAAACTTTTACATGAGTTTTTACAGTAGAGGTCTCATATAATATTTGTCCTTTTGCGATTGACTTATTTCACTCAGCGTAATGTCCTCCAGTTTTATTCATGTTATGAAATGCTTCACAGATTCATCATCGCTCTTTATCACTGCATAATACTCCATTGTGTGTATGTACCATAGATTGTTTATCCATTCATCTGTTCATGGGCATCTAGGTTGATTCCATCTTTTTGCTATTGTGAACACTGCTGCAATGAATACGGGTGTGCATGTCTATTCATGCGACGGCTCTTATTTCTCTAGGATATACTTCTAGGAGTGGGACTGCTGGATCATATGGTATTTCTTTTATAGCTTTTTATAGCTTTCGTCATATCATTTTCCAAAATGGTTGTATCATTATGCATTCCCACCAGCAGTGCATAAGAATTCTGATCTCCCTGCAGCCTCTCCAACATTTGTTATTTCCAGTGTTTTTGATTTGTGCTAGTAATGCTGGGGTGAGATGGTATCTCATTGTGGTTTTAATTTGCATTTCTCTAATGGCTAGTGATCACGAGCATTTCCTCATGTGTCTGTTGGCTGCCTGAATGTCTTCTTTGGTGAAGTGTCTGTTCATTTCCTTTGGCTATTTTCAATTGGGTTTTTGTCTTTTTGTTGTAGAGGTGTTGGATTTTCTTGTAGATTATGGAGATTAGAACTTTGTCTAACTTGTAATGTCCAAAAATTTTTTCCCAGTCTGTAGGTTCTCTTTTCACCCTTTTGGTGAAGTCTTCTGATGTGAATAAGTGTTTAATTTTTAGAAGACCCCAGTTATCTAGCTTATCTTCTGGAGTTGGAGAGTTGTTGGTTATGGTTTGTAGCCTGTTGATGCTGTGTATTAGGGCCTCTAGCGTTGATCCTATTTTTTCTTCTATGAACTCTATAGATTTTGGCTTTGTATTTAGGTCTTTGATCCATTTTGAATTACTTTTTGTGTATGTTGTGAGGTATGGGTCCTGTTTCATTTTTTTGAAGATGGACATCCAGTTTTGCCAGCACCATTTGTTAAAAAGACTGTCTGTTCCCCATTTGATGGACTTTGGGCCCTTGCTGAAGATCAGGTGACTGTAGGTGGATGGATTTACATCTGGGTTCTCAATTCTGTTCCATTGGTCAATGTATCTGTCGTTGTACCAGTACCAGGCTGTTTTGATTACCGTAGCTGTATAGTAGGTTCTGAAGTACTGCGAATCCTCCTACTTTATCCTTCTTCTTCAATAGAGCTTTACTTATCCAGTGCTTCTTCCCTTTCCATATAAAAACCATGCAAGCAAGAAGGCAATGGGATGACATATATAAAACCTTGAAAGAAAAAAATTGCCAGCCAAGAATAATATATCCTGCAAAACTCTCATTCAAATATGATGGTGAAATTAGGACATTTCCAGATAAATAGAAATTAAGGGAATATGTAAAAACCAAACAAAACTTACAAGAATTATTAAAGGGAGTTCTTCTATCTGAGAACAAACAACTTAAGATCACAGGCAGAATCTAGGACGCAGGATTGTACGAGCCAGATACCAATCTAGGAAATGAACTCTCCAGGACTATCCAAAACCAAAAGAAATACAACAGGGAATCAGAGAAGTTAATCAGTAAATGACAACAAGATCATAACAGTAAAAGAGGGAATGAATGGTGTAGGTATAGAACCTTCTAACAGAGAGGAAGGCGAGGCGAAACCAAGTAATAAAGGACTGCTTCAAACTTAGAAAGATAAGGGTAAATTTCATGGTAACCAAAAAGAAAGTTAATAAACATACTCATAAAAATGAAGAGAAAAAACATAAAGTCTCAGCAAAAACATAACCTACCAAAACAAAAGAAATGGAAAAAAAAATCCACAAACAAAAGTAACTCAGCACAGGACAGTAAGAAGAACAAAGGAAACGTCAGCACCACAAAAAAAAGCACTACAAAATGCCAGCAACAAACTCACATCTATCAATAATTACACTGAATGTAAATGGACTTAATGCACCCATAAAGAGATGGTGAGTGACAAAATGGATAAGAAAACAGGATCCATCAATATGCTGTCGACAAGAGACACACCTTAGAAACAAAGATATGAATTTATTAAAAGTCAAAGGTTGGAAAAAAATATATCAAGCTAACAACTACCAAAAAAGAGCAGGAGTGGCAATACTAATCTCAGATTAAATAGACTTTAAAAATTGACCATAAAGACAAAGAAGGACACTATATAATGATTAAGGGAGTGATCCATCACTTAGACATAACCACAATAAACATCTATGCACCCAACGACAGGCTCCAAAATACAAAAAACAAACTCTAACAACACTGAAAAGAGAATTGACAGTTCCACAATAATAGTAGGAGACTTCAACACACCACTCTCAGTGAAGGACAGAACATCTAAAAAGAAACTCAGCAAAGATACAGAAGACCTCAAGGGCACAATCAGACAACTTGACCTCATAGACATATATAGAACACTCCACCCAACAGCTGCAAAGTACGCATTCTTCTCCAATGCACATGGAACGTTCTCCAGAATAGAACACATCTTAGGCAACAGAGCAATCCTCAACAAGACACAAAACATTGAGATAATACAAAGCATCTTCTCTGACCACAACACCATCAAGGTAGAAATTAACAACAGGAAAACCAAGGAAAAAAAAATCAATTAAATGGAAACTGAATAATGCCCTGCTTATAAAACACTGGGTAATAGAAATCAGAGATGGAATAAAAAAATTCCTAGAATCAAATGATAATGAGAACACATCATACCAAAACCTTTGGGACACAGCAAAGGCTGTCCTCAGAGGACAATTTACAGCAATAGATGCACACATCAAAAAAGACAAAATCAAAATAATAACCACACAACTCAAACAAATAGAAAAATAACAGCAAAAAAAAGCCTACAGCCACCAGAAGAAAGGAAATAATAAAGATCAGAGCAGAAATAAATGAAATAGAGAACCGAAAAACAACAGAAAGAATCAACAAAACCGAAAGTTGCTTCTTTGAAAGAGTCAATAAAATCGACAAACCACTGGCCAGACTGACAAAATAAAAACAGGAGAGGCTGCAAATAACCCAAATAAGAAATGAGATGGGTGACACTGAAATAAAAAGGATCATAACAGAATATTATAAAAAACTAAACTCCAACAAATTTGAAAACCTAGAGGAAATGGATAAATTCCTAGAATCACACTACCTACCCAAACTACAACAGAGTGATGTTGAAAATCTGAACAGACCCATAACAAAAGAAGAGATTGAAAAGGTAATAAAAAAAACTCCCAACAAAAAAAGCCCTGGCCCAGATGGCTTCACTGGAGAATTCTACAAAACATTCACAGAAGAGCTTGTACAAGTACTACTCAAGCTATTTCGGAGCACAGAAAACGAAGCAATACTTCCAAATTCATTCTACAAAGCCAGCATTAATACTGATAACAAAACCAGGCAAAGACGTCACAAAAAAAGAAAATTACAGACCAATATCTCTCATGAATATAGACACAAAAATTCTGAACAAAATTCTAGCCAATAGAATTCAGCATCATATCAAAAAAATAATACACCACGACCACCTAGGATTCATACCAGGTATGCAAGGATGGTTCAACATTAGAAAATCAATCAACATAATCCACCACATAAATAAAAGGAAATAAAAGAATCACATGATCATCTCAACAGACGCAGAAAAGGCATTCGACAAAGTCCAACACCCACTCCTGAGAAAAACTCTCAATAAAATAAGTATAGAAGGGAAATTTCTCAACATAATAAAGGGAATCTATGCAAAACCAATGGCCAACATCATTCTTAATAGAGGCTGAAAACATTCCCCTTGAGAACAGGAACAAGACAAGGATGCCCTTTATCACCACTCTTGTTTAACATTGTGCTAGAAGTTCTAGCTAGAGCGATAAGGCAAGAAAAAGAAATAAAGGGCATCCAAATTGGTAATGAAGAAGTTAAACTGTCCCTGTTTGTGGATGATATGATACTATACAGAGATAACCCTAAATACGCCACAAGAAATCTACTGGAACTAATAGAAAGATTCAGCAGAGTAGCAGAATACAAGATAAACATACAAAAATCAGTTGGACTCCTATACACCAATAAGGAGAACGATGAAAAGAAAATAAGGAAAACAATATCATTTAAAACAGGCCCTAAAAAAATAAAATACTTAGGAATAAATCTAACCAGGGATGTAAAATACCTATACAAAAAAAACTACAAAACACTACTGCAAGAAACCTAAGGGATCTACATAAATGGAAAAACATACCATGCTCATGGATAGGTAGACTCAACATTGTGAAAATGACAATTCTACC
Organism: Dugong dugon; assembly: GCA_030035585.1. NCBI lineage: Eukaryota > Metazoa > Chordata > Mammalia > Sirenia > Dugongidae > Dugong > Dugong dugon. The sequence goes on from CM057465.1 coordinate 160,350,494, forward strand.
CAAAGCAATTTACAAATACAACACAATACAGATCCAAATACCAACAACATTCTTCAAAGAGATGGTAAAACTAATCATTCACTTTATATGGAAAGGGAAGAAGCCCCGAATAAGTGAAGCACTACTGAAGAAGAAGAATAAAGTTGGAGGACTCACACTACCTGACGTCAGAACCTACTATACAGCTACGGTAGTTGAAACAGCCTGGTAGTGGTACAACAAAAGATACCTTGACCAATGGATCAGAATTGAGAACCCAGATGTAAATCCATCCACCTACAGTCACCTGATCTTTGACAAGGGCCCAAAGTCCATCAAGTGGGGAAAAGACAGTCTTTTTAATAAATAGTGCTGGCAAAACTGGATATCCATCGGCAAAAAAATGCAACAAGATCCATATCTCACGCCATATACAAAAAGTAATTCAAAATGGATCAAAGACCTAAATATAAAGCCAAAAACTATAAAGTTTATAGAAGAAAGTATAGGACCAATGCTACAGGCCTTAATACACGGCATTAATAGGATACAAACCATAACCATCAACACACAAACCCCAGAAGATAAGCTAGATCACTGGGAACTTCTAAAAATCAAACACCTACGTTCTTCAAAAGACTTCACTAAAAGAGTAAAAAGAGAACCTACAGACTGGGAAAAAAAATTTGGACAGTACAAGTCAGACAAAGGTCTAATCTCCATAATCTACAAGAAAATCCAACACCTCTACAACAAAAAGACAAAAACCCAATTGAAAATAGCCAAAGGAAATGAACAGACACTTCACCAAAGAAGACATTCAGGCAGCCAACAGACACATGAGGAAATGCTCGTGATCACTAGCCATTAGAGAAATGCAAATTAAAACCACAATGAGATACCATCTCACCCCGGCATTACTGGCACGAATCAAAAACACTGGAAATAGCAAATGTTGGAGGGGCTACGGGGAGATCGGTACTCTTATGCACTGCTGGTGGGAATGCAAAATGATACAACCATTTGGGAAAATGATATGGCGCTTCCTCAGAAAGCTAGAAATAGACATACCATACGATCCAGCAATCCCACTCCTAGGAATATATCCTAGAGAAACAAGAGTCATCACTTGAATAGACATATGCACACCTATGTTCATGGCAGCATTATTCACAACAGCAAAAAGATGGAAACAACCTAAACGCCCATCCATAGATGAATGGATAAACTATGGTACATACACACAGTGGAGTACTATGCAATGAGAAAGAACAATGATGTATCTGTGAAGCATCTCATAACATGGATGAAACTGGAGGACATTATGCTGAGAGAAATAAGTCAATCACAAAAGGACAAATGCTGTATGAGACCTCTATTGTAAAAACTCGTGAAAAAGTTCACACACAAAAAGTAACAATCTTTGTTGGTTACCAGGGATGGGAGAAGTGGCGGGGGGGGGGGGGGAATACTAAATAGGCAATAGATAATTGGTATCTTGGGTGAAGGGTGAGACAGTACACAATACTGGGGAAACCAGCAAACTTGTACAAGGAAAGGTCACGGAAGGTCCACAGACACATTCAAACTTCCTGAGGGACGGAATTGCTGGGTGGAGGGCTGTGGGGACCATGGTCTCAGGGCACATCTGGCTCAACTGGCATAACACAGTTTATAAAGACAATGTTCTACATTCTACCTTGGTGAGTAGCGTCTGGGGTCTTAAAAGCTTGTGAGCAGCCATCTAAGATACTCCACTGGTCTCATCCCTTCAGCAGCAAGGGAGTGTGAAGAGAACAGGACACAAGAGAAATATTAGTCTGAAGGAATAATGGACCACAGCTACCGAGGCCTCCACCAGACTGAGTCCAGTACAGCTAGATGGTGCCCAGCTACAACCACTGACTGCTCTGACCAGGATCACAACAGAGGGTCCTGAACAGAGCTGGAGAAGGACGTAGAACAAAATTCTAACTCACAAAAAGAAAACCAGATTTACTGTCCTAAAGGAGACTAGAGAAACCCTGAGACTATGGCCCCCAGACACCCTTTTAGCTCAGTGATGAAGTCACTTCCAAGGTTCACTATTCAGCCGGGGAGTGGACAGCCCCATAAAACCAAATGGGACTAATGAGGCACAGCAGTCCAGGGACAAGGACTAGAAGGCAGAAAGGGACAGGAAAGCTGGTGATAGGGAACCCAAGGCAGAGTAAGGACATTGGTGATGTGAGGTTGTTAACCATTGTCATAGGGCAACATGTGTACTGTTTAATGAGAAACTATTTTGTTCTGTAAACCTTCATCTAAAGTGAGAATAGTAGCACAACTGGAAGAGCATGGTCGATGTCACTGAACTGTGCATGTACAAATTTTTGAAATGGTGTATCTTTGGCTATGTATATTTTCACCAAAAAAAAAAAGGTCGAGAAGAGAGAGGGTTGACATGTTGTGGGGTTGTTAACCAATGTCATAAAACAATATGTGTACTACCATTTCATGAGAAACTATTTGTTCTGTAAACCTTCACCTGAAGTATAATTAAAAAAAAAAAAAAAAAAAAAGACTTACTGGCCTGACAGAGACTGGAGAAACCCCAAGAGTATGGCCCCCGGACACCCTTGTAGCTCAGTAATGAAGTCACTCTTGAGGTTCAACCTTCAGCCAAAGATTAGACAGCCCCATAAAACAAAACGAGACTAAAGGGGCACACCAGCCCAGGGGCAAGGACTAGAAGGCAGGAGGGGACAGGGAAGCTGGTTAACAGGGAACCCAAGGTCGAGAAGGGAGAGTGCTGACATATCACGGGGTTGGTAACCAATGTCACAAAACAATATGTGTATTACTTGTTTAATGAGAAGCTAGTTTGTTCTGTAAACCTTCATCTAAAGTACAATAATAATAATAAAATGACATAAATCAGACACAAAAGGACAAATATTTATGATTCCACATATCTGCAATACCAAGAATAAGCAAATGCATAGAGATAGAAAATAGATTATAGGTTACCAACCACTGGGGAAGAGGGGAATATAGGGAGTTAATGCTTAATGGTTAGTTCAAGTTTGAACCCCTGCTAAGAATCTGCATTTCTCACAAGTTCCCTGCTGATAATTTACATTTCTAACAAGTTCCCAGGAAGTTATACATAAGACTCACCTGTGGATCTTGTTAAAATGTAGATCCTGATTCAGTATATCTGGTTTGAAGCCCTGGTACAGAGTTTCTGTTTGTGGTGATGAAAAAGTTTTGGAAACAAATAGTGGTGACAGATACACAACACTGTGAATAAAATTAATGTCACTGAATTGTACACTTAAAAATTGTTATAGTGTCAGGCTTTGTTATACATATTTTACTATACACACATACACAATTCAACTAGCTCCATTATGCCAAAGGGTAGCTACCATATTGGGCATGGCAGTTTTAATGTGTTAGATATTTCATCCATTATCCTGATTGAAAAAATTAGAACATCTAGCAGGAAGCTGTTTCTAGAGAAGTTTCCTAATAAAAAGATGAATAATTAAAACATCACAGCACAAGACTTACATAAACTATGAGAAAAAGAAAAGGAAAAGAAAAAATAAAAGCTTACTTCAGAACGTTCACAAGAAAATAGCAATCCATCAGAAAGAATAAAAATTATGATCAAAATTTGGCATCAAATTACTGAATTTGAAACCATCACTATTACTGACATGAGAGAAATGAAGAGAACCCAGGGATCAGGCAAAAGAGGGCAAGACTACCAAAGGAGCTGAAATATAAGCAGCAGTCCTGAGGAGAAGTAAAACAAAGTACAATAAAAAAGAAGCAGGAAAAAAAAATGACAAAAAGACAGTTAAGGTCAACAATGAAATGTTAAAAACATCATTAGCATGTACATTTTACATGTAGGACGCAGAAGATACTGAAATTACATAAGTAACTAAATACTACGGGAGTCATACAAATGTCTTACATCGTCAATTACTCTTAAATTTGTTTGTTTTGGTAACCTTTACTTTATAATTTGCTGATTGGTTTAGTTTCTTAAAGGCTAGGTACCATGAAAAGAAACTGTTTCCAGAATAAGATCTTATAATATCTTAAGTGTGATTCAAATGGAAAATATAAAGAAAAAATTAACTAAAAATTACCAAATGAAAAACAGTATATTACAGACTGTGTTACATTTAAATTTATATTAACCTAAACCATCATAATCTAACATTGCTAGCTAGCAAACTTATTAAGATTCAGGAGAGTAATTAGCCTAGAAAAAGTACTTACATTGGCTTTCCACAAAACAAAAGCAGGTCAACCTGATGTGTTAGGAATAGTAATGATACAGGTTAGAATTTTATGGCTTTCAGATAAATTTTTTGTAACACAAAAGAAAAATTTTCAAAGATACATAATGAGTTAAAAGGGTAAGGCATTAAAAATAAAAATCTGTCAAATCAATAAGCAGAAATCCATCTAATACTCAGAATTAAAAGCTGAATTAAAAGAAGTTCTACTCAGAGCTTGAATTCTTATTTTGACACAGAAAGCACTGTTCCACAGCTACAGGCTATAACCATAAGCATGAACAGCCATCTCCTGAGTCATATAATAGAACTAATTTTAGAATGTGAATGACATCCTGACACAGATGCATATTTCAGGCTATTCACATTACCATTAATTCAGGAAGAAAAAAATTATAGTCATGGTACTGTTATTCTTGTTCCTAAAAATCTGAAATACTCTTGAAACATTTAACATATTTCTATCATATTTATCAAACTAGTACTTGGATTAATTGGAAACTTGTTTTATAGCTAAAAACTTGGTAAGTTTTCCACACAAAAATTCCTGGTAGTCTTACTCCACGAGAAATCTACTGGAACTAATAGAAAGATTCAGCAGAGTAGCAGGATACAAGATAAACATTCAAAAATCAGTTGGATTCCTATACACCAGTAAAGAGAACGATAAAAAGGAGATCAGGAAATCAATACCATTTTCAATAGCCCCTAAAAAGATAAAATACTTAGGAATAAATCTGACCAGGAATGTAAAAGACCTATACAAAGGAAACTACAAAACACTGCTGCATGAAACCCAAAGGGATCTACATAAATGGAAAAACATACCATGCTCATGGATAGGCAGACACAACATTGTGAAAATGGCAATTCTACCCAAAGCAATTTACAAATACAATGCAATCCCGATACAAATACCAACAACATTCTTTAAAGAGATGGAAAAACTAATTATTAACTTTATATGGAAAGGGAAGAAACCCCGAATAAGTAAAGCACTACTGAAGAAGAATAAAGTTGGAGGACTCACACTACCTGACTTGAGAACCTACTATACAGCTACAGGACTCAAAACAGCCTGGTACTGGTACAACAACAGAGACATTGACCAATGGAACAGAATTGAGAACCCAGATGTAAACCCATCCACCTACAGTCACCTGATTCTCGACAAGGGCCCAAAGTAAATCAAATGGGGAAAAGACAGTCTTTTTAACAAATGGTGCTGGCAAAACTGGATATCCATTTGTAGAAAAATGAAACAGGACCCATACCTCACACCATATACAAAAACTACTTCAAAATAGATCAAAGACCTGAATATAAAGCCTCAAACTATAAAATTCATAGAAGAAAAAATAGGACCAACACTTCAGGCCTTAATACATGGCATTAACATGATACAAACCATAAACATCAACACACAAAACCCAACAGATAAACTAGATAACTGGGATCTTCTAAAAATCAAACATCTATGCTCTTCAAAAGACTTCACCAAAAGAGTCAAAAGAGAACCTACAGACTGGGAAAAAATTTTTGGACAGTACAAGTCAGACAAAGGTCTAATCTCCATAATCTACAAAAAAATCCAACACCTCTACAACAAAAAGACAAACAATCCTATCAAAAAATGGGCAAAGGAAATGAACAGACACTTCACCAAGGAAGACATTCAAATGGCCAACAGACACATGAGGAAATGCTCGCGATCACTAGCCATTAGAGAAATGCAAATTAAAACCACAATGAGATACCATCTCACCCCGGCATTACTGGCACGAATCAAAAATACTGGAAATAACAAATGTTGGAGGGGCGGCGGGGAGATGGGAACTCTTATACACTGCTGGTGGGAATGCAAAATGATACAACCATTTGGGAAAATGATATGGCGCTTCCTCAGAAAGCTAGAAATAGACATACCATTTGATCCAGCAATCCCACTCCTAGGAATATATCCTAGAGAAATAAGAGTCATCACTCAAATAGACATAGGCACACCTATGTTCATGGCAGCATTGTTCACAATAGCAAAACGATGGAATCAACCTCGATGTCCATCAACAGATGAATGGATACACAAACTATGGTACATACACACAATGGAGTACTATGCAACGAGAAAGAACAACAATGAATCTGTGAACCATCGCATAACATGGATGAAACTGGAGGACATTATGCTGAGTGAAATAAGTCAATCACAAAAGGACAAATATTGTACGAGACCTCTATTGTAAAAACCCATGAAAAAATTCACATGCAAAATGTAACAATCCTTGTTGGTTACCAGGGATGGGAGGGGAGGGGGAGGAAATACTAAATAGGCAATAGATAAGTGGTACCTTGGGTGAGAGGTGAGATAGTACACAGTACAGGGGAAACTAACACAACCTGCACAAGGAAAGGTCATGGAGGCCCTATAGACACATCCAAACCCCCCGAGGGACTGAGTTGTTAGACGGAGGGCTCTGGGGACCATGGTCTCAGGGAACATCTAGCTCAATTGGCATGACACTACTTATAAAGATAATGCTCTACATTCTACCTTGGTGAGTAGTGTCTGGGGTCTTAAAAGCCTATGAGCGGCCATCTAAGATACTCTACTGGTCTCATCCCTTCGGGAGCAAGGGAGAATGAAGAGAACAGGATACAATGAAAAGATTAGTCCAAAGGACTAATTTTCCACAGCTACCAAGGCCTCCACCGGACTGAGTCCAGTACAGCTAGATAGTGCCCGGCTACCACCACTGACTGCTCTGACCAGGATCACAACAGAGGGTTCTGGACAGAGCTGTAGAAGGATGTAGAGCATAATTTTAACTCCCCAAAAAAAAAAAAAAGACCAGATTTACTGAACTAAAGAATACTGGAGAAACCTCAAGAGTGTGGCCCCCAGACACCCTTTCAGCTCAGAAGTGAAGTTACCTTCGAGGTTCGATGTTAAGCCTGGGAATGGACAGCCCAGTAAAACTAAATGGGACTAATGAGGTACAGGAGTCTGGTGACAAGAGCCAGAAGGCAGAGGGGGAGCAGGAAACTGATGATAAGGAACACAAGTTGAGTAAGGACACTGTCGATGTGTTGTGAGATTGTTGACCACTGCTATAGGGCAACATTTGTAGTAACTATTAAATGGGAGGCTGTTTTGTCCTGTAAGCCTTCATATTGGGTGAGAATGGCAGCACAATTGGAAGAGCATAGTCAATATCACTTAAATGTGTAAGTAAAAAGTTTTGAAATCATGTTAAAAAAAAAAAAAAAAAACCAAATGAGACTAATGAGGTACAGTAGTCCAGTGCCAAGGGCCAGAAGACAGAAGGGGACAAGGAAGTCCCCTGGTGATAGGGAACACAAGGTGGAGTAAGGATATTCTTGATGTGTTGTGAGATTGTTAGCCATTGTCATAGGGCAACATGTGTAGTAACTGTTAAATGAGAAACTATTTTGTTCTGTAAGCCTTCATCTTAAGTGAGAATAACAGCACAGTTGGAAGACCGTAGTCAATGTCACTGAACTGTGTATGTAGAAATTTTTGAAACGGTGTATCTTTGGCTATCTGTATTTTCATCAAAAAAAAAAAAAAGTTTGAGAATTTAGAGGCTTAATATGTTGTGGGGTTGTTAACCAATGTCATAAAACAACGTGTACTACTGTTTCATGAGAAACTATTTGTTCTGTAAGCCTTCACCTGAAGTACAATAAAATAAAAAAAATTAAAAAAAAAATCCCTGGTAGTCTTAGAGGTAGCTTGATTTAGATTATAAATTTAACAAGCAGCATTATAATTACAAAAAAAAAAATCCACTGAATTCCTACGTATTTCTATATATAAACCTTTAAAACTTTAATTATTCATATACAGAAAAACAGTGGGCAATGAACTGAGACAATCATAAAGCACAGAGTTAAGTTTCAATGGGTAAATGTCAGCTTATTCCTACTGAAACAGATGTGTCAGTTTTACCCACCAGAATGTTATCTATTTCAGGATGATAGTGATGATGACACTGATAATCATCATCCCGAAATGTTTCAAGAGTTTTTCTAAACTTTTTCTTAATTGTGTAAGTGAAAGTTTACAGTTCAAGTCAGTTTCTCATACAAAAATTTATACATACATTTGCTATGCGACCCTAGTTGCTCTCCCTATAATGTGACAGCACATTCTTCCTTTCCACCCTGGATTTCCCATGTCCATTCAACCAGCTTCTGTCCCTTTTTGCCTTCTCATCTTGCCTACAGACAGGAGCTGCCCATTTAGTCTCACATATCTACTTAAGCTAAGAAGCACTCTCTTCAGGAGTATCATTTTATGTTCCATAGTCCAGTCTAGCCTTTTTCTGAAGAGTTGGCCTCAGGAATGGTTTCAGTCCAGGGGTCATGTCTTCTGGAAGCTCTCCAGTCTGTCACACCATTAAGTCCAGTCTTTTTACTAGAATTTGAGTTCTGCACCCCACTTTTCTCCTGCTCCGTAAGGCACTCTCTGTTGTGTTCCCTGTCAGGGTGGTCAGTGGTGGTAGCCAGGCACCATCTAGTTCTTCTGGTCTCAAGATGATGCAGTCTCTGCTTTATGTGGTCCTTTCTGTTTCTCCACCTCATTAAAAAATGGAGTTTTGCGTTTCTCTAATGGCTAATGATTGTGAGCATTTCTTCCTGTGTCTGTTAGCCACCTGAATGTCTTCTTTGGCAAAGTGCCTGTTCATATCCTTTGCCCATTTTTTAATTGGGTTATTTGTCTTTTTGTTGTTGAGGTTTTCCAGTATCTTGTATTTTAGACTTTAGATGCCGATCTGATTTGTTGTAGCCAAAATTTTTTTCCCAGTCTGTAGGTTGTCTTTGTATTCTTTTGGTGAAGTCTTTTGATGAGCATAAGTGTTTGATTTTTAGGAGCTCCCAGTTATGTAGTCTCTTATCTGGCATTTGTGCATTGTTACTTATGGTTCATATTCTGTTTATGCCATGTATTAGAGCTCCTAGTATCATCCCTATTTTTTCTTCCATGATCTTTATAATCTTTATAATTTTCCATTTTGTATTAGGTCTTTGATCCATTTTGAGTTAGTTTTTATGCACGGTGTGAGGTATGGGTCTTGTTTCAGTTTTTTGCAGATGGATATTCAGTTATGCGAGTACCATTTGTTTTCCCCAATTAACGGACTTTGGGCCTTTGTCAAATATCAGCTGCTCGCAGGTGGATGAATTTATATCTGGATTCTCAATTCTGTTCCATTGGTCTATGTATCTGTTGTTGTATCAGTACCAGGCTGTTTTGACTACCGTGGCGGTATAATAAGTTCTAAAATCAGGTCGTGTAAGGCCTCCCACTTTGTTCTTCTTGAGAAATGCTTTACTTATCCAGGGCCCCTTCTCTTTCCATATGAAGTTGATTTGTTTCTCCACCTCATTAAAAAATGCCATTGGACTTTCGATTGGGATTGCGTTGTATCTGTAGATTGCTTTGGGTAGAATTGACATCTTCACAATTTTGAGTCTTCCTATCCATGAGCAAGGTATGTTTTTCCACTTATTCCGGTCTCTTTTGTTTTCTTGCAGTAGTGTCTTGTAGTTTTCATTGTATAGGTCTTTTACATCTCTGGTTAGATTTATTCCTAGGTATTTTATCTTCTTGGGGGCTATTGTAAATGGTACTGATTTGTTGATTTCCTCTTCAAAGTTTTCTTTGTTGGTGTAAAGGAATCCAACTGATTTTTTTATGTTTATCTTGTATCCTGATACTTTGTGAAATCTTCTATTAGTTGCCAGTAGTTTTCTTGTGGGTTCTTTGGGGTTTCCTGTGTATAAGATCATATCATCTACAAATAAAGATACTTTGACTTCTTCCCTACAAATTTGGATGCCCTTTATTTCTTTTTCTAGCCTAATTGCTCTGGCTAGGACCTCTAGCACAATGTTGAATAAGAGTGGTAATAAAGGGCATCCTTGTCTAGTTCCCATCCTCAAGGGGAATGCTTTCAGTCTCTCTCCATTTAGGATGATGTTGACTGTTGGCTTTGTATAAATGCCCTTTATTATGTTGAGGAATTTCCCTTCTATTCTTATTTTGCTGAGTTTTTATTGACTTTTTCTACATTTTAGAATAGTACTATAGGGTCACTATGAGTTGGAATAGACTCTACAGCAATGGGTTTTTTTGTGTGTTTGTGGGTTTTTTTTTTTTTTTTTTTTTTTTTGGTTACTATGAACATATTAGTGTTAATAGCTAAAATTTATTGACCACTGACTACATGTCAGGCACAGCTCAAAGGATATAATTCTTCATTACCAAAACTTAAGTTGGAAGCATTTCCACCAACTGGGTCAACCTTAGTATTAGGGTGATTATACCTCAAATATAAATTACTACCACTACCTGAAAATAAAAACATTTATCATATGATTTCTGTGTGTCCAAAATACTGGCCTTTTTTCATTTATTATCCAAATAAGACACTTTTGAGAGTAAAAGGGAAACTAAATTTTTAAAATACCTATCTATATCCATTCTAAAAAATATTTATGTGGCCATGAAACACGTGAAAAGATGCTCAATGTCATTAGCCATTAAGCCCAAAACCAAATCCAGTGTTGTCAAGTCGACTCCTACTCACAGCAACTCCAAATGATTTGCAAGGCTTTATAGAAGCAGACTGCCACATCTTTCTCCCACAGAGCAGCTGGTGGATTTGAATTACCAACCTTTTGTTTAGCAGCTGAGTGCTTTAACCACTGCATCACCAGTGCTCACATTAGAGAGATATAAATCAAAACCATAGCAGATACCATTTTACTCCCACTAAGATGACTTAAAAAAAAAATTGGAAAATAACAAATGTTGGCAAGGATGTGGGAAAATTGGTACCCTTATCCACTGCTGGTGGGAATGCAAAATGGTACAACTGTTGTGGAAAACAGTGTGGTGGTTCCTCAAATATATAGAACTACCATATGGCCCAGCAATTCCACTTCTAGGAATATACCCAAGGGACTTGAAAGCAGCAACTCAAATAGACATATGTACACCAATGTTTACTGCAGCATAATTCACAATAGCCAAAATGTGGAAACGATCTAAATGCTCATCAATGGATGAATGGATAAACAAAATGTGGTACATACGTACAATAAAACACTACTCAGCCAGAAAGAGAAATGAAGTCTTGATATATGATACAACATGGATGATGCTGAGTGAAATAAGCCAATCACAAAATGACAAATATTGTATGACCTCACTTATATAAAGACTAAACAGGCAAAGACATAGAAACCAATTTTATTAGTGGTTACCAGTGGTGGGAGGGAGAGGGAAAGTGAGAGGTTATTGCTTATGGAGAATGAGTTTTGGTTACGGTGATGGAAAATTTACACTGAGTAAGGGTAAGGGTTACATAGCTAATTAATGTACTTGGTATCAGTAAGCTATACACCTATAAAAACTTGAATTGTCAAATGCTGAGTGGTAGACATACTTACAACAACTAAGAGTAGCTGCTGAGGCTGCTTATGTACAACCAAACACCTTATGGGATTTGGTTTCTGTTTTGGAGGTTTAGAGTCATTGTTTCATGCAACATCCCAGTTAATGGGTCTAATATCGCGGTTAGTGCTTCTGTTCTACCTCCTAGTTTGCTGCCTAGTGTCTGGGGTCTCAAAAGCTTGCAAGTGGTCATCCAAGGCACAACTGGTCTCCATTCAGCTGGAGCAACAAAGGAAGAAGCCAGTAATAGGAGGAAGTGGAATGCGTGGCTAGAACTGGATGGTGCCTGGCTGCCAGTACTGAATGTTGTGATTAAAGAATCCATAGAAGAATATGATCAAAAGGGGGTAAATACAGAAGAAAATTTCAAACTCTCGAGGAACCCAGATTTTCTGGAGCCACTGAGGCTGGATGAACCCCTAAAACTACTGTCCTCAGATAATCTTTAAATCTGTCTTAGTTATCCAGTGCTGCTGTAACAGAAATACCATACATGGATGGCTTTAACAAACAGAAGTTTATTCTCCATCAATCTTTCCCTGGACCAGGAGCTTCTCTGCGCAGGAACCCAGGGTCCAAAGGATGCATTCTACACCTGGTGCTGATTTCTTGGTAGTATGAGATCCCCCGTCTCTCTGCTCACTTCTCTCTTTTATATCCCAAACAAAACCAGCTCAAGACACATCCAGTTCCATAGATTGAGTCCTGCCTCACTAACACAACTGCCACCCATCTGCCTCATTAACATCACAGAGGCAGGATTTACAACACATAGGAAAATCACATCAGATGACAAAATGGTGGGCAATCATACCATGCTGGGAATCATGGCTCAGTCAAATTGATACACACATTTTTGGGTGACACAATTCAATCCATGACAAAATCTTAAACTAAAAATATCCCTGAAGTCTTCTTAAAACCAAACAATAGTTTAGTATAATTAGTAATAAATGTCTACCTTGAGCATTGTGCTCTTTTAAAGAACTTATCTATATAGGAATAAATGGACAACAGCAACTCAAAAGAGTAGATAGGAAATTTAGGGGGTAGTGAATTTATATTAATGGGGGAAGAACAACAAGGAAAAGGCAGGTGAGAATGGTTGCACAAGTTGAAGGATGTAATCATTATCACTGAACTGTACATGTAAAAATCGATGAATTATTTTTAAAAATATTTACTTATGGACCAAAAAAATTTGTTTTATTATATTGTCAGACCTCTAAAATATTCTACATAAAACTATTCTCAAAAATTATTCTAAAAAATTAAAATTACACGTATCTAAGCACATTAAAGCAAAAAATGTTTCTCCATATCAATTATTAGAAGGTTAAAAGAAGTATTAGCAGAAAAGTTATTCATAACGTAAAAGCAAACCAAACTCATTCCTGTCAACTCTGACTTACAGCAATTCCGTGTGAAACAGAGGAGAACTGTTACTGTTCCATAGGGTTTTCTTGGCTTGGCTGTAATCTTTATGGAAGCAGAATGCCAGGCCTTTCTTCAATGGCACTACTGGGTGGGTTCCAACTGCCAACCTTTAGGTTAGTAGTCAAGCACAAACTATCTGCACCACTATGTACTACAATAAGTTACTTAAGTTGCATGTCTCTAATATTGTGTAATTGTGTAACTAGCAATCTCCTTTAAAATCACATTTGGTTAATAATGGTAAAACCGTTGAATCTTCAATCAACAATTCTCCATAAACCATATTATTTGTAATTGAAAAAATAGTCTCTCTACAGATGTCAAGGTACCTGGTAAGCACAAACTGGATTCTGTGAAATGGAGGATATCGTCAACTCCTTATTTTTGGTATTTAAATATTTAGCCCAAATATATTCACAAGTACTGTCTTTCTCACTCCATTCAGAATACCTTTCTTATGTTTTTACAAAGCAACTTGACAAATTAGTCTCTGATTCTTCTGTTTCTTCAAATTTAGATGCTGCCAAACTGTTGTTGTTGTTAGCTGCTGTTGAGTCAGCTTCATCTCATGGTGACCTTATGTATAATAGAATGAAACACTGATCACTGCTATGTTTGAGTACATTTTTGTGGTTATTGTGTCAATCCATCTCATTAAGGGTTTCCCTTGTTTTTACTGACCCTATAATTTACCAAACATGATGTCTAGCGATTGTTCATTCCTGATGATATCTCCAAAGTAAACAATATCTTGCCATCCTCGCTTCTAAGTACCATTCCAGTTGTATTTATTTTAAGACTGTTTGTTTGTTCTTCTGGCAGTCCGTGGTATATTCCATATTGTTTGCCAACATCACAATTCAAATGCATCAATTCTTTGCCTGTCTTCCTTTTTCATTATCCAGCTTTCACAGGCATATTAGGGGACTGAAAAGACCATAGCTTCGGTCAGGTGCACCTTGGTCATCAAAGTGACATTTTTGCTTTTTTGAACTTTAAAAAGGTCTTTTGTTGCAGATTTTCCCAATGCAATACATCATTTGATTTCTTGACTGTTGCTTCTGTGGGCATTGACTGTTGATACAAGCAGAATGAAATCATTGACAACTTTATTTTTTTTCTCCATTTCTCATTTATTTACACTAAGACAAAGTAGGAAAACTAGAAAGAAAGGCCTGGCAATCTACTTCTAAATATCAGCCAGTGAAAACCCTATGTATAACAGCAGAATATTGCCCAAATGGTGCTGGAAGATGAGCCCCTCAGGTTGGAAGGCACTCAAAATATGACTAAGAGCTGCCTTTTCAAAGTAGAGTTGACCTCAGTGATAGGGGTGGAGTAAAACCTTCAGGGCCTTCATTCCTTGATGTGGCATAACCAAAATGAGAAGTAACAACTGTAAATATGCAAAACCCTAGGCTTCTTCAATTTCATTTGCTTCTGGTACAAAATATACAATTAGCCAATTTAAATACGCCATCAAAGTTTCCTCCCACCAGTCTCAATATTCCAATACAGAATCTGAATACCAAAAATACTTTTAAAATTAAATCTTCTAAACGATAAAATCTTAAAAACTTGTTTTCGATAATTAAAATTTACTAAGAGCTTAAAAAGCTAGACTTTTTTTTTTTTGACACCAGTCAATGATTTTTTTTACAGAACACTTTAAATAAAGGTTTATGACTTCTGGGCAACATGGTGCTATAGACAGAAGCACCATGGTGTCCCTCTACAGCAAAGATCCGAAAAACTAAGTCAAACAGAGACACACGTAAATCCTGAAACCCTAAGCAGCAAATGAAGAGATAAAGAACTCAGCCAAGCACCAAATGGAATAAGAAACTGACCAAGAACAGAGAGATACATGCAGAGGTCCCCTATCAGCTACTGCAGCATGGATCCACCATCTTGGACTCCTATCAGAGATTGGTGAACAGTGGGTACAAGAAAGCAGCTTCATGGAGTTTCCAGCAGGAGACAGAACAACCGGTAACCAGCGATACACACTCCCCCCCCTTCACCCCCACTCGGCCTCCTCTGCTTCCTGTGGCCAGGAAGCACTGGCTTCATCACGGAGCCCCTTGGATTCCACCCGTCTGCACTGGCCGGCTCCCTGAGTGCCATTTGTTGGCTGCTGGTGTTACTTTTTTCTGCTTCTTTAGATTTCTTCCTTACCTCTCACCACCCCTTCCCCCCTTCTCTCAAATACCTTGCTTCATGTGCTGTCTTTGCTTCTTCCTCAAAGGCTGCGGGGCGTGACTCAACTGAGGGACTGCTTCCTGGCCCATGTCACTGTGCTGGTGGGGCCCCCGGGGGCTTTTATTGTTCTGGTTTATTGTGTTTTGTCTGTTTTTCTTTTTCTTTTCTCAGCTTGGGATCCCCTTCTGGACAGGCAATGCTGCATGGCTTGGGAGCTACTCTCTTACTCTGTGCAGATACACAGTGACCTCCCTGGGGGCATTTCTTTTTTCTTGTATTTTTTGGTTTTATTCATTTTTCTCTTTTCCTTTCTTTGTTTTCTTCTGTCTCTTTTTCCTTTTTGTTGTTATTTCCAGTTTCTCATCTCTCTGTACTTAACTTCTCTTCCTGTCTCCTGAATACCTGGAAATGTGTGACAGCTCTACCCCTTATAGCCAGGCTGTACTTCACGGCCTGGAAGCAACTTCCCCAGTCCTACCAGCCAAACTGGTGGGCTACTTGGGGGCTTTCTTTTTCTCTCCAATATTTATTTATTCATTTTTTTCCTTTTACCTTTTTTCTTCTTCTCCACTTTTCAGTCTCTCATCTCTCCACTCCAACAGCAAGCTCCCTTAGAACACTTTTTAGTTTTTTGTTTGTGTGTATGTTTTTGGCTCCTGTTCCTCTCTCCTCTCTCTCCTTTCCCATACCCATCTTAGCTCTACACATCAAAATCCCCCCCCCCCCTTCCTGCCTACATGCATTGTGCATTGAACATCACAACCACAAGCAGCACAGGGACGACCTACTGGAACCTGCCCTGCACTGATTCCTGGCCTGCCCTGTCAGCCCTGGTACATGCCACAAACAACCCATCCCAGCAACTCCCCTTCAGCTGGACCTGCCCTGCTGTACCATACCTGGGTGACTGACTTTCCCCATTGGTCAAGGAGGTGAAAAGTACTGTGTCTACAGATGAGCAAACAACAAAGAATGCACAGACCACCTGCTCAGACATAACCCAATAAAACAAAAAAGCAGGACAAAACAAACAAATCTACAATCAATAAATGAGGAAAATAAGTACTCAAAGCCCCAAAAATAGCAGACAATATCAAAACATATACAAAAACAGGACAGGATGGTTGCAGGAGGCATCCAAAACAGAACACCAGATGACTTTCCAGTAGAAGAAAAGGCATTAGAACTACCTGATATGGAATTCAAAACTCTAACACTCAGAATTATCCAAGAGTTGAAGCAAAAAGCAGACAAAAATGAGGAAAAAATATACAAACTCATGGAAAAGGCAGACCAAAAAAATGGAAGACTTCAAGAAAATAATACAGGAACAAAATGCTAAAATAAATTCACAGCTAGAAATCATACAAAAACAACAATTAAAAATCCAAAAGATAAACAACAAGATTTCAGAAATGGACAGTGTCACAGAAGGTTTGAGGAACAGGTATGAAACAATGGAAGACAGGAGCAGTGAAATTGAATACAAACACTTGTATACAACTCTGTTTGAGGAATAAGCAGAAAAAAGAACAAAGAAAAATGAGGAAACCCTGAGAATTATGTGGGATGCAATCAAAAGCAAACATCTGCAAGTGATTGGAGTTCCAGAACAGGGAGAGAAAACAGAAAACACAGAGAGGATCACTGAAGAATTGCTGACAGAAAACTTCCCCAATATCATGAAAGATGAAAAGCTAACCATCCAAGAAGCCCAATGAACCCCATATAGGATAGACCCCAAAAGAAAATTACCAAGGCATATCATAATCACACTCGATAAAACCAAAGACAAAGAATCCTGAAAGCAGCTCTAGAAAAACAAAAAGTCACATACAGAGGAGAAACAATAAGACTAAGCTGGGATTATCTGGCAGAAACCATGCAGGCAAGAAGCCAATGGGATGACATATATAAAACCTTGAAAGAAAAAAACTGTCAGCCAAGAATAATATATCCTGCAAAACGCTTGTTCAAATATGATGGTGAAATCAGGTCATTTCCAGACAAACAGAAATCAAGAGACTATTTAAAAACCAAACCAAACTTACAAGAATTTTTAAAGGGAGTCCTTTGATCTGAGAACAAACATCAGAACACAGGCTGAATCTAAGACACAGGATTGTACCAGCCAGATACCGATCTAGGAAATGAACTCTAAAGGACTATCCAAAACCAAAAGAATTACAACAGGTAACCAGAGAGGTTAATCTGTAAATGACAACAGCATCACAACAATAAAAGGGGAATAAACGGTATAGGTATAGAACCTTCTAATGGAGAGGAAGGCAAGGTGATACCAAGTAATAATAGACTGGTTCAAACCTAGGAAGATAAGGGTAAATTTCAAGGTAACCACAAAGAAAGTTAACAAACCTACTCATCAAAATAAAAAAAAAACAAAGTCTCAGTAAAAACAAAACCTACAAAAACAAAAGAAATGAAAAAATCTACAAACAAAAGGAATTCAGCAGAGGACAATAAGAGGAAGAAAGAAAATGTCACCATCACAAAAAAAGCACTACAAAATGACAACAATAAACTCACATCTATCAATAATTATACTGAATGTAAATGGCCTAAAGGCACCCATAAAGAGATGGAGTGACAGAATGCATTAAAAAACAGGATCCATCAATACGTTGTGTACAAGAGACACATCTTAGAAACAAAGACGTAAAATTTATGAAAAATC
The DNA here is from genome assembly GCA_030035585.1 of Dugong dugon. Classification (NCBI taxonomy): domain Eukaryota; kingdom Metazoa; phylum Chordata; class Mammalia; order Sirenia; family Dugongidae; genus Dugong; species Dugong dugon. The sequence goes on from CM057465.1 coordinate 160,368,588, forward strand.
AAAAGATGGAAAAAAAACATATCAAGCAAACAGCCACCAAAAAAGAACATGAGTGGCAATACTAACCTCAGATAAAACAGACTTTAAAACAAAATCACCATAAAAGACAAAGAAGGACACTATATAAAGATTAATGGGATGATCCATCATGAAGACATAACCATAATAAACATCTACACACCCAATGACAGGGCTCCAAAATACATCAACTCTAACAGCACTAAAAAGAGAAATTGACAGTTCGACAATAATAGTAGGAGAGTTCAACACAGCACCCTCAGTAAAGGACAGAACATCTAGAAAGAAACTGAACAAAGATACAGAAGACCAAAAGGGTACAATCAGCCAACTTGGCCTCAGAGACATATATAGAACACTACACCCAACATCTGCAAAGTACACATTCTTTTCCAATGCACATGTAATGTTCTCCAGAATAGACCACATCTTAGGCCACAGAGCAATCCTCAGAAAGATCCAAAACACTGAGATAATACACAGAATCTTCTCTGACCACAATGACATCAAGGTAGAAATTAAAAACAGGAAGATCAAGGAAAAAAAGTCAATTACATGGAAACAGAATAACACCCAGCTTACACATCACTGGATAATAGAGGAAATCAGAGATGTAATCAAAAAATTCCTAGAATCAAATGAGAATACTTTGGGATACAAAGGCAGCCCTCAGAGGACAATTTTTAGCAATAGATGCACATATTAAAAAAGAAGGGACAATACCAAAACATTAACCACAGAAATCGAACAAACAGAAAGAGAACAAAAAAAAAAAAAAAGCCCTAAGCCACTAGAAGAAAGGAAATAATAAAGATCAGAGCAGAAATAACTGAAATAGAGAACAGAAAAACAATAGAAAGAATCAACAAAACCAAAAGTTGGTTCTTTGAAAGGATCAACAAAATCGACAAGCCACTGGCCAGACTGACAAAAGAAATACATGAGAGGATGCAAATAACCAATAAGAAATGAAATCGGGGATATGACAACAGACTCAACTGAAATAAAAATTATTATAACAGAGTATTATGAAAAGCTAGACTCCAACAAATTTGAAAATGTAGAGAAAATGGATAAATTTCTAGAAACACACTACCTACCGAAACTCCCACAAAGTTCTGTTGAAAATCTGAACAGTCCCATAACAAGAAAAGAGACTGAAAAGGTAATTAAAAAAACTCCCAACAAAAAGTCTTGGCCCAGATGGCTTCACTGCAGAATGCTACCAAACATTCAGAGAAGAGCTTGCACCAGTACTTCTCAAACTGTTTCAGAACATAGAAAAGGAAGGGATACTTCTGAATTCATTTTATGAAGCCAGCATAACCCTGATACCAAAACCAGGCAAAGACACCACAAAAAAGGAAAATTATAGACCCATATCTCTCATGAATATTGATGCAAATATTCTCAACAAAATTCTAGCCAATAGAATTCAGCATCATATCAAAAAAATAATACACCACAATTAAGTAGGATTCATACTAGGTATGCAAGGATGGTTCAACATTAGAAAATCAATCAATGTAATCCACCACATAAATAAAAGCAACTTGACAGAATCAGGTGATCATCTCAATTGATGCAGAAAAGGCATCTGACAAAGTCGAACACCCATTCCTGATAAAAACTATTAAAATAGGTATAGAAGGGAAATTTCTCAACATAATAAAGGGAATCTATGCAAAACCAATGGCCAACATCATTCTTAATGGAGAGAAGCTGAAAACATTCCCCTTGAGAACAGGAACAAAACAAGAATGCCCTTTATCTCCACTACTACTTAACATTGTGCTGGAAGTCCTAGCTACAGCAATAAGGCAAGAAAAAGAAATAAAGGGCATCCAAATTGGTAATGAATATGTTAAACTGTCCCTGTTTGTGGATGATATGATACTATACATAGAAAACCCTAAAGACGCCACAAGAAAATTACAACTAATAGAATGATTCAGCAGTGTAGCAGGATACAAGATAAACATACAAAAATCAGTTGGATTCCTATACACCAATAAAGAGAATGATGAAAACAAAATCAGGAAAAAAATACCATTTATAATAGCCCCTAAAAAAATAAAATACTTAGGAATAAATCTAACCAAGGATGTAAAAGACCTATACAAAGAAAACTACAAAACACTACTGCAAGAAACCCACAGGGATCTACATAAACAGAAAAACATACCATGCTCATGGATAGGTAGACTCAACATTGTGAAAATGACATTTCTACCCAAAGCAATTTATGACGACCATGCAATCCCGATCCAAATACCAACAACAGTCTTTAAAGAGATGGAAAAACTAATCCATTAACTTTATATGGAAAGGGAGGAAGTCCCGGATAAGTAAAGCACTACTGTAGAAGAATAATAAAGTAGGAGGACTTGAACTACCTGACCTCAGAACCGACTATAAAGCTACAGTAGTCAAAACAGCCTTGTACTGGTACAACAAGAGATACATTGACCAGTGGAACAGAATTGAGAACCCAGATGTAAATCCATCCACCTACGGTCACCTGATCGTCAACAAGGCCCAAAGTCCATCAAATGGGGAACAGACAGTCTTTTTAACAAATGGTGCTGGCAAAACTGGATGTCCATCTGCAAAAAAATGAAACAGGACCCCATACCTCAAAACATACACAAAAAGTAATTCAAAAGGGATCAAAGACCTAAATATAAAGCCAGAAACTATAGAGTTCACAGAAGAAAAAATAGGATCAATGCACCCTAATGGCACAGCACCAACAGGCTACAAACCATAACCAACAACTCGCAAACTCCAGAAGATAAGCTAGATAACTGGGATCTGCTAAAAATTAAACACTTATGCACATCAGAAGACTTCACCAAAATAGTAAAAAGAGAACCTACAGACTATGAAAAAGTTTTTGGATGTTACAAGTCAGACAAAGGTCTAATCTCTAAAACCTACAAGAAAATCCAACACCTCTACAACAAAAAGACAAATAATCCAATTAAAAATGGGCAAAGGAAACGAACAGACACTTCACCAAAGAAGACATTCAGGCAGCCAACAGACACATGAGGAAATGCTCGCGATCACTAGCCATTAGAGAAATGTAAATTAAAACCACAATGCAATACCATCTCACCCCAGCATTACCAGTACGAATTAAAAACAATGGAAATAACAAATGTTGGAGAGGCTGTGGGAAGATCAGAACTCTTTATGCACTGCTGCTGGTAATGCATAATGATACAACCATTTTGGAAAATGATATGGTGCTTCCTTAGAAAGCTATGAATAGAAATACCATATGATCCAGCAATCCCAAACCTAGGAATATATCCTAGAGAAATAAGAGCCGTCACACGAATAGACATATGCATACCCATGTTCATTGCAGCACTGTCCACAACAGCAAAATGATGGAATCAACCTAGACGACCATCAACAGATGGATAAGCAAACTATGGTACATACACACAAGAGTATTATGCAAGAATAAAGAACAATGACGAATCTGTGAAGCATCTCATAACATGGATCAAACTGGAGGACATTATGCTGAGGGAAATAAATCAATTGCAAAAGGACAAATATTGTATGAGACCTCTACTGTAAAAACTCATGAAAAAGTTTACACACAAAAAGAAACAATCGTTGTTGGTTTTGAGGGTTGGGAGAGGTGAAGGCAGGAACTAAATAGACAACAGGTAAGTGGTAACTTTGGTGAAGGGTAAGACCGTACACAATACTGGGGAAGCCAGCACAACTTGTACAAAGAAAGGTCATGGAAACTCCATAGACACATCCAAACTCCCTGAGGGACTGAACTGCTGGGTGGAGGGCTGTGGAGACCATGGTCTTGGGGAACATCTAGCTCAGCTGGCATAATACAGGTTACAAAGACAATGTTCTACATTTTACCTTGGTGAGTAGTGTCTGGGGTCTTAAAAGCCTGTGAGCAGACATCTAAGATACTCCACTGGTCTCACCCCTTCGGGAGTGAGGGCAAATGAAGAGAAGAGGATACAATGAAAAGATTAGTGCAAAGGACTAATGGACCACAGCTACCGAGGCCTCCAGCAGACTGAGTCCAGTACAGCTAGATGGTGCCCGGCTACACCACTGACTGCTCTCACCGAGATCACAACAGAGGGTCCTGGACAGAGCTGGATAAGGATACAGAACAAAATTCTAACACAGAAAAAAAGATCAGATTTACTGGCCTGACAAAGACTTGGAGACACCCCCAGAGTATGGCCCCCAGACACCCTTTTAGCCCAGTGGTGAAGTCACTCCTGAGTTCACCATTTAGCCGGGGATTGGACGGCCCCATAAAAGAAAATGGGACTAATGAGGCACAGCAGTGCATAGCAGTCCAGGGTCAAGGACTAGAAGGCAAGAGGGTACAGGAAAGCTCATGATAGGAAACCCAAGGTTGAGAAAGGACAGTGTTGACATGTCGTGGGGTTGTTAACGACTGTCACAGGGCAATATGGGTACTAACTGATTAATGATAAACTGTTCTGTAAACCTTTGTCTAAAGTACAAAAAAAGAAAAAAGAATTATCTATGTGAGATCAAATTGACAACATCATCTCAAAAGATTTGATGGGAAGCCTAGGGGACAGTGAGTTGAAGATAATGGTGATGGAATAATTTGGAAAAGGACAGTGAGAATAGCAGCACAACAGGAAGAATTAATCAGTGTCACTGAACTGTACATATAGAAATTTCTGAAATGGTGTATCTTTGGTTATGTATATTTTCATCAAAAAAAAAAAACAAAAAACAAAAAAGGTCCTCCAAGCTTGAGATGGGAGAGTGTTGACATGTCATGGGGTTGTTAACCAATGTCATAAAACAATATGTGTACTGACTGTTTAATGAGAAACTATTTGTTCTGTAAACTCTCATCTAAAGCACAATTTAAAAAAAAACAAAGGTTTACAACTGTTTTTTGAATAAAATGTTATAAAAACATAGACGACTTTCTTCAAAAATGTTCAATGATATAGCACGATGAACGTAATTAATGTCACTAAAGATTGTTGAAATGGCGTATGTTTTGTTAAATATATATTTAGCACAATAAAAAATTTCATATCTTATTTTAAAAAAAAAGTTCAGTAACAATGTTGGACCCATAGATTGATTTACAAAGTAATTCTTTAAATACTCAAAGGTGTCTGAAATCTAATTAATGAAAGGCAGCAAAGAATGCTTATAATGATATTCCAAAGTTTTCTTTTGTATTTACCAACAGCTTCACCTCAAAAATACTGTAGTCAAGTTACACTGTGTATAACATTACTTGCAAATTTTGACAACTAGAACATCTCACTGATTGGTAAAATATCCAGCTTATTTGGATGCAAATATGAAATATGTGTATACCACAAGTAATTCCAAGTATATTTCAACTCCAAAGGTTTTGTAATTTAGTCAGAAATTTTATTCAGTGTTGAATTTAACCAAATTTATAATCACATTTACAGTAATATCAGATGTTTCATCTTTGATAGAATGAAGTTCCAAGAACTTTACTTTGATTCCATCAATTAGATTTTTAAAAAAATCATTGGAATTAATTGATTTTCTATTTGTAGTTTCTGAGGACCCTGAAGTAAAACTGGCATTATTTAACTATTCATGAAATTATGCTAATAAAGGCTATACATTTACAGCTATCACTTTATTTTCAAACGTGCACAAGAAAAATAAAATAAAAATAAATGGAATTTATAAATCATTTGCTCTAAATGAAAAGTAATACTTCACAGAGTGATACGTAAATGTGTCTTATGCCATTGTTAAATTTAATTGTTATCTGCAGGCATCATCTCCTCAAAATAACTACTGAATTTGGAAGTAAATCCTGATATTTTTTTTTTTTGGTACGTTTGTGTTTTCAGATTTTCATGTGTTTAATGATATAGCCATGGAAGACGCTAAATGTTGGCAAACATTTTGTACACAAGTTATAGTTTCATCAACTATTTTGAAAAAAAAAAAGTTAAATTTTCATTAAACATTCATTTTTCCTTTGAGCTCCTGCTGTCAAAAACATTTACTACAAAAACATTACCAGACAATGTGAAAAAAATAGTTGTTGACAAAAACCACTGTAGCAAAGCACTCATGCTATTCTTTGTACGCTCACTGATGGGACTGATTAGTCCCTGTTCTTTGAAAATATTCCACTTACACCTAATCTAAAATTTCCCTTCTTCCCTATCTGACCCCATCCCAGGCACGGTGGCTATGCAAATCTCTTAGAATTCAGCATGGAATAACACATCTAGCTGGTACATCAAGTAGCCAGCAGGGGCAGTAACATTAAATACTTCTCCCACCCCACCCATCAAGTTAGTTGTCTATAGCTGCACAAGTCCCAGTACACTTTCTTTTACCGGCAACTGCCCTCCATGCTGTGTTTAAAAAACCCTGGTGGCATAGTGGTTTAAGAGTTTGGCTGCTAACCAAAAGGTCAATAGTTTGAATCCACCAGGCACCCCTTGGAAACCCTATAGGGCAGTTGTACTCTGTCCTGAAGGGTCGCTATGAGTTGGAATCGACTCAGTGGCAATGGGTTTTAGCCACTTTCCATCTGGAAAAGATCAGGAAAAAATAACTGAGTTACCATTGGATGTCTTTCAGTTTTAACCACGTTAAAGTGAGAATTCTCTTCACTGCACATGTAGCTCACACAGTAGATCATGGCAGAGGTAATAAACAGATGTTCACTGAATCTACTCCGACTCATTTTAATGAAACTATTAATAGTAGTTTATACTTAGTTAAAAATATAAACTTCAAGACAAATGCTAAACTGGGCACGCCACTAGGACCACAGGTATAAACCATGACTGTCTCAGGCAAATTGACATTTTCACTGCACATTTAAGTATTATTCCTATTTAATAGATGGAGAAAGACATGCATAGAGATAGAGGCCAATTTATAGTAAAGCTAATAAAGCTTAAGCTTCACAGCCCCTTATCTGAATGTGCCCTTTCCAAGGCTCTGTATCTAATTTTGTAGTCATAATTTTTCATTCTTTTTCTATAGAAGGCCTCCTAAAACCTGGATCTACCCCTGTATACAGAAGTTTAATATCTAGGCAAATTTTGCACAGCTTCTGATATCCTGCAAAGTTAGAAATGAATTTGGATAATATATATATAGCAGAAATTGGAAAAACAGTATTTAAAATTTTTTCAGCAGAGTCCTAACTGGTATCACTATCTTGCAGTCTCTCACCACTATATTCCAACCTACATACCACTAATACCGCAAATAGTCATAAAACACCACTTTCATTGTGATACTTCCAAATTTGAATCACTCCTCAACAACTAACAGATCAAATTTCAACTTCTCTGCCTTTCAAGGCACTTGTACTATCCAACCTCACCATCAGGCAGACACATAAACAAATTTAAATATTTAAATATACAATCTTATGGCCAGCTACTTATGTACTGTAATGTTTATTTTCTTCTTTGTTCTTTTTCATCTGTAGCTAACTTTATCCTTGTTTCTAATTAGCCAATCTCAGCTAAAACTATTCTATCTTCTACTACTGTTCACAGTATCTTTTTTTTTTTTTGTAATCATATATTTTGGTCCTTGATCTTTAACATTTTCAAACTTAATGGCATGACATACTTTCTCCTCCAGTAAACTATAAACCTCTCAGAAAGAGACTAAATCTCACTTTTGTACCTCCACTTAGCACAGTGCTCGGTACATGTTGTTATTATTAGCTGCTGTCAAGTCGGCTCCAACTCATGGTCACCTTCTGTATCACAGAATGAAATTTTGGCTGGTCCAGCGTCATCTTCGTGATCTTTGGTATGTTTGAGCTCATTGTTATGGTTATTGTGTCAATCCATCTCATTAAGGGTCTCCCTTGTTTTCACTGACCCTATACTTTACCAAAAAAGATGTCTAGCGATTGGTCATTCCTGATGGTATGTCCAAAGTAAGCAAGACAATGTCTCAGCATCCTTACTTCTAAGGAACATTCCAGTTGTATTCATTCTAAGACTGATTTGTTTGTTCTTCTGGCAGTCCACGGTATATTCAATATTGTTTACCAACATCACTATTCAAATACATCAATTATTTTCCTGTCTTCCTTTTTCATTATCCAGCTTTCACATGCATATCAGGTGATTGAAAAGACCATGGCTTGGGTCAGGTGCACCTTGGTCATCAAAGTGACATCTTTGCTTTTCTGAACTTTAAAGAGGTCTTTTGTAACAGATTTTCTCAGTGCAATACATCGTTTGGTTTCTTAACTTCTGCTTCCATGGGAGTTGATTATTGATTCAAGTAGAATAAAGTCATTGACAACTTCAATTTTTTTTCTCTGTTCATCAGGATGTTGTTTATGGGTCCATTTGTGAGGATTTTCATTTTCTGTATATTCAGGTATAATCCATACTGAAGTCTGTAGTCTTTGATCTTCATCAGGAAGTGCTTCAAGTCATCTTCATTTTCGGCAAGCAAGGCTGTGTCATCTGCATATTGCAGGTTGTTAAGGAGTCTTCCTCTAATTCTGATGCCGCATTCTTTTTCGTATAGTCCAGCTTCTCAGATTATTTGTTCAGCATACAGATCGAATAAGTAAGGTGAAAGGATACAACCTTGCTGCATACTTTTTCCAATCCTGAACCATGCAATATCCCCTTGTTCTGTTTGAATGACTCTTGATCCATATACAGATTCTGCATGAGCACAACTAAGGGTTCTGGAATTCACATTCTTTGTAATGTTATCCATAATTTGTTATGATCTACACAGTAGAATGCCTTTGCATTGCCTATAAAATATTTGTAAACATCTTTCTAGTATTCCCTGCTTTTGGCCAGGATCCATCTGACATCAGCAATGATATCCTTTTTATGTCTTTTTTTTTTTTTTGAACATTTTATTGTGCTTCAGGTGAAAGTTTACATAGCAAATTAGTTTTTCCATCAATATTTACTACACAAACTGTTTCGTGACATTGGTTGCGATCCCTGCAATGTGTCAGCACTCTCCCCATTTCCTCCCCGGGTTTCCCTTTTCCTTTCATCCACTTTCCCTGTCCCTCCCTGACTTCTCATCTTTGCTGCCCCTTTGGTCCTGTACAGTTGATTATTATTAATTGTATTTTACATGAAAGTTTACAGAACAAATTAGTTTCTCAATAAACAATTAATATACATATTGTTTTGTGACATTGGTTGCCAACCCCACGACATGTCAACACTCTCCCCTTCTCGATCTTGGGTTCTCCATTACCAGCTTTCCTGACCCCTCCTGCCTTCCAGTCATTGCCCCTGCGCTGGTGTGCCCGTTTAGTCTCATTTTGTTTTATGGGCCTATCTAATCTTTGGCTGAAGGGTGAACTTCGGGAGTGACTTCATTACTCAGCTAAAACGGTGTTTGGGGGCCATACTCTTGGGGTTTCTCCAGTCTAACAGACTAGTAAGTCTCGTCTATTTGTGAGTTAGAATTTTGTTCTACATTTTTCTCCAGCTCTGTCTGGTACCCTCTATTGTGATCCCTGTCAGAGTAGTTGGTGGTGGTAGCTGGGCACCATCTAGTTGTGCTGGACTCAGTCTGGTGGAGGCTGTGGCAGTTGTGGTCCATTAGTTCTTTGGACTAATCTTTCCCTTGCGTCTTTGGTTTTCATTTTCCCTTTCTCCGGATGGGGTGAGACCAGTGGAGTATCTTAGATGGCTGCTCACAAGCTTTTGAGACCCCAGACGCTACTCACCAAAGAATGTAGAACATCTTCTTTATAAACTATGTTATGCCAATTGAGCTAGATGCTCCCTGAGACCAAGGTCCCCACAGCCCTCAGCCCAGTAATTTGGTCTCTCAGGGAGTTTGCATGTGTCTATGAAGATTCCATGACCCTTCCTTGGATAAGCTGTGCTGGCTTCCCCAGTATTGTATACTGTCTTACCCTTCATCAAAGTTACCAGTTATCTATTGTCTATTTAGCTTCATGTCCTTTTCTGAATCCAGTTTGAACTTCTGGCAGTTCCCCCAATGTACAGCTACAATCGTTTTAAAATTACCTTCAGTAAAATTTTGCTAGCATGTGATATTGATATTGTTCAGACATAAACTTGCTAAAGTCTACTTCATTCCTTCATTAGACAGAAAGAAAAAAGCACAAAGCCCTGATTAAGTGTTTTGGTACCTTAACTTGGGCCCACCTACTATCTGCCAAATAATCTTTTCAACTTCTTAATATCTCCCCTCCCAACCTATCTCTTATAGGAAGCCTTGCTGAATAATTAACTAACCAGTTGCTGTGGAGTCAATTCCAAGTCATGGCGACCCCATGTGGGCCAAAGTAGAACTGTGCTCCTCAGCTTTTTCAGTGGCTGATTTTTAGGAAACAGATTGCCAGGTATTTCTTCCAAGAAACCTCTGTGTAGACTCAAACCTCCAACCTTCAGTTAGCAGCCAAGCATGTTAACCATCTGCACCACTCATGGACCACTAAATAATTAGGTCTCCAGTTTGATCAATTTTTTATCTCACCTACTTTTCAACTTTTAAGAACTTATGTTTCATAGATTCTTTCTTGTTCTTTGCTTGTTCTATGCAATATTGCTATCCTTTAAGGTTTAGTATAACTTCCTGTTTCTTGGTTCTCTGTATTTCCACAGCCTGTTATTTGTGCCATTTTTACAAAACTCATCTTTCTATAGAACAGCATAGTGGTTAAGTACATGGACTTGGGAACCAGACTATGGGGTTCAAATCCCAACTGTGCCATTTACCAGTTGGGTGACCTTGGCCAAGTCACTTAACCTAACTATGCCTCAGTTTCCCCATTTATAAAATGGGGCTAATATTTGTACCTACTCATAGGATTCTTGTTAAGATGAATGAATATATTAAAAGCACTTAAAACAATGCTTATTACATATTAAGTGCTATCTAAATGTCTATTATTATAGTGTTTTACTTAATTTGAGATTTCTATTCTACCATTAGGTTCTTTTTTGTGGTCCAGAATTATATCTTTTGTCATTTCTGAACCATACTAGACAGCTTAACAATGCTCTAAACAGGCAGGCATGCAAAAATACATTTGTTGAAATAAATAACGTTGAATACCCTAGAGCTGTTCTCACAAAACTTTGTAATTGTTCTCCAGTTAATTTGCTTGTCTATAATTTATGTTCCTAACAGTTCTTCTCAAAAATTTAACCAAAAATATCTCTTACAGAGGGGTATAAACAGGCACTCCCAGGTGGCTTGGGATAAGGATTACAGATAACTCTTCTATAGCAACTCAGATCAACTGCTAATGGCTACCAAAACCACTGTCGCCAAGAATTCTGAGGGCTTTTGGGGTGTCATGATCAGAATGCAACAATCAACCAATTTTGTCTACCCTTGTGTACCCTGACAGTCAGAAGTGGAGATATTCATTTTTTCATTAACAGTCTGGCCCTTGACCCTAAGGACCCATCTCTCCAAGAAAATTTATTCAAAACTTCATATTTTATGTTAAAACTTCACACCAATTTTGCATTTCACTCTACAATACATTCACATTTGTTTAAATTTAAAAATATATTTTCCCCTAATCTCTGAGTAAAATGGATGCTCCAAGGAGATGCGGCATGATTATCCTGTGGTTTCTTAAATCTCCTAGTACCTAATACCTCCAAGTGTAGCAGTACTTCGTTTTGGCAAGCACATTCTTACCACAAGTTTCCTGCTTTTGCATCCACCCAAAAGCAACTGAAATAATACTAAGTAGCTACAAAAGTTTGCAATATATGATAAATAACAATAGCACCTATATTTTCATAGTGTTTGAGCATCTGTAAAATAATGTCATATAAATCGTCTCATTTAATATTCACATTTTAAAGAATTTCAAATTCATAAACATCAAAATATAATCATATTAACTAAATCCTATTGAAGCCTGTAAGGAAATTTTAACTTTTCTCCAAAGTGCAAGCATGATTCTAGAACATTAATCAGAAATAATTCATACACATTTCTAAAATACACACTGCTAACCTATTCTTGAACAGAATAAATGCCTGTTAATTGAATATAGCTACAATACTTGGCAAACACAAAGTTTCTTTTCTCTTATAAAATTCTTTAAAAGTGTTATATTCTCACTATATCACCACTGTCTTGGATCTATTTGTGACAAAAATTGTACGTAATGATTTAGCATCTCAATCAAAACAACTCTTCTAGTCAAGGATTTTGATCTAAATGAAATCACAGGCACAGATCACTTCCAACCTAATGGACTTTAAGGTCAACAGCAATTAATAGGTCCTATAGAAGAAAATTGTCAACCTATCACCTTTTTGGAAAGCCTGGTGGCATAGTGGTTAAGTGCTTCGTCTGCTAGCCACAAACCCACCAGGCTCTCCTTCGAAACTCTATGGGGTAGTTCTACTCTGTCCTACATGGTCGCTATGAGTTGGAATCGACTCTATAGCAAGGGTTTTGGTTTTATCACCCTTTATGTGATTAATCCTAAATACAAAATAAATTGTAAATTCTCTTGTAAGTTTTTAAAGAAAAAAACAGGACACTTCACTTCTCTTTTAAAAAAATAACTCTAATTTGGATTTGTGGTGACAAATGCTGCCAGGCCATGGATTTTCGAGCAGCCTGAACTAGCCTCTACCATATTGTCAAAATCCATGCAAAGATTATTTATCAATCCAGAAAAGCTCCCTCCAAGAGAGAGGTGCAGACAAGGGAAGAAACCAGAAAGGGAAGGCTCAGGTGCTCAAAGGTCTCATTAGACGAGGAGGAAGGATGCCAAGGTAGGGGCTGATGGAGAAGGTAAAGGAACCTCCCAGCAAGCGGGACCCACAGTTGAAGCCCTTGGAAAAGTGGATCGGGAGAAGCTGCATTCCTTTAGTTTTAGGAACAGGGAAATGGTGCTGTGAGCGCCAAAGTGGCTTGGAGAACCACTGACAGGTGACTCCTACAAAGTTCACTCCAACTAAGGCTGATAACCTCCCGCCAGGGATTAGGAAAGAGGCAGCATTATGTGAATGGACGTTCAAGGACTCAAGGGCTACAGTGTCAGGCTCCTGCAGCTCAACTTACCGGGAACCCCCGACCCAATTCATCTCCCCAAAGCTTCCGAACAAGAAGACAGTGATGTCCCTATGATCGCAGGTCGGACGTCTCCTCAGCTCTACGCCTAGGCCGAGCCTCTCTCACGTCCCAGAGTGACCTGTCCTGCAGCACAGCCTCCCGAGAATCTTAGCGGGCTCCTTCCGGGTCACAGGTCCTTACGACCACCGGCTTTTCCGGGCCCGGGTTCTCCCGCTAAGCCTTCCGACACGATTTGTGGCATCTGTGGGTGCCTTACCGAGCAGTCTGGCCTGGTAAGGGCAGCAAGGGACACCGTGGGAAAGCAAATCAGACCCACTGAAGAAGGAGGAAAACAGTCTTAACCGCTTCAGGCAAGAGAAACCTCAGTAAATGAAAATATCTTGAGTGTAGCCATAGAGCTAGTGTTTTAAACCGCCTCATAACTTTTTGTAGTTCTGTACTGCTCTCTGGCTTCTTTTCCGGCCAAAGACCAGATCTGGGAAAGAAAAAAGAATGCAAAGACAAAGTTATAGATCCCTAACCCTAAAGTTGGTATTTTCATTCTAATTTGCCCGCTCCATATGCAAATTCTTTAAATATCTTTGATTTGTACTTTTAATAGTAAACAGTTGTTTGTAAAAAACATACTGTAGTAATTTACGATCCTGTGCGTTTTGTGAGTTTCTAAGAGCACTTGATCAAAACTGGATTTACTCTACAGGCCCGAAGACTTGAAAGTTCTGAAAAAAAATCTTAAAAACTGTATTCTGCGGTTCACGTCTGTTATGTTTGTATGTCCTCACAGATTTATTTTACAAATTGATCTGTGATATTTTGGATAGAAACTAGAAATCTCTTCTCCAAAACAAATGGGCAAAGTACATTTTATTATTGCCATTTTTTTGTTTGTTTGTTTTTTCCCAGTACTTAACCTCATAATTTCAAACAGTACATTTTCAATTAAGTCGTTGGAAAAGGGTACCTAGAATAGGATTATGTTCCAGGGTAGAGTTTGTTTTACCATATAAATTTTGATTTTTATAACAAAAATTCACCAAAGTATATCTATCATTGGTTTGAATTAGACTAAGCGAATTCAGCATTTCAGAGCAAATTAATCACTCACATGGAACAGCTTATGGTTTTTCAGTAACTAAACCATACAGGTCAAGGCAGGAACAAGAATCTGAAGCAACTGGCCCTGTGTATCAACCTTATCTACTTTCAATATTTTAAAACACATACAAATTTACAAAATTAACTAGAAGGAGAAAAGAATTGCTGAAGGATTAACTGAGGAATCTATGTCGGGTGTGCACATGAGAGGCAGAAGCAATTTCTTTTGCCATTTTGTCTGTGTAAGGACCTAAAGGAGAGGTTAACCAATTTGGTGAGAAAAGTCAAGAACTAGGAACTGGATGGACTCTCTGCCTTGGTACTAGACTCAGGGAAGCAGTGGAAGTGGTGAATTACAAGATATTTACTGGTTTGTTCCTTCACAGCAAAGGATATTTCCTTATGAACTAGTTAATATATGGTTATTTGTGACAACTGAAATGTTGACCGAGGAGCTCATCTTCAATGTTGTTTATGCCTCACATAAATAAGGCTAGCATGACTAGTAGTAGATAATAGGAGTCAAACACTGTGCTATTTTAGGGCCAGTAGGGCAATTAGATAATCTCTTGGGTCAGGAAACAGTTCAAGAAAGGATTAGAACACAGATGAAATACTACTTAGCATTTGTGGAGAAGGAAATCCATCCAAAATTCTTAAATCTCAGACAATTTTTGTTACTAAAAATTATTTACTTTCTGTTGATTTATAATTAAATACACATATAGCCTATGATTTATATATGTATACAGTATGTATTTAGTTCTCTTTATTACAAAAAAAAGCTTTTTGGTACTTTATAGTTTATAAAGCATACATACAATCTCTAAAATATATATAAATATATATATTCTCTAATATATATAAAATCTATTTAATTCTGATCTTTCACAGATATTGGTATATACATGAGAGTATCACACTTGAGAGCAAAGTGATTTGAGAATTATTATTTATTTTTCATTTTCAAGATCTTTTTCTAAGATTATTTCTCCCTCTCTTAAGACAATTTTAATGCTTTCCCATATAAACACATGTAAAGTTGAGAAGCTTGAGTGGAAATGGGTCCAAATTGTTTAATATGGTAACAGGTGATTTTTTTACCTTCTTTTTCTCCCCTAGTTTGGAAATCAAACTAAATTTAGCATTCTCTTTGCTTTAATTGCATACTGCCAGTATAAAAAATGAAAGAAGTACCTGAATATTCTTAGTTTCTTACTTAAATTGCATATATTTTTGACTGATTGCCTATCTGGTTTTCTATCTCATGAATGCTTACTCTGCCTTACTTGAAGGCTTGAGCTTAGTCTCAGATGCTGGGGCTAACCCTGAGCATTGGTTCTGGGGAGGAGGGGATGGCTAGGGATTAAGTAGGGGGTAGCATGGAATTTAAATGGTTCTAGTTAGATCAGTACTTAGGTAGCTCAATGACAAGTCAAATCTCACATTGATCTGTTCCCCAGTTTCAGTAATGGCCTTCAACCATCCTTGCACCACAATTCTGTTATCTAAATTTCTATCTTGATAATTTTCCTCATACCCAATTCCTCATTCTGACAAGTTCCTCACTATCAGTTGGTAAACTGACCTACCTAGAGCTAAGTGTGGACCTGTCTGCATCCTTAATGTTATTGCTTCTAGATTTCCCACTGCCCTGCTCCTCCCCTGATTTGGCTACCTCTAGCTGTAAACTAGTGATGCAAGCCACTTGCTTGACTGCCAGCTGTTGTCTGACCCATGCGTCTGTCTGTATACCATATTCTGCCTGGCTGAACATCTTCCCATCACCTCCTGTTAGGTTTTCTCTGGCCCTCCACCAGTCCTATCATAGTTAACCTTCTGTGTTTAATTATATCAGGAGATGTGACATAAATTATTAAAATGTATAAATGTAAGGTAACCTCATTTTGCATGCATTGAAAGCATGAGCTTAGGAATATAATGTTTTGAAAATAACCACTATGGCAGTATATCTCTACATAGACTCAGAAAGTCTTCTTGGGATGTTAGATTATGCTACTAGTGTGGATAACTATCAGAGACTTGCAGAAATTTGACACTCACATATTAAATCTCTTAAATTGACTGCAAAGAGATATGTGATGATGTTTTGGAGTTAATATAGGCACATGGAAAAGGAGAACTTTTAAAAATTTCAGAATATTATTATTTATAAGAATAGAGATTTCTTTTTATTCACAGTAAATTCTGAATAATGAAGATCATTCAACACTGAAACAAACTTTACATTCTAGCACAGGGGCTGACAAACTGTTTTCTGTAAAGGGAAAGATAATAAATATTTTATGCTCTGTTGCAACCATTCAACTCTGCTGCTGTGGCTTGAAAACAGCCATAGATATTAGGTAAATGAATGGGTGTGGCTATGTTCCAACAAAACTTTATTTATGGATACTTCAATAAGGATTTAATAATTTTCACATATCATTAAATATTATTCTTCTTTTGATATATTTTAGCCATATTAAAGTGTAAAAACCATTCTTAGCTCATAGGCCATACAGAAATACCCAGGGGGCCAAATGTGGTCTACAGGTTGTGATTTACCAATCTCTGTTATAGCTTAATGCGTACCTTTCCAGGCCTCCAATTGACTAGAAATGTGTGTGCTTCTTGTTAGAGAAAGAGGAAACAAAAATGTTTTTCACGTGTTCAAGAATACACTCAGCATTGCCTAAAAATATCTGAACATGTTTTAAAAGTTGCAGAATTTTGCTTGACTTTTGAGCGATTTAAGTCCTCTGCTAGGGATGTAAAGGACTTTTCAGAAAGTTCTTGGTTTTTATCAAGTAACCAAAATGGAAATGGGAAGTAGCCAGCAGATAATCTCAAAGCCAAAACACAGCAAACAAAACCAAAAATTGAAAAAGGCAAGGAACTCGTGAAATCAAGTAAGCTCCTGGAAAAGCTGTTTCCATCATTTGACTACAGCTAGGTTCCCAAATGGCTAAATTTTGGTTGGAGTCACATAATCTACCCACTGCCGTCAAATTGATTTGGATTCATAGTGAACCCGTAGGGTTTCTAAGACTGTAAATCTCTATGGAAGCACACTGCCACATCTTTCTCCCTCCCAGCCACTGGTGGTTTCCAACAGCTGACCTTTGAGTTAGCAGTCCATAGCTTTAACCACTACAACACCAGAGCTCCTTAAAGGACATAATGGGATGGGAGAAGTGAAACACCACCTTCATTTATTTAATAGTCACCTTGTAAATAAATACCAGTGCATCAGATCTCCATTGCCAAAAATAGCAACTATGGGGCTGGAAGCTTTTTATTATAAGGAGAAGCAAACCTGTGGGTTTGTTGGGAAAAGGGAGGAGGGATGGAGGGATAGCAAAGAATTATTTTCTCTAATACAGAAGACCTTTCTCTTATTTACAAAGAGTATCTTCAATTGTAATTTGTGTGAAAGGTTCTGGGACCTTCTGTGAAATTACAGACAAAAAAAAAGTAGGGGGTGGGCACGAAAGACAGAGCTGAGTATTTGATACTTTGTTTTCCCGAGTGCTCCTCCCACCTGTCACTTTCTTCTCTGACCCATTTCTGATTCATTCCGTATCCTTTTCATATTCATTTTATGTTGATTGGTCCCTTCTCCTTCATCCTTCGTTCCTTTTCCCCATCTCAGTATAGCTCTTGGAAACCTCCCTTTCTGCTTGCTCTTCCTCTTGTGGTATCTTCTAAAACCTTAGAGAAGTGATGTGTATTCTGAAACTTTGCGGGATTTTAAGTGACGCTGAGCATGCTCAGTAGCTAGGGCAGGTTTTGTTCGCCACCATCTGCCCTGGATCGACCTCTCCAAAAATAGCCATTTAACTCTCTCAACTCCTGTTTAAGGATGTAACTCATTTTTCTCCTTCCTCATTTTCAAGGTTCAAAGGGAAGCCGCGAGGATTCCAAGTCCCACCGCCCTCACAGCCAATGAAGAGCCTGGGAGGGAGGAGCTTGGGGCGGCTTGGTGCAGTTCGAGCTTCTGAGGGAATCATCCCCAGTAAATGCACTGGAGCCTGAGTTGCATCTGCCACAGCAGAACAAAATAAAAAACAGAAGAGGAGAGACTCTGCAGACTATGGAACACTGTCGGACTTTCTGAAACATTTGCTGAGAATTCCCGAGGAGCATGATCTTTTAAAACCAGTTCTTTTTGAAGCCGGTTTGCGTAACTGGGAAAATGACACACATACTAAATGCAGCAGCTGATCGAGTGAAATGGACCACCAGATCGACTGCTGCTAAGAGGGCCGCCTGCCTGGTGGCTGCGGCATATGCTCTGAAAACTCTCTATCCCGTCATTGGCAAGCGTTTAAAGCAACCGGGCTATGGGAAGAAAAAAGAAGCAGCTTATCTAGCTGCAGAGAACAGACAAACACTGCATTGCACCGAGACCACTTGTAAAACTCCTTCGCCTGGAGTGAATGCAGATTTTTTTAAACAACTACTAGAACTTAGGAAAATTCTCTTTCCAAAACTTGTGACCACTGAGACAGGGTGGCTCTGCCTGCACTCAGTGGCTCTTATCTCAAGAACCTTTCTGTCTATATATGTGGCTGGTCTGGATGGAAAAATTGTGAAAAGCATTGTGGAAAAGAAGCCTTGGACTTTCATCATCAAACTGATCAAGTGGCTTATGATTGCCATCCCTGCCACTTTCGTCAACAGTGCAATAAGATACCTGGAGTGCAAACTGGCTTTGGCCTTCAGAACTCGCCTAGTAGACCATGCCTATGAAACCTATTTTACGAATCAGACTTATTATAAGGTTATCAATATGGATGGGAGACTGGCAAACCCTGACCAGTCTCTTACAGAGGATATTATGATGTTTGCCCAATCTGTGGCTCACTTGTATTCCAATCTGACCAAACCCATTTTAGATGTAATCCTGACCTCCTACACACTCATCCAGACTGCTACATCGAGAGGAGCAAGCCCAATTGGGCCCACCCTGTTAGCAGGGCTTGTGGTATATGCCACTGCTAAAGTGTTGAAAGCCTGCTCTCCCAAATTTGGTAAATTGGTGGCTGAAGAAGCTCATAGGAAAGGCTATTTGCGGTATGTGCACTCCAGAATTATAGCCAATGTGGAAGAAATTGCCTTTTACAGAGGACATAAGGTAAGATAGAAATTAAGGTAATGAGTGAAATATGAGACTGTTCAAGCTGCCACTGCAGTGCTAGATACCATCTGTTGTACTGTTGATGGACCCACTTCTTTTTCATATTAGATTCCTATGACATTTAAGCTTGTATTAAACTATATGCTTCATTACCCTTTTTAATCCCAAGCTGTTAAAGAATTATAGAGTGCAAATTTTTCTAATGTTTCATGACTCTAAAAAGCAGCCTACTTAGCCTCAGATACCCAAATATGCTGAGAATTATCTCTACAGCATTTTCTTAAAACTTAAATCCTAGCTTAGTAGGTAGTCCTAAAGCATTAGAAGAAAAAATATATTTAGGAACTCAGAGTAAGCGCTTTTCCATTGAGATGAAAAATTTAGGATACTATTTTTTGTTGTTTTTCCTTTGTTTTTCAAGTTGGGGAGAAAGCATGCTTTCATATAGAAGACAGTTTTGACAGTTTTTGCATGTCTAGTCAATGATGGAGTGTCTTCAGTGCTAAGAAGCATAGGAGATTATCTCACAAAATAGTGTTTACATTGCCCTTGGTTCATGTTCAGCACCATATTTTGACACAAATGCTGTTTTTGAGGGAAAAGCTGAGCTTAGAGAGTAAATGAGAAGAAGGATTAAAGGAGTTATAGAATGTTATTTTTAAATATTAAAGATTTTCAACATTAAGCAGGTTCCAAAAATAGTGAACCCAGTTATATAAACTGGTAGTGTATAAAGGTAACTTCTGAATATTACATATGACAGAAATTTTGAAGGTGATGCATCTGAAATATTAATACAAATGAATTAGCAAATAAAATGTTAAGGTATTCTAAAATTAAAGATAGTATTTTGATCATCAAAGAGAATTATTTAATTTTTGAAGCATCAGTGATATAGCAGTACCAACCTAAAGAAGAAAAATCTAAGCACATTTAGAACTTTTACTTTAAAATTGACCTCAGATGTTATGTTAATCATATTGATTTGTCATTTTTCTTGAATCATTGAACTCAAGAATGTAAATTATAGTGTACTGTAGGCTTCTTGCATAAAAGACAAAAATCCAGTAAATTGAGTCAGTTCAAAAGTGGCATCTAATTACACATATATGTGTGTCATGTGTTTATCTTTAGACATTTTTGCCATGATCAAGAAGGATAAGGTTCTAACATTATTTACTCATATCTCGTAGGGTATGATTTAATTTTAATGCCTTATAATTCATATTAATTTAAAATTATAAATCACTTGTATGTACTTTATATTTAACAATATATTTGATAAGTAGCAAAAGTTTTTAATTACACAGGTGTGATGAAAACTAAATAATGCCTAATTCTGATATTATCTTTATTTATTGATGGTTAGAGTCATAGATGATACTATATATATTAAGAAAAATGAAATAACATATACATACCGTTAAAGAAATTCCTCAAACACACACAATATTTACAGCTCATGCTGGGTTAATTCTTATCTTCTTTCTCTCTATAGGTAGAAATGAAACAACTCCAGAAAAGTTACAAAGCTTTAGCAGATCAGATGAACCTCATTTTATCCAAACGTTTGTGGTACATCATGATAGAGCAGTTTTTGATGAAGTATGTTTGGAGCAGCAGTGGACTAATTATGGTGGCTGTACCTATTATAACTGCAACTGGCTTTGCAGATGGTGGTAAGGACATTTATGCTCAATCTCAAAAATATGTTTAAGATTATTTCTCTTGAAGATGTTATGCTAGTTTTGTGTGAGTGAAACTGTACATAGCCATTAGTCTATAGTTCTTAATGGTCAGAAACAATGGCATACTTTGCAAAGTCCAGTTAATAAGACCAGCAATCTGAGGGAAAGAGACAAGTAGCTCAAGACCTTTCCAGTTCTGAGATATTTCAGAGATCCCTGTTGCAGGGAGTTGACCTCGAGCAATTTTAATTATATTGCTTAATACAGAAGGATTCTCTAGTTTATATTTAAACTCAAAACAAATTAATACCTTCAGAAAGAATATAACATAACCTCTTCCTATGTGTTGTAAACAACTAAACACTTCAGTTCTGCACGTCACAAGCTTTTAGTCTATAAATATTCTATAACTGAATTTGCCCTGGAATGTGATTTGAAGAGTTGGTTGATGGCATTAGGAAACTCAGAATCTTGTTTCAAGCAGTGCTCAGTGCCATGGAGCAAGGTCTCATTTACTTATAGGTAGTACAGATCATTGCCTGTGTGGTACGATTTGATGGTGGTGTTGGGGTGGGGATTGTTAAATTGCAGGCATTTAATTCTATCCTATCAGTATTTTGACAGTTTTTACCAAGATTTTTGATCCTTTGGGGTAGCTAAGAAAAATAAGGATTAAAAAGGACAATGTTAAAAGATTGTATAAAACTTGAGATGGGAATTAAGGGTCTTAATTGACCAGGACAGAAGGGAATTAATTGAAGAAGCAGCATTTTCATCTGTTTTCCCGAAATAAAACCTCCCCTTCTTTGTCTCTTTAAAAGCCACTTGACCAAAATTGGCCTTATGTTGAATAAACTAGACAAAAGCACGGGCTTTGTAGTGAGACAGAGCTTGGTTCAAATCTTGCCTACCTCATTGACTACCTATATCGTTTTAGTCATGTTAATTAAGCTCTCTAAGCCTCAGTTTCCTGATCTGTAAAATGAGAATAGAATGGCTACTTCAGAGGGTTGTTGTAATGATTAAATAGAATGACGTTTATAAAGCACACAGTATTTTCTTGATTCATGGTGACAGTGTATTACCTGGAAAACAAAAGTCGGCACTAGCAATAATGTAACAGAAATCACACTATTCTACAGTTATTTTTGGTGTAGACTTAAGGGTTAACAGTTGTTTAAAGTGATGTAATAAAACAGGTAAAAATTACAATATGCTTTGATATTTTGAAACAGCACTGTTTTAACCAGTTCTTACAAAAACACTTGTCAAATGTTAGTCATTCTTAACCTAAAATTATTAATTTTACTAAATTAATATTTATCAGTCTTTCTTTGTGGTAAATACTATATAACTCAACCATCGAATAGACAACAGTATATTTAGACCACTGGAAAATCAAATAGATCTACTTTATATTTAAAAATTTACTTTTAAAATGTTTACATTGAAAAAACATTTTTAGGAATTTAGTGTTTTAGTAATTGTAGTATTTTTAGACTTAATTCTTTCATAATGAAATGAAGTAAATTACTTTTTCAAAAGTATTTTAAAAAGGCAGTTAAAAGCCTGTGGGTTTAAGATTAATTTTATTCAGAAATTTGGCAAAACTGGATCTCTCTAAGCATATGGATATTTTAAAAGTTTCTTTTATAAAATATAATAAGACAACCCAAATGACAAGATTAGGGTGTAGTTTTTTTGGTCAGTTCTTACAAGCACTGGTCTTATTAGGATACCCTGGAGTATTCAACATAAAACACAGAAAATACAGTTATTAATGGTGACAAATTAACTCCACAGAGATCAGTAAGAAGTAAACAATATATACAAAGAATCTTAAAGTTACTTTTGTAGATGATGCAGTAAGATGTTTAAAAATAAATCCTACAAATCCTGAAAAATACTGTATGAAATTAAACATTAGAGTTTTAGATTGAAATTATAATAATCATGTTGTTACAAGTAAAACTTAAAATATTTCTTAAAGCTTCTTTTCAAAATAAAATTTTGATACAGAGAAAAGCAATCGAAGAATTTCATAGAACAAAAAAATAAATTGAGATGACAAAACACTTATGAAAGTGAGCTTCAACATTGTAATTTCCAAGGTTACTATATATATGTTTGCATATATACATATGTATATATTTACTAAATGTATATGACCTACAATGACTTAATACATGAAAATTCTGAGTTATGATTTTACTCAAGACAAAATAATTTTATTTTAATTTTCAGGAAATTATATATCTTTGAAATTTAGGGCTTGTTATTACATGCCATAGATTCTAACATAGACTTAATTCTTAATTTACATTATTCCCTGAGTTGTCCCTTATGTTAGAGATGAATTAAGTGCATAATACTATATTTTAGGAAAAAGAAATGGAAAAATGGGTAAACAGGAGAGGAATAGCAAAGAGAAATTAGGGAAAACGTAGCACAGCAGAAAGAAAAAGAATGAAGGAAGAGCCAACTCTTGGCTCTACTACTTAATAGTAGTCCCTGGGTGGTGCAAATCGTTAAATGTTCAACTCCTAGCTGAAGTGCTGGAAATTCAACCCACACAGAGGTGCCTTGGAAGAAAGGCCTGGCGATTTGCTTCTGAAAATTCTGAAAGGTCACAGCCTTGACCATCCTATGGTGTGCAGTTCTCCTCTGTCTACTCTGAAACATACGGGGTTGCCGTGAGTTGGAGTTGACTTTGGTAACAGGTTTGGTTTGGTTTATCCTTGGGAAAATTACATAAACTTTATATGCCTCAGTTTTCTTATCTTAACTATAAAAAGATATAATTGATAATATATGTATATTATAATAAACATAACTGATAATATAGATCTTTCAGAGTTGTTATCAAATTAGATATGTTTAATGCGCTTTGACACAGTACTTGGCAAATACTCAGGTGCAAGCAATTGTTAATATGTATTGTATTGTTACTGTGTGAGCTATGGAGTCAGATTGCCTGGCTTCAAATGCTGACTCTACTGCTTACTAATCTGTGACTGGTTGACAGGAAATAATCGATGTTTGCTGGTGTGATTATTGTTGTTGTTTTTGTTGTGAAACAGCAAGGCATTTGAAAGTGATTAGGAAGTCAGAGGTGAAAATGCAGATAGGAGGAAGAAACTGTATAATTTTGGGGGGAGGAGGGGAAAAGAAAAATATTTCTATAGTAGATTTACTGTATCATCCACCTACAACATCAAGTGAAATCTTATGTAAGGACAGGACTATATTTATATTCAAGTTCACATTACAAAATTGCATATGGAATCATGCCATTTTCACATCAGAAGAGAAGCTTCAAGTCATCTAATATTCTAGAGGCCCCAAACAAAAAACCAAACCCATTGCCATCAATTCGATTCTGACTCATAGTGACCCTATAGGACAGAGAAGAACTGCCCCATAGGGTTTCTGAGGAGTGGCTGGTGGATTTCAACTGCTAACCTTCTAGCAGCCATAGCTCTTAATTCCTGAGCCACCAGCACTCCTCTAGAGGCCCAGGCAGGTCTAAAGTTTTGCCTGAGGTCACATAGTTGATTAATGGAAGTACCGAGAATGGAAGATGCATTATCTAACTCCTAGTGCAGTGTTTTGTTTTTTTTTTACTGTACCATGCTGCCTCCATATTAGCTATATTGGAATTGATTCTGTAAGGAACTTAAGTTAGTTTCAGACTAGGTAATTACTGGGACCAAATGGTTGAAAAAGAGGCATTGAAATAGTTAATATGTATATATTAACTGTTATATTATTTTTTGAAAGATATTGCCCCCCCATTTTTTTTCCTTTGTATTAAGAGAAAGACCGAAACTGTGTGAAGAAAATAGTTATCTGACAGCTATAATCTCTATTTTTAATTTTAGTAGGCTACCTCTCTTCTCTTTACATCAGGAACGGTCTGGCAAGGCCAGGCAAAGCTACTTATACGTCCCTCCTGCCATACCTATCACAGCCACCTGTTGTTATTAGTTGCTCTGGAGTCAGTTCTGACTCATGGCAACCCCGTGTGTTATGGATTGAATTATGTCTCCCTAAAATGTTTGTCAACTTGACTAGGCCATGATTCCTAGTATTGTATGAATGTTAACCATTTTGTCATCTGATGTGATTTTCCTATGTGTTGTAAATCCTACCTCTGTGATGTTAGTGAGGCAGCATTAGAGGCAGTTATGTTACTGAGACAGGATTCCATTTATAAGATTAGGTTGTATCTCGAGTCAATCTCTTTTGAGATATAAAAGAGAGAAGCGAGCAGAGAGACAGGGGACCTCATGCCATGAAGAATGAAGAACCAAGAGGGGAGTCCGTCCTTTGGACCTGGGGTCCCTGTGCTGTGAAATTCCTAGATCAGGGGAAGATTGATGACAGGGACCTTCCCCGAGAGATGACAGGGAGAGAAAACCTTCCCTTGGAGCCAGCATCAGGAGTTTGGACTTTCAGCCTCCTAGATGGTGAGAGAATAAACTTCTGTTTGTTAAAGCCATCCTCATGATATTTCTGTTATAGCAGCACTAGGTAACTAAGACACAATGTGTGCATGGACCCTGCTCCATAAGGTTTTCAACACTGTGACCTTTCAGAAGCAGATCACCAGGGTCACCAGGCCTGTCTTCCAAGGCACCTCTGGGTGGGTTCGAACCACTACCTTTCAACTAGTAGTCTAGCACTTAACCATTTGCACCACTCAGAAATGTTACCTAGCAGGTAGGAAAGAGAGCATCTAAGCTACTAGCACTGGCAATAGTGTCTGCATATTGGTGATCTGTGATTATGAACTGGACCATCAGAAGTAAAAACTGAGAGATGTTACTAGTGGAGTGGAACAAAGCCCTGCCTGCACCCTAATAAAATATACCCCCCAATGAGATTATATCTATAGGTCAGGCTGTATTATCATACCTCATATACTAATAACAAATGATTGAAATATCATATTACATTCTTGGTCAATTTGGATATAATTACCCTTCTCTTGGCCAATTAATGGAGCCCTGGTGGTACAGTGGTTAAGAGCTTGGCTGTAACCAGAAGGTCAGCAGTTCGAATCCACCAGCCGTTCCGCGGAAACCCTATGGGGCAGTTCTACTCTGGTTGCTATGGGTTGGAATCAACTCAGTGGCAACTGGTTTGGTTTTTGTTGGCCAATTAATATAGAAGTAATAGTACGTATCAAAGGCATACTTTCTTAGCTGTAATTAGCTGTGCATATAAATAGCTATACTTTTTTTCTTATTGTGCTTTAAATGAAAGTTTACAGTTCTAGTTAGTTTCTCCTACAAAACTTTATAC
Source organism: Dugong dugon (assembly GCA_030035585.1). Classification (NCBI taxonomy): domain Eukaryota; kingdom Metazoa; phylum Chordata; class Mammalia; order Sirenia; family Dugongidae; genus Dugong; species Dugong dugon. The sequence goes on from CM057465.1 coordinate 160,394,943, forward strand.
ACACACTGCTATGTGACCCTAGTTGCACTCCCCATACAGTGACAGCATACTCCTCCTTTCTACCTTGGATTTCTCGTGCCCGTTCAACCAGCTCCTGTCCCTTTCTGCCTTCTCATCTTGCCTCCAGACAGGAGCTGCCCATTTAGACTCATGTATCTACTTGCGCTAAGAAGCACACTCTTCCCAAGTATCATTTTATGTCCCATAGTCCAGTCTAATCTTTGTCTGAAGAGCTGGCGTCGGGAAAGGTTTTAGTTCTGGGTTGACAAGAGAGTCCGGGGGGCATGCTTTCTGGGGTTCCTCCAGTCTCAGACCATTAAGTCTAGTCTTTTTACTAGAATTTGAGTTCTGCACCCCACTTTTCTCCTGCTCCCTCAAGGACTCTCTGTTGTGTTCCATGTCAGGGCAGTCATTGGTGGTAGCTGGGCACAATCTAGTTCTTCTGGTCTCAGGCTGATGCAGTCACTGGTTTATGTGGCCCTTTCTGTCTCTTGGGCTAATACTTTCCTTGCAACTTTGGTATTCTTCATTCTCCTTTACTCCAGGTGGGTTGGGACAAATTGATGCATCTTAGATGGCCACTCACTAGATTTGAAGACCCCAGATGTTGCTTAACAAAGTGGGATGCAGAACATTTTCTTAATAAACTTTGTTATGCCAGTTGACCTAGATGTCTCCTGAAACCATGATCCCCAGACCCCTGCCCCTGCTACTCCATCCCTCAAAGTGTTTGGTTGTATTCAGGAAACTTCTTAGCTTTTGGTTTAGTCCAGTTGTGCTGACTTCCCCTGTAGTGTGTGTTGTCCTTCCCTTTGCCTAAGATAATTCTTGTCTACTGTCTAGTTAGTGAATACCCTTCTCCCTCCCTCCCCACCCTTGTGACCATCAAAGAATGTTTTCTTCTGTGTTTAAACCTTTTCTTGAGCTCTTATAATAGTGGTCTTATACATTATTTGTCCTTTTTCGACTGACTATTTTCCCTTAGCATAATGCCTTACAGATTCATCTGTGTTATGAGATGTTTCACGGATTCATCGTTAATCTTTATCTTTGCATAGCATTCCATTGTGTGAATATAGCATAATTTGTTTATCCATTCGTCTGTTGGTAGACACCTAGGTTGTTTCCATATTTTTGCTATTGTAAACAGTGCTGCAGTGAACATGAATGTGCGTAAATCTATTCGTGTGATGGCTCTTATTTCTCTAGGATATATTCCAAGGAGCATGATTGCTGGATCGTATAGTACTTCTATTTCTAGTTTTTTAAGGAAGCACCAAATCAATTTCCAAAGTGGTTGTACCATTTTACATTCCCACCAAAAGTGTGTAAGTGTTCCAGTCTCTCCACAACCTCTCCAGCATTTATTATTTTGTGTTTTTTGGATTAATGCTAGCCTTGTTGGGGTGAGATGGTATCTTATTGTAGTTTTGATTTGCATTTCTCTAATGGCTAATGATCATGAGCATTTCCTCGTGTATCTGTTAGCTGCCTGAATATCTTCTTTGGCGAAATGCCTGTTCCTATCCTTTGCCCATTTTTTAACTGAGTTATTTGTATTTTTGTTGTTCAGGTTTTGCAGTATCTTGTAGATTTTAGAGAGTAGACCCTAATCAGATTTGTCGTAGCCAAAATTTTTTTCCCAGTCTGTAGGTTCTCTTTTTAGTCTAGGGTGAAGTCTTTTGATGAGCGTAAGTGTTTGATTTTTAGGAGCTCTCAGTTATCTTGTTTCTCCTCTGGTGTTTGTGCATTGTTAGTAATGTTTTGTACTCTGTTTATGCCATGTATTAGGGCTCCTAGCATTGTCCTATTTTTTCTTCCATGATCTTTATCGTTTTTGATTTCATATTTAAGTCTTTGATCCATTTTGAGTTAGCTTTTGTGCATGGTGTGACGTATGGGTCTTGTTTCAGTTTTTTGCAGATGGATATCCAGTTATGCCAGCATGATTTGTTAAAGAGACTGTCTTCTCCCCAATTAATGGTCTTTAGGTCTTTGTCAAATATCAGGTGCTCATAGGTGGATGAATTTACGTCTGGATTCTCCATTCTGTTCCATTGGTCTATGTATCTGCTGTACCAGTACCAGTCTGTTTTGACTACTGTGGTGGCATAATAGGTTCTAAAATGAGTTAGTGTGATGCCTCCCACTTTGTTGTTCTTCAGTAATAGTTTACTTATCCAGGCCCTCTTCCCTTTCCACATGAAGTTGGTGATTCGTTTCTCCACCTCATTAAAAAATGCCATTGGAATTTGAATTGGTATGGCATTGTATCTCTGGATCACTTCAGGTAGAATAGACTTTTTCACAATGTTGAGTCTTCCTATCCGTGAGCAAGGTATGTTTTTCCACTTATGCAAGTTTCTTTTGGTTTCTTGCATTAGAATCTTGTAGTTTTCTTTGTATCTGTCTTTTCCATCTCTGGTTAGATTTATTCCTAAGTATTTTATTTTCTTGGGGGCTATTGTAAATGGTACTGATTTGGTGATTTCCTCTTGGAAGTTCTTTTTGTTGGTGTAGAGGATTCCAGCTGATTTTTGGATGTTTATCTTGTATCCTGAAACTTTGCTGAAATCTGTTAGTTCCAGTAGTTTTCTTATGGGTTTTTTTTTTTTGTGTGTGTGTGTTTTCTGTGTATAAGATCATATCTTCTGCAAATAGAGATACTTTGACTTCTTCCCTACCAATTTGGATGCTCTTTATTTCTTCTTCTAGCGTAACTGCTCTGCCTAGGACCTCCAGCACAATTTTGAATAAGAGTGGTGATAAAGAGCATCTTTGAATGCTTTCAGAGTCTCTCCATGCAGGATGATGTTGGCTGTTGACTTTGCATAAATGCCCTTAATTTTGTTGAGGAATTTCCCTTGTATTCCTGTTTCTATTTTATCATGAATGGGTGTTGGACTTTGTCAATACCTTTTCTGCATCAGTTGATAAGATCACGTAGTTCTTGTCTTTTGTTTTATTTATGTGATGGATTACATTGATTGTTTTTATAATGTTGAACCATCCCTGCACACCTGGTATGAATCCCACTTGGTCATTGTGGATTTTTTTTTTTGATATATTGTTGAATTCTATTGGCTAGAATTTTATTAAGGGTTTTTCCATCAGTGTTCATGAGAGATATTGGTCTATAATTTTCTTTTTTTGTGGTGTCTTTCCCTGGTTTTGGTATCAGGATTATGCTGGCTTCATAGAATGAATGTGGGAGTATTCCATCTTTTTCTGTATTCTGAAATACCTTTAGTGGTAGTGGTGTTAACTCTTCTCTGAAAGTTTGGTAGAATTCCCAGTGAAACCGTCTAGGTGAGGGCTTTTTTTTTTTTGTTCAGAGTTTTTTAATTACCTTTGGAATCTCTTCTTTCGTTGTAGATTTATTTAGTTGTTCTACCTGTTTGTGTTAGTTTATGTAGGTAATGTGTTACTTGAAATTTATCCATTTCCTCTAGGTTTTCAAATTTGTTAGAGTACAGTTTTCCATAGTATTCTATTATGATACTTTTAATTTCATTGGGTCTGTTGTGATATCACCCATCTCATTTCTTGTTCTGGTTATTTGCTTCTTCTGTTTTTCTTTTGTCAGTTTGGCCAGAGGTTTATCGATTTTGTTGATCTTTTCAAAGAACCAGCTTTTGGTCTTGTTAACTCTTTCAATTGTTTTTCTGTTCTGTATTTCATTTAATTCTGCTCTAATTTGTATTATTTCCTTTCTTCTGGTGCCTGAGGGCTTCTTTTGCTGCTCTCTTTCTACTTGTTCGAGTTGTAGGGTTAATGTTTTGATTATGGCCCTTTCTTCTTTTTGGATGTGTGCATTTATTGCTATAAACCGACCTCTGAGCACTGCTTTTGCTGTGTCCCAAAGGTTCTGGTAGGATGTGTTTTCATTCTCATTTGATTCTATGAATTTCTTTATTCCATCCTTAATTTTTTTTATGACCCAGTAGTTTTCGAGCATGGTGTTGTTCAGTTTCCATGTGTTTGATTTTTTTTTTCCTTGATTTTTCTGTTATTGATTTCTACTCTTATGACTTTATGGTCAGAAAAGATGCTTTGAGTATTCCAATGCTTTGGATTCTGTTAAGGCTTGCTTTATGACCTAATATGTGGTCTGTTCTGGAGAATGTTCCATGTGCGTTGGAAAAGAAAGTATACTTGGCTGCTGTTAGGTGGAGTGTTTGGTGTATGTCCGTGAGATCAAGTTGTTTGATTGTAGTATTTACATCTTCCATGTCTTTATTGAGCTTCTTTCTAGATGTTCTGTCTTTCACCAAAAGTGGTGTGTTGAAGTCTCCTACTGTTGTTGTGGAGCTGTCTTATCTCTCTTTCCAATGCTGTTTGTTTCATGTATTTTGCAGCCCTGTCATTGGGTGTATAAATATTTATTACAGTTATGTCCTCCTGGTGGTATTGACTGTTTAATCATTGTATAGTGTTCTTTCTTATCCTTTGTGGTGGATTTTACTTTAAAGTCTATTTTGTCAGAAATTAATATTGCCACTCCTGCTCTTTTTTTTTTTTTTTTTGAGTGTTGTTTGCTTGATATATTTTTTTTCCATCCTTTGAGTTTTAATTTATTTGTGTCTTTAAGTCTAAGGTGTGTCTCTTGTAGGCAGCATATAGACGGACTGTGTTTTTTTAATCCATTCTGCTACTCTCTGTCTCTTTATTGTTGTGTTTAGTCCATTTACATTCAGCGTAATTACTGATAGGTATGAGTTAAGTGCTGTCATTTTGGTGTCTTTTTTTGTGTGTTGTTGACAGTTTCTTTGTTCCGCTTAATATTCAGGGCTGAGTCATTTTTCTTTATGTATTTTGTTTTCATCTTTTTCACTGTTGTTTGGTTTTGTATTTGCCGAGTCTTTATATGTTTGTTGTTTTGTTTTTTGTTTTTTGTTTTTTTTTGATGTGTAGGATTGTTAGTTTCCTTTGTGCTTACCTTAATATTTATCCCTATTTTTTGAAGTTTAAATCAGTCTTTTATTTCTTTTATATTGCCTTGTCTTTCTCTCCATGTGAAAGATCTGTGACTACATTTTTTAGTCCCTCTTTTTTCTATTAATGTTGTCATCTTTTGCATATTCACGTTTATGTTTCCCTGTTTTCAGTGGTTTAGCTTGGATTTGTTTTTGTGTCTTCCCTATCTGGGTTGATATCTGGTTGCTCTGTCCTGTGTTCTAGTCTTGGGTTGTTATCTGATGTTACTGATTTTCTAACCGGAGGACTCTCTTTGGTATCTCTTGTAATTTGGGTTTGATTTTTACAGATTCTCTAAATTTCTGTTTATCTGGAAGTGCCCTAATTTTGCCGTCATATTTGAAAGACCGGTTTGCTGGGTGTATAATTCGTGGCTGGCGATTTTTTTCCTTCAAGGCTTTATATATGCCATCCCATTGCCTTCTTGCATGCATGGTTTCTGCTGAGTTGTCCGAGTTTAGTCGTACTGACTCTCTTTTGTAGATGACTTCTTATTTATCCCCAGCTGCTCTTAAAATTCTCTCTTTATCTGTGGTTTTGACAAGGTTGGTTGTAACATGTCTTGGTGACTTTCTTTTGGGATCTATGTCGTGTGAGGTTCAGTGAGCTTCTTGGATAGATTATCTTCTCATCTTTTATGATATCAGGGAAGTTTTCTGCTAAGAAATATTCAACAATTCTCTCTGTATGTTCTGTTATCCCCCCTGTTCTGGTACTCCAATCACTCGTAGGTTATTCCTCTTCGTAGAGTCCCACATAATTCTTAGGGTTTCTTCTTTTTTTTTTTAATTCTTTTATCTGATTTTTCTCAAATAAGGTTGGTATCAAGTGCTTTATCTTCAGATCTCACTAATTCTGATTTACATTGCCTTAGTTCTACTCCTATGACTTTCTATTGAGTTGTCTGATTTTGAAATTTTATTGTTAATCTTCTGGATTTGTGTTTTCTCTCTATGGATTGTTGCAGCCTGTTAAATTTGTCATTATGCTGTTCTTTAATCTTCTTAAGTTCCTCTCTTGTTTTTTCTCTGTGTTCCTTGGCTTGTTCTGGGTTTTGCCTGATCTCCTTCCTGATCTCTGGAGGAGTTCTGTATATTCATCTTTTGTATTCTACCTCTGGTAATTCCAAGAAGTTCTTTTCCTCCAGAAAATTTCTTGATTCTTTGTTTTGAGAGCTTGCTGAAGTCATCATGGTCTACCTCTTTATGTGATTTGATATTGATTGTTGTCTCCAAGCCGTCAATAAGTTATTATATTTATTTATTTTATGTTTTCTTACTGTGTCCTTGCTTCTTGTTTTGATATGCCCAAATAAGCTGCTTATGTGAGCTAGTTTGATTATTGATGCCTTTGAAGCTCTAGCGTCCTGTCACCAGGTTGTTAGATCTGTTAGTAGGTATGTGAGCCCAGGAATCCATTTACTTTTCTTGTGTGGATTCAACTCAGGTGTCTATGTAGTCAGTCACCAAGTATGTGGTGCAGGCTCTCAGCTACAGTCCTAGATTGGCAGAGATGATTGGTGTAGGCACAGGTATCTGGCTGCAGCAGGAGGTCATGCGCTGAGCAAGACAGGAGGCTGATTGCTGCCCCTGAGTGTCTGGGAGGAAAGCATGTCCCTGTTCCCTTGAATGCATTGTTGATTTCTTTTGCAGCCAGTCTATGGGTAGCACGTGCTGTTGGCTGTAAAGACTGGGAGGCACCACTTATTCTTGGAGCCCTGTTGCAGGTGGCTAGGTGGTGTGGGTGGAGCCACCAGTCCTCAGGTCCCTGATATGGGTAGGTGAGGACCCTGCTAAATGAGCAGCGTGGTGTCAGATGTCACAAAGCTGCAACTCCACCATATAGCTGACAGTTGAAGTTAGGCTTCAGGTATATACCCTGTTATACTATGCTAATGAGGACTTATGCTGTTGAAATGGGCCCACACAAGTCTATGCAGGGGTGAAAGGCATGCAAAGTCCATGTACTCCTTATGCCTGTGCTGAGGCAAAGGAGCTGCACCTACCCTAAGTTCCCGGCTTAGGGGAGCTGGCAGATTGTTTTTTTCCTGTTTGTTTATTTGTTCCCTCTCCAAAGCTGGGAGAATGGCTCAGGGTGCATGACAGGTCCTTGTTTCTGGCCCAGGGGACATTGGAGTGGCTGAAGTCAGCCCAGGACCTGGTGCAGTGCAGGGAGGGGGCAGGTAAATGGGAGAGAGGTTTTTCTCAAAGGGGGTGTTTTTTGATCCGTGCTATAGGTTAGACGCACGTACTTACCTTTTGCCAATTGAACACCACTTTTCACTAGTTCTGGAGGCTTGAGTAGACTCTCTGCTCAGTCTCTCCCAATGCAGAAAACGCCCCTGCTTGCCTCACCATGTGCCCAGTTCCTACTGGGTCAGGTCTAGTAACTTCTCACTGCTTCTGAGCCGTCTCACCCTCCCTCTGCTGCTCAGTCCAATTCCTCAACTTTGCTTTTGATGTTCAGAGCACCTAGATTGTCATATATAGTCAATTGTTTTTTTTAGGTCTTTGTTGTAAGAGGGACCACAGGAAGCGTCTGACTGCTCCACCATCTTGCCCCCACCTCCAAATACCTATAATTTTTAATGTAAAACGTCTGTGCCAACAAGGATGCAATCACTAGTATACCTCTCAATGATTTGTCACAAAGTGAACACATTCACCTAATCACCACTTATAAGACATAGACCCTTACCAGCACCCCAGAAGCCTCCATTCTACATCCCAGTCTTTTCTCCTTCCTCTATGATAAAGGTAATCATTATACTGACCCTCTCACCATCAATTTGTAGTTTCTAGTTTTTGAGCTTTATATAAGTGGTATTATACTATATGTACTCTTTGTAGGAGTCCCTGGGTGCTGCAAACAGTAAACACACTTGGCTACTAACCAAAGATTGGAGGTTCACCTCCCCCCAGAGGCTCCTCAGAAGGCCTGGTCATCTACTTCCTAAAAATCAGCCCTTGAAAACCCTATGGAGCACAGTTCTACTCTGACATATATGACACACATGAATCAACTCAGCAGTAGCTATTTTACTCTTTTGTGACTGGCTTCCTTCAATCAGCATTATGTTTATGAGATCCCTCTATGTTATGGGTGTATTTCTAATTTATTTATTGCTAGGTAGTGTTCCATAAAAACTATATAAACTATACCATTTTATTCAGTTTATCCATTTTGTTGTTGATAAACATTTGGGTTATATCCAGTTTGGGGGGCATTAGAAATAGTGGTGCTATGAACATTTTTATACATATCTTTTGGTGCATATATGAATTTCTGTGGATATTTACTTAAGAGTAGAACTGCTGGATCATGGGGTATGCATATGTTCAGCTTTAGTAGACATTGTAAAACAGTTTTCCAAAGAAGTTCTACCAGTTTATATTCCCATGGGCAGTATATTAAAGTTCTAGTTGCCACATGTTCTTGTCAATATTTAATCTTGTCAGTCTTTTTCATTTTAGCAGTTCTCCTAAGTGTATAGTGGTACTCCACTGTGGTTTTAATTTGTATTTCTCTGATAACTAATGAAATTAACCACTTTTCATTTTGTAATTGGCCATTTGAATATCTTTTCTTGTGCAGTGCCTTTAAATCTTTTGCTCTTCTGTAAATTGGCTTATCTGCTTTTTCTTACTGATTTGTAAGAGACATATATACATGTATATTCATATATACACATACATATATAATACAACGCATATGTATATATGTATATATGTAAACATCTTTTCCAACTGTGTCTTGCTTTTTCACTCTCATAATGGTGCCTAAGAGAAGTTTCTAAGTTTAATATATTCCAGTTTATCAGTCTATCATCGTCTTTTTGGTTAGTGATTTCATGTCCTGTTTAAGAAATATTTGCCTAACCCAAGGTCATAAAGATGTTCTCCTACTTTGTCTTCTAGAAATCTTACTGGTTTTTCATTTCACGTTCAGATCTTAGATCCATTTAGAATTAATACTTTTATTTGATGTGAGGTGGGTAATGACGTATGTTTTTGCTGAGTTGTGAAGGTGACAAATATAAAAATATAAATATAAGAAATAAACTTGGGTTGTAATCCCAAAGGAAAAAAATACAAAAGAATAATCTTGGTTTTTAGATTCTTTCTCACCTTTTCAGTCAAATAGCAACAGATGTGACCGTGTTTCAATATATACTTACTACTGTCAGAGCTCACAAGTAGCAGTAAAATGAGCAGCTCTAATGATGAGGATTAAATCCTTAAATGAGGAACTTTTGACAAAATATTGTTTTAAACATTTGGTGAGGAAAATAAAATGTGTTGACCTAGGATGCAAAAGTACATGAGTATTTTGGGTCATAGATTTATATCTCTGACACTAAGGAATCTGGCCTTGTCATGGAGGTCAGGCAGTTGGCTGTTGTGTGCATGACAAAATATTACTGGCACTGCTCTCACAGTACCTGCCAAAGAACAACCAGTAGGATAAAAGTCACGTGAAATCTGTGGGGAGATCTTCGTTATTTTATTGCTAAAGGTGTGACAAACATCTACGAGGCCTTAACATGCCACAGTGACACGGAAATTACAATGCCATATCAAACACAAGTCATTCTGCACTGGTGTTTTTTCTTCTTAACAGAGGCTGTCAATGAAGGCTACTTTCCAAACCTTTTTTAACCCCAATTCATAAAATCCCTTACTTACTTTAGTTGTTAGCCAGATTCTCTATGAGCCGAAATTATTTACAGTGCTTTAACTGATTGAAGTTCACTGTTTTGGTGGCATGCTGAGAATTCCATGATACTTTTTTGTGTTTATCTAAATTTCATCACATATTAAGAATGTAGGTATCTTTAAAGACCAGACATTCTGGTCCCAGTCTATGTCTAATTATGTCTTTTGCTCCTCACTTATACCAGTGCTCATCAGCCTTTTCTTTTTCCTTCTTTAATGCACACATCCTAATGGTAATGCCTTAGAGCAGTGATTATTAATAGGGCTAAGAGTGGGTGGGTCATATTATAAAAGGTCACCATGAACTTATGGTGATTTTGATACTCAGTGAAATCAGTGCCTGACACCAACTCATACTGTGTAACCTGACTAGACTATTATCATTCAGTCAACATTGAAATTTCCCTTCTGTGTGCCATGCTACGCTTGTGACCCATCAAAATCGTATGTGGTCACCATGGCTTCCCTCAAAGACTGTCATCATATAGGCTGCCCTGTTTAGTTGTTTGGGAACTTGTCTTCTCTCTCCTCCCAGACTGTAAGCTTCCTAAGGAAAGAGTCTGAGTCATATTTGTTCCTGTATGTCCCATAGCACCTTACCATAACACATCCAGGTAGGTGCTCAGTAAATATCTGTTAATTGAATTTTGCCTTATGTCATGCATGAATCCCTTTAATAATCAGCTGAGCTGCCTATAAGTAAGTGAAGCTAAACACATCTGGTAGTCATATCAGGATACAGGTTATGCATTTGCATTGTTATGGGGGAAAAACCTTTATATTAAGATAAATCAGAGAAATAACAAAATAGACCTACTGCTGTCTATTTCATTGCTAATTTATTTATTAATTTACAACGTTTAATTTATTTCTTTGGAGATAATTTATAGAAGGACTGAGTATAGGATCAATTTGATGGAAAGATTAAAGTAATGGCCTGGAGAAGATAATTTTGAAGAACACACTAAATTTGCAAATATGTGCGATAATAGCAGTAATTACTAAAGAAAATAATAATAGCTAACATTTAGAGCACTTACCATGGACCATGTAATATGGGCTAATACTTCATTTATATTTTACCTTTAAACCTCACAACACCCCCTTTAAACAGGGTTCTTTGAGATAGCACTACTATTTCCTTCATCTTACAGATGAGAAAATAGTTTTAGGGAGGATAAATGGTTTACCATAGGTCACACAACAAGTAGGTAGTAGAATCTGGATTCAAATTTAGTCTGACTCCTAAATTAATCATAATTTTGTATTGACTGTTTAGGATTTTTATCCATCCATCCACCCACTCATCGATCCATCCATCGATCCATCCATCCATCCATCCATCCAACCATCCATCCATCCATCTATCCATTCAATACACACTAAGGAGTGCTAGATACTATGCTAAGTACTGGGAAAAAAGAATAACAGTCTTGACTCTCAAGAAATTTATAGTCTTTTGGAAGAGACAGGGTTTTTCAGGAAAAGCTGTATTATTATCTCCTTTTTCAAATTCCTTCTTGAAGAAGAAGAAAGAGCTAGGCATAAAGGGAAGGGAAGAGTATTCAGGTCAGAGGAGATCCCATACGCTAACACTGGAGGACTGATAGAGTATGGCAAGTTTAGGGGGTTACGTAGACTATAGGGTAAAGGTTGATTCAGACAGGTGGACCAAGGCTAGATTATAAGGGTGATTAATTTCCATTTCTAGTAAAGAAACCACACTGGGAGGTGGGGCCAAGATGGCGGAGTAGTCAGATGCTTCTGGTGGTCCCTTTTAAAACAAAAACCCAAAAAAACAAGTGAATCGATTATATATGACAGTTTTGGAGCCCTTAACACTCAAAGGCAAAGTTGAGGAATCGGACTGAAGGGCAGGGGGAGGGAGAGAAGTTTCGGCAATAGCAAGGCGTTGCCAGACCTGACCTGGTGCAAGCTGGAGCCCTTCAGGATGGATCAGCTCACAATGTGTGGTAAGCCAAGCAGTGGCGCTCAGGAGGCATTTTCCACACTGGGAGAGACCCAGCGGCAGAGTCTACCTGGCCATCCAGAACCAGTTAGAAGCAGCTCGGCGAAAGGTAAGTACTTGCATCTGGCCTACCGTGTGGATCAAAAACACCCCCCTTTGGGAAAAACTTCTCTCCCATTTACCTCCCTGCTCCCTGCTCTGCACTGGACCTGGGATGGCTTCAGCGATTGCCAAGTCCCCTGGGCCAAAAGTAGGACCCATCACGCGCCCTGAGATATTCTCGTGGCCTTGGAGAGGGAACAAATTAACAGACGGGGAAAAAGTAATCTGCCAGCTCCACTAAGCCAGGAACTCAGGGTAGGCACAGCTCCTTTGCCTAGGCACAGGCATAAGGGGTCCACAGACTTTGAGTGCCTTTCCCCCTGCATAGACTTGTATGGGCCCATTTCAACAGCGTAGGCCTTCATTACCACAGTGCAATAGGGTATATACCTGAAGTCTAACTTCACCTGTTTCAGCTGTGAAGTGGAAGGTTTGTGACATTTGACATTGCTCTGCCCATTAAGCACGGTCTTCACCTATGCACATCAGGGGCCTGAAGACTGGTGGCTCCACCCATGCCACCTAGCCACCTGCGAAAGGGGCCAAGAATAAGTGGTGCCCCCTAGTCCTTACAGTGAACACCATTGGGTGCTCATAGTCTAGCTGCAAAACTCACCCACCTACACACTTTAGGGAACAGGGACATGCTTTCCTCCTGGACACTTGGGGGCAACTGTTGGCCCCCTGCATTGCTCAGCATGTGACCTCCTGCTGCAGCCAGATGACTGTGCCTACACCAAACACCCAAGCCTGTCCAGGACTGTAGGTGAGAGCCTGCACCACACTTGGTAGCCGACTACCTGGATACCTGAGTAGAATCCATACAGGAGGAGTGGGTGGACTCCTGGGCTGACATACTTAGTGGCAGGTCTAGCCACCTGGTGGCAGGAGGATGTTGGAGCTTCAGGGGTGCCGGTGATTGAACTAGCTCACACAAGCAGCCTATGTGGACATATCAATACAAAACAAAACAAGAGGCTAGGACAGTAAGCAAGCATAAAATAAATAAATATAATAATTTATTGATGGCTCAGAGAGAACAGTCAATATCAAATCACGTACAGAGGCAGACCATGATGGCTTCAGTAAGCTCCCAAAATAATCAAGGAATTTTCCAGAGGAAGAGAATTTTTTGGAATTATCAGAGGCAGAATACAAAAGAAAATATGTAGAACTCTTAAAGAGATCAGGAAGGAGATCCATAAAAATGCAGACCTAGCAATAGAGGAACTTAAGAATATTAGAGAAGAGCATAATGACAAATTTAATAGGCTGTGAGAATCCATAGAGAGACAGCAATCAGAAATCCAGAAGATTAATAATAAAATTTCAGAATTAGACAACTCAATAGAAAGCCATAGGAGCAGAATTGAGGCAATGGAAGTCAATTAGTGTGACTAAAGATAAAGCACTTGACACCAACTTATTTGAAGAAAAACCAGATAAAAGGATTTTAAAAAATGAAGAAACCCTAAGAAATATGTGGGACTCTATCAAGAGGACTAACCTATGAGTGATTGGCATACCAGAACGGGGGGGATAACAGAAAATACAAAGAGAATTGTTGAAGATTTGTTGGCAGAAAACTTCTCTAATATCGTTAAAGATGAGAAGATATCTATCCAAGATGCTCATCTAACTCCACACAAGGTAGTTCCCAAAAGAAAGACACCAAGACATATTGTAATCAAACTTGCTAAAACCAAAGATAAAGAATTTTAAGAGTGGCTAGGGATAAACGAACAGTCATCTACAAAGGAGAGTCAGTAAGACTAAGCTCAGAATGCTCAGCAGAAACCATGCAGGCAAGAAGGCAATGGGATAACATATATAAAGCCTTGAAGGAAAAAAATTACCAGCCAAGAATTATATATCCAGCAAACCTGTCTTTCAAATATGATGGCGAAATTAGGGCATTTCCAGATAAACACAACTTTAGGGAATTTGCAAAAATGAAACCAAAATTAAAAGAAAGGCTAAAGGGAGTCCTCTGGTTAGAAAATCAATAACATCAGATAACAATCCAAGACCGGAACACAGGACAGAGAAACCTGATAACAACCCAGATAGGGAAGTCACAAAAATAAATCAAAGCTGAAGAACTGAAAATAGGGAAACAGACATGTCAATATGCAAAAGATGGCAACATTAAAACAAAAAAGAGGGACTAAAAAACGTAGACATAGATTTTGCATATGGAGAGGAGATCAAGGCGATATAAAGAAATAAAAGACTGGTTTAAACTTAGAAAAATAGAGGTAAATATTGAGATAACCACAAAGGAAAGTAACCATCCTACACATCAAAATAAAAAACAAGAAAAATATAAAGACTCAGCAAATACAAAATCAACTACAATGAAAAAGACGAAAAGAAAATACATACAGAAAATAAGTGGAAGAAAGAAACTGTCACGAACACACAAAGACATCGAAATGACAGCACTAGATTCATACCTATCAATAATTACGCTGAATATAAATAGACTAAATGCACCAATAATGTTACAGAGAGTGGCAGAATGGATACAAAAACATGATCCATCTATATGCTGCCTACGAGAGACACAACTTAGACTTAAAGACACAAACAAATTAAAATCAAAAGATGGAAAAAAATATATCAAGCAAACAAAACTCAAAAAAGGGCATGAGTGGCAATATCAGTCTCTGACAAAATAGACTTTAAAGTAAAATCTACCACAAAGGATAAGGAAGGACACTATATAATGATTAAAGGGTAATACACCAGGAGGGCATAACTATAATAAATATTTATGCACCCAATGACAAGGCTCCAAAATACATAATAACAGCATTGAAAAGAGAGGTAGACAGCTCCACAATAATAGTAGGAGACTTCAACAGACCACTTTTGGTGAAGGTCAGAACATCCAGAAAGAAACTCAGTAAAGACATGGAAGATCTAAATGCTATAATCAACCAGCTTGATCTCATGGACATACACTGATCACTCCACCCAACAGCAGCCAAGTATACTTTCTTTTCCAACGTACATGGAACATTCTCCAGAATAGACCACATATTAGGCCATAAAGCAAGCTTTAACAGAATCCAAAGCATCAAAATATTACAAAGCATCTTTTCTGACCATAAAGCCATAAGAGTAGAAATCGATAACAGAAAAAACAAGGAAAAAAAATCAAACACATGGAAACTGAACAACACCTTGCTCAAAAAACTAGTGGGTTATAGAAGAAATTAAGGATGGAATAAAGAAATTCATAGAATCAAATGAGAATGGAAACACATTCTACCAGAACCTTTGGGACACAGTAAAAGCAGTGCTCGGCGGTCAATTTATAGAAATAAATGCACACATCGAAAAAGAAGAAAGGGCCAAAATCAAAACATTAACCCTGCAACTCAAACAAGTAGAAAGAGAGCAGCAAAAGAAGCCCTCCGGTGCCAGAAGAAAGGAAATAATAAGAATTAGAGCTGAATTAAATGAAATAGAGAACAGAAAAATAACTGAAAGAGTTAATAAGACCAAAAGCTGGTTCTTTGAAAAGACCAACAAAATTGATAAACCATTGGCCAAACTGACCAAAAAAAACAGGAGAGGAAGCAAATAGTCCATATAAGAAATGAGATGGATGCTATCACAAGAGACTCAACTTAAAAGAATCATAACAATACTGTGAAAAATTGTACTCTAACAAATATGAAAACCTAGAGGAAATGGACAGATTTCGAGAAACTCACTACCTACCTAAACTAACACCTACAGAGGTAGAACAACTAAATAAATAAATAAATAAACTTATAACAAAAGAAGAGATTGAATAGGTAACTAAAACACTCCCAACAAAAAAAAAAAGCCCTGGCCTGGATGGTTTCACCAGAGAATTCTACCCAACTTTCAGAGAAGAGTTAACACCACTACTACTAACGATATTTCAGAGCTTAGAAAAGGATGGAGTACCCCCATACTCCTATGAAGCGAGCATAACCCTGATACGAAAACCAGGGAAAGACACCACAAAAAAAGAAAATTACAAACCAATATCCCTCGTGAACACTGATGCAAAAATCCTCAACAAAATTCTAGCCAATAGAATTCAGCAACATATCAAAAAAATAATTCACCATGACCAAGTGGGATTCATACCAGCTGTGCAGGGATGGTTCAACATCACAAAAACAATCAATGTAATCCATCACGTAAATAAAACAAAAGACAAGAACCACGTGATCTTATCAACTGATGCAGAAAAGGTATTGACAAAGTCCATCATCCGTTCATGATAAAAACTCTCAACAAAATAGGAATAGAAGGGAATTTCCTCAACACAATTAAGGGCATTTATACAAAGTCAACAGCCAACATCATCCGGCATGGAGAGACTTTGAAAGCATTTGGCTTGAGAACGGGAACCAGACAAGGATGCCCTTTATCACCACTCTTTTTCAACATTGTGCTGTAGGTCCTAGGCAGAGCAGTTATGCTAGAAGAAGAAATAAAGGGCATCCAAATTGGTAGGGAAGAAGTCAAAGTATCTTTTTGCAGATGATAAGCTCTTATACACAGAAAACCTCAAAGAATCCACAAGAAAACTACTGAAACTAATAGAAGATTTCAGCAAAGTATCAGGATACAAGATAATAATACGAAAATCAGTTGGATTCCTCTGCACTAACAAAGAGAACTTTGAAGAGGAAATCGACAAATCAATACCATTTACAGTAGCCCCCAGGAAGATAAAATACTTAGGAATAGATCTAACCAGAGATGAAAAAGACCTATACAGAGAAAACTACAAGACGCTACTACAAGAAATCAAAAGAGACCTGCATAAGTGGAAAAAGGTACTTTGCTCATGGATAGGAAGACTCAACATTGTGAAAATGTCAAGTCTAGCCAAAGCGGTCTACAGATACAATGCCATCCTGATCCAAATTCCACCGGCGTTTTGTAATGAGATGGAGAAACAAATCACCAACTTCATATGGAAAGGGAAGAGGTCTCATCCGGATAAGTAAAGCATTACTCAAGAAGAAGAACAAAGTGGGAGGCCTCACACTACCTGATTTTAGAACCTATTATACTTCCACATTAGTCAAAACAGACTGGTACTGGTACAACAACAGATACATAGACCGATGAAACAGAATTGAGAATCCAGACATAAATTCATCCACTTATGAGTGACTGATATTTGACAAAGGCCCGAAGTCCATTAATTGGGGAAAAGACAGTCTCTTTAACAAATGATACTGGATAACTGGATATCCATCTGCAAAAAACTGAAACAAGACCCATGCCTCACACCATGCACCAAATCTAATTCAAAAGGGAACAAAGACCTAAATATAGAATCTAAAATGTTAAAGATCATGGAATAAAAAATAAGGATAATGCTAGGAGCCCTAATTCATAGAATAAACAGAATATGAACAATAAGTACCAATGCACAAACACCAGAAGATAAACTAGATAACTGGGAGCTCCTAAAAATGAAACACTTAAGCTCATCAAATGACTTCACCAAAAGAGTAAAAAGAGAACCTACAGACTAGAAAAAAAATTTTAACTACGACAAGTCTCATCAGTGTCTAATCTGTAAAATCTACAAGATATGGTAAAACCTCAACCACAAGAAGACAAATAACCCAGTTAAAAAATGGGCAAAGGATATGAACAGGCACTTCGCCAAAGAAGACATTCAGGTGGCTAACAGACACATGAAGAAATGCTCGTGATCATTAGCCATTAGAGAAACGCAAATCAAAACTACAATGAGATCTCACCCCAACAAGGCTAGCATTAATCCAAAAAACACAAAATAATAAATGCTGGAGAGGTTGTGGAGAGACTGGAACACTTATACACTTTTGGTGGGAATGTAAAATGGTACAACCACTTTGGAAATTGATTTGGTGCTTCCTTAAAAAACTAGAAATAGAAGTACTATACGATCCAGCAATCATGCTCCTTGGAATATATCCTAGAGAAATAAGAGCCATCACACGAATAGATTTACGCACATTCATGTTCACTGCAGCACTGTTTACAATAGCAAAAATATGGAAACAACCTAGGTGTCTACCAACAGACGAATGGATAAACAAATTATGCTATATTCACACAATGGAATGCTATGCAAAGATAAAGATTAACGATGAATCCGTGAAACATCTCATAACACAGATGAATCTGTAAGGCATTATGCTAAGGGAAAATAGTCAGTCGAAAAAGGACAAATAATGTATAAGACCACTATTATAAGAGCTCAAGAAAAGGTTTAAACACAGAAGAAAACATTCTTTGATGGTCACAAGGGTGGGGAGGGAGGGAGAAGGGTATTCACTAACTAGACAGTAGACAAGAATTATCTTAGGCAAAGGGAAGGACAACACACACTACAGGGGAAGTCAGCACAACTGGACTAAACCAAAAGCTAAGAAGTTTCCTGAATACAACCAAACACTTTGAGGGATGGAGTAGCAGGGGCAGGGGTCTGGGGATCATGGTTTCAGGAGACATCTAGGTCAACTGGCATAACAAAGTTTATTAAGAAAATGTTCTGCATCCCACTTTGTTAAGCAACATCTGGGGTCTTCAAATCTAGTGAGTGGCCATCTAAGATGCATCAATTTGTCCCAACCCACCTGGAGTAAAGGAGAATGAAGAATAGCAAAGTTGCAAGGAAAGTATTAGCCCAAGAGACAGAAAGGGCCACATAAACCAGTGACTGCATCAGCCTGAGACCAGAAGAACTAGATTGTGCCCAGCTACCACCAATGACTGCCCTGACATGGAACACAACAGAGAGTCCTTGAGGGAGCAGGAGAAAAGTGGGGTGCAGAACTCAAATTCTAGTAAAAAGACTAGACTTAATGGTCTGAGACTGGAGGAACCCCAGAAAGCATGCCCCCCGGACTCTCTTGTCAACCCAGAACTAAAACCTTTCCCGACGCCAGCTCTTCAGACAAAGATTAGACTGGACTATGGGACATAAAATGATACTTGGAAAGAGTGTGCTTCTTAGCCCAAGTAGATACGTAAGACTAAATAGGCAGTTCCTGTCCAGAGGTGAGATGAGAAGGCAGAGAGAATCAGGAGCTGGTTGAATGGACACGGGAAATCTGGGGTGGAAGGGAGGAGTGTGCTGTCACACTATAGGGAGAGCAATTAGGATCACATAATTTTTGTATGAGAGACTAACTTGAATTGTAAACTTTCACTTAAAGTACAACTATAAAAAAATAAAAAAGAAACCACACCCACACCAGCAATGTTTGCTTATACTCAAGTTACAGTATTTTATTGCCTTGACCAACTATATTAAGAGGTCAAGAAGTTGGATATTGAAAGATTTGAAAAAATGCTAAGTGAAAATAGTCTCAGTTCCTATAGATTTAATTGTTCTAACTCTTCTAGAAAACTAATAAAGCTTTAAAGAAAACCTGGCACATAAGCTATATTTTCAATAACATATTTTTAGGAGGTTGCTGATAATAATTGAAAGTTAATATGTGATTGTTTTAGCCACAATTTGGTTTGTATAAAAGAAAGCGTTTAGTTACTTGAAAAAGCTCATTTTATAATTTGCTTTTAGATTTAGAGGATGGCCAGAAACAGGCTATGGTTAGTGAACGGACAGAAGCCTTTACCACTGCTCGAAATTTACTGGCCTCTGGAGCTGATGCTATTGAACGAATTATGTCTTCATACAAAGAGGTATTTGCATTTCTTGTCAATTTGATTAAAATAACTTATATGAAAATCAATCAAAATGTAAATTACCAGATATACTTAGGATTTTGCAGACGTATCTTTACTAAAAATTGCAAAGAACGTAATCAAGATTAAGGGCAACAACTCCCAAATATCCTGCTGCTAATACCCTTTAATTTTTACACTATCAGTTGTTATTCTTTTTTGTCTATCGTATGACATATTTGCTTTTAACTTAAAAAAATAAATAAAACCTTCCTTAGTTGTGAACTCTGGAGCCAAAGTGCGAAGATTCCTTGTTCTAGTTCTAGTATTTACAAATTACATGTTCATGATCAAATGCCTTAACTCGTCTATGTCTGTGTTTCATCATCTGTAAAGTGGGGATAATGATAGCAATGACTTTGTAGACCTGTTGAAAGTAAATACACATGGAATACTTAAAACAATACATATTAAGCACAATAAATATTAGTAAGGAGCACTAGTGGCACAGTCGTTAAGTGTTCAGCTGCTAACCTGAAGGTCAGCAATTTGAACCCACCAGCTGCTCAGTGGGAGAAGGATGTGGCAGTCTGCTTCTGTAAAGATTACAGCCTTGGAAACTGTATGGGCAGTTCTGCTGTGTCCTATAGGGTCTCTATGAGTTGGAGTTGACTTGATGGCAACGGGTTGGAATATTTTTAGTAACATACCTTGCACACTTGTACTCATCTTCATGACAATTCAAGCCTCATCAACCATGTACAAAATCTTGCTATTTCACCCTTCTCTCACCTTCCCTGAAGAGTTTGGGTGTTCCTTCGCTGTGTTCATGGTACATCTCGTACTTTGTTGTTGTTGTTAGATGCCCTCAAGTCGGTTCCAACTCATGGTGACCCTATGCACCACAGAAGGAAGCACTGCCCTGTCCTGCGCCATGCTCACAATCATTGTTATGTTTGAGCCCATTGTTGCAGCCAGTGTCCATCCATCTCGTTGAGGGTCTTCCTCTTTTACGCTGACCCTGTACTTTGCCAAGCATGATGTCCTTCTCCAGGGACTGGTCCCTCCTGACAACATGTCCAAACCATATAAGACGTAGTCTGGCCATTCTTCCTTCTAAGGAGCATTCTGGTTGTACTTCTTCCAAGACTGCTTTGTTTGTTCTTTTGGCAGTCCATGATATATTCAATATTCTTCGCCAACACCATAATTCAAAGGAGTCAGTTCTTCTTCGGTCTTCCTTACTCATTGTCCGGCTTTTGCATGCATATGATGCTTTTGAAAATACCGTGGTTTGTGTCAGGCGCACCTTAGTCTTCAAGGTGACATCTTTGCTTTTCAACACTTTAAAGAGGTCTTTTGCAGCAGATTTGCCCAATGCAGTGCATCTTTTGATTTCCTGACTGCTGCTTCCATGGGTGTTGATTGTGGATCCAAGTTAAATGAAATCCTTGACAACTTCAATCTTTTCTCCATTTATCATGATGTTGCTTATTGGTCCAGTTGTGAGGATTTTTGTTTTCTTTATGTGTGGTGTAATCCATACTGAAGGCTGTGGTCTCTGATCTTCACCAGTAAGTGCTTCAAGTCCTCTTCACTTTCAGCAAGCATCTTGTACTTTACTGCATTATAATTGTCTATCTTCTGCCCCTAACTCTGAGCTCATTGAAATCAGTGACTGTCTTACTCATCTTTATATTCTCAATAACGATGTTAATGCTTGGAATATAGTATATAATCAGTAAGCATTTGTTGAAAGAATTGTATTAAGATCTACAGACATCACAGGTTTAAGATTGAAAATCACTTTTTTCAGTTTAGATATTGTATAATATTTCCATGCACAATTATTCTCACCAATATTAATTACTCTTGTGGCATTTGTATCAATATAAAGTGCTAGAGCACCATGATAAATTTAGCTGCCTATTAAATCAACCATGAGTAAACCATATAAAAAGGTTAGAAATTTTATGATTTGCTGACAAAACTTTTCAGTGTCTAACAACTGATTTATTGAATCAAGTTTGTTTGTTTGTTTGAAGTAAAACCAATTATTTAGGGCCATATAGTGAAAACAACTAAATTTTTAGAAACTTTTCAAATAATAGTTTTGATAACCTGGAGACATAGTCTTTGGGATAGATCCTTTGATGTGATAAATTGTCTACTAAGATTAAATGACAAATCAAGACTTTTGTATCTCGCGTTTAAATACTTTGCTGTTTAAGTCACAGGAGTTAGTTTTTCCACATTGTCTCCAATTCAGCAAATGACTGCATTTTCCTTTGTTTCACCTAAATGTTCTCTGAATCATAGAATGTTTATTTCTAAAGAATCTTATTACTGCTGTGGCAGCACATGAAAGCATCATGCCTTCTCTGCTACCTCCAGAGGGACCAAAGTTCATTTTTAGAGTTAGGGTCCCAGGGAAAATTGCCTGTCTTATATCCCAAAGTAATCTGTCCACAGGTACATTCTCAGTATTTTTCAGGCACTCCTTCCCTACCCGCCCCTTAGTCTCATTCCACTAACTCATTACCGACTCTTTATTTGACCTCTACTTTTGGTTTTGGAATGTGTAGTTTCTTTTTCCTATCCAAATATATTTATATTTACCCAGGTTCCTATTGAACCTGGATTTTGTTAATTCTCAGCTATATTCTCCTCTCCTTGGGAACTCAAGAAGTTCTTCTAGATAACATTTTAGAAATTAGCCTTTAAATGGCCATAACAATAACATAAAGAAATGAAATGCTAGCGTAATTACAGACCTCTCACTCGGTAAAGACATGTTACAGAAGGCTTTAAAAAATAATACCTACCATTTACTGCATATTTTTGCACACGTGAAAATCTTATACAAATGCCAGCATTGTTGTATTATTCTACACTTAATTAATTAAGACATATTTATTAGTAGCATGCCTTGCTTATTGGTACCAGTTTCCTAGTAAATATTTTTCAGAGGGAGTTGTCTTTGTGCTTTCCTTTTCACTTAGAAGGCTAGTCTTGATAGATCAGTCATCTTTCACAGTCCCCTAATAAAAAGGTGTTTTCTTTAATAAAAAAACAGTAGGAGACTCAGCCCCAACTGGACAGCTGGCAGGATAGGAGCAAGTCACCCTTCTGTTGAGCCTTATGTACTAAAGCAGAACTTTATCTCATTTTATCTTATAATCTTATCTAGGAAAAAATAACATATTTCATGTTTTCTTTGGGCACAGAAATCATGTTTGACTTGAAAAGAAGCTGAATTGTGGGATTTGAACTGAAAAGGATTTGAAGCTTTTCACTGAGCTCACTCTCGATATAGAATTCTCTGACAGGAATAGTTTTCTCTGGCCAAACACAGAAATTTTGACAATCAGTTTGACCCAGAACACTCATTTCACAATAAGAAAAATATGTACTTTTATGAAATAGAAAACAGTTACCAAATATTAAAGTTCATTGCTTCATTGAATGAACTTAAGCTTTCACAAAAATTTTAATTGTCTGGCAATAAAATTTCTCGTGTAAACAGGTACAAAATCAGAAATTTAACTGAAAGATCCTTAAGTCTCACTAATATTCTGATATTTTTACATTTTATTTTGAACTCTGACTT
Organism: Dugong dugon; assembly: GCA_030035585.1. Classification (NCBI taxonomy): domain Eukaryota; kingdom Metazoa; phylum Chordata; class Mammalia; order Sirenia; family Dugongidae; genus Dugong; species Dugong dugon. The sequence goes on from CM057465.1 coordinate 160,418,002, forward strand.
GAGTGAATAATTTTTTTATGTTTTTTATAATTTTAATCAAACCTACATTGATATTGTGCTATATTGCTCCCTTGGTAAGCTTTTTACTGTCTTGTTTTGGTATCAGATGTCTTATCTGTTCCTCAAGTAAAATAAAATAGGATCCTTAAAGTCAAATAATGAAACTTATATGATTATAGATTTGTTTAATAGTCTGTCTTGGGTAAAAGTCTGTTTCTGTGTGTTTTTTTTAGATCACTGAATTAGCAGGCTATACTGCTCGAGTGTACGATATGTTTTTGGTCTTTGATGAAGTGAAAAGAGGCATTTATAAGAGAACTGTTGTCATTCAAGAGCCAAAAAACCAGAGTAAGAATGGAGCTAACATAGAAGTACCCCTCAGTGACACCTTGCCAATCAAAGGTATTAAACTCAAGTGTTTTTTATTTATCCTATATTTAAGTGTTTATTTTATCAGCAGAATCATAAAATAAAAATATATGTTACTTTTATTTAGGATAAAGTTTCTAGCATTATTTTTGGAGACTGCACATATGGCAGATGAATTGTTTGCTTTTAAAAACTGACTAACAAATAGACCTAATGTCGCCATCTTCTTCATATCCTGTATTTTAAAACATAAGTTTGGTTATCACGTTTTAAAAAATACTGTTGTTCTAAGTTTTAATTCTTTTTTTTTGAAGCACTATGTTTTTTCTGTAGGAAAGGTTGATTTAGCGAAGTAGTTGTAAAAAGAATACTGAATTACATCAGGTAAAGTTTAGCTTTACTCTCATTATGTTGTTGACATTATGTTATTATAAAATAGTGTTTCCGTGAAAGATTTTCCAAGTAGATATGTCACAATGTCCAAATTATATTAAAGTTTGCTTCAGATATAGATATTTGTATTTACATTTGTTTCTGTGATTCATTACTGTGAACTCATGTGCATAATGAATTCATCTGTTATGCTACATTGTATTGTATTTTAAGTTGTTTAATTATCAATAATATGTGATAGCTTTTATAACTTTAACTATTTCTTAACTTGTAGGAAAAGTCATTGATGTGGATCATGGAATTGTTTGTGAAAATGTTCCCATAATTACACCAACGGGAGAAGTGGTGGCTTCCAAGCTAAACTTCAAAGTAAGATGATATTCAAGAATCTTCTGATTGTTGCCATCACACTAATACAAAACAACTCAGAATTCATGTACCTTATATTAAATACTTGGAAGAGCATATGGAAAGGAGGGGAAATCAAGAAAGGTATGCACGGTGGCTCAATTATAGAAGCAGTTACTTCCTCAGAAAGCAAAGAGAAAGGGAAATTTGATTTCTACTACTTTATTACGAGGTTGAAAATCAGAGTTACAGTGAGTGCACTGAGAACCTATGCAAGGTAACTTTTGAGAAAATAGGAAATTTCCTCAGAAATTAATATCTGGAAATAAATTTCATTAATATTTTTCCTTAAAGGAATTATTCAAAATACACAAGCCTAATGTAATGTATTTACTAAAATATGAGGGTAGAGGTCATTAGCAAATTTACTTCTATTAATACACGTTCTCTAACTTTAATATACATTTTAAATAATCATATGTAATATTAATATATCACACACAAGTAAAATTTTGCCAAAGATCATTCAAAAGTGGTTGTCACAGTATATTGACAGGGAACTTCCAGAAATTCATGCTGTGTATAGAAGAGGACGTGGAAGGAGGGATATCATTGCTGATGTCAGGTGGATCTTGGCTGAAGGCAGAGAATATCAGAAAGATGTTTACCTCTGTTTTATTGACTCTGCAGAGGCATTTGCCTGTGTGGGTCATAGCAAATTATGGATAACGTTGCGAAGAATGAGAATTCCAGAACACTTAATTGTGCTCATCAGGAGCCTGTATATAGACCAAGAGGCAGTTTTTCAGTCAGAACAAGAGAATACTGAGTGATTTAAAATCAGGAAAGGTGTGCATCAGGGTTGTATCCTTTCATCATACTTATTCTGTCTGTATGCTGAGCAAATAATCTGAGAAGCTGGACTATATGAAGAAGAACAAAGCATCAGGATTGGAAGAAGACTCATTAACAACCTGTGATATGCAGATGACACAACCTTGCTTGTGGAAAGTGGAAAGGACTTACTGATGAAGATCAGAGACTCTAGCCTCCACTGTAGATTATACCTCAACATAAAGAAAACAAATCCTCACAACTGGACCAATAAACAACATCATGATAAATAGAGAAAATATTGAAATTGTCAAGGATTTCAGTTTACTTGAATTCACAATCAACGCCCATGGGAGCAGCAGTCAAGAAATCAGATTATGTATTGCATTGGGCAAACCTGCTGCAAAAGACCTCTTTACTAAATTTTTAAAAAGCAAAGAAGGATAGATGTGGAGCTGGTATCTTTATAGTGATAAAATGCTAGTAATATAAAGTTTTCAGTGTGATGTATTCAACATCTTCAATACTTGAATATTTGTATTCACACTGTTCAAAGCTATACCTACAGACATCCTGTAGATTTCTGCTTCCTGTACTTCCACATTATATAATTTCTTATATGACTGACTATAAAATATTGTTTGATATCAGTGGGAGTAGTTCAGATTTTTTAATGGTGTTCCCAGTTATTGTTCTTCATGGTACACTGGAGATACCCTAATAGCATCTCAATTTTATTGAGTTGGAATGAGAACTCATCAATTTAACTGTTTAAAAGATAGGCAGAAGATTCTAAAGAGAAGCATTTAATAGATAATGGGTAAATAACCTTAGTTTCTTTTTAATAAATATATATGTGTTTTAATTCATCCCTAGCCATAAAACTGAATTACAATCCTCTTGCTTTCCTGTCTTGGTTTTTGAATGTATTTTTTCCATCTGTGAATAATGCAGAATTAGAATCTGTCTATGAGTTGGAATTGACCCAGCGGCAACGGGTTTGGTTTTTTGTTTTTATCTCTCTGATTATGGGCTTTTGTAATTTCTGTAGCATTTTAGACTGCTAAAATACAAAACTATACAATCTGGCTAACTCTTAGGATTCCTGTGCTTTGTAGCCGGTAACTTCAATTTACTTAAATTGTATTTGAATTCAGTATAAATTTAATCAAATTTAACATAAGTAATGTAAGACTTAATGTATTTTAATTTAAAATTTTATGGTTTGTCTTATTTCCCATGTATTTATATTTCTTAATATGTATAAAGTATCTGATATTAAGACTTCAGTTATAATTTTGGAAAACCAGTGCTTATTCTAAGGAAATCAATTTTCTTTTGAATTAAAATATTTTATGTATTTAGCTTCTGAGCATAGCCAAAAGCGAAACTTGACGTTCTTAACCCTAATATATTTTTCTTTGATTCCTTGCCCATCCGAGATTATCACGTTTGACAGTTTTTTTTAACAAATCACTTTTAAATGCTGACAAAATAATTCTTAAATATTGCAGTTTATAATTTTATTTCTTACTTTAGGTACAAGAAGGAATGCATCTTTTAATAACTGGTCCCAATGGTTGTGGGAAAAGTTCTCTTTTTAGAATTTTAAGTGGACTGTGGCCTGTGTATGAAGGAGTCCTCCATAAACCACCTCCTCAACATATGTTCTATATTCCACAAAGGTAAGTACTTTTTTTACACCACAAAAACGAATTTACTCTTGCTCTTGAATTTCCTGATTGCTTAGGCTCTTCAGTTTATACATTTTTTTTTTATTGTTGTGCTTTAAGTGAAAGTATACAATTCAAGTTAGTCTCTCATACAAAAATTTATACATACATTGTTTTGTGACCCTAGTTGCTCTCCCTGTACTGTGACAGCACACTCTTCCTTTCCACCCCGGATTTTCAGTGTCCATTCAACCAGTTCCTGACCCTGTCTGCCTTCTCATCTCACCTCTGGGCAGGAGCTGCCCATTTAGTCTCATGTATCTACTTGAGCTAAGAAGCACACTCTTCATGAGTATCATTTTATGTCCGATAGTCCAGTCTAATCTTTGTCTGAAGAGTTGGCCTCGGGAATGGTTTTAGTTTTGGGCTAACAGAGTCGGGGGGCCGTGTCTTCCAGGATCCCTCCAGTCTCAATCAAACCATGAAGTCCGGAGCTTTTACTAGAGTTCTGCATCCCACTTTTCTCCTGCCCCATCAGGGACTGTCTGTTGTGTTCCCTGTCAGGGCAGTCACTGTGGTAGCCAGGTACCATCTAGGTTTTCTAGTCTCAGGCTGATGAAGTCTCTGGTTTATGTGGCTCTTTCTATCTCTTGGGCTAATACTTACCTTGTGTTCATGGTGTTCTTCATTCTCCTTTCCCAGTTTATACATTTTTAAGGATGTTTTTCTTGAAAGAAGCTATGAAGGAAATAAAAATTGAATTATTCCAATAAGTTTTATTACTTGCTTTGATTATATTAGTGTCCAGGACAAGACCACCTTTCATTTTCATGTCTCTCTAGATATAATGAATACTCAAAGACTACAAATGTTAGTCTCTGTAATTGCATGCTATTCCGAAGAATAATTAGATTGCCTTAGATGTCAGATTATCTCTTTTCACAGAAAAACTAGTGCTTAGGTAGTATACTGATCTTGAAATCATGCTACATGCATTCGTATGTTCTGAAATTGCACATTTATATTTAAGATTCTTTGTATTTTAGTCTTTATTACAGTTATGCTATCTGATTAGTTAACGACTTAAAAGTAAATTAAAATTGTTTTATCCTAAGAATGAGTTTAAAGTAAGCAGAAAAATATTTAAAAAGAATATTGTTTCTTCTGAAGTCTTTAGCCATCTTCCTCCATAACAATTTAGAAATGTTGAAACACAAAGTTGTACATTTAAGAATTTGGAATATTCATAGTGGAAGAGAGAAAATGAAGTTTGAAGAAGAGAACAGGCTCATCTGGCCCAGTGATTCTTCCATCTGTCATCACCATGGGTTAAATAGACATCCAAGGGTACTCCCATCTAAGCTGGAAGCACCGAGAGCAAATATAAAAGTTACATCGAATATGGTACTATCACAAGCCCCTTTTCCATTCAGTGCTTGTACCATCTTGCCTACTAGTCTAATGTTTAGGCCACATGCAGTTGTGGTAGGTTTTGTTGATTTTTTTCTTTAAAGTAAGACCTATTGTAGTAGTAGTAAACTGCCTGGAATGTAGGAGGATAAAGAACTACAACAGCAGTTATAAGAAAATGATGTACATGAACAGTGGCATGGATGTTTGTGTTTAACACAAAATAGATAACGTCTTGTGACACCAGAATGACTATCTTTTTTTTTACCTATGCTATAAAGTCTTTTGGAAAAGCTTTCAATTCTGAAAGCTAAATTTCAGAACACAAATTTGCCAAGTAGAACTTGATTTTAATTTTTTATTTACGTTATAATACATGGAATCATGAGGAAAATATTCAGTGTTATATCACGTAATTCTATTGTCTTAATGCAAATAAAAGTAAATAAACTATGTATTTTAGCTGTTTAAGATTTCATATATAATATAAAAAGAAAAATGAACCCATTGCCATCAAGTTGATTCCGACTTATAGTGACCCTATAGAATATGATGTGACGGATATGATTTTTTAATAGAACTGTGATCTGAGCAATATAAGACCTTTCCAGGGAAAATAACATAGTTAGGTCTCTGAGAGCAAAGAAATTTCGGTCTTTGCTCTTCGAGAGACCTAACTATGTTATTTTGAAACAGACATAGATCACTGAGAAACCTTTCCTTACTTATGAAATTTACTGTTACCTAAGCAGAAAAGTCAACTATAACATAGTTTAAGTAAGGAGAAAAGTGAGAATGAGAAGCCTGTATTTTGAGGCTAAAAATGTCTTCAATAATTACTGGTAAAAATCATTTTACCATAATTATATAGGTTCTATAAACATGAAAAGTTATATTTAAACTTTATAGTACCATTTTTTCTTACAAAAAGTATAGGATTTATTTAAATAGATAAAATAAGAAAGTCTAAATGTAGTATTCATTTCTTACATTCTAAAACCTGCTAGCCGGATTTTTTCCAGGTAAATTAGAAAATAATCTTATAAAAGAAAGCTGATATTCAACTTATTTCAAAATATTTGTTATTAGGTAATCTTAAGCATTTCTTTTTAGGATAGTTCCATTAATGAATATTATTATCTAATATTGCAATAATTTCTAGCAGTAGAATATAGATTTACTACTAGTTTGGCAGAAAAAGCTGAAAATTCAAAATAGAGTTGAGACTTATGTAGTCAGAGTGAACTTTAAGTTACAACAAACCTTTACAACAATCCCCTGTGTATACTTTTATGATTGAGAGACTTCTTGATAGAGGGTAGATCATTGCATGCATCGATTAAATGTACCTTAATTGTTACTTTCATAGGGAAAAATAAAGTGAGTTTTGTTAAAGTGGATTTCTGATAGTCAGTGTACACTAGAAAATAAGTGAACTATTGAGAAGTAATTCTATTTAAGCTTATTAGGCCACTTTTTTTTTTTACTGTAGTGAAAACACATACACCAAAACATTCGCCTATACAATAGCTTCCACATTTACAATTCAGTGACATTAATTATATTTTTCATGTTGTGCCATCCTTATCACTATCCTTTTCTAAAATTTCCTACCACCATTAACATAAACTCAATACCCACAACAAAAAGTTCCCCTTTCTCCCTCCCTCCCACCCCTAGTAATAATAATTTTTAGTTTCTATATATTTATTTTATATAAGTGAGATCATACAGTATTTTGTCCTTTGCAACTGACTTATTTTATTTAGCCTAATGTTTTCAAAGTTCATCCATGTTGTGGCATGCATCAGGACTTCATTTCTCTGAATGGTTGCCTAATATTCTATTGTATGTATATACCAAATTTTGTTTATCCATTCATCTGTTGATGAACATTTTGGTTGTTTCAACCTTTTGGCTATTGTGAAAAGTGCTGCAGTGAACATTCACGTACAAGTTTCTATTTGCGTTGACTTCTTCTGGCTGTATACCTAGAATGGGGATTGCTGTGTCATATGGTAGTTCTGTGTACTTTTTGAGGAACTGACAAACTGTTTTCCATAGTGGCTGTACTATTTCCTGTTCCCACCATCTATGGATGAGGGTTCCAGTTTCTTCACAGCCTCACCAACACATGTTGTTTCCGGTTTTTTGATTATTGCCATTCTAATGGAGGTGAGGTAATAGCTCATCGTGATTTTGATTTGCACCTCCCTATGGGATCTCTATGAGTTGGAATCGACTTGATGGCAGTGGTCTTGGGGTTTTGGTTTAATGACTAATGATGTTAAATATCTTTCCATGTGCTTGTTAGCCATTTGACTGTCATGTTTGGTGAACTATGTAATCAAGTCCTTTGCCCTCCTTTTTTTACTGGGTTGTTTGTCTTTTTGTTGTAAAGTCTTAGATATAGTTTGGATATTAGGCCCTTATCTGATATATGGTTCTCTAAAAATTTCTTGTAATCTGTAGGTTATCTTTTCACTTTGTTTTTAACCAACTGTTCATAAAGAATGCTGTTATGGCTCAGTTTGCAAGCTGGGAATCCTGAATTCCGAAGAAATTGTAAAATCACCTTAGTGTTTTCTCAGTTAATGTCTTCTAATATGTAAGCAATGCTAATAATGACAGCCAGATAAACAAATATCTGGGTCTTAGTTCAAAAATACAGTTAAAGACTTCTGCTGAATAAGTTAGTTTCAAATACAGCTTCCCCTCACCCCATCTTCATTAATATGGGATATGATAATTATTGGCACATTTGATAAGTTTTAGCAAAGAAATATTTCATCCAAGATGTAGATTATCCATTATAAACCTATGGGATGCTCCATGGTAAAATGTTAGTTTTGCTCAGGTAGTACTTTTAAAAATATTTGGGCAATTGTAGGCTATTTTGAGATTGAATCTTTTGAGCAATGTGACTGTACCCCTTAAACAGATGACTAAAACTCATTGCATCCTGTTTGATTAGCCATGCTGACTCTCAGGAAGTTTCCACTTAGGTACAGATCCTGAATTTCTTTTGTCAACTCTTGCTACAGAGTCACTGTCTTCCCAACTACTTAAACTCTTGCTTTCATTAATTTATTAATATATGGCCCATTAGGAGTCATGGTGGTGCAGTGGTTAAGCACTCAGCTGCTAATTGAAAGATTGGCGATTCAGACCCACCAGTGGAGCAGGAGAAAGATGTAGTCTATTTCCATAAAGATTTACAGCCTTGCTATATGGAGATAGAATCTAGATTTGTGGTTGCCTAGGGCTAAGTGAAAGGGATATTGAGAGGGCATGGTGGCTAAAAGGTACAGGTTTCCTTTTGAGGTGATGTAAATGTTCTAAAATCGATTGTGGTGATGGTTGCATAACCGCATAACCCTGTGAGCAAACTACAAACCATTGTATTACACACTTTGAATGAATTGTATGGTACGTGAATTGTATCTCATTAAAACTATTATTTTTTAAAAGAAAAAAGAGTTACAGCTTCGGAAACCCTACGGGGCAGTACTACTCTGTCATACAGGGTCACTGTGAGTTGGAGTCGACTCGATGGCACTGGGTTTGGTTTTCGGTTTTATGGCCCATTAGTCACTTACTGATCCCCTGGTGAGTTTCTGTCTTCAGCCGTTGAAGTCCTAAAAGCTCAGCCTTTTATTTAGCTAGTTCACCTGCTAACAAAATATTATATATGCTGACACTACCGTGTTATCAGGAGGGACCAGTCACTGGAGAAAGACACCATGCTTGGTAAAGTAGAGAGTCAGCAAAAAAGAGGAAGACCCTCAACAAGATGGATTTACACAGTGGCTGCAACAGTGGGCTCAAACATAACAACAATCATGAGGATGGCACAGGACAGGGCAGTGTTTCGTTCTGTTGTACATAGGGTTGCTCTGAGTTGAAATCTACTTGATGGCACATAACAACAACAACAACACTCACCAAAATAAGGAACACTTAGTAATGGTAGGGGGAAAAGAGAGAAAGAAAAGGGAAGAAGCATATAAAGAGGAGTCAAGAGGAAGGAAGGAAAAAAGAGGAGCAAGAAGTGAAGAAAGGAGGGAAAGAAGGAAGAGAGGAACTGAAAGGGGGTAAATGGATAGGAAGACAGAAGATAACAGATGTCTGATACCAAAAGGTAGCAAAATCTTGGGTCCCTTATACTACTTTTTTATTATCCTTCAGGGATCGTATGTATACACCACATTAAATCTCTCCTCAGCAACAGTCTGCAGTTGGGCACCAACAAATCATGTAATTATGTTCCCAAAGTTCTCTTACCACCCTTCCTTGGCAGAAACATCTTGGGACAGAAATTTTAACCATTATCTCTTACTGCTCAAACCCACATGCTCAAATACTTGTTGTTGGATGCTGTCAAGTCGATTCCAACTCATAGCAACCCTATGTGACAGAGTAGAACTGCACCATAGGGTTTTCTAGGCTGTAGTCTTTACAGAAGCTGATTATGGGGTCTTTTACCCGCCATGCCACTGGGTGGGTTCCAACTGCCAGTCTTTGGGTTAGCAGCCAGGTGCTTAACTGTTGTGCTACCAGGGCTCCTTAGGCTATTTCTTTTCCTTGTCCAACAGATCCAAAATAGATTCAGATTCTCCATAATTATGTATGAAAACCTCACTTGAACAAATTTGTATCCATCCATGATTTTGGTGTCTGAGAAGTAAAAAATTAGGAAAATGAAGGAAGGAGTGTATTGAAAATATAGATTTAAATTTGATTTAAAAAAAAGAATTCCAAAAAGGAAAGAAAAGAGGGGAGGGAGGAGATGAGTGCAATATTATACTTTATATTAGGAAAATTATTGTGCTTTATTATGTGAGTACACATTTACTTAAACTGATATTTGAGGTTTGTTGAAGCCTTGCTTTAAGGTACTATGGGGAATAGACAGATGAGTAAGACACAGTCACTTTCTTTATGGTACTTACATCTAATTTGGTTACAAACAAAAACATGCAACTCTCTGCAATAAAAGCTAGAATAAGTGCCTCAAGAAATAGAAAAAATGCTGTACATGTTCAAAGTGAGGAGGAATAAGTTAGGACAGTGTGTCATTTGACCCGGACTTTGAAAGTTAATTAGGATTTTAACAGTTGTCATGTATTGCATAAGTTTCTCCAATGTCTAAATAGGTCAGAAATGCCACAGATCCAAGTAAGCACAAGTTTTTGTTTTTATTTTCTGGACAATTCTAAGTAGGGCTGTGTCATATCCCACTCACTCCCTAACACGCTGAACTGAGAAAAGCAAACATTTATCACACTCATCTCAATACTATTATGCATTTGTACATATTAGAAATAATAGAGACCATCCCCTTAGGTCCTTAAGCATTGCTTAAATGTTATTTTTAGCCAAACTTTTTTGATTTATTTTTTTAAGGTTCTCTAATATGCTGCCTAAGGAGCCCCGGTGGCACAGTGGTTATGCAAGTGACTGCTAAGTGAAAAGTGGATGGTTAGAACCTACCAGCTGCTTTGCGGGAGAAAGATGTGGCAGTCTGCTACTATAAATATTACAGCCTTGAAAATCCCGTAGGGCAGTTCTACTCTGTCCTTTAGGGTTGCTATGAGTCGGAATAGACTCGACAGCAGTGAGTTTGGTTTTTGGTTTTAGTGTGCTGCCCACCACTTGTCTGTCAGTTTGTTGTGCTGTGGTGGCATGCATGTTGCTGTGATGGCTTGTGTGTTGCTGTGATGCTGGAAGCTATACCACCGATATTTCAAATACCAGCAGGGTCACCAGTGGGGAACAAATTTCAGCGTAGCTTCCGCACTAAGACAGACTGGGAAGAAGGACCTGCCAGTCTACTCCTGAAAAAAATTGACCAGTGAAAACATTATGGGCAGTGCCAGAAAATATTGTCTGATGTAATGTCAGAAGATGAGCCCCTCAAGTTGGAAAGCACTCAAACTACCACTGGGGAAGAAATGCCTCCTTAAAGTAGAGTCGACCTTAATAATGTGGATGGAGTCAAGCTTTTGTAACCTTCATTTCCTGATGTCGCATGACTTAAAACGACAAGAAACAGCTGTAAGCATCAATTACTAATGTGAACGTGAAATGTATGGAGTATGAATCTAGGAAAATTGGAAGTTGTCAGAAAAAGAATGGAACTCATAAATATCAGTATCCTAAGCATTAGTGAGCTACAATGGACTGGTATTGGCCATTTTAAATCAGACTCATTAACAACCTACGATATGCAGATGACACAACCTCGCTTGCTGAAAAGAAGAGGACTTGAAGCACTTACTCATGAAGATCAAAGACGACAGCCTTCAGTAGGTATTATACCTAAACATAAAACAAAAATCCTCACAACTGAACCAATAAGCAAAATCATGATAAAAAGAGAAAATACTGAAGTTGTCAAGGATTTTATTTTACTTGAATCCACAGTCAACACCCGTGGAAGCAGCAGTCAAAGAAATCCAACAACGTATTGCAGTGGGCAAATCTGCTGCAAAAGACCTCTGTAAAGTGTTAAAAAGCAAAGATGTCCCCTTGAGAACTAAAGTACACCTGACCCAAGCCATGGTATTTTCAGTTACCTCATATGCATTCAAAAGCTGGACAATGAATAAGGAGGACCAAAGAAGAATTGATGCATTTGAATTATGCTGTTGGCAAAGACTACTGAATATACCATGGACTGCCAGAAGACTGAACAAGTATATCTTGGATGAAGTACAGCCAGAATGCTCTTTAGAAGGGAGGATAGTGAGACTTCATCTCACTTACTTTGGACATGTTATCAGGAGGGACCAGTCCCTGAAGAGGGACATCATGCTTGGTAAAGTACGGGGTCAGTGAAAAAGAGGAAGACCCTCAATGAGATAGACTGACACAGTAGCTCCAAAGGTGGGCTCAAACATAGCAAGGATTGTGAGGATGGCACCCTACCAGGCAGTGTTTTGTTCTGTTGTGCATGAGTTTGGTTTGAGTCAGAAATGACTTGACGTCACCTAACAACAACAACAGTGTGCTACAGGAGTCTAACATTTCCTTAGTGTCCACCTAAGGAACTTATTTCCCCTTTATTTGAAAATAACCAGTCTTACATATTAAATTTTACAGTCTGTTGATGCTCCTTAAAAAAACATAACAAGAGATGACCTTAGAATGGGAACAAGAGAAGGATGTTCTTTATCACTTCTCCTATTTCACACTGTACTGGAAGTCCTAGCTATAGCAATAAGGCGATAAAAAGAAATTTCCATCCAAATTGGAAAGGAAGAAGTAAAACTATCCCTGTTCACAGATGATATGATCCTCTACTTAGTAAACCCCAAAGATTCCACAAGAAAAGTACTGGAACTCACACATTTAGCAGAATAGCAGGATACAAGATCAACATACAAAAATCAGTTAGATTTGTATACACCAACAAAGAGAGCTTCACAAAGGAATCAGGAAAACAATACCCCTAGAAAGATGAAATACTTAGGCAAAAATCTAACCAGGGACATAAGAGACCTATACGAAGAAAACTACAAAACACTATTGCAAGAAACCAAAAGAAATCTACATAAATGGAAAAACATACCATGCTCATGGATAGGAAGACTCAACATTCTGAAAATGTCAGTCCAAACCAATCTGCAGATACAATGCATTCTTGATCCAATACCAACAGCATTCTTTAACAAGATGGAAAAACTAATCACTAACTTTTTATGGAAAGGAAAAAGTCCCCAAATAAGCAAAGCATTATTGAAAAAAAAAGAACAAAGTGGGAGGCCTCACACTGCCTCATCTCAGAACACTTACACAGCCACGGTAGTCAAAACAGCCTACACTGTTACGATGACAGCCACATACACCAATGGAACAGAACCCAGATATAAATCCATCCACCTATGGTCAGCTGATCTTTGACAAAGGACCAGAAAAAATACAGTCTTTCTAACAAATAGTGCTGGCAAAACTGGATGTCTATCTGTCAAAAACTGAAACAGGATACATACTTCATACCATACACAAAAACTAATTCAAAATGGATTGAAGACCTAAATATAAAACCTGAAATGATAAGGCTCATGGAAGAAAAAATATAGACAACACTAGGGGCCCCAATATATTGCATAAGTAGAATATAAACCATAACTAACAGTGCACAAACACCAGAAGAGAAACTAGATAACTGGGAGCTCCTAAAAATCAAACACTTAGGCTCATCAAAAGACTTCACAAAAGGAGTAGAAAGAGAACCTACAGCCTAGGGAAAAAAATTTTTGGCTACAACATATCTGACAAGGGTCTAATCTCTAAAATGTATAGAATATTTCAACACCTCAACAACAAAAAGATAAGTAACCCAATTAAAAAATGGGCAAAGGATATGAACAGACACTTCACCAAAGAAGACATTGAAGTGGCTAACAGACATATGAGGAAATGCTCACAATCATTAGCCATTAGAGAAATGCAGCTCAAAACTACAATGAGATACCATCTCACCCCACCATTACTGGCACTAATCAAAAAAACAGAAAATAACAAATGTTGGAGAGGTTGCAGGGAGACTGGAGCTCTTGTGCACTGCTGGTGGGAATGTAAAATGGTACAACTACTACAGAAAATGTTATGGCACCTCCTTAAAAAGCTAGAAATAGAAATACCATACAATCCAGCAATCCCATTTCTAGAAATATATCCTAGAGAAATAAGAGCAGTCACACAAATAGACATATGTACACCCATGTTCATTGCAGCATTATTCACAATAGCAAAAAGATGGAAACAACCTAAGTGCCCATCAGTAGATGAGTGGATAAACAAATTATGGTATGTACACACAAAGGAATACCATGCAGCAATAAAGAACAATGATGAATCTGTGAAACATCTCATAACATGGATGAATCTGGAGGGCATTACGCTGAGTGAAATAAGTCAATCAGAAAAGGACAATAAAAGGTTTACACACAGGAAAAAAAAAACAATCTTTAGTGGTTACAAGGAAAGGGAGGGGTGGGGAGGGGAAGTCACTGACTGGATAGTAGACAAGTGTTAACTTTGGTGAAGGGAAAGACAACACACATTCTAGGGGAAGTCAGCACAACTTGACCAAGGCAAAGTCAGCACAACTAGACACGTCCAAACACCTTGAGGGACTAAGTTTGGGTTGAGGGCTGGGGACCATGGTCTCAGGGGACATCTAGGTCAGTTGGCATAACACAGTTCATAAAGGAAATGTTCTACATCCTACTTTGGTGAGTAGTGTCTGGGATCCTTAAACCTTGTGAGCAGCCATCTAAGATACGTCTGTTGGTCCCAGTGTATTCGGAGCAAAAGAGAATGAAGAAAACCAAAGACACAAGGAAAATATTAGTCCAACAGACTAATGGACTACATGAACCACAGCCTCCAACAGCCTGAGCCCAGAAGAACCAGATGGTGCCCAGCTACCACAATCAACCACTCTTGACAGGGATCACAGTAGAGGTTCCTGGGCAGAGTGGGAGAAAACTGTAGAAGAAAATCCAAATTCACAAAAAAAAGACCAGACTTACTGGTCTGATGGTGACTGGAGGAACCTCCAAGACTCTGGCACCAGATACCCTGCTAACTCAGAACTGAAGCCACTCCCAAAGTCCACCTTCAAGCCAAAGATTAGACAGGCCTATAAAACAGTAACACACATGAAGAACGTGCTTCTTAGCTCAATCAAGTATATGAGACCAAATGGGCATTACCTGCCCAAAAGCAAAGACGAGAAGGCAGAAGGAACAGGAAAACTGGATGAATGGACACAGAGAACCCGGGATGAAAAGTGAAAGGGGGAGAGGGCTGACAAATTGCAGGGGTTGCAACTAATGTCATAAAGCAATTTGTGTATAACATTTTTTAATGAAAAACTAATTTGCGCTGTAAACTTTCACCTAAAACGCAATAAAATTAACAAAAAAAGATGACCCTAGCTTACTTCCATAATACTCATTATTTCCTTTACTCACTTTTGTCAGAAGATATTTTGAAATTATAAATAACATTTTATTTACCAGCTCAGTATGTGTTTACCGTTTAGTGGTATCTTCAAGTACTGTGTTAATTTCCTAGACCAAATATTAATACCACTTGATAAATGAAGTAGTTATGAATCACATTTTTAAATTAAATACAACATAAAAAAATCCTGAATTTGGTTGTAACCAAAAGTGATATCATTACTAATTAGACTATATAACTAATTAAATATTGATAACTATTTCTGACTCTATCTCTTTGTCTGTGAGCAGTACATATTGATTATGATCTACATAAGCTATGCTAAATAGAATATTTTAAATAATTCAATTGGCATTCAAAAGGAATTAGAGGCTTTACTTAGAATTATACAGCAGTTCAGAGCCAGGATTAGAATTCCCCAAGCCTTTTGATACAGGCACCCTGTATTCACTGCCTTTCATTTTCAGATTAATAACATCATCACATTAAAAATATCTCCCTATGATGGAAAAATATACTCTTTAACCTTAAATATTTTCTCAGGTAATCATAGTAATTAAAGTTTCTAGCACTGTCCTAATTTCTAGGAAATTAAAAAAAGAATCATTCTTTATCATTTCCATCCACTTTTCAAAAATTTCTGTAAGCTTCAACTTTTTCTTAGTAAAAAGCACTTGTGACATTAAATTTCAGCTTTTAGAACTGCCAATATTTAATTTATGTTTCTTTTTATGGCATTTTTCCTTGTGCCCTTTGGTTATATAGCCTATGTACCTTTAAAAATAAAATGAGTTAAAATTGATTTTATTTTGAGAATGTTGTGACCTTTTGAGATAATTGATGTATCCTAGGGCATCTTGAACAAGGGCTAAGCATTGCTGGCCTGTTATAAATTTTTTTAAAATATTTATGATGTGGCAAGCAATGTGCTAGTCACTATCTATACATATTATATAAGTTTTTCACATTTTTTCTTTATGACAACCTATAAGGTTGGTATTAAGATCCCTATGTTATAGATGAGAGATGGAGTCCTGATGACACAGTGGTTAAGCACTCAGCTGCTAACCAAAATATCGATGGTTCAAACCCACCAGCTGTTCCACGGGAGAAAAGACCTAGCATTCTGCTCCCATAAAGATTTCAGTCTAGGAAACTGTGGGGCAGTTCTGTTCTGTCCTATAGAGTCAACGATACACAACAACAACAAAAAGATGAGAAAACATAAATTAAAGTCATCCAGCTGATAAAGTTGGAGCCAGCATTTGAACTCCAATAAGTCTGACCCTGCAGTCACTTTGTCTCGGTTATCGCTAGCAGCAGTGGAGGTGCGTCTGAAAAATTACTACTCCCTTGCCTGGCCTTGCAAATGAGTCTCACCAACTAAAGTTGTTGCTTAGTGTACTGAATCTGCACTAATATCAAGCTATTTTTTGGAAGTGAAGGCCCTTATAATCGTGGGGACAAAAAAATTCAAGCCAATGTTAATTTTAAGTTTAGCAGAGGTACTGGCTATCATTTGGTAATGTGAATGTAGCTATATTCTCACACATAAGTGAAATTCCTTTTGTTTTCAATGTGTTCAAGTTCACTTTCAAATTATATGTACTCTTTCTTATTTTTCTAAAATCCAGTTCTCTACAAAGCTTTAATCTCTCAAAAATATTTCCTTAGTTTTAAATTAGACTTCTTGCAGAGGCATAAAAGAAGCAAATCTTAATTTTTCGCAGTATATTATGGCATAAAAAACATCATTGTTTACCCTGTTTGTTGTCAAAAGAAGAGATTGTATTTTGCAACAGAGGAAAGACTGTGTTTTATAATAGGAAGCTCATCAGAATGGACAGAACATTTCTTAAATGCCACTTACACCAACATTGGCACAACTGTACTGCACACTCAGATATGTGCCAAATGAATTGTTTTATAGGAATGCCTTCCAAATTCCAGAATCTTCTCTTTGCGGGGGTAAAAAAATAAAACTGAACCAGTTGCTTTTGAATCAATTCTGATTCATAGTGTCCTCATGTGTTTCAGAGTAGAAAGGTCATGGATGTGACCTTTCAAAAGCAGATCACCAGGACTTTCTTCTGAGGCATCTCCAGGTGGGTTCAAATTGCCAACCTTTTCGTTAGTAGCTTAGCACTTGTTTGTGCCATCCAAGGACTCCTCTTTGGAGGGATAGGGGAACTCTATGTTATATAACAACATTGTTTAATCTATACATATAAAACCAGATAATTACTGTAAAGAACCAGAAAGCACATTAGATCAGGAGGGAGGTTAGGGAGACCTAATTTCTTCCTTCTTTGTGGACAGAGAGAAGGGACATCATTATAGTCAGTAAACTATTTTCAATGAGATCCTTGATTTTCTTCTTCTCACCTCAGATTTCAGATTAAAGAATGAGGATGTGGTCTGGAAAAGGACCTAAGCAAGAATCCAGGAGAATGCTAGTTTAAAAATCTTGATCACTATTTTTCTCTGGGTCTCTAGCTTTGATAGCTTTTAATTCTTAATGAATCTCTAGATGTCAAAACACAGATAAGGATTGCTTCTTGAGGATAAGGTGTTTACTTAAGTAAGGGACAGGCTAGCTAGACTATTGCCTGAATGGAGTGTGGGTCTATAAGGAGCACTAGAACATAACTGGAATCAAGGAGCAACATGATGCAGCTTAACATACAGGCTTCCTCACAGGGCTGTATACCTAATGGGTCACAAGTACATACACTGATCCTCCTGGTCCCAGAGTAGATAATATGTGGTCTTGGGTGTGGGGAGAGGGAGTTGTTACTCATGCTGGTTTCGCCCATGCTGAGTCACCACTGACTAAATCTTTATAGCATATAAGCTAGAAAGGGCATCCGTATGTCTCTGTCTAACACTGTTGGTATTCCCAGTATATCTATAGATATAGTTGGCATATCATAACTCTTCAATAAATAGCTGATGAATGATTGAATAAATGACTGAATGGATATCTTCAAAGATTTGGTTTCTACTACCAAATCAATCTGGCTTCTAACTCATGCTAATTATAAGGAATCTGGCTATTTTGTTGCTTTCACTAGATAGTGTTGCTTGATCCCCTTTCTGATAGGGATAAATGTATGTCATTTAATATGTCCCTTCTTGGGAGGGGAAATTATTTTGGCCGTGAAGAAGACTCAGTAGCATTGCTGCATCTAATTGACTCTTTTGGTTTTTTTTTTTTCCCCTTTCAGATTGAATGAATCAAAGCAAGTAAACTTTACAGAAATGTCTTTGGGCATTTGGCTGACAGAATTATAAATTGTATATTTGACATCACCTGTGTAATAATTATTATAGTCCAGTTTTAAAAAAAATCTCTTTTAGCATAAAAGAATATACAAATGTACTCATAGACTGATTTTTTTATACTTTTCTATTGCTTAGAGTAATGATAAAAACACATTCCTTTTTTCATGTTTAACTGTTCTATGGACTAATTTATACAAATAATAATGGAAAAAATACTCCTTTTTATCCAAAAGTTGTCCTCATTTTACCTCCTGCTGTCAAGTCAGTTCCAACTCACAGCCACTGTGTGGGACAGAGTAGTTTCCAAGGAGCAGGTGGTGGATTGGAACTGTCACCCTTTTGGTTAGCAGCCAAGCTCTTAACCATTGCAACACCAGGGCTCCCTGTCATCATTTTATGGGCCAATTATTAGATTAAATCATATGAAATTGACATTTTTATAGGTCAAAAGGTCAAATATCAGGCTTTTTATATGGCAATCTAATATAGTGATAAATACACATAACAAGTGACTTTAGAGAAGTTTACATTCTTATTAGCTTGGCAGTACTTTGATTCTCCTACTAACATTCTTCTTACTATCTAAAAATAGGTTATCCTAAAAATGTGACTTTAGTAAAAGTAAATAATTCTTTTCAGTTCAACATTTCTTATTTTTACTACATATTTTTAAGAATATTAAGAACTTACTTATTATGCATTCAGGACTCAAATCTAGTTCTTGCCATGCATGAAAAAATCTGATGACATGATTGCTCTCAACATGTGCATTTATAGAAATTATTAATGGCTAGATTTTATGGATTTCAAAATGCTAACTTCTTATTACTATAACAACAGTACTGTGTTGTGCATTGTTCTTAACACATCTCATGCCTTAAGTATATTTAATATTGCTGTTAAATTTTTATCAACATTGTTCCCAATTAAATTCGAGATTATTATGAATACTAAGAAATACTATGAAGAAGAGGATTTCATTTTCTCTCCATATAGTCTTGTCATGTTATGTTTTTCCTTAGGATTTGAATTTTCTTATTTGTTCTCAACTTATGAAATATTTAGTATTTTGGGTGATCATTCCAGAGAATCCAGGCACAAACACAGAGCTAACACTTCTCAGTGCCCTCTCTCCGTCTATCTTTGTCTCTGTTAAAAAGAAGAATAGAGAATAATATATACATATGAGTATAAACCCTAATAAACTTCAATATATTTTACCCAAAATATCATAAATTGTCATATATTTAAAAGTTAACATAAAAAAGTGGGGAGTATAATACAAATTGTAAAAGTACCCTGAAATATTTGAAATATAACATAACTTTAAAAAGCCACAATCAATGGGAATGAATATAATTTTAATATTATAATTAGTAGTTTTAAAGATAGCTGCATTTAAAAGAATTCCAGATTCCAGCAAAAAATAATTATGATAATGTACTAGTGATAATTAGTTAAATTATACTGTTACACATATGAGTTTATCCCAGTACATACAGAGATGTATCTAGGTTTCATTCAGAAAAAGTAAAGTAAAACTAATGAATATTCCTTTTTTGGTAGCTACTAGTTATGAGTAATCTATTTCCTTTGTTGCTTGTACTAGATATCTTGCATGGTCTCCTTTCTGATGAGCCAGAGCAAGTAAGCTAATACCATTCTGACATGGTAATTGATCTACCTGAAATATTTAGAAGATAATCTGAATAGGTCTATATATCTGGAAAGGAAAGTTTAGTAAAGGGTACTTTAAGTGCTTATCAATTATGTATAACTTTGGTAGGACCAGAGAAACTTGAGCTAGCTTAAAATGTTAAATTCCAGGCCACTGAGCTGGAAAGAGAGTCACATACAAATAAATCATATAAATATTGGATATAGAACCCTCCATTTCCTTGTGCTCTCTAAATGATTTAACATCATCCCAAATTATCTTGGCATAGGCTTTCTAGAGAATTGCAATGGTGACTTAACTTTATAATAACATATTAAAATCATTATATTAATAAAATCTAATGAAATTTCCTTAGTTGCTGTATACCTCATTAAACTCGTATAGAATGTGTTTTTTTTACTGTTTCACTTGATCATAAAACAATGATTGACAGAAAATTAAAGTATAATAAAGCAGTATTTAGTGAGTCCTTAATGAATATATAATTTTATGAAATATATTTTCATCAACATCCCCATTCAGGTCAATTTTCAAAGTGAGCAATTTTCATACTGTATCATTTTGAGTAACAATAGCCCAAAGAAATTATGTGGCCACATTTGCAGTTCTTTTAGCATCAAAAAAAGTTAATCATCTAATACTAACTGAATAAAAAAACTTAGTAGCTAAAATTATGTTTTTTCATTATTTCAGGAGTGCATATTTGAAACATTGTTAGATATTCTTAGACTTTCATAGACTCAAGAGTAAGCATTGCAAAACCGTATTTTCATAATTTTTCTTTGCCTTATAATTAAGAATCCTTAGGTGATAAAGTTCTGTTATCTATTCACCAAAGAAACTTGGGAGATTTCAAAAGAGGTCATCAAAGAGGTTTGAGAGATTTCAAAAGAGGCTCAAGAAATCATAAATAGCATTAAATTATCCCTGTACAAATGTTACTAAGTTTTGCTCCTCCCAATTCCTCTTATAAAGAAAGCATTTGGAAGCATTGTATTTTAATACATTTGAGGTCCCATAAATTGCTCCAGTAAGCTAAGTGATGCTCCAGTTACTGAAAGACTTACAAAGATACAAGATTTTTTTGTGGTTCTTTTGTTTTCAGGCTGAAATTATGTAGCTAAAGTATTGTGTTCTTAATTACTTAGGTTGCTTGTCTCTCTCTCTCTCTCTTTCACCCTTCTGCCTGTTATAGTATGTTATCCATTTGATATACCATTTAGTTCATTTGTTTCTGTTGGTATTCAGTTTCAGAGTCTCTTCCTTTATCCTCTTGGGCTAATTTTATTTTTTTAATATGTAATACTTCAATATAATTTTTATAAGTAAAAACTATACAGAAATGATACTTAGATAGGTCTCTAATGGATAGGCTCTTCCGCTATCTATTCTACCTTGTTCCTCCCACATCCTATAGGTAACCAATTTAGTTTCTTGCTTACCCTTCCTGTGTTTCCATTTGTAAATATAAGCAGATACATGTGTATTTTTTTATTTTTTTATATTTTTACACAGAAGGTAATATACTACATATCAGTGCTTCTCAACTGGGCATGATTTTGTCCCCCACACGACATTTGGCAATACCTGGATACATTTTTGGCCGTCACCGCTGGAGAGGGTGCTACTAGCATCTAGGGGATAGAAACCAGGGTTGCTGACAACCATCCTGCAATGCGTAGGCTAGCCCTTGACAGCAACGAATTATTGAGCTAAGTATATCAATAGTGCTTCTGTTGAGAAACCCTGCTACAATCTTTCTTTGCACTTTGCCTTTTGGCTTAACAATATATCATGGAAATCATTCCATATCAGTTCATAGAGATTGTCTTCATTCTTTTTTACAGCTGCATAGTGAATGTACCATAGTTTGTTCAATCAGTCTTCTATGTGTGAGCAGTTAGGTTGTTTTCAGTATTTTGCAATTACAAATAATGCTGCAGTGGATAGGCTTATATATATTTTTGCAAGTATATCTTCAGGGTGAATTCCTAGAAGGGCATCAAAATGCAAATGAGAATGTTGTTTTTCCAAGTCTCTGAATGGGTTGTACCATTTTGCATTTTCATCATTGTATGAGAGCGCATGTTTCCCCAGGGGCCTGTTTGCTGAGTGAGTTAAAAGCTATTGAATTTTTGCCCATCTGATAAGAAACTCAGTATAGTCTTAATTTGTATTTCTCTTTTTATGAATGGTATTTTTGTTTTGTTTTGTTTGTTTACATTGCTAAGCCAAATCCCAAACTTTATTTAAGCTAAATAATTTTAAATAAAGTACAAAAGCAATGTGTAGCAAATACAATGAAAGAAAGTATGTATTTATCTGCTGAAAATGTCAAACTTCTCCTGTGGCTATGTCTCAATAAAGTTTTACATAAACACAACAGAGTATTATCCTACAGTGCCCGAGAAAGACAGGCTCATCACCAGGTAACAAATGTTCTACAAATATGATGTTTAAGGTCTTGTCTGAAGTTTTCAGACCACCAGGTTGTCACACTGAGCAAGCAAAAATAACTTTGCACTAGGATTATTTTGTACATGGTGTTTTACAGGCCATACATGTCTCTTGGAAGTCTTCGGGATCAAGTCATTTATCCAGATACAGTGGATGAAATGCATGATAAAGGCTATACAGACCAAGATCTAGAATGTATTCTGCACAATGTCCACCTCTATCACATAGTTCAAAGAGAAGGAGGTAAAGCCTATCTATGATTCATTTTTTATACTTTTAACTTCTTTTTTAAAAAATTAACTGGGGTAAATGTTTGGTCAGTGGCTTAATTGGGAAAATTTTTTATTATTGGAATATAAGCAGCCAAGTAAAGATAGAGTTTATGTGTTTAGGACCCCTGGTAGGGCATTGTTTAAAGCACTTGGCTGCTAACCAGAAGGTTGGCAGTTGGAACCCATCAGCTGTCCTGCAGGAGAAAGATGTGGCACTCTGCATCACTAAAGATTTATAGCCTTGGAAACCCTATGGGGCAGTTCTACTCTGTATAGGGTCCTATAGGGTATTCTAGGTTGAATAGTCTTGAGAAAACCTCTGTGATTGTGTGACAGATAAATAAATGATTGAATGAATGAGAAAGATAAGTGTATAAATAAATAATAAAAGTTAGCATTAATAAATGTGATATAGGGCTTCAAGTAAAGTGCTCCGTAAGCATAAAAGAGGAGCCCTGGTGGTGCGGTGGTTAAAACACTTGACTGCTAATCGAATGGTTGACAGTTTGGAACCACCATTGGTTCAGCAAGAGAAAGATGTGGCAGTCAGCTTCTGCAGAGATTTACAGCCTTGAAAACCCTATGGGGTCACTATGAGTTGGAATTGACTCAACAGCAGTGGGTTTGATTATGAGTTTTATTGCTTCTCCATTATTGATACTCTCTTTTCTACGTGTTTTGTATTTATGCAGCACACTAGGCTTTTATCAAGTCCCCACATCACTACAACTAACATTTGAAAAAGGGGAAGGTTTAATTTATTTTCATATTTCAATGTACAGGTATCCTTGAGGCCACTGTCAATCTAGACATATATAAAGCTTGTGACAGAAATATTTGTATGTCAAGCTCTCTGCTTACCTTAAACATAATAATTTGAAAAGTACATGTTACAGAACTTTTGGTTTTTTTTTCGGATCCATAATCTTACCAATACCTTTTTTTTTTTTTGGTCTCTCCCAGTTAGCTCATTAGATAAAGTACAGAAACTTCTGCATTTTGGTTTTTTGGAATAAGACATTTTTGAAAGAGTGGCAAGAACATTTATGCTTTTGAGCTTTAAAAAAATAATTGTCTTCTGATAGTCACACTTTCAAATAATTTGATAACTCATGTAACTTGATAGCCTAGAAAAACTACTGAAATATCAAGCTAGAATTTCAGGTTGAATTTTGCATGGATTTTATGTTCTATTTCCCATGCCAGTTGCATCGTCAGAAGTCCACATGAAATTGTGGGCTTTGGAGTCAGAGAGGACTAGAATTGCACCATAGCAGTGCTGTTTGTATCTTCATCTGTAAAATGGGGATAAATTTCTACCTTATAAGGTTTTTGTGAAGATTGATTAAGACTTTATAAAGCAGTTAGTACAGTGGCACAATAATTAGTGAATGCACAAGAATTAGTAGCTAATGGCATTATTAGTAGTTGTTACAGTGATACTTTGTGTGATGGTACTTGATATTTACATAGCAGTTTCATATACATTATTTCATCTGATCCTTGCAAATAAGCAAATGAGACAGGCAAGAGAGGTATTATTATATTTGTATTAATGATGTTTGTAATTCCTTCTAAATATGGAAAGCAGGTTGCCTTTTTGTTCCATATGGTCAGCTCCTTCCCAGTTGCAAAACATTGGCAGAGTAAATGTTGCATGTTTATCTTGGGTAAGTTATTTTGGGTTTGAAATCCAATAATCCAAATAGAAATTTATAACCCACTAGAATATTCTGTTTTTGTGTAAATTGTTAAGAAGTTGTAGAACTGTTTTTAAGAATGTTTCAACCTTAATATTATAATAGTCATTGTTGTGGCTTATTGAGTGCTTACTATGTAGAATATACAATACAATTTATAAATATCGTATTATTTAATACAACAGTCCAGTAATGTAGGTATTACTATCCCCATTTTACAGATGAAATTCAGAAGTTTAGTAACTTACCCAGGGTCCTACAGCAAGTTGATGTAACAGAGATTCAAACACAGACCTGACTTGAAAGCTAGTGTTCTATGTTGTGCCATGCCACTGTGCTATACTATCTCCTAGTTTCTTAGACACTGATAATAACTGTTATACCCTTACATATTTAAAAATCCCAAGGAAACCCATTTTACTTGCTTAATCCTTAAAATATGAAATATTTAGGTGAAGCAGAAAAGCACTTAAATCTGCAAGTGGCTAACTTACTTTGGAAGAAGCCTACTGAAATTCTATTTAGACTGTCTAATGCTTGACTTGGTGAAATGCTTTGTTAGTCAAAGATGGAATTAGAAACTACATTGCCATTCCATCAAACAGGCTACAGAACAGAAAGGAGTAAGAAGGGTTACCAAACTAAAACAATCTGTGTGTCTCTCAGAAGCTGGAAAATAACTCCCTTCTTAGCTGATTTACTCTCACTAAATCAGCATCAGAGGCAATATTATGACTCAGAGTTCTAATTTCATGTGTTCCGTGATCATGCAGTACTGCCTACTAAAAACCGTTGGGTTTAGTATAAAAAAGGACACGATTTTTTAAAATACAATATGTTAAAGTATCCTTTGACCCAAATAATTTTCTCTTATGCCTTGTTCTCAGTGGGCAAGATTAAGCCAAGAATATTTCTCCACTATTTAGCAGTCTGAACCTATTTTTAAAATCCCTGCTTATACTTTATAAATGCCACAAAATTCAACCACAGAGAAAATTTTATTTCAACAGTTTTCCCTAGAAGCAAGAACTTTAAATCAGATGGTGTTTTGAGTTTTTTTCCAAATAAACAATTATAAGGAAATGTTTTTAAATAGATAGGAAATTCCTGGATGTTTGCCCAGAAATAATAACGGTGGTCTCCTCTGTGGATTGGGATTGGAGATGTTAATGAGAACTAAGGGAAGTTTTCTTTTTACTCGATTTTTTGATATAGATAATATTTAATATGTTGTATTACTTTCATTATATTTCTTATTTAATTTTTGGAATAGGTAACACTTTCACGTAATTTATAAATAGAATGTATTTTTTTTTAATTCTGAAAAAAAATCCCCTTACTGTTTTTGTTTCCTCCTATCCAATTATTGACTACCCCTCAATAATAACCACTGTTTTTAGTTTATTGTTTTACTTAGTTTTTTTTATGCAATGTATTTTGTAATGATAATCTTTAAAGGAAGAAGATGATAGAAACATAAGATACATTTTATGTTTAATAATTAGCATATATGCTAATATGCTAATATTAGCTAATAGCTAATATGCTAATTATGAGAGGCATTTACTTTTGCTGTGAACTTTGGTTGTTAGAAGAAAAAATTCACTTTCCGTCTAACCAGCAAAAGAATCAAATAATCAGTTTGTTGATTTGACTTTTCAGATATCCAGTGCACATGAACAATGAAGACTTATTTCCTGTTTTCTTTAACCTCTAATCAATTTTATTTAAAAGTTTTAATCATGGTGAAAATTTAGCGGAGGGAAAAAGAAGAGGGCAAAGAGCCTGGATTTTTCCGAAGTGGGGCGTTACGTGCAAAATACTTAAGATTTGGAAATTCTGCCCTAAGTGCTTGTCATATTTTGGCAGTCATTTTCCTCTTTGTAAATCAGACTTTGCTTAGTCTTCTGTTTTCCCACCTCACAAAAATATTTAGTATGGCCTTCTTTCTAATTGGTCCTGTGGTTTTGCTTTTGTATAAACTTCTTTTTTCCTAATTACAAAAGTAAGATCTACTTATTATAAAAATTTTCAAACATTATAAAAATGTGTAACTTATAAAGTAAAAGTCTGATAATTCTACCCGTGTATGTGTTTATTTACAGAAATGCATCCGTAATACACATACAGTTCTGCAGCGTGGTTTTTCATATAAAACTTTCTTGGCTACGTTTCCATATTGGTGTGTATAGATCCAACCCATTTTTTAAAAATAGAAGCCTTGCTTTTTGAATAAATTCCAACAAAAGGTCAGTAGTTAGGATGTTACAGGAGATGGCATAGATAAATTATGAAAGCATCAGATAGGCCTAGATATAAATCCTAGCTGTGTAAACTTACACGTGTCAATTACTCCATGTATTTCAATTTACTTACCAGTGAAACACAGGTAATAGTGTCTGTCTCATAAGGCTGTGGAATATATAATGAAAAAACCCAGGTAAAGAGCCAAGCATACCTGGGAGCCATGTTGAGTTAGTTCCTGTCTTATCCTATGTAGACCTTGCAATTGACCTAGGTAATTTTGTTGTTTTTTTTTTCTCCCACCTACCTACCCTTTGGAGATAACTGAAAAAAATTATTCTCATTACACTGATCCAACAAGTCTGATATTTTCCCACGCTTAATTCATCTCTTTCTGAAGTATTTTAAAGCAAATCCCAGACATTATCCCCAATATCAGTATTTAGAGTTCTTAGATGATTTGTCAGTATAAGGAATTATTACCATTAAGAGAATATCAAACATAAAAACAAAATACATACACATGAAGCTCTCTAGTTTATCCAAGCATATTTTTTGCAAAATATCAGGTTCTTTGTGTTAATGGGGCCCTGGTGGTGCAGTGGTTAAGAGCTCAGCTGCTAACCAAAAGGTCGGCAGTTCAAATCCACCAGCCACTCCATGGAAACCCTATGGGGCGGTTCTACTTGTCCTATAGAGTCACTATGAGTCGGAATAGACTCACTGGCAACAGGTTTGTTTTTTTGTTTTGTTTTGTGTTAATAATTTAAACTTGTTAGGAGCCACTTGTCCAAGGTAGGAACAGTAATATTTAAATGATTTATAATTTTTTAAAAATATTTTTAAGGATGGGATGCTGTTATGGACTGGAAAGATGTCCTGTCAGGAGGGGAAAAGCAAAGAATGGGCATGGCTCGCATGTTTTATCATAAGTAAGTATGCTTTACTCAGGTAACTACTATTTTATTGTTGGAAACAAAAAACCTTTGGATGGGATTGTAATGTCCCAATCTTTAGTTAAAAAATATCTTACTGAAGAACTAATGGCATAGAGTTTACAGTTTTAAATTTCTTTTTTCGTGTGACTGAAATCTCTAAATGTTTTATTTTTTCTATTTTATGTTGAGTAACATTAGATAACATAATACAGAGAAAGCTAAATTAATTTTTTACATATTGCTAATTTTAAAATGTGAAGAATACGTAACTGCTACTATTCTGGTGTGAACACAGTTAAGTGGGCATTCAGTAACACTTCTGAATTAAATCATTAAATTCAAACTAAATTAACTTTTCAACCACTCAGTAGCCGTTTACACAAGTAGTGCTCTCCCTCTTGAAAAATGAGAGACATAATCCAATCGGAAAAGGAACCAGCCAGTGTAGGTCTTAATGGGCTCAGAAAAATCAATATGCAGGAAATATTTCCTCTTGATAAAGTTTTTCTCTTCTTTTTGCTGTTAGCTTTGTAACATTTTGAATTTAGGATACCAACCACAAGACACTGGAAGGAAATATTAAAGCTATTGTGATTTATTTGTTCTCTTATTTGTCTTACTGCTTTTCTGAAAAAGAAATCTCTTATTATTATTATTTTTAATCTTAGGCCTCTGGCAATAAGAACTAGAGTTGTGTGCAGAGCAAGAGGTTATCAGGAACTATGTTGCTCACTTTTAGTATTTACACCTCGGGCAAAAAGGACCAATAGTTACGCACATGATACATGAATGGGCCATAAGCTGGGGCAGATGCAACACTCTTGAGTGAGCTGCAGTGAAAGTATTAACACTTTTAAAAGCTGATAAAGAAAAAAAGAGCAAATGAACCTTGTTATATACTTAGCATCTAAGTTGGTCCACACTTGGCAAATAATTGGCTATCAATTTTTTAAAATAACTTTTATTATGGAAAAAAGAAAATTTCATCAAACTAGAGGAAATAATAAAATGAACCCCATACTCCCTTCAGACTGATTCAATAAGTCTGATATTTGCCACACTTAATTTATCAATTTATTTTTTTATTTCTGACATATTTTTAAATATTTTAAAGCATCCTAGACATCATGACATTTTATCCTTAAATACTATGGTGCTCATCGCTGAAATATTAGTGCATTTTCTTACATAATAACAAATCATAATCATACCTAATAAAAATAATTCTTTAAAGTCATATAATATGTGGTTCATATTTAAAGTTTCCCTGGTTCTCTCAAAAATATCATAATTGATTTGTTCAAGATCTAAACAGGTTTCACATATTGCATTTAGTTGTTTTATCTTTTAATTCTCTTTTTATCTAAAGAGCTTCTCCCTCTCCCACTCTCATTCCTGCTTTTTATGCCATTGACGTGTTTAAAAAACCAACTCACTTGCCCTATAGAATGTTGTTCGTTCTAAATTTGTCTGATGGCTTCCTCATGAAGTCCTTTACCTTATTCCTCAGTCTCACATAAAACCTGTTGTGGTGTGATTAATTACTTTTGCAAGTGGCCTTTTTATCCTTGGTCTTGTAACTCCCACCCAAGTGATTGTGTGATAGGGTAATTGTGGCCTATCAAGGGGATTGGTCAGTTTTACCTTAAAAGAGAGCCAGTTCCAAAGCAGAGAAGGAAAGCCTACCGCCATCACCACCACCACCGAAGAATGAGAGACCCACAGCAGACAGCGCAGGGGTTTCCCAGCCCACGGAGTTAGAAAGCTGAGTGCCTTTAGGCAGAGACTGAGGGCCAGGGAGAAGTCTACGCCTGACCCATGAATTTGGGACTTGCTAGCCTCCACAACCGTGTAAGCCATTTCCTTTATATGGTTCGTGAGTTCTGTGAGACGTTGCAGGGAGTTTGGGAACCCAAAGACGGGAGAGATTAGTTGATATTAGAGATGATGGAGTGGTACAGCAGCTTGGAAAAGTTAGACATTTGGGACATCTTTAACCTCCACCTCATAGGAACCAGCTTTGTGCTGATCCTTATAAAAGAAATTATTCGTTTAACTGTAAACTGGAAATTAGAGCTAAAATCTTGATTAGATTTAGGGTTAGCCTTTTTGATAAGAATATAACATAATATTTAGCATTAAAAAATTATCATTTAAATAATTTTACTCAAATATAATAATACATTCATTCTATAAAAGTAGAAAATGTAGGAAGTAAAAAGAAGAAAACATTCTGTTATCTCATTACCTATATACAGTCACTTTTGAAATTTTTAAATGATTTCTCCCCAGGCTTGTTGGTACACAAAAATTGGTTATCTTAATTTTTTATTGTAGCTATTTCCACAAAGTATATTGTAATTTATATCCCTCTTTTTTATGTCTGTACTATTATGTGCATTTTCTGTATTATTATATAGTAGGTAGCCAGGGTTTTATTTTTTATTGAGGTAAAACTTATGTACCAAATGCACGCATTTTAAGTACATGAGTCAGTGACTTTTTGATAAATGTATATATACCCTATGTAACTAATGCCCCAATTTAGAGAGAATGTTTCTGTTACCCCAGAAAATTTCCTCATGCCCCTTTCCAATCATGTCCCTCCAGAGGCAAATTCTGTTCTGAATTTTATCACCATTAATTAGTTTTGCCTTTTTTACAACGGCACATAAATGGAATTATACAGTGTGTATTCTGTCTAGGGGAGATTTTTTAATCAGAGATTTATTGTGTTAATAACTTGTTATTTGTAAGAATCTGCCTGGTTAATTGAAGAATATGATTAACTAAAAAAATGAATCTAACTGTGTTAACTCATTAGTGAATGTTATTTTGGAATGCTCCTTTCTCAGATGATATGGTGTAAGATTCAAGAGAAAACTTTACAGCTTGACATTTATGACCAGCTGTTACCCACTGTAACCCTGAATCTGTTTGAGTCTCGTCCATAAACATTCAGTAATATGATCCCCAGCATAGTTGGTGAAATATAATATGGTGGAATGTAAAATGTGACCATAAATTTCCCACTGTGTCATTGTGTTAGTAAAATAAACTTTGTAATAAAGAATAAGAAGCATTAATAAAAGATGACAACTCAAGAAGATTTCACATACCTGTAACTTAAAATAGTTATTTATATATCTAAAATATTTTGGATACAACAAACTGACTTAAGATCAAGTCATAAGAAAGTAGATCTTTATAGATCATTGAAAAGAAAATCTAGTGAACCATAGAAAGATCAGTGAAGATGAGCAAGTAGTTGGAAAACAGAATCTATTGAGAAAAGATAAAAGGAATTAGAAATAATAAATCCAGTGAAGGAAAAGTGTAATAATGAGAAACTGCCTTCTGTCATCCTCAAAAGAATTAAATTAACAAAGGTTTGAACTGTAATGTGAAAGACTTGAGGTGGCTAAAATGGAGAACTTTGGTAGAGAGTATTAAATATCACAATTGGGTATTCTTTTTGAGAGGTTTGTAATTTTAATATTTAAAGAATGATTGGAAAAGCCCTGCCTTAAGGGGGATGGATTAGGTCTTTCACAAGGCCCACTCTACTGGTGATATACCAAGGACAAAGGAAAGAAAATCGGAGAAACAGTATTATCTAATATTTTATTTAGTTATCAGTTTTAGATTCTAGCTATTGCTTTATATATTTATAAATACACCACACACACACACACACACCAGTCCAGCCAAGGAAACAGAAGTGTGTGATCTATCTTACATCTGCTAGTCTAGGGGTTGCTATGACAACAGAGTGTAAGATGTATTTTTTTCTAATTCTAAAATGACATCTCTGTTCTGTTTAACATAAGGGGTTGCTATGACAACAGAGTGTAAGATGTATTTTTTCTAATTCTAAAATGACTATTCTGTTTAGCACAAAGCAATCTGAAAAATAAGACAACATACAATAAATAACTTAGTTACTGGAAAGAACGATACACAAAAAGAAAAATTTACCTCAAACCTCTCTATATTATACTTCCTTATTTTCTTCCTCTTTTTCACTTGAAAAAAAAATCATCTACAAAACCATAACCAAGTCCAAGCCAAGAAGTAATGCTTAATACTTAAACCAGAACAAGCAACCAAAAGCCAGCCTGCGTTAACTACTTTCCCTGATGTTAAGGGGATCATAAGGTGCTCCTTTAGTTCTTTGCATAAAGAACAGATACTAGAGTCAAATGAGTGTTAAAATTGCTTTTAACGCCTGTTAGTTATTAGCCTTGATTACCCACCCTAGATTAGGTAACCAAAACCAAAAAACCTATTGCCGTCAAGTCGATTCTGACCCGTAGTGACCCTATAGGATGGAGTAGAACTGTCCCATATGGTTTCCAAGGAGCACCTTGTGGGTTTGAACTGCCTACCTTTTGGTTAGTAGCCGTAGCTCTTAACCACTACACCCCCAGGGTTTCCAGATTAGGTAACAGGACCCTATTAATAAGTAAATCTACCTTGGAAAGGCAACTTCTAGTGCTAAATATTTATTCCAAATGAGAAATGACTACTGTTTTAATCTTATTTCTTTGTCATTCATTTTTAAAAATCAGAGTATCTTCGTGGAGGAAATTGCCGTGGCAAATACATGATGTTGATCTTTTACCTTGAAATAAATAGTACATGACAGTGCAGGAGTTGATCTGTGATCTCAATAGAAAAGCTAAATCAGGTTGTTGTTCTTGTTGGGTACTTTTGAGTGGATTTTTGACTCATAGCAATCCCATGTGGTAGAGTAGAACTGCCCCATAGGGTTTTCTAGGCTATAATCTTTACAGAAGCAGATCGCCAGGTCTTTCTCCCAGGGAGCTGCTAAGCCGGTTCAAACCATTGTTTAGTAGCCGAATGCTTAGGTTGCTAAACATCAAATATATACCTAAAGTCCAAACAGGCTTGGTAGAAGAAAGGGAAAGGAAAAAAAAAAAAAGGGCAGAAGGGTGAGATGAAAGGAAAAAGGAATAAAGAAAAGAAAATAGGGTCAAGTGATAGGTGCCTCTGAGAATAGACAATTTCCAGAGATTAAAAAAAAAAAAAAAAACTAAAAAAATTGTTGAATACAATCAGATAAATATTCACCCATTATTACTAAGAATTTGATTCTGAATCATGGTCTCAATGTTATAAGGTTAAATGCTTAATCTAAATTTGTAAGATTAGGCACACTCTTACAGTCTTGTAGCAGTGGAATTCCATTAGTAGTACTTAGGAACTCACTTTGTTAATGAAGCAATCTTGTCATTAAATCTTTGCTAACAGGGCTGTGGCCTGTTTGATAATTAGCTACTGTAATGTATTTATCATGAAATTAATCAGAACCTTGTCACCAAGAATGAACCTGGCTTCTACAGAAAAATGCACTCAGTGACCTTCCTCATCTTTCCTATGCCTCATATTTATAATTCATCCATCTCCATAACAATAGAGCTTATTTTACTGTGAGCTGATACCAGAAAATCTATTCAGGGTATTTAAATCTAAGAGGTATGTGTTACTCTTTTCCAAAACAGAACAGCTACTATTTTTTTGCTTTACCACTTGCTGTCTTTAATAATGACATATTCTCTTTTGCTCTTTTAAAGTTGTTGACATTTGCAACTCACTTTGTCCAAAGAAAGATGCATCGTTTAAACAGCAAAATCCTTAATTTATTTGTGTTTCTTTTTGCAAAGACCAAAATATGCATTGCTAGATGAATGTACCAGTGCTGTCAGCATTGATGTTGAGGGAAAGATATTTCAGGCTGCGAAAGGAGCTGGAATTTCCTTACTGTCTATAACACACAGGCCTTCTCTTTGGTAAGTATTTCCAATGCTAACTGATTTAGGATAGATAGTCCTTCCTTATGTTTCTTAAAGAACAGTTTTGCTAAACTTTCCACAATAGAGAGTAAGATATATCACTCGTTTCCTACCTGTATTTCTCTTAAGCTGCACATTGATGGGCTAGATAACCAAACCAAATATCATAATGTATTATTTGAAAATTATCTTCACTTTCCAGTAATCCTGTAAATAAGTAGAAACACACACACACCCACACACACCGCCACACACACACACCCCCACACACACCCCCACCCACCCTTACCCTTCTTATTCCCCCAAATGATTAAGATGGCAAAAATTTTTATGTTTTCTTTTCAGGAAAAATGAACCAAAATATTTTATAAATAACCCATAAATCTAATGGGATTTCCCATTTTTAATAAATGACTTTTTTTTTTTTACCATTTCGCTACTTTTCCCATTGATTCATCATCGTAATAATATAGTACCACATACTTTGGACATGTTGTCAGGAGGGATCAGTCCATGGCGAAGGACACCAAGCTTAGGAAATTACAGGGTCAGTGAAAAAAAGGAAGACCCTCAACAAGAAGGATTTGACACAGTGGCTGCAACAGTGGGCTTAAGCATAATGATTGTGGGCATGGCAGAAGACCGGGTAGTGTTTTTTTCTGTTGTACATAGGGTCGCTATGCTCGACAGCACCTAACAACAACAACAATAAGAACTGATGCCTTTGAATTAAGGTGTTGGCGAAGAATATTGACTATACCATGGACTGCCAGAAGAACAAAGAAGTCTGTCTTGGAAGAAGTACAACCACAATACTCCTTAGAAGCAAGGGTGGCCAGACTACATCTCACATACTTTGGACATGTTATCAGGAGGGATCAGTCCCTGGAGAAGGACATCATGCTTCATAAGGTAGAGGGTCAGCAAAAAAGAAGATGACCCTCGATGAGATGGATTGAGACAGTGGCTGCAACAGTGGGCTCAAACATAGCAAGGATTGTGAGGATGGCATAGGACCTATGGCTTGGGCAGTGTTTTGTTCTGTTGTACACATGGTCACTATGAGTTGGAACTGACTCAGTGGCACCTAACAACAGCAACAATGCAGATTTAGCACCTATTCTGTTCCAGGCTTATCTTATTTAAGCCTAACAGCAACCTTATGTAGTATAACCAAACCAAAACCATTGCTTTCAAGTTGATTCTGACTCATAGCGACCCTACAGAACAGAGTAGAACTGCCCCCTTAGGGTTTCCAAGGAGCGATTGGTGGATTTGAACTGCTGACCATTTGTTTAGCAGCCAAGCTCTTAACCATTGTGCCACCAGGGTACCAGAAACCTCTGTATCTTCTCTGAGGCTCAAACTCAGGACCTTCAGACTATGAGACTGACACAGTACCTACAGTACCAAGAAAACACATGTGCTATGAAGTATAGGTAGTCTAATTTTTCCCATTTTAGAGTTTTTAATTAGGAAAAAACTGAGAACTTGAACATTTAGAAAAGTTAAGTAATTTTCCTTGATCACACACTCTATATTATAGTATAATTCTCTATTTATTATAAGGAACTCAGAGTATCTAGTGAATAAACCCTAAAAAATACTTTTTCATTCACATTATCT
The DNA here is from genome assembly GCA_030035585.1 of Dugong dugon. Lineage (NCBI taxonomy): Eukaryota > Metazoa > Chordata > Mammalia > Sirenia > Dugongidae > Dugong > Dugong dugon. The sequence goes on from CM057465.1 coordinate 160,453,023, forward strand.
TCTACTTCCTCTACTTTTTACATTCTGTTTTGTCAACAGAATCTTTCCTGTTTTTGAGATCTTAGTAACTGTAGTTGGCTCTAGTTGCTTTGGCCTCCTGTTTTCCAAGAGGTCTGGCAAGACTCCTCTCTTCTAGTTATAGCATTCTATGTCAGGTGGCTGGTCAGATTCCATGCTAAAGCCGTCATCAAGTACGTGACTTTAAACTTATTAAGTAGCGTGCTTTATTCGAGTAGAACTTTGAAGCCCTTCTAGACCATAAACCTTATAGAGAATGTTTATAATTGTAGGTAAGCTGAACATTCATTTCAGATCAGTCTTATATTCAAAGCTTTTTTGCTTTTCTGCTTGAATTCCACTTCCACTGAGAGGATAATAATCTATTCTCATATTCCATTCCAACATTCAGATTTTTCAGATTTTTTTTTCCTCAGAATTGACCTAAAAAATAAACATTTTATGAAGTGACCCTATATATAGAACTCTGGGGGTTTTCTCTGTCATTAAGAGTTAAGTGGCATCCGGAGCAATAGGACCCTGATTTGCTAATCTCTCCAGAGGCAATCTGGATCTAGTCCAGGATGAGTTAGGGTCCATGTCAATGAATCTGATTCCTCTGATTCTTTCCTGGAGAAGACCAGCAGGACCTGGATCTTTGAGACAATTACGACATTTGCCTATAAATCCTCTGAGTCAGAGATGACTTAGAACCAGGTCAGAAGAATTCTTGATGTCTTCCTGGTATGGACCTATAATTTTCAGACATGCCCCCTAATTGGTTACATGTTAAGTGTTGGATAAATGGAGTAACCTCTTAGTCCTGAGGTTTATCTGACTTTTTTAAATTTTATTGTTGTAGTTTAAGTGAATTCAAGTTAGTCTCTCATACAAAAATTTATACATTTATTGCTACGTGACCCTAATTTCTCTCCCTATACTGTGACATCACACTCCTCCTTTCCACCCCTGATTTCTTGTGTCCATTCAACCAGCTCCTGACCCTCTCCGCCTTCTCATCTCACCTCGGAGCTGCCCATTTAGTCTCATGTATCTGACTTTTCTCAATGGATTTATTATGCTATCCTATTGTTCAGTTCCTTCCTCAAGTAGCCTAAAGAGGCATTTGAAGTTTATTCAGCCATTGTTTTCTCAATTGAGGGAACAATAATTTTTTAAAGCAGATAACAAAATTTGTAATTTTATCTCTTGAAACAAGAAAAACACGTTTTTTTTTTTTTGTTTTTTGTTTTTTTTTGAGGTGAGCAGCAAAATGTTTATTATATATCTGATATATAGGAGACAGAGGGGAATAGATTCCTCAAAAAAACCCATCTCCCCCACTGGAGATCAGCTGAAGGCTTTTATAGAAACAGGATTGTGGATCTTAAAAGTTTGTGTTAGTTTCCCCTTGAGGTGGTGATGTCCTAGATGAGTTAACCTTCTACTGGTATTCTTAGAGGTTATCTGGTGACATCCTTGGGGATTATCTGGTGACATTCTTCTTTTTCTTCTCACAAGATGGGTGCTTTGTTTGGTTTTTCATTCTTAGATCATTATCACCTGTTTTCCACCCTCCAGGAGGAACATCGGTTAATCTTAAACCTTCTGTGGAGACTGGGACCAGAGGGAAAAACAAAATCACGAGACAATGTAGCCGTTAGCAATGGGGAGTAAATAATAGTGAGCCGGGCCTATGCAGCCTCTTCCAATCCCCCCTTTTATTGGAAGTTTCTCAATCTTGGGAAACAGGGCATTGCTTCTTTTCTGGCTACTTCCTGCTGGGTAGGGGCATCGCTGGGGTGAGAAACCTCCCGGTATCAACTAGGGACCATATGTGTGGGGGGTGCGTTAGAGTGGAAATTGGCTGCATCTTGGTGAAGTAGATGCAGTCGTCTTCAGAGTCTGAAAAAGGGGAGTCCCAACTTATCAGGATAAAAATTTTTCTAGCCTTAGGAGTATTTGTAGTTCCTTTTGTTAGTAGTCTCATAAAACAGGGAACACAAAAACAAACTAGAATAATCACTATTCTTAAGGTTGCTCTTTCAGACTGTTTTATGGCCCACTTAACTGGACCTAGTAGAGTTAGGGTTGAGACTACACATGGGAGGGTCAGAGTGTCCCCAGCTTGCTGGGTCAGTGTCCCCTTTGCCTGTAGGATCACCGGCACCTTTTCTGTCCAAGTCTCCTGGAAAAAACAGAAAGAGGGAAATAAGGTCAAAATCATTGTGCTGTAGGCTTCTTGACCTTGTACTTAGGCCCTTAATTGGAGTACAAGAGTATGGTGGCTCTTTGTTTTCTACTTCTTTCTCTTCGTCTGGCAGGGCTGCTTTTACTCTAGAGTGATGCACCAAGGCAGCTACTCTTGTTAATTTCGGAGAGTGGGTGGTCAGGAGAACTTCAAAAGGTCCCTCCCACTGAGAGGCCAGTTGATCTTCTGGGGGCTGGTTCTTCCAGGCCTTTAACAGGACCTGATCTCCGATCTCTGGGTAGGAACCTGTGGAGGGAAGTGTTAGAAGGAAAAGACAAACAAGAAGAAGCACACTGATTAACAGTGTTTATGACAGCTCTCAGAGAACGGACCCAGGCTCTTTTCTCTATTTCAGTCATCACCAAGGTGGGGAAAGTCGACTTTTTCAGGAAAGGTCTCCCATATGTTAATTTGTAAGGGCTCAATTTGAGCCCACTTCGAGGGGTTACCCAGCTTCTGAGCAGGGCAATGGAGAGAACTTGTAACTAAGTGGAGCTCGTCTCCTGGCAAAGTTTCACCAAGGTCTTTTTCAGAGTATGGTTCATCTTTTTGGTCTCGCCAGTCAATTGTGGTTTCTAGGCTGAGTGTACTTTCCAATTTATGTCTAAAACCTTATTGACTTCTTGGGTGACTGTTGCCATAAAAGCTCCCCTGTTTTCACTCTGTACTGAGATTGGAAGATCAAAACAGGGTAAGATTTCTTTGAGTGACACCTTGGTCACTTCTTGGGCTCATTCAATTCGACAAAGGAAAGCCTCTACCCACCCTGAGTAGGTGTCCACAAAAATCAGCAGATGTTTAAAATTCCCAGGTGTCCAGGGCATTATACCACTGCAACCTGAAGGGGATCACTGATTGCCTTCAGGAGTTCTAGGATTTCTGGTACATGTTTTATTTCTTTGTTGGCCGATTGAGAAGTCCCCTTTTTTCCTACAGGGCACCATGTGAGTGAAGGACCAGATGGGTGTATTTATTATCAGTACACACAGTTACGCATCTTCTTATTCCTAGTCGCAGGGCCCGCCCGAGGACTATGAGTTCAGCCTTTTGAGCTGAAGTGCCGACAGGAAGTGCAGCTGCCTCTAAGACCTCAGTTCGTGTCACCACCGCATATCCCGCTTTGTGGCATTCTTCATATAGAAAGCTACTGCCATCTGTATACATTTCTATCTCTGGGTCAGTCAAGGGAACATCCGAGAGATCTGGTCTGCTAGAATAAACTTCTTCAGTTATCTCTAGGCAGTTATGTACAAAGGTACCTTCTGAAATAGCAGTGTGGTGGGATTGAGGGAGGAGACAGCCTTCAGAACCACGTTTGAGTTGTCTAACAAGATTGCCTGACATTTTCCCATCTGTCCTGCCGTGAGCCAAAAAGACCCCCCTCTTATTCCAAAAGAGGCAAAACTGTATGTGGTGTGTTTGCTGTTACTTTTTGTCCAAAGGTGAATTTCTTGGCTTCCTGTAACAAGTCACATGTTGCAGCCATGGCTGAAAGACAGGGGGGCTGTCCCCAGGCCATGTTGTCCAGCTGTTTTGAAAAGTAGGCCACCAGTGGCCTAGCTGGTCCCAGGGTTTGAGTTAGTACCCCCACAGCAATTCCCTGTCTTAATATCAGTTTATTCAATGGCAGATAGAGGCTGAGACTCGGGGTGTAGAGGAATACAAAAGAAGGCATCTTTCAAGTCTAGTACTGAAAACCAAGCACATTGACTGGGTATAGTAACCAAGAGAATATATGGGTTTTGGCACAATCGGATGAATGTCCTCTACTATTTGGTTGATTTTTCTTAGGTCTCGAACAGACCAATATTCTCTTGTCCCCGGTTTCAACACCGGTACTATAGGGGTGTTGTATGGAAACTGGCAAAATTTTAAAAGTCCAGTTTTTAGGTATCGATGCACCAATGGTGTGATCCCTTCTAAAGCTTCTTTGCACAGGGGATATTGTCTCTGGTTTATAATAGGTGCTCTAGGTTTTAAAGTAATTTTAACGGGTGCGGCTGACTGGACTCACCCAGGCCTTTCTTATGCCCAGACCTCTGGATTTGCCTTTTGTTGACTATGGAAAGGACTGTCACTGCGTGTCACCATTTCTTCTTGCAACAGTGTCGCCTGCAAGGCACGTGCATTTTCAGGTGGGATCTGTAGAAAATGGCAAGGAACAAGTCCACCATCCTATTTGGGTTACTCCGATAAGGAGGATTGTGATTCTTTTAATTATACAAGTCGGAGGTAGAGAAAGGAGTATGTACTAACACTGTTCCACCTTCAGCTGGAATTTTCTCAGAGGAAATTGCTCTGCCTGAGCCCTGGCAGTACCCTCACCGAAAATGGTACCCTGACAGGTGTGTGTAGTGGGGGAGACCATACCCGATGAAGTCGGACCCTTACTTCCTGATTCCCTTCCTTGGTCAGTTTCTCTCAAGCTGGCCCGACTAGAATCAGGCTCAGCCCTTTCTGTGGGGACTCTGCTGTCATTCTTCGACCTGACCTTTCGGCTTCTACCACACCTTCCCTGTATGGAGGCAGGGAGCCGAAGCAGTTATTGGGGCTATTCCTTCTAAGAGGAGACCCTCCGGTGAGGATTCAGGAAGCACTTTTGCTTCAGCTTTTCCTGGAAAAGAACCTGGTTAGAGGGATTTAAAGTTTGATAGACATGAAAGCTTGAATAAAGGGAACTTTGTCTCATTTTTCTTACAAAACAAGGCAAGCTGAAAAATCGTGCCATAAGCCAAAGACCCATTTTGGAGACAATGTTTCTGGTCCCCCAGCTGGTATTGGGACCATACATTGTTGTATAAGCGTATCATTCTCTTTCTTGTCATAGGCTCATAGCTATACCTCCTCCAGTTTGATAGAATGCAGCCTAGAGGAGATTTGGCTGGGATAGATGGGCCTCCCCCCATAACAGGTGTTTGTTTATGCATAAGCAGCATCAGTAACTGCTTTTCATGTGCCTCAACAGCAACTACATTTTGCAAAACCTCAGATTGAGTATTAATATAAATATAGCAGCATTTCTCTATTTAGACACAAACTGAGAGACTAACAGGAAAAGCTAATACTATTCAATTTTGTAAAATCATAGCTCAAATTTCAGACACTTCTCTGGTTATGATAGTCACAACTTTGCTAAGTTTACCAACAGAACTTCTAATTCAAGAGTTACAATATCTAAACCCATTAGTTAGATACCTTAGGAGACAGGAAAATGATTTCTTATATCTAGAAAGTAGGACCTTAAAACATCAGCAATATTCTCACCTAAAACCCAGTTTCCTTTCGTTTACTCAGTCTTACATAGTTAATTTCTGTTCCATGTGACTCTGGATCAGTTGGAGTCTGTGAACTCATCAGCTTCTGCATAAGCGTTCTGGAAATTTTGACTGAGTCTAGTCACAGTCCTTTTAGCAAGTCTGACATCCATCTTTTTGTTGAGATGTTTTGGTCAAATGTTTTCAGTAATTCAGCAAAGTAAAAACTTAACTCTCAGCAGAGTTGGGGACCCATCGGTGCCGTGACAAACCCAGGTCTAGCCGATAGTCTTCCCAGAGGCAAATGAAACCTCTCGGGGCTGCTTGTCGGGAGAACTGTTGATCAGCCCCAGGCCCTACCCCGGGGCTGCTGTGTCTCAAGTGGCTTGAGCTCCCAATACGCGCCACCAAATTTGTTACTGCAATAACACGGATTCGAAAAACACATGTTTTAACTGCAGCTATCCACACTATGTCTCTCTATAAAGCTAAAAACCAAGTTATTTCTGCTTTTGAATTAGTTTAACTATTTTAGATTGTAGAAATCTGTCGTCTCTGATTATCTTTCCTCCCTAGATGAAATTCTTCTTTTCCGTGAAAAAAATTCAGAAGTGGGAAGAAATGTGTTTTTCCCTGTAACAACAAATGGGTAATTGTTTATTGTAAAGAATAAAATCAATACCAGTGTATGAAGAGGTCAAAATTTTGGAAGCTTATTAAATTATTTGATTTCTAGATAGAATTATAGCTTTATAATTACCACTTTCCTGTGCTCTATCCTATTTGTGAAGGAAGTCTACAGATTATTTCCAATAAGCCTCACTTAAAATAGTTTCTTTTACATTCCTCTGACTATGCTAAACCCTGTAATATTATTCTAGCTCATAAGATAGAACACACCTTTGAATCTCAGAGCATGAAACACCTACAGTTTCTTCCTCCCATGTAGAAATCAAATAATGTTGTAGGACCAGAGTGATGAGCTAAATCTTCATTACACACTGAGAATGAAACTTGCGCAAGAACTGAGCTACCACATTTTAAAATTGCTCCTGCTTATAGATCCAAGGCTAGGAAAGGCCAAGAAAAGTTGAAGTAAAACAAAACGAAATATTTTTACCATTATTGTATAACCATCCTTCTTTTGCTTATTTTGATAGTATTATTTCACTCTCATATTTTGATAGTATTTTTACATTTTTATTGACATAGAAATGCATTATTTTCAGTTTAGTTTTTGTAACGTGCCACCTGTGAGAACGTCAGTTATTTTGAAAAGCTGAAGAACATAAGACACAGTGTGCTATTGCTAACTGCACTAGTAAAGGAGGTGGTGGGCAAATCCCACCTTTATCACTAACTGCATGACAAGGAACACCATAAATTTAATTCCCACCTGGAAGTGACCCAGGCTTCACCTTCCCACATCTCCATTCCTCATCACCAGCCACTTCTATGGTACGTCCTCTCTCACCCTAACCACTAAGAATTAGGTCAGAATTCATCCCCGGCTACACCTGAGCCAGGTCAAAACAACCCTGGCCACCTGGGGCCAAGTCATCAAATAATAACTGTAGGCTCAGGAGTCTGCACAACTCCCTATACTTCAGACCAGCCAGCCCCCCTCTATTCCTCTAGTTCCCTTGGACTAGGTTACAAGCTAGAAGGATTCTATCCTTCTTCATCAACTGCCCGTGCAGGCTTTCTCTGTCACCCAGGCATCTAGAGCTGAGTCTTCAAGAGTTATGATTCTGTCCTTATGACTGCCTGCACAGCCCTCCTTTGAATTAGTCACTCCAAAGTAAGTCAGTTGCCCCGTGGGTTCATTAATTCTCTAAAATGGCTCTTCTTGAAGACTATTACCTATACTTAAAGCTACATAGTTAATATAACCAGAAAGGATACAAGCAAAGAGATGCATCAGGCAAGGTCTGAGAGAATTCTCAGCACAAGGCTTCCATTGTCCCCAGGGATGTGACACCTTCTCCCATATGTGGATGTCCTTACCACTCCAGGAACCTCCAAAAGAGGACACTCCCAAGGTCCTGTAGTCATTAGGGTTCAATGCATTATATATGAATCAGTGAATATACAGGATTGACTGCATCATGCTCCCCTCCCTTCCTGAGGCCTGTTGCCAGGATGGGACCTATGCAGCCCCTACTCAATTACATGTGTTTAAGTGTTGCCTGGCTATTTTATAAAACAAAGGCGCATTGATTGCTTTACTGTTTTCAGGGCAGAAACTAAAGGGCCAAACGGAGTTCTTTGTCCCACTGTTGACCTCTTTGGCCTTTGGCTGTGGTTTTTTCCGTATACTTAATATTGGGAGAATTACTCCCTGTCTCTCCTTATTACCGTCAATATCAGTATTTAACAGTGCCACTATTATAACATAACCTGAAAAATAAGAATCAGAAGATAATAGTGTTGCCAGGGGCTAGGGGAAGGAGAGTAAGGAGTGACTGCTAATAGATATATGGCTTCTTTTGGGGGCAAAGAAAATTCTGGAATTAGTGATGATGGTTGCACAACCTCGTGAATAAAATCCACTGAATTATAGTTTAAAAAGATGAATTTTATGGTATGTGAATTATATCTCAATTTTAAAAAGGAGGTGGAAACTGACAAAAGGCCAACTGTTGTAGTAAATAATGACAGATGAGAGTTTGAAAGAAAGAAGTAAGAAAAACTATAAGGGAAAGACAGGAAAACTGAGGAAACCTACGAACACAAGCCAGTTCAGAAGAGTGACAAAATGTAGGTGGCTCAACCACGTGGGGCCAACTCTGCCAGCTTTACTCTCTCCACACATCCCCCACAAATCCCAGAAGCTGGTGACCTCAGCCTCCTTTTAAGAAAAGATGGGTTATCTCCCAGCTCATCAATAAAAAAATTTCTGTACCTCGGTGAATTTCCTAATGAGGAATCTGGAAACCATAACAAAAGAGATTACATTATAAAAAGGTATAGAAGCTTGTTTAAAAGATTTCTATCAAATAGTTCATTTAAAAAAGTTTTAAAACTTTAGTTATTGGTTAAATTTTACTTATGTAGAATAACTCATCCCCGATGGATGGTGTATAAGTGAATTGCTATTGTATATCCTTGTTTTTCTCTGTATGACCTTTTTAGTTTCTTCTCTCAGCTTCCTTTCCTTACTCTCATTCTATGTATGCTTTGTTGTTTATTTAGGAGCATACTGGATTATGAGGATAAATTAAATAGATGTAACCTCATGTCTTCCTTTGCAATTCATATACATTCAGAATAAGAAATAAATTTAATGCAATCAATAAGAATTTCCTAGAGATTAATTAATGGCTTTTGGGTTTTAAAAAAATCAACAATATTTAACCTCTGGAAGGAACTTTGAAAATCAAGTGTAAAGTAGGCACCTTACTTATAATTTGCCTTTAGCTATCAATTAAAATGATAAACCCATAACTGACATGGCTTTTCACAATTATTGCTAATGATATTATTTTATTTTATTTATGTAGGAAATATCACACTCATTTATTACAGTTTGATGGTGAAGGAGGATGGCGCTTTGAGCAATTGGATACTGCTACCCGTTTAACACTGAGTGAAGAAAAACAAAAGCTAGAATCTCAGCTAGCTGGAGTTCCCAAAATGCAGCAGAGACTCAATGAACTATGTAAAATTTTGGGAGAATACTCAGTCCTGAAAACAATAAAAATTGAAGATGAGATATCCTAATTTGTTTTGACATATTTTACAAGTTAATTTTTAGGTAAAGGCTTTAAGAAACTCAGAAACACCCTGTTATAGTGCATGCATTGTGTTAAACTAAGCACAGAGGAAAAAAGCAGCAAGAAATGTTTTATAAAATTTTAGCTTCAAGGAAGTATATGATCTGAATTTTCAGAAGAAAATAAACAAATGCATTATGTAAAGATTAGTGATTATGGCTGACACTAATTCCTACTGGAAGCCTGTTTCACCTGCGTAACCGGATTTTCTAAGTAATTCGCGATTAATACCGTATTTGCCATGTGTATGTGATATCTGAATTTCTTAATAAACATGGGGTATATCTTGGGAATGAAAAAATTTAAGGCAGCATTTGGGTTGATACCAGGTGTATAAAATTAAAAGTTTTAGTAACATTTTAGTACATTCCTGGTTGATATTAGGTTTTACAGCTAGAATTCATGTTCATCTTTGCTAGTGGCCAGGTAAACTTCTACACAAAATAGCTAGCAGTTTGATACATAATTTCAATATGAAAAAAAATATAATGGCAGTGGTTGAAAGAAAGAAGCATGGCTATACATGTATAAAATGCCATATTATTTAATTTTAGACTTTGAGCATCTTAATGCAGATATAGCATATTGATTTTAATGAGATATTACATATTTTTAAACAAATTTTAAGAAGAAAATTGTCAGTAAAGAAAAGGACTATCCAAACAATGTTTTACCCAGCCTGTTGTTTTACTTGGTAGCAGTATGTATTACAACTTCTATCCAGAAATACTGAGCTTGTTTTGTGCCCAAAGGAAGAGTCCACCACATTTTTTATATCGCAGTGCTGTAATAGAAAATAGGGATTTTCAAAATCGCAGTAGTAATAACATACATTGGAATAGTACTTTATAATTTGCAATCCTTATTTACATCATCTCATTTTAATCCTCATGACAGTCTTTTGAGCAGGTATTATTGTTCCTAGTTTGCTTTTGAGAAACTTAACACTCAAATTTGTCCCAATCGTACAGCTTAATTAGGAGCAGAGGCAGAGATTACATGTAGGTCTCCTGACTCCCTGGTTCAGCACTGTTTCCACTATTACCCTATAAAGCTAACTGTGCTTTCATATCAGTAAGTTAGGTAAGATGTTGAAAAACAAATTAGGTATTGTTGATGTTATTTGGTTATTGTTTATAAGAAACAAATTAAATGCAAAGTGGTAAGGTCCTTGGTCTGTAACTAAAAATGAGCCAAGGAAGTAGGCAAGTCTTTCAGCAACTCTGCTTCACATTCAGTACTAACGTACCTCTAAGACATGAACAATCAGAAGGGCAATTAATTGTATTAGACAAATTTAATATTTGTTAATAAGAATCTATATAGAATATATGAAAGTTTTTATCTGTGTGCCTTGGAAGTACACTAGCCAAGCCTGACACTGTAATCTTCTACTGCCTATGCCACCACGTTGATAGGGCAGGAAGAATTGGAAAGATCAGTTGTTAGTGGCTTGGAATTTTATTTGCGTATTTAGACAGCCATAGCAGATGCTAACACTGTGATTTCCAGACTTTTTCAGGTGGTAGAGTGCCCGGAAATCATCCGTGGTGATCATTGTAGAGCATCATGGCATTTTGACATTTTCAATTCTGCCATGGTAAGACGTTTTTCATTTTGATAAAGGTAACCATCTTATGTGAAGGAAAGCAATATAAAGCCATAATCAGGACACGTGTCCAAGTTTTTCTGTTAGTAATTGTTAGCTTCTCATTTATTCATTTTGTCAGTTATTACTACTTCCTATTTAAAAAGTGAGGCAGATAATAAAAGTTTAAGAAAAAACATGAAACCAAAATTTAAACCTGAAAAAAATTATCCGTTATTTTCTATATTAGCAGCTATCCAGTTTATACAAGACTGCTGTAAGATTAAAAAATCTCAAGCAAGTAAATTAAGTTAACTTTTAAGGGTACACAACGAAAATGAAAAGTCCTCGTTTGAAACACATGCATGTTTTCATGTCATAATTTTCATAATTGAAAAGATTAAAAATTCAAGATCTTATATGTTTTGAGGCTTTTAGGTCATTTAATAAAAAGGATGCGAAAACAAAGACTGTAATTAAAAACTAACTTAGTATACCCTATCAGTGAGCTGAAGTAAGACTCATTATGTATCATGTAGGATTCAAGGATGCTTTAAAGTCTGTATTACAAACTATACATACTGTAATTCAAATGTTAAAGTTCTAAGAGGAACATGTTTTCCATGAGCTTTTTTGTACCTATTTATTTTCTGATTTTTTTTTCCCAGGACCATTATTCTCTAACTTGGAGGGTAAAAAATTCTGTGATTTTAGTTTGTATTTATGTACCATTTAACTGTTTCCAAAATAGTCCAATGGGTATGTCATATTTTGCTACTACTATAGGTACACTTTGTGAAAAAGATTGAGAAACTAAGTGGCCATTTTTAATATAGAAAGGAATACATAAGGAAAAGGAAAAAGAAGGATATTTCCATTTCAGACTGGTTTTACCATGTTATCTATTTGCCCAAACTTTTGACTTTTATTATTTCTTTATCAAAGAAAGCTGTAAGTTTATGGAACTTGATTTTTAAATGTTCATTTTTGTTTTGTCACCTCAAACTTGGAAAATAAGCTGCATCCTATGAAAATGTTGGATTTTATTTCTACAGCATGTAGTGCTATGCCGAGCATGAGACTAAAATGATATGTATTCTTATTGACTGTCTCATTATCCAACATTTTGCATTTACAATGATAGTAAAAAAAATCTACTATCTGACTATTTTGCTCATTAACAACATATGTCTGGCAGTAGTGAACACCAAAGTCCAAGGCAAGAGTAATGTTGGCTATGTTGGTTAAGGTTATATTTCAGATTGGCTGGGCCATGATTCTCAGTGATTTGGTAGTTATGTAATAATTAATTTTGCAGTTATGTAATGATGTAGTCACCCTCCTTTTTGTGATCCAGTGTGGTCATCCTCCATTTTTGCATGATCCTTTAATAAAAAGGATGCCAAAACAAATACTAGATAACACGAATTTTTGCATACCAACCAATTTTTGCATAACAACCTGTCTTTGGAACCTAACCATGTCGGTAAGTGAGGAGTGGGTGTGATGTGTAAAAATCCCTCTAGAATAATCTCAAGAAGAAAGATGTATCTTGAAATGCAACCAAAATTTGTACTTGTTTACAGTAGGAATGGTTTTACCTTGTTAGTAATTTGGTTTTTGTGTCAAATTTTGATCTGCCAGTAAAGGTATAATTGAAGATAGTTTTTTATTTAGGCTTTGGTTCCAAGTATAATTTCATATTTGTCAAGGGGCTTAACCTATTACAATCTGTTTGAAAATAGTTTTTTAATGCTTTTAGCCCGGAAAAATCTGTTACACATTGGAAACCAAATCCAGAAAATGTTACATACTTTTGAGATGTGCAGAAAATGGTAAAGGTTATTAAATCCTTGATTATAGGAGATGCTTTTGATAAGAATTTATGGACAAAAATTTTTCTCATTTAGAAGTGTGAATTTCTTTCACATAATCCAGGATATTTAAAGTCTGCTGATATACATTTAAGTATATCACATATGTTTTGGAGTTGTACATTCTAATGTTTGCCACGCAAGAACCTTCAGGTATGTGTATAAAATATTTTTATTAAAAACAGATCCCTTCTTCTTCATTGTTGGTGCCTTTCATGATTACCAAATATAAAGTGCTTTACAGTTTTTGTTGTGAAAATTTCAGAACCAATGATCTATTTCTTATAAGCTGGATTGTGTTAATGAAAGTGAATGAGAAAATGGTCCTCAATGGTAAAAAATCACTGTGTAGCTAAATTAAAATGTGGCTTTGTATAAATGCATTACATATGATCTCCATCCAATCTGCAGTTTGTTGAGCTTAGTATTGTGAATTTCTTAATCATCATGAAAAAGTCTTGAGTAATCAAAGGAATTTCAAATTATTACAATGGTGGAAAATGCTCTACTACTATACTTTTAAATGACTGTGTTGGGTAAGTGGCTACACACACCTCAATTACAAATTGTGTGGTACACCACTTTATATAGTAGTATGCACAATATTCACCGAACAATTGCTTACATAATTTATTCAACACACATTTATTAAATGCTTACCTTTGCCAGGTATTATGCTAGTTCTAGGAATAAATAAAATATGATCTCTGTCCTAAGAAGATTATACTCATTGCCATCAAGTTGATGCCAACTCATAGTGACCGTAAAGGACAGAGTAGAACTGCCCTATAGGGTTTCCAAGGCTGTAAATCTTTATGGAAGCTGACTGACACATCTTTTCTCCCCCAGAGCAGACTTTCTGGTTAACAGCCAAGTGCTTTAACCACTGTGCAGCCAGGGTTCCTCCCAAGTACGTAGTGCTCTTTAACCCTGTGACTCTGCTGTCTACCTTTTTTATAGTTACTGTACCAAGTATAACTCTGTGAAGCTTTATAAATGAGCACCCTCAGCCAAGTAAGCACAAAGCATGGCATATACATTAGCTCATTAAATCTTCACAGAACTCTGATTTAACAAAAGAGGAAAATGAAGCACACGCAGGTTAAGTAACTATTGTAGGGGAAAAACATCATAAAGTTAAGCAAAAAGAAAGTTTTATTCGGCATATATTCAAAAAGGCAAAAGTGGGAAATGGACAACCATGCTGCCAGAGCCATGTCTGCTTGAGTCCAGAGAATATTACAGAATAGGCAGGAATGGGAAAATGGACAAGCACGCTGCTAGAGCCATGTCTGTGGAGTCCAAAGAATATTACAGAGTCATCAATATAAACATTACAAGTGAGCAAAACCATTGAAAGCTTCACCTTTTCACAGATAGGCTAGAAACTGTGACCCGACATTTTGAATCGTCTTTCTTAACAATCATTGGTACAGGTTTTGGTAACGACAGGAGGGTCTTCATTGGCCCAACAAATTTCTATTCACTAATAGAAAAAGACAAGAGTGGAAAGTCTTTTTGTGTTCTGTTTGATTTGCTTTATGTGAATGTTTCCCTAAAGGATATTTTCCAAGATTATCTTAGCTATTGCCTTTATACCTCAGGGCCCAGTTGATGTGTCCTTGTGAGTCCTTGTGAGACGAGCTCCAGCTGGGTCACATTCTCTATGCTCAAGGACAAGGAATAATAACTCCAATATTATTTCCCAAATCATAAGTCATCCAGACTCATACAGTTACCAAGACAGAGCTGAAATTTTAACCTAGCAATATCTGATTGCAAAAAGCCTATGCAATCCACATTGCTTTCCTTTTAATTAGTTTAGGCCCTTTTTTGTTCTTACTGTTTTTAACTCCAAAGTTCTAAGTGTTTTTTAAATTAGCTTAGGGTTTCTGGTTAACCAAATGGATGCATTTTATTATCTGAAAGGAAATTTTTGTAGTGTGTAGGAGTATTTAAAATCTAAGGGGTTTGACAGTCTTGGAAGAGCTAAGACAAGAGGCAGGCTAAACTTCACTATGTTGAATGTGTAAGAGTATTCTAAAATTGAGGCATTCAGCATACCCAGAAATGACTGACCGAGGGTTGAATTGGACTCCATCTTTCCTCTATAGACTCCTTTTTTTTTTTAAGGCCCCATTTCTGCTTTAAAGTGTGTAAGGGTACTTCAAAATCTGGAGTGCGTGGCATCGTAAAATGGCTGTTGCAGGGAAAAACTGAACTCCATTCTGTTTGCACTCCTGCTTCTGCTTTAAAGCTATAACCATTGTACTAATTTCAACAGTTTGCTGAACAAGTAACGTGGCTACACTTGACAAGTCCATGCTATGCTTAGACAAGTTCAGACAAGCCCAGGGAGGGTCCGAGAAAACTTTGCAAGAATGTGGCTATGCCTAGACAAGGCCAGGGAGGGTCAACCAAACACAATTTTGCCGAGAAGTTCCTGCTTTTCAACTACAAATATCTATCCTCAGCTCCAGCAAACTGGAGCACTTTGTAACTGCCTGGTTGCTCTGTGCTACCCCAAGTTGCAAATTGCTCTATCCCTCGATAAACCTCTTTTGCTTTTACTTTAAGCAGACTTAAAGTGATTTTGCTGTACAACAGTAGCATAAGTGATATGTTTTTAATGCTTTTCTTATAAATTATGGATGTGGCCCTATGGGAGAGGCAAATTTTCAAACGTTTTGAGGAAGAAACGTCCAAATTGTTTTTTTATTCATTTACTAAGTATTTACTGAAACATTCAAGGTGCCAGTTACTATGCTAGGGATTCAGTGGCAAACACAGCAGACCTGGTCTCAAGTCTTGTGAAGCATTTTAATACATATAATATCAAATAATTTTATGCCTGTTAGATGTTGCGGTGTGATATAAATACCAAATCTGTTTATAGTATCTTCTCAACTCTTGTATTTCCTGCCTTAGACCACTCTGTTGCAACACTTCAGCAATAAGCATTTTCTGATAGCATTATACACTTACAAGCCTCAGAATCCTCAAGCTTTCCAACATAGTCTAAATTACTTGGTCCAATAAACCAGTTTATATGACTATATCATCCTTCACCAGCAGGTGCTCCCAAATATTTAGCATGTTGTCTTGCACCCTGAGCTAGGTTAGGCTCTGGAGTTCAGATCAGGTAAAGTGAGCCATTTTTGTACATTCTCAAGTATCTCTCTCATGTTAATACAAAATGCAGATAACTATAATGGGAAAGTTAAAAATAAATAAATATAAAAGTGAATAAACAAGATTTCAAAAATTAAAATTACGTGGTCTATTCCAGTACTTGTGACCCTGTGTAGGAGACAAGGTGAATTAACTGTTCACCTTAAGTGATTTGTGTACTTTAACCAAAAAACCAAACCCGTTCCATTGAGTCAATGCTGACTCATTGCGACCCTACAGGACAGAGTAGAACTGCTCCATAGGGTTTCCAAGGAACAACTGGTGGATTCAAACTGCCAACCTTTTGGTTAGCAGCCATAACACACAGTAGCTCTCAACCACTGCACCACCACCTGGGCTCCTTTGTGTACTTTAATGCCTATAAAATAGATTATGTAGCAACGAAGTGGTGAAGTATGGTTAAACACTAAATGACTTGGCTATATCTTTTAATTACAAGGAGCCCTGGTGATGCAGTGGTTAGGTGCCCAGCTGGTAACCAGAAAGTTGGTGGTTTGAACCCACTAGCTGCTCCTTAAGAGAGAGCCATGGCAGTCTGCTTCTGTAAAGATTACAACCTTGTGAACCCTACAGGGCCGTTCTACTCTGTCCTATAGGGTCGCTTTGAGTCAGAATCGACTTGATGGTGGGTTTGGTTTTTGGTTTATATCATTTAATTATATTGTTAGTTTATCCATATAAAATAGGTAGCAACCTTATATGTTAAAAATATTTAATTTATATAAAGAGGACATATTAAAATTAATAATTAAAATTGATGGGGACTACATTCTATCCAAATGCAGAAAACTAAAGAATTCTTTCAGAACTCTTACACCACACAGGGAAGGGCCAAAAAGAGGTCCTATAAAGAGATGACCTCTTATTGGGAAGCTGATGTAATGGGATCCTTTTCAACATTCAGGTAATTCCAGGGTGACAAAGACTGATGAAGCAGGTGTCCAAGTCCCCTTGTTTAGGCCAGTTTATACTGCAAAATAGGTTGGATTTCCAAGATCCATGTAGGTGGGGTCTAGATAAATGAGGTTAATGTAGATCCAAGCAGATACATATATTTTCCTGCAACAAAAATATGCCCTTAATAAGGTGTACTTCTCCACTCAACCTGATATGGTGTGCATGCATATAAATAAACACACACACACACTCAATACCTTAGAAGTTTAATACAAAAATAGCATAAAGATTTTGTGGACTTAAGTAACTAATTTTTTTTTTTTTTAATTTATACTTATTTCATGGTATTCAGAGTCCCCTGTGATGTGACCTCCATCAATTTCCTCTGCTCCCAAACAACTGTCTCCCTTTGCTCCCTTCTCCAATTCCTTTTTCCCTGGCTGGAAATGGCAGGTACTCCCTTTCAGTTTCCCTCTTAATCATTTTATTTTCAGGAATATCCTCACCACACCATCTTCATCTATCAAAACCTTATCTACCTATAAGGAGTTTTTTATTCTTTCAGTTTTATATAAACTTTTCTTCTTTTATGCTTAACTGAAAACTAAACCTATTGCTGTCGAGTAGATTTGGCTCATAGTGACCCTATAGGACAGAGAAGAACTACCCCATAGGGTTTCCAAGGCTGTAAATCTTTACGAAAGCAGACTGCCTGCCACATCTTTCTCCTGCGGAGTGACTGGTGGGTTAGAACCATCGACCTTTCAGTTAGCAGCTGAGCACTTCAACCACTGCACCACCAGGGCTCCTCTTAAATGCTTACAGTGCACTTTATTTGAAGTATTATATCACATTTATTACATGCTACCTTTTATTATTTATATACTTATCTTCCTCATTCACTCATTCATTCAATCAATATTTATTTGTCACATAATCACAGGTCTTCTCAGACTATTCAACCTAGAATATTCCCCAACAAGTCTCTCCATCATATAACCCAGTTTCATTTTCTATGTAACTTATTATCTCCCTTTATCTTATTCACTTAATTGTTAGTTGATTCTCTCTGCCTGTTTCTCATGCCCTCCTTAGACTGTAAAATTTGTGGGGTAGGAATCTTGTTAGTCTTTTTTACTGCAGTACCCATAGCACCTAGAACAATTCATGGCACATGGATGACACTTTAAAAAATTTTTTTTTGGGTGAGTGAATGAATGAATAAAAACAGAGCAAAAGAAGAAATTTATGAATGAAAGGAAGAGAATGAATACATTACCCACCAAGAGAGATATAACAAGAAGTACACTCTTAATTCTTGGATATTAAATGCACACTGCCAGCTAAAACAAAAACATGCTTTTTTTTTTTCTTTGTTAAACAGAAAGAAATGAACATTTAAGGAACTTCATACTTTGCTTCATCCATTTTCTTTCTTCCTCTCCAAGTCTGTTAAGAATATGGATTCACAAGTTTTAATCTTCCTATCGGAATGCTGATTATAAAAGTTTTGTGAGTATTTCTTCTAATTCCTTGATTCAAAAAAAATTAGATATCACATTAATTATCTAATTGGACCGTCTAATTCCATGTTTTCTCTCCCTCTAAACCAAAACCTGTAGCCGTCAAGTCGATTATAAATCATAGCAACCTTGTGTGACAGAGTAGAACTGCCCATAGAGTTTCCAAGACTATAAATCTTTATGGAAGCAGACTGCCATGTCTTTCTCCCAAGGAGTGACTGGTGGGTTCGAATTTCCAACTTTACAGTAAGTAGCTAAGCATTTAACCAGTGCTAGTCGGAATTGACTCCATGGCACACAATAACAACATACCCTCATTATTATCAATGCTGAGGCCCATCAAAAGGTCTTTCCTCAAACTAGAATTATGAATAGACATTTACTTTCTATAATGTTTGTATAAAATTCAATAGCAATGAACAACCCTACCCTAATGACCATCAGACTCCTGATGATAAAAACAAAAACAGAAAGCAAATTTCAACCAATAATAAAACCCACTAGAAATGTAGCTCCTCAAAAGAAGCCCACAGCCACCAGAAGAAAAAATAAAGATCAGAGCAGAAATAAATGAAATAGAGAATAGAAAAACAATAGAATCAACAAGACCAAACATTGGTTCTTTGAAAGGATCAACAAAATTGACAAATCACTGGCCAAACTGACAAAAAAACAGGAGAGGACGCAAATAACTCAAGTAAGAAATGAAACGGGGGACATTACAGCAGCCCCAACTGAAATTAAAAGGATCATAACAATATTATGAAAAACTATACTCCAACAAATTTGAAAACCTAGAGGAAATGGACAAATTTCTAGAAACACACTACCTACCCAAACTAACACAAAATAATGTTGAAAATCTGAACAGACCCATAATAAGAGAAGAGATTGAAAGGGTAATTAAAAAAAAACTCCCAACATAAAAAAAGGCCTGGCCCGTTTGGCTTCACTGGAGAATTCTACCAAGCATTCAGAGAGGAGCTTACACCAGTACTACTCAAACTATTTCAAACATAGAAAAGGAAGGAATACCTTAAAATTCATTCTATGAAGACAGCATAACCCTGATACCAAAACCAGGCAAAGATACAACAAAAAAAAAAGTACAGACCAATATCTTTCATGAATATAGTTGCAAAAATTCTTAATAAAATTCTAGCCAATAGAATTCAGCATCATATCAAAAAAATAATACAGTATGATAAAGTAGGATTCATACCAGGTATGCAAGGATGGTTCAACATTAGAAAATCAATCAATGTAATCTACCACATGCATAAAAGAAATGAATCACATGATCATCTCAATCGACACAGAAATGGCATTTGACAAAGTCTAACACACATTCCTGATAAAAATTCTCAATAAAATAGACATAGAAGGGAAACTCCTCTACATAATAAACGGCACCTATACAAAACCAATGGCCAACATCATTCTTAATGGAGAGAGGCTGAAAACATTCCCCTTGAGAACAGGAATAAGACAAGGATACCCTTTATCACCACTCTTATTTGACATTGTGCTGAAAGTCCTAGCTAGAGCAATAAGGCAAGAAAAGGAAATAAAGGGCTTCCAAACTGGTAAGGAAGAAGTAAAACTGTCCCTATTTGCGGATGATATGATACTATACATAGAAAACCCAAAAGACTCCACAAGAAAACTACTGAAACTAACAGATTCAGCAGAGTAGCAGGATACAAGATAAACATACAAAAATCAGTGGGATTCCTGTAGACCAATAAAGAGAACGATGAAAAGGAAATCAGGAAAACAATACCATTTATAATACCCCTAAAAAAATAAAATACTTAGGAATAAATCTAACCAGGGATGTAAAAGACCTATACAAAGAAAACTACAAAACACTACTGCAAGAAACCCAAAAGGATCTACATAAATGGAAAAACATACCATGCTCATGGATAGGTAGACTCAACGTTGTGAAAATGACAATTCTACACAAAGCAACTTACAATGCAATCCCAATACAAACACCAACAACGTTCTTTAAAGAGATGGAAAAACTAATCATTAACTTCATATGGAAAGGGAAGAAGCCCCGAATAAGTAAAGCACTATTGAAGAAGAAGAATAAAGTTGGAGGACTCCAAGTACCTGACCTCAGAACCTACTATACAGCTGTGGTAGTCAAAACAGCCTGGTAGTGATACAATGACAGATACATTGACCAATGGAACAGAATTGAGAACTCAGATGTAAATCCATCCACCTACGGTCACCTGATCTTCGACAAGGGCCCAAAGTCCACCAAATGGGGAACAGACAGTCTTTTTAATGAATGATGCTGGCAAAACTGGATATCCATCTGCAAAAAAATGAAAACAGGACCCATACCTCACACCATATACGGAAACTAATTCAAAATGGATCAAAGACCTAAATATAAAGCCAAAAACTATAGAGTTCATAGAAGAAAAAATACAATCAACACTAGAGGCCCTAATACACGGCATTAACAGGATACAAACCATAACTAACGACACATGAACTCCAGAAGATAAACGAGATAACTGGGCTCTTCTAAAAATTAAACACTTATGCTCATCAAAAGATTTCACCAAAAGAGTAAAAAGAGAACCTACAGACTGGGAAAAAAAATTTGGCTATTACAAATCCGACAAAGCTCTAATCTCTAAAATCTACAGGAAAATCCAACACCTCTACAACGAAAAGACAAATAATCCAATTAAAAAATGGACAAAGGAAATGAACAGACACTTCACCAAAGAAAACATTCAAGTGGCTAACAGACACATGAGGAAATGAGATCACTAGCCATTAGAGAAACGCAAATTAAAACCACAATGAGATACCATCTCACTCTGGCATTACTGGCACGAATCAAAAATCAGAAAATAACAAATGTTGGAGAGGCTATGGGGAGATTGGAACTCTTACGCACTGCTGATGAGAATGCAAAGTGGTAATACCATTTTGGAAAACAATACGGCGCTTCCTTAGAAAGCTAGAAACAGAAATACCATATGATCCAGCAATCCTACTCCTAGGAGACTATCCTAGAGAAATAAGAGCTGTCACATGAATAGACATATGCACACCCATGTTCATAGCAGCATTGTCCGCAATAGCAAAAAGATGGAAACAACCTAGGTGCCCATCAACAGATGAATGGATAAACAAACTATGGTACATACACACAATGGAGTACTACGCAACAAAAGAACAATGATGAATCTGCAAAGCATCTCACAACGGATGAATCTGAAGGGTATTATGCTGAGTGAAATAAGTGAATCACAAAAGGACAAATATCGTAGGAGAGCACTACTATCAAAATTCATGAAAAGGTTCACACACAAAAGGAAACAATCTTTGATGGTTACGAGGGAGGGGAGAGGTGGGGATGGAAAAACACTAAATAGACAATAGATAAGTGGTAACTTTGGTGAAGGGTAAGACAGCACACAATACTGGGGAAGCCAGCACAACTTGTACAAGGCAAAGTCATGGATGCTCCATAGACACATCCAAACTCCCTGAGGGACCAAAGTACTGGGCTGAGGGCTGTGGAGACCATGGTCTCAGGAACATCTAGATCAATTGACATAACATAGTTTATAAAGAAAATGTTCTACCTTCTACTTTGATGAGTAGCATCTAGGGTCTTAAAAGCCTGTAAGCGGCCATCTAAGATAGTCCACCGGTCTCACCCCTTCGGGAATGAGAGAGAATGAAGAAAACTAAAGATACAAGGGAATGATTAGTCCAGAGGACTAATGGACCACAAATACCATGGCCTCCACCAGAGTGAGTCCAGTACAACTAAATGGTAGCTGGCTACCACCACTGACTGCTCTGAGAGGGATCACAATAGAGGATCCCAGATAGAGCTGGAGAAAAATGTAGAACAAAATTCTAACTCACAAAAAAAGTCCAGACTTACTGGTCTGACAGAAACTGGAGAAACCCTGAGAGTGTGGCCCCTGGACACCCTTTTAGCTCATTAATGAAGTCACTCCTGAGGTTCACCCCTCAGCCAGAGATTAGACAGTCCCATACAACAAAACAAGACTAAAGGGGCACATCAGCCCAGGGTCAAGTACTAGAAAGCAGGAGGGGAATGGAAAGCTGGTAATTGGGAACCCAAGGTCAAGAAGGGAGAGTGTTGACATGTCGTGGGTTTGTTAACCAATGTCACAAAACAATATGTGTACTAACTGTTTAATGAGAAGCTTGTTTGTTCTGTAAACCTTCATCTAAAGTACAATAAAAAAAAAGAAACGTGGCTCCTTTTGTCCTCTCCACAAGCCTCAGATATAGGCTGTATTGGGCAGTGATCAGGACCACAGGTTCTGGAGAAATACTGCTTGGATAAGTCCTGCCTCTGCCACCTCCCTGCTGAGCAAGTTACTTAACCTCTCCATGCTTGGGGTTTCTCATTTTTCAAATGGAGATAATAATTGTACTTACCTCATAGGTGTTAGAGGATTAAAAGTATTAATACTTATAAAGTGCTTAGGAGGGAGCTTGGCATCTGGTTATAGCTAGCTACACATAGTTACACATATATCAAAACCTGTTGCCGTCAAGTGGATTCCTACTCATAGCGACCGTATAGGACAGAGTAGAACTGCCCCCACAGGGTTTCCAAGGAGCAACTGGTGGATTTGAACTGCCAACCTTTTAGTTAGTAGCCAAGTTCTTAACCACTATGCCACCAAGGCTCCATGCATATATCAGTATGGATTATTAAAAAAAATTCTAATCAGCATCCCTTAGGAAGTGGTTGTTTTGATTGAGTCCTGGAAGAAAAAAAAAAGAAACCCAAACCCATTGCAGTAGAGTCAGTTCCAACTCATAGGTGTAGGGGGAGGTCCTTTTGGATTGACAGAGCCCGTGTGTGAGGTGTGAGTTGCTAGAGGACAGCTAACTCAGTGCCTGGTGCATAACAAAAAAAAAAACAAACCCATTGCAGTCAAAACAAGTTCCAACTCACAGCAACCCTATAGGACAGAGTAGAACTGCTCCGTAAACTTCCAAGGAGCCACTGGTAGATTCGAACTGCCAACCTTTTGGTTAGCAGACAGGCTCTTAACCACTGTGCCACCAGAGTTCTGCCTGGTGCATGGTGGTTACTAAATACATGTTTGAGGAATAAATGATTGAATGATTGACTGAAAGAACATATGAAGTGTTAGCATAAGAAAGAGAAAAGGAGATAGGCTCATGCCAAAGATAAAACTGTTTTCGTTGCAGTTTTGCCAAAGATACAAATAATAGTTGACATGTCACAGAAACTATATGGACTTGCTGTCTTGGCAATAGGCCCCAGTGGTTACTAAAGTCTGAGATTCTATGTAAACTGATGTGTCCAAAAAAGCAGAAACACTAAGCTTTCCTTCAGTTCAATTTCCCCAGTCCCAAGTCTGCCAGCGTCCCTAGACCATTTTAGTGTGTCCACTTGATGCTTATTTCTTCCACACAATCCTCACAAGGAGAGTGGCCATAAGGAGGAGAAAGGGACTTGGAGAAAAAAAAATGAACAGGAAGCTGAGAAGAGGGAAGAGGAAATGGTAATATGTGACTGGCTGCAGCAATAACGAAAAGTTTTCTTAGAGAAGAGAGGAGTAGAATAATTCTGGAGACCTAGGACCTTCATCAAGGAGCCCTGGCAATGCGGTGGTTAAGTGCTCAGCTACTAACCAAAAGGTCTGTGGTTCAAATCCACCAGCCGCTCTGTGGGAGAAAAATGTGGCAGTCTGCTTCCTAAAGATTACAGCCTTGGAAACCTTCTGGGGCAGTTCTGTAGGGTTGCTACGAGTTGTAATCAACTCAGTTGCAATCGGTTAAGACCTTCAAGGTGGCTTCCTCATCTTCTCTCTCACTCTTTCAGGTGAATTTCCATATTCTCAGGGAACTCTAGAACAGGTGTGTCCTCTTGTTTATGGTGAAGACCGAAAATTGAGATTTAACAAATCTTATTGATTTATTTTGACTTATCATATTACCCCAGAACTATACTGATCACACCCATCTGGCAAAATGCCAATCCTGTGTGATCCTTGTCACCAGTTCTCCTCATGCTTGAACAAGAGCAGCAGAGTGCTGAGTGCTGCTGGAGCAAGTCACTTTTCAGGGCAGTGTTCGCTATAAATTTACAATGATCACCTTCAAAAAGGGTTCTCAGCATCACTCAGCAATCCTACTATATTTCACTCACTCTCCCCCTCTCCACAACTACTTTGTCAAACTGTATCTGCTCTCTGAGCAACTCCAGCCCTCCCTTCTTCCCCTTTTCTCACAGCACATCATCAGCTGACCCTTTATCTTTCTGCTACCAAACATGAAAATTACCTTGATCCATTCTGTCCTTTGTCCCTTCTCACAAACCGAGGACTGCTTCTTTTACTTAAGGTCAGCCCCTCCTAGGAATCATCCTTGACATCTCATTCCTCATCCTCCATATCTAATTCACCACCAAATCTTGTTCATTTTATCTCCTAAATAATATCTCTCAAATAAGTCTCCTCTTTCCATCTTCACAATCATTATTGAAGTTCAAGGGGCAATATTTTTCTCTCACCTGGACTACTGCCATTGCTTCCTAATTTATCTCTCTGTATTCATGCAATCCCTCCACTAATCTATTCTTTTTTAAAAATTTTTTTTTGTTTTTTTAAGTGT
This sequence comes from Dugong dugon, assembly GCA_030035585.1. Classification (NCBI taxonomy): domain Eukaryota; kingdom Metazoa; phylum Chordata; class Mammalia; order Sirenia; family Dugongidae; genus Dugong; species Dugong dugon. The sequence continues at coordinate 160,478,047 of CM057465.1, forward strand.
GATGTTGCACATACACAGAAAACTGCACAAAACATAAATATGCATTATCACAAATCCAATATCTGTTTAACAACTACCCACGTTAAGAAATAGAATATTGCCAGCATAGAAGAAGCCCACCTTATTCTCTCTTTCAATTACTATTCTCTTTTCCCCCCTCCTAATGGAAACCCTGGTGGTGTAGTTGTTAACTGCTACAGCTACTAACCAAAAGGTCGTGGTTTGAATCCACCAGGTGCTCCTTGGAAACTCTACAGGATAGTTCTACTCTGTCCTGTGGGGTCGCTATGAGCCCAAGTCAGTGGCAATGGGTTTGGTTTTGGGTAATATAACCACTGGAGCCCTGGTGGTGTAGTGGTTAAAAGCTACTGTGAGCTATGGCTGCTAACCAAAAGGTCAGCAGTTTGAATCCACTGGCTGCTCCTTGGAAACCCTGTGAGGCACTTCTATTCAGTTCTATAGAATCTCTATGAGTTAGAATCGATTCAATGGCAATGGGTGGGTTTTAATATAACCGCTATCTTGGCTTCTAACCTTACATATTAGCTTTGCCTGCTTTTTAACTTTATACAATTAGGGTCAAATTGTATGTATCTTTCTATGTCTGGCTTCTTTCATTATGTGTGTGAAGTTCATCCATGTTGTAGTGTGTAATTGTAGTTTGTTCATTACCACTTTTATGTAATAATCCACTGGAACCTTACACCACAATTTATTTATCTACTCTACTCTTGATGAATATTTGGTCTGTTTCTAGTTTAAGGCTACTAAGAACAGTAAACTGCTGCGAGCATTTTATACTTGTCTCATGAGGCATATGTGCACATATTTCTCTTGGGCCCATCTATTCTATTCAAAGTAGCCGGAGTGACATTTTCCTAATGCAAATCTAATTCTTTTTTTCCCCTTCTCTCAGTGACTTTTAGTAACTCTTGGGAAAAACACTAAACTCCTTAATTTGGCCTGTGAGGCCCTGCATAATCTAGATTCTGTCTCTTTCCAGAGCGTCTTCTAGAAACATGACTTCTCTTCCCCAGGTCCTTCTTTCCTTTCCTGAAATGGGAAATGCTCCTTCTCATCACAGAGTCTTTCACGGGCTGCTCCATCTACCCAGATAACCGCCCTTGTGTCTCTTCACCAGCTTACTCATTCCTTTTTCAGGTCTCAGTTCAGTCTTTAATTCCTCAGGGAAGCTTTTTCTTAATTACTCACTAGTTTAATTTTGATGGAAACACATACCGTTATATCGTTTATCACAGTTGAAATTTTATCTTTCTTTGCTTAGCATCTGTTCCTATTCCCCTACTTGCATCCCCATTAGAGTGTCAGTTTCATGAGGTCATAGAGTTTGCTTTTATTTTGGTTCTAGATTTTATCCTAGCTTTCTGCCTAGCCCATAGCAAGAACTCAAGAAATATTTGTGTCAGTGAATGAATCAGTCAATCAAATTACCGCTCTTCGCCATGTACAGGGCCTGTAGGAATTAAGGTCAAGTCTCAGAGAATTGGAGTCCTAGGCAGCACAAATGGTTACACATTCAACCAGCCAAAAGGTTGGTGGTTCAAACTTACCCGGAGGCACCTTAGAAGACAGGCCTGGCAAATCTGCTTCCAAAAATCACAGCCTTAAAAACCCTATTGAGCAGTTCTACTCTGCACACATGGGGTCACCCTGTCAAAATTGACTCCAAGATAACTAACAACAACAACATCAGAGAATTGGTATTAGATTCACTAAATCATTTTCTAACAGGTTTAAAAAAAATCAAAACTCTCCTCCCCATTTTTCTAAAGTCAAGAATCTGTCATCATGCTCATTAACCAACTTAAAATCAGGAATTGTATATAAAAAGGGTAGTTTAATTTTACCAATTGCTAATAGCATTTTATTTACAGACTTATGAATCCTTTTTCTTCAAATATGACTTGAGCGTGAGAATGTATTTGAAACCTTCCATATTGATAGAGTGTTAATTACGAGCTCTCAGCTGTCTAGTTCTCTGCAGTGTAGCACTAAGGCACAGACAGAACTCTCACTACCATCAGCGTGTCTGTGGTGAAACTTTCCAGAGTCTGATTATTCTCAAAAGTATCAGAGCTACAGTTTTTAAATGAAAGAGTAACCTAAGTAACAAACTGGGGAAAACAAACAACCTTTCCAGATATAAGGGCTCTTGGTATATGTGTGAAAAGTAGTTGAATGAATATCAAGTGTATCACCAGAATTATGTATTTTGTATGGATTTTTCATTTCTTTACTTAATTGTTCCCATTTTTAACCTATACTTCTAATAGTATATAGGATATTTACTTAAGGTTATTTTTCAGTCATGGCATCATATTGTTGTTGTTAGGTGCTGTCGAGTCGGCTCCAACTCATAGCGACCCTATATACAACAGAGTGAAACACTGCCCGGTCCTGCACCATCCTCACAATCATTATGCTTGAGCCCATTGTTGCAGCCACTATGTCAGTCCATCTCGTTGAAGGTCTTCCTCTTTGTTGCTGACCCTCTACTTTACCAAGCATGATGGCTTTCTCCAGAGACTGATCCCTTCTGATAACGTGTCCAGACGTAGTCTCGCCATCCTTACTTACTTCTAGGGAGCATTCTGGCTGGACTTCTTCTAAGACAGATTTGTTCATTCTTTTGGCAGTCCATGGTATATTCAATACTCTTCACCAACACCATAATTCAAAATCATCAATTCTTCTTTGGGCTTCCTTATTCATTGTCTAGCTTTCACATGCATATGAGGAGATTGAAAACACCATGGCTTGGGTCAGGCGCACCTTAGTCTTCAAGGTGACATCTTTGCTTTTTAACACTTTAAAGAGGTCTTTTGCAGCAGATTTGCCCAGTGCAATGTGTTGTTTGATTTCTTAACTGCTGCTTCCGTGGGTGTTGATTGTTGGTCCAATGAACACTTTTGAGTATTTTGTATATATTGGAATGAATGGGTATTCAAAGAAGTTGCTTTAATTAATGCTTGAAGTTGCTTGGATGTGTATGAACTAATTTCAATTTGTTCAGTGTTAAACACAGCAGATATTAAAATCTGCCTGAGCTATTTCATATTAAACAGATCATACATTTTTAAATGAATGTGTCGATTTATTTTGGATTTAAATTAGTTAAAGTGAATTAAAGAAAATAATCTGCATATCTAGCATTGTTGCTAAAGGAGATTTATTTGCCCCCAAATATATCTTTTTTCTTCAAAAAATGATTCAAACATGATAAAATTTTCAAAAGAAAACAAAATTTATTTTTTAACTATAGATTTGTGAGGGAGGGGTGAGTAGTAATTTAAAAAGTATATGATAACCCATTTGTGTTTTTTTTAATATCTAGTTTACTTATCTTTAAAATTAGGAATTGGATTAGAGTGTTTGTAATGTCTTTTCAGTGTTCTGAGATTATTTGATTTCTCACTGATTCTTTGATTCTATCCTCTGATCCCAACGCAAAGGAAGTAGAATTGTATCTTAATAGGTAGCCCTCTAGTGGCTAGAACTTAAAAGGAGCATAATATTTAAGGAAGAAGAATCATAATTGTTCTAGAGAAAAGAAAATCCATCTAGAGAAATAAAAGAACCAGGAAAGACAGAAAGTAAGTGAGCTAGACAGTGGGAGGAAAATTAAATGAGAGGTCAGTGCTAGGTAACATGAAACAGATAGATGAAAAGGAGGTAAGGGGTCAATATTTTCTGAGCAGACATTTTGCTAGGCACTTTTCACATACTTTCTCGCTTAATCCTCACAAATAACCTATGAAGAGAGTATAATCCCTGTTGTACAAAGAAGCTGAGTCCCAAAGGATGTAATAACATGCCTAAATCATACAATTAGAAACTGTAGAGCTGGGATTTGATTCCAAAACCCACGCTGTTACAATATCATGTAACTAGTGAAGTTGGGAACGTTAAAGATAAATAGGTTGGGTGGTAGTTGTCCTTTATTCTGTATAGGGTTGCAACCTCTTGTTGGCTCAACAAGTGGACTAGCAGGGGCATGATGGATGTGACAGAGCCACCACCCTACTGCACACCTATTCACCTACTCATGGTTCTTGTGGAACTGGAAGTAAGGGGTGGAGTTCCCTGATGACTCCCTGGTTCATAGCTCCTGCCGTGATGCATTTGCTGAAATGTGCAGAGAAAAGAAACCCAGCAATACTCTGACAATTTGAGCTAAAGCAATGGTTTCTATATCCCAGGTTCTGCGAAGCATACCATTCACATGCAGCATTCTTCATCACCTTGGGTTAAGAGTGATAATCGCATTAATTCTTCACATGTATCTACTGCTTCTTATTTTTCTTTATCTATTTTTATGACATGTAATACCGTATCTATAGCCAAAGGCTAGGGATAGGCTGTGTTTGGTAAAACACCACACTGGTTCCAGGCAATATCTAGAGACACTGAATTGTTTTAAGGATACTTCTCAAGTAATAAGACAAGTGCTAGGGAATGCCTGTTAGTTAATTGTTACAAAACTAAAGATGACTACTTTTTAAAGTAATTAAAAAAATTTTTTTTGAATGAACGTCTAGCACAAGTTTCCTTCAGGGTAGATTTGACTATAGTTAAACCTCTACATGAACATCTGAATTTAAGAATTGAATAGGTTGGTTTTTTTCTTTAAAAAATATCTTCAGGTGTGAGAAAAATTTTTGGATTTCTTTGCTTAGACTATGCACTCAATGTCTTATTTATTATGATCTCTTTTAAGGCTTATCAATTGTTCTATCTCTTGAAACTATTTGTATGTTTCTCTTTTCCCTTTATAAGATTGTAATTTCTCTTGAGGAAATAGCTTGCTTTCCTCTTCAAGGTACTTTTATTTTTAATTGTAAAAATAAATCATACTTAAAGCAAGTTAACCAAAAAAAAAAAAAAAAGTCTAAGTGGGTGAGGAAAGCATTCCAAATCTCTGTGTCCATCCTTTGATACTGTACTGTACTTTACCAGTTGCTGTCAGGTTGGTTTCCATTCATGGGAACTCTATGTATGTCAGAGTAGAACTGTGCTCCATAGGGTTTTCAATGGATGACTTCTTGGAAATAGATCACCAGGCCTTTCTTTTGAGGTGCCTTTGGATGGACTCGAACCTCCAACCTTTCAATTAGCAGCCGAAAGTGTTTACCATTTGCACCATCCAGGGACTCTCCTTTGATCCTACCCTGTGATATATTCCATGTAAACTGATTGGTTAGTATTCTCCCATACTTTTCTCTATTTTCATACCAACATATATAAGATTTATTTCCTTCTTATTGCATATTCCACATATAATTCTGTAATTTAAAAAATTTACTTAATGTGTTGTAGACATTTGCACTTAAAACATTTATTTATAACTTGTTCCTCTTAGTAGGAGTATATCATTCCACACTATGGATGACTGTTCTTCTCTTGATAGGCATTTTAATTGTTTCCAGCTTTTTAACACTACTAACAAGATTACAATAAATAGTTTTGTGCATATGGCCTTTCATACTGTTATCTTTGTTTCTGCAGGATATCTTGTTAAAAGTGGGATGGAAGAATTAATAGATATTGCCAGATTACTTTCCAAGAAGATAATAGCATTCCCTATAGGGATGTGTAAGAGTGTCTGTTTCACTATTGAGTCCCCAATATTGAGTAGTATTAATTTTTAATATTTGCCAAACTGATTGGTGAAAAATAGTATCTGATTATTTTTAATTTGCGTTTTACTAACTTCTAGCGATGTTGTCATTTCAAATATCAAATGTCAAGTTTCCTTTTTTCAAGCTCCATTATCAAACACAGTTTCTTCTTCATCCCAAGTCCTGACATCATCCTGAGTCTTCTCAATGTACATATGAATAATTCACTATTTCCTGGATTTGGAGTGTCATTTTACCCTTCCGTGCCTCGTGTCATGTTATTCTGTCATATTATTATTCACTATTCTGTCATGCTATTAACTCACTATTTAGCAAAAGCATATTTATCCTTCAAGACTCAACTCAAGCATTACTTTGTCCATAAATTTCCTGAATAACTCCAATTAGAATTATTTAATCACTCATTCATTTCTATATCATATTACTTTTATCTCTTTTATGGCTTTTATTTAATTCTATCATATGTAGTTACCTTTACTGAATAATAAACTCCTGGAGAGAAGGAGCTCCTTTTTCTCACCTTTGGGTCTGTGTCCCATAGGACACAGCATTATGCCTTGACTACATCTTCTAAAACATCTCCCTTCTATTTCTTTTACAGCACCCTATTCATTTTCTCTTCAGCAATTGTCATAAGCTGTAATTATTTTCTTTATTTGTATACATGTTCACTGCCTCAGTGCTTCAGTAGACCGTAAAGTCCATGAGGGAATCATTTCTATCCTATTCACCATTGTTTCTCCAGATGAAACAGTTGCTAACCAAAAACTGCATATAATTTGCATAAATTCATCCACCATGTTGTCAAATCCTTGAAGTTATGGACTCATGCCCAATTCATCTTTGGATTTTTACCTAGTGACTCAATAAATGGTTGTTGTTAGGTGCAGTCAAGTCAGTTTCAACTCGTAGAGACCCCATGTACAACAGAACAAAACACTGCCCAATCCTGTGCCATCCTCAAAATCATTGGAATGCTTGAGCCCATTGTTGCAGCCACTGTGTCAATCCATCTCATTGAGGGTCTTCCTCTTTTTCACTGACCCTCTACTTTGCCAAGCATGACGTCCTTCGCCAGGGACTGGTCCCTCCTGATAACATGTCCAAAGTATGTGAGATGAAGTCTCGCCATCCTCACTTCTAAGGAGCATTCTGACTGTACTTCTTCCAAGACAGATTTGTTCTTTCTTTTGGCAGTTCATGGTATATTCAATATTCTTCACCAACACCATAATTCAAAGGCGTCAATTCCTCTTTGGTCTTCCTTACTCATTGCCCAGCTTTAGCATGCATATGAGGTGACTGAAAACACTATGGCTTGGGTCAGGCGCATCTCAGTCCTTAGAGTGACATCTTTGCTGTTTAACACTTACAAGAGGTCTTTTGCAGCAGATTTGCCCAATGCAATGCATCCTTTGATTTCTTGACTGCTGCTTCCATGGGCATTGATTGTGGATCCAGGTAAAATTAAATCCTTGGCAAGTCCAATCTTTTCTCTGTTTCTCATGATGTTGCTTATTGGTCCAGTTGTGAGGATTTTTGTTTTCTTTATGTCGAAGTGCAATCCATACTAAAGGTTGTAGTCTTTGATCTTCATCAGTAAGTGCTTCAAGTCCTCTTCACTTTCAGCAAGCAAGGTTGTGTCATCTGCATAACACAGGTTGTTAATGAGTCTTCCTCCAATCTTGATGCCCCGTTCTTCTTCATATAGTCCAGTTTCTTGGGTTATTTGCTCAGCATACAGATTGAATAACTTTGATGAAAAGATGCAACCCTGATGCACACCTTTCCTGACTTTAAACCATGCAGTATCCCCTTGTTCTATTCAAATAATTGCCTCTTGGTCTATGTACAGGTTCCTCATGAGCACGATTAAGTGTTCTGGAATTCCCATTCTTCGCAATGTCATCCATAATTTGTTATGGTCCACACAGTCAAATGCCTTTGCATTGTCAATAAAACACAGGTAAACATCTTTTTGGTATTCTCTGCTTTCAGCCAGGATCCATCTGACATCAGCAATGATATCCCTAATTCCATGTCCTCTTCTGAATCCAGCTTGAATTTCTGGCAGTTCCCCGTTGATGTACTGCTGCAGCTGCTTTTGAATGATCTTCAGCAAAATTTCACTTGTGTGTGATATTAATGATATTGTTCGATAATTTCCGCATTCAGTTGGATCACCTTTCTTGGGAATAGGTGTAAATATGGCTCTCTTTCAATCAGTTGGACAGGTAGCTGTCTTCCAAATTTCTTGGAATAGACGAGTGATCACTTCCAGCGCTGTATCCATTTGTTGAAACATCTCAATTGGTATTCTGTCAATTCCTGGAGCCTTGTTTTCCACCAGTGTCTTCAGTGCAGCTTGGACTTCTTCCTTCAGTACCATTGGTTCCTGGTCATATGCTACCTCCTGAAATTCTTTTTGGTACAGTGACTCTGTGTATTTCTTCCACCTTCTTTTGATGCTTCCTATGTCGTTCAGTTTTTGCCCACAGAATCCCTCAAATTGCAACTTGAGGCTTGAATTTTTTCTTCAGTTCTTTCAGCTTGAGAAATGCTGAACCTATTCTTCTCTTTTGGTTTTCTAACTCCAGGTCTTTGCACACATCATTATAATACTTGACTTTGTCTTTTCGAGCTGCCCTTTGAGATCTTCCATTTAGCTCTTTTACTTCATCTTTTCTCCTGTTTGCTTTAGCCACTCGACATTCAAGAGCAAGTTTCAGAGTCTCTTTTGATATCCAATTTTGTTCTTTTCTTTCTTTCCTGTCTTTTTAATGCCTTCTTGCTTTCTTCATGTATGGTGTCCTTGAAGTCATCCCACAACTCGTCTGATCATCTGTCATTAGTGTTCAATACATCAAATCTGTTTTTCAGATGGTCTCTAAATTCAGATGGGATATGCTCAAGGTCGTACTTTGGCTCTCCTGAACTTGTTCTAATTTTCTTCAGCTTCAACTTGAACTTGCATAAGAGCAGTTGATGGTCTGTTCTGCAGCTGGCCCCTGGCCTTGTTCTGACTGGATGACACTGACCTTTTCCATCATCTCCACAGATGCAGTTGATTTGATTCCTGTGTATTCCTTCTGGCAAGGTCCACATGTATAGTCGCCATTTATTTTGTTGAAAAAAGGTTATTTGCAATGAAGAAATGGTGGTTAGAAATAAAGTTTGTTTAAGATGTATAGATGTGATCAAAAAGAAAAAAGTCAAAAGCTAAAATAGTTCTTAGGATGGAGAATTATGGGAAGAAGTTCCTTTTTACAATTGTCATTAATTTTTTTTTTTTTTCTCCAACCATGCTTTTTGATAAGGAAAGCAACAGAGGAATGGGATGTGGAAAATTTAGATGCTCAGAAAGACTTACACACAGTCTGGCATCTAATTCCTGTAAACATGACAGTGTATTTCTAAGAGTCTGAACATGAATCTCAGAATTTTCTCAGGAATAATCATGTTAATGTAAATTTTTCAGATAAATAGTTTTGGGTTGTTTGTTGATTTGTAACTTCAGACTCTAAACTTTCATGATGTGAAAAATATATATAACATAGTGTTATTTACACAAGTATTGAGAAGTATCAAATAGTATGACTTACAAAAATTTTAAAAGAACTAAGAAAAGAAAAGGAAAATTAAGGATTTCAAACCAATAAATCATGAAAATCCTATTCTAAAGGAGGAGATGAACAATAAGAAAAAGGTAGATTTTTCTCTAATGCAGGAAAAGAGTTTGCTATACAAAATACGAGCTACTGCTGAAACCAATGTTGATATTCTTAACTCTTAAATCCACAATCTAAGTTATAAAACACTGGCAATAATATTCTCGCTATTGAGTACTGCTGCAAAGCCCATAAGAGAATGCACACCCTGAAAAGACAATAACTAAATCAAAAAGTTTATTATGATGACATGGATTGTGATAAAATGAAGCTGAATTAGCTTTGAATTCTCATACATTACTTTCTACTTTTTTCTCTGGCAATTGAAAGTGAACATCTCTGGTGAAGAATAAATTGTTCACCAAAATTTGCTTGTAACTTTATGATTTTTAATATCTATCCAATATTTAAACTTTTTAAACAAGATTTTCTAATATATTTTTGGCATTTTCAAATGTGAATTCTCAAAGACATGCTGTGCCATAGATGAAGAAACTAATAGTTTCCTGAGTATTATTGTAAATTCTCATTAGAAACCCTCCTGGAAATTCCAGGTGGAAAGGAACAGGTTCAAGAAGGGGAACAGAATGAGGTTCAATTCTCTCTGTTCTATTTATCATTTCCCCACCACCATCCAAAGAAAAAACTAAACTAGAGAAATACAGTAAAATGTTAATATTTGCACATTTGTGGGATTTTGTTCTCTTGGTACAGAGCTAAGCTATAGTGAAGAGTTTAAGAGCTCAGACTCTGGTGCCAAACAACCTATATTCAAATCCAGTTCTGCCACTTGTTAGCTGTGTAACCTTGGGCCTCATTTTCCTCACCAAGTAAAATGGAGAGAATAGGTACGTTTACCTCCAAGGACTACTGTGAAAATCTAATGACTCAATATATTTATAGCACGTAAAACAAAACTTGGCATATTGCCATTGGTGTATTTGCTATTATTGATTTCTATAAGTTCAAAATCTCTCATAACTTAAGAAATAAAAAGAAAGGAAATAGTATGTAATATGAATTTTCTCCACTCCCTCTCATAATTGAAGATAAAAGTTAAAATCTCCAGAAGGAAATTTTGTGTCCATCGACAAGGAACTCAAAAGTCTATTTTTCACTGTTTTTAAACGAGTTGTAATGAGATTGTACCCATTGCCGTTGAGTTGATTCCGACTCATAGTGACCCTATAGGACAGAGTAGAACTGCCCCTAGGGTTTCCAAGGAGCAGCTGGTGGATCTGAACTGCTGACCTTTTGGTTAGCAGCCAAATGCTTAACCACGGTGCCACCAGGGCTTCTATAATGAGACTGTAAAAATTAATAAAAATGGTTTGTGTCCTGCATCTAAAAATGCACGTTTCTACTTGTGACTCAATGAATATTCCAGGTAATTTACATTCATGTGTAATACATTCAAGCTCCATCTTAGAAGCTGTAGGAATTGCTGTGATTGCTTACTGGTTTCCATTCATCTATCATGGGCATGATTTTGCATCCCTTTCACTTTGGGTAACAACAAAAAATTAACCCCTCCCCCCGACATTTAGGTTTATAAAGAATTCCTGCACATTATCCTATTTGACTGTCACATATACAGCTGAGGGAAGCAGGGTAGGCGCAGGGTCAAAGAAGGAATAGGGGAGTTGCATAAATGAGTAGGCTAAGCATTCGGTAGAGGTTCCAGGTGCTAAACAGTTGGGTGACATATCAGTACAAATCCTGTGTGAAGACTTTTACCTGGACAGACCTTGTTGGTGGTCCCAACCCACTTAATTTTACACCTGAGGAAAATGAATCGTTAAGGAGCTTCCCCAAGGTTCCACGAAGGAGCTGGGCTTTAAATACGAGCCCTTTTGACTCTGAGACCATGCTCTTAAAATAAACACTGCTGCTTTCTTTGGTTGGTCTCATTATCAGAAAAATTGCTGAGGCTGAAGAAGTATGTCAGCAATGGAATCCAAACCAAAATCATTTTTCCATTTTATCTAGTTCAGGATAAGGTAGCTGCCAGCACCTGTTTAGTTCATTTCCACAAATATTTATGGGTGCCTCCGTTTCAGTCTCCCAAAATTTTAGTTTAAAATTATGGTCATTAGTGTATTCTGAGAGACTTTATAGGTAACTCAGAGTGTATGTGTGTTTACGTGTGTATTTATGTGAGTGTATGTTCACAGTCTAGGATAGATGCATACATATTTGTATATGTATGCATATCCTAGAATGTAAGTCTCATTGTCTTCTTTAGGACTCTCCTGTCATTGCCTTTATTACCCTACATACCCACTGCAAGATAGACGCATGGCCACAGATGAATGGCAGACTGTCTAGTGAATGTCTACCAAGTTCTTTAAATTAGCCAGAAGAAATCAGATAAAAATGCAATGCAGTGCCATGATTTTAATAAACACATTTAATCAAAAATGATAACATTTGTGAACCATAAGGAATACTTTTTTTAAGAGAAAAACTGGGAAAAAAACAACAGGAAGTTCTAGGAATAACAGAAATCAGAGCTGTGGGTTCTTAGCTCTACCATGACTCACCTGTATGAATTCAGGTAAGTTTTGGAACCACTCTACATTTTTATTTCCTCATACACAAAACGGATAATACTCACCTTATCTCATGGGAGGATTTTGAAGGATACTGAAGGATTTTGAAGGACTTGAAGGATATAGAAGGATTCTATGGGCAAAAGATTGAATGACGTAGGAAGCAAAAGAAGACGGAAGGAACACAGAGTCACTGTACTAAAAATAATTTGTTGACAATCAGCTCTTTCAGAAGGTACCATACGAGCAAGAACTGATGGCACTGAAGGAAAAAGTCCAAGCTACACTGAATGCACTGGCAAAAAATAAGGCTCCAGGCATTGATAGGATACCAATTGAGATGTTTCAACAAACGGATGCAACCCTGGAAACGCTCACTCATCTATGATAAGAAATTTGGAAGGCAGTTACCTGGCCAACCAGCTGAAAGAGATCCATATTCGTGCCCATTCCAGAGAAAGGTGATCCAACAGAATGAAGAAATTATCAAAAAACATCATTAATATCACATGCAAGTAAAATTTTGCTGGAGATCATTCAAAAACGGTTGCAGTAGTACATTGACAGGGAACTGCCAGAAATTCAAGCCAGATTCAGAAGAGGACGTGAAACGAGGATGTCATTGCTGGTGTCAGATGCATCTTGGCTGAAAGCAGAAAATACCAGAAAGATGTTTACCTGAGTTTTATTGACTATGCAAAGGCATTTGCCTGTGTGGGTGGCAACAAATTATGGATAACATTGCGAAGAATGAGAATTCCAGAACCCTTAATTGTGCTCATGAGGAAACTGTATATAGACTAAGAGGCAGTTTTTCAGTCAGAACAAGAGAATACTGAGTGATTTAAAATCAGGAAAGGTGTGCATCAGAGTTGTATCCTCTCATCATACTTATTCAATCTATATGCTGAGCAAATAATCTGAGAAGCTGGACTATATGAAGAAGCACACGGCATCAGGATTGGAGGAAAACTCATTAACAACCTACGATAAGCAGATGACACAACCTCACTTGCTGAAAGTGAAGAGGACTTGAAGCACTTACTGATGAAAATCAAAGACCACAGCCTTCAGTATGGATTACACCTCAACATAAAGAAAACAAAAATCCTCAGAACTGAACCAATAAGCAACATCATGATAAACGGAGAAAAGATTGAAGTTGTCAAAGATTTCATTTTACTTGGACCCACAATCAATGCCCGTGGAAGCAGCAGTCAAGAAATCAAAGGATGCATTGCATGGGGCAAATCTGCTGCAAAAGACCTCTTTAAGGTGTTAAAAAGCAAAGATGTCACCTTGAAGACTAAGATGCGCCTGACCCAAGCCAAGATGTTTTCAATCGTCTCATATGCATGTGAAAGCTGGACAATGAATAAGGAAGACAAAAGAAGAATTGATGCATTTGAATTATGCTGTTGGGGAAGAATATTGAATATACCATGAACTGCCAGAAGAACAAACAAATCTGTCTTGAAGTAAGTACAGCCAGAAGCTCCTTAGAAGTGAAGATAGTGAAACTTCATCTCATTTGCTTTGGAAATGCTATCAAGAGGGGCCGGTCCCTGGAGAAGGGCATTGTGCTTGGTAAAGTAGAGCGTCAGTGGCTGCAACAATGGGCTCAAACATAGAAACATAGATCGTGAGGATGGTGCAGGACCAGGCGGTGTTTTGTTCTCTTGTACATGGGGTTGCTATGAGTTGGACCTGACTCAACAGTACCTAACAAACATAACAAACCTTATAGGAAAGATGGTTGGACTATCTAATTAGTGATTGTAGAGTGTTATTGAAGCACACTGTGTAATTATTATTGGACCTGAGTCTCAACCTATGCAACTCAATGGGAATTTTAATATTACCCTTTTAATTGTGGCTAAAGATTTTGCATAAATCTTCCTACTTCCTTTACCTTATTCCTCATGAAAGAAACTGCAATGTGGTCTCTGTGTGCATGTTAAATATGGTAGTTTTCATTTTCTAACAACCTATTGAGAAAGGATTGCTAAAACCAATGAATAATGCTTGCTGTGTAGACACAGAAGGTATTATAAAACACTAAGTCTCTAATAGGATGTCCTTTCCTTCCCTGGGGCCTCCATCAGTTAGCTCCTTCACCCAATTCAATAACACCTCCTGTAAAAGACCTATCATGCTTATTTTTAGAATCTACACCAAAGATGGCGATGAACTAATGTTTCTTTGTTGTCGTTGTTGGATGCCTTTGAATTGATTTCAACTCATAGCAGTCCCATGTGACAGAGTAGAACTGCCCCATAGCAAGTTTCTAGGCTGTAATCTTTATGGGAGGAGATCACCAGGTCTTTGTCCTGTGAAGCTGCTGAGGGTTTGAATATTTCTTTGTGATCAAATCCATTTTTTACAGTGAAAATGTTGATCTTGAAATCACAAACATCGTTTCGTGGATGGAGCATTGGAACTAAGGATCCAACTCAAACAGCTTTTGTCTGTGTGTTTAAGCAAGTAATTCCTTAGCACTGCTCCTTTTTATTTTTTTATCACAGAAATCACACTACACGAAATAAAATTTTCTCAAAACTCAAAACGTAAGATAGCATTTGAAAAGCTATTTTTAAGTTGTTCCATTACATAAATGCTATATAGTATTTATTATTATCTTGTCATTGAGACAGCCCAAAAAGTGCTGCTAAAGGGTTATTGTCTACTTCCTTCTGTTAGTCCCTAAGTGTTGAAATGCTTAATGTGCTTGATGGCTAACTGAAAGGTTAGAGGTTTGAGTCCACCCAGAGGCACCTCAGAAGAAAGGCCTGTTATCTACTGCTGAAAAATTAGCCATTGAAAAGCCTATGGTAAAATAATACATTGCATGGACTCAAGACAGGGAGCAAATGCATGGACCTCAGGAAATCTCCACAATCATTTCTAATAAGTGTAGCAATTTTTTGTTTCTCTACTTTACAATCCAGTTAATATTCATTCAGACCAGGTGATTAATTTTATTCACTAAGGATGCAGATAGGTGCCCATGGTCCATCTGGTCTGCCAGAGAGAAAACTGAGAGGTCAGAATTAGTGTTTGTAACCTCTTGATGGCAGCCAGCTTTTCAGAATAGGATTAAACAAAACAACATCAACAAAAAACCAAACCCACTGCTGTCAAGTCAATTCTGACTCGTGTCAACCCCATGTGCTACAGAGTGGAACTGATCCATAGGGTTTTCTTGGCTGTAATCTTTATGGAAAGGAGCGCAGTAGTTAAAGTGCTTGACTGCTAACCAGAACGTCAGTGGTTCAAACCCACCAGCTACTCCATGGGAGAAAGATGTGGCAGTCTGCTTCTGTAAAGATGTACAGCCTTGGAAACCCTATGGGGCGGATTTACTCTATCTTATAGTGTCGCCCTGGTAGCACAGTGATTAAGTGCTAAGGCTGCTAACCAAAAGGTTGGCAGTTTGAATCTACCATGTCCTTCTTGGAAACTCTATGCGGCAATTCTACTCTGTCCTACAGGGTTGCTATGAGTCAGAATTGACTTGGCAGCAATGGGTTTGTGGTTTTTTGGTTTTTTTTGGACAGAGTCACTATGAGTTGGAATTCACTCAACGGCAATGGGAATCTTTATGGAAGTCACCAGACCTTTCTTCTGAGGCACCACTGAGTGTGTTCAAGCCATTAGCCTTTAGGTTAGTAGCCAAGAGCAAACCATTTTTGCCCCCCAGGGACCAGTATAGGATTAGAGGACCACTAATGGGGACATGAAAGCAAGTGGGGTTTGGAAGCTTTGCTTCATGTCTCATGTGAGTCCCAATTAGTCCACAGCTTGGTGATGTCTCCAGAAGTTATAGACATTGTTTATGGATCAACATAGGCTTAGCTATTGCTTTTTCCATGTGCTTGTCAGTCTTACAGAGAATTCCACTGTCTGTTTTTGTTTTTTAATTGAAAAGATTATTTAAACTAAGCACAATGACTTTTGCATGTATCTGGAGGGTAGTCCCTACATCAGCTCTAGATCTTCATTCAAGTGTCAAGAAGGATGCAAGCTCACTTAGTGATTCACTCACAGCTCATTGCTTGGTTACTGTCAGACATTACGAGGTTGTGCTTTGCCTTCACAATACGAAAGTCAGTAAGACACCAGCAACCTTTGCTAAATTCCAGTGGTTCTCAAAATTAGCCAATTAACACAGTTACCTAGGGATTTTTAAAAATACATGTTTCTGTGTTTCATCCCAGAGAAGCCCTGATGGCATAGTGGTTAAAGCACTCAGCTACTAACTGGAAGGCTGGCGTTTCAAACCCACCAGTCACTCCTCAGGAGAAAGATGTGGCAGTCTGCTTCCGTAAAAGACTATACAGCCTTGGAAACATTGTGGGGCAGTTCTCTACTCTGTCTATAGGGTTACTGTCAGTAGGAATCCACTCAAATGTGTTTGGTGTGGTTTATGTTCCATCCCATGGAGTTTTGCTTTAGTAGGTCTAGGTCGTAGCCAGGAACTGATGAGCTAGTTTTAGAAACACTGCCCTACTCTGTCTGTGCTCTCCTCAGAAGAGTAACATCATCATTTTCCTAACCACCACCGTCATCATCATTGCTACCACTTACTTAATGCTTATAATATGACACGCACTATGCAAACTGCTTTTTATATTATACTTAAAATCCTTGAGGGTAGATATTTTATCCATTTAACAATGAGGAAACTGAGGGATGAAGAGATTAAATAAAACATCAACCAAATAGTGGAGCTAAAATTCAAACCTTGATCTGACTCCAGAGTTCTTGCTCTTTAATGCCACTTGACTTTATGCATACTGTACTTTACTCAGAACAAAAGTTTTTTTTTTTTTACTTCAGCAGCCTCTTCTTTTTCTTCTAGCTCCTTGCTTAACAAACACTAGCTTAGCTTTTGTAAGCAGTTTTGCAAAGAGTTCAAAGAAATTTGTTGAAAGCAATTTAAAAAATGCCCTCTGCCCCATAAAACTGTTCACCGAAGCTTGAAAATAAATACTGACATGTTGACAAGATTTATTTTACTTATTTCATTATTTTTATTGTTAGCCCATTCCAGGTCAGAGTTTTCTATGCATTTTTTTTAATTTCCATTTTTCTGTTTTTAATTAATTATTGCACTAATCCAACATATATCTAGAAAGTGTCATGACACACATAATGGTTTCATTCTGTGTATTGCAATGTTGAAGCCAAAATAAAACCTTTTTGTACATAAGTGACACTAAGACTCAGATTCTTTTTTAGTGAGGGTTATAGTAAAAATTGCTAATAAAAACTTACCTTAAACTATTATGATCATGATAAATGTCCAGATGTTAGTTATGTATATTTACTAATCTGGTCTAATGGGCTTCAGAAGTTTTAAGCCAGTCTCAAAAACTCCTCACTTAATAAATTACATCATAAGTGAAAGGCAGTAAGTTAATTCTTAAAATTTTTTGCTTCACCATTCAGAATTAAAAATTAAAATACTGGTTCCAGCTTTTAAAATAAGGAAGCATACACAATTACACACATACTGGTGCACATGGAATGAAAACTTAAAAATTGTCTTTTCTATGTATGGTTTTAATGACTGGAATGTTTGTTTCTCATTGTGGCTCCTCCAACATGTGAGTTTGACAGAATTCTTGAAGCAATGACACAGCAAGTTTGACTGCTGAGATAGCAAGACTCATTGAGTCAATGAAAACTTTCTCTAGACAGGAAGACATTCTTTCCATTCTGGCTTTCATGATCCTGAGCTCTCCTTACTAAGCCATTTATTCATTTAGTTAAAAAGTATTTATTGATCTCTAAAGTCAAATTGCATTAAATCCTACTTTTGTATTATCTATTAAACAAGGTAGGTCAATAAAAAGGGAACACTTAAATTTGCAATTTTTACCTTGCTTTTAGTGTAAAAGGACTATAGCTAATGCATAAAGGGATTCCACATTTTTAATTTTTCTACTTATTTATCTACTTTGTAACTGTCTCACATTATTTCTTGTACACAGGAACTGAATCCGTTGATTAGTGCAAATCCAATAATAAAATCTCACCCCAGTTGAAAAAAGTAGCCATTTCAGCAGATGGCAAAAGGAGGTCTTACATGTCCAGGCCTTGATTCTAGTCTTAAATATTTTCACCTTTAAGACTCCAAACTAAATGTCATTTATTCAAATAACTAAAATTTAAATAATAAATGTTCATTAGATGGTTTCAGGCTTTCTTGAAAAGAGAATATGTACCTAGGCAGGCATTTGATTACACATAAGCAAGAGCTGTCTGACATTATTACTTGATGATTACCCCATAGTCTGCCCATTTTTATCTATGTAGTATGATTTGAAGAAGGAGGGCCCATGTATCAATTGAGGTTCTTAGTCACAAACAACAGAATTTTTTCTAACTAATTTACACAGAAAAGAAACATATTAACACATATTAGAAAGGGCACAGGATCTGTATGATGGTCAGAGAATCAGATTTGTATGTAACTGTTATAGATTGAATTGTGTCCCCCAAAAATGTATGTCAACTTGTTTAAACCATAATTCCCAGTATTGTGTGGTTGTCCTGCACTTGTAATCTGATGTGATTATCCTATGTGTTGTAAATCCTAACCTCTATGATGTTAATGAGGCAGGATTAGAGGCAGTTATGTTAATGAGGCAGGACTCAATCTAAAGGATTAGGTATTTTCAGTAATCTCTTTTGAAATATAAAAGAGAGAAGTGAGTGGAGAGGAGAGGGACCTCATACCACAAGAAGCACTGGGAATGGAGTGCGTCTTTTGGATCTGGGCTCCCTGCACTGAGAAGTTCCTAGACCAAGGGAAGACTGATGACAAGGACCTTTCCCCAGAGCCGACAGAGAAAGAAAGACTTCCCCTGGAGTTGGCACCCTGAATTCAGACTGCTCGCCTCCTAAACTGTGAGAGAATACATTTCTGTTTGTTAAAGCCATCCAGGTGTGGTATTTCTGTTACAGCAGCAATAGGTAACTAAGGCAGTAACGGATGCAGCCAGAAATAAAACTCAAATCACATTGCAGTCACATTCGAGCAAAGTTCTCACTGGTCTTCTACTGGGCTCAGATATCTCACTGACCTTGGATGCTAGACACCAAAAACTTGACCACTGCTACCCCTCAAAAGCATATGCCTCAGCAACCACCTTTTCTAGAAAATGAATTCCATGTGATACCTGCCTCCTCACATTACTCCTTTCCAATTGAGAGTCTCACCTGGGTGTATCTGATTAGCAGAGCCTAGATCACTTGGCTGTGACCTAGAAGTCTACCTTGTGGAAGCCTGTCAAAAGATGATGAAGGTCAAGGCTTGAGAAATAGCTTCCTGGCCCGTCACAGACTGGACTCATTCTTTTGTGTTAAATATCCTTTCCTACTGCACTAGGTCTTTCAAATGCAAATACCCATTGAAGAGGTAATAGATAAAGTCACTTACAACTTAGTGAATTTTTTCCCCAGATTTCTTTGCTCAGGTGAGAAGTTCCAGACTGTATAGGACCAAAAAACATTCGAGAAAGGAGGCAGATCCATGAGTCAGTGCAAATGAGAAATTAGTATGTACCCAAAGTAAATTCTGACTTCCCAGATTGTTTAGAATCTTGGATTCTAGAAAGTCAAATGAGGCAGAACAATCTTCTTCCCCATATCACACTACAGAGACAGTAACTAGTTTCTTGTTTAGGTACCATCAGATAGTAATCTTAAAGATTCCAATGAGTTACACGGTCCTGTACTCTTAAACTTTGATAACTCTGAAATTTCTGTCTGCTCCAACTGCAATAGCAGCAGTCTCCATTTTTCTTGGAAATCCTGAATGGGGCTCTGTGCAACAGTTCAGCATCCCTAGGGGAACCAGGAGAGTCAAGGATAACCAAAACACAAAAAAAAATTGTGTTCTTTGATGTTGTCTTCCTCCTTTCTGAATCTTTAAATCCCAGAGATTTTCCTTTTATCCACTTCAAACATCCATACCCTTCCACAAATATGTCCACCACAATCAAAAATACATTTCAGGAGATCTAATCTATGTGCTCATGCTATGGCAGTTACTTTTTAAACCAGGTTTTGACCATAACCTTCCATAAAGAATGTGTTTCATTGCATATCCTAGTATATACACATATGACTGAAATATAACATGAAATAATACCTTCCCTTACTAGGAGGGATGAACTTGGATATTTTCCATTCTATTCTATTTCATTTATTTGCATTCAAGCCAAGACCCACTAAACTGATTTCACAAACTTGTAGTTTGGAAAACATTGCCCTATGATATGAATATAAATATGGATCTCTTCTAGTTGGTTGGCCAGGTAGCTGTCTTCAAAATTTCTTGGCATAGATGAGTGAGCACTTAAGGCACCGCATCCATTTGTTGAAACATCTCAGTTGGTATTCCATCAGTTCCTGAAGGCTTGTTTTTCACCAGTGCCTTCAATTCAGCTTGGACTTCTTCCTCCAGTACCTTGGTTCCTGATTATATGCTACCTCCTGAAATGGTTGAATGTTGACCAATTCTTTTCGGTACAGTGACGCTTGTATTCCTTCCATCTTCTTTTGATGCTTCCTGCCTTGTTTAATATTTTCCCCATAGAACCCTTCAGTATTGCAACTCCAGGCTTGAATTTTTTCTTCAGTTCATTCAGCTTGAGAAATGCTGAGCGTGTTCTTCCCTTTTGGTTTTCTATCTCCAGGTCTTTGCACATGTCATTATAATACTTTTCTTTGTCTTCTCAAGCTGCCCTTTGAGATCTTCTGTTCAGAACTTTTACTTCATCTTTTCCTCTGTTTGCTTTAGCTACTCAGCATTCAAGAGCAAGTTTCAGAGTCTCTTCTGATACCCATTTTTCTTTCTTTCCTGTCTTTTTAATGACCTCTTGCTTTCTTCATGTGTGCTGTCATTCCACAACTTGTCTGGCCTTTGGTCATTAGTGTTCAACATGTCAAATCTATTCTTGAGATGGTATCTTAATTTAGGTGGGATATATTCAAGGGTGTATTTTGGCTCTTGTGGACTTGTTCTAATTTTCTTTGGCTTCAACTTGAACTTGCATATGAGCAATTGACTGTCTATTCCGCAGCTGTCCTCTGGCCTTGTTCTGACTGATGATATTGAGCTTTTTCACCACCTCTTTCCACAGATGTAGTTGATTTGATTCCTGTGTATTCCATCTGGTGAGGTCCATGTGTATAGTCACCATTCATGTTGCTGAAAAAAGTATTTGTAATGAAGAAGTCATTGGTCTTGTAAAATTCTATTACGTGATCTCCAGCATTGTTTCTATCATCAAGGCCATATTTTCCAACTACGGATACTTCTTCTTTGTTTCCAACTTTTGCATTCCAATCACCAGTAATTATCAATGCATCCTGATTGTATGTTCGATCAATTTCAGACTGAATAAGTTGGTAAAAATCTTCAATTTCTTCAACTTTCACTTTCAATTCAAGTGAAATTTTGCTGTAGATCATTCAAAAGTGGCTGCAGCAGTGTTTGAACAGAGAACTGCCAGAAATTCAAGCTGGATGTAAGAAGAGGACGTGGAACCAGGGAAATCATTGCTAATGTCAGATGGATCCTGGCTAGAAGCAAAGAGTACCAGAAAGATGTTTACCCGTGTTTTATTGACTATACAAAGGCATTAGACTGTGTGGATCATAACAAATTATAGATAACATTGGGAAGAATAGGAATTCCAGAATACTTACTTGTGCTCACGAGGAACCTGTACATAGATCAAAATTTGGCCGTTTGAAAGCAACAAGGTTTAAAGTCAGGAAAGGTGTGCATCAGGGTTGTTTCCTTTCACTATACCTATTCAATCTGTATGCTGAGCAAATAATCTGAGAATCTGGACTATACTAAGAAGCACGCAGCATCAGGATTTGAGGAAGACTCATTAACAACCTGTGTTATGCAGATGACACAACCTTGCTTGCTGGAAGTGAAGAGGACTTGAAGCACTTACTGATGCAGATCAAAGACCACAGCCTTCAGTATGAATTACACCTCAACATAAAGAAAACAAAAACTCGTCACAACTGGACCAATAAGCAACATCATGATAAACAGAGAAAAGATTGAAGTCAAGGATTTTATTTTACTGATCCACAAGCAACACCCATGGAAGCAGCAGTCAAGGATTCAAAAGATGCATTGCACTGGGCAAATCTGCTACAAAAGACCTCTTTAAAGTGTTGAAAAGCAAAGAAGTCACTTTGAGGACTAAGGTGCACCTGACCCAAGCCATGGCGATTTCAATTGCCTCATATGCATGCAGAAGCTAGAAAATGAATAAGGAAGACCGAAGAAGAACTGACCCCTTTGAATTTGTGGTATTGGCAAAGAATATTGAATATACCATGGACTGCCAAAAGAATGAACAAATCTGTCTTGGAAGAAGTACAACCAGAGTGCTCCTTAGAAGCAAGGATGGTGAGACTTCATCTCATATACTTTGGACATGTTTTCAGGACAGCTCAGTGCCTGGAGAAGGACATCATGCTTGGTAAAGTAGAGGGTCAGCAAAAAAAGATTAAAACCCTCAAAGAAATGGATTGATACAATGGCTGCAACAATGGGCTTAAGTATAACAGCAATTTTGAGGACAGCGCAGGACAGGACAATGTTTCGTTCTGTTGTGTATAGTGTCGCTGTGAGTCGGAACCGACTGGATGGCGCTTAATGACAACAACATGGTATAAATGCTTAATAAAATTAAGCATGTCGTATTTTAGGTATATTTTCATTTTAACAAAAGATTCAGACTTATGTCAAAGAAATACATCTGTAATTGTGAAATTATAGGCATCATGAAGCTTACTGCAATGGTATTTTTGAGGGCAGGACAGATATTTTACTGATCCCAAATTCCCAGAAAATAGTTAACCCCCTCCTTTGCCTCTTCTATTTTTTTAGTAATACTTTTAGTTACAAAAATAGTATATTTTCAAATAAAAAATTTAGGAAACTATCCAAAAACTACAAAGTTGAAAACAAAATTTACTTGTAATCTGACCACCCAAAGATAGCCACTGTTAACATTTTGTTGTTTTATTCTGCTAGTTTTTCTCTGATGCAAAGATTTACATATATAATTTAAAAAATAACTTAAACAGCATACATTTTTAAAGAATATGTTATAAGCATATCTCCATGGTAATAATAATAATGGTAATGTTCCACTACAACTTAATTTGTATTTGAGGATAGTACTCTGTATGGATGTATCATTTACTTAACCAATCCCTAGTGTATAACTTCAAGGTTGTTTCCAGGTTTTTTGGTATTATAAATAATAAGGGGATCAATGTTAGCATGTTTCTGAATATTTCTTTGGATTAAACTCCCAGAAGCAGAACTGGGTAGGCATGTGTGTATGTGAAGGATCTACATATATAAAATATTTTGCCTTAGCTATTGTGCTTGAGTCTGTGGAGTTAGTGACACAAAACTCTCCTTAGCAGCTGAACATCTTGAGTAGGGTTCAGATTTCAGAACAGATTTCAAAATTTGCTGGCATTCGAAATGTCATTAATAAATGAATACCAAAGACAGCTCCAAAGAATGAAAGAAAGTGAGAAATCACAAATCCTTGACAAACAACTGAGATGGGTATGTGGAAGGGAGTGTGTTGCTGAGCAACCATCAATAATCCAGTGCTCCTTGCCTGGGTTGGGGAGGGACTGTGGGAAAACTACAGCTGCCTCTCTGGTTGCATTTAGAAGCTCATGTAGATTTTAGCATCTCCTACTCTTCTTCCATCCCTGGGTGGTGCAAACGGTTAAGCACTCAGCTATTAACCATAAAGGTTGGTGGTTCGAACTCCCCCAGAGGTGCCTTGGAAGAAAGACCTGGTGATCTGCTTTCAAAGCTCACAGCCTTGAAAACCCTAAGGAGTGCAGCTCTACTCTGCACACATGGAGTTACCTTTAGTTAGAATTGACTGGACAGTAACTAGTTTTACTCTTCTTTAGCTCATCGTGTCACTGAATTCTACTCTAACCTCCCCAACTCTGAAATAGTGTGCCCCCTTTCAATTCAAACCTCAAGTAATCTGTCAAAAGAACTGTGTCAACTTTCCACTTTGCTTGCAAATTGAAATTGCAATCATTGTCCCAGATAAATGTCTAATAATTAACCTGAGCATGCCAACTAGGTGCACTTTTGCTTTCGTATATGAGACCAGTGTCTTCTACAAACTTTGTAATTTCCTATAATCCTGAAGCACAGCAGTAAAAGCAGGGTTTCTTGTGGGACAGATAAAGAAAGGAAGCTGAAGTTAGGGAAGGGGCAAGAGAACAATTATCATGGAAGAGAAAAAAATGAGCTTAATTATATCATCAACAGCATTCATCTTGGTATGGGAGTAATTTGTGGCACATTCATTCATTTCTTAATTATTTATTCTTTTATTAACTCAACATTTATTAATGAGCCATAAAGAATCAGGCAGTTATTCACTGGGAAATCAAAGTTAAATATTTCATAGTCATTGAAAGGGGCTCTTTCAATAGACCTTAAGGAGCTCACAGACTGAAAAATGGGTATACAATATTTCTAGTTATATCTAAAGTTAGAAGTGGGAGAAAATGGTAGATACGGTTTTCCACATGGGATACCTTGAAATGTAAACCTCGGGCTGGGATTAAAGAAGTAGCATGCTTGACCAAATAACAGTCTGAGCTAAGTAACACCTTATGATACCTGAGGCTTGTTGGCTGCCCTGGACACAGGAGATGCTGGGAATTGCATTTGGGATACACTCATCATATGTGCTTATAGAATTAGCACTTAATAGTATGTCATGGATATACCATTGTGCCAAGTGGGAGCACAATTATGCCTTGACATCATGAAGTTTACAGTCTAAATTATTTGGTCATTGGAGCATCCAAACAAGAGAGGAGGAAGGGATTTATTTAGTGTTTGGCAAATGAATACAACGAGAGATGTTTCAACAAATGGATGCAACACTGGACGCGCTCACTCGTCTATGACAAGAAATTTGGAAGACGGCGACCTGGCCAATGGACTGGAAGAGGTCCATATTCATGCCCATTTCAAGGAAAGGTGAGCCAACAGAATGCAGAAATTATTGAACAATATTATTAATATCACATGCAAGTAAAATTTTGCTGAAGATTATTAAAAAATGTTGCTGCAGCACATCGACAGGAAACTACCAGAAAATCAAGCCAGATTCAGAAAAACGAGGAATGAGGGATATCACTGCTGATGTCAGATGAATCTTAGCTGAAAGCAAAGAATATCAGTAAGATGCTTACCTGTGTTTTATTGACTATGCAAAGGCACTCAACTGTGTGGATCATAGCAAGTTATGGATAATGTTGGACAGAATGGTGCAGTGTGATGGATCACTTTTATGTGGCCTTTCTAGACATGGCTTTGTACCTCCCATCCAAGTGATTGGGCAGGATTGTGTGACAGGGTAATTGTGGCCCACCAAGGTGATTGGTCAGTTTTGCCATCCTGCTGAGCATGAAATGAGCCATGTCAGAGGCAGGAGAAGAGAGAGGATCCCACTGTCACCAAGAGTGAACAGCCAAGAGCAGAGAATGTCCTTTGGACCCAGGATCCATGCTCTGAGAAGCTACTGGAACCCAGAGACTGAGAGAGAGCTGTAGCACTGATGACAGTGAGAAGCAGTGGCAGAGAAACAGCGGCAGCTTAGACTGGCAGCAGGAGATGGCATGGTGGGCTTCCTCAACCCACGGAGCAAGAAAGCTGAGTCCCTTTGGGCAGGAAGGAGGCTTACTGGTAGAGCAGGACGCCTTTGGGCACTTACTGACAGAGCTAAAAGACCTTTGTAACACTTGCCCAAACAGGGCAGAGACCAAGGCGCCAGAGAGACGCGTGCCTGTGGCATGGCTGGGAAGAGGCTGTCCTTATGGAAGAACTGTATCCTGAGTGTTCCTGAACATAAATTGTAACCTGTTATTTCCCTTAAAAACTCCATAATCGTAAGTATTGTCTGTGAGTTCTGTGGGACCGTTGCAATGAATTATCGAACCCAGCAGAGAAGTAGAGAGTGCCGTGGGAGGGATGGTTGATGTTTGAATTGGTAAAGATTGGGAAGGGAGAAAGCAAGTCTGACCTCCACCTCATAGGAATCAGCCTTGGGCTGTTGATCTTGATTCTCCTCCCTCTTTGTAAAGTTAGATGTGGTCAGACACCTCCCCCATGCCATTTTTACAGCGGGCAAATGGAAATTCCAAAACACTTCATTGTGCTCATGCAGAACCTGTACGCAGACCAAGAGGTAGTTGACTGAACAGAATAAGGGGATACTGAGTGCAGTTTAAAATCAGAAAATGTGTGTGTCACGGTTGTATCCTTTCACCATACGTATTCAATCTGTATGCTGAGCAAATAATCAGAGAAACTGGATTATACTAAAAAGAATGTGGCATCAGGATTGGAGGAAGACTCACTAACAACCTGCAATATGCAGATGATACAACATTGCTTGCTGAAAGTGAAGAGGACTTGAAGCACTAACTGATGAACATCAAAGACTACAGTCTTCACTATGGATTACACCTCAACATAAACAAAACAAAAATCTTCACAACTGGACCAATAAGCAACATCATGATAAATGGAGAAAAGATTGAAGTTGTCAAAGATTTCACTTTAGTTGGATCCACAATCAACACCCATGGAAGCAGCTGTCACGAAATCAAAAGAAGCATTGCATTGGGCAAATCTGCTGCAAAAGACCTCATTAAAGTATTCAAAAGCAAAGATGTCACTTTAAGGACTAAGGTTAGCCTAACCCAAGCCATGGTGTTTTCAATCACCTTGTATGCATGCAAAAACTGGACAATGAATAAGGAAGACTGAAGAAGAATTGATGCCTTTGACTTATGGTGTTGGTGAAGAATATTGACTATATCATGGACTGCCAAAAGAATGAACAATTCTGTCTTAGAAGAAGTACAGCCAGAATGCTCCTTAGAAGCAAAGATGGCAAGATTTCATCTCACATACTTTGGACATGTTATCAGGAGGGACCAGTCCCTGGAGAAAGACATCGTGCTTGGTAAAGTAGAGGGCAAGCAAAAAAGAAGAAGACGCTCAAGGAGATGGATTGATAACAGTGACTACAACAATCGGCTCAAACATAGCAATGATTGTGAGGATGGTGCAAGACTAGGCAGTGTTTTGTTCTGTTGTACATAAGGTCACTGTGAGTCGGAACCAACTTGATGGCACCTAACAACAACAACAACAAATGAATGACAAGAATAACCGATATAAGATCTCTTCAGAAAGGTTATCAGAGTACATTTGGACCAACTGGGTTTATTCCAGAATATACTACCTGGACAAAGAGGTTGAGCTGCTTAAAACAGAGACTTAGGAGACAACTATCTTGGGTAAGCAGGTAATCTTACTTCTTAAATTTCTCATTAGCTCCCCAGAAAATCTGTACTATCTTGTTTGAAAATATAGGGTGCAATGGTTAGTCATACTGGAACGGATGACAGTGATAAATCAACGGAAAATGCAACAGTTGAAATTGCATTGCAAAATTATGATAAGCAATAGATTACCCAGTGGAGATTGTACCACCACAACCCAGATATATTAAAAAATCTGGTATCAGTGATACCAGTGAGACTTAGGAAGCCCAGTAGAAAATAGAATTTTTTAAAGATTCAATTAAATCCTTACGTTTCTCTTTGGCAGTGTTATCACCCCTAGTTTTGTAATAACCAAACAAAATGCCTCTGGCTATCTCAAACACAATTAATTTACTAAAATAAATAATTAGATGTGTAGAAAAATACACTTAACTGGAACTCATGAGATCCTGGGAGCCATCCTATTCTTGGTTTGCCAAAGCTAATGTGAATTTGCGCAAGTCAATTTTATTCCTGACCCTCAATTTCTTTACTTTTAAATTAGGGAATCTGACTGCTTTATATAGTCCCATAGAATGATGTAATTTTGTTGTTTTGCCCATCTTGGGACCCCGTGTGTGAGGGGGAGTGTTAGTGATTGAGAAATAAAACAATTTGCAACTCTCCAAAACTAGGAAATCATTACTGCATGCTGAATAATCTCACATTTTCTTTGTGAAGAATGGGGATAAAAAATTGTCTTACAGCTGAGAAGACTCTCAGAGTACCAAGGAGAAGGAGGATTAACATTTATTGGAGACTTGAGTGCAGCAAAGACAGTGAATGAGCCAAAGAAACACTAAATGGAGGCTTTTCCCACTTACCTTATTTATTGGAGTCCTGGTGGCCCAGTGGCTAAGAGCTATGCTGCTAACCAAAAGGTCAGCAGTTCGAACCCACCAGCTGCTCCCTGGAAACCATATGGGGCCGTTCTGCTCTGTCCTATAGGGTTGCTATGAGTTGCTTAATGGGTTTGGTCGTTTTTTTTTAATATTTATTGGAAATCTCTCTGGTTATTAATATTATTATTATTTTCCTTCCACACCAATATTGGGCTCAAGAAAGTACCAAAATGTTGCTTTTCCAGGATCTTGTGTTGCCTGAAGTCATGTTGCTGATTAGCTTTATTTTAGCCTTGGCAGAAGCAGGTACCATACCTCTTCTTTTACGTGGTTTACAGCTGAACAAAGCCTTTTGTTTTCTCCTGCTCAGTTCCCAAAAGGGCAGAACAATTGGTTTTTTGTTTGTTTGTTTGTTTGTTTGTTTTTAATTTGAAGAAATCATTCTAAGCTGCAGTCAACACCTGTTCCAGGCATGCAGAGTCAAGTGTTTTGGCCAGTCAGTGCTTCAACTGATAGCCTGTAATTAGTTTTAGAGTAAGGTGAATTTTGGGTCAAGTATTAACCATGGAGAAGCATTCAGATATTTCTCCTATTGGATTTTTAAAGAGTTACCTGTTATGAAATACTTAAACATGGGACATTTTGGCAAGAACTGTATAAATGTTTAGGTTGCCACTACTTTAAGTGGTTGCTCACAACACAACTGAGGTGTGGCATCCACACGGGTCCTATCTTGCTGATTATTTATGGTTATTAGGCAGGAATTGAACACACACTGCAAGCTGGAAAAATAGAAAGAGATTATGAGAGTTTAGGGAAGGGAAGGGGAAGGACGGAGAGAGGAAGGGGTAGTGAATAAAAAGGGTGTGGTGTATATTCTGGTCCTAAAACCTTAATGTCTGTGAACCATGCAGTAGATATTGAAATCACTGTAACATTAAAAACTTCTAGAAATCCTGCTTAAGCTTTTGTTTCTAATTATTGCTTTTGAAATCCACCCCTTAATTAACCTTAGGATACTAAGGGAACTGATTTCCAATTTAAAACAAAATAAGCTAATTTTCAGTTTCTCTTATCTGAATCATTATGCGCTTATCAAAAATATTGGTGTATGTCAAAAAATCTCAGTTGTTATTTCCAACATTTTTGTTTATTATTCTCCTGATACGCTGCTGGGCAGTTTTTTCCATAGACATCAGAAATTTTTAAAATACATTTCAAAAATGTCTCTTGGTTTAAAGGATTTCAAAGCTTTTCATTTACAGTATATTGATTTTTAAAGTCTGGTGTGTATTTTGTATTCTGTTTTTTAAAATAAATCATATTGGTACCTTTTCTAGTTATCTAGTGCTGCTACAACAGAAATACTACAAGTGGATGGCTTTAACAAACAAATTTATTTTCTCACAGTTCAGGAGGCTAGAAATCTGAATTCAGGGCACCAGCTCTAGGGGAAGTCTTTGTCTCTCTGTTGACTCTGGGGGAAGGTCCTTATCTCTTCAGCTTCTGTTTCCTGATTCCTTGGAGATCTCCACGTAGCTTGGCATCAATCTTCCCCCATCTCTGCTTGCTCAATTGCTTGTTTAATCTCTTCTTTTAGCTCAAAAGAAATTAACTCAAAATACACCCTATACTAACCCTGCCTCATTAACATAACAAAGACAACCATTCTCAAATGGGATTATAACTACAAGCATAAAAAAAAATCTGTTGCCGTCATGTCAATTCCAACTCATAGCAACCTAGAGGACAGGGTAGAACTGCCCCATAGGGTTTCCAAGGAGTGCCTGGTGGATTTGAACTGCCAGCCTCTTGATTAGCAGCCGTAACTCTTAACCACTTTGCCACGAGGGTTTCCTAAACTAGGGCAGTGGCACTTAAATAGTCCTCATGAGGAACCTGTACATAGATCAAGAGGCAGTCGTTCGAACAGAACAAGGGGACACTGCATGGTTTAAAGTCAGGAAAGGTGTGCACCAGGGTTTTATCCTTTCACCATATTTATTCAATCTGTATGCTGAGCAAATAATCTGAGAAGCTGGACTATATGGAGAAGAGCACAGCATCAGGAATGGAGCAAGACTAATTAACAACCTGTATTTTGCAGATAACACAACCTTGCTTGCAAAAGTGAAGAGGACTTGAAGCACTTACTGATGAAGATCAAAGACTACAACCTTCAGTATGGATTACACCTCAGCATAAAGAAAACAAAAATCCTCACAACTGGACCAATAAGCAACATCATGATAAATGGAGAAAAGAAGTTGTCAAGGATTTCATTTTACTTGGACCCACAATCAACACCCATGGAAGTAGCAGTCAAGAAATCAAAAGATGCATTGCATTGGGCAAATCTGCTATAAAAGACCTCTTTAAAGTGTTAAAAAGCAAAGTCCTCACTTTGAGGACTAAGGTGCGCCTGATTCAAGTCATGATGATTTCAATCGCCTCACATGCATTTGAAAGCTGGACAACGGATAAGAAAAACTGAAGAAGAATTGAAGCCTTTGAGTTGTGGTGTTAACAAAGAATATTGAATGTGCCATGGATGGCCGAAAGAGCAAACAAGACTGTCTTGGAAGAAGTACAGCCAGAATGCTTCTTAGAAGCAAGGATGACGAGACTTTGTCTCACATATTTTGGACATGTTATCAGGAGGAACCAGTCCCTGGAGAAGGACATCATGCTTGGTAAAGAGGAGGATCAGTGAAAAAGAGGAAGACCCTCAACGACATGGATTGACACGGTGGCTGTAACAATGGGCTCAAGCATGACAACGATCATGAAGATGGCGCAGGACCACTCAGTGTTTCGTTCTGTTGTACATAGGGTCGCTATGAGTTGGAACCCATTCGACAGCACCTAACAACAATAACAACAACAAGGGCAGTGGCAGTGGGTTGGAGAGAAGTGGAGGGATTTGAGAGATCTTAAGGAAAAAGAACTGACAGGAATTGGTGACTGGTTGGAAAGCAAGGTTGAGGAAGGAGCTGGCTGGAGATGCTACTAATTGAGATAACATAGAAAGAGTAGAAATCTGTGAGAAGAAAATAAATTCCATTTTGCAAATGCTGATTTGAACTGCCTATTGGATGTTTTAGATGAAAGTTTTGGCAAGCAGTTGTACTTGTGGGTCTGGAGCTTGAGAAAGTGATGGGGGTGAGTGTATTGAACACCCAAAGCAAGGTTCCATGATTCAGGTCTCCTACAGACTTCCTTCCCCTCCATTTATCACAACTCCACAGGACTGGCCCAGCCTGTACCTGGACTTTAGGGCCTGTGACAACAATAATCTTTCAGTTTAGCATGTAGCATAGGTAAAACAAAACAAAACAAAAAACCTCACAACTGGACCA
Organism: Dugong dugon; assembly: GCA_030035585.1. Taxonomy (NCBI): domain Eukaryota; kingdom Metazoa; phylum Chordata; class Mammalia; order Sirenia; family Dugongidae; genus Dugong; species Dugong dugon. The sequence continues at coordinate 160,509,572 of CM057465.1, forward strand.
ATACGCAACATCATGATAGAGAAAATATTGAAGTTGTCAAGGATTTCATTTTACCTGGACCCACAATCAACACCCATGGAAGCAGCAGTCAAGAAGTCAAACGATGCATGGCATTGGGAAAAAGGAGCAAAAGACCTCTTTAAAGTGTTAAGAAAAAAAAAAAAAAAAGCAAAGATGTCACTCTGAGGACTAAGGTGTACCTGATCCATACCATGCTATTTTCAATCACCTCATCTGCATGTGAAATCTGGACAACAAATAAGGAAGACCAAAGAAGAGTTGATGCCTTTAAATTATGGTGTTGGTGAAGAACATTGAATATACCATGGACTGCCAGAAGAACGAACAAATAAATCTTAGAAGAAGTATAGCCAGAATGCTCCTTGGAAGAGAGGAAGGTGAGACTTCATTTCATGCACTTTGGACATGTTATCAGGAGGAACAAGTCCCTGGAGAAGGACATCATACTTGGTAAAGTAGGACAGCAAAAAAGAGGAAGGCCCTTAATGAGATGGATTGACACAGTGACTACAGCAATGGGCTCAAATGTAGCCACAATTGTGAGGCTGGCATAGGATCAGGAAGTGTTTTGTTCTGTTGTACAGAGTCACTATGAGTTGGAGCCAACTCAAAGGCACCTAACAACAATGTCAGTAAAACATTAAAGTAAAGGGGAAAAATGAGAGGACAACATATTACAGAAGATCCTAAAAACTACTTTGTCATAATTCTTTCTATGGAGATGGCAAGACACTGTCTAAGCACCAGAAATACAAAATCAAATAAGACGTGGTTCCTCATTTAAAATCGGACATGTCTTAAATGTCTATTAACATAACGAAGCCACTACCAAATCAGGTACACCTCTACTTTACTCTTTAACACTGTCTTGGAAAGTTGTTCATTAAATGAAAAAAAGCCACTGGAAGAGCAATATAGATAGTATCATCCCACGTGGTGAAAAACTGTGTGCTTGGGTGTATGTGTATGTGTGTGTAAATCTGAAATAATCCAGACCCAAATTTTTATAGTAGTTACATTCCTTGGAATTGAAATTGTACTGTAAGTATTTAATATCTTTTTTTTTTTTTAGAAATGCTTTTTTTAAAAAATTCCCTTTGATTTTAACCTAGCTTGATTTGATTTCTGTGACTTGTAACCCAAAGAATCTTCACACAACAGTTAAGGCATGGAGATACAAAACATCAATATGTACATTAATATTCATTAACTGTTTAGTGGGAGATGGGACATAGCAGGACATTTGGTTAAAAGGGCATTGATTTAAAAGGATAATCAGGTACCATATCATGGTGGATCTGGTATGTGTCCAGGTTCACCTTCTTAATATATAACCTCAGGTTCTAGGAATAATTGAGTGCAAATCATTTTTCCTGTTGTATAAGAAGTAATTCTGATAATAAGGCCTCAATTTCTAATAACATAAAAGATTGTTTTGAATATTTTAAGTATTTCCAACTGAATTTTTAAAATCTAACCTAGATTTAGTGGTGTAGGTGAATGTGCTAACTTGTCCTTAATAAATGCCTCCAGCTGATTCTTAACTTATAAATCTATAAACACGTCCACTCACCATTTATTTGACATGACATTTAAAAGAAAATGACAGCTAACTCAGCAAAAATATTTAAAACATTCAGCCACTTGTAGAATTAAAATGTGTCATCTAGTTTATGCAAACCCCCAGAGAATAAGAAAGTGATATTATTTTTGTTTAAGAATGTTGATCATAATCTACTGCCAACATTTTTAAATTAAGGATTTCCTCTCATCATTAAAAGGTAACACCCTAGTTTTCTCCCTAAAGATTTGTACACTCAAGTCTAGATTCTATGCAGTTATGAATAATCCTCCAGTTGTATCAGTTTAGAAAGGATTTGATATTTCCAAGGAAGTAAGTAAGTCCAATTAACTATGACAGTGATTTTTTAAGCCTGTTTTCATTGCATAATGTAACACACATTCAGGAAAATTTATAGAAAAATGCACAATGAAATTAAAAATTACAAAGTAAACACTAATGTTACCACAACACAGGTTAAGAAATAGAACTTTGCCAGCAACCCAGAAGCCCCCTATGTATTCCTTCCAAATTGCATCCTCTCCCCTCCCCTCTAGACATAACCACTATTATGACTTTATGACAGTTACTTCCTTGATTTTGTTAATAGGTTTTTTTTTGTTTTTATCACCTCTGTATGCATCCCTTTTTCTGAACTTTATATAAATGGTTGCATACTAATACTGTTCTTTTGTATCTTAATTCTTTTGCTCAATATTATGATTATAAAGTTTATCCATGTTTGTTACTTGTGATTTGTACACTTTTATTGCTGCATTATGTTCCAGTGTAAAACATACCACCATTTATCCAATTCTCTACTGACGGTCAAGAAAGTATAAAGCCTTTTTAAGGCCTAAGGGGAAATAGAACTTGGTGTGAACCTAGTAACAGTGCCCAAAACATTATTTGAAACTGTATTTTTAGGAAATAGGAAGCTCCAGAGCAATATTATCCAACACAATTTTCAGTGATAATGGAAAAAAAAAAATGGCTCGAAAAATCACTTTTCTCTGTGTCTCTTTCTGTCTCATTTTTGTTCTTTTCTTGATTTTCATTCTGTGGAATATTTTATCAGGTCTTCTTGCATTTAGAAATCAGCCACTCTTTATTACTTCTCACAAATTAAAGAAGATGGCAGGCGGGATACAATCTCTCACTTACAAAAAATGCATTGAAGGCATTGCTAGATCTGATGCTTTCCATAGGAATACTTGAAACAGTAACACATTTACACTTCGTGTGAGAGAAACAACCGCTGAGCACACTCCCTGTGAGCTTCGTCCTGTTAGGCTGTCACTACAGCTGGGCAACAGGTGCATAAGCACCTTTTTTTTTTTTTAAACAATTGCAAATAGAGTTCCTGCCCTTACCCACTTCTCAGTAGGTGGTCCTTAAACAAAACAATGCAGTAAGAATATTGTCTCCTCGGTTACTAAGCTCTGCTCCTTAAGAATGATTTCTTTCCAGGATTAATTCAACAAAAGCAATCGCCATTTTCTAGCACTGTAAAGTTGAAGCATATGATTGACTGCTTGGTGCTTGGGCAAAAGTGAGTGAATAAATGCTCAAAATTTTGAGAATATTTGCGTGACATTCTACTTCGAGCATTAATTAAACACTGGAGAGAGAAAACTTTACAAACTTAGCAGTAAAAGAATAAAACTTGTTTGACTATCTAAAAATGTTAGATTCCACATTAATATAAAGTACAAATACATATATTATGTAAGGAGGAATTTTAAAACAATTTACAAAAATGTTAAATAATAAATGCTTATAGACAATTCCTAAATTATTAAATATATTTAATAATACCAAATACTTCCTCTCACCTGCCGCTCACCTGCTTAAATTAGAAAAGTCTTGGGGAATGACTGCCATTAGTCTATCTTGGCCCAATTGCGGGGACTGTGGTGGATGGGTAGTACAATTGGCAGCTCCTCCTAGAAACAAGTAGTCAGGGGAGATGTCCCACCAAAAAAAAAAAAAAGAAAGAAAGAAATATTTTGCATTTACCAAGTAATATAAAATTTAGATCAAGTAGTTTGCTTATCAATAGCAGATCATATTAAAACCGCTGCTGTGAAGTCGATTCAGATTCATAGCGACCCTATAGGACAGGGTAGAACTTCTCCATAGGGTTTCCAAGGAGCGGCTGGTGGATTTGAACTGCCAACCTTTTGGTTAGCAGCCTGAGCTCTTAACCACTGTGCACCAGAGCTCCATATTGGAAAAAATGAATTTATTGCTAAAATGTCATTTCCAAAACTTTGTGACTTTATTAATGCAAGTAACCAAGAATTTTCTGTAACTATAAATTTACATTTCATGTTGCTAAAAATTTTATAAGACAAATGGAAGCTCAAATTATAATTCCAAGTTCTATTGGGATGAAGATACAAACCATGAAAGAAGTAAAAAATCACAGGCTATAAAAATAAACATTTTTAATTTATAGGAAAAGAGTCAAATGTTTTGTAATTAGGCATCTAGTGAGTTTTACTGCTTGCGTTTCAATTCCATTGAAATATTTGGAAGCCATTCCCACCAAGCTGGCCAATTCCCCTTGTAGAGGATGAATAGAACCAACCAGCCCAGATAGACTGGGCACAGTGGTTTCCAAAACAGGGAACAATATCACTGGAACATATCGACACCTGACACAGCAATTTCCTTTTCTGAATACACATATTTGTAATAAACCGAGGAACATTTCTGAACCTGGTTTACTGGCTAGAAAACCATGCTTTTGGTAATGTTTTCACATTAAATGAGAGCAAACATGAGCTGCAAATTCTATTTCAACTTGATCCTTTTATCTCATCTGCAACATTTTTTTAATAATTAAGGAAATGTTTATGTCCTAACTTATCTTGATTTTCATCACTAAGGATAAATATCCACAGAAATTCTGGGAATTTTTATTAAGTATATGCCAGTACTATGAATTGAAATTGATTGTATATTGGAATGGGTGATTCTTATATACCTTATCTAAAAAAAAAAATTGCTGTGGAGTCGAGTCCGATTCATAGCAACCCTATAGGACAGAGTAGAACTGTCCCATAGGGTTTCCAAGGAGTGGCTGGTGGATTCGAACTGCCAACCTTTTGGTTAACAAATAACATACAAGGTATATGGAGCCCTGGTGGTACAGTGGTTAAGAGCTTGGCTGCTGTGGCAGTTCAAATCCACCAGCTGCTCCTTGGAAATCCTACGGGGCAGTTCTACCCTGTTCTCTAGGGTTTGACTATGAGTCAGGATCAACTTGATGGCAATGGGTTTTGGTTCATTTATATATATTACAGTAATAGTTTTGAGAACTTTTTTTCTATTCAAATCTCTACCACTCTGATTAATAAATTGCAGCTATTAAAACATTAAATTTATAATTTCAGAGATGGCTTTATAAGGGCTAATTCTTTCTGGGTTTTGGCACAAAATTATATTGCTAATGTAAAGCACAAAAACATTTACTGATAAAGGACATATTTTTTTCTTCCTCTCAGCTTCCATGAGAAAAAAAAGTAAATCATTGTGTACTGAAGAATATAGAAACATTTTCATTTACTTGCCAAGAAAAACGTATTGAACCTTAAGCCAGATTACTTATTATGCTAATGATCTGGGAAAATAGGCAAAACTAAGTGATCTAATGAAGCTAAATTAAATTGGATAAATAATAGTTTATTTCCATCCAGGCAACCTGCACCATAAATATTCAATAGTTAAACAATATGGACAAAGCACTACTGCCATTGGAAACCCAGGAATAAGTGTAATTGTTAGTTAGGTTGCCTTGCCCTTCTTAAGTAGTGTGCCAGGCTTCCTTTTTCTCTAGTTAAGGTCACTGGGGCAATTGTCTGTGAGTGTTTGGATGATGCATCATATCACAGTACAGGAAGGTGCTCCTGTCTCTTTGGACAGATTCTTACTAAGGTATTGTTGAAACCCCATTGGAGAGGAAATCAGTCAATGGAAGTGTTCTTTCTTTCAGTATCTCAAAGCACTGGTAATCAAGCTTGTTGGCTTCCACATCCAGATTTTCCATTGATTTGCTCTGTGATAAAACACTTAGCCCTCAGCTCAGCAGTCTAAAATAAAGGAAGCTTGGGTGCAGGAATGGCAGCAGGTTTAATTAATCTTCTTAAGGAGCTCTGAAATCTCTGGCTATGTGGCTGAGGAAATAGTACATAATGAAAGGTTCTGATCTTCTAGAGAGGGCAAGCATTAGGCTGAAAAGTCTTACGATAATGAGCACATGCCAGAAATGTGATAACTAGATAATTAAGGGTTACATACAAAAAGTTAAAAGAAGGTAAATTAGGCTAGAAAATAATACTAAGAAAAAATAATCACCTAACAATCAGCATTAGATCTGGTAATGTGAAGTGTGAAGCTCTGTAAGGGCCTGAAGAATTAGAAGATTAGAGTGTCTTGTGTGCAGGGTAACCTTCTTTAGAACCCGTTGTGTTTTCACGCAGGGCTTTGAACTGTTCATTCTGGTTGAGAATTTACATTTCCAACCCAAACATACTAAATCAGAATCTAGTTTAACAAGATCCCCAGGTGATTCTTATGTAAAACTTCTGGGGGAACTTGTTAGAAATGCAAATTCTCAGTAGGGTTTGAACCGGAATGAACTGGGTTTGAAGCCCTGGTTGTAGGCATTCCATGGGAGAAGTTTATGCATATTATTTTATATAGTCATTCTAACACCTTTAAAAGGTAGGTATTATTTTCTTCTTGACAGATGAGCAAACTGTGGCTCTGCAAGTTTCCTTTACTTGCTAAAGGTGACCCAGCTATTAAATGGCAGTCAGTATTTAAATTAAATTGTATTCTGACTCCAAACCCTATGGTTGTCACTGTAGGTTACAGAGGGGGTAAAATAGTCTGAGTCTCAATACTATTCCAAGAAGAGGACTTGCTTGATAACAGCTATGTACAAAGAAGACAACTTATTCCCTGGAAGCTTCATCCAGGGAGATTTTGCTTGTCTCTTGGGCTAAGGTAGTCAGATGCTGTTCAGAAGTCGAGAGTCCTAGAGAATTCCAAGAGGATGGTAGTAATTTCAGAGGCTGTGCTTGTTAAAGCAGAGAAAGGCATTGTGAACCTCACAAATTCCATAATGTTACAATCACATGGAAGATACATAGACTCTGTTGTGGACAATCTTAAGAAATAATGTAGTGACTAATTTGATGACTAAAACTGGACAAACTGCTTAAAAGGAATAAAATTACATTTGTATTACCAGCAGGAGTAGACTATCTAATAGGCAAGGTAAACAGGGTGCTTACTTTGCTTACCAGATAATCTGTAGTGAAATTAGTAAGATTAGTAAGTAAACACAAATAAACTCATGCTTACCTTGCTTACTGGGTCATCCACTCCTGTTAGGGATTATAAATTTGAAGAAGAGGCTTTGATTCTATAGGAAGGTGCTGTGACATTGGGAGAGAGACAGATGCCAGCCATACCTACAAGCAGAATCTTTAATGTGAAAAAATGTGAAATTGTTCGCTACAGATGATCTGGTAAGCAAGGGAAGCACCATGTGTACATTGTTTATTGGATAATCCACCCCTGATTACCAGGATAAACCAAACCAAACCAAACCCACTGCCGTCAAGTCAATTCCTTACCAGGATAGTCAATGGAAAAGGATGAAATTGTTGGATTACTGCATAATGAAACAGTTACCTATGATGTTTGAAAAATGTAGGTTTTTTTTAGTGTCCATATATTTTATGCCTAAATCTTACTTTAAAATATAGATCTTAAACTATATTCCTAAAATGAGTAATCTGACATTGTCCTTTAAGTGACACTAGTTTCACTTAGCTTTAGTATTTTTTCAAACTTACATGTAATAAATTTTTGCCAGTGATAATTTTTCTGGAAGAGAGAAAATCTGTGGATTTTTTAAAAACATATTTTTAAAAAGTGAATAGATACTACAGCATCAAAAACATAAAGCAGCCCCCAGACACCCTCTTAGCTCAGTGGTGAAGTCATTTCCGAGGTTCACCGTTCAGCCGGGGAGTGGACAGCCCCATAAAACCAAATGGGACTAATGAGACACAGCAGTCCAGGGACAAGGGCCAGAAGGCAGAACGGGAAAGGAAAGCTGGTGATAAGGAACCCAAGGATGAGTAAAGATAGTGTTGATGTGTTGTGAGGTTGTTAACCATTGTCATAGGGCATCATGTGTACTAACTGTTAAATGAGAAACTATTTTGTTCTGTAAGCCTTCATCTAAAGTGAGAATAGCAGCACAACTGGGAGAGCATAGTCGATGTCACTGAACTGTGCATGTAGAAATTTTTGAAATGGTGTGTCTTTGGCTATGTATATTTTCACCAAAAAAAAAAAAAAAAAGGTCGAGAAGGGAGAGGGTTGACATGTTGTGGGGTTGTTAACCAATGTCATAAAACAATATGTGTACTACTGTTTCATGAGAAGCTGTTTGTTCTGTAAGCCTTCACCTGAAGTACAATTAAAAAAAAAAAAAGGAAAAAAAAAAAAAAAACCATAAAGCAGAAGGACTTCCTGGCAGAACAAGTACTTGAAAAAATGCATTCTTAATTATCCGGCAGAAGGAAAAAAAAGGTGCTTTTAAAAAAAAAGTCACTTATTTTTACATTAAATAATTAAGAATTGGTGTCAGGTAATGGAAACAGCAAGACACCTGGATTTTAGTTCCAGTTCTTCCACCAGCTACATCTTGAGTAAGTCACAAACACAGAGGGATTGGATTTGGTGATCTCAAATGTCTCATGCAGCTCGAAGACTCAATACGTCTAAATTTCCTAAGAGCAAGATGAATAGCTTAGAAAATGTTTTCTCAAGCAAGTGGAGGATCATTGCTGCTTGAGTCATTGAAATGTTCTCTGGACAAGCTACTCACGGAGGTACCGTATGAGAAAATCCTTCCTTGGCTCCTTGTGTACAGAATGATGTCATGTTTTAATAGGCCCCACCTTGTCTGGTGGAATCACTTTATCAGCTGAGTTCTGGGCTGACAGCTCTAAGAGAACCACCAAAAGTGGGCCCCACATGAGATTTAAAGTCCTTTTGTGATGCTTCTTGAATAATTTGGAAAATCAACATTGAAAAGTATTGATGATGAAAACCATCACTATCTACACCCATTTCACTTATGGTAGGGTCTGTGCTGTGTAAGTAGCCCTAGTGGTGCAGTGGTTAAGAGTCACACCTGCTAACCGAAAGATCTAGTTTGAATCCACCAACTGCTCCCTGGAAGCCCTATGGGGTAGTTCTATTTTGCCCTATAGTAGGGTCACTATGAGTTGGAACCAACTAGACGGCAATGGGTTTGGTTGGTGCTGTGTAAAACATGCAGCTGTACAGATAAAGCTTTACTTAGCAAGGAATTTATAATCAGTGTGTGTGTGGGGGGGTGTTCTCATTGATCTTGTAACTTTTATTATGATCATGCATTTACACAGTGACTTTTTTTTAGGAAGCCTTCTTGAAACTACTTTTATGTAATGTGGAAAGGTTGGCGTTTAGCCATGGTTGTAGAATCACCAAAGTTTTCTTTTCTGTGTGGGTGAGGGAAATTGCTTTGCTACACAGACAACTGGAACATTTGCTCGGTTTAATAATAGGATAAACATAAGTAAATAAACTTCAAGTTTCCCTGGCACTACACTCTCTCTCTTCCTGGTCATCTCTTTCCTTACCTATAGCTTTTAAAACCAAGAAGCATATGCGAGAAAAAAACAATTGACAGACATGCAGGTGACCTTGCCTAACTTTTGGTCAAATTTCAATTTTTTTCACTTTGAAGTTATAAACTAATTATTACCCTTTTAAAGAGCTGAGCATTTAATTTTCAGTTTAGAAATAAATTAAAGGTGATCAGCATTTATAGGTCGTAAGTCAAATATATTGTTTCTTCCTTACGTTCCCCACCAACAAATCAGGAAGAATGAGGAACATTTATCCTTTCCATTTGTATCTGTAGATCATAAACATAGTTCAGTTCAACAAACATGTATCAGATACTATGTTAGTTACTGGGGATACAAAGTGAAAAGAAATAGATTATTGCTTTCATGGAGCTCATAGTTAAATACGAAAACAATTATAGTAGTAGTAATAGTAATGACAATAATGTCTAACATTTATTGAGTCATTCCTTATAGTACCAAACAGCAGAATACTAAGTGTTTTAGTTGAATTATCTCATTTAATCATCCCTGGTGGCAAAGTGGTTAAGAGCTCAGCAGCTAACCAAAAGGTCAGCAGTTTGAATCCACCAGCTGCTCTTTGGAAACCCTGTGGGGCAGTTCTACTCTGTCCTGTGGGGTCGCTATGAGTCAGAATTGATTGGACCACAATGGGGTTTTTTATAGCCCTCCAGGGAGCCCTGGTAGCACAGCAGTTAAAGCACTTGGCTGTTAATCGAAATTTCGGTGGTTCAAACACACCAGCTGCTCTGTGGGAGAAAGATGTGTCAGTCTGCTTCCATAAAGACTTACAACCTTGGAAACCTTATGGAGCAGTTCTACTCTGTCATATAGGATTGCTACGAGTTGGAGTTGACTGACGGCAGTGGGTTTGGTTTTGGTATAGCCCTCTGAGTTAGGAACTATTATTAGCCCCATTTTACAAATGAGGAAATTGAACGTTGGAGGAGGTTTGGTAATATGTACAAGGTCACACTGTAATGAAAGGCAAAGCTGGGTTTAAACCTTGGCCTGATAACGCCAGACAAAAATAAATCAACAAAACCCTGCAAGTCTCTAGGCAAAAATATCCAGGCATAACAATTTTTGCTGCTTTCTTTATAATATATATTTTAGTTGAAGTGTTTGTGCTGCTTGGAGAAAAGATACTGAAGACCTGGCTATACAGCAAAATGAAGAAGTAGATTGAGATACATCTCAATACATTTTAACGGCTTTGGCAGCATTTAAAAAATAATAAATACCTAAGGAAAAGTATCATTTTTAAATGAATGAATAATGAAGTATGGTTATATAGTCGTAAGACTACTTTTTCTTAAAAAAAAAAAAAAAAAAACTTATCAGAACTTAAACATCCAAATACGTATTTTTCCTCTTTCACATGATCACTGTATATTATCAAGTTTGATTACTTGTTCTACTGAGGCTACTGTTCCAAATAATTTTAGAAATGCTCTTTTGAGAACAGCCTTCAAACTCTGCTTTGCATTTGCTTAAATTTACTATATGTCAAAACTTCACCCTTTGATGGTGGGTTTAATTCTAGAGGTAAAACTGAAGTCATTGAGCCACATCTAGTAGATAAGAATTGCTTATAATCCAAAATGAGCTCTGTCTCTAATGTAATAAGACTAATTCTGATATGAGGCTTATGGAAAGCAGAGGAGTGATGATAGCAGACATGTTGCAGCAATGATTTGCTTGGTTAACAATCCTGAAAGGTTGATCAGCTAGACTGCCAACTGAGGGTACAAGAGATTTGAGTAACCTATTCATGGTGAACTCAGGGGAACAAACAGCAGAATCCACAGCAGAGCTTTTATTTGAGTATGTACTCATCCAGGTGGAGCAATCATTGCTTGTCTGGGCTGGGCTAACGAAATGGCAGGTTTCATAATGGGAGAATGAAGAAAGAGAAGAATGAGGGTTAATGGTGGTGGTGGAGAAGGTTCTGTGTATTTTAGATTAAATGAATAATGTAAAATTTTATTTTAACTGGAAGGACTGAAACCAAAAGCCATTCTGCTAAAATCAAAATAAACAATTTAATTATATTAGATGACGAGGAGAAATGAAGGGTGACATTCTTCTTTTTTTGGTCTTTGTCATCAAATTAAGATTCCCAAAATAAGTAATTGAAAATAATTGTTCATAAGTATCATTCAACCCTTTCCCACTATCTTCCCTCTAAAAGCTGGCATTTCTGTTCAAATTATTATTTACAGTGTCTTTTTACAAGAAGAATTTTACAGAATCATGTAACAGATACATTTGCATTCATCCAATTAAAAGACATACTTGAGATACATTTAGGATGATAATACTTTCTATGTGATAGTTTTTCTATGTGTGCACATCTCAAGTATCCCTTTTACATAGCCTGAGTTCTATTCTTTCCATCAAGTCCTCCTGAATTAAAAAAAAAAAAAGAATTGTAGAGCATTAGCTTAGAGATCATTCAGTCCAACTTCCTTATTCTGTTCCACACAGATTTCCTATAATGAGTTTGAAATTGGACTACTTAGTCTTAGTTAGGTATTCTTATGCACAGCTCCCGTATAGTTTCATTGCTATGAAGATGTTTTATAACTATATATCTTTAGTATATTCATTTACTTTTAATAGCAAAGCTCTAAGAAATAATATGACTTCCTATGCAGCTCAAAGTGTCATTATTAATCATCAAAATTCAAATTATTTTTTCCTAGTCATTACAAATTTTGGATATATGGCCAAACAATGGCTGACTTTAATTATTCTTGTCACGATTATTGCAGAATATGGCTTGGAACAGAAAACGAGAAGGAGAGTTAGCAGAGTTCTGCTAACAAGTTGAATTAATTGAACTCCACATTGTAGGCACTTCTGTTCACTTCTGAAAAGGCCCTCTGTTCAATCTCCTGCCTGAACTCATTGAGACTCTACTTTTGTTGTGAATGACATGCATTCAGGTTGGGAAACACCCCTTTCGACTGGTGCCTGGGAACCTTTGGGGATTCTGGACTGCAAAAGGGTTCTCTCCAAATAACAAAGCCTCAGATGTCTGTTGTTATCTCTCAGCCCCTCAGGAAACATCTACTATTCTACCAATGAGCTTTTAAACTCTTGAATCTTGTTAGTGAAACGGTAAGAATTATATAGGATTTCTTATGTGTAAAACTTCATTTTACACTGGCTTTATTCACCAATGAGGTATGGCAAACCAATTTTGATTTTAAGTTTTGAATTAAAAAATTATTTACACAATCTGATAGAAAAATGTAAAATTTAAATTTGAATTTGAAAGTGATAATTAATGACAAGTATTCAGCAACTTTATTTTATGTACAAGGTATTATTCTAGGAAATGTACATAATTTAGTTTTCAATGCATATGTACAGTGGTTTTTATTATTAAATCAAGACAAAATGATTTCATATTTATTACAATCTGAAGTATAGAGAAAAAGAGCTCAAAAACAAAAGAAAGAAAAGGATTTTCCAGAATTCATAACAAAACAAGGCTAAATTCAACAACATGTTGTTAGGTGCCATTGAGTTGATTCTGACTCATAGCAACCCTATAGGGCAGAGCAGAACTGCCCCACAGGGTTTCCAAAGAGCAGCTGGTGGATTCGAACTGCTGACCTTTCGGTTAGCAGCCGAGCTCTTAACCACTATGCCACCAGGGTTCCAAATTCAACAATATAAACATCTTCAACTTCTATACAACAAAACAATTCCTAAGGAAATTCAAAAGAAAACAACAAAGTAAGAAAAATACTTATAACATACATAACTGACAAAAAGATTTTCTTAGTATGCAAAGCCCTCCTTATAATTAATAAGAAAGGGACAAATAATTCACTAGAAAAATTGACAAAGCTTATGAGAAAAGTCTTACAGAAAAAGAAATACAAATGTTCAATAAATGTATGATAGTCAACTTCAAAGACATTAAAGAAAGGCAAAACAAAATAAGATATTTTTACTTAGACTGGTAAGGATAAAAAGTTTGATCATACCCTGTGTTGGCAAGGCATACTTAAACACCATTAAAGTAATATATATATATTCACATATACACACACACATATATATATACACACACACATGTACACACACACATGTATATAAATATATATAACATCACTGGAGTATAATTTGGTAATATTTCTCAAATTTTTAATTGCAGATTCTATTTAACCCAGCGTGTCTGCAATTAAAAATGTACACTGTGGATATACTTACACATGTATGTAAACATATATTTTCAGGAATCTTTCCTGTGGTACTGTAATATGTGTAAGTCATAAAAACCTAAATGTCTATCAAAAGAGGACTTATTGTTTACATACATACAATAAGATAATATACAGTCAAAAAAGAAAATATAGGACAGATACAGAGATATGGAAAACTGTCCAAGAATTATTGTTTAAAAAAAAGCAAGAAGTTGAAGAACCATGTGTATAGAAAGATTGCTTTTGCATTAAAAAAAAAAAAGGTGGAAGCAAAAGCATAAAGCACAAAAGAAACAATAGAAAAATAAGACTTTATTGAAAGTAGAAACTTCTGTGTTTGAAAGGATACTATAAAGAAAGTGAAAAGACAATCCACAGAATGAGAGAAAATATTAGCAAATCATGTATCTGATAGGGATTTATGTTAGCAAGTCATATATCTGATAGGGATTTAGAGTTCCCTAAAGAACTCTTACAACTCAACAATAAAAAGATAACCCAATTTAAAAATGGGCAAAGTATTTGAGTATACATTTCTTCAAAGAAGATATGCAAATAGCTAATGTTGTTGTTAGGTGTCATCCAGCCAATTCCAACTCATAGTGACCCTATAGAACAGGGCAGAGCTGCCCTATAGGGTTTCCAGGGAGCAGCTGCTGGGTTCAAGCTGCTGACTTTTTGTTAGCAGCAAAGCTCTTAACCACTTGACCACTTCTTGTTGCTGTGTGCCATCAAGTTGATTCCGACTCACAGTGACCCTATCATTTGGGAAATACAAACCAAAACCACAATAAGATACCCCTACTTGGAGCCCTGGTGGTGCAGTGGGTAAGAGCTACAGCGAGCTACAGCTGCTAACCAAATGGTAGGCAGTTGGAGAATCCACCAGCCGCTCCTGGAAACCCTATGCGATGGTTCTACTCTGTCCTATAGGGTCGCTGTGAGTCAGAATTGACTCGACTGCAATGGGTTTGGGTTTGGTTTCTAGCTCCACTTAAAACAAAACAAAACAAAACAAAACTGGTTGCTGTCCAGTAAATTTCAACTCATGGTGACCCCATGTGTTACAGAGTAGAACCGCTTCATAGGGTTTTCTTGGCTGTAATCTTTATGGAAGCAGATTGCCTTTCCTTTCTTCCCAGGCATTCCTGGGTGGGTTTGAGCTGCCAAGTGCTGAGTAGATGTGGAAAAACTGGAAGTATTATGCATTGCTGGTGAAATTGTAAAATGGTGCAACCACTTTGAAAAAACATTTTGGCAATTCCTCAAAATGCTAAACATAAAGTTAGCATGTGGCCCAGCCATTCTACTCTTAGGTATATACCTGAGAGAACTGAAAACATATGTTCACACAAAAACATGCACACAAATGTTGCCTGCAACATTGTTCACAGTAGCCAAGAAGTGGAAACAAACCAGGAGTCCATCAACCGATGAGTGGATAAACAAGATGTGGCATAACCATACAATGGAATATTATTCAGTCTTAAAAAATGAATCAGTGATACATGCTATAACATGGATGAACCTTGAAAACATCATGCTAAGTGAAAGAAATCAGATAAAAAAAGGCCACACATTGTATGATTCAATTCATATGAAATGTTCAGAACAGGCAAATCCTGAGAGAGAAAGTAGATTAGTGGTTGCCAGGGCCGGGGGTGAGAGGGGGATAGGATAGAGAGTGACTGCTAATGGATATGGCATTTCTTTTTGAGGTGATGACAATGTTCTGGAATTAGATAGTGCTGATGGTTGCACAACCTTGTGAATATACTTAAAATGATTGAATTATATACTTTAAAAGGATGCTATTATGGTATGTGAATTGTCTCTATAAAGCTATTATTTTTAAAAGATGGATAGAAATTTATGTGAAATCTGAATTTTTTAGTTTATGGAACTTGGTAAAGTGCAAATGGGAAGGAATTTTACTTTTTCTCCTCACTGGGCTTCATACAAGCTCTATAAAATCTTCCTTTTGGAAAATATTCCAGACAGACATCCGTAACTTTTTCCCATCACTTTCATAAATTAACAAAATACTTCATTGGTAGGCATCAAGATGTCCAGTCTAATATCAAGAATTTAGTCTTATCTAGTTCAAAGCTTCTCCCCAGCCCACCCATACTCTTCTTCTACCTTGTTCTTCTACCCTTTCATTCCTACTCCATCGTCTATCTCTAGGGCCTGCTTGCATGGTACAGTTATCACAGGCAGATGTTTGAACGTTGGCTCTTCTCTCTTGGGTTGCTTTGTGGGCTATTTGGAAACCTCTCCCCACACCCTCACGCAGAGAATCTACCACCGCACAGCACCTTCATTTACACTGTGCTCTCTTGAGCAGACTCCAGCTTCTCGGCAACTCCTCACACTGACTCCTCTTGTTTAGATCACCTCACTCTGAGTGACTGTTCTCTTGGATAGGATCCTGTCAAGATGATTCAGCCCAGCTACCTTCTCTGGCACCCACAGAAAACTTAAGAAGTGCAGAACTCTCTCCCAGTGCAGGAATTGTCTCTTCATTCAGCTTTCGGAAGCCAGCGTCAGTCTTGTAACCTTAAAATTGCAAAATATAGCATAGTCAAAAAAGACTGTATAGAGTGAATACATACATTTCAGACAATAACAATAGTCATAATAAAATTAACATTCATATTGTCTTAATTACCTAGTGCTGCTATAACACAAATATCAAAGTGGTTGGCTTTAAAGAATAGAAATTTATTTTCTCAGTTTTGATGGCAAAAAGTCCAAATCAGGATCTTGGCCCTGTAGATTGCTTTCTTGTCGGTAGCCCCAGGCATTCCTTGGTTCCTTGAAGTTCTTTGGCTTGTAACGGATTTTCTCATGGCATCTGTCTCCCCCATCTCAGTCATCTTGTGCTGCTATAACAGAAATACCACAAGTGTATGGCTTTAACAAAGAGAAGTTTATTCTCTCACAGTCCAGTAGGCTGCAAGTTCAAATTCAGGGCTTCAGCTCCAGGGGAAAGCTTTTCCGTCGGCTCTGGAGGAAGGTCCGTGTCATCAGTCTTCCCTTAGTATGGGAGTTTCTCTGCACAGGAACCTCAGGTCCAAAGGACATGCTCTGCTCCTGGCACTGCTTTCTTGGTAGTATGAGGTTCCCATGTGTCTCTGCTTGCTTCTCTCTTTTATATCTAAAAAGAGACTGCATTAAGACACTAATCTTGTCAACCTCATCAGTATAACCTCATCACAGTGATAGAATTTACAACACATAAGGAGACCACATATAATTTCATCATAGTGATAGAGTTTACAACACATAAGGAAATCACATCAGATAACACAATCATACAATACTGGGAATCATTACCCAGCCAAGCTGACAGACATGTTTGGGGGACACAATTCAATCCATGACACTCCACACTTTGGCCCCCCAAAATTCGTGTCCTTGCAACGTGCAAAATATCTCATCATATCACAGCAAGATTCTTAAATCCAAGTCCAAATTCCAAAAATTCCTCTTCATCTGTGAAATCTAGAATACAAGATACCTGCTTCCAAAGGTACAGTGGCAGAACAGACACAAGCTAGACATTTTCCATTACAAATGGGAGAAACTGGAAGAGAAGAAGGGATAACACCAAGCAAGTCAGCAGAACACATTACATTAGCCCTCAAGGCCTTGAAAAGAATCCTGTGTTCTCTGAGACAATTTACACAATGGCCCTGCCCTCCAGACTCTAGGTATTGGCCACAGTCTCCAGATTCTGAGTGGAGGCCCCTCGGCCCTGGGCTTCAGCTCCGCCTTCCAGGCCCACTGGGACAGCAACTCTTCTCCCTTGGCTTTACAGGGGCCATGGATCCACCATTTGAAACCCCAGAGGTCTTGGCCATACCTTTTGAGACTGAGGCAGCTCAGCTTCTTGTGTTCCTTGTCTCTTCAGCTTCTGCTTCCTGTGGCCTCTTGGTCCTCGGGCCTCATGCCCGCATCTGCGCTACTGGGGCAAGTGTTCCAAAGCTTGGTTGCTCTACTGATTAAGTGCCTGGAAGCATCCCACTCCGCCAGGAAGCCTCCTGCACACAGGCACTCAGCTTCCTCGCTTTGTGGGTCAGCAAGCCTAACTCTACTGATAAGTGCCCGAAGGCACCCCACTTGGCCAGGAAGCCTCCGGTGCACAGGCATTCAGCTCTCTCACTCTTTGGGTCAGCTCCAGCACCATCTCGGGCTGGTTTCCTGGTTCTGCTGCTGCAGTTTCTCTGCCACTGCTGGTCCTCTGCGGCTGCCACACCTCTATCCATTCACAGTTTCAAAACCACTTCCACATTTTAGGTATCTGTTACAGCAGCACCCCACTCCCGGTACCAAATTCTGTCTCAGTCATCTTGTGCTGCTATAGCAGAAATACCACAGGTGGATGGCTTTAACAAAGAGAAGTTTATTCTCTCACAGTCCAGTAGGCTGCAAGTTCAAATTCAGGGCTTCAGCTCCAGGGGAATGCTTTTTCCGTCGGCTCTGGAGGAACGTCCATGTCATCAGTCTTCCCTTGGTATGAGAACTGTTCTGCACAGGAACCT
This sequence comes from Dugong dugon, assembly GCA_030035585.1. Lineage (NCBI taxonomy): Eukaryota > Metazoa > Chordata > Mammalia > Sirenia > Dugongidae > Dugong > Dugong dugon. The sequence continues at coordinate 160,527,648 of CM057465.1, forward strand.
CAGGTCCAAAGGATGTGCTCTACTCCTGGCACTGCTTTCTTGGTGGTATGAGGTTCCCATGTGTCTCTGCTCGCTTCTCTCTTTTATATCTCAAAGGAGATTGCATTAAGACACTAATCTTGTCAACCTTATGAGTATAACCTCATCACACTGATAGAATTTACAACACATAAGGAGACCACATATAATTTCATCATAGTGATAGAGTTTACAACACATAAGGAAATCACATCAGATAACACAATCATGCAATACTGGGAATCATGACACAGCCAAGCTGACAGACATTTTTGGAGGTCACAACTCAATCCATGACACCCCCACTGTGTGCATGTTTCTGGGACTAATCTCCTTTCTTTTTATAACTGATAAGTGATTAGATTTAGACTCCACCCTATTAATCTATGGTCTGATTAACACAACAAAGAAAATCCTATTTCCAAACAGGATTACGTCCACAGGTAAGAAAAAAAAAACCATTATCATCAAGTCGATTCTGACTCATAGCAACCCTGTAGGATAGAGCTGAACTGCCCCATAGGGTTTCCAAGGAGTGGAAGGTGGATTCAAACTACCAACCTTTTGGTTAGCAGCCATATCACCTAACCACTGCGCAACCAGCCTCCTCTCCACAGGTGTAGGGGTTAGGATTCCAACACATAGTTTGGGGAGACACAATTTAATCCATAACACATATAAACACCCCAAAGCTCAAGAAAGATCACAGCGAGCTTCTTTGAATCCCTCTGCAGATTGCATCCTCATCTGAGGTCATAAATGAATATATTTTTTATATTATCTTCTAAAATTTTTATAATTTTGCCTTTTATATTTAGGTCTTTAATCCACCAAGATTTCTTTTTTTAGATTATGATGTGAGGTAGGGGCTGAATTTCATGTTTTTCCTTATACACAACCTAGCTTCACTTACTGGAAAGCTCCTCCTTTCCCCACTGATCTCCATTGCCACCTCTGTCACAGAGCTGTCTACAAATGTGTGTATCTGTTTCTGAGATCTGTGATTGTATCTTTTTTCCTCCCTTAATTAAATTTTTTATCTGTTTGTTGCTGGGATGTAGAAATACAGCTGACTTTTGTTTATTGGTTTCTATCTGGTAAACTTAAGCTCTTAATGTTAATACTTTGTAGATTATTTTAGGTTTTCTATATCGACAATCAGCTACAAATAATAACATTTTCTTTCTTTCTTTGCAATTCCAATGCATTTTTTTTTCCGGCCTGATTTCAGTGGCTAGTACCTCCATGACAATGCTGAAAAGAAGTACCGGCAATAGACATCCTTCCTCTTTTCTCATTTTAAAGGAGAAGGTTTCTAACGCATCGTCATTAAGTATAACCCTTGTTGTATTTTGTGTATGTGCATGTATAGATATCTTTTATAAAATTAAGGAAGCTCTTTTCTGTTCCTATATTATTATGATCTTTTATCCAGAAGGATAGAAAAACTTTATAGAATGCTTTTACTGCATCTATTTCTATGATAATATAGTTTCTCTACATAGAATTTTAATATAAACCAAAAAAAAAAAAAAAAAAACCCAGGTTGCCATGACTCAATTCCATTGTTGCTGTTAAGGCAGTTGTCAATCTAATTGTCATTCCTTTACAGGTGATCTGGTTTGTCTTTTCTCTACTTTTAGTACCATTGTTTTACTCTTTGGTATTCTTTAGACATTCGCTAAGAAACTGGAGGTAGGAAAATAATTTCAGAAATGTCTGAGATGCAAAAAAATGATGAGCAAAGCAAAAGGTAAATATATAAAAGCTTTATATTTTTAAAGAAATAATAATAAATGAATCAGTGGTACTTAAAAAAATCAAGACAGAATTAATTTCTTATATTATGTTCTCTTATTACTATGCAATTGAGTAGAAAACAATAACAAAAAGATCATTAAAATGATTCCAAACTTTTGGAAGTTAAAAAAAGCACTTCTGGTGGAAACTAGGAAATATAATACTATACTTACCTATGAAGAATAAGATAAATCCTATTTATCAAAACTATAAAGGTAAATTTATGGCTTTAAATGCTTATTAAAAATAAGAAAAGTTGAAAATTAATGAAATAAACATCAAAGTTAACAAATTAGAAAAAGAACAACAAATAAACTCAAAGAAAGTACAAATGAACATAATAAAGGTAAAAGTAGGATCAAATGAAAATAAAAAACAAAAGTATAATAGAGAATATCAACCAAGAGAAATTGAAATGGTTAATATAACTGACAAACTAGCAAGACTGATCAAAAAGATAAAGGCACAAATGAAAAGTAATAGGAATAAATAAATGAATTAACAAAATAACACAGCAGATATTTTAAAATATTGTAAACAACCTTGTGGCAACAATTTTAAACACGGGTGAAATGAAGAATTAACTAGAAAAATATAAATTACCAATTTAACATAGAAACTTATATGATTAAATAGAAAGAAATAGAGCTTCTGTATGGTCGTATAGCAATAAAACAAATTAAATCCCTAGATCACAATAGTCCCATAAGGATAACTCTAGGCCCAGATAGTTTTATGAGTTCTACTAAATACTAAAGAAACGTACAATTTTGATCTTACATACATATATTTCAGAAAGCACAAAAGAGGGACTATTCCCTAACTTGAAAATGGTATAACCTTAATTCCAAATTCTGTCAAGAAGAGTATAAAAACAGGAAATTATAGGCTCACTTACTATTGTGGTAAGCATTATGAAATGCAAAGATAAATAAAACTCTCAAAGAGAACTTGTTATAAATACAATAAAATTGTCAAGCCTTTCTCCCTCATGAATGTGCCACACAGACGTCGGTTTTTATTTGTATTCTGCACTTCAGTAATTTCATTCAATACTCTCCACATCAGTGGTTTCGTCCAATCATAAATCATTGCTCTTTGTGATGATATTGATGTTTAGTGACATCTACTTTAGTTGTTTATGAAATAATTTTCCAGTAGTTTATGCTTCTTGTGCTTGGTTTTGTAGGTTGCTCAGTGAAGGTGTGACATAAATATTTTGCATTTAAAAAGACAAGTTTGATTATTTAGTTGCCTCTGAAGTTTTGCTCACTCCTCCACCGTTAGAAACAAAGTATTTTGGTTTAATAGTGGAAAATACCAATATTGCCTTTTTTTCCTGTGAAAACCTGATTTTATTTTAATCAGAGAAGTTATCTTTTTTTAAAATGATGTGAAACAGTTTTTAACAGATTATGCACTGGTATCTAGATGTACATCGATAGCTGGAGTAGTACAATTCACTTTTCATATATTTATTATTGAAATTTTTATTCTCACTTTTAAATTTTGGCTACTGGTGTGACCAACACACTCTCAGATTTATTTGTCCCAGCATATAAGGATCCACCTTCTAAAAGAGTAATTTAAAAGATGTCATTTCATGTTTTTCTCAATTAAAGCTAGTTTACAACACATTTAATCTAGAAAATCCCTTTGACACCTCACTTTATAAATAATTATCTGATTTTTGGAATAGTGCTCATTCTTCTACTCTTATTTCTGACTTTTCCTTGCAGCTAGAAATAATAGCATGAGCACTTTGTGCCAGGCACTGTGCAGGTTAAGTATTGTACTTACATTAATTTAATCTTCGAGATAACCCTTCCCGGAGGCAGCGTGAGTTCTATTTTACAAAGAAACTGAAGACAGCCAGGATCTTGTCTGACATCAGCAACCTTCTGCTCTCAAGGACTTTACTGTAATTTGTATTTTGCTTCCACTATTTTAACGCAAACTCCCTTACGTGTTGCTCTACTCTTCTGCAAATGTTAAACTCTTGCCTGTGTACATGTTGAGTAACCCCAAGAAAAAGGTAAAGTCTGAAGGGAAAGCACTGTGAGTCTTCTTTTTTTGTTATCCACTACTCCCCATGACCAATTAATTCTTAGTTTAGTACTTGGTCCTAAACAAATGCCGATGATCAGCTCCAAAATCTGCTTTTTGTTTTAACTACAGAGCTCATCAAATTCAGAAAAGACTACTAGTTTTCCATTAACATATTTTTATTTAGTAAATGCAGAAATGCAAGCACCAGCAAAAGGTGCTTTCCTTAAAGTCCAAACATTGAGTAAAATAATGACTATTTTACAAAGTATTTTTAATACATGTTATCTCTTTTAATTATCTCAATAGCCTTGTATAGGGAAAATTACTATAAGCATTTTACAGAGGAAAATGCTGAGACTCAGAGAAGTGAAGTGACTCACTTACATTCATATTAGTATGAATGTGAGTTTCAGTCTCCAACCTTAGTCTTCTGATCCCAAGTCCCAGAGTACTCAAAATTTGACAGTTTGTCTATGTGTGTGCTCATTTAAAAATTTTGGTTACACGTAATTTGCCACCCAAAGAAGTTATTACCAATTAATAGGCATCATCATGCAATGGTCAAAACCATTGACTCTGCAGCCTCTTACTAACTGTGGGACCTTGGTATAAGCCGCTTAACCACTCTGTGCCTTAGTGCCACTATAACATAAGAATGACAATACAGCACCTACCTTATAGGGCTGTTGGGAGGATTAAATGAATTAATATATGCACAGCACAGAGAAAAGTACCTGACACATTCCAAGAAACATATAAGAGTACCAACATTTGCCAACAATTGATATTATATCATATTATTGTTATTATTATTAACAACCTGGGTGGCTTGTTTTATTTTGCATTTTCCTAATTACTAGTAAGGTTGAGCATCTTCTTTCATTGTTGTTGTTGTTTTGTATTATCTCTTCTGTGATTGATGAGTCCATATTCTTTGTTCATTTTGTAAAATGTTTTATCTTTTCATATTGATTTGTAGAAGTTTTAAAAATATATAATCTTTTGGGATACTTGGCAATTTTTAAAAAAAATTTATTTATCTTTTAACTGTTCAAGATGTCTTTTTTTAACTTGTAGTTATAAAGTTTTATGTACTCAGGTTTGTCAAGCTTTTCCTTTATGACTTCTGAATTGTGTCATATATTTTATATTTTATTCTAATATTTGGAGTCTCTGGGTGGTGCAAATGGTTAATGCACTTGACTGCTAACCAAAAGGTTGGAAGTTCGAGTCCACCCAGAGATGCCTCAGAAGAAAGGCCTGGCAATCTAGTTTAAAAAAATGAGCCATTGAAAACCCTATGGAAACTAGATAGTAGATAAAAATCATCTTATGTGAAGGGAAGGACAACACATAATACAGGGGTAGTCAACACAACTGGACTAAAGCAAAAGCTAAGAAGTTTCCTGAACAAAGCCAAACACTTTGAGGGACAGAGTAGCTGGGTCTGGGGCCTGGGGGCCATAGTTTCAGGGAATATCTAGGTCAATTTGGTATAACGAAGTTTATTAAGAAGATGTTCTGCATCCCACTTTGGTGAATGGTGTCAGGGGATCTTAAAAGCTTGCGAGTGGCTGCCATCTAAGATACATCAATTGGTTCCAACCCACTTGGAGCAAAGGAGAATGAAGAACACCAAAGACAGAAGGGAAATATTAGCCCAAGAGACAAAAGGTCCACATAGATCAGAAACTCCATCAGCCTGAGACCAGAAGAACTAGATGGTGCCTGTCTACCACCAATGACTGCCTTGACAGGGAATACAACAGAGACTCTTGGACAGAGGAGAAGAAAATTGCAAAGCAGAACTCAAATTCACCTAAAAACACCAGACTTAATGGTCTGATAGAGACTGGAGGAATTCTCCAAACTATGGCCCTACAGATGTTCTATTAGCGCAGAACTAAAACCATTCCTGAAGACTACTCTTCAGACAAAGATTAGACTGGACTGTAAAACATAAAATAATACTCATGAAGAATGTACTTCTTAGTTCAACCAGATACTTGAGACCAAATGCGCGGCTCCTGTCTGGAGGCAGGATGAGAAGACAGGAAGTGACAGGAACTGGTTGAATGGACACAAGAAACCCAAGGTGGAAAGGGGGAGTGTGTTGTCACATTGTAGGGATTGCAACTAATGTCACATTACAATATGTGTATAATTTTTGTATGGGAAATTAACTTCAGCTGTAAACTTTCACCTAAAGCACAAAAAAAAAAAAAAAAAAAAAAGAATGAAAACCCTACGGATCACAGTTCTACTCTAACACACATGGGGTTGCCATAACTCAGAATCAACTTGACAGCAACTCTTCTTTTTCGTTTTAATACGTACATAGTTTTGATTTTTATATGCGTGTGCTTGATCTACTAGGAATTTATTTTTGTGCATGGAGTGAGTGAGTGAGGGAGGGATCTCACTTTTTTTCTTTTCTACAAATAAATAAACATCTCCATGTGAATAATTTAGAATTTGATCATCTGTTCAAGCTTGAACACTTGAACTGCTCTTCCCTAAATCTGCTCTCTTGCCTCCATAGTGGGCTTTTTAAAGAAATGGGGGGTAGATAGTCTGTTCAACTCTTTCCTGGCCTTAGTTTCTCAGCCTGTGGATGGATGCTGATCAAGAGGAGGGACCTGGAGATCCAGCTGGGTACCACTGAGTGGCAGTCTGAGATGGCAGGGTGGTAATTCAGCTGGCAAGCAGGTCTTGAAGGTTCAGGGCAGGAGGTCACGTACTGGTTGTGCTTTTCCATCCAACACCTTTAGGGCTGGGCTGAGTTTCAAAGGAGGCAACAAAGGTTCACTTGACCTTTCACAGCAACCTTGTACAGACTGGCCATGCCATTATCATCTGCCCAACCTGGGATTAGCCCTTAAGAAAGCAGAAGCTGTCTAACTTCAGTCTGTCTACAGTATTTGACCCAGCATAGCCAATAGCACTAGAGTGAGTTTGGGTATCCCATTAGCTCCACTTTGCAGCAGGAATGACATACAGCATAATGACCATTGTGAATGGAGTAGTGAGGAGCTGTGTACCCAGCCAGATAAGGCTGACTGGGGTTCATTGCCATTCAAAATTGGTGACTGGATTCCCCTCTCCAATCCATCTCCACCATCATCTGATACATGCTGGTTACCATACCCTGATGAGAGCAGCAAGGGCCCAATGTACAGAGCCTGGGAACTGCACCATCCTGGCCTTGGCCTCTATCTCAGGCTTAGAGTCCCACGTGGGAGGTGGGAAGCCACAGCCTGTCAAGACATGATATTTTTAAAGCACCCCACCCACCCACCAGCAAAGAGAGAGAGAAAAAAAAAAAAACCCAAAATTATTTGGTATTTAGATTATTAGGAAATTAAAATAATTAGAAAATAAATATTATTATCAATGCATGATGGTGCCAAATAAAGCATTAAATAGAATTAATGAGTATAAGGAGCTGTGAGAAGCAATCAAAGATAATAATGCATCATGAATCATGTTAGTGCTTTTTTCTATGCAAATCCATGGAATTTTATTTATATTCAGTATTTGCTTCTGAGTTTAAATCTTAGTCAAGAGTATGATAGATATTTGCTGCAGTGAAATGTTCCATTTCCTCTTGTGTGTTATTCTCAGCCATCTCCCAAATCTAAAAACAGCAGGATCGAAATAAAAACATAAGCACATTCACACATCCTGTACGTGCAGTAAAATGTGCTGAAGTTTAACTGATAAAACTATGTTCCACATCTAGCTCAATTGGCATGACACTACTTATAAAGATAATGCTCTACATTCTACCTTGGTGAGTAGTGTCTGGGGTCTTAAAAGCCTATGAGCGGCCATCTAAGATACTCCACTGATCTCATCCCTTCGGGAACAAGGGAGAACGAAGAGAACAGGATACAAGGAAAAGATTAGTCCGAAGGACTAATGGTCCACAGCTACCAAGGCCTCCACGGGACTGAGCCCAGTACAGCTGGATGGTGCCCGGCTACCACCAACGACTCCTCTGACCAGGATCACAACAGAGGGTTCTGGGCAGAGCTGGAGTAGGATGTAGAGTATAATTTTAACTCCCAAAAAAAAAAAAAAAAAAAAAAAAGAAGACCAGATATACTGGCCTAAAGAATACTAGAGAAACCTCGAGAGTGTGGCCCCCAGACACCCTTTCAGCTCAGAGGGGAAGTTACCTTCAAGGTTCGATGTTAAGCCTGGGAATGGACACCCCAGTAAAACTAAATGGGACTAACGATGTACAGGAGTCCGGTGACAAGGGCCAGAAGGCAGAGGGAGAGTAGGAAACTGATGATAAGGAACACAAATTGAATAAGGACACTGTCGATGTATTGTGAGATTGTTGACCACTGCTATAGGGCAACATTTGTAGTAACTATTAAATGGGAGGCTGTTTTGTCCTGTAAGCCTTCATCTTGGGCGAGAATGGCAGCACAATTGGAAGAGCATAGTCAATATCACTTAAATGTGTAAGTAAAAAGTTTTGAAATGGTGTTTAAATAAAATAAAATAAATAAATAAATAAATAAATAAATAAATAAACAAATGAGACTAAAGAGGTACAATAGTCCACTGACAAGGTCCAGAAGACAGAAGGGGACAAGGAAGCCCCCTGGTGATAGGGAACACAAGGTGGAGTAAGGATATTCTTGATGTGCTGTGAGATTGTTAACCATTGTCATAGGGCAACATGTGTAGTAACTGTTAAATGAATAACTATTTTTTCTGTAAGCCTTCATCTTAAGTGAGAATAACAGCACAGTTGGAAGAGCGTAGTCAATGTCACTGAACTGTGAATGTAGAAATTTTTGAAACGGTGTATCTTTGGCCATCTGTAATTTTCATCAAAAAAAAAGGTTGAGAATTTAGAGGCTTAATACGTTGTGGGGTTGTTAACCAATGTCAAAAAACAACATGTGTACTACTATTTCATGAGAAACTATTTGCTCTGTAAGCTTTCACCTGAAGTACAATAAAATATATATTAAAAAAAAAAAAAAAAAAAAAAAAAAAACTATGTTCCATAAAGAACAGCCAGTATTTCCCTAACTAAAAGTCATGTTAGTTAGTATGTGGGCTTGAAGAAGTTTCAATTCATTCATCCTTTTGTTCAGTAAATATTTATTGAGCATCTATTTTGTGCCCTGGTACTATGGTGGACACTGGGGAAAAAGTAATGAACAAGACGTATGGCCTTTGCCTTGCTGGAGTTTATACTCAAGTGAATGGAGCCTACAGCCTAATAGGAAATAAAGAATGGAATATGGCGAGAAGACATGGGTTAGATCAAGAAAAAGGACTATAAAAGTAATTTAGGGGGAAGTAAGTTTGATACAGATTTAGACTGTGCCAAGGACGTAGAAATTCTGAAAAGCACGTGGAAATTTCAGGTGTAGAGACGGCAAATCGAGTGTCCTAGAAACATAGATATCAAATTATTCTTTGGAAACTACACTATTATGTAGAATCTTTGTTAGGTTAGTAGGAAAAGTGAAAATTGATTTTCTGAAAGTGAGATTTTAGGGGAAAAAAAGCCTGTGTCAAAGCTCATACTATAGCACGTGACACTATTAGTATTTTGATTTCATACATTCACTAAATAAGTTTTTATTATTTTTACCAAACACTCAAATAAATATTTTCAAAATTTTAATAATACAAAGTGAATTCACAAATAACTTGATAGCTTTCTGGTGCTCAGAACGCCTAATCTGTAAGAAGTCATGCTTGGATCAATTTAGTGCAGCTTCTGGTTTGTATGCCTATTGTTTGTATTGACCACATCTCTTACGACTACACATTGAGGAATGGGTAAAATTTGGTCATGAGGAGGACATTCCAGATGCTAGAAATGGTGTGAGCAAAGGCAGCGAGACAGGAAATCACAAGTTCTGTTCAGGGAAGCCTGATTAGATCAGTACCACTGAAGGTAGAATGTGTCGTGTGAGGAGCATGAAATAACATTGGAAAGAAAAACTGGGGCCAGACTGTGGAGAGCCTCAATGCCATTCCAAGGAATTTAGACTTTATCTGAGAAGCACTGGACAGTCAAAGAAAGTTTTTGAGCAAGAGTGTGACAAGATCAAGTAATGTGGTTTACGAAGATTAATCTGACACTGATACGGGGGATGAATTGAAGAGAGGACAGGCTGGAGTCAGAGGCGCCTTTTGGGAAGATAACACAATAGTTTCAACAACTGCTTGAAATTTGAGCTAATAGTTTTGATTTATGTTTTATGAATATAAAATTTCTGTTATTTATATTTTAATGTTAAAAAACCAAATATGTAGGCACCGTAGAAAAAGTTTCTAAAACTCTAACTTATTTTTTAATAGAATACTTCTCATATATAACTTTCTATAGTTTTCAATGCATGAGATATTAGTAACACCGTGACTTTTGGGCTGTGTCAGTCATATTTTGAGGAAAGACCAGCATTCCCTCTCTTCCTTCCCTCCCTTTTTTCTTCTTTTCTATATTTAGTCTATAATTTCTATATTTAGTCTATATATTTAGTCTATAATGCATAGACTAAAATAAATATCTAGGCGTCCACACTGATATAGATAAATAATGGAAGAAATAATAAATGGGAGAAAGGACAGCTATCCATGACAGTAGAATTCCAATGAATAAATGTAGAAATAGAAAATCATTATTAGGCAAACACTCCAGTAATAATTCTTGCAGGCAAGAAATCATTGATGGATACTAAAATTATTGGGTGTAAATATTTTCATACTCTCAACATATCCTCCCATTAGATATTTATTAATTTTAAAGGACAAAATAATAACTTCACAATAAAGAAGTTTGGCAGAAGAAAACTACAAAACACTACAGCAAGAAACCAAAACAGATCTACATAAATGGAAAAACATACCATGCTCACAGACAGGTAGACTCAACATTGTGAAAATGACAATTCTACCCAATGCACTTTACAAATACAATACAATCCCAATCCAAATACCAACAACATTCTTTAAAGGGCTGGAACAAGTAATCATTAATCTTATATGGAAAGGGAAGAGGCCCCTGATAAGTAAAGCACTATTGAAGAAGAAGAAAGTAGGAGGACTCATACTACCTGATCTCAGAACCTACTATACAACTGTGGTAGTCAAAACAGCCTAGTACTTGTACAATGACACATACATTGACCAATGGAACGAATCAAGAACCTAGATGTAAATCCATCCACCTCCAGCCACCTGATCTTCGACAAGGGCCCAAAGTCCACCAAATGGGGAACAGACAGTCTTTTTAACAAATGATTCTGGCAAAACTGGATGTCCATCTGCAAAAAAATGAAACAGGACCTATACCTCACACCATACACAAAAACTAATTCAACTTGGATCAAAGACCTAAATATAAAACCAAAAACTATAAAGATCATAGAAGAAAAAATAGGATCACCTCTAGAGGTCCTAATACACGGCATTAACAGGATACAAACCATAACCAACATCACACAAACTCCAGAAAATAAGCTATATAACCAGGATCTTCTAAAAATTAAACACTTATGCTCATCGAAAGATTTCACCAAAAGAATAAAAAGAGAACCTACAGATTGGGGAAAAAAATTTGGCTATGACAAATCTGACAAAGGTCTAATCTCTAAAATCTACAAGAAAATCCAACACCTCTACAACAAAAAGACAAGTAATCCAATTAAAAAATGGGCAAAGGAAATGAACAGACACTTCACTAAAGACATTCTAGTGGCTAACAGATACATGAGGAAATGCTCGCAATCACTAGCCATTAGAGAAATGCAGATCAAAAACACAATGAGATACCATCTCACTCTGGCATTACAGGCACAAATCAAAAAAACAGAAAATAGCAAACGTTGGAGAGGCTGTGGGGAGACCGGAACTCTTATGCACTGCTGGTGGGAATGCAAAATGATACAACCATTTTGGAAAATAATATGACACTTTCTTAGAAATCTAGAAATAGAAATACCATATGATCCAGCAATCCCACTCCTAGGAATATATCCTAGAGAAATAAGAACCATCACATGAATAGACAGATGCACACCCATGTTCATTGCAGCATTGTTCACAATAGCAAACAGATGGAAACAACCTAGATGCCCATCAACAGATGAATGGATAAACAAACTATGGTACATACACACAACGCAGTACAACGGAGTACTACGCAACAATAGAGAACAGTGATGAATCTGCAAAGCTTCTCACAATGTTGATGAATCTGGAGGGCGTTATGCTGAGTGAAATAAGCCAATCACTAAAGGACAAATATTGTATAAGACCACTACTATAAAAACTCATGAAAAGGTTTGCACACAAAAATAAACAACCTTTGACGGTTACTAGGGAGAGGAGGCGTGGGAGAGAAAATCACTAAATAAACAATAGATAAGTGGTAACTTTGGTGAAGGGTAAGACAGTACACAATACTCGGGAAGCCAGCACAACTTGTACAAGGCAAGGTCATGGACGTTCCATAGACACACATCCAAACTCCCTGAGGGACTGTACTGGGCTGAGGGTTGTGGAGACCATGGTCTTGGGGAACATCTAGCTCAATTGGCATAACATAGTTTATAGAGACAATGTTCTACATTCTACCTTGGTGAGTAGAAGCGTCTGGGATCTTAAAAGCCTGCAAGCAGCCATCTAAGATACTCCATTGGTCTCACCCCTTCAGGAGCAAGAGAGAATGAAGAAAAGTAAAGACACAAGGGAAAGATTAGCCCAAAGGAACAATGCACCACAACTACCACAGCCTCCACCAGACTGAATCCAGTACAACTAGATGGTGCCCGACTACCACCACTGACTGCTCTGACAGGGATCACAATAGAGGTTCCCGGACTGAGCTGGAGAAAAATGTACAACAAAATTCTAACTCACAAAAAAAAAAGACCAGACTTACTGGCCTGACAGAGATTGGAGAAACCCCGAGAGTATGGCCCCTGGACACCCTTTTAGCTCAGTCATGAAGTCACTCCTGAGGTTCACCCTTCATCCAAAGATTAGGTAAGTCCGTAAAACAAAATGAGACTAAGGGGCACACCAACCCAGGAGCAAGGACTAGAAGGCAGGAGGGGACAGGAAAGCTGGTAATGGGGAACCCCCGGTCGAGAAGGGAGAGTATTGACATGTTGTGCGGTTGTTAACCAATGTCATAAAACAATAAGGGACTAACTGTTTAATGAGAAGCTGGTTTTTTCTGTAAATCTTATTCTAAATTACAATTTAAAAAAAAAAGAAATTTGGCAGATAGCACCTCAACCACATGATCAAAATTAACGTTACTGATAATAAGGGATATGGACATCATGTACCTCCTGACATAATGCACTTGGTAGGGCACAACATCACTTCTCTAGTATTCTTGTCAAAAATATGTAACCTCAATCAAATCTTGAGAAAATATCAGACAAACCCAAGTTGAGGGACATGCTACAAAATAAATGGCCAATTGTCTTCCAAAGTGTCAATGTCTTGAAAGACAAAGGGACAGTCACAGATTGGAAAAAAAAACTAAGTGACATGACAGCTAAATGCAATGTGGGATCTGGATGAGATGCCCTGGATAGAACAAGGACATTATGGAAGCATACTATTTCCTAGTTTTGATAATTATACTATATTTATATGTTATTAATATCAGGGAAAGCTGAGTATATGGGAACTCTTACTTTGGCAACTTTTGTGTAAGTCTAAAATTATTTAAAAAAAACAAAACAAAACACTAAATCCGTTGCCATTGAGTTGATTCTAACTCATAGAGACCTTATAGGACAGAGTAGAACTGCCCCCTAGAGTTTCCAAGGAGCTGGCTGGTGGATTCAGATTGTCGACCTTTTGGTTAGCAGCCCAAGCTCTTCACCACTGCACCACTAGGGCTTCAAGAATAAAAAGTTAAATGTAAATAAATATACCTTTGTTTCCTCAGGTGTGTTGATACTCATGTTCACATTTCCCTAACTCAAGTTCTCCTGCTTCTCACTTTCTCTCTCCTTCATCTTCTACCAAATAACTTTCCCCTCACTCCTGCCCCAGTTGCCAGTAACATTGCTAGTAACATTATTCTTTTCTTAATTGCCTAGATTTAATGATATTTTTTAAAACACCTTTATCAATTTATAGTCTCTAGCTGGAAGGACCCACAAGAGCCCTTTAGTTCACAATTTCCGCCTCCCTCATCCCAGCTGATGTTTGCCATCTTTTTGGTGGTATCTCCATCAAGTCGTTTTCTAGCCTATACCTGAACATTTCCAATGACAGGATGTTTACTACCTTAATCCCTTGTCATTCTTCTCCCATAATTCTAAATTCTGTTAATTTTTCCTTTGAGTGTCTCTCAGTTATAGTCCTACTTCTCCTTTTTCACTAGAGTGTATTTGGATGCCTAGTTCAGGCCCTTATCATGTTATAACTAAATTAGTATGAAATAACTGCCTGACTGAATCTCCCCAATCCGTCTCAAAGACTTGAAGTGGACTCATCATCCATTTTTAAATTTTATTTTATGTTTTTAAATACTGTTTTTAAATACTGCGTTTATCGTATCATGCTTTCATTCACAAAGTTTAAATGGTTCCTTATATTCTACTCTCAGTCTGAACTCCTGTGCTTTCAAGACCATACCCACCTTATTTCTCATTGGTATCCAAACACACCTTCTTTTTTGTGGAATATGTGTGAGCAGGTGCATTATCTTGTCGCTGGTTGTCTCAGTCATCTAGTGCTGCTATAACAGAAATACCATAAGTGGATTGACTTTCACAAAGAGAAATTTATTTCCTCACAGTCAAAGTAGGCTAAAAGTTCAAGTTCTGGGCTTCAGCTCCAGGGGAAGTCTTTTTCTCTGTCGGCCTTCTTCTCTTCAGTGTTCTCCCGGACTAGGAGCTTCTCTGTGCAGGGACCCTGGTCCAAAGGATGCGTGCGCTCTGTCCCGGCACTGCTTTCTTGATGGTATGAGGTCCCACTGTCTCTCTGCTCACTCAGTCTTTTATATCTCAAGAGATTGCCTCAGGACACAATCCAATCTTGTAGACTGAGTCCTGCCTTACTAACACAACTGCCACCCATCCTCCCTCATTAACATCATAGAGGCAGGATTTACAACATATAGGAAAATCACACAATATCAGGAATCATGGCCCAGCCAAACTGACACACACATTTTTTGGGAGACATAATTCAACCCATGACACTAGTTTATAGTCCATCAACTTCGTATTGTATCCATATCCGTTTTCATCTTTATTTTTAATGTCAGCAGTAAAGTCATTTAAATAGTCCTTTAAACAGCAATTTTCTTATCAGAAATGGTTTCTTCCTCTGCATTCCTTCAGAAATTGGAGGAGTGCCTTGGTATCATAAAATAAATACAAATGTTACCAGTTCCTCGTTCCGGGAGGCCTTTCTTGGTTGCGTCTACCATGAAGAAACTTGTCTCAGGATTAAGGAGATGAGAGTGGAGTTGAATACTGATTTAGGTAACCAAAAAAAACAAACAAACCAAACCAAACCCATTGCCATCGAGTCCATTCTGATTTATAGTGACCCTGTAGGACAGAGTAGAACTCTTCCATGGGGTTTCCAAGGATTGGCTAGGGGATTCCAAACTGCCAACTTTTTGGTTAGCAGCAGAGCTCTTAAGCACTTTGCCACCGGGGCTCCGATTTAGGTAAAGAATCCTATAAAAATAAGAAGCACGTTTTCTCTTCAAGGGCTCTGATTCTACCAGATGGAATCTGTATAGGAAAACTGAGAGGTCTAGATGTTAAGGCTTGATGTGCTAGTCCTTATTATAGCTATATATATATGCATGTGTGTGTATTTTTTTTTTTAGGGGAGGTAAAATGGACTCAAACATACTAACAATTATGAAGATATGCAGGGCTTGCCAAGGCTTGATTCTATTATACATAAAGTCGCCATGAGTAGGAGCTTACTGGAAGACAACTAATAACAACAACAAATCTAAGCACACGCTCATTACAAAAGTTGGTGATATTTATTATAATGTCCCCAACTTAAAAAGACAACTTGATATTTTTAATTGCTATAGCTTTTATGAAATAGAATAAGGATGAAAAATTCAGAGCTTCATTAATCTTTTGGCTTTACGGTATCTCCAGAGCCGTGAGAATTTGAAGAATATCCATGTGGAGGTAACAAGAAAAGAAACTATGGCTGCTCTGACAGGGATCACAATAGAGGGTGCCAGACACAGTGGGAGAAAAATGTAGAACAAAATTCAAATTCACAAAATAATACCAGATTTACTGGTCTGACAGAGATTGGAGGAGCCCCTGAGACTATGGCCACCGGACACACGGCTAACTCAGAACTGAAGCTACTCCGGAAGTCCACTTTTCAGGCAAAGATTAGACAAGTCTATAAAACAAACAATAACACGTGAGGAACGTGCTTCTTTGTTCAGTCAAATACATGAGACCTAATGGGCAACTCCTGCTCAAAAGTGAGATAGGAAGGCAGGAAGGGACAGGAAAACTGGACGAATGGACTCAAGGAACCCAGGGTGGAAAGGAGGAGAGTGCTAACACATTGTGGGGATTGCAACCAATGTCACAAAACAATGTGTGTAAAAATTTTTGAATGAGAAACTAATTTGCGCTGTAAACTTTCACCTAACGCACGATAAAATTTTTAAAAAGGAAAATAATTGGAAAAAAGAAAGTGAAGATAGATAGTGCAAGGCAGAAACTATAGTCAACAGATAAGGAACAAGAATGTGGGTATTTATGAATAAATAAAAGAGGTCCCGTTAACAGGACAGAGTGGTGAATCTTGAAATGTTCTCTGTTAAAAATGACTTATAAAATTATCTTTTGGTGATTCAGTTCTGTCATATTCCAACATGCACACACACACACACTCACACACACAACAAAGAGTGAATGAACTTCTAATGAATGAATGCCCTAAACTGCCTATCAAGTTCAGTCCTGTACAGTTAGAAAAACACACTCCTCTTACGAACTTGGCTCAAGACTTTGGCTGAAGACCAGCATGACTTAATAGCTGTGATCTGCATTTGAATGCAACTAACTGGGCCAGTACTTTGGGATAATCAAGCTGTCTGCAATACACAAATGCTGCACACTCAACCTCAGTCCAGGGCACTGGATGGAAGAAGTCTTCTTTTCTTTGGATTTTCCTTTGTTATGGAACTTGGGTCCAGGACCTCATACACAAAATTAGATTTCAAACTCCGTTTTGTTAAGTGTGAACAATACTCAAACTTTTATCTGTTTATTCTTAATAAACAGAAGTTTGGTTACCTGCCATTTATTTCCCTTGGTAGAATAATTACACTGTCTTTGAAAAGTGATTTATTATATTGTCAGAATTTCAAGAAATAGGAAGAGGTACAAAGAAAAAAAAAAACAACAACTCCTCCTTAAACCCTTACTTTCTACCCAGAAAGAACTCCCACCAATATTCAAAATGAAAATAAGAAAATGTGAAGAGAAAATTATATATATGTATATAATTAAAAAGTTTGATTTTCTAGTAATGTCATTAAAAAATAAATTTACAAGACATTAATAAACTACTTTTATTATAAGGTTAATTACTACTAGAAGTATTATGATCACCTTGTTACTTTTCTGCATATATTCTATCATATGCAAACACTTGTACTATAGCACGAGATTGTCTAAGCCCAAATTATAAAATGATGTATGGTAAAATTAATAATGGAGAGCAGAGACCAGAACGAGTGTCAAAGGACCTAGATTTTAGTTTAGCTCTGCCACCAACTTACTGTGTAATGTGTGTTTGTGTGTGGGAAGGGTGTAGGAGTGTTGGTCAAGTCTCATCTCTGGACCTCTGTTTCCTTATCTGTAATGCTGCAAAGCTGGAAGCTTTCACTTGTCTATGCCAAGAAATTTGGAAGACATCTACCTGGCCAACCGACTGGAAGAGATCCATATTTGTGTTCATTCCAAAGAAAGGTGATGCAACAGAATGCAGAAATTATTGAACAATATCATTAATATCACACGCAAGTAAAACTGCTGAAGATAATTAAAAAATGTTTGTAGCTGTACATTGACAGGGAACTGCCAGTAATTCAAGCTGGATTCAGAACAGGATGAGGAAGGAGGAATATGATTGATGATGCCAGATAGATCTTGGCTGAAAGCAGAGAATACCAGAAAGATGTTTCCCTCCGTTTTATTGAGGGCATTCGACTGTGTGGATTGTAAGAAATTATGAATAACATTGCGAAGAATGGGAATTCCAGAACACTTCATTATGCTCATGAGGAACCTGTACATAGACCAAGAGGCAGTCGTTGGAACAGAGCAGAAGATACCACATGGTTTGAAATCAGGAAAGGTGTGTGTCAAGGTTGTATCTTTTCACCACACTTATTCAACCTGTATGCTGAGCAAATAATCTGAGAAGCTGGACTAAAGGAAGAAGAACGGGGCATTGGGATTGGAGGAAGACTCATTAATAACCTGTGTTATGCAGATGACACAACCTTGCTTGCTGAAAGCAAAGAGGGCTTGAAGTACTTACTGATGAAGATCAAAGATCACAGCCTTCAGTATGGGTTACACCTCAACATAAAGAAAACAAAAGTCCCCACAACTGGACCAATAAGAATGCCATGATAAACAGAGAAAATATTGACGTTGTCAAGGATTTCATTTTACTTTGATCCACAGTCAACATCTATGGAAGGAGCAGTCAAGAAATCAACAAACAACATATTGCATTGGGCAAATCTGCTGCAAAAGACCTATTTCAAGTATTAAAAAGCAAAGATGTCACTTGGAGGACTAAGGTGCTCCTGACCCAAGCCATGGTATTTTCAGTCACCTCATATGCATGTGAAAGCTGGACAATGAATAAGGAAGACTGAAGAAGAATTGAGGCATTTAAATTACGGTCCTGGCGAAGAACATTGAATATACCATGGACTGCCAGAAGAACAGGAGCCCTCGTGGCGCAGTGGTTAAGAGCTATAATTGCTAACTAAAAGGTCAGCAGTTCGAATACACCAGCTGCCCCTTGGGAACCCTATGGGACAATTCCACTCCGTCCTTTAGGGTTGCTACGAGTCGGAATCGACTGGACAGCAACCAGTTTGGTTTGGCCAGAAGAACAAACAAATCTGTCTTGGAAGAAGTATAATCAGAATGCTCCTTAGAAGTGAGGATTGTGAGTCTTCGTCTTGTATACTTTTGGTATATTATCAGGAGGGACCAGTCCCTGGAGAAGGACATCATGCTTGGTAAAGTACAGAGTCAGTGAAAAAGAGGAAGACCCTCAACAAGATGAATTGACACGGTGGCTGCCACAATGGGCTCAAACATAGCAAAGATTGTGAAGATGGTACAGGGCTGGGCAGTGTTTCATTCTGTTGTATACGGAAACCCTGTGGAGTAGTGGCTAAGAGTTTGGTTGCTAACCAAAAGGTCGTCAGTTTGAATCCATCAGGCACTCCTTGGAAACCCTATGGGGTCTATGAGTCGGAATCGACTTGATGGTAATGGGTTTTAGGTTTTTTTATGAGTTGGGACTGACTCGACAGCACCTAACAGCAACAACAACAAGATGAAGTGAATGGACTAGAATATTTGTGAATGTCTTCCATCTCCAAATTTTAGGAGCCTTGCTTACATTTGCTGGTTTACAGAATCTCAGGTGGCTCTGTGTTCCTTCCTGATGGTTTGAATGCCACCTTTAACAGACACTACAGTCTGGAAACATTCTCTCTGAGAAGTACAACCATTTAGTAGCAGATTATCTACAAAAGAAACTTGTTTTGTATGGAAATGAAAGTATAGCATGCTATTCTTCTGGAAACCACAGATTTATGTATTTAACAAATAAATATTGGCTCTTGCATTTTCCACAAATTCTGCCCTTTAGGCATTTACAATCTGGTTGAGGAATTAGAATGATCATTGCTACAATAGCAAAGACATGAGCAAAATACTGTGGAGATTTGGCAGAAGGAAAAGTCACACATCTGGTCCAGGGCAGGAATGAAATCAGGAAAAGCTTGCAGAAAGTGATAGTGTTTCAGCTGGGCCTTGAAATGGAGATAAACTTTTAACAGAAGTGATGGGGTAGGCTTTGCAAGTGAAATAAAAACATGCCTCTAAGTGCGGACGGATGTGGGAATGCATGTAATGTATAGAGATTAAAATACAATCCAATTTGGTTAAAGTGTATGGGATGTATTTGGAAGTAGACTAAAAAGATATGTTGGAGGCAGATTATGGTAGGGATGGTGGGGGACCTCAAACCTGGAAGAAATATTTGTATTTTATTAAGTAGGTAAGGTGTTGCTTTGTTGAATAGGGGTTTGGAGTCGTATCTTGAGATTTGGTTTTGAGAAATGAATTTGGTTTGTGGATATAGGGAAGCAACCATTTAAAAAGCTAAGCCTACCCTAAATCAGGAACTGTAAAAGTAAATTATTTTTATAAATTTAGACACATATACAAGCCCATAGTGTTAACAACCAAATAATTATATAATGCATAGCATTAATTAACCTTATGAATTAACTTTTTGAACACCTCAGACAGAACTTCAGTGTTTGGATTGGAGTCCTCGCTCCAACATTTACTTGTCACATGATTTTAATCAAGTTACTTAACATCACTAAGCTTCTGTTTCTTCATATGTAAATGGAGATAATAATTGTACCCACCTTCTATGGTCATTGAGAGAATTAAGTGAAATAATCCATGTTAGACACTTAGCATAGTGCACTGGCATGGTGGAAAAAAACAAAAACAAACCCGCTGCCGTCGAGTCAATTCCAACTCATAGTGACCCTATATAGGACAGGGAAGAACTGCCCTGTAGGATTTCCAAGGAGGGGTTGGTGGATTCTAACTGCTGACCTTTTGGCTAGCAGCTGAACTCTTAACTGCTATGCCACTAGAGCATAGTGGAAAAGCCCTATAAATGTTGTCCGTTATTATTAATGGCAAAAATACATAAAACAAAAGAAATCACGGAAGGACAATGGATTGTAGCACTAAGGTTTAGCTTCCTAAAGATTTTTTTTCAAAATATTTCTCAGGAGGTGGTTATTGTCTAGGCATGCTCTTCCAAAGCCAGTTGTTTGCATATGGGGTTATATTCAGAACTTTTTTCTTTTAATCTTTCTGCTAGCAGCAAAAAGGAAGAGGTAAATAACTTTTAATGACGGATTAGAATGTGGGAACCAGAAAAACACAGGGTAGGTGGCCTAGAGGAAGAACAGCTTGTGAGACAGTTGTCCTAGTACATGTTGTAGCTGCTTTTTGGCTGCCTGTTTAGGGTGTGCTAGAATGTACCCTTCTTCCAAATGTACCTTAGGCAGGTGCAGCCAAAGCATAAGTACCTGCTTTTTGAAACCATTTGTAATTACTAAGATATTTATAATAAAATTTGCTAGCCTTATTGAGCACCTATTATGAGTTAGCTATGTGATTAACATATGATATACAAAGCTCTTTCAGTCCCTAAAACAACTCAATGAGGTAGGAAATACATTATTTACAGATAAGAAGCTGAGACTTAGGAAGTTCTTACCTAAATGGCTAAGCACTGGAGTGCAGTGCTGGCTTCATGGGTGTGCAATCTGTGTCATCACACAGGGTCCTGTGCTCGGAAAGGCCTGCTCTTTGTTTATTCTCTGCTGTTATCATCTTGAAATTCTTAGTAATTTTTTTCTTTATTGTACTTTAGATGAAGGTTTACAGAACAAACTCGTTTCTCATTAAACAGTTGGTACACATATTGTTTTATGACATTGGTTAACAACCCCACTACATGTCAACACTCTCCCTTCTTGACCTTGGGTTCCTATTATCAGCTTTGCTGTCCCCTCCCACCTTCTATTCCTTGCCCCTGGGCTGTTGTGCCCCTTTAGTCTCGTTTTGTTTTATGGACCTGTCTAATCTTTGGTTGAAGGGTGAATCTAAGGAGTGACTTCATTACAGAGCTAAAAGGGTGTCTGGGGGCCCTACTCTCTGGGTTTCTCCAGAAATTCTTAGTAATTTTCTCTTCAGACTTGTTTTTTGTAAGTGGGGTCTGATGAGACAATAGAGCATGTGTGTGAACAGAGGAGATATAGACAATAAGCGTGTTTGCAGTTGCTTGCTGCCCCATTAGCATATAGCATTCACAATACCCCATGAGCAGAGAATTCTGGTTGACCCATGATGAGTAGGAGTTCAGTGAGATTCAAAGAAAGTATGAATATAACATTAGCATGTTATATCTACATCTGAGTAAGTGGGATGTTGACAGCCTGGAGAGCCCATGCTTTCCTTCAAACTAGAACTTGTTTTGAACGCAAAAAGAAGGAATGGTGCTCTAAGAAACACAATGACCAAGGAATCTTATCAAATCCTTACTTATTGGCGTCAGATGCAGTCCCTGGGTTACAAATGAGATCTGTTCCTAAGTCTGTCTTTTAAGTTGAATTTGTAGGTAAGTCAGAACAAATACATATGGTTCTTATTTAGTGTCACTTAGTCAAATGTTTATCTTAGTATATAGTATATATTTCACCTTCCTATGTATATAAAAGTGGGGCCTGCTGGTGCAGTGGTTAAGAGCTCAGCTGCTAACCAAAAGGTTGGCAATTGGAATCTACCAGCTGCTCCTTGGAAACCGTATGGGACAGTTCTACTCTGTCCTATAGGCTCACTATGAGTTGGAATCAACTCCATGGCAATGGGTATGCATATAAAACACAAACCATGTGGTGTTTTAATAAGCATCACAGAGTGGTGCATGCTTCATTATTATGAACCATTATATATATTTAACTCAAATTTTTAATAGGCTCTGTGGCTGTCCATTCTTAAGTACAAGTTGTCCATCAGTTGGACGTTCGTAACCCAAGGACTCCCTTACTTCCCGGTAGTAGCCAACAAAGGAGCCCTGATGGTGCAATAGTTAAGCACTCGACTGCTAACTGAAAGGATGACGGTTCGAATCTGTCAGCGGCAGCTCTGTGGGAGAAAAGATTTGGTGAATTGCTCCCATAAAGATTATAGCCTAGAAATCCTTGTCCTATAGGGTCACTAGGAGTTGGAATCGACTCGACTGCACACAACAACAGTAGCTAAAAACTGACTGAAAATGATGGCATAAAGGAAAGGGAAAGGTGTGGCAAAGATAGTTTCTTCTCTTTTTAGTCCATTCTTACTTATCCGTAAACCGAAGGTAGAGAGTGTTGGCAGAATGTGCACATATCAAGAAGTGAAATAAAAACATGTGATTTACTTTTGTGCAGTATTTCTACTTTTAGTTAAGAACAAAATACATATGCATGTCTGATCTATAAAATAGGAATAGTGAAATTTCAATGATTCCACATATGAGTTAAATGTTCTATTCACATTTAAAGCTGGTATTGCACAATATAAAGATGAATGGTAAATTTCATGCTAATTATTTAAAACTTAATTTTTCTTTACAATGACACTAAATAGCAAATAAAAAACACCATGACAAGTTGAGAAAGACAATGCTTAAGAAAGGGAAAGCTTTATATTCTAGTACCTTTAATGGAACTTTTTCCCCACTTTTCACACAAAGGGGCCTGCATGTTCATTTTGCACCTGGCCCTGCAAATCATGTAGCTGGTCCTTATGGATACTAGTTTAGGCTGAGTGATGAGGAGAGGTGTCTAAGCAGATAAGTGATAAGAAAAGAGATTACACCGGCCATAAAAGAATCTGAAATAAATAAAAAATAGGTTGTCAATTTAAAAATTTTTTTTGAAATTTGGGAGAAAATTACTGACATCAAGGGGGAATTTGAATTTTTTATACTATCTTTTCCTGAAACCATGCCACATGCACTATGTTACCTGCTTTATTTCCTAGGACAGTTATAACCAAGTACCACAAACTGGATGGCAGCTTAAAATGTTAGAAATTTATTGTCTCAGTGTTCTGGTGGCTAAAATTCTGTATTCAGGATGTTGGCAGGTCTATGCTCTCTCTGAAGGCTCTAGGAGGAGATCCTTTCTTGTCTCTCCCAGCTTCTGGTAGCCCCAGACATTCCTTGCAGCTTGCAGCTGCAATTTCTGCCCCAAGGTCACACAGTGTTCTTCCCTCTGAGTCTCTTCTCCACACTGCCTCTTTTCCTCTTTTATAATGACACCACTCACATTGGACTAGGACCCACCCTACTCTTGTATGACCTTAAGTCAACTGTTAATGTCTTCAAAGACTCTATTTCCAGGTAGGGGAGAGAGGTTAGGACTTCAACATCTATTTTGGGAACAAAATCCAATCTATAACAATACCCCAAACCACAGCTGTTATTGATGCTAATGTTTTAGTCATAAGTTTCAGAGTGGTGGCTTGGGACTGAAGTTGCCTGGAAACATATTTTGATTGATTTGCCTAGTGTGTATCTACTGTGCTGAATTAGTCGTTGATGTTTGAAACGAAAGTGGTTTCACATAAAGATCTGATTTTTCTCTTTCTCTTGAGAAGCAACAAACATGCAAGCAAACAAAAAACATAGTCGCATTGGGTCAACCTTCCAGCAGGGCAGCGCTCAGCCAGAGCTGAGGATGGCATCCACCTTTGCAAGGGGCCTTGTTCTCTGTTTTATCACAGTTCTCACCCTGCCTGTCCCATGCACTTAAGTTATCTGCCTGGTTCCTTGTAGGTGTTTGTGTTTGTGACACCTACTACTCAGATGTATATGCAGCAGTGTTGTTTTAAATGATAATTTTTTAAAAGGGATTTTAATTATACAAATTTCTTTATAGTTTTCTTGCTAAATTTGCCTGACTTTTCTTGCCTTCCCTGCAGCTTTTACAAATCCAAGAGGCAAGGTGGCCAGTCCAGATTCACCCAGACTTGGGACAGTCAGGGCAGGATGAAATGCAGCTTTGATTTGTTGATGGATAAATATTGAGGTGACGGAAGGCTCTTCCAGGGGGCAGCCAGGAGAGCTTTGCTACCCGTTTGATATATAGGATACTTACCATCTCTGCCCTCTTAACCCCTCTGTTATGCTCAAGGGACAGAATAAGTTTAAAACAATAATTATATATTCCGTGGGTCTTCATTTATAATAGTTAGACACTTGGTTGGTTGTCCCAAAATGTGCTGCCTCCTCTGACCCATGCTACTGTATCTCTGCCGAACAGAATGATTAGGTTTGTGATTTTAGATTGTAGGTACTTGGGGCAGTGCCTTTATTTGGATAGTGCCATTTAATCTATTGTACCTTTTTGTATGAACCCACATGTTTATTTATAACAATGTATGGGGCAGTCCACAAAAGACACTCTGTGGCAAAGCTAATAAAGGCTGTTTCCACAGAGCTATCTAAAGGCATGTGGAAGCACAATAGTCACAAGCATAAACCACAATGGGTCAATGTTGACAGAATCCAGGGATTGGGTGGAGATTTTTGAAGGCCAGAAGGGAAAGAAAGTCAATTTGGAAGGATTTACTACACAGCAGGTCTTGGTGGATATTCAGTTCTGGGAATACTTGGCAGTACCAGGGTGCAGCTCATTTACCAGTGTACAAAAGATAACAGAAATGCATTCAGGAGTCTCAGAGTAAATCATTTCCATAACCCACACCGGCTGCTAAATGGGCGTCTGCAGAACAGCCCAGCTGCAGAATGAGAGTGGACAAACCAGGGAGCCAGTTTAGCGTGAATGGCTGACTCCTGCGAGGGAGGGCGTTTAGGGGGGGCTGGAGAAGGGGGTCAAAGTCCAAGCTGGAGAGAGTACAATAAAGCTAAGGGTGAAAACAAAGCGGAACCACCGCAGCAGCTGGCTGGTTCCTGGTGCTGCTGGGACGATCAAGCTTTGATTTTAAATAGGACGCGGGCACCAGGGACAGCATTATCTGATTCATTTTCACGGAAAAGCCTGGAAGGGCACACAGGCTTCTCGCCTTCGGGCGTGGGCAGCCCGTGGCTGGCATCCCTCCCCCCTGCGCTTCTCTGCCCAGCAGCGCCAGGCAGTGCCCAGCGGAGGGCAGGGCGGGGCTCAGGCTGGGGGAGGGCAAGGTGGGGCAGGGCTGTGCTGTGTGGCCGCCGCTGACGCAGTGCGGGCTGAGGAGCCCTGAGCGCCCCGGCCGGCGTGGAGTCCCCGTCTCCGCCGCTGGGAGGCTGCGTCCCCACCGGAGGGGGCAGGGCGCGTTTACCAGGCCGCCAGGAGGCCGCCGGCGGCCTGCTAGTGCCTCCGCCGAGGGGCTTGCCATTCAAGCACGCCTCGTCCCCGCCCCAGATCTTGGGGGGTGAGCGGGGGAGAAGGGGCGGGCGCCCGCGAGCTGTGAATCACCTCCTCCTCCTTCTCCTGCCTCAGCGCCACCGCCACCGCCACCTTTCCATTCAGTCTCCCAACATGGCTGGAGTGCGGCGGAGGTGAGCCGGTCGCCCCCTGCCGCCCCAGCCTCCTGCGCCCGAGCGCTGCGGCTCTGGGAGCTCCTCACCTCGGCGGTGCCGAAGCCCAGGAGCCCGTCCACCGACCGCCGCCAGCATGTGGGGCACCCCGGACGAGAGCTCGGTGCGGGTGGCTGTCAGGTGAGGACCGACGCGGCGCCGGCGCGTGGGCTGCGGGCTGAGGGCGCGGCGAGGACCTGTTTTGGTTGGAGGCGCCGGCCGCCGGGATGGGGAAATCTGAGGGGCCGCCCGGCCGGGGGCCGGCGGCTGTGGAAACTGAGGCAGCCGGTACCTGCCGGCCTGACAGGCGCGGCCGGCTGCTAGCAGGAGATCCGCGGCCTCACGCCATCGGCATTTGCAGGTGTTAGGCGGCTGCGCGGCGCCAGATTCCCCGGGGGCGTCCTGTCTCCAATGGGGTAAAGCAGATGCCGCTCGCCCCGGCGGGTTCCGCACCGCAGGAACAATCGCCCCACGTTTGGCGGCCTTGGGCGATCGCCTGTATGGCTTTGCCTGGGGGAGCGGCCTCTCTGCTGGACTGTTTTTTTTTTTTTTTTT
Organism: Dugong dugon; assembly: GCA_030035585.1. NCBI lineage: Eukaryota > Metazoa > Chordata > Mammalia > Sirenia > Dugongidae > Dugong > Dugong dugon. The sequence continues at coordinate 160,554,501 of CM057465.1, forward strand.
TAATTATTTACAGAGTGTCCGTCATACATGTACATGCAACTCCAGTTTTCTGAGGCAGGAGACAAAGCATTAGACTGACAGTGCTTCAACCGCAGGGCCCCGCGGTGCGCCCAGTTGGGTTCTAGACGTCTGTGCAAATGGAATGTCTTATTAAGCATCACAGCAAACTAGATACGCACAAACGTCTGGCGGTTAATGTAGACAGACCTGGCCTCATCGGTGTTGGAATGGGAATTATATTTACGGTGTGATTCACCAATGATGGGTATATAGAAGGAAGAAAACTTCAGCAAGTGGAAGGATTAAGTGGGTGACTGGGAAGCATCCTGAGGTTAAGCAGGGTGGATACAATATAATATATATATATGTATGTCTGGGTGTGAGTTTTGAAATACTAGTTACATCAAAATGGTATTTTGGTCAATGACAGACAGATACACGAGTATTAAATGTAATTTAAACTGTTTTGATACATCGCGAGAAGCAAAGCTCTGACAGTTGCTCATGAAAAATTGCAACATCACCACACTGAAAAATTAATGAAGGATTCATGGTAGAGTAAGTGGGTTGCTTTCGCAGCTCTGATAGTCTACTGTTAATTCTCTAGTATTTATTTATACCGTAAGGATATAAAAATACTCTGTCCTCCAAAAAAATTTGAAATTATTAAAACCTTCTATCCTTTCTGGAAAGTTATTTCTAAAATGCTGTCATGTAAGCATTTCTATAGTTATTTTAATGACCAGTCTTGGTTAGACATAGTAATAGCAATTTTATATACTTTGTATCTCTAATCAACTTAAAGAATGAAACAAATTAAAACATTTTTTTTTTTGTTCTCTCATTTTACAGATGAGGAAATTAGCACCCATGGAGGTGACATTTTTATGACTGCTTAGAATCATCTGCTATAAAGATTTTGAAGTTTTAATTTGGCCTTCTTGATTAGTCTAGGGCTGCTTATCCAATTGTTGGATAAATTTGTTTCTGTTATTCACTGCTGCTGCCTCCCTTTTGACTTTCTAATACACACTCATGACTGTCCTGAGCCCTGATAACGCAGTAGTTAAGCATCCAGCTGTTAACCAAAAGGTCTGCAGTTCGGCTCCGCCAGCAGCTCCTTGGAAAACCCTATGGGGCGGTTCTGTTCTGTCCTGTAGGGTCGCTAGGAGTCAGAATCAACTGCTGGTGATGGGTAATGACTACACTGGGTAGAAAAAGAGGAAGGGTAAAGACAAGAAACCCAATATGAAGCAGTTTTGTTACTTGTTAGCAGATCTGGTCAAAGAAGATGAAGGAGCATAAAATATTCATGAAAACGGAAAATTCATCTGTGGGGAAAACCATTTTTACAGCTTTAAGTTTTTTAACCTGTGACTTATCTAGACTATTAATGCTCCTTGCAAATGGAGGGAAGCAGAGCCATTTAATGACCCTAAAGTAACATTGACAGATAAAAATTAAGTTACCTGCCCAAAGTTAAACTGGTAGCAAGTGGGGGGAACCAGGGTTCCAATCGAGACAACGTGATCCTGCAATCCAAGTTCTCAGCTATTCATTAACCCTACGTAGGTGAGAGGCAAAAAATGCTGCAGAGCGTGGCTTTACTTAACTTAAAGTCACTTGCCTCTTCCTGGTTTTGTATTAGTTCAATTACAAATGAATGGCTTTGACAGTCTATTCATACCTCAACATTGCTAGAAAAAATAGAGCTCAGAAAGAGAGGGCTTGAACTCAGAATATCTGGGAGAAAACCAAAAAAAGCAAACTCACTGCTGTTGAGTTGATTCCGACTCATAGTGACCGACCGTGTACGATAGAGTAGAACTGCCCCACAGGGTTTCCAGGGAGTGGCTGATGAATTTGAACTGACAACCTTTTCATCAGCAGCCAAGCTCTTAACCACTGCACCATCAGGGCTCCGTCTGGGAGAAAGGCATTTAGAAATGAACTAAAATATTTCTTCAGATTCTTTAATCTTTACAGCTTCCTCCAGTCTACCTTCCAGTTTGCAGTAGGCTTCATCAGCAGGAAAAACTAATGTACATATAGAAGCAAAATGAACAGAGGTATTTGAGCTGCTTTTCCCCTTCCATGTATAATGTAATAACAAGCATAGAGAGTTAACTCTACTTGTGTAAATGTATAAGGCGTTCTAGAGGTGCTTGTGTTTTATTAGATATAGAGACAACAATATGTTAAAGCTGATGACTCTAGTGTGTTTGTCAAAATAAGTGCATGGGTCAGATAAGGCTTTGGGCAAAATATTTTCCAGAAAATTTCTCATTTAGGCAGAACATTTTTTATTCAGTTTCTAAAAATGCTTTTTGGGAGAGAGTATCTTTCCATTGCATATGGATTTACATGACGCTCAAGCCCTGTTATCCAACCCCATGTGGCAACTGATGAATTGTGCCAAACACTAATGAGGAACTGAATGTTTAATTTAATTTAAAAACTAGTCCTCTATTCAGTTATTAAAGGAGCCCTGGTGGTGGTGCAGTGGTTAAAGTACTTGGCTGCTAACCAAAAGGTCGGTGGTTCAAACCCACCAGCCACTCCGCGGGAGAAAGATGTGGCAGTCTACTTCTGTAAAGATTTACAGCCTTGGAAACCCTATGGGGCAGTTCTACTCTGTCCTGTAGGGTCACTATGAGTCAGAATTGACACGATGGCAGTGAATTTAGTTTTTTTGGTTTTATTCAGTTATTGGAAAACTTTTAAGTATGCTTGGAACAAATTGGTTATGTGAATCTACTTTTTCAACTAAAGTTTATGAAATCTAAATATTGATAAAGTATTTCTGGTGAAAATTTACCATCTGAATTGAGATGTACTGTAAATGTAAAGTATACATTAGATTTTGAAGACAGTATGAAAAAAAGAATGTAAAAATGCCTATCAATAATTTTTATATTGATTACATGTTGAAATGTAATATTTTGAATGCATTGGACTAAATAAAATATTAAAATTAATTTCATATGTTTCTTTTTCCTTTTTTAGAAGTGTAGCTACTAGAAATTTTTAAATTACATTTGCGGTTTGCATTATATTTCCACTGAATAGTGCTGCACTATAATTTTAAACATGTGAGGAAGAAGTATAGAATAAAACTGTTCACAACCACCCCATCATAGGCTAACCACACCTTAGACCAATGTAAAGGGTCAGTGTCTTTTTTTTAAAGTGGATATGTATTTAACAGCAACAGTATTTTCCTTGGGTGCAGAGATTTATAGAAAGGTACTGACTATGGACTCAGTATGATCACTGATTTCCTAGAAAATATGTTCAGTTGAATGGATGTCTTAGATAGATATCATTGATAAAAACAAACAATGAAGTATACTGTATATTATATTCTTATTATCTGAGTATACTGAAACAAACTGTTTTGTTAACTCAAAATGATATTAATCAGTTGAACATTCTGACTTGAAATCTAAGACATTATGAGATGATGTGTCCTTTTCCCTTCCCTGTCTCTAATGGCTGACATAACAAATTTAAAGCTTTTTCCTTTTCAGGAATTACCAACAAGAACTTTAGCTTGCAAAGTATGTCAAGAGCTGAATGAAAATGGAGATACAGAAAAGACCACTGTGTTTTTATATCATTGTCTGTGCTTGGGAATTAGGATTTCCGTGCTTAGCTTTGCCTGGGAACTGTATATATCCTTGACAGTAAGTTTGGATTAGTGTGTAATGTGGTCTAATTTGTGTTTCAGTATGCTGTGTTTTCACTTTGCTAAAGCTTTTGTAAGAAGTGGCATTGCTCAGCAGGCATAAGGACTGGTTGGATGATCAGAAGCTCAGTTTTTAATTTGTCACCAGCACTGATGTGCAATGTGACCTCTCTGCATTTTTCTTTTTCCGCATGGTTAGGTGGCAGCCTAATGGTACTAAGGGTTGTAAGAACTTAGCATGTGCAGTGTGTTACATCTCTGTTTTTTTCTTTTCTTTTTTTAAAATTTAAACTCTTGGCACTAATCATGCCTCTATATTGACAGGAGGGAACGATTTTAACATTTCAAGCTTGACTCTCCCAATAATATGTTTGTTTTGGGTACTCATGTTACTGAAGGAGAAACATTTGGGCTTTTGTGGTCTTTTTGTCCCATTCTGATTGTAGTACAATTGTATGATATTTTATTTGATCTACATAAAACCCCATGAGGTATGCTGGACAAGTATTAGTATCCCTATTTTACACTGGAAAAATTGAGCTTCCAAGAAACTAGATGACCTGTACAAGGTTACTCAGTCACTAAGTACCGGGATTGGAAACCAAACTCAGGTTTCTGATTATCTATTTCTGTGCTTTTAAACATATTTCCAAAGCATTTCATAGACTAATTTTGATTTAATAAGGATCTTCCAAGCTGAAACATTAATATGTGTATATGTGAGGTAAATTATTTCAAACAACCTAATTTTTAGTAAATGTATTGGTAGATGGGGACATTCACTGGTGGTTCAGTGGTAGAATTCTCACCTTCCTTGCCCTAGTTGTGCAGTGGTTAAGAGCTATGGCTGCTGACCAAAAGGTTGGCAGTTCGAATCCACCAGCTGCTCTTTGGAAACCCTATGGGGAAGTTTTACTCTGTCCTATAAGGTCACTTTAGTCAGAATCGACTAGATAGCAACGGGTTTTTATTGGTAGATAGGAGACATTCATTGATGGTTCAGAGGGTAGAATTCTCGCCTTCCATGCCCTGGTTATGCAGTGGTTGAGAGCTATGGCTGCTAAACCAAAAGGTCGGCAGTTCGAATCCACTAGCTGCTCTTTGGAAACCCTATGGGGCGTTCTATACTGCCCTATAGGGTCACTATGAGTCAGAATCGATTTGAAGGCAATGGGGTTTTATTGGTAGATGGGAGACATTCACGGTGGTTCAGTGGTAGAATTCTCACCTTCTATGCAGGAGACCCTGGGTTTGATTCCTGGCCAATGCACCTTATGTGCAGCCACCACAGTGCAGCCACTGTTAGGGTGGTTTGCATGTTGCTATGATGTGAACAGGTTTTAGTGGAGCTTCCAGTCTAAGACAGACTAAGAAGAAAGGACTGGTGATATGCTTCTGAAAATCAGCCAATGAAAACCCTATGGATCACAGTGGTCTAACCTGCAGTGGATTATTAGCATGTTACGGGACCAGGGGATCACCATGAGTGGGAGGCCAACTTCACATTGCTAACAACAACAACATTGGTAGATAAGCTAGGCCTTTTAGAAACACATATTATATGGAAATAGATGGGTATCTGGTGTTTGGTCATTTGTTTATTCCTTCCTTCTTTCATGCAACAAATATTTATTAAGTACCTACTGTGTGCCAGACACTTTTCTACCAGTGGGGATAAACAACAAACGTAACACACATGGTACTTGCTTTCATGGAGCTTAGGGCTAGCAATACAAGACTTTTAAAATGCACAAAATATGTTGGAACTAACACAAAGTGTAATCAACAGCAAAAAACCAGGAATGAAAGGTTGTTGTTGCAGTTAGATGAGTTTTATTTCTCCCCATTTTTGTTAATAGTTTTTTTTATTGTGGTAAATACATTTGTAACAAAACATTTGTCATTTCAACATTCTTCACACGTACAGATCAGTGACGTTAACTTACGCTGATCATGTTGTTCACCCGTCACCCTTATCTGTTTCCTAATTTTTTCATCATGTTAATAGTTGTATTTTCCGTGCACACATCCCATGAGAACAATGATTTTTTTAAAAAAGTATGTCCTGCTTCCAAACATATTTCATACAAAAGTTGAACTCCAAAGCTTATGCATTTAGCAGGATATTATTTATATCATGTCCTACTTGGTATAACATACATGTCCTGTTTGTATGTCTTTGTGTTTGGATCAGGAACTAGTAGAAATGAAATAGAGGAGACTAAAGAACTCCAGATGATGTTAGTTGAATGTCAATACAATTATTTACAAAATATGAGTTGACACTTTTTTTTTCAGGTGCTGCTTATTAAATATATAAAGCGTGGTAAACCTGCTTGTTACTTGGAACTTCATGGAAGCTCAGGTTTCGTGTCTAATTGTTGCTACCTCTTGAACTCTTACATGTTAATTGGTTAATGTTTTGATGCATAATTACGGGGTAATGAAGGATGCACTAGAAATTCCAGTTTAGTAAAGCCATGAAAGCAAAAATTATCTTGGCAGCTAATAACATAATGTGCCCAATCTTCTAATTCTCATCAGTTTTTCTTCAAAGACATTGACTTGGAATATTTATTATTATGGGTGTTTTTTCCAAGATATGTTACAACTTACCTGTATGACTTGTAAATGGTTGTTTTCTGTTAAAATTAAACATGACCTGACGTCATCTAAGTTTCAGATTAGGAAGGAAAGCAAGTCAATGAAAATGCATGTCAGATAATGTACAGTACTTGTATACAGTATATCATTAGAATAAGTTTATTCAAAATGAAACAAAATTATTGTTATTTTTATTGCTTCTCTCTGGAAAGTGGATTTGTGAATTCTTTCAACTTGATTTCCCAGGGGATTAACTATTTAATCTTCTTAGAGTGTTAAAATAGTTTTCCTGTGGCTCAGGCTTTATTTGAAGCAAATGACAGCCAAGCCAAAGGGACAATTTTTATAACATGCTGCAGTTATTATGAGATCTTTCTGAATGTTTAAGAATTGTATGTAAGGTTCCTTTGTCCTTTGTTTGAAAATTTATGTATTGAACATAAATTTTAGTGTCCTGTAGTTATTGAAAAAATAGATTTAAAAGTTGAAAGAGACCTGGAAGGGACTAGCTGGTCTAGGCCCCTTCTCTGAGGCAGTTGAGGCAATAGAGGCCTAGAGAAGTAAAGGAAATTGCTTGAAGTCATACAGCTAGCAACTCAAATCTTCTGCTGATTAGTGCTGTAGAATTTCTAGGACTTCATGTTTTGTTGGCGGACATCTCAACAATAGAATATCTTTACAGTGGCGTCACTAGGGGAGTATGGGGGTGTACACTGCACCGGGTGACACTGTCAGAGGGGGTATATAAGATTTTTGTTCAGTGTTTCTGCAGAAATTATTTTTTATAAAAATATCCCCATAGTTAATTATAATAACAAAAACATGTTTTGTAAGCCCAGCTTACATTTATCAATATACCTACAAGGCTAAAACTCTATGCTGATTTACTTTTTGCACCCTTCTAATGCGCTCCAGTCAGAGCTGTCATTATTTTACCCAATTACAATGACACTTCGAATCCCATGATTTTGTCTGCACATGCTATAAGCACGTGTTATTGCTTCTGTTGCTGCCGATGTTTTTATAGTGGCTGATTTTGTCAAGATTTCTGGTGTTTTAGCTACAATATTGTGGTAATTAATATTTCTGAACCTACATCAATAACTTTTTTGAGAATTAAGAGGTAATTAAAGGAAAAGAAGGAGAAAAAAATAAAAAAAGGCTTCTGCTCATTACTAATAATGTTGTAACTAGTAATGTTGTAATTCAGTGTAGATTTTACAAAACAATCTTGTTGTTAGTAGTCATATAATGTAAGAAATATTACATTTAAGCCATTTATAACTGTATCACTTGGTAGTCTATGATTAAAATTGATAATAAACATTACTAAGGATTCTGTATGGTCTGGTATGGAAGGAGGTCCAGGAGGGGGTGACACCATGAGTTGCTGCACTGGGTGACACTAACCCTAGTGATGCCACTGTATCTTTATATTTTAAAAATTATCCTTCAAGACTCATTGCAAAAGTTTAGTTTGGCATTTAGATGAGCTTCCCTCTCCTCAGTGCCCATTATTTTGGCTTTATGATTGCTTCAATTCTGGAAACAGACCAGTGATTCTAACAAGGACTTCCCGGAGGTACAGAGAGAGACCCCAGATGTAGAAACCCAGATCTGTTATTTTATGGTTTCTGGCATACTAAAATATGAAGAAATGCCAGAATTGGATTACAAAAGAAATTTAGATTTTTTTTTAACATTTACATGATGCATTAATGCTTTAACAGTAACCACGAAAATATTATGTATGTAAAATCTAGTTTGGAAATAGTGTTGAACATCTAAATATGAGGTTTTTGTGAATGTTAGGACTGGGACATGTGGACATGTGGCCCCATACCCTCTGCCACTTTGGTTTTCAACACTTTTTTTCTACTCCAACAGACTTGAGGATTATAGCACACTCCAGTAATAATGGCAGCTTTATTACAGTGGAGATAGCTGGATTGTGGAGTGGGTGGAGTGAGCATATCTATTCGGATCTGCAATGGGGACAGAGGTAGAAATCTGAGTGATTTAGACAAACAAACAAACAAACAAAAAACCTTTTTAGGTCTTAGAATCTTGTGAGTGACCATCTAAGATAAAGCTATTGGTCTCTATTCACCTGGATCAAAATAGATAGAAGGAAACCCAAGATTCAGAGAAGAAACTTGGTCTACAGGAATAATTGTCTATATAAACTGTGGCCTCTTCTACCCTGAGACGAGAAGAACTAGAAGGTGCCTGACTACCATACTGAATGTTCTGATCAGGGCCACAATAGATGGATCCTGATAGAAAGGAAGAAAAATGTGGAATAGAACTTCAAACTCTCAAAAAATCCAGATTTACTGGACCCATTGAGACTGGAAGAATCACCAAGACTATTGCCCTGAGATACACTTTTTAAACCTTGAACTGAAGGTTTACCTCAAGTCACCATTTTTAGCTAGTCAACTCATAAAGTAATAAGCTAACACCCTTGAGTACTGTGCTGTTTTAAAAAATCATTTATATGAGACCAAGTGGTTCAACAAATACTCTAAAGCATAGATGAGAAGGTTGGGGGGCTGTGAGGCTAGGTTAATGGGAATGGAACAATTAGAACAAAAATAATGAGAATGTTGATACCATGTGAAGAATGTAACCAATGTCACTGAACAATATGTGTAGAAATTGTTGAATGGGAACTTCTTGCTGTGTACACTTCCACTAAAAATACAATAAATTACTAAAAAAAAAAAAAAAAAAAAAAAAAAAAACCTCTTTTGATTATTACTTCACTAGACCAGTGGTTCTCAAGCTTTTAAATAACATCTCAGCCCTTTTCATCCTTATTTCAGAAGGAAATAAAAAATACAACACATTTAGTCCTTAATTGAGGCCTGTCACCTAAACCAAAACCAACCAAAAAACAAACCTGTTGCTCTTGAGTCAGTTCCAACTCACAGTGACCCTGTAGGACAGAGTAGAACTGCCCCACCGGGTTTCAAGGAGCAGCTGGTGGATTCAAACTGCTGACCTTTTGGTTAGCAGCCAAGCTCTTAATCACTGTACCACCAGGGCGCTCCTGTTACCCAAAGCATACACTAATCCCACTTTTACGCAAAGCCTTTCTAGACTGCTCCCAAACAGGGAAATTTCTCCCTTTGGAACCATAAAATCAAAAAACCAAACCAGTTGCCATTGAGTCAGCACTGACTCACAGCAACCACATGTGTGCTCAATAGGGTTTTCAGTGGATGATTTTTTGAAAGTAGATAGACCTTCCTTATATGATTCTTTTCTCTTTTCCTCTAAAAATTCCAATCGGAGAGACATACACAGATATGATAATTTTCAGTCTTTGGCTTGAACTGTTCACAAAAACTCAAAAATATTTAATACTTTTTTAGAAGGTGCTAACATACAGCATTATTTACAATAGAACATATGAAGGACATTGGGGCCACTGAATAGAAACAAGCAGATATGTAAATGTCCAGATAGGAATGAAGGTCATTTAGGGTTTCACCCCAAAGTCAATCTACTTGTGAGAATCTCCACCTCCATCTGCTTCTTCAGTAAGAAGGAGGCAGGAACCAAGAGGAATGTTCAGATTTGGTCACAGAGATGTGGGGAATATGGGCCCACCTGGGGCTAAGTCAAGGACAGCTCTCAGGACAGCTAAGGGACCTCCCCACTCTTTGGAGGTCTAACCTGTGTAGTAAGATTTTAGTTTTTGAGTTTAGATTTAACATTGTTCTTGATATTGGGAAGCTATGTTTGTCACTATAGTTCTCTGAATATGATGAAGGAATTATAATTACGTAAAGTAGACATTCAGTTTCTTTGACACAGCTACCAAGTCAGTTTGGAGTTATTCTAAGGTAGGAGACTTTTTCCTTTGGCATGCAGAAACAAGAGGCCTTGGGGAGGGTCAAGGTGTAGTTAATTATTATAATGTGGAATGTTGATCACATGGTGTACTAATGAGGCATAGGGGCATCTTTCATTGTTTTCTTCTAATCTTAGTTATTTTTTTTGGATCAAAATGCATTCATTCATCGTATAATTGTTGAATGTCCACTGGGTACTGGAGGCACATAAGCTGGAGGCATTAAAACAATCGAAGATGATATGATATAATGGAAAGAGCACTGAATGGCCAGAAAACTGTTCTGGTCTTGACCCTTAGCACTGATAAATTTGGCCTTTGAAAGTTCATTGACTCTCAATTTTCTACCAACTTCAGTGGACTTGGGAAAGACTCAAAAGAGAATCATGTGAAAGCATTCAGAAAACAGTTTTTACAGAAACATAAAATAGTAATGTTAGAGCTAAGTTTGATACGTTGTTGAAAAATGGGCATGTTGGCTATATTCCAGACTCTAGCAATTGGATTAGTCAATCTCTAGTGTGTAACCCATAAATTGAATTTGCAAAGTGCTTTCAAAGTGTTTCTTTTTGAGTGCCTGTTACTTGCACCACTGTGAATGACACAAGAATATATATAAATACTTACAAAAACCTTACCCTGCCTAGCATCCCAATTTTCATTTTATTTCCAATATCTAAATTAGATGCCATCCTGCTCTATTTTGCCAACTTCCTCCTTTTTTAGTTTAATAGAATCCACCATTTCTATTCTTTCCTTTCTTCTATGCTTCCCGCACAGGCTTTTAATTGGTTATAATTTTTTAATGTTTTATAAAGTTACTACCACATATTTGGTGAGATTAACATTAGTTTTGAGCTATACTTTTCACTAGTTGCTTAACCTAATCTAAGAGGTTGGTGACTAATTGCATAATAAAAATGTGAATTTTCCTTCTAAATTAACTTGTACAGGATTTTGGAAACTCTGCTGCTAATACTTTCCCTTGGTTTCCTCTCACCTTCCTTTGCAGTAAGCTACTCACTATATTATGGTTTAGAGAGCGCTGTAAGGGATAAACTGAGCAAAAACACTAGTAATAATGTAACAACGCTGAATTTTTTAAATGGATTTAGTTTTCCTATATACATATATATGTATACATTATATATATATATATATATATATATATATATATATTTTTTTTTAAATTTTTTTCTGGGGCCTGGAGCTGATTGAACAGTTCATCTGCAATACTCACTGGCAGAGCTATGTGAAGACTTAGCAGAAGGCTGATACTTAGATGATGATGATGATGATAGCTGCTATCTAGTTGACTCTGACTCATGGCAACCTTATGTACAACAGAATGAAACATTGCCCAGCCCTGTGTTATTCTCATGATGGCTGGCATGTTTGAGCCCATCATTGTAGCAATTTTGTGAATCCGTCTTACCAAGGACCTTCCTCGTCCTCTGTGGCCCTCTACTTTACCAAACATGATGTCCTCCTCAAGTGATTGCTCCCTCTTTTTTTCCCAATGTTTTATTGTGCTTTAAGTGGAAGTTTACAATTCAAATTAATCTCTCATACAAAAATTTATACATACATTGTTATGTGACCCTAGTTGCTCTCTCTATACTGTGACAGCACACTCCTCCTTTCCACCCTGGATTTCCCGTGTCCGTTCAACCAGCTCCTGACCCTCTCTGCCTTCTCATCTCGCCTCTGGACAGGAGCTGCCCATTTAGTCTCATGTATCTACTTGAGCTAAGAAGCACACTCTTCATGAGTATCATTTTATGTCCCATAGTCCAATCTAATCTTTGTCTGAAGAGTTGGCCTTGGGAACGGTTTTAGTTTTGGGTTAACAGAGAGTCTGAGGGCCATGTCTTCCGGGGTCTCTCTAGTCTCAGTCAAACCACTAAGTCTGGTCTTTTTACTAGAATTTGATGTTCTATACCCCACTTTTCTCCTGCTCTGTCAGGGACTGTCTGTTTTTCCCTGTCAGGGTGGTCATTGGTGGTAGCCAGGCACCATCTAGTTCTTCTGGTCTCAGGTTGATGAAGTCTCTGGTTTATGTGGCCGTTTCTGTCTCTTGGGCTAATACTTTCCTTGTGTCTTTAGTGTTCTTCATTCTTCGTTGCTCCAGGTGGGTTCGGACCAATTGATGCATCTTAGATGGCCACTTGCTAGCTTTTAAGAGCCCAGATGGCATTCACCAAAGTGGGATGCAGAACATTTTCTTAATAAACTTTGTTATACCAGTTGACCTAGTTGTCCCCTGAAAGCATGGCCCCCAGACCCCTGCCCCTGCTACTCTGTCCCTTGAAGTGTTTGGTTGTATTCCGGAAACTTCTTAGCTTTGGTTTAGTCCAGTTGTGTTGTCCTTCCCTTCAACTAAGATAAGTCTTGTCTACTCTCTAGTTAGTGAATACCCCTCTCCTTCCTTCCCCACCCTTGTAACCATCAAAGAATGTTGTCTTCGGTGTTTAAACCTTTTCTTGAGGTCTTATAATAGTGGTCTTATACAGTATTTGTCGTTTTGCGATTGACTAAATTCACTCAGCATAATGCCTTCCAGATTCCTCCATAGTATAAGATGTTTCACGGATTCATTGTTGTTTGTTATCATTGCGTAGTATTCCATTGTGTGAATATACCATAATTTGTTTATCCATTTGTCTGTTGATGGACACCTAGGTGTTTCCATCTTTTTGCTCTGATTGATCCCTCTTGATGGTGTGTCCAAATCAAGTGAGTTAGACAGTGTTCTGTTGTGATCCATAAAGTTTTCATTGATCAGTTTTTGGAAGTAGACCATCAGGCCTTTCCTCCTAGTCTCTCTTAGTCTAACAGAGCTCTGGTGAAGTCTGTCCACTATGGGTGACAGGTATTTGAAATCCTGGTGAAGTAGCTCCCAGCATCATAGCAACATGCAAGCCAGCACAGTAGGATGAACTGACAGACAGGTGTGAGATACTTAGAGGAAGGAAATAAAAGATCTTTCACGTATAGTCTGATTATGTCAAAATCAGCTTTTAATTTCATAAGGAAGTTATTTTTAAAATTTTCTCTAATATTGAAATAATGTAACCACGTTAGAGAAAGATGAGAAAAACAATTATAACGTGCCAACACTAATATAATTAGTATTAGCATTTTGGTATATTTCTTTTCAGTTTGTTTTCATATGTGTGCCTATATTTTTTAATTGTTGAAATCAGCATATGGATGCATTTCATAGCCTGACTTTTACCATTTTAGAGTATAGCATAAGACTTTTCTTTATGTCTGAATATTAAGGAAGGACATTTCGAGTAACATGCTCAATATTATATATCACCTGATTTATTTCAGTAATTTTTTTCAATATATATAAAATCTGGTATAGCAAACAGTAATTACCGTTTTTGTTTAATAAGGGCATTAATTTCATTTTTCTAAGAGTTGTGCTATTTTCTTACGACTCTTGGTAATGTTTTCATTTCCACTATTGAACATTCATTCTATATCTGATTGCTTCCTGGAATTGAAGGGAGGGGGCAGTACTGCTCACCCAGATATATGAATAAGTTTTATGGTTCTGATGACGCTTTTCAGAAAAAATATGATATTTAGTTTTAACTTTTTAGCTATATCTATATCAGGATGCTGTATCAGGATGTGGAGTCCCTGGATGGTACAAATGGTTAACACCCTTGGCTGCTAACCAAAAAGTTGGAGGTTCAAGTCCACCCAGAGGCACCTCAGAAAAAATGCCTGGCAATCTACTTCTGAAAAACCAGCCATTGACAACCCTGTGGAGCACAGTTATACTCTGACAAACAGTCGAGAATCAATTCGACGGCAACTAGTTTTTATATCAGGATGTAATCTATTAGGACAGTACAGGCATTTGCCCAGGACATTAGTCTAAGCCACTGATGATAAACCAAACACAGGATCATAACTATACCATATTCTTTGAAAAAAAAAAAAGTGCCCCAAGAGATTCTAATGTACATTTCTGAAGTGTTTATTTTGCTTGTGTTCACCTCATGCAACATAAAGCACTTTTATTTGAGTAGCCTGTTGGTCACCTACATTGCATCTGTCCTGGCCTAAAATGGAAATTGGCAACTGCTGGTTGAGATTACACATTTCATTCCTGGTTATTTGACCTTGCCATTTAAGGTTCCTTAATCTAAATGTGACATCTGTGACATTTTTAAGTCTCAATTTAGGCAATACAATGTGACATTATTGAATTTTAATTTGCCAGCTTACCCTTAGATGGGTAACAAGTTCCACCTGTTCTTGATTATAGTCTTATCTCTTTTGTTCCATAAGCATAATCGGATCTCTTGCTAACTTTGGAGCAGAATTCAATTTCTTTTCTTTGAGTATCAGGTTTCTTTAGTTCTCCTTGGTTCTTAATTTTGCACTAACTAGCTGTAACTCATCATAATTTTTCATTTATCCTATGTGTGTGTTCTGTGATTGCAGCTCTCAACATAGAGAAACTCAAGGACTTTCAATGATTTTACACTTTTGAATCTGGGTGACTTTTGATATCAATTTTGTAGACTTATGTTTTATCTTTCAATATTAGGATCCTACCTCTTTCTATTTAAAAATAGGCACAAGGAAGATTATGTGTTATTGGCTACTGTGGGTATTTGTGACCTGTAAGTCGAGTTGATTTCAATATGATGCTAATAAGGCCAAGATTATGAGTTTGATCCCTGGATAGACCTGTTAGCATTGCTCCTTTTTACTGTAACCTTTACAATTACAACAAAAGAGCATAAGCAGGGACTGGAGTGAGTGAGGCTGAATCAGTGCAAATCTGTTAACACTGGTGCGAAGTATCCCCAAGCATGTTTCAGATTTTCATCCCCTTCGTTAGATTATTATGAATAAAAATATTTTTTATATTCAGTGTCACTTGAAGCTTAATGAAGTTTTATTTTCAAAGTCTGTAGGGGCTCAATAAGTAAAAATAATCCTTACCTCATATGTTTATAAAACCTTATCATACAGCTGGCACTTAGTAAATGCTTGGTAAATGTTATCACCGTTTTTCTTTAGCAATATGACCGTTTCTTTGTTCAGTGATTCTCAACTCTGTACACAGAAGTTTCGCAGGGGAGATTTTAAAAAGTAGCAGTAGGTCTGGGGTTTCCAGATGCGGAATTTGAGTCAAGTGGTCTTCAGCAAGACTGGCTATTAACATTTTTAAAAAAGTACTCCACAGTGAGTTGATGTTAATGGGGCAGGAATAATTTGGAAAAGGAGGGTGGGAATGATTGCACAACTTGAAGAATGTAATCAATGTCACTGAATTGTACATGTAGAAATTGTTGCATTGGCGTATGTTCTGCTGTGTATATTCTCAACAACAATAAAAAGGAAATTGGAAAAAAAAATAAAGTACCCCAAGTGATTGTAATATATAGCAATGTTGAGAACCACTGCCTTAAGGCAGGAGCATTCTAAAGGCGTTAAATGTGAAACCCTGTCTGCCTTAGCCCCTTTCAGATGGAGTTTTTGATACCTAGGGTGGGCAAGCTCAGTTCCTCTGAGTTTCTGGGTGAGTCCTAAATAAAACCACAAGGAAATCAAAGTGGAGGTTTTTATCCTGCCAGCCCATGTAGTCTGAATTTTGTTTTGCTGCCCCAAACTTATTATTGATTGGGCCTGTGCTTTTAGGTTCATAGCCTTTCCTTTAACCTCCTATTTTATTTGTCCAGACTTGGCTTCTGCCTTGATTTCCTGATTTACATCCCTTTCCCTATATCTTGAGTTCAAAGCCACCTGACTATGATGAACTCATTGAAAGTCCCTTTCCTGTGGAGGTGGGAACTTGTTGCTTTTTATTCCAACTATGGTCTCCTCCAATTTATTGCGGGCCACTCAGAACTGGAAGTTGCCACCTGATTGAATGCATTTGCATACATGTGCTGGCACTGATCAAGCCTGGGTCACCTCTGGACCTTGGTTCACTGCCATGCCATCCAGGCCTCTGGCCAGGCTAGTTATCCAGCTTTCTCCCTTACTTCTGCTGGCCTGGAGGCCCCGGTGTGTTTTAAGACTATAATCACCTGAGATTAAGAAGCTGTGATTTTGGTATGGGATTGACATAAAACACACACACGTATACCACACACACACCCACCCACACCCTACAACCCAAAAATCCATTAAGGAGTTGAATGAATGTGGTCAAAATAGTATAAAATATATTAATGCTAATAAATAAAAATAAATTGATACTTGTTTCTTAAAATCGGTTGATGAAAAAGATTCTCAACTTGCGTTATGGCATTTTGGTCAAAAAGGATGTATTAGTTTATCAAGAAACTTAGGAGTTTTGAATCCTTGCCTGTGGTTCTCTTGAATATCATTTTAAAATGGAAAGTTTTGGCCACTCCTAAACTGATCCTACCTCTGCATTAATATAAAAATGGTTCTTTTGGCTTCTGCTGTGGCCATAGAGTATATGCACAGTGACACTTGGCGTCGCATCTCAAATTTAATAAAGCAGCCCATAGACTGTGTTGAGCTAGGCCAAGCCACTCATGGACTCTGCAGTTGCTTAATATGAAACAGGCACATCTTGGTGAGCCAGCCATTACTTTTCTCTCTGCAGCTTCACTGACAAGTGGATGGTATAAGGAAGAAGAAGATATGTGGGAAGGCCTCAAGGACATTGATTCTTGAAATCAAATAGCCATCTTGACTCTTTAGTTCTGTTGTCCTAACAGCCCTATATTCTACAATAAAAGCCTCATGGCTTTATGGAAACAATGTCCTGTCTCATCCCAACAATACCCATCAAAGAGCTTCAAAGAGCTGTCTGATATCTTTTCTCTCTCTTATTGTAGCCTCACAGTCCCTATTAATTCCCTCTTCCTTGCCCTCCCCACCTCCATTTTATTTTCCTTTGCATCATGGCTTATTGGAAAGAGAATGGACTTTAGAGTTGCAAAGATTTGAGTTCAAAATCTTACGACAGCCCCTTAACCTTTATGAGCCTCAGTTTTCCCATCTGTAAAATAGGATTAATACCTATCTTATGGGGTCGTTAAGATTATATGAAAGAATGTTGTAAATACCTTGCATTTAGAAGTGTTTGGAAGATGTTAGATTCTTTTTTAGTTTTCCTCTTCTCCTCCCTCTTTTTCTCTCCCTCTCTCCATCTCTTTAACTCTTTTTCTTCTTTTAGTTAATTTCTAGTGACTAACCACAAATTCATTTCTAGTCACCTCAAGGTAGGGATAATTTCTTTGGTCAGCTCTTGTTTATAAAACGCCATTTTCGTCTGTTAAATGAAGATAATAATAGTACCAATCTTGTAGGATGGTTATGAGAATTAATAGGCATATTTATAAAGCACACAGAACAATGCCTGGCACGTAGTAAGCTTCAATAAATATCAGTTGTAATTATAATAATAACTTGCAAAAATCTATTTCTTTAACAAACATCCTTTCAAGTCTTCAGTTGGGGCCCCTTTTTAAGATTTATTATGTCTGTCTGTAATCATGAAGAAAAGCAATGGTAACAGCACAATTAGATACTGTGTGACCTTACTATTACTAGCGGAAATTACCAGCATTGTATTTATTTGATAGAATGGGCATTTGAGTTTGAATATTACCTGGGCAGGGACGCTACTTTAGTGAATATGTTGAGTTGTGAAAGCCAAGACTGAGATTATTATACTTTCTGGACCAGTTTGAATAAAATGTTCTCTTAATTTTTGCCCCCTGTTGGTATGTATACTAATGAAATTACATTGCTTTCCTTTTTGTCTTTAAGGACATGAGGGATACTTATTGATTTCCAACTGCTTACCTGGCTAGGTGAGCTAACTAACATGTTAATCCCTAAACCTCTTAAATATATTGCTTGGTATATCACTAACCTGAACTCACCTCTATTATACCAGCAAGATTTTTACTAAGAACCTGAAAGTGATCAGAAACACAAGTATACATATATGTATACATGTACATATATTTTATATGTAAACTCTAAAAGAATATCTCACTATTTCCACATGGCATGCCTTACTTACAGTAATTTTTAAAGATTGATTGAGATGACAGAGTTCCTGTGCTAACTTATAAAAGACATTTGATTAATTTTGCCCTTTCTCTTTGTAGTTCTTATTATGGGACAAGTCATTTTGTATACTTTTCATTGGAATTACCATGGTAATTAATAATAAAATAAGAAAAATTCAATAAACAGAATTTTTTCCTTAGGACCTTAGTTGATAAGTGAGTCTTCCTTGTTTATACAATATTAACTGCTGGAACCTGTGACTAGATGACTAGTTTTATTTGCGTTGAAAACTAGTTTCTGAGTAACAAGGTATCCACCAACAAGTAAGAAACTTAAATGGTCCTGAAAACAAACTTTACTTTTTAAAACAAACCTGTTTAGAAAACAAACTTAATTAAAACAAATACTTTTTGTGTCCTTCACAAGTTGGTTTACTGTGAAATGAAACACTGGTGACAGGTGAACCTAGAAAGTATGTGGTAGAGGTTAAGTGGACTATCGAAAGATGTCTAAGAGAATCCTACTTGTTATCTTTGATAAGCAGAAGAATCTTCTAAATATCAGCTATGAAAATAGTAGACACTGAGGATGAATATCCTTCAATATCAGTAGTTAAGATCCTACCATCATAACTGCAAAACAGATGGTTATATCTATTTGAATTGTTTTCTGTAATTATGATGAGAACCATATTCTCTATTTACCTGATAAAGATGCAGTGATAGGAATTTCTGTTTTGAAAAACAATCATCTTTTTGCTTTTTTTGTATTATCAAATATGCTTATTTGCACATTACATAATTTTTCCTTTTACAATGGAAGCTGTTAAAATGAACTTTGGTGATGCAAGTAATGCCATTGGACTTTGAGTCCCTTCTTTTCTACTGACTCACTTCAAGGAGGCAGCGGTGTATAAGTAACTCTGTGGAAAAATAACGTGACATCTCTTTATGACTCACATCCCACTAGTATAAAGTGTATAATAATTGCTGCTGAGTACATTACAGACTCTGTAAAGTATACTTAGTGAAAATGTAAAAAGAAAGCTATTGCTCCAAGCTCTTTGTGAGCACAGCAGAAGTTACTTAAGTAAGTATGTTGTGATTTCTAAAGTGGAGGAATAGAAATGCATTTGTAAGAGAATAATAAGTAGCTCCTATCCCTGACCATTCCAGTTCAGATCAATTCCATGTATTTAAATTTAGTTCAATTATATTTGTCATTTGCTAGGCACTGGGAAATGCAAAATGAATCAGATGTGAATTCTGTCCATGAGGAACTCACAGCCTAGTTGGGAGATTCTTGCACGTCCATACAAGAGCTGACAGGTCTCCCATGAAACATGCCAAAAATGAAGTATGAGCACATTATATGCAAGCTTGTCGGAGTCATCTATCTCCACAGCCATTGTAATCACATCAGCCCACTTTCTAAGACAGACAAAGGATTTCTTATTTTCCAAAATAGTAATGTAAACTGTTGTTAATGATTAAATCCCATGACAGCTAATCTTTCCAATTTTGTAATCTCTGACATAGCTCCATTGGTTTATTTATTTTCCCTTCTTCTCTTCTATTTATCCTCTGTAATGCTTTCCTAATTTTCCTGCTCATTCCATTTCTTTTTAATCTTTATTTATGAATTTCATCATATTTTTAATCAGATACACTAATTGCAAAGATTTTTTGACAACTACTTATCCACACATAGAAGGGAGTGAGTACATACATATACACACATGCACGTGTGCACACTCACATACATCCACATATCCTTCACCCGCACAGTTTGTTAATAATTCATTAAGAGTGGCCAGTTGGGTTCTGAATGAGGCAGTGGATTGAGTGAGGATTTTTTATCCATTTTGTCAATCCCCAGTATCCTATGTCTACCAAACCAAAAAAACCTATTGCCATCAAGTTCGTTCCGATTCATAGCGACCCTAAAGGGATGGAGGGAAACTGCCCCATAGGGTTTCCAAGGCTGTAAATCTTGATGGAAGCAGACTGCCACATCTTTCTCCCACAGAGCGGCTGGTGAGTTTGAATCACCAACCTTTCGGTTAGCGACCGAACACTTAACCACTGCACCACAGTCCCCTACCCTATGGGTACCAGGCCGTGTTTTTTCTTAGTGGGCTGATGATCTTTTTTTATCATTCAAAGACTGAAAGACTAAGGTACTTTGAACATTTAATATTGATGGAGTTCTGCTGTTGTTAAATTTTGCATAGACTTCTAGATGTCTTTGACATCTCCATTTGTTATTATCCAATCTTCTGTTAGATGTATCGTCCAGAGTAGCCAGCTCTTGTCATAAGGAAGTGGCAGAAACATGATTTCCCAAAAAGAGGATGGGCTTTGATATAAGGAGACTGGTTTGAACCCAACTCCTTACCTAGTGTTTGACCTTGGGTGAATTGCTTAATCAGCTTGAGTCTCAGTTTCCTCATCTGTAAAAAGATACTGATAATATATACCTTACAAAATTATTCCCTCCTAAGGGTATTTTTCCTGACTAATTCTACTATATTCTCAACTCTACAGCCCCTCAACATATGTAAATATAATTTTTACTGTATGGTATTAAGCTTATTTGTCAATTGCCTTATAAAGAGTTATTTTTAGTGTCTTGGATATGGGTTGGTTTTTTTCTTACTCCTCAAATGGATTCTGACTTATTTAAAAGCAAGGATAGGCTCTTTCTGTTTCTTTCTTGTCGTTTGTCGGGTGCTTAATTCATCATCAGGCATGTCAGAACTGGTCCTCAACACAGAGGAGAAACATACAGTAAATTCCTGATTATTCTTACGGATACTTAAGTCAGGTCATCAGAAAAATATTTGACTTCCTATCTTGTGCTTGGAAGAGTGTCCTAGGTGCCAAGACTACAAATGGGAACAAGACAAGAGTTTCCACCCTCATGTTGCTAACATTGGGTGAGGATAGAGGCAATAAACATAAAAAAGTGAATAAAATAATTTCAGATATTGATAAGTACTATGGAAAAGATAAGAAGTCCTAGTGGTGCAGTGGTTAAGTACTCAGCTGCTAACCAGAAGGTTGGTGTTTGAACTCAGCAGTGGCTCCGTAGGAGAAAAGACCCGGTGATCTGCTCCCATGAAGATTACAGGCCAGGAAACCATATGGGGCAGTTCTACTCTGTTCTATAGGGTCGCTATGAGTTGGAATCAACTCAACAGCAAACAACAACAGCAACATGGAGAAGATGAAATAATATTCTTGAGTAATTGGTCTTGGTCAGGAGGAGATACTTGATTTGAGGCCAGGATATTGAGAAGTGAGCCATGAGATGATTTGAGAGAAGAACATTCTATGCAAAAGGAAGTGCGCAAGCCCTGAGATAGAAATAGGCTGGCGTGTTAGTAGAATGATGAGAAGAGCGGTAAAGTCAGAGCGTAGCAAGTACAGAAGAGGGTGAAAATAGATAAAGTCAGAGAGGTAGGCAGGAGACAGATCATTTAGGGCCTTGTATTCCAGAGTGGCGCAGTGGTTAAGAGCTTGGCTGCTAACTAAAAGATTGGCAGTTCAAATCCACCGAGTGCTCCGTGGAAGCCCTATGGGGCAGTTCTACTTTGTCCTATAGGGTCACTACAGATCTAGGAGTATGAAGATGAAGTAGTTCTCTTCTGATTGCATCTATTTTCTTTTTATAAAAATATAAAATGAATTTAAAGAAGTCAAGGAACTGAGAGAGGATAGTGTTGGCTGTGTCAGCTATGGGAATTTGAAGTTTCCAAGAATGTTGATAGGAATAGTGGTGGTGGAGAAGACTGTAAATGAGATTAATGGAAGAGGGAGGGTGTCAGGGACAACAATAAAGAACAATGAGGAGTAGTAAGGTCTGATGACATGTGCTTCAAAGAAGATGGGATATTTGGAGGAATTAAGAGAGAGAGTTTGGAAACTGTACCAGGGAGCAGGAACAAAACTTACCTCCAGGCCCTGACTTATATGTGGTGTGGGAGGAAAAAAATAGCCTTGCTTAAGAGTTTTCCAGTGAAAGCCATGTCCTCAGGGAATGGATAGGTGAGGGTTTAGATTGGGGGTATCGGAGAGTTTTCTGATGAAGATAGTTCATATTTATACATTTATCAAGCGTTTACTATGTGCCAGCAGCAAGCTCTAAACACATATTAACCCATGCTGTCCTCATAATAATTCTATAGTATATATACTATTATTAGTCCCACTTTATAAATGAGGAAGATTGAGAATTTAAGTAACTTGCCCAAGGTCACACAACCGGAGATGACAGGCTGGCAGTCTTGGCTCCAGCCAGTGTTCCAGGTTTAACTACTTGGATCTACTGCTGCTGATGGATTTGTAACACACAGTGGAGGTGTTCAGGAAGGGAGAGATATTAGAGGATATACAGAGTAGTGTCGAATGAACATTTTATATTGATCTGGGAAGCTTGGATTTCTGATGGCAACTTTGGTAAACAGGAGTTTGGTGAGCTTTTTCTAGATGTCAGAGCAAAGACCTTTGATTTTACTGAGTGCTGGAGATGTTTTGCTACTAGAAGAAAGTTGCTAATGAAAATTTTGTTGTGGCTGGTGACCCACTGAGAAGAAATGGAAGAGTAATAGATTATCTGTATTTTGGTAGCAGTAGCCTGCCTTTTTATTGTCTTGTAGAAAGCTTGTTTGACAGTGTTGGGTGGACATTATATTGGTAGTTTATCTTTCTGGCTCTGAAATTCAAGAATTGTTGCAGTTCTCATCTGAGATTAAGACAACTGCTTTTGACTGCAAGTTTGGAATAATACTAATGGCATTAAAAGGAAGATGAACGTTGGCTTTGATTGTAACAGTAAAATTTTTCATATTTTTTCACAAGGCTACTTGCAAAAATTTTTAACAGTATTTTTTATTTTAAAAGTATTAGCTGTTCATTTTAGACAATTTATAATAATTCTACCACCTAAAGAGAAAACATGTTATTTTGTTTTGCCTATTATATTTTAACATAATCTCATATTATTAACTTAATATAACCAAAAATTGGATCATACTTTATGTAAAGTTTTCCATCATGTTTTTTCACTTAACATTTATTCATGAGTATTTCCCTAGGTCATTAAATTATCCTCTTAAACCTAATTCCTAAAGACTGTATAACTGCTTGTTGAGTGGGCTGAATTTGGTAGGTTACAACCAGGAGACTTTGCTTTGTGCTTCAATCAAGCTGCTTATGATTACCCTTTCTGATTTCATGATTGCATCTTGAGTAGATCCCATTACTTTCAGCTGTAAGAATGGTCTCGTTTTCAGGAATTAAAGTTCTGCCCAATCTAAACCAAAAGCATCCAATTCAGTGTATTTCTTTTTCCATCCAACTCCATCCTAACTAAAGACTGATTAACATACGGTGGCAAAGGGGAGATAACCTTGCTCTTCCTCAGTTTGCTCTTCCAGTGCTCCTTCTAGCTCACTCTGCCTCTTCTGGATCTTCCAAGGAGATGGGAGGTATTTAAGGAAGAACAAAATTCTTTTTTACTTAGTTGGTACTCCTTGCAGTTCTCTCTTGGCTGTCACTAGCTGGCCATTATGCCCGTGATTCTGTGGAGACCCTCCTGAGGAGAACTTCCTTGCTACGTCTGTAACGAGTGAAGCACTTTCTAACTCTTGGGAAGACTCCAGCTCCTGTTCCTGCCTTACTCTCCTTATGTGCCTACAGCCTTTTACAGCTGATGTCCATTTGGTCTGGTAGTCAGCTCTCCTTGGCAGAATTCCTACAAAATGGCTACTCTCTAGCCACTCTCATCTTTATTTACTTGGTCAGGGAGAAGTGCCACGTCTCTTCTGATCTGTCAAATAGCAAAAATGTAGATTGCTTGCTCAGTTACTGCCCTCTCAATTTTTTTTTTGACTTCCTATCCCAGATTTGGAGCCCTGGTGGTGCAGTTGCTAAGCGTTTGGCTGCTAACCAAAAGGTTGGCAGTTTGAATCCACTAGCTGCTCCTTGGAAACCCTGTGGGGCAGTTCTACTCTGTCCTATAGGGTCTCTATGAGTTGGAATCCACTCGATGGCAACAGGTTTGGTTTTTTTGGTTTATCCCAGATTCATCCAGGTGAGAAGCGGTCATCATTTCTCTGTGTTTATATATATGTCTGGACTCCTTGGAACTCCTTAGACTCCTTAGACACACTAGATTTTCCTAGGAACTCTCTCACCCCTCCTCTTTGAATGGATACTCTGAGATGGACTTATCCTCTCTGAGATGAACATTCTGAGATTGGACAATGAGTTCTGCAGTAGTGAGATGCCAGACTCTCCTACTTACAGCTTTTCAAACTGTATAACTGGTTTTCACGGACCACTCTCCCACTTAGCTTCATAAGGGAGAGACATCCTACTTCCCCATACTTTGGAGAGGAAAGAGAAAACAGTGTCCTCTATACCTGTGAATTCCCTTCAAAATATCCCCCCCAGGAATCTTAGCCTTATCTTATATAGCATGAAGATGAGTGATAAGGATAGTTGAAGAATCAGTTCAGCCTGTGGGCATGTATCTAGCAACTTTCTTCTTTTTTGAGGCTTTTAATTGAAATTATGAGACAAAGAGAAAAGTTCCATTCTTGTTATAACTTTATCTTATTATAAATTATAAAATAATTTTATTTATAGTTTATAAATAAAATAAATTCATTTTATTATATGAATTAATAGTTCAGGCTATTTCATAGTAATCATTGCTGGGGCAATATGGCTCCTTCACAGAGGCGCTCCAATCAACCCATAAGGGAGTAACAAAAAAGAGGCGCTGTTTATACTGCAGAAATGGAAGTTAGAAAACCTGGGGCTCAGCCCTGCTTCTGCCAATAACTAGATGAGGTACTTTAGGTAAACCACATAATTTCTCTTAGTCTCATCTATAAAATGAGAGAATTAGATTAAAGGATCTCCTCCAAGATTCATTCAGGCTCTAAAGTTTATGAGTCAGTTTCCCAGGCATTCCCATCATTAAAACCGTACCACTTATACCACTTTAGGAACTTGTCAACAGATTGCCCATGGAAGTGGAGCCATCAGAATAGAGCCAGTACCATACTGTTTGGTTCCATTCCATTCATTCATTCATTCACTTAAGAAGTGCTACTGTATTTATGCATATGAACCCAGCTGTTGCACCAATTTCACATACAAGGTAGATATTGTACTTTTTTCTCTGAAGAGAAAAAAACCCACAATTTGTTTGAGGAACTGTAGTTGGGCAAATAGAAAATAAAATAACAGATGTAATTACAAACACATTTCCTGGTACACAGAAGATGCTTAGTAAATATTAATTCTCCATTGAAACAAATTGTAATTAGCCAGTTGAACATATCCTGAGGGCTGTATGCTGTACTAATTGTGCCATATTAATGCTGAATTTTTGGTGATTTGTGGGAACTCTAGATGCACCATCATTGCATCACTCTAGATGCAATATCCATCACATTTGGTGACTTGCTCTTTTTGCAAAACCAGATCTTCCTTTAATTTATTAATGGCCAGTTCTCACTGATGCTTTTGTAGATGCTTGAGTATTCACCACTCATTGAGAAACATTCTGAATTCATAATTTCTGCTGCTACTGTAGTTTTTTAGTATTTCCCAAACATCCTGATGTTTATGTGTCCAGGTGATGTATCATAATCAGATAATGGGATCAGCAGACAATAAACTCATGGAAAACTCTAGGAAGTCCTATGTTTTCATATATCAAGTGTCCAAGTAAGAGAAGAGGCATTTGCATTGTTGGAGGAGATTAATCAACAGTATGTTCTATGTTTTTCATCACTCGACATGCCACTTCTTATACGTGTGTCTCTCCCACTGAATCACAAACTGGACAGGTCTCAGAACGTTTTCCAATCATCTCTGTCCAGATATAGATTAGACTTTACAAAACCAGTCTTAACTGGATGCTGTTTGGTCTACAGCTATCCTTTGGTCATTTAGACAGTGCTGAGAACTGGGACCAAACTGGATTTTCACCAGTATAATTGAGGCGGTAGAGTCCTTATCATTTCCATATTAATGGTATAGATGTGCTGTTATTGTCTTTTATGCCTGAACTTTACAGTAGTCTATTAACTAATGATGTGAACCAGTGTGATATGACTGTTCCAAAGAGAAAACCTTCCAGGATGCTCTATCAAATCTAGAGCCATTAAGAATTGTTTTATTGGGTGTATACTTCCCAGAACCCAACAAATGACAAAATGAAGGAAGCAATACTTTTTCCTTGTCTACTACCTTTGCAAAGTAATACAAAGAAGTCTCACAGTACTGTTTACCTTACTGGTTACCAAAAAAAAAAAAAAAAAAAAAAAAAAAAATCAGCAAATACATTTTCATTTCTCGTCTGGCTCATAATATAATAAAAATAGAAGAAAATCTAGTAAAATCTGAAAAACTACAATTGACAATATCTTTGGTATTAGAAAGTATAGTTGTAACTGAACAAAATTGTATCTCCTTGAGAATTTTCATCTTCACATGGTTTTAGTATTATTAGATGTTATTTAGTACTTTATATTTGTCATGATTCTTTTTTCCACAGTTTGGTACTGTAATCTTTTTTCATCACCCTCTTCCTATGCACTGTATATTCTGGTACTTACGTTTTTTAAAATTTTTCTCTTTTTCAACTACCCTTCGTATTGCAAAATCCTCTTTGCTTTTTTCTCATTACTATCTCTTACACTGCGCTTTTCTCATTCCCCTGCCCGTAACTGTAACCATTCACATTGCCCTCACTCTAATTCTCCTCATCATTTAATGACTGACCTATTGTTATAGTCTCTTAATTAATAATAGTATTAAACTGATATTTGTATGGCTCCTTGCAGATTAGAATGTGAATCCCCATATTTTCTTATTTGATCCTTCTAGTTAGCTTGTTGTTATTTCTATTTAGAGATGACAAAACAGAGAGTATCAGGGAATAATAAGTAAAAGAGCTGGGACTAGATTAGAGCCAACTCTTCTGACTTTCAATCACATGCTCTTTGTATTATGCCCTTCTGCCTTATCTTACGTTCTTTTCCATTCTCTTAATTTGGTTGCTATCAGATAATTATTTCTTAAAGCATCACTTTGAACATATCTGTACTGATCTCTTTGTCTTTTTTGCCCCTGTGTATCTCTAGCCTTTGAAGTTAGGCTACCTAACACTTGCAGATTTATCTTTACTCCAGACTCTAGGACGGATCCTGTTCTTAAACACCAGGCCAGGCTGGGAGCTCCAGTGCCTTAGAAGGTCAGTATTGTCTTGTCTTTTTTATTTTTTCATCTCTGTTACTTAGGAAAGGCACAAACATTGTTTTGCTGAATGAATCAAGCCTTTATTCCTGGCCCTTGAGTATCTTGATTCCAGGAACTGAACTTTTGGCCCTATCTTGTATCACTATTCCAATAATTTGTACTCTGCCTTGTCACCCCTGTGCCTTAGTTACTGCCTTTGTTTACTGCTTAGTCCATCATTAATCTTTCCCTAGAATTAACAACAACAGAAACACTTGTATTCGCAAACTGTTTAGCACAGGCCCTCGTACATAGTAAGTGATCTTTATTTTATTCCTAACTGGATCCCCGGAATCTAGCGTAGTGATTAGCTCAGAAGAGACCTTCAATATATATTTGTTGATTGACTCTAATAATTTTTGTTATAAATTGAAATAAATTTTTGTAATTGAGTCTCTGATACCTGCTAACATTATCTCCCGGGTGTGGACTGTGTATTTACTTAGACTTCTGCCCGCTGCTTGCTCTTATATTCCTGACGTTCTCTGCCTACTGCTAGGCCTACCTATTCTTTCCTGCTTACATGCATGACTTCCTTTCTATTGCCTACTGCTGCTGGAACCCCCGATTGTCAAGGTCTTGTGGATCCATTTGATCTTTAGGTCTTAGCTGTGTTTAATTGGATCAGATGTTTACCAAGCCCATGTAGAATAATGTCTAGATTCTTTGTGAGGTATTTAAAAGCTTTTAATTGTTTTTTTAAAAATGATTTTCTGACTATGTTTGCAGTACGCAGTTATCAACCAAATATAAACTAATTCTTTTGACAATAAAGTACCAGAGATAGTGATGTAATAGCAGTAATGGTCTCATATTGATCATTTCTGGTCTGCTTATGGCACAGCTGCACTTTTGCCACTGAATAAACTGGGAAAAAAGGGAGTGAAAAGGACAATTGGATGAAATATAATCTTTATATTATAATCTCTAGCAACAGGAAGAATAATTATGCCTCCATCTTTGAGTGAAATATCTTAAGTAAGTGGAATGATTTTGAATGTTTCTGCTAATATATAAAGAGAAAAAAATATGTTAAATATCCATACTCTTATTTTAAAGGAGGTTGAGCCCATGAAAACCGTGCCCTAAAAGATAGGCCAAGTTTTAAGATGATTCAAAATGATAGTTATTTTATTAAAATTTTAGTCAATTTATTACACATACCATGTTAATTTTCTTTTACATTTCTTATAGAGATGTATTTAAACTAGAGCATATATGAATTGTTTGTGAAATCCATGCATACAGTATGTTTATGTCCATTTTGTGGGTGCTGCTACATAACTTATTAGTTTCAAAATACAATTTATTATTTTTGCCTTGATGGTATTTTATGGATCTTATCTGTCAGGATTATAGCTCTCAATTGTCCCACTTTCTTATGGGAAAATAATTTTATGAGAGAAATTATTTACATTTTAATATAACTTTAATTTCATATGTCACGTATGTTGATCTTATTTATCATCATGGCAAAAAAGAGGAGACTGTCTGAATACATTTTTATATCCTATGCTATAAGGAAGGAGCCCTGGTGACGCAGTGGTTAAGGGCTCGGCTGCTAACAGAAACGTTGGCAGTTCGAACCCACCCAGTGGCTCCATGGAAGAAATAACCAGGCGATCTGCTCCCATAAAGATTACAGCCTAGAAAACCCCATGGGGCAGTTCTACTCTGGCACATGGGGTCACTATGAATTGAAATCAGCTCGATGGCACCTAACATTAACAACAATATTTCACAACTAGTTTTTAAATAATTTGGATTTGTGATTCCTTTTAGGACTTTATCTGTCAGAACTG
This sequence comes from Dugong dugon, assembly GCA_030035585.1. Classification (NCBI taxonomy): domain Eukaryota; kingdom Metazoa; phylum Chordata; class Mammalia; order Sirenia; family Dugongidae; genus Dugong; species Dugong dugon. The sequence goes on from CM057465.1 coordinate 160,583,811, forward strand.
ATTTTGTTCTCTTAGAACAAAGAAGTGAGGTGAGACAGTAGGCATCTCTCTGGGACATGCTTTCATCTTGTCCCCAAGGAACCTTTTAAAAGTATTCTACCTGGTCAAAGGGACTCAAGGACTAGGTGTTACTGTTTTGTGTAAGTGGAATAGCATTGACTAGAAGGGGCATGAGAGAAGAATTACTGGATTGTTTCCAAAATAGGGATAAGCAAGTTGGGCATATAAGCTACTAATTTATCTGTTTAAACTAGAAACAAAGATTTTTAGATACTACAGTGTAAGATAAGTGAAATCTCAATTATTCTTTATGTACCTTCTCAGGTGCTAGATTCATTTTTTAAAACAAGAAATTCGGATAGGTCATTAAGATTGGTATGTGACCTGAAAAATAGAAGGCATTCCTCCTATATTTGCTATATTAATGGTCTCAAAACAAAGAAATATTCAGCTTTGAAATTCAAAACCATTATATAGTTCCTCCAAAATGATTGAAAGGTGAGTTCATGTTCGTTTCTTTTAAATTAGATATTACTTTTTTCTGGTTTTGTAAATGTGTGAGAGTTTTTTCAGCACTCTGGTAAGCTATATGAAATTTGTTGAAGTCTGTAAATGGTTTTAGGATAGCGTTTTAAAGCAAAATTAAGCATCATATTCTTGAGGGCTTGAAATAGGTATTTTGTAAAGTAGTGTTTGAGTTATTGCTCTAATTATGGCAGATTCATTAGTTAATAGAGATATATTGCCAGTCAATTTTTGATAAGTTCTTTTCATCCAGTTGATGGTAGAAGAGGCTTAAACATCTAACCTGTGTTTTTTTTCCCCCACCGTCATAGGTTGTTATCCTTAGTGCTTAGTCAAACATTTAAATATCTTCTGCAGAATGTCTAGGGAACAGGTAGAAGAAACATAAACCTTGTTTTCATGGGCATGGACATGGGTTATGTCGCAGTGTGCTTGGATTTTATGTCTATCAACATACCATTAATTGTTTTCCTCTTTGAAAAAAAATTTTTTTTTTCTGGTCTTAAATTGATTATATGCTAAAAACGTAGCAGCACACCTGTTACATAAGATCAATTTGAATGATATTTATTGACTTGCTTCTATGTGCAGTTTACTGAAATAGGCCACACTTTGAGTAGTTAGGCTATAAGGTATTATTGCTAATTTGCCTTCAAGTTGTTTTCACTTCATGGTGACCCTGTGTGTGTCAGAGTGGAATTGTGCTCCATAGAGTTTTCTATGACCTTTGGGAAGCAGATCGCCACGCCTGTCTTCCAAGGCCCCTCTAGGTGGGTTTGAAGTGCCAGCCTTTCAGCTAGTAGTCAAGCGCTTAACCATTTGTGCCACCCAGCAAGCCAAACCAAACCCATTGCCGTTGAGTCGATTCTGACTCATAGCGACCCTACAGGACAGAGTATAACTGCTGTATTGGGTTTCTAAGGAGCAGCCAGTAGATTCGAACTGCCGACCTTTTGGATAGCAGCCAAGCTCCTAACCACTGTGCCACCAGGGCTCCTTGTGCCACCCAGGGACTCCCATATAGGTTCTGTAATTAAATAGCTGACATTCTTAGTGGAGAATTACTTTTTACACATGTGAAATATTTCAATAATACTTCAAGATAAGAGGTGATTGAGAGCTAAAAGAGGCACAGATAATATGTAGTCTGAAAGTCGAAAGAAGGTTGAGATCATTATGGGCTGAAAAGCAATCAGGGATTGCTTCATGGTAAAGACTTTAAGCTGGGCCTGGAAGGGTGGCAGGAATTGGTAGAAAGGCAAAAGGAAAGGCTTTACAAAAAAGGGGAGGAGTATCAAAGACAAAGATGAGCCTGAGTTAGGGCAGCAGCTTCTCAACTCAGGGAGAAACATTCTCCCTCCTTGCCCCTACACCTCCAGGGTATCCAAATTTTGGGGGTAGGAGAGCAAGAGAGGGAAGGAGTTCTGTAATTTGCTTAATTTTGAAACATTTAGGTAGGGATTTTTAGGTTTTTTTTCTGTTGCTTGTTTCTAATTCCACTGTTGTCAGATTATACTTAGTATGATTTCAGTTACCTGAAATTTGTGGAGAATTGCTTCGTGAGCCAGCGTAAAGTCTGTTTTGGTGTATGTTCTATCTGCACTTGAAAATAATATATTTTCTACAGCAGTTAAGTGTTCTATAAATGTCAACCACATCAAAATAGTTAATTGTATTGCTTAAATCTAATATATCTTTACTGATATATATATATCTTTTTGGTCTGCTTGTTTTATTAGTTATTGAGAGAAGTGAGTTTTAACATTATCTAACCATGATAATGGATTTATCATTTCCTCCTTTTATTCTGTCAACTTTTGCTTTATATATTCGAAGTCATATTACTGGGTGGAGACGTTCAGGATTGTTATGCTTTCTTGTTGTAACGATCCTCATATTAGTTTCCTATTGCTGTAACAATTTACCACAAACTTAGTGACTTAAAGTGACTTAAAGCAATACAAATTTATTATCTTACAGTTCTAGAGGTCAGAAGTTTGAAATAAGTTTCACTGGGCCAAAACGAAGGTGCTCTGGAGGCCTTAGGGGGGAATCTGATTCCTTGGTTTTTCAGATTCTAGAGCTGTAGTCCTTTAATTCCTTAGCTTATGGCCCCTTCCTCCATCTTCAAAGCCAGCAGAGTAGTGTCTTCAGGTCTCTCTTTGCTTCCATCTTCACATTGCTGTCTCTCTTTTAAGGACCCTGGAGCCCTGATGGTACAGTGGTTAAGTGTTTGGCTTCTAACCCAAAAGTCAGCAGTTCAGGTCCGCTAGCTGCTCCTTGGAAACCCTGTGGGGCAAGTTCTACTCTGTCCTATATGGTCACTATGAGTTGGAATTGACTTGACGGCAGTGGGTTTGGTTTTTGTTTTTTTAGTGATAACGTCGAGGCATTGAGGATTCAGTGGTCGAATTCTCACCTTATGTGCGGGAGACCCAAGTCTGATTCCCAGTCAGTATACCTCATACACAGTCACCACCTTACTGTCAGTGGAGGCTTGTATGTTGCCATGCTGCTGAACAGGTTTCAGTGGAGCTTCCAGACTAAGATAGACTAGGCAGAAAGGCCTAGCAATCTACTTTAGAAAAACAGCCAGTGAAAACCCTGTGAATCACAATGGTCCAATTCGCAGCCCATCAGTGGGATGCCACAATACCAGGAGCATTTCATTCTGTTGTACATGGGATCGCCATGAGTCAAGGGCTAACAACAGCAGCAACAACAGTGATAACATTAGATCTACCTGGGTAATCTAGGATAATCTCCCTATCTCAAGATTCTTAATCACATCTGCAAGGGTAATATATTCACAGGTTCTGGGGATTAACATGTGGACATCATTGGGGAGGAGGGTATTATTCTGTCAGCCACCATTCTGTTATCATTTTGAAGTATTCCTCTGTATCTTTAGTAATATTTCTTGCCATATAGTCTATTTTCTTGGGGCTCACTGAGTTTCTTAAATATCTGAGCTGGTGGCTTTCATCAGTTTTAGAAATGTCTTGGTCATTATTTTTTCAAATATTGTTTCTGCCTCTTTCTCTCCTCTCCTTCAGGGACTCCAGTTACACACGTTACATGTTGAGAGTATATCACCCTTATGCCCTGCTCTCTTATCATTTTTTTTTAACTCTATGCTTCATTTTAGGTATTTTCTATTGACCTGTTTTTTAATTAATCAAACACATCTTCTTTGTTCTAGCTGCTATTAAATCTATTAAATGAGTTCTTGATTTCAGACATTGTATTTTTCAGCTTTAGAATATTCATTTATTTTTCTAGATTCAAATTCTCTGTTGAAATTCTGTATCTTTTCATCTACTTTGCTCATTTTTTTCTTCACTTTTCTTTAATATATTTGTGATAGTTATTTTAAAGTCCTTGTAAGCATACTACAACATCTTGATTATCTTGGATTTGTTTCCAGTATCTGGGTTTTTTTTCCCTTCATTGCTGGTGACATTTTCCTGTGTTTTCATATGTCTGGAAAATTTTGATTTTATACCAGATATAGTGTGTAAAGACTGATAAAAGCCAGTTGCCATCAAGTCAATTCTGACTCATGGCGACCCCATGTATATCAGAGAACTGTGCTCCATAGAGTTTTCAGTGGATGATTTTTTGGAAGTAAATTGCTAGGCCTTTCTTCCTAGGCATCTCTGAGTGGACATGAACCTCTAACCTTTCATTTTGGTTAACAGCTGAATGTGTTAATCGTTTCCAACACCCAGGGATTTCAAATACTCATAGCAGTAGGTTTTTGTTTCTTGAAATAGGGCATGGGTAAAGAGAGATTGAGAATCATGGAAGTAGTAAGGACACTGGCTTGTTCATTGTCAAGGAATTGGTTAGGGGATATTTGTTAAAATGATTGTAGAGGCAGATTGTAAGGGGCCCTGGAACTTGCTGAGAGATTAAGTTTTTTGACCTTGAGGAAGTTGCTTAACCTCTTTGTGTTTTGGCTTCCTTTTCTATAAAATGAGATAATTACATATCTACTCCACAGAGTTATTGTGAGGATTAATTGGATATGTCTGGGAGCATAGTAAGTGTTCAATATGTGTTAGCTATTATTAATTTAAAGATGAGAATAGACTCTTGGATTTGGATATGTGGTAGTCATTTGTGTCTTTGACAAGGGGTTTTTCAGGGAGTGGAAGAGGTTCAGGAGACAATAAAAAGTTGGAAAGAGCAAGACTGAACACTGTTTTGTGATTAATATAAGGGGTTAGAGAAATGTGGTAGTGAGGGGTACATGAGGTTAAAGAATGGATTTAAAACATGATAATTATTATTATAATTATAGTAATCGCAGTAACTCTATGAAGTAGGTACTATTTTTACACCCACTATAAAAATGAAGAATCTGAGGCACAAGGAGAGGAATGCAATTATAAAATGTTTGTATCCTGAGAATGATTTAGTATGGTGGGAAGAATTGAGCTAGAATGGATAATTCCAGAAGCAAAGATTTCAAGTAGGTGAGAAACGATGGAATACAGCCCACAAGTGCAGATATTGGTCTTTGATAGGAACAGGGAATACGCATTCATCTGAACGGTAGTGAAGGCAAAGTATAAATTCTGATAGCTTGTACATCCTCACTGAAGCAAGAAGCAAGGTGATTAGCTGTGAGTGAGGCTGGAGGTGTTGGTGAATAAGTAGTGAAATGGTTATTTTGGAGAACAGGTGAGTGAATTCCCTGGTGGTGCAGTGGTTAAGTGTTAGGCTGCTAACCAAAAGGTTGGCAGTTCTAATCCACCAGCTGCTTCTTGGAGATCCTATGGGGCAGTTCTACTCTGTCCAGTAGGGTCACTATGAGTCATAGTCGACTCTATGGCAATGGGTTTGGTTTGGTTTTGGAGGACCCAATTGAAGTTTGTGATCATATATTTAGAGTGGGGAGTGTGGAGGCAGGAGAGAAAAGGGAGGTAGAAAAGAGCTCAACAACTCTGAGAAGGAACAAAAGATGAGTGAACTTAAGATGCAATCACATGGTGAAACCAAGAAAGGAATAAAACAGGTCTTTCCCCTTAAAAAGTTTAAGATTTACCTGCCAAATTGTCATATACACCTAAAAGGATGCCTAAGTAAGCCAAATGGATGATCTAGGCCAGAGGCCTTTCAGAGAGCACTTTGGGCCACAGGTGACTTTAGTGGGAGGTGAGCACTGATTGAGCATTAAAGCCTGTAGATGCCAAAAGGATAGAGAATCATTTAGCATTTCCCTGGCTTCAGCACTGTGCTTTATTTTAACCCAGAGTCTTTGAGTTCCTTATCTGTTGATTCTACTTCCCGTGTCCTTGGGTGAATAGAGACACTAATTTGTCTGTTTCCCTCTGAAGATAAAACAACCCTACAGTTATCCTTAAATGAGATATAATGAAATGTCATGAAATGTCTTCTATTTTATTTCATGTACCAAATGTATTTCTTGAAAATTTGTAGAAACTTGGAAATATTAGTTTGTAGTTTTTTTATTTTTCTTTTTGGGTGCGTGGAGCAGGAACTGGAGAGTGGAGTAATAGTACTTTTTACAGGCTATAATCTGCAACTTAAGATTTCTGTTAGAATTTCCTCAAGTGTTTTGAGTGTTCTAAGCTTTCTTTGACTTGAACATGAAGTGTGGCCAGGAAGGAAATGTGTAAAAACATGCTTTACGTATGAGCTAGAGAGAAGATTTCTTGGCATATAGTAGTATAGAATAAAATGTTAACTAGTCACACGTATAATGATGGATTTGTAGCTGTTCTGTTACTATTTTGTCTCCACTATTGAGTGAATTTATTTATTTTTTAATTGCATATTTTTTCTTATGGCCTAGTTAAGAATGACCAACTCCGTGTTTTCAGTCATTTCAGTGAACAGGCGGCCTTCTGTTTCAAACAGAGAAACGTCTGTTCGTAAGAAACATACAACAATAATGTGAGGCTTTTTTTGGTAGTTTGTTTTGGAACTTTATATACACTTTTATAAAGCAGCTGCATGGAAAAGTGTGTGTAGGCTTTTGTTTTTTAAATGTTAATATAAAGAATATTTAAAGAACTGTATGAAGCTTTTCCAACGGTGCTTTATTTGTTGACTGTTATGATTTAAATTTTTCTGCATCGCAGTTTTATTAGAGGGCTACAATTTTATATAAGATTTTAGGTATTTTTTACATTAAAAAATTGTTTTTACACAGACATTCTTAAAAATTTAGCAATTATTTTGGTAAGGATACATTTTTTAGAAAATAAATTGTATATGTTTTTCTAATTTATCTTTTACTGTTTAAAATAGCATTTTAATATTAAGGCGAATTAAAAAAAGAAAATCTAATGTATAACTTTGTCACATAGTTTAAAATTATCTGATGTCTTTTAATGGCTATCCTATATATACTTTTTTAATTTGAAAAATAAAGTCTCAGAAAAATTTAATTTTCATGGACAGACTTTGTTCAGCAATGTGTATTTGACCTTTTTGTTGTCTCAGTAAGGAATGTACAATATTTGAAATAATATAGATAATGCTGAAATATATACATATTACTTTTGTACTTAATTTGCCAAAAAAGAACTTACAAAATTCCATTTTTCTCTAGGCACTGTATTTATATAAAATTCAATTTAGAAACATGCAAGTGGTCTCTTTTACTGTTGAAACTGTGGAACTATCAACTATATATTTTTACTTTATTATTTCTATCAAGGTAGTATTACCTTGCAAGGATAGGGTGGTATTTATGATAAATTGTTATCTCAAAGGAAAGGAGAATTTTTACATTTAATGGTCCAAAATGTCTATTGCATATTTCCCAACAGCTTTTGGATGTGCTTTTTAGTTGTGAAAAGGAATAACAACTCAAATTAATTTTAGCATTACTTTAAGGTAGTAAGAACTTGCTTATCCTTTCTAAATTGAGAAATATTTTAAAGGAGCTGGAAAATGCATTAGTTATTCTATGTGATGTTTATTTTCTAGTAAAAATCATTTTTTTCTAACCTTATTTGCTACTAAGGTCAGAAAGATTAGGTGATCTTTCAGCATAGGTCAGTGGCGCTTACACTTTTGTGGGAGTAAAAATCTCCTGGGTGCTTGATAAATATGTGGATTCCCAAGCCTAGCTCTCTGGAAGTTTAGATTTACAAATTAGCCCGTTTAACATACTCACCAGGTGACTAGGAAGCATCTGGTCCTTTGAGAAACTGCCTGTTCTTCAACATTAACTCAATTTTTATTAATATTAATCACCATCATTTTTAACATTAACTCAGTTTTCCACAGTAGTCTTAAAAGGAGTAAGACTTTGATATTAAGATGAGATCGTGTTACTTGAAAACTTACATGAAAGTATTTTAACTATTTTAATAACTTTGAAAATTAAAATAATGAGTTCTCATGTTTTGGATTATAATAACACTGTACATTTGTATAGAGTCCTACAGCTTAATGGGCAATATTACATCTATTGCCATTTTATCCTCATAGCAAATATTTGAGGTAGGTAAAACAGGTATTATTACCTTCATTTTATGCATTGGGAAACAGGCTAATGAAAGTTAAGTGGTTTGTCCTAGGTCACGTAGTTTACAAGCAGCTGAGATTGACTGGAACATAAGTCTTGACTCCTAGACCAGTACGTTTTCCATGATGTCACACTATCTATGCCACCTAAAATTGAAGAGTTAAAAAATATATATATTTATAAAAATATATTTTATAAATTTATAAATTTTATAAATTTACATCTATAAAAATATTATATATACACACACACGTGTAGTGTCTTCAGTGCAGCCTGGACTTCTTCCTTCAGTACTGTCGGTTCTTGATCATATGCTACCTCCTGAAATGATTAAACGTCAACTAATTATTTTTGGTTCAGTGACTCTGTGTGTCTTCCATCTTCTTTGATGCTTCCTGCGTCATTCAGTATTTTGCCCATAGAATCCTTCACTGTTACAACTTGAGTCTTGAATTTTTTCTTCAGTTCTTTAAGCTTGAGAAATGTTGAGTGTGTTCTTCCCTTTTGGTTTCCAAACTCCAAGTCTTTGCACATGTCGTTATAATACTTTACTTTGTCGTTGTGAGCCACCCTTTGAAATATTCTCCTCCGCTCTTTTACTTCATCGTTTCTTCCATTCTCGACATTCAGGAGCAAGTTTCAGAGTCTCTTCTGACATCCATTTTGGTCTTTTCTTTCTTTCCTGTCTTCTTAATGATCTCTTGCTTTCTTCACGTATGATGTCCTTGATATAGTTCCAAAACTCATTTGAGTTTCAGTCATTAGTGTTCAGTGTGTCAAATCTATTCTTGAGATGGTCTCTAAATTCAGGTGGGATATACTCAAGGTCGTACTTTGGCTCTAGTGGACTTGTTCTGATTTTCTTCAGCCTCAACTTGAACTTGAGTATGAACAATTGGTGGTCTGTTCCACAGTCAGCCACTGGCCTTGTTCTGACTGATGATATTGAGCTTTTCCATTGTCAATTTCCACAGATGTAGTCAATTTGATTCCTGTATATTCCATCTGGTGAGGTCCATGTGTATAGTCGCTGTTTATGTTGTTGAAAAAAGGTATTTGCAATGAAGAAGTTGTTGATCTTGCAAAATTCTGTCACGCTATCTCTGGCATCATTTCTATCACCAAGGCCATATTTTCCAACCACCAAGCCTTCTTTGTTTCTAACTTTCACATTCTAATCACCAGCAATTATCGATGCACCCTGATTACATGTTCGATCAATTTCATTTTATATATACAATTTATATGTGTATGTGCATACACACATCTGTATATACATATTACACTTATGTATAATACTTATGTATCATCAAAGATACTTTAAAGTTTTCCTAATTAGGAAAGTTACTTTTAGCTATTTTTAGACAGGAAATATGCTTTGTTTTACAAATTCTAGACTGTGAATTCTGTAAGGGCATAGATTGTGTGTTATTTCTATTTGTATTCCCGTTGTCTAGTGATCTCTTTTGCACAGAGTACCCAGGTCCAGGTGTTCAACAAGTGTTTGGTGAGCAAATGAATGACCAGGTAGATGAATGACCTTAAAGTTTTTGTGTTGAAAACAGATGTTTGAAGCTAGTCTAAAAGTGGAAAAGAGTTATTTTTGGGCTGCTGAGTTTTAAGTGGCATGGTGTACACTCTTGAATCAAGAGTACATGTGTAGTGTTAGTTCTCACATATGGCTACCAAATAGTTCTTTGTGAAGAAGCACAACAATCATATAATGGTGATTTTTTTTTGTCTTGTAGTGCTTTGTGGAATGTTTTACAGTTTATAGACGACACACACATTTTTTTTGTTCAGTAATGTAGTGTTTGTTACCAGGGTAGAACTAAATTCTCAGTAGAGATGAAGGAAGTTTCTCTTATTTCAGAAATCTCTCAGAACCCCCTAAAGAACATTTAAAGAAAACATTTCTCAACCTAACAAACATTTGAACTACCATAACCTTCCCTTTGCCTTTCTTGCTAGAAAGAAGTTGACCCACTTCCTGCGCTATCCAAATTGTTTTGGTAATTCAGAAAGATTTCCAATATTCTGGTAGATGTTTACTAGAGATCCTTTTGTATTATATAAAATAAAATTTCTTTAGTGTCTCTTCTTAAACGTACATAATCTCCTAAAAGGCAGTCACCTTTCCTTCCTAGAACCAGATTATTCCTTTTGCCAATTACTCAGAAGGCCCAAATGCGCATTTTTGTAGGCCACTCTTTTGGTTTTTCATTATCAATATATTTAATTTTCTGTTAGGTATAGGCAGAATGAATGTATCAAATGCACTTAGCCTATTTTTCTGCATATTTGCAGCCCATGACTAGATTGGCAAGGAAGTATTGAATCCATGGTTCAAATGAAGTTTTGGATAAATTGTGGTTTTCGTGTATTTGTACATATACTTTTCCTCTTTTAGATTACATATAATCGATAAATTATTTATTACTACTCTTGGAGTCCCATTTCTAACATGGTAAGTGCCTACCAAATAACTTTTCTTGAAAAAACTTTAAACACTTCCCATGAAGCATGACTTAATTGATATTCTGGGCACTGAGTTTGATCTAGTTTTTGATGTTGTTATGGATTGAATTGTGTCCCCCAAAATATGTGTTGTAAATTCTAACCTCTATGCCTGTGGTTATAACCCCATTTGGGAATGGCTGTCTTTGTTACGTTAATGAGACAGGATTAGTGTAGTGTGTGTCTTAAATCAATCTCCTTTGAGATATAAAAGAGATTAAACAAGCAAACCGGAGAAGCTGAGATTGGGGAAGATCGATGCCAACCCACATGGAGACCTCCAGAGAACCACAAAACAGAAGCTCAAGAGACAAGGACCTTCTCCAAGAACTGACAGAGAGAGAAAGCCTTCGCTTACAGCTGGGGGCCTGAATTTAGACTCTAGCCTTCTAAACTGTGAGAAAATAAATTTTTGTTTGTTAGGCCATCCACCTGGGGTATTTCTGTTCTAGCAGCACTAGATAACTAAGTAAGATGCTTAGTCAAGCGTTCCTCCCATGCAAGCTCAAGTTCTGTCTGGCCAGATTTTGAGTTGCCTCTGTTAGTGTCTGTAGAATCACCTGTTGTTGATAACATTTTTTTTTGAACACCCTTTAATCTTTGGTGTACTAGGCTTTCATCTGAAGTTTTTTTTTTCTTTTCTTTTTTCGGTGTAAAACCAAAACCAAACCAAACCTGTTGCTGTCAAGTCGATTCTGACTCATAGCGACCCTATAGGAGAGTAGAACTGCCCCGTAGGGTTTCCAAGGAGCTGTTGGTGGATTTGAACTGTCGACCTTTTGGTTAGCAGCCAAGCTCTTAACCACTGCGCCACCAGGGCTTCTTTTTCAGTATAGGAAATCTTTTTTAAAAATTGTGTTTTCGAGACAGAGCAAGTGGATATTTATTTTGAAAAGTTTGTTTCCTCACCACTCCACCCTCCCATCTACTATTCTTGTTTCTTTTGTCCTGGAAACAAGTTCACTTTCCTGTAATCCTTCTCTAATCTTTAGCTCTTCTGAAAACTGCTAGTTCCTACTGTAGCAACTGTTTCTTACAAGTATTCTGTTTTTTATTCCTTATTAAACTCTCCGGCCTTTTCTTGATTTCCTACTGACAATTAATAGTTCCCTCTGGTCTTCCTAGAGCATTTGTAATTATCTTTTGTAGTGCTGGAGTCCTGGTGGTATAGTGGTTAAGAGCTTGGCTGCTAACCACGGGCTGGCAGTTCAAATCCATGAGCTGCTCCTTGGAAACCCTATGGGGCAATTCTGCTCTGTTCTATAGGGTTGCTATGAGTTGAAATTGATTCGATGGCAGTTGGTTTGGTTGTTGTTGTTGTTTTAAACTTCCACTAAATAAATGCTTTCTGTCTTGGTTGTTGGAAATGTGAAATCCATCTTTTCAGAAGGGCCGATTAATAATTTATAGGTGGTTATTAAGAAAAACAGTATGGTTCCCCTTGCCTTTTATATATCTAACATCTCAGTTTAGTCCTATCTTAATAGAAAATTTTACTTTTTATTGCTGAAGTTATTGCAGTTTTCATGAAATGTGTTTCAGTGTCATAGATGAAGTCCTTGCTGGCCATGTGATTTAGGAAAAATTACTGAATCTCTTAGAGATTCAGTTTCTTCATTAGTAAATTGTTGTTGTTAGGTGCCATCGAATCAGTTCCGACTCATAGCGACCCTACGCACAAAAGAAGGAAACACTGCCTGGTCCTGCGCCATCCTCACAATCTTGTTATGCTTGACGCCATCGCTGAGCCACTGTGTCGATACATTTTGTTGAGGGTCTTCCTCTTTTTCGGTGGCCCTGTACTCTACTAAGCATGATGTCCTTCTACAGGGACTGATCCCTCCTGATAACAGGTCTGAAGTATGTGAGATATAATCTTGCCATCTTGGTTATCATAATGAGATGAAACATTCGTATGTAGAGAGCTCTAAAGTGGGCAAAACACAAGATTTCATGTTTACTATATCAGAATGGAGGTAAGCATCTTTCAGACAGAAAAACAATTTCCTAATGCCTTGTCTTGGAATTCTTACTCTCTCAAAAATGTTTCTCAAATGACTCTCCTATGGAAAACCGGTAAGCATAGCAGTTAGGTTGTTGGTTTTGTTAATTGCCTTTGAGTCGATTTCAACTCATGGCAACTCCATGTGTGCAGAGTAGAACGGCTCCATAGGGTTTTCAATACTGTGACCTGTCTTCTGAGGCACCTCTGGGCGAGTTTGAACTGCTAACCTTTTGGCTAGTAATCGAACAATTAATCTTTTACATCACCCAGGAACTCCTAGCAGTTTGGTAAACCCTTATAATTCAGAGCAAAGAGTCAATGAACACAAGAGATCTGAAATGGTAGACAAGAGAAACATCTGAAATGAATTCTGTAAATACAAAATATTTATATATTTCTTTGGCATCATTAAGTATTTTCTAATCTCATTTTAGTTTCACTGCACCCTGTGTAGTTAGGCAGAGCAGGTACTCGTGTTTCTGCTTGACAGATGAGGAAATGTGGTATCATCTCCTGTTAGCAGTCCAGTTTTCCTTTTTTAATATATCTTTGTGCATGATCTCTTGTAAAAGAACTTACCCAAGAAATATCATTTCATACTAAAGATGACCAGTTTAAACCAATATTCAAAACCTTTTCTCCCTATGATGCCTTTTTAAATTTAGAGTGTAAATTTCCCAGAACACTCCAAAGCACATTTTTTAAATAGTGTGTACAGCACTGCTAGCACCATAGCTAAGAAGACTGTGTCGGTTACTTTGAGTTTACAGCTAAAATTCCAGTTAAAAGAATTCTTTTTAGTTGTTCATTTGACTTGTGCTTACATAATGACCCTCTGGGTGCAGTTTAGAAGTCTGGCTAAGAGTATTCTGTTGGATTTGTAGGGGTGACTGCAGTGGAGGAAAACTTTGTATGTCATACTCAAAAACTGAGGAATTTGTTCCTCACTTCGTCTGACCTTGTATTAAAGTCTGTAAGCTCAGCACTCAGCTAGTTATATACTTGTGGACAGAACCTGCCACTGGATTATTTTTGCTACCACTCTAGTGACTGTGACCATGTGTGAAGGGATGGGCTCCTTGTGGGCCGGCGGAGGAGTTAGTGTATCCATTTGGGAGAGCTGGTGAAGATACAGTTCTCAAGGCCCCACTCCAAGGGTCTATTTAGAAGATCTGCAGTGAGGCCCAGGAACCTAGATTTTACTAAGTCAGCAAATATTTATTGCGTATCTGCAATATGTTCCATGGCACTGTTCTAGGGGCCAGAAATATATCCACAGTAGCTCTCTTGGTGCCTTCTTGCAACGGTATGTATATGTGTGCATAAGTGTGGGGGTCATTGCTGGGAAAAAGGCAATAATGTAATAAATATGTTAATTATATCGTATGTTAGGAGATGACAATAAAAAAACAAAAACAACCCCAAACCAAACCCATTGCCGTCGAGTCGATTCCAACCCACAGTGACCCTATAGGACAGATAGAACTGCCCCATAGAGTTTCCAAGGAGCGTGTGGTGGATTCAGACTGCTGACCTTTTGGTTGGCAGTCAAACTCTTAACCACTAAGCCACCAGGAGATGACAAGTACTCTGGAAAGAAGAGTTGGGTAAGGTTGATCAGCAGTATGGGGAAGGGTGTGGGGGCGTGGGTTAGGGATGAGAGACGAGATGGAGGCAGGAGTGAAATTTTAGCAAGCTCTCAATATTATTCTAATATGTGTTTGACCCCACTTTGAGAAACACTCTGTAAACATTATAATTAAAAATGGAGACAATATGATTTCCCATCAATTGTGGGTCTTCAAATAAAAATAAAAAAATCTATTGAGCATAAACATTATGTGATGAATTATAAAGAAACAAAGGATAAATTTTTAACAACTTTATTGGGATATAATTTACAGACCTTAAAATTTACTCAATATAAATGAGTTTAATAATTTTTAGTAAATTTATGCAGTTATGCAACCATCATCACAACCAGTTTTAAAATATATCACCTCAGAAAATCCCTTTATGTTTATTTGCAGTCAATCCTTGTTCCCACTCCCAGTCTCAGGCAACTGCTGATCTGTTTTCTGTCTCTATACCTTTTCTAGAAATTTTACATAAATGGAATTATGGTATCTTTCACTTAGTATACTGTTTTTGAGGTTCATCTATGTTGTTGCATGTATCAGTAGTTCTTTCATTTTTATTGGAGAGTAGCATTTAATTGTATGGCTGTACCATACTTTGCTTATCTGTTCACCAGTTGTTGGATATTTGGATTGTTTATAATTTTTGACTGTTATGAATAACGCGGCTGTGAATATTTGCACACGTCTTTGTGTGGATGTTTGCTTTCATTTCTTTTCGGTAGATATATAGGAGTGGCATTACTGGGTCAATGATAAGTGTATATTTAGTCTTTTAAGAAACTACCAGTTTTCTAGAGTGGCTGTGCCATTTTATATTCCCACCAGCAATATATGAGGGTTTTAGTTTCTCTACATGCTTGCTAACACTTGACAATGTTAGTTGTTTTGATTATAGTCATCCTAATGGTTATGTAATAGTATTTTGTCATGGTTTTAATTTACATTTCCATAATGACCAAAGAGAATCTTCATGTATTTATTATCCATTTGTATATTTTTAAAAATATGTATTTTTAAAAAAGGAAAGCAAAGAGGTATGATTAAACAATAGAGACAGTAATTTCTAGTTTTGAATTATGATGCTCTAATCCTGGTTCCTCTCTTCTTGACATCGCCCCCCTCTGTACCCTGGGTTTCAACAGTTTGTAGATGTACCTTTAAGTGACATTGATTACATTCTTTGAGTTATGTAACCATTCTCACTCTCGTTTTCTGAGTTGTTCCTCCTCCGTTAATATAAATTCACTGCCCTCTAAGGTTCCCATCTAATCTTTCAAGTTGCTGTTGTCAGTTGGATCCCATATAGATAGCTCTTAAAAGAGCATAATCCTCAAGGCATATTTTTTTTACTAGTTAAGCTAAACTATTGTTTGGTTTTAAGAATATTTCAGGGGCTATTTTTGGTTTAAGGTTTAAAGATTATGTCAGGGAAATAATTTCAGGGGTTCTTCCAATGTTCATGGCTCCAGGAAGTGTGGAATCCATGAAAATTTTAAATTCTGTTCTGCATTTTTCCCCCTTTTGATTGGGATTCTTATGGAGTCCTTGATCAAAATGTTCGGTAATGGTAGCCAGGCACAATCTAGTGCTTCTAGGCTCATGGCAAAGGAGGCAGATGTTCATGGAGACAATTGGCCACACGTTCCATATCCTCCTTTTATTCCTGGTGCTCCTCCTTCTTTTGTTGCTCTAGGCAAATAGAGAGCAATTGTTGTGCCCTGGATGGCCACTCGCAAGCTTTTAAGACCTCAGGCACTATGCAATGAACTGGGAAATATAACAGATGCACTAAACATGTTATTAGACCAATTAACTGGTATGTCCCATGAAACCATGACCCTAAACCTCTAAACAAACAAATCAAATCCTATAAGGTTTTTGGTTGTACATAAGCAGTCTCAATAACTACTTTTTTTTTTTTGTCATTGTTGTAAATATATCTATCTTAGTTATCTAGTGCGGTTTTAAGAGAAATAGACAAGTGGATGGCTTTAACAAACAAATACCTATTCTCTCACAGTTTAGGAGGCTAGAAGTCCAAATTCATAGTGCCAGCTCCAGGGAAGGCTTTCTTTCTCTGATGGCTCTAGGGGAAGGTCCTTGTCATCAATCTTCCCCTGGGTCTAGAAGTTTCTCAGCACAGTGATCCTAGGTCCAAAGGACACACTCTACTCTGGCTCTTCTTTCTTGGTGGTAGAAGGTCGCTCTCTCCCTGCTCGCTTCTCTCTGCTTTTATCTCTTGTAGGGTGATGAAGGGCCGTGACCCAAGAAGCATCCACCCTAATCCTACCTCAGTAACATAACAAGCATAACCTAATCCTCATTAACTTGGCATAATCCTGCCTCCTTAACATAACGGACAGCTTATTCCCAAATGGGGCCATAACCACAGGTATAGAGGCTAGGCTTTACAACACATCACAAAATGGAGGATAAACAGATCACAGAATGGAGGACAGCTACACGATACTGGGAGTCATGGCCTAGCCAAGTTGACAGGTAGTTTTGGGAGATACAATTCAATCCATGACAATATCTGTCACACAACTTTTGCCAATTCAGGTTTTTACAGATGTACAACTTGTTGACAGCAATTATAATAATCAGCTGTGCAACCCTACCTTTAATTAATGCAATATTTCCATCACCGTTAACACCCCTTTTCCCCCACCCTACCAACACTGATAACCACTAATAAACTTTGTTCTTTATACATTTGCCTTTTCTTGTCTTTTTATGTAAGTGAGGTCATACAGTATTTGTCCTTTTGGGATTGACTTATTTCACTCAGCATAATTCAAGTTTTTTTTTCCCCCCTACATTTATTCTACTGTTAGGATGATTTAAGGAGTTAAAATAGATTGGATTAAAATGCTTTTCAGGTAGTATTTTCTCAACTTGACACTTCTCATGACTTTCTGTCTCTTATGAAGAAGCAAGTAACTTCCTCTGTAGGCTGATTTATCTGCATGAGAAGTCTCATAATGCCCTCTGGTTCCTCTACCCCTGACTTTTCTATGTAGACTGAAACCTCTTAATATTCTTTTCCTTTCTAGATAATTTATTTTTCTATCAAAGAATGTAGAGAATCTCTGTCTCTACATCTATCTATCTATCTGTCATCTATCATCATCTTTCCCCTACACCTCGGTAGGCAGAATAATGGCTCCCCCAAAATATCCGTGACCTAATCCCCAGAACCTGAGAATATGTTACATAACATGGCAATGAAGAATTAAGGTAGCAGATGGAATTAAGGTTGCTAATTAGCTGACCATGAAACATGTAGATTAACCTGGATCATCTGGGTAGGTCCAATGTAACCACAAGGGTCTTTAAATGGGGAAGAAGTAGGCAGAAGAGAGTGTCAGAGTGATGTGAAGTGAAAAGAACTTGACCCTTTGTTGCTGGCTTTGAAGATGGAGGAAGAGGGCCACAAGCTGAGCCAAGGAATGTGGGCAGCTTCTAAAGAAGCTAAAAAGGACAAGGAAATGGACTCTTGCCTAGAGCCTCCAGAAAGGAATGCAGCCCTGTCCACACCTGGATTTTAGCCTTGTGACACCTATTTTGGACTTGTGAACTACAAAATTACAAGAAAATAAACTTGTGTTGTTGCTAATCCACTAAGTTTGTGGTAGTTTGTTTACATCACCAATAAGAAACTAATACACTCCCTATTAACTGCCATCAGATAGTTTTGCAGCTATGTAATAACCTATGAATTACCTTTCCAAGAGTCTAATTTACAATTTTAAAATTGATCATTTTATATTTTCATCATACCAACTCTCTTTTATTCTGTTTTTAATTGGAAATGAAAATGAGCTGATCATTTCACTCATATTCACCCCTTCAATGATATTCTAAATGTAATGAGCCAGAATCCTCCAAAGAAGAAGGAGTCTTGCCATAGAAGTCATCTGTCCCTGGACTGGGGTCAGTTTCCAGCTTTGGGACCTTCGGCAATTCTCTTAGCTTCTCTTGGCTTGAGTTTTTTTCTGTGTAAAATGAGGAGATTGGAATAATTTTTTAGGTCTCCTTTGTCTCTCAAATTCTATGATATGATAATCCAGTGCACATGTGTGTGTATCCACACAATTACTCTATTCTCTTACTTTTTTGGAGCCCTGTTGGCACAGTGGTTAAGAGCTCAGCTGCTAACCAAAAGATCGGTAGTTAGAATCCACCAGCCACTCCTTGGAAACCCTATGGGGCAGTTCTACTCTGTCCTGTAGGGTCGCTATGAGTCAGAATCCACTATACAGCAATGTTTTTTTTTTTATTTTAAACACCTTTTTAATTCATGATTTGAGGAAAGTGTATGTCTTCTGTTTAGGGATGTAAAAGTATAGTTTTGTTTAGCAAGATAACTTGTTGAATTGTTTATTCATGGAATTCCAGATTTATTGCGTTTTCACTATTGCTTTGTACTGAGGATAAAAGATGAAGATCCTTTCTGCCCTTAGGGATCTCAAGATATTTGTCAGAAAAGACACAAATAGACAGGTAGCTCTAATTAAAATGCTATGCCCAGGGTACTCTGGAAACATAGAGAAAGGGGACTGAACCCTTAGGAGATCAGGACTGCCTTCCTGAAGTTCAGAAATGATGCTGGGCATCAAGGGCATGAGTGGGATGGGTGGGATGCTGGTGGGCATTTCAGGCTGAGAACAGAACATTTCTGAAGCAAAGAGGCCTGTAGTGTTTGAGGGTGGAAATCAGCCAGCCTACTTTTGAAGGTGGTGGCAAGCTGTTGAGAGGTTTTAAACAGGAAACTAACATTTTTGCATTGATGTTTTTAAAAGATAGCTGTGTCAGGAGTGTGAAAGATAGTTTAAAGTGTAGGCAAAAAGGGAATGGGCAGACTGGAGGCAGTGAGAACAGTGAGAAGATTGTCCAAATGAGAAATAACATCTTCCTGAACTAAAGCAGGAGCAGGGGGGATGGAGCAGATGGTTCATGAGGCGTTACAAAGACAAAAGGTACAGATCTTGATAACAGATTAGATATGAGATCCCTGAGAAGGAAGGAGTCTAGGATGACTGGCATTTCTCATTAATAGAGCTAGGGAGTAGTGTGAGAAGAGCAGAGGTGTGAAGAAGACAGTATGAATAGTATTGGGCATGTGGAGTTTGAGGTGCCTGTGGGATGTCTGGCTAATTATCTGGGTCTAGGATTCAGGAGGAGGCCCTGGGTGGTGCAAATGGTTAACGTGCTCAGCTGCTACTCAAATGGTTGGTGGTTCGAGTCCACCCAGAGGCACCCTGGAAGATTGGCCTGGCAATCTACTTCTGAAAAATCAGCCATAGAAAACCCGATGGAGCACAGTTCTACTCTGACACATACGGAGTTGCCATGAGTTGGAATCGATTAGACGGTAACTGGTTTTTAGTATTTAGGAAAGAAATAGGAATGGACATGAAGACTGAGAACTGTCATTGAATCAAAGGAAATGGCACACAATAAACACCGTACAAATATTACCTAATTATCTAATGAATACGTGGTAGACTTGGGTCTCCTGACTCCAGAGTTGTGAGCTCTTCCACTCAATGAAGTAAAGTTCTATGACAGTATCATGGAGGGGATTTAAGTTGTAGTTTGGGGTTGTACTTCTATGACCTTTAAGGTTCTTCAAGCCCTATGATTAAATGAGTTAATATATGTAAATCATGTAAAATTGTGCCTGGCATATAACATGTGTCACATAAGTACTATTATTCTATAGCACTAGAATTTTTGTGGTCTCTGTTAATTTTGGATACCAATACCATTTAGTTTATCAGTATTGTTTTAGTGTAAGATGTAAACAAAAAGAGAAAATTAAAAAAAACCACAAGCCAGTGTTTTATTTACATCTTGGAAACCCTATGGGGGCAGTTTTACCCTCTCCTTGAGGGTCTCTATGAATCCGAATCAACTCAACAGCAATGAGTTTGGGTTTTTTTTTTGGTTTTATTTGTAAACAGATTTGCCAAAAGCAGTAAGGAGAATTGCTCGAATAGAACCAAGTATAGCTTCTTTAAACATCTGGTTAAAAAAAACAAAGGTTTGAATTTGCAGAAATTCAACAGATTTGCTACTTAAAAATGCAAATATTCCAAGATGTGACATTTTATGTGAAGATGGCATCTGTATTGCACACTGCCAAACTTATGGAAGAATTGACTTCAAAGAAAAAAAAGTGCCGCTTGGCTGAGCCTCAGCTTTGATTAGCATCTGAATGGTGGAATGAAAAAAGGGTGAAACGAAGCATTCAAAACAAGGAGGGAAGGAGGACTAATGGATTTCCTGCAGATTGCTTTAGTATTGTAGATACTTGAGTTCTGGAATATGCTTGAACTGAACTGACTGACTTCTACACTGAATCCAAGCTATGATACTTGTACTGCTGTGCTGAGCTCAGTGCTGTACAAGTTAAAAGCTCAACCACTTTTCTTTCCTTGATCTTCATTGATAAAGTTGGATAGTTCATTGTGAGGATTAAATGAGATTATATGAAATAATATGAAAACCCAGCACAGTGCCAGTATTAGTTCCTTGCCTCCTCACTCCACTGCAAGCACAGTGATAGTTAAAACCCGATTTCTTTTCTCTTGTCTTTCGTGGAAAGCGTCATAAAGTTGCCGTGGCTAGTTTAATACTACCTGTGTTAACCTGAGGGAGCCCTGGTGGCACAGTAGTTAAAAGAGCTTGGCTAGCAACCAAAAGTCAGTGTTTCAAATCCACCAGCTGCTCCTTGGAAACCCTACTGGGCTGGTCTACTCTGTCCTATAGAGTCACTATGAGTCGGAATCCACTTGATGGCATTGGGTTTGGTTTTTTGTTTGTTTATGTTAGCCTGGGTTTGCTAAACAGCAGAATCCAAGGTAATGGTCTACAGAGAGTACAATTCCAGTGTAGCCAGAGTGAAGGAAAAAGGGAATCAAGGCATAGAAGATAGGATGGCAAATACGAAGTGATGCATTATTAAACTGTAAACCCAGCCACGTCACCAGGGATGTCTGGACAAGCCATATGGAAACACTCATTTTGAAATAGTCTGTTGGATGAAGGAGAGGGGAATAATTCATCTTTTCTCCTTTCTGTCTCTGTCTTTCATCGGTCAGTGTTCGCCTCCTGCCCTACTGGGTTCTGCTACTCAGCCCCTCTGGGCATCTGCTGGGAAGCCAGATCTTGCAACCTGTGGAGCAGCCACCCCTTTGTCTGAGTCTAGAAGTTGTAGGAGTGGAGGCCCTCCCAGGGCCTCTGTAAGTCTAGTGGGGCCAGGTATGTCGCCAGAGCTGCTGCAGCTGCTGCCTGGCGCCAGGAGCCCAGCCCTTGCTTTAGGCAAAGCTGAGACAGCTGACAGTGTTAGGAGATGAGGCAGGTGGGGCTGAAAGAACCTGTGGAGGATCAAAAACTGGGCTCAGTACACTACCTCACACAGCAGATTTTTTATAGTGCTATTGATTTCTGAAACATTTTCCTTTAAAATATATATTGATACTTGTGTATATAAACATCTAGTATGGTTCCCTTATAGTATATGTTTTTCCCATGATCTAAATTTTATTTCATGCTCTCTCTCACCAGTGAGACCCAACACAGCAGACAGTGCTAAATTCTCTTAGCCCTTGTACGTGACTGCACAATGCTGTAAATGCTGTTAGCTAATGAGGGTACCAATGCTTCTTTGTCCTACACTGAGAGAGTTCTGCAAAGTGTTCTCTACTTTACTTTGGCCTTTCTGCTGCCGTTTCACTTTTTGGCAATCAAATGTCTGACAAAAGGTGTGCAAGTCCTGGGTTTGCCACAAAGAAACAAAGGAATAACCATTAGATTATAAATGCAAGTGTTCTGTGCGAGGTCCTTTAAAGAGATACTGAGCAAACCAAGGGTGACCTTCTTTATGCGTGACGAAAGGCATCATACGCATCACTGCAGCTGAAAGTGATGAGCAGCAGTTGTGTGAATAGGCATGGGAGAAATGGTGACTGAGGCATGCTGTGGCATCAGGCAATGTGAGGAAACAGACGTGCATATCAGACTGTTCTCTTCCCTCTTCCATGAATAACAGCAACAACAACAACAACAGTTGCTGATTCGTATTGATGACAACCCCATGTATGTCAAAGTAGAACTGTGCTCCCTAGAGTTTTCAATGGCTGTTTTTTTTTTCCTGGAAGTAGATTGCCAAGCCTTTCTTCCGAGGCACGTCTGGGTGGACTTGGACTTCCAGCTTTTGATTAGCAGCCGAGGGTGTTAACCATTTGCATCACCCAGGGGCTCCTTCTCATGAATACACCTACTCCTCACTTATGGACTGTCTCGTTATCTGACAATTTCACACTTACTACAATAGTATAAACTCTACTATCCAACCGTTTAATGCATTAACGACTTACATCTGGCAGTAACGAAGGCCGAAGTACAAGGCAAGAGTAACATTGGCTGTAATGGTTAAGATTATGTGTCAACTTGGCTGGGCCATGATTCTCAGTGGTTTGGCAGTTATGTAATGATGTAATTTGGAAGTTATGTGATGATGTGAAGCTCTGGTGGCTCAGTGCTTAAGAGCCACGGCAAGCTATGGCTGCTAACCAGAAGGTCGGCAGTTTGAATCCACCAGCGGCTCCTTGAAAACTCTATGGGGCAGTTCTACTTACTCTGTCCTACAGGGTCGCTGTGAGTTGCAGTCGACTCGACGGCAACGAGTTACAGATAATGATGTCGTCGTCCTCCATTTTGTGATCTGATGTGATCATTCTCCATTTTTGCATAATGCCGTTTTTCGCATAATGACGTGGTCTTTGGAACCTAACCATGTCGATATATGAGGAGTGAGTGTACGTTCTATTAAGTACCAGCTCCTAACTCATGATGCTCCCTTTTGGCTGGAAATATTCTTTCTCATCCCCAAGTCCTGGCTATTTGTTGTTTAGGATCTGCTGTTTTCTTACCCTCTGACTTGTGCTTTTGTGATCTTCTCTTTATCAATCTCTGCTTTTAAAAATGATTACAGCTTGTAGCTTTACCTTCATACACTCTTTAGATTTAATATGTGTATTTATATACTCACAGGTATGACAGACTTGTTTCTCCAAGTGATTGCAACTTCCTTTAAACCAAAATGCATGTCTAAAACCTCCTCCATATCCCTCACTGAATTTAGTTCTGAACCCTAGCAAACACACTATAAAACCTATTCAGATGGGATCTCTTGTCAGTTAAACTCTCACTGTCTGAACTCAAAGGAGCCCTGGTCCGCAGTGGTTATCGCATTCAACTGCTAACTGAAAGGCTGGCAGTTCAAACCCACCAGTTGTTCTGTGGGAGAAAGATGTGACGGTCTGCTTCCATAAAGATTTACAGCTTTGTAAACCCTGTGGGGCAGTTCTGCTCTGTCCTGCAGGGTTGCTATAAGTCAGAATCGACCCTATGGGGCAGTTCTGCTCTGTCCTATAGGGTTGCTATAAGTCAGAATCAACTCGACAGCAATGAGTTTTTTGGATTTGAACTCAGGAACTAAAAACAATTTCTTTTATTATTTTCTTTTCCTAAAAACAAATTTCAAAATCCTTGATTTTTTTCAAGTAACTAAATGCCTTATTTTAGACAAACTAAATTGTGGCTAAAGAACCCTAATGGCTCAATGGGTTAAGTGCTCAGCTGCTAACCAAAAGGTCAGTGGTTCAAACCCACCAGTGGCTCCATGAGAGAAAATACCTGGCCATCTGCTCCTGTAAAGATTATAGCCTAGGAAACCCTACGGGGCAATTCTACTCTGGAATATAGGGTTGTTATGAGTTAGAATCAACTCAACAGCATACAATAACAAAAACAACAAATTGTGGCTAAAACAACCACAAACTAACTTTCAGCAGTATCAAGCAACTTCCTGAAAATATAAGTTAGTAAAAATACAGTATTCTTACCAGATTTTATTTAAAGCTTTCTTGTATTAGTCCGATAATTTTTGAATGAATCCTTCTTCATCCAAACTCTTGGTATTTGCCATCTAAAACCTAAAAATCAGAATCTGGATTGCATCAGAGCTTGTTCTCAGAACTCTCTGTCCGTGCTTAGGAACCGAATAGACTTAGATTTCAAAGGATACTTGCCCTTCTGGATTCACGCTGTGTTTCAGTGATGCAGTCAGCATCAGTGTTATGCTGAGACTCTGGCTGTGGCTGCTCCTACCCAGACTCCAGTATACAAGAGTAAAATCACACTGGTATCACTACTACACGGACCAAGGACCAGGAAATGTGATCAAGGGAATAATCATAGGTTTTAGAATAAGACATTCATTGGGTCAAATTCTGGCTTTGTCACTTAATGTCTCTGACCATCATTTTTCTGCCCTGTAAAATTGTGAAAATAACGTGTGCCTCTTAGGACTCTTGTGCAGAATAAAAATAATGTATGCGAAGTGACTGGCATATATAGTAGACATTTAGATGACAAGTATTATTGTTGTTATCTTTATCAATACTATTAATATTCTCATTTAATCCTGACAAATATATGTTCCCCCTTCTTAAAATAGTCAGTCAGCTAGTATTGAATAATTTCCACTGGTTAGACACTAAAACTGTCAGACTTTGCACATGATCTTGTTGATACTCTTTTTGGTGTAGGTAGATGTGAGATAAATAAAGTTTATCCCCCAGTTTTGTGGCGGAACAAGGTTTAGGTCTTTTCTGTTTTCACTTTTTTTATAATTTTATTTTTAGTGAATATATACACAGCAAAACCTGCTCCCATTCCACAGTTTCTTGCCATAATAATCAATGGTTAAATTCTTCACACTGTGTCAAAGTTCTTGTTATTTCTGTTCTAGTTGTTTCACTTCCATTTACTTATTAATCTCCCTGCCCTCCGACTTTCTCATCTATGCTTTAAAATGGCTGTTGGCTCTTTGATCTTATGTAGATAACTTTTTCTTTTTAAACTATACCACAGTACTCAAGGGTGACAATCTTTTCTCTTTGGGCTAAACTGTTACTTAGTTTAAAGGTGACTTCAGGGGATAGTTTCAATTCAGGGTCTGAAGAGCAACTTAGGGCCATAGTCTTGGGATTCCTCCAGATTCAGCAGGTCCAGTAAGTCTGGATTCTTTTAAGAATTTGAAGTTCTATTCCACATTTTTCTCTTTTTTTTCAGGATTGCTCTATTATGTTCCTGATCAGAATGAGCTTTTTTTTTCTGACTAAACTGTAGTCTTTTGAAGATTGTCTTTAAGAAAAGAAAATTTAATGTTCAGTAATCCTGCTAGTCTCTATTTTTTCTCATGAAATGTTAGTATTTCACCTCTTGTTAGCATAAGTTGATTGCTATTATTTGATTAAACCAGAATTCCCTCTTGCATTAAAAAATTCTTATTTAAATCATTCATTTATATGAAAATGTAGTAGAAATGATCTGAATACCTGTACTGTGTAAAGGCTGTATAGTGAGTGGATCGCACAGCTGGGAGAGAGCCCAGGTCTTTTTTTTGCTATCTTGAATGGTTTCCATAGCCTTCCCTCTCCCTCCCGCCTAAGAACCTGCCAGGTGGAAAGCATAGTGCTAGATGTTGGAGGCAGGTGTATGGGGGAAGAGAATCCAAGAGATATCGGAGATGCTTATATAGCCCCCTAAAAAC
Source organism: Dugong dugon (assembly GCA_030035585.1). NCBI lineage: Eukaryota > Metazoa > Chordata > Mammalia > Sirenia > Dugongidae > Dugong > Dugong dugon. The sequence goes on from CM057465.1 coordinate 160,609,637, forward strand.
ACAGTGAAGGAGCCCTGGTGGTGCAACAGTTAAGCACTTGGCTGCTAATCAAAAGGCTAGTGGTTTCAACACACCCAGTTGCTCTGCAGGAGGAAAACCTGGCGATTGCTCCTGTAAAGTTACAGCCTAGAAAACCCTATAGACGTGGTGTTGCTATGAGTTGAAAATTGACTTGCTGGCACCTAGCAACAACAACATAACACGATTTGGTTGGAAGTATAAGGTAGATAGTGGGGTTGGGTTGGGTGGGAGAAAAGAGGGAAATGTTAAACTCTCAAATCCCAAACTACATGACATCCCAGCAGATCTAGGGGCAGAGGGATATGCTACATGGTGGAAACCACTTATAAATCTCTGTGATATGTAGTCTTCAATAGGAACTGAATTAAATTACCTAAATTGCTGTGAATTAAAATTTTAAAGGATTTCCATTTTCACCATAATAGATTCCTCTGGAAAAGTGATGTGCTGGGAATGAATGAACTTCTCTTGACAGAAGGGGGTCATTCTCCCAGTTGGCCCCAGTGTCTTGGCATGCCTTGGAAGCTAATGGAAAAGACACCCAATTATGATAAATGTCTTACCTCTCTAAAAATTTTTTATGGTTTAAATTGCTTCCAAATGTTATTTGGCTTATGGGAATTTTGTACTTGTGGCAGTGAAAAACAGCCCCTAGTGAAGATAGATCCACAGGGAGCCTATATTTTACCTGTGAATTAGGGCATCCAGTTAATGTACCACGGGGCACATTATTTATCAATTTATATCCCACCAGTTGCTCCTTTGAAGGCTGTGTAATGGAAGATAGAATATTGTCTCTTATTGATATCTAACTCTTGAATGAACAAAAGAAATTTCTGTTTGTTAGAGATAACGTGAAAAGCATTATATGAACTGTAAAATATTAGACACAGGTAGGTTATTTTGTCAGCTATTTTTCTTTGTTCTTGGACTTTAAGGAGACACCAATATGTATATAAGTTTTTATTGAGTAAATATTAAGTAAATATCAAGTAAAAAGTAGTGAACTGCAAAATATTTCTTTTAATTTGAAGTTTTTTTTTTATAAGTTGAGGAAAATAAACTGATGAAAAAGTTTTAATTTTAACAAACTCTAAAGCACATGTGTTCTAATACACAATTTATATATTAAGAAATGCTGCCTTTAAAAATTAGTTTAAAAATTACCAACTTTTACAATTCAAAACATTCTTACTGAGTTTACAGATTTCTATTAGAGAATGCGTTTCATTTCAGTGGGGTTTCAGTTTCTAATTTTTTTTTTTTAATGAATGGTAATTTAGCACCTTATTTTAACTACTATTATTATGTTGTAGCAAATGATTTTCCAAAACACAGCATTACCATAGTGAGTCACAATCTAAATTAGCCAGCAATGTAATTGGAGTGGGTTTTTAAAGCCATTCTCTGTGCCTCTACACATATCTGTACATTAAATTAAAAACTTTCTGGTCATAGTTTTATAAGCCTATGTAAGTTAGGATATAAGGAGCCCTGACAGTGCAACAGTTAAGCACTCTGCTGCTAACTGAAAGGTTGGCGGCTTGAGTCTACCCAGTGACTCCAAGGAGAAAGACCTGGTGATCTGCTTCTGTAAACATTACAGCCATGAAAACCCTATGGAGCTGTTCTGCTTTGTCACATGAGGTCACTAAGAGTCAAAATTGGCTTGACAGTACCTAACAACAACAGCAAAGTTAGGATATAGACTTGGCTGCTGTAACAGAGGTCCAAAACAACAGTTGCTTAAATAAGACACAAATTATTATGTTAGTCCTGGGCTAGCAAGGAATCTGCAAAATGTTGGGGACCCAGGCTCCTTCTGTCTTTGCTTTGCTATCCCTACAATATTGATCTCATCTGTATGGAGGAAGACCACCATATTTATAACCCAGTCAGCAGGAAAGGGAAAGGAGAAAGGGACGGAGAGCAGCCTCCTTCCTTTTAAGGGACTGCCCTGAAAGTAGCACACATCACTTTTCTGGCATATTTTTAATCAGAGCTCTATCATATCACCAGATGTAACAGCAAAGGCAGCTAGGGTGTATAAGGAGCCATATACCCAGCTAAAATTCCTATTACTATGGAAGACGATGAACATGGATTTAGGGGGATACCTAACAATTTCTTTCACATGCATCCTATTTTTCACCCATGGAACATATCCATTCCCTCCCAAAGATTATTTTACCTGAGTGATGTGAAGTTTGCTTTCTCCCTAAGTCCTGATATGAGTTTTTATGGCTGACACATCCAATCTGAAAGCCAGTTGATCTGCTATCTGCTAATCTCCCCAATACACATCCAATGTACAATGGTAAAGTTGAGGCGGAGTAACACATCCAGCAGACAGTGGTAGAGGAGAAGCAGCATAACATACTCCCTTTTAGGAAAAGGGAGACAGGAAACACAACAGTCACTGGTCCATGGCAACAATCAAATCCTGTGTGTAGGAATCATGAAGATTTTTATCCTGGCAATAGAAAAAGTTCTTTGTTAGCTTTCCTGGCAAGTGTGCCTGCTGCCCTCAAGGAGGAAATCCCTTGTCTTCCTTGGCTCCTGGCTTTGTCTTTTGGGAGGTCGTCATTGTCAATTATTCTCCATGGCCAGATCTAATGCCATGGGCATTTGACAGTACACCCTTTTTTTAGGGGTGCACAGCTTTCAAAACTGACTTCCTGCTGGTGCAGGTAAGGGAGCTATAGCCTTGTATTTGTGTTGAACAATCACAGGCTTTTTACAGTTCAGGCTTGTGTGTGTGTGTGTGTGTATAACTAATAACATCTCCCCAGAACCCCCATTTGTTCTGATTAGCTCCGTGTGCAAGTAGCCACAGTCAAATGTTAATCTAGACATTGTTTATTTTTTTCTCCAGCTAAAAATGCTTGTCTTTTAATTGTTGGCTTTTGTCCTCCGCAAAACTTTAGTTTTCTAGTCAATGTCAGTTACTTTGAGACCACTAAAGACAGTGGGTTTGGGTGGGAAGGTAAACCAAACCAAAACCAAAACAAACCAGTTGTCATCAAGTCGATTCCAATTCATGGTGATATGTATGCAAAGTAGAACCGTACTTCATAGCGTTTTCAAGGCTGTGACCTTTTGGAAGCAGATGGCCAGGCCTTTCTTCCAAGGCAGCTATAGATGGGTTCAAACTGCCAGCCTTCTAGTTAGTAGTCAAGTGCTTAACCTCTCGCACCACCCAGAGATCCTGGTGGGAAGGTAGTACCTGTGATATTTAACTCTTACTGCTTGATTGCTAGGCTGACTCCCATTGTCTGGCTGTGAACTCTTGGGGTCACAGGCTTATTTCCAGTTTAGGCTGTGTCTTCTGAACCATCTACTTAAACAGTTTTAGTTTAGAACATAGGAGAATTTGGCTTTTCAACCCTATAAAGCCCCATTTTACCAAACTGTCGGTCAACTTACATTCCAAGTAGCATGAGCTTTCCTCAGAAGAGCTTGGTACGTCTGTTTGCAGACAGTTTGATTTAGTCTGATTTTATCTCTCTTGAAGGACTTTGCTGAAAGCAGCAGTATGCAGCCAAAATATACTAACATTGTGACTTTTCTCAATCACTTCCCATTGAGTTAGAGGCTTTAGTAGTACTTTCAAGGTATATGGGATGACAGTTTTATTAAATGCTTTCTACATACCACTTTGGTGAGTGGTGTCTGGGGTCTTAAAAGCTTGCGAGAGGCCATTTAAGATTCATCAATTAGTCCCAACCCACTTGGAGGACAGAGAATGAAGAGTACCAAAGACACAAAGAAAACATTAGCCAAGAGACAAAAGGGCCACGTAAACCAGAGACTCCATCAGCCCAAGACCAGAAGAACTAGATAGTGCCTGGCTACCACCATTGAGTGCCCTGACAGGGAACACAACAGAGAGTCCCTGATGGAGCAGGAGAAAAGTGAGGTGCAGAACTCAAATTCAAGTAAAAAGACTAGGCTTAATGATCTGACTGAGACTGGAGGAACCCTTGAAGCCATGGCCGCCAGACTTTGTTAACCCAGAACTAAAACCATTTCTGAAGCCAACTCTTCAGACAAGATTAGACTGGATTGTAAAACGTAAAATAATAGTCGTGAAGAATGTGCTTCTTAGTTCAAGCAGATACACCAGACCAAATGGGTGGCTCCTGTCTGGAGGCAGGATGAGAAGGTAGAAAGGAACAGGAGCTGGTTGGATGGACATGGGAAACCTGAGATGAAAAGGGGGAGTGTGCTATCACATTAAGGGATTGCACCTAGTGTCACATAACAATATGTGTATAAATTTTTGTATGAGAAATAAGCTTAAGCTGTAAACTTTCACCTAAAGCACAATAGAAAATAAATAAAAATTAAAAAAATTAAAAAAAAAGTCAGCAGCTTTTTATCCCTCTGTCTTTGTTTGCTCACTGCCTACTGCCTAATCTCTAAGTCAGTGCCACATATGAAAGGTTCTGTTAGGGTAACAACCACTTCCAACTATCAGATGCCACTTTCCTTAGGACATGGGTTCAGCTGCTCTGACAAAGACTCTGAATTATAAGGGCTTAATCAAAACAGAAGTTCACTTCTCTTCCACATTACAGCCTGAGTATAAGCAGCTCAGAGCTGATATGTTGCATAGTGTTGGAGACCCAGGATCCTTCTGTCTTGCTCCACCGTCCCTAGGGTGTTGCCCTTACACATATGATCCAATATGGTGCACCACCACCACACCTGCCTTGCAGCCTGTGAGAAGGGAAGAAAACAAGGAACGACCCATTTCTCTATTTAAGGACTCTCCTGTTCTCATCGACCAGAACTTAGTCGTATGGCTGCATCTAGTTGCAAGGAGGTTTAAAAATGTGCAGGTGACCAGGTAAAAATTCCATTGTTGTTGTTGAGTCTATTCCAACTTGTAGCCACCCCATGTGACAGAGTGGAACTGCCTTTAAAAGTTTTCTTGGCTGTAATGTTTATGGAAGCAGATTGCCAGGTCTTTCCCCTGCAGAGCCAACACTGGGGTTCGAACCGCTGACCTTCCAGTTAGCAGCTTAACTGTTGCACCACCAGGGTGCCTTAAAAATTTTATGAGTAGCTAAAAATTTTATTAATAAGGAAAAAGAGAGAATGGATATTAGAGTAGAATTAGCAATTTCTTTTTGCCAGAAAATTAGCATTTGAATCTTAAAAAAAAAGAAAATGAAAATAAAGAAAAACCTTATCAATGCACCAAACTTTAATAGTTGGATAGGATAATTTTAAGGTACGATATTCTGGGCATCAACATTTGACTGCATGATATATAAATTTAGCTGCCTTTATAACAATTTAGTCTGCTTTAAATAATTTGCCTTCCTGAGGCTACATTGGATATACTCATATACATTACATTTGAAACTGTGTGCTTAAAAATTTATTTTCTTCACCTGGGAGTTTTTTTTTTTTTTCCCCTCATTAATACCTAATGAGGTATGAAGTACATAGTAGACCCAAAATAGCACCAAGACTCAAGCTTTTCTACCAAAGTTCCCCTAACTGCAGAGTGAGAACATGTGTAATATACTCTCAAGCTGGAAATTTCTTTGAGCCCTCAAGTTTTATCCAAAAATATTGCAAATTTTGTGTTCTATTCCATTTTGTATATTTATAAAATTAAAAAAAAAACAACTTTATTTTATTATTTTTTTTGGTGGAAGTTTACACAGTAATTTAGGTTCCCAGTTGACAATTTCTATACAAATTGTTCAGTGACATTAGTTATATTTTTCACAATGTGTCAACATTCTCTTTAATTGCATTCTTGTTGTTCCGTTTCTGGTACTCTAGTTTCCCTGCCCCCTTATCTTCACATCTTTGCTTTAGAGCAAATGTGGACCTTTTCGTCTTATGTAGATGCTTTTTTAGTAGAGCACTGCATTCACGGGTAATATCCTTTATTTTGTATGGCACTCTGTTATTTTCCTAAAAGGTGATCTCAGGTGATAGTTTTGGTTCAGGGTTTAAAGGGTATCTCAGGGCGATAGTCTTAAGGAGTCCTCTGGTCTCAACTAGTCAAGTAAGTCTGGACTTTTTAAGAATTTGAGTTTTGTTCCATGTTTTTCTCCCCTTTTACCAGGGTCCATCTATTGTGCCCCTGATCAGAATGGTTGATAGTGGTCCGTGTTTGTTTTTAGTATTAACAAAATATTTAAATTACTTAATAATTTTACCAAATGTAAAGTTGACACTCCTGGCAGAGGTGCAGTATTTTCCTGTGTCTTTCTCCCACATTAATGATACCTCTTTGGGTACATATGAAATAGTTGAGAAGTTAGGGTAGCTGGGTTTATAAAACTCATACTAATGTACTTATTCACATTCAACAGTGACCAGTGATCAGGTTAAAACATAAGAAATGTCTACTGCTGGCAGGACTCCTAAGGGCTGTCTCCTTCCTTATTCCCTCTCCCCTTCCCTATATTCCCAGTGTTTGCTTTGGCTTCTCAGCCTGCTGCCTTCTCAGAGCTGACTCCTCATTTTTCAAGTCTCTAATCAAATGTCACATTTTCTGAGAGAGCTTTCTTGCCTATGGTGGACAGACCCTAAGATGACCCCTCAATGATCCCTGTCTCCTGGTGTTCATGCCTTTGTGTGATCCCCTCTGCTTGAGTTCAGCAATACCTGTGATTTGCTTATAATCAGTAGAATACGGTAAGGGTGATGGGCCATCACGCTGTGATTACATTATGTTATGTGGAATTCCATCTTGGCAGACTGGAGGGAGAGATTCTCCTGGCTTTGAAGAAGTGTGCTGCCATTTGTGAGAGGGCCATATAGCCAGGGCATGAGGGTGACTTCTAGTCGCTGAGAGCTGTCTGTCTGCCAGCAAGAAAACAAGAACTGAATTCTACCAATAACTGAATGAGCTTGGAAAAGAACCCCGAACTCCAGCTGAGAAGGCAGCCCAGCTGGCACTTTGATTTCAGCCTGGTAAGACCCTGTGCAGAGGACCCACCCACGCCATGCCTAGACTTCCACAGATCTACAGAAATTGTGACATAATAAATGTGTGTTGCTTTAGGCCACTAAGTTTATAGACATTGGTTTTACAGCAATAGTAAATGAACACCAGTGTTAAGAATCCTATGCTGCCTGAGTGGGGGAAAAAAAAATCCACAATCCATGTCTCTTCTCCTTCCCCTATGGGTGTGGCTGCCAACATTTGGGGCAGCTTTGTCCAAGAGTGGTGGAGTAGGGGATGCAGTCTAGAATCAGGTTTACTAGCTTCAGCTTCTGTTGAGTTTTTTTGTGTGAGCTCATCTTGTGAATGACAGAATTTAAAGACTATAAATACTGTGATTTAAATACAATAGTTGTGCGAAACTACTTGACTTTGCAATGCCTAGAAACCTTAGAAATGACACTTTAGTAGAATTTTGTCTACTACATATGTAATATGTAATATAAGATAGCTCTTTTAAAATAAACCAAAAACCAAACCAAATCAGTTACCGTTGAGTTGATTCTGATTCATGACAACTCTGTGTGTCTCAGAGTAGAACTGCACTCCATTGGGTTTTCAATGGCTGTGACCTTTTGTAAGTAGATTACCAGGCCTTTCTTCTGAGGTGCCTCTGGGTGGATTTGAGCAGCCAACCTTTTGGTTAGTAACCAAGTGCTTAGCCATTTGTGCCACAATAATAGGCCTAATAATCATTATTAGGATTTACCTTAAGCGCTTTCTTGCTAATAAAATACTAGTAAAAAAGCACATGTTTCTTTGGCTTGTTCATTTTACATTTCGTTCCATTTTACTCAAAAATCTACCTATTCTTCAAGAGCCCTCTGATTTATCATCTTCTTCCTCCCTGTCATGGCTATGCTTTCTTCCCTGTCCTATCTTGGGGTGATAACTTTCCCCTATTTACTTCAAGGTCTTGCAACTCAAGGTACAGCAGTGGCATCACCTGCAGCTTATTAGAAATGCAGATTATCAGCTCTCACCCAGCCCTCCGTATCAGAATCTGTAATTTTATAAGCTCTCCATGTGATTTATATATACATTGAAGTTTGAGAAGTGCTGCTCTAAGCCTCTCTTATGGGGTTTAATAGTATATCATTGAATTAGTTGTTTTTGTATTTGCTGTGAATAAACTTTTGTCAGGAGCTTAAGGTTTATTCATCTTTATTTCCCCTCCGATGCCTAGCGTGGTATATTAAATAAAACAAACAAAGAAACCCCCAAACCCATTGCCATCGAGTCGATTCTAACTCGTAACAACCCTATAGGACAGGGTAGAACTACCCGATAGGGTTTCCAAGGAGCAGCTGGTGGATTCGAACTGCCTACCTTTTGGTTAGCAGCCGTAGTCCATAACCACCGCGACACCAGTCTCCATTTTAAATCTAGGGGCCCAATAAATTATTTGTTAAATTGAATAAACTCTAGATGGATTTTTTTCCCTATTTTTTAGAGACCTTTAATTTTTATAGTTCACATCAAATATCTGTTATTTAGAACATTATTTTATTGATAAAACAGCAACCATTATAATCTACTTATAGACATTAGACCTTTTCCGGAAAGGGAAGCTAATGGCTTAGACAGCTCATTGTGGTTCAGAAATCTCTAATGACGTTTTTATTCAATTTCTAACTCCGATTGTTTTCTCTGAATGTACAAATGTAGTTCCTAACTCTTTTGTATCCATGTTACTGGATGAGATTTGTCTCTTTCCTGTGACCTTCAATTCAAGAAGAGGATTAAATGTATTCTGTGCATTTATCAAAGATACTTTGTTTTCTAATGTTTCTCTAGTACATTCATGAGCTGAATGAGAGAGAAAACCTGGCTTTCCTAGATACCTGCTCATGGCCACTGGTCGGGGATCTTTTCATTTTCCTCTGATTTTATCCTATGTCTTCTCAGTTTTTTCCCATTTAAAAAAATATTTAAAGTTAATGGACCAAATTAAATGGGCAAGAATTGTATGGATGATGCTGTTTACATGCCCCAGTCCTGATACTTCATGAAATAATATAAAGCTCCATGAATGATATTTGGATGGTTTTCTAAAAAGCAAAGTTAATGTGTAAAAAAAGTGAGGCAAATGTATGAAAGTTTAACTATTAGATGGATTTATTTCATTGATAGGTAATTTCATTTCACCTTTTGTTATATGATGTGTGTGTGTGTGTGTGTGTGTGTGTGTGTGTGTGTGTGTGTGTGATTAGGGAAAAAAATGGTTTGTTAACTGTTTCGCTGATGGTTAAAAATGTCTGTCAGCTTGGCTAGGCCCTGATTCCCAGTATTGTGATTGTCCACAATTTTGTCATCTGATGTGATTTTCTTGTGTATTGTAAATCCAGTTTCTATGATGTTGATGAGATGGGATGGCAGTTATTTTAATGAGGCAAGACTCAAAAGATTGGGTTGTGTCTTAAGCCAATCTCTTTTGAGATATAAAAGAGAGAAGCAAGCAGAGAGACATGGGGACCTCATACCACCAAGAAAACAGTTCTGGGAGTGGATCATCTCCTTTGGATCTGGGGTCCCTGCCCCTGAAAAGCTTCTAGACCAGGGGAAGATTGAGGACACAGGCTTTCCTCCAGAGCCGACAGAGAGAGAAAGCCTTCTCCTGGAGTTAATGCCCTGAATTTGGACTTCCAGCCCCCGAGACTGTGAGAGAATAAACCTCTGTTTATTAAAGACATTCACTTGTGATATTTCTGTTACAGCAGCCCTAGATAACTAAGGCAGTTTATTTTGGAGGGTTTTGATGTTATTATTATTTTTAATCTATTTGTATTCTGAGTCCTGTTGCTACTCTTTCAGTTCTGTGTTATAGCACCTGGCAAGTATGAGAGTTTAAGTTTTCAGAGTTGTTTCATAGAGTGAATTCAAATACAGTATAAGAAAAAAAAAAAAAGAAAAAATCTAAGTCTGCTGAATCTGTTAAAAATGCGTCGTTGTAGTGGAATCTCTTTTTATTAAACAAAATGTGCCCCGGGAAGTTCAGAGACGTGGGCAGACTTGTCTTCTCAAACATCACTCACATTTTTATCTTATTGGCAAGCAGATTACCTGTAGTTGTTCTTATGATCATCACAATAGGAAGTTTTCAGAATTTTAGAGTTGGTATACAAGGGAACTTTAAGATCGTCTAGTTCAGCTTTCCCCCATTTATCTGTCAGTTTGTCATGCTGAGGGGCTTGTGTGTTGCTGTGATGCTGGAAGCTATGCCACTGGTATTCAAATACCAGCAGGATCACCCATGGCAGACTGGTTTCAGCTGAGCTTCCAGACTAAGACTAGGAAGAAGGACCCAGCGGTCTACTTCTGAAAAGAATTAGCCAGTGAAAACCTTATGAATAGCAGCGGAATGTTGTCTGATATAGTGCTGGAAGATGAGCTCTTCAGGTTGGAAGGCACTCAAAATACGACTAGGGAAGAGCTGCTTCCTCAAAGTAGAGTCGACCTTAATGATGTGGATGGAGTCGAGCTTTTGGGACCTTCATTTGCTGATGTGGCACAACTCACAATGTGAAGAGACAGCTAAAACCATCCATTAATAATCAGAACATGGAATACACGAAGTATGAATCTAGGAAAATTGGAAATCGTCAAAAATGAAATGAAACGCATAAAGATCGATATCCTAGGCATTAGTGAGCTGAAATGGATTGGTATTGGTCATTTTGAATCAGACAATCATAAGGTCTGCTATGCTGGGAATGACAGCTTGAAGAGGAATGCTACTGCGTTCATCCTCAAGAAGAACATTTCAAGATCTATCCTGAAGTACAACGCTGTCAGTGATAGGATAATATCCATACGCCTACAAGGAAGGCTAGTTAATATGACTATTATTCAGATTTACTCACCAACCACTAAGGCCAAAGATGAAGAAATTGAAGATTTTTTTTTACCAACTTCTGCAGTTTGAAATTGATTGAACACGCAATCAGGATGAACTGATAATTACTGGTGATTGGAATGTGAAAGTTGGAAACAAAGAAGCAGCATGGGTAGTTGGAAAACATGGCCTTGGTGACAGAAACAATGCTGGAGATGGCATGATTGAATTTTGCGAGGCCAATGACTTCTTCATTGCAAATACCTTTTTTCACCAACATAAACGGCCACTATACACATGGACCTTGCCAGATGGAATACACAGGAATCAAATCGACTACATCTGTGGAAAGAGATGATGGAAAAGCTCAATATCATCAGTCAGAACAAGGCCGGGGCTGACTGTGGATCAGACCGTCAATTACTCATGTGCAAGTTCATGTTGAAACTGAAGAAAATGAGAACAAGTCCACAAGCGCCAAAGTACAACCTTGAGTATATCCCACATGAATTTAGAGACCATCTCAAGAATAGATTTGATGCTTTGAACACTAAAGACCAAAGACCGGATGAGTTGTGGAATGACATCAAGGACATCATACATGAACAAAGCAAGAGGTCATTAAAAAGACAGGAGAGAAAAAAAAGACCAAAATGGATGTCAGGAGAAACTCCGAAACTTGCTCTTGAATGTCGAGTAGCTAAAGCAAAAGGAAAAAATGATGAAGTACCGGAGCTGAGCAGAAGATTTCAAAGGGTGGCTCGAGAATACAAAGTAGAGTACTATGATGACATGTGCAAAGACCTGGAGATAGAAAACCAAAAGGGAAGAACATGCTCAGCATTTCTTGAGCTGAAACAACTGAAGAAAAAATTCAAGCCTCAAATTGCAATACTGAAGGGTTCTATGGGGAAAATATTAAACAATGCAGGAAGCATAAAAAGAAGATGGAAGGAACACACAGAGTCACTATACCATAAAATATTGGTTGACGTTCAACCATTTCAGGAGGTAACATATGATCAGGAACTGATGGTACTGAAGGAAGAAATCCAAGCTGCACTGAAGGCACTGGGGAAAAACAAGGCTCAGGGAATTGACAGAATACCAATTGAGATGTTTCAACAAATGGATGCAGTGCTGGAAGTGCTCACTAGTCTATGCCAAGAAATTTGGAAGACAGCTACCTGGCCAACCGACTGGAAAAGATCCATATTTATGCCTATTCCCAAGAAAGGTGATCCCACCAAATACAGAAACTATCGACCAGTATCATTAATATCACATGCAAGTAAAATTTTGCTGAAGATTATTCAAAAGAGGCTGCAGCAGTATATTGACAGGGAACTGCCAGAAATTCAAGCCAGACTGAGAAGAGGACGTGGAACCAGGGATATCATTGCTGATGTCAGATGGATATTGGCTGAAAGCAGAGAAAACCAGAAAGATGTTTACCTGTGTTTTATTGATTATGCTAAAGCATTCAACTGTGTGGATCATAACAAATTATGGATAACATTGCAGAGAATAGAAATTCTAGAACACTTAATTGTGCTCACGAGGAATCTGTACATGGATCATGTCATTAGAACAGAACAAGGGGATACTGCATGGTTTGAAGTCAGGAAAGGTGTACATCAGGGTTGTACCCTTTCACCATACCTTTTCAATCTGTATGCTGAGCAAATAATCGGAGAAGCTGGACTATATGAAGAACGTGGCATCAGGATTGGAGGAAGACTCATTAACAACCTGTGTTATGCAGATGACACAGCCTTGCTTGCTGCAAGTGAAGAGGACTTTGAGCACTTACTGATAAAGATCAAAGACCATAGCCTTCAATATGGATTACACCTAAACATAAAGAAAACAAAAATCCTCACAACTGGACCAATAAACATCATGATAAATGGAGAAAAGATTGAGGTTGTCAAGGATTTCATTTTGCTTGGATCCATAATCAACACCCATGGAAGTAGCAGTCAAGAAGTCAAAAGATGCATTGCACTGGGCAACTTAGTTGCAAAAGACCTCTTTAAAGTGTTGAAAAGGAAATATGTCACCTTGAGAACTAAGGTGCTCCTGACCCAAGTCATTGTGTTTTCAATTGCCTCATATGTGAAAGCTGGACAATGAATATGGAAGATCATAGAAGAAGTGACACCTTTGAATTGTGGTGTTGGCAAAGAATATTGAATATACCATGAACTGCCAAAAGAGCAAACAGATCTGCCTTGGAAGAAGTACAACCAGAATGCTCCTTAGAAGCAAGGATGGCGAGACTACGTCTCACATACTTTGGACATGTTGTCAGGAGGGATCAGTCCCTGGAGGAGGACGTCATGCTTGGTAAAGTAGAGGGTCAGTGAAAAAGAGGAAGACCTTCAAGGAGATGGACTGACACAGTGGCTCCAACAGTGGGCGCAGGCATAACAATGATCGGTGCAGGACCGGGCAGTGTTTCGTTCTGTTGTGCATAGGATTGCTATGAGTTGGAACTGACTCGACGGCACCTAACAACAACAACAGCAGTTCAACTCTCACCATCTGCAGGAATTTCTTCTACGATTCAGAACAATTTCTTCTTCCAACTTCTTTTATGAACTCCAAAAAATTCCTTTCTTAAAATAAAATCTTACCAAAAAAAAAGAAAGGAACAGAACCTGCCATGCTGTAAAGAGAGTAATGAAAGACAGATTCTTCACCACACCCCATCTCCAACTTGAGGTACCTTCAAGGCAGGCCAGTTGAAGACCAAAGAAAAGTAATTTGTATCACAAGGCCGGATTTATTGTATTAACTGAAACAAGCTCCAAATACATAATTTTAAAAGATAGTTGCTGCTCTGGGTAGTTATAACGAAATCCAGAAACAAAAAAGCTGCTTACTTCTGTTGGTGCAGAGGCTTGGTTTTCATAGACTTGTCTCAAAGGAGCCCTGGGATTTCATGGAGGAGGCTTAAGGGCTACTGGAGTAGAGGCCGAGTGAGGACTTCCTGGGGAACCTCCCATAGGAGTGCTTTGTTTTTATATATTAGACTTTAGGGCTAAGATTGTGTTTGAGGGGAAAGCAGGTGGTGGAGGTAGTGGTATTATTATGTGTGTGTATGTGGAGAATCTAGAGTACAAGGAGGGCCCCACTATCAAAGGAAAGTGTAAATATCTCTGCTCACCAATTGCTTCTAAAGTTTGGTTCTGGACTCTCATTGTGTTAGAATCACATGGAGAGCTAATTAAAAATCTCGATTCTGGGCCCCATCCCTGGAAATTCTGATTCAGTAGTCTAGGATGTGGGCTGGGAATATGAATTGAAAATATAACAAAGCAAAATAAATAAACACACTGACACCATGATTCTGCCATGCAGACAGGTTTGATAACCATTGCACTACCTCATCTGTTGTCAATAGTCACTGTGGGGACCTCCCTGCCTACTAAGGCAGTTCATGTGTTTGTTTGACTGATTGTTAAAAAGCTTTTTATTCATTTTGAGCTGAAATGTACATCTTTATAACTTGATTGGATTCTCTGCTGTGAGTGACCATGAATAGGCTGATCATATGCCTCAATTTATCAGGCATAGTCCTAGTTTGTGACTGTTGTCCTAATGTGATTATTAACAGTATCTCTTTCACTTTCAAAAGTATCCTGATTCAGACAGTAAATTATATAGTCACCCTAATGAGACAGTTTATGAAGCCTAAGTCATGTATGTATAGTTTCCTGTTGTTGCTGTAACAAATTACCACCAATTTAGTGGCTTAAAACAACACAGATTTATTCTCTTACAGTTCTGGAGGTCAGACGTCCTAAAATGGGTTGGCAGGGCTGCATGACTTCTGGAAGCTGTAGGGAGAATATCCTTCCTCGCGTTTTCTAGCTTCTGGAGACCTCCTGCATTCTTTGACTTGTATCTGCTTCCTGGGTCGACAGAGCCAGCAATGGCCCGTCAAGTCTCTCATGCTGCATCACTCTTCTGTAACTAAATCTCCTCCTGTCTCCCTTTTCTAAGAACACTTGTGACTACACTGGGCCCACCCAGATAGTCCAGGACAATCTCTGCACGTCAGGATTCTTAATTGCACCTGCCAAGTTCCTTTTTACTATGTAACATAACAAAATCATAAGCTCTAGGGATTCGGATTTTAACATATTTGGGAGGACATTATTCAGCCTACACTGATTCGTTTCTGCTCTTGACATATTTTGTACTCAGAGGTAGCAATGGCTGCTACCAGAAGAAAAGTATCCCAACTTCTTAGTAGAAAATATAAACAGAAAGAAAAATACAGAAACTCAAGTTAAATGATTGTGAAAGAAGCATAGAGAATATAAAAGTCCTTACCATACCACTGTTTTGTAATATAATTGCTTCTGACTGGAGGAACCAAGAGATTATCATACTTGGAAGGAACCGGTTCTTTTAATTTATTTTTCATTATATTTATCAGCATTTAATTTTTGTTCAGGACATGTAGAAAATGTAGTATATTGTCAAACATTTGATTCAGGGAATCTGAAGTCAGAGAATTAAGTTTAAAGAAACATAGTTGTAGATTTGTGATTTACAAATGGGATTAGTTTTTTTTTCCTCTACGTGGACAGATAGATTAATGGTGTCATGAATGGAGCTGCTTTGACTTGTTTGTTACTGTCACTGTACTATGCCAGATGCCACTCGTGTGACTATGGAGAGTTCAAAATTGCATAAGCAGTAGTTTTAATGATTATGGTCTTGAAGCAGTAGGATTTAGTGCAATAAAGATTGTAAGGTATCATTCTGTATTAGTTTTCTGTTGCTGTGTAACAACTAACCACAAATTTAGGGACTTTAAAAACACATGCATATTACATCACAGTTGTCATGGATCAAGATTCTGGTATGGTTTAGCTGAATCCTCTGCTCAGGTTCCACAAGGCTGCAATCAAGGTATTCTCAGGGCTGCAGTTATCATCTGGGGGTCGAGGTCCTCTTCCAAGCCCATTCAGGTGGTTAGCAGAATTCACTTTCTTGTTATAGAACTGAGGTCCTAATTTTCTTGCTAGTTGTTGCCTGAAGACCTCTCTCAGTTACTAAAGGCAGTCCTCTCCAGAGGCAGTTTACAATTTGACTCTTTGCTTTCTTCCTGCAGACCAGCAGGAGCATATCTTTCAGATGCTTCACATTCTTTTAAAGGCTCACCTGATTAGATCAGGCCCACCCAGGATGATTTCTCTTTGATTAACTCAAAGTAAACTGGTTAGTAACCTAATTATGGAAGTGATGTCTCATCACATTAGTGGTTCCACCCATACAGGCAGTCCCTAGGTTATGAACATCGGACTTATGGACAGTTCGTACTTAAGAATGGACTGCTATAAAACCTAATATATTAAAAATTTGAGTTAAATACAATGGTTCATAATAATAAATGCATGTACTACTTTGTGACACTCATGAGGACATTGTGCAGTTTGGAAGTGTTAAGTGTTTTATGTGCGTGGAATGTAAAATATATACTGTATACTAAGACAAACATTTGACTAACTGATGTTAAATGAGAACCATATGTTCCTGTTCTGACTTACTTACAAATTCAACTTAAAGACAGACTTAGGAACAGATCTCATTCATAACCTGGGGAATGTCTGTACTCAAGAGGAGGGTATTACACAAGGGCATGGGTCACAGGGGGTCATCTTAAAATTCTGCCTACCACACTGTCCTTACAAAAACATAAGTGTTCCTTGTGTTCTCTTGCCTTAGTGTTGTCTTGTCACTTTTGACTTATTGGAAGATGATGAAATTAAGAGTTGTTTAATATTTATGGTAGGTTTTTTTTTTCCTTGATGGTAAAAATTTATATCAGTAACTTATGTTCATTACTTTAGAAACAGAATCTATTTTATTTTATTTATTTCTTTGTTGAGAATATACACAGCAAAACATACACCAATTCAACAGTTTCTACATGTACCATTTAGTGACATTGATTACATTCTTCAAGTTGTGCAACAATTCTCACCCTCGTTTTCTGAGTTGTTCCTCCCCCATTAACATAAACTTACTGCTTCCTAAGCTTCCTATCTAATCTTTTCAAGTTGCTGTTGTCAGATTGATCCCGTATAGACAGTTCTTTAAAAAGCTTAATGCTCAAGGCAGACACTTTTTACTAGTTAAGCTAAACTATTGTTGGTTTTAAGAAGACCTCAGGGGATATTTTTGGTTTAAGGTTTAAAGATTATCTCAGGGCAGTAGTTTCAGTGGTTCATCTAACACTGATGGCTCCAGGAAGTCTGGGGTCCATGAGAATTTAAAATTCTGTCTTGCATTTTTTCCCTTTGATCAGGATTCTTCTATGGAATCTTTGAACAAAGTGTTCAGTAATGGCAGCCGGGCACCATCCAATTCTGGTCTCATGGCAAAGGAGGCAGTTGTTCATGGAAGCAATTAGCCACACATACCGTATCCTCTTTTTATTCCTGATGCTCCTTCTTCCTCTGTTGTTCCAGGTGAATAGAGACCATTGTTGTGTGTTGGATGGCCACTTGTAAGCTTTTAAGACCCCAGGCACCAAGCAAGAACAAAGAGGTAGAACAGGGACACTAAGTATATTATTAGGCCAATTAACTGGGATGTCCCACATAACCATGACCCTAAACCTCCAAACCAAGAAACCAAATCCCATGAGGTTTTTGGTTGCACACAAGCAGCCTCAGCTGCTACTCTCTTTCTTTTTTCTTCTTCTTTTTTTGCTGTTGTTGTAAATATATCTATCACACAACTCTTGCCCGTTCAACTTTTTACAGGTGTACAACTTACTGGCAACAATAACAATAATTGGCTGTGCAACCCCTACCATTAATCAGTGTGGTATTTCCATTACCATTAACCCCGAATTTCCCCTCTCTCCCACCCCTGGTAATCACTAAAAACTTCGTTCTCTATACCTTTGCTTTTTTTTGTCTTTTTATGTAAGTGAGGTCATACAATATTTGTCCTTTTGTGCTTGACTTACTTCACTCAGCATAATGTCTTCCAGCTCCATCCATATTGTGCATGTATCAAAACTTCATTTCTCCTACTGACTGAGTATTCCATTGCATGTATGTACCACATTTTGTTTATCCATTCATCTGTTGATGAGCATTTAGGTTGTTTCCACCTTTTGGCTATTGTGAATAGTGCTGCAAAGAACATTGATGTATGTCTTAGTTATCTAGCGCTGCTATAACAGAAATACCACAAGTGGATGGCTTTAAAAAAGAGAGTTTATTCTCTCAAGTCTAGGAGGCTAGAAGTCTGAATTTAGAGTGCCACCTCCAGGGGAAGATTTTCTCTCTCTGTTGGCTTTGGGGGAGTGTCCTTGACATCAATCATCCCCAGTCTAGGAGCTTCTCAGCACAGGGACCCTAGGTCCAAAGGACACTCTGTTCTCCTGGCTCTTGTTTCTTGGTGGTATAAGGTCCCCCTGTTTCTCTGCTTGCTTCTCTTTTGTATCTCAAAAGAGATTGACTTAAGACAAAACCGGTCTTATAGATTGAGTCCTCCTTCATTAAACGTAACTGCCTCTAATTGTGCCTCATTAACATCATAAAGGTAAGATTTACAACACAGGAAAATCACATCAGATGACAAAATGATAGACAATCACACAATACTGGGGATCATGGCCTAACGAAGTTGACACACATTTATGGAGGATACAATTCAATCCATAACAGTACAAGTCTGTTTTTGAGTCTCTACTTTCAAGTCTTTTGGTTATATACCTAGGAGTGGAATTGCTGGGTCATATGGTTGTTCTATTTTTAGTTTTTTAAGGAACTACCACACTGTTTTCCATAACAGCTGTACCATTTTGCATTCCCACCAGCAGTGGGTAAAGGTAGACCAAAATCTTAATGCATACAATATCATCCATAATTTTAGCAGGTTATTTCTATTTCTTAGAAGCAGAGCTGAAATGACAGGTCTTTTTTCCCCTCTACAGGGTGATTATAAACACAAAATAATATACATTTGGGATAAAGCATATATTACTGTCATTATATACAGTCATAATACCAGTTTTTCTTATGATGAAATAGCTTAATAAACATACTATATTGTTAAGGATAGAAAAAGATTCTCCTCCTTGTCCTCCAGAGGACATATGGTTTCATTTAGTAAGAACTTTACAGAAAGAGTTTTGAAAAGTCTGCATATGATTGGGATGGGAGTTTAAGAAGAAAAAAATAGAATATTAAAAATGTTATTGATCTCAGAATGAGATCACTGTCATCCTGAGATTGCTCCTCCCCTTTACTCCTCTGTCTTGAATATTCTTCCATCTTTCCTTTAAGCTTTTAAAACAAAACTGAAGTGTGAAGAATTGTATTTTTATTGTAAGAAATTTAAAAGATAATTCCATTGACTAACAAAAATAAACAAAAAAAAACCCCTCTAAACCAGTTGCCATTGAGTTGATTCCAACTCATGGTGACTCCATGTGTGTCAGAATACAGCTGTGCTCCACAGGATTTTCAATGGCTGATTTTTTGGCAGTAGATCGCCAGGGCTTTCTTCCAAACAAAGATAAAGATGATGCTTTTTAACTCTGCCTTTCACTTATTACATATTTAACAATAAAATTCATTGCATATATAGCAAACTCTAGCTGTACCAGGAAAGAGAATAGGTCAATGACTTGCTTGTGAAGGGCTAGAGTATTCTGGGGCCCTTGGGGGCTCTATATTCTAGGCCAATATTGATGTCAAGAATGGGAGTGAAAGAGATGGTGACACAGTGGTAATGCTAAAAAAGGGTTATTGCCATTTCCTGGTACTAACCTAATTTGGTCAGGATCCTGGCAGGAAACAGATGGCACATTCAGACAAGATAATTCGGGAGAGTGTGTTAGAGGATGGGCAGCATTAAGAGAGGCTGTAAGGGATGATGCAGTACTCTGTCATTAGCAACAGTGGGGAGTCTGCTACACTAGTAGCTATAGAAGTAAGAAGTGGCTGCCTGATAGGAGCTGTGGCCTTTGGTAGAGGGACACAGCCAGCCAACAGAACCTGGCAGGAAAGGAACCAGGAGAATACATACCTTGACCTCATTCCTCTCCTACCCTACAGTCTCCTACTGGTGCTTCCATTGACTGATACCAACTGGAAACCTGAGGACAAGGAGGGCCATTCTTGTGGCCCATGAAAGTCAGTTTCCCAGGGCACAGAGTAAAGTGAACATGAGTGAAGAAATTGATCTAGAGTGGAAAACTAAAAAACTGTTGGAGTCTCTCATGAGCCTTTTGATGGCAACTTCTGTCTTGGGGAGACCATGAGTGTTCATTCTAGAGGACAGTGTCTTAGCTGGGATGCTTAATAAAACATTCCTAAATTTTAGCAACTCTTATCCTGGTGCTTCTTCCATAAAACAGTGTGTCATAAACAGGGAACAAATGCACTTCCAGTATCTTTGCCTTTGTTTTGCCTGAAATGACTTTTTCTGCCCTCTCAGCCTGGAAAATTGTAATCACCCTTTGGAAACCAGCTCAAATATAATTTCCTATACCTCTCTCCCTGCTCTCTGGCTAATCTTTGTTCCACTCCTCCCTTGATTATAATATTTCATTGATTGCATATTTAATTTCCTTATAGCTGCCTTTTTCTCTCTCTCCCGTAAGTACATGCCTCAAGGTTGTTTTGTTTTGATTTTTAAATGTTTGCCTTATACGCTGTTTTGCTTTTAGTCGGTACTCCACAGGGGTTGTTGATGGAAGTTTTTGTAAGGGTTTACAGTTATAGATTTGCCACCAGGTACAGCCACCAGAACCACAGAAACTATATGAGCACTTTGGACAATGGACAGTGGGTCAAGTCATCACTTAAAATGCCCCTTTCTCTCAAAAAGAAAAAACCATTCTCAGATTTTTGGAGCCTTTCTATTTCTGGGAGAGAGGCTAGAGAAGAAAGCCCCAGAGTTTCCAAAAGGATTAATTTCAGGGACATAGAGGACTGGACCTCTGGTGGCACAGTTGTTAAGAGCTCGGCTGCTAACCAAAAGGTCTGCAGTTTGAATCTGCCAGCTGCTCCTTGGAAACCCTATGGGGCAGTTCTACTCTGTCATATAGGATTGCTGTGAGTTGGAATTGACCTGATGCCAAAAGAGTTTGATTTGGTTTGTTTTAGAGGACTGGTTTTTCCCCTAAATCCAGAATTTGGCTACTTTCTTCTTTACCTTATCAGTCTACGTGCGCTATTTGAACGTAGTTCTCTGAAAATCTGGTACAAAGCAGAGGGAATTGCATGATGCCATCTCTCTATGAAAGATACAGTACTAGTTTCCTCGCTTACAAGAGAGATTCTCCAATGTGCTGTATCATTATTTGAGCCATGGGGATAAAAAGTTAGGAGACATAGAAGTGAAAAAGGAAGATGCACAGTGTTCCATCCTATTTTTCCTGCTGCCTTTCCCTAGTTAGCTGCTATGGTACTATACTTGAGGGAAATAGATCTTTGTTTTCTAAGTGGTACTGCAGGTACAAGAATGTGCTGCTTAATCCAGAGATTGCATTCCCAAACATTTACTACATACACTGTGTACTGAGCATTTTAAGTGAAAATAGATATGCCTATGAATATCTTTTGGTGTTACTAAGAATAAACTTGATTCCAGGGGACCATACGGAGATGGAGCAGTAGGATACACAGCTAATTATATGAATTAGGATAAGATTTCTGGGTAGTTTTTAAAAGTGGTTCACCATTAATAGATTAAAAAGTTCAGTTCTCCTCTGTTACCTGTTACCTATCTTCTCTGTCATTCACAGAAGTGTATGTTTCCTGGTGCCTGGTACACATTGCTGTGTCTTATTGTTCTTAGGTTTTTTGCCAAAACAATAATTTCTTTAATGGAATTACTGAGGTGTGTTTCTTTTTTGAAGAAATGCCTTTCTTCCTATCAACCATCAGTGTAATTAAAGATTCTTTTAGGGAGAGAGAATTTCTTTTAGTGCACCTGAGTTACTTATTATTTATACAGTTCCTGATCTCTTAGAAAAACAATCAGCGATGCTACAAATGATGTAGCAGGTTTCTGTGGCATGTCAGAAATTTTTCTAGAACAGAAGGTGGAGGATTAAAGTAGGGCAGATGCTTCCTTGATTTGGTGTCTACTAACTGGGAGGAACTAGAGAAGGATTAGAAAGGGGACCAGAAACCCCAGTGGCTTGGTTGTGGTGATAAAATGATAGTTGTCCTAATTTTTAGGGAATGGAAGGCAGAAAATTAGTAAGATATAATTAATATTAAGAAATCAAATTGAATACTTGTAAGTAGCATCCAATATAATAATCATTGAAGACACTAAAAATGAGATAAAGAAACCCAAAGTATTTGTACAGGCAGCAGGTTTATTGGTGTCATGTAGGAAGAACAAAGGTGTCAACAAGGTGCCAAGTGGGCTAGTTACAGATAGCTGTTAAGTAAAAGAGCCACACAAAGTGGGAATCAGGTCAGATTATTGAGTAAACAGGAGAAGGACCACAATCACGTGGGGATGAGCTCAGAATAACTCAAGCAAAAGAGAAGAGACAGTTTACAAAGACTTTTAGGTAATGGAAAATTTATCACACCTATGAAACTGTAGGTTAAGGACAACAGTACTTTCTAACAGGACAAGAAATCAGCAACAGCCAACTGCAAAAAGGCAGACATTTTGTATTACTCCTCTTCTATTGTGGGGAAAATAATTTGACTAATAATTAGCAAAAGAAAAGCCTATCCTTGGTCATGTTTTTCATAAAATGGAGAACAGAGAGATAGGAGAGGTGAGGGTATGTAAGAAAGTCTGGAAAATACTGTAAACACCGCGTATATTTAAAAATACAGGTTTGATGGTCTGCATCCTTGGACTTAGGTTACTGGGTCATTTTAGTGCTACTTTACTAATTGAGAAAAAAAGAATATAGATGACTAGACAAGTCCTGGGAGGTTATTAATTATAATGACATGCATTTATTTGTTTCTTTTAAGTCGGCATCCTTCGGTAACTGTAAATCATTGATTAGTCATTTGTCGACATTCTAGTAAATAGCATTTAATTTAATTCAATATAAGAACAAATTGTGCCATAACAATTTAATGTCCTTTTTTAAAGGAACCTGCCACTCAACAACTTAGTTCTGTTTCTTTCTGAATGAAATTTCCATATAGCTATATGGAGATAGTAAAATAGTAATGATATTGAAAGATTAGAAATTCTCATTTCAGGTCCTATTGTACTATATACTGGTATGAATATCAGGATATGCTTAAACCTATATCACAGTAAGGCTTGATTAATTTTGGGATTATGACTTTTCTTTGCTATTAGAGATATAATATTATTTATCTTGATCATCTCTGTATAGCAGTATATATGTGTTTGTGTGTATATGTACACATATACCCAGGTAATGTTCACTGTTGTCTTATACTTCTATTCCTGAAATAGTAGTTTTATCTTTAATTGTCCTAAAGATATGCATTCTTTAACATGCTATAAGGCCCAGGTTGATTTAAGATGCCAGTGTGCTTTATGAGGGAACTGACTTGGAGAATTTTCACACGGTGTAACAAGAACAGCAACACATCAACAACACCACTTTATAGAATGCAGTCTTTCATTGCCACATATTATCGTAGTTGTGCAAGATACTTACGATATGGATGTGGTAGTAATGATATTTATTGTCATTTTACAGATAAGGAAACTGAGGCCAAGAGAATGACTTACTAAAGATTATAGCTAGTATGTGTCGAGACCTGTGAAATGTCTTGAGATTTTACCCTATTTACAAGCTAACAAGTTAGTCTGTTTCTGTTTTGTGGATACCGACAGAAGACACGAGATTCCTGGGTTAGAGACAATGGGCTTTTTTGCTCATAGCAGCAGCTTGAGCTTCAGGTTGATTTAAACTGTTTCTCCACTCCCTCCAAACTCAATGGAGGCAATGCAGGTACACCTATTATATGAATGCTGTGCAAGCAGTGGGACATCAAGGAACACCAAACTTTAGGAACTCACCACTTTTGCTGTAAGCAGAAGCAAGCCAGCTCTTTGTCAGAGGAAAGATGTTACCTCATCCTTAAATGTTACTCGCTGCAAGCTCAGCCCTGAGAAGTGATCTGTGTAAAGAGCACTTGTACTTTTGGTATACCCAGCAAGAATGTGCAGGGGTGCTCAGGTCCCATGGCAGATTACCTCTTCCAACACTATGTAGCTGAATTAAAGCTTAAACTCAATTTTACTGAGGTTTGTCACTAAAACTTTAGCTGAAAAGGTCCCAAAACATATTTACCTTCTTATTTTTCTGTTTTATCTAGGACATCTTGAAACTAGTCTTCTTGGCTGTGGCTTAGTCACTAACTAAAATTGGTTTTGGTTATTTTGAAGGCAGAAGACAGAAAGCAGGGCTCAATTTCAGGAAAATTACTGGTCTTAGAATCTCTTCTGATCTTCACTAACTACTGCCACTGTCAGGTGCCATGATGATGTTTTTATAAATGAAATTTCTTATCCCGATTGCTACAGCAACATTTGCTACAAAAACTACAAAAAGCAGTGAGTGTGGAGTCAGCTATGACTCATGGTGATCCCATGTGTGACAGAGTAGAACTGTGCTCCATAGGATTTTCAATGGCTATGATCTTTCAGTACAACATGTCTATCAGTTTGTCATATTGTGGTGGCTTGCGTGTTGCTGTGATACTGGAAGCTATGCCACTGGTATTTCAAATATGAGAAAGGTCACCGATGGCGGACAGGTTTCAGTGGAGCTTCCAGACTAAGACTAGGAAGAAGGACCTGATGGTCTACTTCTGAAAAAAATTGGCCAGTGAAAACATTATAAATAGCAGCAGAACATTGTCTCATATAGTGCCGGAATATGAGCCCCTCAGGTTGGAAGGCATTCAAAATACGACTGGGGAAAAGCTGCCTCTTCAAAGTAGAAGTCGACCTTAATGAGGTCAAGCTTTCAGAACCTTCATTTGCCGATGTGGCAAGACTCAAAATGAGAAGAAACAGCTGCAAACTGTCATTAATAATCGATACATGGAATGTAAGAAATATGAATCTAGGAAAATATAAGTTGTCAAAAATTAAGTGGAACACATAAAGATCAATATCCTGGGCATTAATGAGCTGAAATGGACTGGTTCTGGCCATTTTGAATCAGACAATCATGTGGTCTCCTATGCCAGGAATGACAAATTGAAGAGGAATGGAGTTGCATTCATTGTCAAAAAGAACATTTCAAGAGCTATCCTGAAGTACAACACTGTCAGTGATAGGATAATACCCATTCGCCTGCAAGACAGACCGGTTAATACAACTGTTATTCAAATCTGTGCACCAGCCACTAATGCTAAAGATGAAGAAAGTGAAGGTTTTTATCAACTTCAGCAGTTATACTAGGATATTGACATTTATGTGTTCCTTTTAATTTTTGATGGTTTCCAATTTTCCTAGATTCATATTTCGTACATTCCATGTTCAGATTATTAATGGATGCTTGCAGCTCTTTCTTCTCATTTTGAGTTGTGCCACATCAGCAAATGAAAGTCCCGAAAACTTGACTCCATTCACATCATTAAGGTGGACTCTACTTTGAGGAAGCAGTTCTTCCCATTCATACTTTGAGTGCTAACCAATCTGAGGGGCTCATCTTCTAGCACTTTATAAGACAATGTTCTGCTGCTATTCATAAGGTTTTCACTGACTGGTTTTTTTTTTCAGAAGTAGACTGCCACGTCCTTCTTCCTAGTCTGGCCGAGCCTGGAAGCTCAGCTGAAACTTGTCCACCATAGGTGAGCCTGCTGGTATTTGAATACTGGTGGCATAGCTTCCAGTATCACAGCAACTCACAAGCCCCCACAGTATGACAAACTGACAGATGCATGGGGGACCTTGAGCATATCCCACCTGAATTGGAGACCATCTCAAGAATAGATTTGATGCATTGAACACTAATGACCGACGACCAGAGGAGTTGTAGAATGACATCAAGGTCATCATACATGAAGCAAGCAAAAGGTCATTAAAAAGACAGGAAGGAAAGAAAAGACCAAAACGTATGTCAGAAGAGATTCTGAAAGTTGCTGTTGAACATAAGAGTAGTTAAAGCAAATGGAAGAAATGACCACGTGAAAGAGTTGAACAGAAGATTCAAAGGTTGGCTTGAGAAGACACAGTAAAGTATAATGACATGTACAAAGACCTGGAGTTAGAAAACTAAAAGGGAAGAACATGCTCAGCATTTATCAATTTGAAAGAACTGAAGAAAAAATTCAAGCCTCGAGTTGCAATTTTGAAGGATTATATGGGCAAAATATCAAACAATGCAGGAAGCATCAAAAGAAGATGGAAGAAATAAACAGAGTCACTGTACCAAAAAGAATTGATCAATTTTCAACCGTTTCAGGAGGTAGCGTATGATCAAGAACCAATGGTACTGAAGGAGGAAGTCCAACCTGCACTGAAGGCATTGGCAAAAAACAAGGCTCCAGGAATTGACGGAATACCAATTGAGATGTTTCAACAAACGGAAGACAGCTACTTGGCCAACTGACTGGAAGAGATCCATATTTGTGCCCATTCCAAAGAAAAGTAATCCAACAGAATGTGGAAATTATCAAACAATATCATTAATATCACATGCAAGTAAAATTTTGCTGAAGATCATTCAAAAATGGTTGTAGCAGTCCATCGACAGGGAACTGCCAGAAATTAAAGCCAGATTCAGAAGAGGACATGGAACAAGAGATATCATTGCTGATGTTAGAGCGATCTTGGCTGAAAGCAGAGAATACTAGAAAGATGTTTACCTGTGTTTTATTGACTATGCAAAGGCATTTGACTGTGCGGATCATAACAAATTATGGATAACGTTGCAAAGAATGGGAGTTCCGGAACAGTTAATTGTGTTCATGTGGAACCCATACATAGACCAAAAGGCAGTTGTTTGAACAGAATAAGGGGATGCTGCACGGTTTAAAATCAAGAAAGGTATGCATCAGGGTTGTATCCTTTCACCATACTTATTTAATCTGTATGCTGAGTCGATAATCCAAGAAGCTGGACTATATGAAGAAGAACACGGCACCAGGACTGGTGGAAGACTCATTAACAACCTATGATATGCAGAGGACACAACCTTGCTTGCTGAAAGCAAAGAGGACTCGATGAAAATAAAACACCCCAGCCTTTGGTATAGATTGCACCTCAACTTAAAGAAAACAAAAATCCTCACAACTGGACCAATAAGCAACATCATGATAAATGGAGAAAATATTGAGGCTGTCAGGCATTTCATTTTACTCAGATCCATAGTCAACACCCATGGAAGCAGCAGTCAAGAAATCAAACCATGTATTGCATTAGGCAAATCTCCTGCAAAAGACCTCTTTAAAGTGTTAAAAAGCAAAGATAATCACTTTGAAGACTAAGGTGCGCCTGACGCAAGCCGTGGTATTTTCAGTCGCCTCATATGCAAGTGAAAACTGGGCAATAAATAAGAAAGACTGAAGAAGATTTGATGCCTTCGAGTTATGGTGTCCTTGGAGAATACTGAACATACCATGGTCTGCCAGAAGAACAAACAAGTCTGTCTTGGAAGAGGTACAGCCAGAGTGGTCCTTGGAAGCAAGAATGGCATACTTTGGACATGTTATCAGGCGGGACCAGTCCCTGGAGAGGGACACTATGCTTGGTTTGGTAGAGGGTCAGCAAAAAAAAGTAAGACCCTCATCGAGATGGATTGACACAGTGGCTGCAACAATGGGCTCAAACAGCAAAGATTGTGAGGACAGTGCAGGATTCAGCAGTGTTTCAATGTGTTGTACATAGGGTCGCTATGAGTCAGAGCCAACTCCATGGCACCTAACAACATGATATTTCAGAAGCAGTTCACCAGGGCTTTCTTCCAAGGTGCCTCTGGGTGGATTCGAACTGTGAACCTTTTGGTTAGTAGCTGAATGCTTAACTGTTTTCACTGCCCTGAGACTCAGGTATAATTGTGAGTATCATAAAAAACAAAAGTTTAGTCTTCTGTTTCCCAGGAGGATTGATGTATTATTTTGATACATAATTTTAAATTATAGTTATCAAATTGAGGTTTTTAGTTGGGTACATCTCAGATTTATCATATTATAAATCAGGTGAATTGGCATGGATTGGGATTCCATCTGAGAATTCTTGAGTATAAATTTAGGAACTTGAAGAGGTTACAATAGTATTTGTTTGAAGGGGAACTGAAAGACAAATATATCCCTAACCTTTGATGTATAGTTAGCTACCAATTATCTTCATGTGTGGGAGACCATTCCCTCCCAGGTAGGCGTTTCTCAGTCCTGCTGGGAAACTGCCATTGTCTGGGTCCAGTAGAAAAGAGTTCCACCCATCTTGTTGGTTTTTAAAGCCACTCTTCCACCCCCGCCCATGCAAATAGATGGCATTGCTCATCATCTGTCCTTCAAGTATGATCCTTACCACTAGCAAGGATAATAATCAGATGAATGGAAGATAGGAGATTAAAGACATTATGAATGACACTGGCACTCTAAAATTGGCTGTCATCTCTTCAATTCAAATGACATGTAGTTCTTCTTTGTTATGTTGAAATGAAAACTATCTTAATAGACAAATAAGTTAGCCTGTAATTATAGCTATTAAAACTGATGAGGCACTGGTTTCAAACATTAGCTCAGTGCTTTTTTTCATTTAGACAGTTGTGTTTATTTCTATCTGTTTTATTGCATGGATTTGTGAATTTTCACAGTTATATGTGGTAAAGTAGCTATAAAAGAGGGAGAGAGCAGAGTTGTGGGGTTAAAGAGTACTAGATTCTTGGGGGGAATCATGGTAGCTCAGTGGCTAAGCACTCGGCTGGTAACCAAAAGGTCAATAGTTCAAACTCATCGGCTGCTCCACAGGAGATAGATGTAGCAGTCTGCTTCTGTAAAGATTTAAAGGCTTGGAAACCCTATGGGGCAGTTCTATTCTGTCCTATAGCATTGCTGTGAGTTGGATTAGAATCCACAGCAATGAGTTTAGGTTCTTGGGAGACCTGCACCAGTTGTGTTCCTCTGGGCAAGCCTCTTCACTTCTCAGGGCTCTAGTTTCTGCATCTGTAGAATGTGAACATCATCTACTCACAGAGTTGTGAAAATTAACATATTTGAATGCATCTAGTAGAACACCTCACACAGAGTAAGACCTCATGCATGTTTGTCAAATTGCAGTCTAATATAGCAAAGGTAGAAATATTTTTAAGTCATTTAAATAGTGATCAATACGTTTCTGTTCTTAAAATAATCTTTTAACTTTTTAATAAAAAAAATCCCATGAGGTTGTTTTTATGATAGGTATAAACAGTCAAGAGCACTAAACCTGATGATGTTTAGCAGATATTTCTGTGGTGGAGATTTTTTTCTCTTTCTCTCTCAAAGTGGAGAAAATACCCAAATCACCTCTTCAAAACTGATATAGTTTTTCCTTTGATCATAGTCTTTCTGTCTTGTAGACTAAACTTGTTATTTGGGTAATTTTATTTTTATTATGCCAACATTGTCCATGAATATCTTAAAATTAAATGTAAGATTTGGGGATGCTTTATTTTCTTTTCTAGATTTATATATTTTCCTTACTCAACATTTTTACTTGACTATCAGTGTGCACATGGTCTTGCTGTAAGCCATAGAACTATGAGGGCAGATTACATCGCTGGCGTCTTCTTTTGTTTGGGCACGGTGTTTACTAGTAGGTAGGTTTGATGTTTACAGCATGTATGGTCAGATCTTATACAGTGACCACTAAGGACCACATAATTTTCTTAAATTGACAACATAATTTTTTTTGATGGTGATACTACTGTATGCCATAGGAACACAGAGTAAGGGTATCATCTCACTCGTATTGAAGAATCAGGGAGGCTTCTGAAAGAAGTGATTTCAATGGAGACTGAAAACACGAAACGTTCAGGCTGGCAAAGGTGTTGGGAATTGAGAGGGTGGAGAAGAGTGTCCAGGAAAAGGGAATAATATATTCGAAGACACAGAGGCAAGAGACAGCATAGCTTGTTAGTAAAACTGATTTAAAAGAAACAAGCCACCACTACCAATAACAACAAAAATCTTTTACTGCAACATTGGAGCATGGCAAAAGGAGAGACTGCGAATGGATTTGGGGATGTACTGAAAGGTTTTCAGCAGGATCATGAACTGATCATCTTGATATTTTATAAAGATCACTGATATTGTAGTGTGTAGGACAGATTGGTGGGAGGCATGATTTGACTCAGGGAGATTGGGAGGAGGCTTTTGCAATAATCCAGGTGAGAGATAACGGTAGCTTTGATTAGAGTGGTATTGATGGGTAAGGAAAGTAATTGGTGAACTCAAGGGCTATTGTAGAGATTAATAGCTTGTAGAAATAGATTGGATATGGGAAATGGGGGAAAGAGAGGAACAAAAGTTGACTCTTTGGTTTTTGACTTGGCAATAGTCAGGATGGTGATCCTCTCAAAGAGAATAGGCGGTTTTGTTTTGCTCTCTCACTCCTACCCATAACTTTGTAAAGAAGGGTAGAAGAAGAGGAGTTTGGAAAGAAGAGAATAATAATTTAGAGAAAGACCACTGATTCTCAACAATATGTGGAAACAGAAAGTCTACACTGTTGCTCCTGTGGGCTTTTTATAGTCTATGGATGTAGCTTCTTATAAGGAACCCTTTGTTCTATTTGTGATAAAAGCATTTTATCTGTATAAACCAAAAAACCACACCCATTGCTGTCGAGTCAATTCCGACTCATAGTGACCCTATAGGGCAGAGTAGAACTGCCCTGTAGGGTTTCCAAGGAGTGCCTGGTGGATTCGAACTGCTGACCTTTTGGTTAGCAGCCATAGCTCTTAACCACTATGCTACTAGGTTTTCCTTTATCTGTATAATAGTACATAAATATTATTTTCCTCTTCTTCATTTTTATAACACAGTATGCTATAGTCAAATAGTGTTTTCATCCACAGGTGAGGAAATTGGAGCTCTGGGAGAAGAGCACGAGATTATCTACAGAGTGATAGAAATAGGAGTGGAACCCTGGTCTCCTAACTGCCACTCCATTGCTCTTTCCACAGTACCTAGACAGCTCCACATAGATTATCATATTCAATTAAAACAAACAAATGAAGCTGAAGGCTTAGTAAAAGAGGAAACAATATCACAGAGGAAAGAAAAATATGCATTGATTTTTTATTTATATTCTGTTCTTAAGAATTTTACTTTTGTTTGGTATAGTATTCAATTTTAGATAAACAGGGTTACAGAAATTCAGTCACTTCTCATTATCATCTGTCCTATACTTCTGTTGACCTTTTAGCTGAATTGGAAAGGTTAGAGACAGGAGAGCTGGACTTAGCCATGGGTTTTTCTCTAATAAACAGATGAAGTCTTTGGACCTTAGGTTCTTTATGTCAAAAAATAAGGATGCAGGACTAGATTACTTTAAAATTCTTTCTTTGCTCTGTCTTAATTTTTCTATATTTTTCATGCCTGGTTGTTTTCCTTGTTCTCCTTAAACTGCTTCTCCTTCTCCATGGCAAATAGAAACCTCTTAAAAAATGTAGGTACAGTAAGTCAGTGGTGTGTATGTCCAGGATGGTTCTGTTTATAGAGCGGATAGAATAGAGCTAGATTTTGGTTTGCTCTGTAATTAGTGTATCTCTGTATCTACTTTCCTTCTTTGAAAATAGGCCTTGAAAACAGGAAGACAAGACAGAACAGTAAAGTGCTTAAATCTGGGGTAGATGGGGATGGCTGTGGGCTGGGTATAGTGCTGTGATCTCTAAAGGAAAGGTAGGACACTCTAGGGGTTGTACATGATAACTCAGTGGGTTGTGGAGAGAAAATATTAGAACTTCTATTTGTATTTATTTTTGATTTCTTTCTTGACAAAATTCTACTTTTATTTATTTCTTATAATACATACCATATCAATATAATAGTACATAGGAGTATGCTTAAACATGTTACACTGTCAGAAGGAAATGATCAAATAAGTTTGGAAACCAGTGGTGAAGAGTTTGCATAAAAGGTGTGTCAGAGACATCAAGATAAATATTATGTCCTTAAGTTTTCATTTTTGCATATCATCATCCCTGAAAATAAAGTGAAGACACCTAAAACAACAACAACAAACACCATTTTGGTAGCCAAATTTATTTAACCAAGTGTCTACTTCTTAAATAGTCGAGAAAAAGTATTACTTCACCTAAATAAGTATTTAATTTTAAGATAAATTTTATTCTTGTTCATGATTTTTTAGGATTATTAAGTAACTCGTACTGAAATTGATTCAATATAATTCAATTTATTTAAAATTTTCAACTGAAGGAGCAGTAGTTGATCACATTTGTGTTTTCAAAAGATTTGACCAGGAATTTTTAAATCCTAGTTCTTGAGCTTTTTTTTTTTTTTGCTTGTTTGTGCCACTTATTTTATTTATTTATTTATTTATTTCTGATTATTTCCCACAGAATAAGACCACAACTTGCCAAAGAAAAGATTGAAGGATGCCATATTTGCACATCTGTCACACTAGGAGAACCTCAGGTCTTCCTGGGGAAGGATAAGGCCTTTACTTTTGATTATGTGTTTGACATTGACTCCCATCAAGAGCAGATCTACTTTCAGTGTATAGAAAAATTAATTGAAGGTTGTTTTGAAGGATATAATGCTACAGTTTTTGCTTATGGACAAGTAAGTACCAAATTATTTGATCTATAACTCTGGAGAAGGATCGATTCAGTTGCACTTTTCATTTTTGTTTCCTTGAGATTGTTATTAAGGTCGGGTACTCATTTTAATCTGTTCTTCTATTCAGACTGGAGCTGGAAAGACATACACAATGGGAACAGGATTTGACGTTAACATCACTGAAGAAGAACAGGGTATTATTTCTCGTGCTGTTAAACACCTTTTTAAGAATATTGAAGAAAAAAAACACACTGCAATTAAAAATGGACTTCCTCCTCCAGATTTTAAAGTGAATGCCCAATTCTTAGAGGTAATAGTCTACTGTGCCATTAGCTTCCTTTGAATCCTGTTCTTAAGACCATTAACCCTTATGATTATATATTTCTAGCTTCTAGTCCAGTGCCTTACACATAGTACTCATAAAGGCACATAGTACTCAATAAATGTTATCTGACTAAATCGACATTAGATAATAGGTAGTAAGTGTTCCTTAAATGATGGTGGCATTTAAGATTATAAACATTTGACCAATGTGGATAGAGTAATACAACAGTTGTTTATTTCAGAATCTCTCTTTATCCTATATAATTACTCTTATAATTTAGGCAGGCTCACCCAGGGTTGAGAGCTTAGCAACTAAGACCAGAAGAGAGGGGAGAACATGAGGAATAATAGGACTGAGGCTGTGACACTATTCTGGCTGCAGAAGGTGGTATCCCTGCAAGCACATCCAGATGATTTGATGTAATGTCCAAAGGTTGGGGCATGTTTAGGTTAATTTAGAGCTGTCTTATCTGGTGGGAGGAGCATGACAGCAAGAGGACATCTAGGATTTGAGCAGTATTGCAGTTAGGTGAAACGTGGCATTATAATTCTGAGTCCTTGGTGGAAGGAGTGTTCCATCTGAATTATAAGTTAATCATTTTGGTCATTGATGGAACATTTTATTCATCAATATTTAGCATAACAGAAAATTTAATTCAAAGTAATATCAGTAATATCAGTTACCTTACTATTGGTTTTAATGGACCTCCAAGTCTAGTAAAAGCCAAAGAGAATAGACTACGTGTTTCTACCAAAAGGCAGGTAAATGATGGAAAAAGAAAAACCATGTTCTTCCATCCTCCCTTTCACTCTCCAAAATGTTGTTAAGGCATTGTGGCTTTAAATCATATTGGTAGAAAAATAGGTATGTGCATCCTCTTCTAAGGAGGTGGCTTGATCTTGTTAGTCACTATTAGCCACAGAAACATTAATATCATTACTGACCTTGCAAGAATGCAAGAATTAATTTTTAGACATGTTAAAGGTTGCAAGGTAATAGGGAATATATTTAGCTCAAGTGGTAAAAATGGTTAAAATCTTCTCTAAGCTTAGAATTTATCTATATCTGGCACATATTTCTCAGAGTTTGCTTGTATTTGTAAATATTTGTGTATCTCTTGCAAAGGATTAGTAGTTCATTTTAGCTTGTCCTCCACCTATCAGTCATGAGTAAGTCATTTACTGCCCTTACTCTTATAAATAAATCTGGCATTGATTTATATTTGGAATATTAATTGCTCATCAATGTTTATGTCTTATTTTGAGGAACATAGGCAACATTTGGAAGAAATATAAAACTTTCTAATATGTTCAAAAGGTAACATTATACAGCATGTGCTATGACAGCCATGAGACAATTTTTGCTAAAATTAAACTTTTAATATTTATTTTTGTTAGCTCTATAATGAAGAAATTCTTGACCTATTTGATACTACTCGTGATATTGATGCAAAAAATAAAAAGTCAAATATAAAAATTCATGAAGATTCAACTGGAGGAATTTATACTGTGGGTGTCACAACACGTACTGTGAATACAGAATCAGAGGTAACATTTATGTTATAGTTAAAAATAGAGCATATTTAGCTTTGTTTAAATAGCTTTGCTAATAGTATACTTAAGAGCAAGACAGAAAATTTGTATCCTTAAGCATTCCTGTTGCTGTTGAGTCGATTCCTACTCATAGTGACCCTATAGGACAGGGTAGAACTGCTCCATAGGATTTCCAAGGCTGTAATCCTCACAGGAGTAGTCTACCACATCTTTCTCCCATGGAGTGACTGGTGGGTTCGAGCCACAGACCTTTTGATTAGCAGCTGAGTGCTTAACCACTGTGCCACCAGGGCTCCTTCTTTAAGCATAACATGGAGTTAAAATCTTGTCTTCTTATTTTCATACCTTTTGGTATCAGGATTTTATTAAAAATGTCAGGGCTATGATAAGGTCAGTACACTTAAACGGTGGCGTCAGAAGAATCTAAGGCACTGTGTGTAGTTTTCTTTCACAGCTGAAGAAAGAGGGTTAGACAGTTGAAAGAGAAAGATGAGAAACAATCCTTGTGTACCTTTTACTGTCCCCGATGTAGGACTGTATCATTGCTCCTACATGAAGACTGTTAAGAAAAATTACCGAAAAATAATTCAACAGAAGAGCCTGAGTAATTCAAGTTACCGCTCAGTTTGTAGCAAAGTGTTCTACTGTAACAGTTTTGGAAGGGAAGCTGCAAATGTCAGCAAGTGACAGACAATGGCATCTCAGTGTTTTCTCCTATTTAAAAAATAATACACTATTATACTGAGAAGTTCAGCTCAAAAAGTGCCTGTAACTAAAATAGTAATATGAAAATCCACATATTTTATACCTTTTAATATGGTGGGTTTAACCATTAGCTCAGATTGCTGACTGAGTTGTATCTTGTTAAATATCTTGTTCAAGTAAAGCACTTCTTTCTTCCCCTTTTTCAGATGATGCAGTGTTTAAAGTTGGGTGCCTTGTCCCGGACCACTGCTAGTACCCAGATGAATGTTCAGAGCTCTCGTTCACATGCCATTTTTACCATTCACTTGTGTCAAACCAGGGTGTGTCCCCAAATAGATGCTGTGAGTTACTAGTTCTAATTTTAAACGTTCAGACTTCATCTCCCTAAAACCACATGAATCCCAAGAGAGTACATTTGAACCAAATCACTTTGTTTAATCATTTCTTTTCCTAATGAGATGTCTTCTACTTCTGTTTGCACCAAAGGTGGCCAACCTTGTAAGATTTTGAAATAAATTGAATTTGTGTCTGCAGCAACCAGAAAGCATGCTGTAGTCACATGGTGGTGGATGTAGTCACCTTTGCTTTTGAGGACTAATGTGCTACAGGTTTCCCATCATCGACATAAGCAAAGTCTCAGCTGATGGGTTCTGACCATCTGGCTTCTTTCTTTAAGTTTCTAATTGCCAGCAGACATTTCTTCATTTGTATTTGTTTGGCGCCATGCATTTTACTGTGGCTGAACATATATATATATAAATATATATATATATATATATATATATATATATATATATATATATTTATATATATATATGTATGTATACACACACACACACACACACACACACACACACACACACGGGATGAGGGCAAAGTGGGTTTGGAGGATTTTTATTGTCACATTAATAATAAAATATTTTCAATTATTTGCATCAATTGCAGGAAAATGTGACTGATAATAGGATGATTTCTGAAACATCACAGATGAATGAATTTGAGACCCTGACTGCAAAGTTTCATTTTGTTGATCTGGCAGGATCAGAAAGACTAAAGCGTACTGGAGCTACAGGCGAGCGGGCAAAAGAAGGCATTTCTATCAACTGTGGATTGGTAAGACTAAGGCTTTGTGCTGTTGTCCTTTTCTCTTTTGATTAAAATTATTATGTATTACATAATACCCCAGATTAAAATCATCATGCACTGAGCTGAGAAAGTTACAGTAAACTGGTGAGTAGTGCATCGAGTCTCTGATCTCACATTGTAGGCTTCTTTCTTCTTCTCACGTTGTAGATTTTCTTCACCTGTGATAATTTAGTTGGATTAAATTTTTTATGTGCTGAAAATTATGTAAAATTTTTTCCCACATTTCAAAATATACTATCCAAATCAACAGTATTATTTTAAGTATTTCATGGGATAAGACTTTTTCAAAGTAGCTTTTTGCTAACATTTTATGACAGTCATTTTATTGATTTGGGGAATTATAATCAAATGTTTTTTTCATAAAGATTGTTTCAAAATTATAACTTTTCTAGATTATATTAGAAATTAACTTTAATATTATGCCATCTAGTGGTATTTTGATTGGAAAACACCTTGTGATTGAGTTAACATAAAGCTTCTGTTATATGAAAGAAAGTGTTTTAGAGCAAACTTCTATGTAGCATATCTTGTCTTCTTATAGTCTTCATTATAAAATTGGACATTTATTCCTACCTAAAAGTAAAGGCATCCCTAAACTTCTATGATGCTGATAGCATCAAGGCGTGTATTTTCTGCTTTACTTCTTTCCTTCCCATCCTGCAGCTGGAGGGTTTTAAACGTATGTTGCTTTTCTGACATTGCCCAATGTTTGCTCCTATATGATTGCAGCTCTTCTCTGGGGGAATTACCAACAGAGGCTGATTAGAGAGACCTAGACCTCCCAACTCCAGTACCTATCTTAAGGCTCCCACCATATGGTTGAATGTTGTGTTAAATGGAATGACCTAGATCCTGGACTTTGTATGTTGTTTTGAATTTCTTAGGAAATAAAATAATGTTGGTA
This sequence comes from Dugong dugon, assembly GCA_030035585.1. Lineage (NCBI taxonomy): Eukaryota > Metazoa > Chordata > Mammalia > Sirenia > Dugongidae > Dugong > Dugong dugon. Next base: position 160,646,854 of record CM057465.1, read on the forward strand.
TTTACATTTGTGCTTTCAGGAAAAGACAAAAGCCATTGCTCTGTTTTCCTGTTTATGGTGTTAAAGCATGTTGAGATACAGCTGGTAGAGTTTCACTGTGGCCAGGGATTAAGACTGTTGTCTCTCTGGAAAAGAGAAACCAAGACGCAGTGTGATAACGATGTCACTCCTTGCATGATCCGTTTGCCCTAACGGAGACATGTTTACAGATGTTTGCATTACTGAAGGCTAGTATGACCGGTGACAGTAGGAAAAAACAGTAGAGGTGACATGTAGGAGTGTCTAGAGTCTGTAATTTGACTTAATTTTTAAAAATTGGATGCTTGGCTTATAGAAATTGTACTGTATTTATTATGGTTAAAAGAGATTCTGTTTTCCCATAGGGAGCTATATTGAACAAGAAAGTTTTATGAAACTATTTAATTAAACATTTTATTTCTTCATTGAGTTGAGGAGAAGAATTTACAACATGAACTGACAATTTTCACAGGAGCATACCTGATGCCTTTATAATTCTAGAGGTGGTTAGAAGTTTTCAATCTTATAACATTTTTATTTATACAGAAAATCTTTGCATGGAAGTTTAAGTATTTGTGAGTTATAGATGCATATATATAGTACTGAATTTTGAGTGATGTCAGGTTTTAGTAGTTAATATGGAAAACTTTGAAATTTATACTTGAAAATATAAATGTAAAGCAAAATCAAAAACAAATGTTTTGATTCCTGTCATTCTCCATATTATTTTCTATAAGCTTTTTTCCTTTAAAAGTGTTGTAATTAGTAAATTTGTATCATTTTCCTTTCTCTTTCTCTCTTTTAGTTAGCACTTGGCAATGTAATAAGTGCATTGGGAGACAAGAGCAAAAGGGCCACCCATGTCCCCTATAGAGATTCCAAGCTAACAAGATTACTACAGGATTCCCTCGGGGGTAATAGGTATGCATAATTGATTATTCTCTATATTCCTTAGTTTCCATTATTCATTATTTTATAATTAAGTTTGTAAGGTGATTTATAAGAATTGATTTTATTATAAAGCAAATAATAGAATGAGGAACTAATAATTATTAAATATCTAAAACATATGAGTCATTTTGTATGTTCTTATCTCACTTAATCCTTATACTATCTCTTGAGGTAGGTGTTATTATTCCTATTTTACAGCTAAGGAGATTAAGATTCAGAGAGGTTCAATAATTTATTCAAAGTCACTTAGCTTGAAAATGAAGTCCATAATATGTGCTCTTTCTACTATACCATGTGATCTGCTTTAATTGATTGTCACATAATAGACACCTAATAAAATTTTGTTAAAAAAAGATTGTCCTCTAAGTACTCATGAAGTAATTTAAATAACTTACTGATACTTTTCTACAAAGTCTACTAAAAATTCAAACTTTTTAACATGTGGAAAAACTTTTTTTAATGTCAAGTGAATGAAATAGGATGTTTTCTGGTTATTTACCTTGTCAATACCATTGATATTCCCCCTTTTGCATATTTTGAAGCATTCTGATGTTTTATCAACTAAATACATCCTTTTGGTAATGCACTCTCCTCCATAAATGTCAACATGTTGGCTTTGTTAGTGGAAACACTTTTGGCTTTTAAATTCAAGCATAGCACAATTCAACAAGTTACAAAGAGCCATCGCAAACTTATTTTACAGTATTTTTAACAAACTAAGATATCATATTTAATGAAAAGGTCATTAGATGCAGTACAATGATCTGGTAATTAAACTTGCAAGCTTTTTTTTTGAAAACTATTCAAAGAATTTTGAATCACGTTAAATCTATGTAAGTTTGAAATCTGTTTTATAACATCATTTTATAACATAAATGTTAACGTATAACATTTTGTGTTTCTTTGTTTCATGTAATATTGGCATTGTTTTAACTCATCTGTCTTCCAGCATATCCTATATATGGATGCAATTTTGCTTCCATCATTGTATATTTCTTACTTTTGTTCTGTTTTCAGTCTGATCTTCAGTATCAATCTGAGTCTTATTGTAATAGAACAAATTTGTTTTTTAAGCCAAATGTAAAAAATTTCAAGTTTTCTATATTGTAGCCATTTCTTATTATTTATTTTATAACCAAAAAACAAACCAGAAAGGATAAACAATCCCTCCCTTACAGATTTCAATACTTTTGAAAGTTTGCTTGCTCTGTAATCATTCTGTGTAAGATATTTTCACTGTGGGAAAATATCTTGCTTAGAATTTCAGGATTGAACTCATAGTTAAAAATCATTATGCTACATCTAAGCCATGGGGAGTAAACTGTCTTCATTTTGTGAAGTTTATACAAATTAAACTTAAACAAAAAACTAGTTGACATATTTTTGGAAACAAGCTACATTTATTTATGAGCATAATTTAGTGACTTTTTAAACCAAACTGACTTTCATGTATTTATAATGTTTAATATACCATTTTAACACATTTATAGCAAAAATTCTAGAAAATACAAAAAAATCTGAAGTATGAATAAATATCAGTTGTATTTCTATTATCTAGAGGTAACTACTGCTAATATTGTGATGTATTTACTTCCAGGTGTATAGTAATGTAATGTAATATAATAATATATAAAATGCATATAGTATATAAAATATAGCACAATAAAATATTTTAATGATATAGTTTTCTTTAAAACAGAATCCAGGTTTTTACATCAAGTTTTAAAATAAGCAGCTCTAATGTTTTCTTTGAATTTTTTTATAAATACAACTGTACTTGAAATTTGTATCTTTTGAGTTTTGTTTAGTATGTGATCTTTTCCCTATTGTAGTTAATCTTGGCCAGCTCCTCTCATTCCTGACTTTCACCATTCTCCTTAAGCACTTGATCCTAGTGCTTTTCAAAGTATTTGTGAAGGGCGAATTTTATTCCCCTCATTTTGTGACAGGTTAACATTGTACATGTCTTACTCTGATTGTAGTGTTTGTAATTCACCATGTGAGTCTGGGAACACTTGAACTGGTCCATACCATATTTAATGTGATGAGCCCATTGATTACAGCAAATTGAAATGCTGTAAAAGTTTCTAAAATGCTTACTCTTAATTTCTTTAATTTTCTCATTGTGGTCCTGTAACAAGTAGCTCACAGACTGGCACTGGTCTGAGCACCACACTTGGAGTAGCCTGCTCTATTCAGCATCTGTAATCCTCACCCTCACTTGTTTGCCTTGTCTTATTCACCAAAACAGAGACCTAATAAATGTGTACACATGACATATACCAAGAACAGTTACTAATGACCTAATATGTTCCAAAGATTGTGTTATATGCTTAGAAGTTCACTGATGAAAAAAACTTGATGATCCCTGTTCTTTAGGAGTTTGAAGTCTAAGAATTGTGGGTCAAGAAGATTTCAATATATAATAATAAAAGGGTGTGAGGAAGCACAGAGAAAGGGTACAGTCAAACTGTGGGTTGGATTCTTGGATTAGATGATATCTGAGTTGAATCTTGAATAATAGTAGGAATAAAACAAACAAATCAAACCCATTGCTGTGGAGTCGATTCCAACTCATAGCGACCCTATAGGACAGAGTAGAACTGCCCCATAGGGTTTCCAAGGCTGTAATCTTTACCGAAGCAGACTGACACATCTTTCGCCTGCGGAGCGGCTGGTGGGTTCCAACTGCTGACCTTTTGGTTAGCAGCTGAGCGCTTAACCACTGTGTCACCAGGGCTCCTGTAATAGGAATAAGAGTGAATAAAGAAGAGCAAAACTTGGTAAAGTCAAAAACGTGGGTGGATTAGGCCACTTTTTAAAAGAGTCACTACAGGTACTATGTTGAGATTATTGGGGAAAGGCAAGAGTTGAAGCAGGAGACTCGTTAGGAGGCTACAGATTTAGTATTGATTAACATTGGGTTTCCTATCAGTGTGGGTAAATTAGCTGCTTAATTGCGGTTCTTATACCTTCTTGATTTGCCTTGTGAATTCCCGTTGGAATCTCCATGTCTGTCTAATAAATGTAGTATCTGAAACGTACTAAGCATCCCACTGTTTTATTCTTTGGTTTGTAAAGAAATTTATCATGACTCTAAATTATTGTGTCCCAGTTTTCCTGTGTAATCTGGCCAGAAACTCTGATAATTTAATCATAAATAATGTTATATTATGAAACATAAGGATATACTACTCTCTTCTTGTTCAGGTGCAATTGAATTTTGTGTAAAATCCTTTGCTGACATCAAAATTAGGATATAAGTGATTAAAGAAAAGGAAAAAAAAAATCCTGAATAATAATAATGAAAGGAATTGTTTTTGATTTTTAACTTGTCATATTGTATGTAGATTAGATGTTAGAATTATACTGTGTACACCACTTCAAAAAGTTTTTATGAAGAGGCAATAAATAAAAAAAAGTATGTACTTGTACTTTCTTAAGGCATTATAGGTTAAAGAGGGATAATATACATTGCTTTTCCCCAATTTTACTTAAGTAAACAGAATCTTTTTCATTAAAATAGTCTTAAAGCATAGGTTTATAAATCTGCTTTTATTTTTAATTCAGTAGCAGGAGTCTTTTGGCATCTTGAAGGAAAGATAACTATTCAAATGGCAGGAATTTAAAAATGATTATTTTTAGTGTTTTATTTCTTTTTATCTATAAATCTAATTATACTTCGTGACTTTCAGCCAAACAATCATGATAGCATGTGTCAGTCCATCAGACAGAGATTTTATGGAAACTTTAAACACCCTGAAATATGCCAATCGAGCTAGAAATATCAAGAACAAGGTGATGGTCAATCAGGACAGAGCTAGTCAGCAAATCAACGCGCTCCGTAGTGAGATCACGCGACTTCAGATGGAGCTCATGGAGTACAAAACAGTAAGCTAATGGGCTTGACTTTGTATTTTGTGATGCATGTGACACTGGCATATCGTGAACACGATGATAACTTTTTGTGATGGCTTGCATATATGTGCCTCTGGAATTTCTTAACTGTGGTAATAGTGGCCTCCTTTTTTTTTGGAGGTAGGAATCTCCAGTCTTCCTTGTGGGTAGCGTTTAATGATATTTGGCCTACCAGCCTAACCAACCTCTTGTCTCAAAAGGCTTCCTACCCAATCAATTTATTTAGTGACAGATGCACCACGGAGGGTTGTAGTAGAAGGGAATGGATCTCTTTTGCCCTGGGGCTGGTAAGATAAAAGTGCTCTTGGTTGTAGAATTGTATAGTCCTGTTGTAAGGAACAACAAAATGTGTGTGTATTTAAGGCTCCTCAACCAACAGGGAAGTATTTTCCTTTTCTAGGGTAAAAGAATAATTGATGAGGAGGGTGTGGAAAGCATCAATGACATGTTTCATGAAAATGCTATGCTACAGACTGAAAATAATAATCTGCGTGTAAGAATCAAAGCCATGCAAGAGACGGTTGATGCTTTGAGAACTAGAATCACACAGCTTGTTAGTGATCAGGCCAACCAAGTTCTGGCCAGAGCAGGTATGTGTGTTGGGTGGGATTGAGCAAGGGATTAACTTGTGGAGGGCATGGAACATGCTTTGTGTTTGTTAATCACGTAGACTATTTGAAGTAGAAATGTCAAAATGTAATACAATCTGTGGTTTTCAGTTAAATGCTCAATGATTTTTATAATAAATCATCATATAAATAAAATACCATATTTTTACTCAAATATGTGCATCTCTATGTTTGTTTGCCAACTGTACCCTCCTCCCACAAGGTATTTTCATAAGTGCTGCTATGCCAGTTTATTTTTACATGTTGCTGTGAAAAAAATTAGCATAGCACACTTATGAAAATACCTCTCGGTGGGGCGGGGGCGGAGGGTGAGGTTGGCAAACAAACGTAGAAGGCATGGGTATGCCCTTTGCTTTATCATGTTGCCTTACTGTCTGCTCATGTAATTAAGGTTGGAAATTTGCTGTGAGAATTGTATTATAAAGCGCTATACTGTCGTTTTGTTGCCATAACTGTGTTTTTTTTCTCTATTATGTTGAAGTCTTAATTTAAAGGAAATTCTTAATTTTATGTTTTATTTTACAGGTGAAGGGAATGAGGAGATTAGTAATATGATTCACAATTATATCAAAGAAATTGAAGATCTCAGGTATAGTTCATGTTTTGTTATGTATAATGCACGTGCTTGTTTTGGGGCTTTGCAATGTAGTAATATTGCTATTTGTTGGACTTATCATTCAACAAGTGTTCAGAATGATATTTCAGCCCTTTACTCAGATTAACTTTAGGGGAATATCTACTTGCCTTTCCCATGATGTCACGTAAAGACTCTGCTCCCTTCCCGTATTATCTTCCCATATTATCCTCCTACTCATATTGTTATGTCCCTCATTGGGAGCTTACCCAACTTGACATACAGGACAGACATAATTGATGGTAGTGAAGTTATCTTTGGTGCCTCTCCCCCTACCATTTGGGAAAAGATCAACGTCTACAAATCACCTCCAGTTTTCCCTTCTACTTCTTCAGCTGCTTTTTATGTGTAGATCACTTCATCTCTACCAATTTCCCTGCCTCTCTCGGGTACATGTGTTCAGTATATACACTGTATCTGGTACATTCATTCATTCATTCACGTTTCATGTGACATGCCACAAACACTTACTGTGTGCCAAGCACCATTCCCTGGGCTGTGGGCAAGCATGACATGGACAAGGAGTTCACAGTCTAGGTGGGGAGATACACATAAATAATCACATGTAGTAAATGGAATGACAGAATTTAGTAAAATAAGTGTCTGTACCTACTGTGGGAATGTGGAGGAGAGCACTGAACCCAGCCAGGGGGAATAGGGATGGAAAGAGGAAAACAGACATATCATTTCTATAATATTTTCAGGTTCTAAACCCTGGTGGTGTAGTGGTTAAGTGCTACAGCTGCTAACCAAAAGGTCAGAAGTTCGAATCCACCAGGCGCTTCTTGGAAACCCTATGGGGCAGTTCTAGTCTGTCCTATAGGGTCGCCATGAGTCGGAATCAACTCACTGGCAACAGGTTTTTGGTTTATGCTTTGCCCTCATGGCTAAGCTAACTACTTTCTCTTAAAGTAAAACTGCAGTTAGCTCAATGGGGAACATCTAAGTAGTTTAAACCTCGCTTCTACCCATTTTGCAGAGAATAACCAAGTGGAGGAAGACGTCATCTTTCACAGCCACCCGAACACTTCCCCATCTTGTATTTGTATTCCCTTTCCCTCTCGCTTCATCTGGCTATTCTATAGATTCTCAAATTGAGACAAGATCTGTCTCCACTGTTTCTGACTCCACAAAGCAAACTGGATCCCATGAATGTTTCAAAAAGTGAAAACGAATAAGAAATCCTGTGTGGTGCTAGGTGAAGTTACTCAAATAACTCTCTTCATCTATATTATATATATTTATGTACATATACACGCACACACACCCAGTTTGGTCTGGTGTAGTTGCTGCTTCTAATGGAATGCTTAAAACCCTTCCTAAGCTTAGTTCCCAAGCATTGCTTTTTTGGCTACCCTTGAGGCATCGGGTCCTGGTTCTGCTCAGCAGCCAGTTTGGGCTTGTATTTTCTATCTGGCGTTGACACTGCTCTTCTCTGTCTACTGAGAAGAGCACTGTTCTTCTGACCAATCTTTCCTCACTTTGTAGACCCCATGTTTACCATCCCCAAAACACAACTGATATCTTTGTATTTTCATTTCTAGAGATGGTCTTCCTGCTCCTAGCTTGCTTCTCTTTACCTCTTTTATTTTCTTGGCACTGGCCAATTGTTAAGGCTGATTCCATGCTCTAGTTCTTGTGCTCCATTCCCTCTCTCCACACTGTTACTCGAAGGCTGTACCTAGACTTGATCTCACTGTTGGACAAATGACTTAACTAGGGCCATATTTCCTGGAAAACTGCCTGGATCACTTCCACTCCTTCTACTGGAGGCAGCATCTAGTATTTTCCTTCTTCAAGGTCTTGAGTCAAGACCATTCTTTAAGACAACTACAAATTAGAAGTGACTCATAGGTCCTGAGTTCAATCTGGTATAGGTTAATAGCTTGTTTCACTTTCCCAACTTTTCTTTGATGGCTCTTTAATTAGGTGTGTCCCACCCCTGGGATATAGTCTTCTAGAATCCTAGAACGGTAATTTATAATTTAAAAATAAATTACATATGTGGTAAGCATAAATGAGCCTTGAATTCTAATTGGATTACCTGGTTTGAAATTTAAGCTTCTGTTTATTAATAAGGTGTGTGACCCTGAGTTTAGGTTACCTAACATCTCTGAAATTCAGTTTGTTCATCTGAAAAAAGAGATGTTACCTAATACCTGCTAGTCTCATAGAGTTATTATGGGCCTCAAATAAACCAATAGAATGTAAAAGTTTTTAAATGGAAAAGTATGGTAAAGGTCTAAAGTGTTATTATCATTTACATTCAAGTTTTCATATTCTGTGCATATATATTAAATCCTAATCCAATTCATATTTCCATTGAAGCTTGTCCCAGGAAGGCATTTATTCATGTATCATTACTTGGGAATATTTATATTTGCCTTATTGTTCTAATTGTAAAATAATAGTTAACCTTTTAATAAATTTACATATCACATTACTTGAGAAATAATAGCAGTCACAATGTAATTAATTTTGTACTTTTTTGAGTTTAAAAATTTTGTAGAAAATTTTGATAATATAGGAAAGTAAAGTTAAAATCACCCATATTCTCACCATTCCAAGAACTAATGTTAACATGTTGGTGTATATCTCTTCATTTTTTTTTTCCAACACATATTTTAACAAAATTGACATCAGAATATATATATTGTTTTGCTACCTGGTCTTTGAAATATAATAATGTATTATGAGCATTTTTCAATGGTATTAAATATTCTTCTAAAATGATTTTTGCATTGCTCCATATAGTGCCATCTTATAGGTATAATTGATTTATTTAACTAATCTCCTAATGTTAGATAATTTTTGATAGAATAATTGTTATTTTTAAAATACAATACTAGTCAGGAGAGCTTTAAACTCATTATATTATTGATCCTTATAACAATCCTAAACGCTACCCCCCCCCCAAAAAAAAACACACACACAATAATGACAAAAAAAAACAAAAACAAACCAGTTGCCGTCATTCTGACTCATGGCAATCCCATGTGTTTCCGAGTAGACCTGTACTCCATAGAGTTTTCAGTGGTCATGATCTTTTGGAAGTAGATTGCCAGGCCTTTCTTCTGTGGAGCTTCTGGGTGGATTTGAACCACCAATCTTTTGGTTAGTAGCTGAGTGCTTAATCATTTGTACCACCCAGGGACTCTGTAACAGTCCCCTATCAGACAGAGTAGAACTGCTCCATAGGGTTTCCAAGGAGCACCTGGTGGATTTGAACTGCTGACCTTTTGGTTAGCAGCCGTAGCTCTTAACCACTATGCCACCAGGGCTTCCTGTAACAATCCTAAGAACGTATATATTTTATTTCCATTTTACAGAGGCAAGAGTAGAAATTTTTAGAGACTAATAGCCCAAGATCCAGCTAGTGACAGAGCTGAGATGCAAAGTCTCAGTCTGTTCCTTCCCAAGGAAGCACTTCACTGCACGGTCTCAACAGATGGGTGCATGGGTGAATGGGAAGAGAAGGACAGAAGGAAGAAGGGAAATGTTATTTCTACAGCCCATTCAAAAAGCAGGTTCTGTGGAAGTGAGCAAGGAGCCCTGCTGGCCCAGTTGTTAAGTGCTTGGCTGCTAACTGAAAGGTTGAAGGCTTGAATCCACCAGCTACTCCAAGGAAGAAAGATGTGGCAATCTACTACCATGAAGATTACAGCCTAGGAAACCCTATGGGACATTTCTGCTCTGCCCTGTAGGGTCGCTATGAGTTGGAATTGACTTGACAGCAGTGGGTTTTCAGTTAATGGGTGGAAGTGAACTCTAAAGGTTTCAGCCTTTGTCAGCACCAGAATTGAAGAAGCAATGAACATGCTCTTCCCAAATGCAAACTTTTAAAATCAGGTAATAAAAAAAAAAACCCCAAGTTGTCAGATTATTATATAAATGAATCACTTAAAAGACAGATCCTTATTGTTTTAGCTCATTAATTATACTTTTATTCATTTATAACATTCACAGTGTATTTCTTATATGCCCAGGCTTTGTGCTGTTGTTGTGTGCTGTTGAGTCGATTGTGACTCATAGTGACCTTATAAGACAGAATACTGCCCCATAGGGTTTCCAAGGCAGTGGTCTTTATGGGAGCAGATTGCCACATCTTTCTCCTGCAGAGTGGCTGGTGGGTCCAAAGTGCTGATCTTTTGGTTAGCAGCAAGCGCTTCACCACTGTGCCTCCAGGGCTCCTTGGCTTTGTGCTAGATACTGAGAATATAGAAAAGTGTAAAATATTGTTTGCATTTTGCTATTGTTTGATAACTACAATTTTTGATTTTGAGTTTTTTATAGTTAGGCTGAGTTTTTAGAGTTAGGTTGCCTTCTCAATTAACAGCATTGTATTCAGAATTTTTCTTAAAATAATCTTAAGTCAGTCTAGAAGTTTGTACACACCTATTTAAGCATTTTAAAATACTGTAATTGTTGTTCTGTTGACATATGACACCAAATATATAATAAAACAATTTCTTTAAATAGTAGGTAGGACATTGACCTGAAACATATCTATTCACTGATACTATGTATAGTCTGTCTCTAGCTGGTCTCGGTAGCTTTGTGAATAATTTTGGTAGACAATGAAAAAACAGAAGCTGACTACACCTTTCAGAGCTTAGTAGTCACAAATATTTTAATATCTTCCTCTGAAATATCTGAACATATGGCAAAGTGCTGAATAATACAGTGTTGAGACAGATACAGCAGGTTGTATTTTCTCCTTTTAGCCCTGTCTCAATTACCATTGTGTCAAATTGACCTCGGAAATCTATTATGTTGATGTAGATAATTGTGTTCTTGATGGGTTAAATTAAATAGAAGTAGAAGGACTGGCCTAGAGGACTCTCTATGTCTCCTTTAGTCACAAGAATCCAGGCTCTTTTAGGAACTCATCATTCCGTCTTTTTGCGTATTACTGACATTACATACATTATTCTCCTGTCATTATTAGGGCTGCTTGAGCAAACAAAAGAATGTTTTCAATTATCAAACTCAGGTTTCCTTGGAGACGTCATTTATTCTCACACCATATTTAGGAGCCAGATGTCTGTCAGCCAGTTAGAATGGGCAAGTTAGACTAACTATTCTTTGCAAAGTTTTGGAAATGCTATTATTAGATGATGAATGAGGAACTGAAAGGAAGGGGACCATGCTGCTTGTATATTTTATGCTTTAATAATGGGTTTACAAAGCAAGGACACCTGGTACCCATTGGCTAGCATTCAAGTAATCTAAGTGCCACTGGCAGATACAGAATTCTTTTGAGCACTAAGAATGTGATGCCAGATTTATAATAATTCAATCAGGGAATTAAAAAAAATTCCTAAACAGTAACATTTGTGAGTATATTTATTAAAAAAAGCAAACAAAACAAAACTACCTTGTAGCATTGTTGAAATACATTTTGGAAGACTTTTTAGCATGTAAAACAACTCATTCCAAATGTTTTCTATTTAAATATAATTTTGTTCACTAGGGCTAAATTATTAGAAAGTGAAGCAGTGAATGAAAACCTTCGAAAAAACCTGACAAGAGCCACAGCAAGATCGCCATATTTCAGTGGATCATCAGCTTTCTCTCCTTCTCTACTATCCTCAGACAAAGAGACCATTGAAATTATAGATCTAGCTAAAAAAGATTTAGAGAAGCTGAAAAGGAAAGAAAAGAAGAAGAAAAAAAGGTAATGTTATAAAATTATTGCTTTATGACTCTCTTTTCTTTTAAAGATATTTTAATTTGCAGTTATGAGTATACAGTCTCAAATATGTTAATAAGTAAAACATCATTTAAATTAGCTGACAATTATAACTACATTTTTAGTGGTTTATCTCTCTGTGTAAGAAAAATGAGTTTTATTATAATTATATGGTAATGAATTTTATTCAGATTATGAAAAGGTAAAATTATTATTAGATATTTCGTATTTGCTCAAGTAGCTGCTTTTGCATTTCATTCATCTGGCTTTTCTGCAAAGCTTGCTGCATCATTACACTCAGTGTTTTCATTTTTTCCCCATTTTCTAATGCAATTAAGTAGTCTCGTGGATATTCTAATTCCTGTCTAGATTAGTTTAAAGTCTAAATTAATCCATCAGAATGTCATTTAATGACATTTGGTCTCTTAAATATTTTCTGCAGGGCTTCTAATTGGATTATGTGAAGGTTATTTATGTTACCTTAGGCCTTCTAAATATTCAGAATGGAGTTACTCAGCTTTTCACCACTGTTCTAGGCTTTCTCTTCCTTGCATCCAGGTTATCTCCCTCTGAAATCAACGGGGTGCAAAGAAGAGTAGGAACATGAAAATTTGCCCACTTATACCGTGTGAGAGTTTACATATTCATAAATTCTTTACATAGTTACACAGTGATTCTATAGTGCAGTCAAATTACTTACTGAGAATATATTTTGAACATGCCAGTCAAATTAAAATACAGCATTTTTGGCTAGATATTCAAAAGGAGGCAAAGTCCTCTTTTTGCCAAGTGATTTGTCATGAGGGAGAGCTTTGTAGAATTACTGTTGACATTTAATCTACCTGCTGTTTGCTCAGTTTATTTAGAAATTTATTTAGGCAACCAGGCTTTTCTTCCTTGAACAGTTCAGTTTATCAGAGTTATTGAAGGTTTAAATTCTTCAAATGAACTCTGCTGTGTGTCCTTGAGTTGAAAAGGAATAATTAAAACAAGGAGTTAGACATCTGTGGTTAGGAGCATTGCAGTGCAAATTGCATTCTTAAGATACTAATGTCTTAATAGGTGTATTTCATGGATGACTGATTACTGCAGCATTAGGAAATGCTTAATCATTAGTTGTCCCTTTATGGAGGGCAATTACAACTGAAATAATGATCCCCGAATTATTAAAACTAGTGTTACTCAACATAATGCTTGAATGAACATGAAACTTTTGCACGACTTATCATTTACTTGTAAAATCCAAGTTGGTCAGAATGTCGAAGAGTGTGACTTGTTTTTCAAGATCTAGGTGGTTTATGTTCATGAATAATAAGTAAGTATAAGCAAGGAGGTATTTTTCAAGGTCATGAGCTAATTCTGCTCTTTTACTTTGAGGTAAATTTAAAGATGTTGCCTTAATCAGCTGTTGGGTATAAATAAAGAAAAATAAATAGGTATCCCAATAGAAACCTGGGTTCTTTTTGACATTTTTAGCGTGTGGATGGGTGTCCTAAATTAATACATCTGATTCAGGTTTTTTTTTTGTGGTAATTCAAGCTTTTAAGCACTTTTGATTGATAAACAATACTAAAGGAAAAACAGTTTCTTATTATTTGTCCTTGTTACCTTATTATGGGACTCCTAACCATTTTAAGGAGCTGTGGTGGCATAAGATAAAAATAAACAAATAAATAAAACAGCAGTTATTTCAAAGTGAAAAATTGTGGCTATTTTAGTGATAATGGTAGTTGTAATAATTCTTATGATCAAAATAATAGTAGATGTTAGTACCAAGAAAAACTCACTAATTAGGTTTACACATAAAAATCTAAGAAAATAGGTTATTTCCTAACAAAAAGTGATATAATTTATAAAAAAGAAAGAAAAAAAATTGTGAGAAAAAAAGAACAAGCCAAATAAGAAATGGAAGCTTGGAATCAGAAAAACCAACTAATACTTCCTAAAAACTAATAACTCTTTATAAAGCATTTTTATATACATCCTATAGTATATCTTTCTAAAACTGAAACCTATATAATATGCTGTGAAACCAGAACAATTTTTCTTATATATTATAAACATTATATAAAAGCTTTAGATTTATAAATTTATATTACTGCATATATAAATTTGTAGAATTTAATAGAATTTACAAATTCTACTAAATTGTAGTTAAACCATACTATATAGTAAAATGCCATTTTGGGTTAAAAAATGAAAACCAATATTATTACTCTGCTTGATAACACATTTTGTTCATCACACTTAGATCCCTGTGACTTTTAGCTTTATGTAATGTAAATTCCAAGGAGCCCTGGTGGTGCAGTGGTTAAGAGCTCAGCTGCTAACCGAAAGGTTGGTGGTTCAAATCCACCAGCTGCTCTGTGGGAGAAAGATGTGGCAATCTGCTTCCGTAAAGACTATATATAGCCTTGGAAACCCTATGGGGCAGCTCTACTCTGTCCTATGGGGTTGCTATGAGTTGGAATCGACTCGACAGCACAGGGTTTGGTTTTAATGTAAATTCGTATTTTAAAAATATAGATTCACTCTCACTTTAGCCAAAGGTTTTGCTACAGGTTGAAACAAACAGATAATAAATAATGAGTTCCAGAAGTCCTTACAATGGCAGCAGCTTTCCTAAAGTTAGTGCGTAGAATTCCACAGTAACTCGGTAGAGATGATAGCTTCTATTTGGATGTATTGATTCTGCCTCGTGTAGACCTATTTTATTTGTCATAGAGGGCACTGCAAAGCTTGGGTTCAGCCTCAACCATACACGTCTGGCAAGTCCAATTAAAATTTAATTGCTTGGAACTTGGGACTAATTTTTCTCTACAAAATGTTATAAATACACAGTTGCCAGGTATCCTGCCTCATTATCACATGAAATGACTTTTACTCATTGTAGAATGTGGTAAGAGCAATTCAGGAGGGAATAGGAAAAAGCAAAAAAGGAGAAAGAACCCTTCCTTCTCTTTCATGGATGTAGACCAATCTTTGGGGGGAGATGTGAATTTCTGCCTTAGGCATTCTTTCTTACTCCCTTCTGACCTCCTTGTGTCCGTGCTGCCTGGATCCTTACACAGTCCAGTTCTCATGTGCTTCTCCATTCTGAAGGGCTCCCAGTTTCAAAATTGCCTACCTTCTCTCTCATCTCTTTAAACTCCAACTCAAGAGCAAAACCATCTGACTAAAGGAATTCATACCAGTGGAAATGACTGATAACCTATAATCTTCCTTTCTAGGACATTTGTAATTTTGAAAGAAGATGTTATTAATCCAAATGGCAAAATTTCGGGCAGCATAACCTAGTGAAGAAGAAGAAAAAAAAAATTAAGCAGTGTAGGGAAGATATTTTTCCTTTCCTTTTGGCTGAGAGTTTCTAAAACCTGTCTGAGCCTTGACCTTTGGGTTTAACTCTGCTAAGATGTCTCCGCTCTCATAGCTGCTTCCTTTCCTTCCCATTGAATCTACAAATTCTTTAGAAGTTCAGCATCTTTTAATTTACTTTGCTTTGTGTTTTTGTTGATTTTTGGTTGTAGTGGCTACAGGACTTCTGACAATGTAAGAGTTGGTAGGATGAGTGACAACTAGACCACTTGTTAGAAGTTACATTAGTGTTTAAGAAGGATGTGCAAATTCTGTTTTACAGGAAAAGTTTTAACATCTTCTGCATTTAAGTCTTTATCAGAGCTACAACCAATAGCTAATATGTGAGGTTTTAAGCTTTGCTCTTCCACCTTTCTGCACTTGTTTTCTGTTGAGCAGTAAAATAATCCAGAGGCATAGATAGTAAGAAAATAAGGGAATATCAAGGATCATGGATGCCCTATTAACCTGGTTATCTGCCCCTGAATAATTGGATAGATTATGTTGCCTACTTTTCCAGTTACACAAATATTAGTATAATTGCCAAGATTTGTCATACTGTCTCTTTTTTTCCATATAGAAGCAGAATTGTAATGGAAATAAATGAAATAAAAACTGAGTTCTTTTAAGTTATGGAGAGATGTCAGATTATTAGTTTATTTCTCTGTCCCAGCCCCAACTCTCTTTTTGAAGCATAGATTGCAATATTTTCTAAAGAGGCAGTTGGGAGGGCGTCAAAAGTTTTAAAGTAGTATCTGAATATCTACTTATTATCTCGTGTCAGCCATACATTTTAACATAGCTCTCTTATGTAAAGTAAACAAAAATTCTTCATATTGAAAACAGAAAATTTAGGTTCTTCACCGTGGAGCCTTTGAGTCATTCATTGTAAGTCATTCTTATCAGTATAAACCTAGAGTAGACATAAAAAAATTGGATTTTTCTTTTTTAAATTGTACTTTAGGGGAAAGTTTTTTATTTTTATTTTGGAATGTTTCTATGAATAAAGAAAACTTACACATTAAATATCATATTTTTGGATATCTAGCTTTAAATGACTTGAAATATAAAACAAAAACCTCACTCATCCCTCAAGACTGCACTATATTTCTATTTAGTAATGTTGGGTTGAAAATCTAGAAACACACAGATTTCTTAGCGGTGACTTTTCTTTTTCTAGCAACTATACTGGACCTTTTGATCCTTTATGAATATCACTTTATAGACTTCTTTCTCAGAGAGATTGCCAAGTCTCTTCTTATACTAGCAGCAATAAACTGATTGAGTAGAACCATCACAGACCAGCAAACAACAAAAATCACGTGTGAACACACGTTATAAAATGGAAAAGAGAAGAACTACTTGATAAAATAGTTTATTCCTTGGATGCAGTCTCTTCATTTTAAAATATTGTTAATTTTGAGAAGTATTTTGGAATTCTGAGCAGTGTGCTGTATCAAGATTGCTGTTATGCTTAATCAGAACCTAGCATATCTGCCTTTATGTCTACATGGCAAATATTGGTGTTCAGTACATTCCATTGAGTAAAGATCCCCAGATTTGTGTATTGAATATCCTTTAAAATATATTTCAAAGGCCAAAACTGCATATTTATGGTTTTATTACACTTTTCTGATTAAAAAACAGTCTACTAATGGAAAGTACTACATTTCCCATTTTATTGCCACCTTTGCCTTAGTTATGCCATTTTGCTAGTAAATTTATAATACTTGATATAGTAAAATCTTTAATCCCAATATTTTGAGATTTTTCTTTTCAATTAATAAAATTTCAGTTTTTCACTGATAACATAACAACCATTTTCATTTTCCATAATACAATTTCATGTATAATTTTCAAGTAGGATTTCTCTTTTTAGATGTAGTTATATTTATATGTAGTATATTAAAACAGAAAATTAAATTTTATAAGTAGTATCCTAGTATGTAGTGTTAGTGGTAATGTCATATTATGGTATAAAGGCATTACTTTTTGATGCTCTTTTAACGATGCCATTGAAATATCTTTTGTAAAGGTTTAAAAGGAAGAGGATATCATGGAAAGTGGGCTTTTTGGGGGGAAGCTAAGAAAATCGATCCATCTCAGACTAAAAAAAGCAATGGCATCTAAACACTCCTAAACTACTTATAAACACGTAAATAGAGGCTGTACATTCTACTGCTGAATAATTTGAACTGATAGTCTCTATACTCTTCTTAGATATAATGCTGCTTGTTTTTCTACTTACTTTTTATTCATACAAAATGTATTGCCTTTTTACTGTGTATTGTCCTTTAATGATATCTTTTAAAATTTATTTTAAAGTCTTCAAGCTCATGTGTCATTTTTACCTTATCACTTTCGCTTTTTACTGTCTGATTTGTCCTTCATTGGCTTGGCCTTCCAATACTGTGCCTCGTGATTTTGAAGGCTACAGAAACTTGAGGAAACCAATCAAGAAGAAAGAAGGTTGGAATATTTCTCAGGTTTTTAATTAAAATGTCATTTAAAATACTTAGTTGCCATTCACAAAGAAATGTGTTACAGAATTATAAATTGTTTCAGACTAGCCAGATGCTGCTAAAAGTCATGATGATTTTATGTATAAAACAAACAAACAACAACAACCAAAAAAAACATTGCTTTTTAAGAATAAAATCCACGGTAGTTACATGAATTAAAATTCAGGCAATTTCATGTGATTTCAAAATAAGGTATCATAATTTTGATGGTGACTTACCTTTTTTAGGCTAAAAATTACCAATAATAATAATAACATTTGACTTGTTAGAAAAAACTCAATACTTCTGTAACTTCAGAAACTTGCGAGCAGACTGAGAATTACTAATTACGTGGGAATTGGCATTTTGCGACAGCACGTGCTAAATCATGAGTCGCCCCCTCTCTCTCCTTTCTTCTTCCTTATCGGTGCGATCTTTGTTGGAAAACAACATAAACGGCAGCAAAGCAAAAGAAACTGTGGCCTTATTATGGATAAGATTTACAAGGCATTCTTAAGGTTGGACTAGAAAAACGGTTTTTACTTTTAAAGTGATTGGAAATGGGCATCGAAATCAGGATATTCTCTTTTTTTCCATTTGAAATTTGAGTAAGATGTAGAAGCAAATTTTTGAATTCTGTCCATAGTAAATATCTGCCTTTTAACAATCTGGAATTGTGGTTATTTAAACACGGATCAATTATTATTTTAGTTCCTCGTATCAGAACTTCTTTTCGTATATTTTTCTAAGTAAATCCAGCTTATATAGACAAGAGGATTAAGAAAAAAAAACTAACTTCCAAATAATATTTGAGTATTTTAGACACACCACTTTAGAAATTTCATCTTTTACTTACAATAAACTTTTTGAGAACCCTTACTAGGCAGCAATAAATTAAACTATTTTACTTTAAATATCTGAAAGCTTAAAAATTATATTTCCTTTCAACTATTCCATAATTTATATTCCATAATTATATTGTATATATTATATAGTATTCTAGAGTTTCTATAATTATATTCTATAACATCTTTAAAGTATTTTGTAATTAGAATATACAGTAAAACCTGTGAAAGCTGGAACCTATGTAAGGCAGAAACCTGTCAGAGAAGGAAAACTCAAACATTTTTCCACTAAAATGAGTGATAGAAAACTGGTAAGGCTACACCCTGTCAAAGGTGGTAAACTTACGAGACGACAGATAATAAGGCAGTCCAGTCGAGTTCTGGCTGTCACAGGTTTCACTGTAATTTTAATTGTCCTTAGGTCACACTGTATAAATTTGAGACATTATGTTTATCATTCAGATTAAATTAAGGCATTAAAATTGTGAGATTTCTTCTATTTTGGAAGGTTAAATTAGATGCATAAAGTAGCGTGTGGAAGCATTTTTCCATGTTAAAATATTCAAGTCCTTTAATGTACTTAGTAAATAGAAAACAGTAAAAAGCTTCCAGATTTTATACAATTTCTAAAGGACAGCAAAGGCAGGGTAGCTTAGTGTTCTAGGATAATGCTTCTGAATTGTATGTGCCTACAGATCACATGGGGATCTTGCTAAAGTGAAGCTTGTGATTCAGTAGGGCTGAGATGTAGCCTGAGACTGTGCATTTCTAACAAGCTCCTAGGTGAAGCTGATGCTTCCAGGACTGTGGACTGAACTTTGAGTGCAAACTCTTAGAATACTGGCCTGGAGGTCAGGACACCTGGTTCTAGTCCACTTGAGTCTATTAACTTCTCCTTGTCCACAGTTTCTTTTCTAGTTGTCAAATGAAGGGGTTAAACCGCATGATTGCTAGTGTTCCTTCTGGCTCCAAGATTCTGATTCTATGTATGTATTAAAGTGCAAGCTTAATAAATATCTTCTTTTGCTGCTTATATAGTTGTTTTACATATTAATTTGCCCCAGTGTATTGAGGAAAACTTGAATAAATAAGATACAGTAATTATTAAGTATCAATATATTTTGAAATAATAAGTCTTAAAAGTGATTTGTAGAGGTAAATTAATAATGTTAAGTTAGAACTGCTGATTTTTCTGCATCAGAGAGTGGCACGAACAACTTATGACCTATGAGTTAACAACTTAATATATAAGTGAATATATATCTTATATAAGTGAAAAATATCATTTGTTAAGCTGGATATTGGTGACTTAGAGGGAGCAAGGGAGTGGGTTGGGTCAAGAGTTAAGAATAAGGTGGTTGTATGTATAAACCTGAGTAAAAGGGGATTTGAGTGGGAACTTAAAGTAACAAAGGGACAAGCAATACAGAGAAATACGTGCTGCAACAGTAGTATGTGAGGAAAAAGAACTGCATAATGGTGAGAGAAGGGAGAGCTAGATGGAAGTGTGTTCAAGGAGAAGGACAAAAGCAGTGTAGAGTATTTGCCTTTTCTATTTCTGTTACCTAAAATATTCTCCTTTCCTAGCCTTAAACCTTATGCCTAAATCTAAAGTATAGCACTGTTCAAGTGTGTGGTGCTGGCTTTTTAATGGGATGATTGGATGAAAGAGGAATTTCTTTCTAGATTTCTAAACTATCTGTGAGAGCAGGGTCCTGAGGTGGAAATATAGAGTTTATGTGATAGTGTTTGATAAAAGGTAGGGAAGGGGAGGGCTTACTTGATAGTGTATGAGAAAAGGTAGGGAGGGGGAGGGCTCATTTGATAGTGTTTTGTCATTACTGTGCCTTACATCTGTAGGGTGCTTTATAATATACTGGAGCCCTGGTGGCACAGTGGTTAAGAGCTCAGCTGCTAACCGAAAGGCTGGCAGTTCAAATCTACCAGCTGCTCCTTGGAAGCCCTATGGGGCAGTTCTACTCTGTCCTATAGGGTCGCTATGAGTCGAAATTGACTCGACAGCAATGGCTTTGGTTTTGGTTTACAATATACCAAGTTTTTTTTACAGGTGAATCATTGCAAAAAAGTCCTCCAAAGCTTTTATGTATGTATACAGCAAAGGATGTACCATATTTTTACACAAATAACATGCGCTTTCTGTTTTGTTTGCCGATCTCATCCTCCCGCACGAAGTATTTTCGTAAGTGCACAATGCTAGTTTTTTTTACAGCAATATGTGAAGGAGGATTGGCGTGGCAGCGCTTGTGAGAGTGCCTCACAGGGAGGGCGCAACCAGCAAACAAACGCAGAAGGCTCGTGTTATTTGTGTAAAATATAATATCACCTTTGTAGTTAGAGTCAAGCTAATTCTATAGGCTGAACAATCCAAAGGTAAACGTATAAATCAAATAGCTTTAACTCTTTCCTTTCCATCCTTCCCTAAAGAACGTATAGTGATTGCTTCCTTAGCATGTGTATAATGTCCAAATGAGAATTAGGTAATTTACCTTTGTAGACTCCTTTTAATTCTTGAGCATTGCTTTCTCAGGTTGTACTACCTCCCCGCATTAGAACACACAATTGTGCATTTTCTTCACATTCTAAAATAGATATTGCTTTAAAATAGTATTTTAACTTTTCCAATGGCTATACTAGGTAAATAAAATCACCAGATTTTTTTAAAGATAAGAATAAGTACAAGGCATAAATAAAATAAAATTTTAGCCTAGAGGCTAAAAGTAAGCTCAGTATTAGAACAATTACTTAATATAGCAGAGTATCTGAAACAAATGGTAGCTGTTATGAATCTATTTTGATAAAACTCTTTCTAGGAGAATTTTATTTGGCGAATATTGCCTTATTTGCATATTCCGTTTATCCTTAACAATTTAAAAGTATTACTGTAGCACAAAAAATCATTCATATGTATGTTCATTTAAAGTTTGCTTTCTTAATATAATTTAGTTTTATTTAATGAATGATTCTAGTGAACATAAGTGTAACTTTTATGCATAGTTAATCATGGTTGCTAAACCCAAAAAGGATCAATGTGATTTGAATGTACAAAAACTTTGCTCACTTTAGAGTCTACTATCTTTTCATGGCCACCAGGGCTGAATTAGTTTAGCTATAACCATTACCTGGCACCATTTTGCAGTTATGACTGTGGGTACTAGATAACTGAAGGGGAAATCTTCCAATTGTACACTGAATCTTGAGGCAGGCCCTGGAATTTCTTACCCAGTCAGAGACAGTTTCGGAGTGCAAGGGTCCATTTCTGTGAGAACATAATGGGAGTAAGCCCTGTGTTGTAGGGATGTCCTAGGAAAAAAGAGCCTGTGCTGCTACCGAAATGAGACCTGGGCAATCTGATGGGTATATCCAGTGTAGACAGACTTACTGGGAGCAGATTTATTTTGGATCTTTATAATTATTTATTTGGCTATCAATAAAAGTACAGTCTTTGTATCTTGGTGTTTAGGTGAGAAAAGCTTTATGCATTTAGATTAGAAAACAAAAATGTTTTCTTTGCTTGGATTTTTTTTTTTCCTTTGAGTTTATATTGCTTTAGGTTCTAGTTAGTTGGTTATGATTACGACGAGTTCTTAGCTGTCTCAGCAGGCTTCATGCTTCAGGGTATAATCTATTCCTCAGTGTTTCTAGAGAATAAGCTTTTCCTGCCATGATATAAACCACTACACAATGGATTGAATGATGATTTCTATGTTCCTCTGAAGCATCAGATACTATAGTTATTTTCAGTCCAACGATCGACTCGTGTTTGTTTTCACAAATAATTTTTTAAAACTCTTGGAGAAAAAAGTGAACAATTTTCCTCTCTAATTTAACACTGTATTCTTATGTTTCTGTTTTTAGTGTGACTGGTAAAGACGATGATATTGACACTGACCACGAGAAGAAAGAGGAAAAAGGTGTTTCAGAAAGAGATGACAATGAATTAGAAGCGGTAAGCATGAAAGAAGGAATTTGTAAAGTTTAATCACTGGATTAAATTGTTCTTGGTTGCAGATAACTGTACTAATTTAAATGTAGAGAAGGGAAATAGTTATCATGCACACGGTATAAACTGTTTCCTTGAGGGCTTCTTTTCTTCAGAAACATAAGCAATAAAATATTGGCAACTCTCAATCTTGTGTATTGTGAAAGCATTTGGTTGAGCTGAGGAGAAGGTGATAGATTATTATGAGAGAGAAAATAATCTTTAAGACAAAATTAGTATGCAATAACTTTAAAGTCTTGGAATGATTTTTTACCTGATTACAAGTAAAATTTTTGCCTTTTTGTACTTCAGTCCCTCTTATGAGGTAATCAGTTTGCTTTGCCAATATTATTTTATTGTCACAACTCATATTTTAGGAAGAAAGTCAAGAAGTAAGTGATCATGAGGATGAGGAAGAAGAAGAGGAGGAGGAGGAAGATGACATTGAAAGCTCTGATGAATCAGATTCCGAATCAGATGAGAAAGGTGCTTGCCCCATAGTACATAAAATTCATTTCGGGAACTTGTTTAAACTATGACAGAAAATATTTAACATTCTCCATTTCATCCTTGTTGAAAGCAGCTTTTTAAAAAAATTATTTCATTTTTGTGGTTGTTGAGAATATGCACGGCAAAACATATACCAATTCAACAATTTCTACATGTATAATTCAGTGACATTGGTTACGTTCTTTGAATTGTGCAACCTTCTCACCCTCCTTTTCCGAGTTGTTCCTCCCCCATTAACATAAACTCACTATCCCCTAAGTTTCTCATCTTATCTTTTGAGTTGCTGTTGTCAGTTTGATCCCATATAGATAGATCTTAAAAGAGCACCGTGCTCAAGACAGACATTTCTACTAGTTAAGCTAAACTATTATTTAGTTTTAAGAAGACTTCAGGTGACATTTTTGTTTTTTAAGATTTAAAGATTATTTCAGAGCAATAGTTTCAGGGGTCCATCCAGCCTCCATGGCTCCAGAAAGTCTATAGTCCATGAAAATTTGAAATTTTTTTTTGTATTTTACCCCTTTTGATCAGGATTCTTCTACAGAATCTTTGATCAGAATGTTCAGTAATGGTAGCCAGGCACCATCCAGTTCTTCTGATCTCATGGCAAAGGTGGCAGTTGTCCATGGAGGCAATTAGCCACACATTCCGTATCTTCCTTTTATTCCTGACTCTCCCTCTTCCTCTGTTGCTCCAGGTAAATAGAGACCAATTGTTGTACAGTAAAATCTGCAAAAGCTGGAATCTGTGTAAGGTGGAAACCTGTCAGAGAAGGAAAACTCAAATTTTTTCACTAATAAAGAGCAATAGAAAAGTAATAAGACAGCACCCTGTTAAAGGCAGAAAACTTGCAAGGCAGTCCCATCAGGTTCCAGTTGTCACATGTTTCACTGTACCTTGAATGGCCACTTGCAAGCTTTTAAGACCCCAGGTGCTATACAATAAACTAGGAGGTAGAACAGAAGCACTGAACACATTATTAGGCCAGCTGACTGGGATGTCCCATGAAATCCTGACCATAAACTTCCAAACCAAGGAACCAAATCCCATAAGGTGTTTGGTTGTACATAAGCAGCCTCAGCAGCTACTCTTTCTTGTTGTTGTTGTAAATATATCAATCGTACAATTTTTGCCATTTCAACTTTTCATAGGTATACAACTTATTGAGAGCAATTACCTTAATTGGCAGTGCAACCCTACCCTTATCAATGCGATTTTTCCATCACCATAAACCTACCCCCCGTTTTCCCCTTCCCTCCCACCCAGGGCCCTACCTACAGAAAATAGTGCTTATGGGAATTCAGGCAGCACCCAGGGCACACAGTCTACCTGCCATATGTTAGTTACGCCTCTGCTTCCATCCCTGGTAGTCACTAAGAAACTTTGATCTCTATACATTTGCCTGTTTTTGTCTTTTATGTAAGTGAGGTTTTACAATATTTGTCCTTTCATGGTTGACTTATTTCACTCAGCATAATGTCTTCAAGTTCCATTCATATTGTAGCATGTATCAAGTCTTTGTTTCTCTTACTGGCTGCATAGTATTCCATTATTTGTATGTACCACATTTTATTTATCCATTTATCTGTCGATGGGCATTTAGGTTGTTTCCGCCTTTTAGCTATTGTGAATAGTGCTGCAAGGAACATAGGTATGCAAGTATCTGAGTCTCTGCTTTCAAGTCTTTTGGGTATATACCTAGGAATGGAATTGGTGGGTCATATGGAAAGCAGCTTTTATAACTACAGTCATGCATTGTTTAATGTCCATGATACTTTTTGTGAAATAGGATGTTATGTGATTTGGATGTTGTAGGAACACCGTATTATGTACAGGCAATCCCCAGGTTATGAAGTCTGACGGACAACTTAAGAATGGACTGCCATAAAGCCTATTATATTAAAAATTTGAGTTAAATACATACAGTGGTTCGTAATAACAAATGTATGCACTACTTTGTGATGGTCATGAAAACATTGCGTGATTTGCTAGTGTTTCTTAAGTGTTACATCTGCTACATCCTGTTCTCTGGTTGAGATTTCTGAACTATATTATAACCTTATGGGACCACAGATGTATATGCAGTTGGATGTTACCCGAATAGACATTATACAGCGCATGACTATACTGACCTACATATGCCCTTCATGGCTGATGTACTAAGCAAATTAAGAGTTTCTTCCCTTGTTTGATTTAGCAATTTCTATTTTTATTTAGTACACTTAGTATCTGTTGTTCCTGACTAATGTGGGTACTCTTTATCTTGTTCACCTTTTTAATTTCTGGTTATCCAGGACATTTTTCTTACAGTTGCCAAGTGAATTCCTGGATGTAGAGGATAGTTTTTGAGCCTTTACTTGAAAGCTAATTCTGATCAATTTCAGTATTTTATTTTCTCCCTTTATAAATAGCCAATTATCAAGCTGACTTAGCAAACATAACTTGTGAAATTGCAATCAAGCAAAAGTTGATTGATGAACTAGAAAACAGCCAGAAAAGACTGCAGACACTGAAAAAGCAGTATGAAGAGAAGCTAATGATGCTGCAGCATAAAATTCGGGATACTCAGCTTGAAAGAGACCAGGTGCTTCAAAACTTAGGTAAGAATTATATTTAACTCAAATGAAAGTTCAAACTACATTGTCAAGATGAATTTTTGTCTTCTCTTCCTTTAGAACAAAAAATAGTACTAGAAGTCATTATGTTAAATATTATTATTTATTTTGTTTTTCAGGCTGGTAGCTGTAAAGGCTATTTAATTGTTTTGTCCAAGGTTGTGATTAATTGTTTTAACATCTTGATTCATGCTTGTATCATTTTTAAAATAAAATTTAAAAAGACTGCTTCAATAAACATTAAGCTGGATAAGAGTAGAAAATAAAAGAGAGAGTGATTGAGGGACACACTGGTCTGTGAAATCTGTGAAATAAAAATCCACGTCTCATACAAAAACAAATACAAATATTTTGGCCATTTAGGCTCAGTGGAATCTTGCTCAGAAGAAAAAGCAAAAAAAATTAAGTCTGAATATGAAAAGAAACTCCAAGCCATGAATAAAGAACTGCAGAGACTTCAGACAGCCCAAAAAGAGCATGCGAAGTTGCTAAAAAACCAGTCTCAATATGAAAAGCAGTTGAAGAAATTGCAGCAGGATGTGATGGAAATGAAAAAGACAAAGGTATCGATTATATTTTCCATTAATGTTTGCAACTGAGAAGATGTTTGTGTCATTTGGGACAAAAAGCACCAATTATCTTGAGTCTTTCCATTATTCAATAAAATATCACCCAGTCTTTTTACAAATGATGTACTTCCCTCTGGCAATTAGAAGTTGTTTCCTATAGTCATCCATCATCAAAGCCTTTCTTCAGAGTAGCTGAAAACCATGTTATCTACAGGGCTTCTCTGACTCTGATGGGTGTTTCTCCTCTGAAAACGTTTGTACCAGGTTAACAAAGGTATAAAATATTTCAGACATACAACCTGCATAGATAATAACATAATGAATGCTATATACACTATCCAATCTGATGAATTAAACATTACAGATACACTTGAAGCTCCTTGTGTATCCCTTCCTGATCATATTCTCCTTTCCCCAAGGGGTAGCAGCTATCCTGAATTTGGTACTTATCATCCCCATGCACAGAAAAGCACAGGCTTTCTCTCCCTGACCAAAGAGAATGTGTGAATCCTGATCTGTTATCTGTTTTTATTGTGAAATTGATTACTCTTAACACCTGGCATGAAAATCAGTCCAGTTTCCTAAAATAGCATATATGGAAATAATTTAGAAAGTAATTAGATTATTATGTTGTATAGTTGCTGATAACAGCAGCAATAATAGATAGTATCGATTAAGTTCTTACTATGTGCCAGTCGCCAGTAACTGTTATAAGCTCTATACAAATCCTCACAGTAATGCAATGCAGTAGAGTGATTATCTCTATTTTATAGATGAGGAAACCAAAGCCAAGAAAGGTTAAATTACTCTTTCAAGGTCGCACAGCTTCTGATAAGTAATAAAACGTCACTGAAATTATGAAACAACCAAGCACTGAATATAAAAAGCATAAATAGAACACTAAGCAATTGGATAGAAATAAAGTTTCTGTAATATATCTGCAAAAATAAGATTTGAGCATTTAAAATGTGTGGCAAAACTCACATTACCATGTTAAATATTTGGAATTCTCAGAATTTACTTCCATATGGGTTGTTTAGTTAACAAATGCTGTCTGTGGTAGAACGATTTCCATAGATGTGTATGCCTAATTTTTTAGGTTCGCCTAATGAAACAAATGAAAGAAGAACAAGAGAAAGCCAGATTGACAGAGTCTAGAAGAAACAGAGAGATTGCTCAGCTGAAAAAGGATCAACGTAAAAGAGATGTGAGTGGACTTTAACTCTCAGTTATATGAGAACAAAAGAGCTCTGGTGGTACAGCAGTTAAGTGCTTGGCTGCTAACTGAAAGGTTGGCAGTTCAAACTCACCATGGGAGAAAGATCTGGCCGTCTGCTCCGATAAAGATTACAGCCAAGAAAACCCTGTGGGGCAGTTCTACTCTGTCACATGGGCTCTCTGTATGGTGTCTTCAAGTCACCCAATAATCACAACATATAAGAATAATGTGAATTGAACAGGACTGTTTAATAGCAGAAAATTTTCTGGTAACTGTTTAAGTCTTCATATAAGATAATAAATAAGCATTAACTTTATAATATGGCATTTATTATAGTATGTGGATTGTAGTAATTAAATAAAAAAGCTTATTAGAAAGAGTGTAATATTGTTATAAATTTTATTTGAGGCATATTTCCTTGATGACAAGATAGAAGAACATGGCAATTACTGGTTATCTCTAGGGAGACTTAGTAACTATTTGCAGTATTATATAAAATAGTAATTTTAGAATGGTTCCAAAGATAGTTTCATCACTAGAGATTCTTAAAAACATTTCTGAGAGTATAAGCAGGCCTCACTAGAAGAAGCTTTATTAAGACCTATAAAAATTTTTGTATTTTTTGACTCAAGAATTCCAATCCCATGAATCCAGGCTGAGGAAATAATCTAAAATAAGAAAAATTACTATTTGTTGAAATTTTCACTTCAGGATGATTTGTAATAATGAAAAATGTAAAACAGCCAAGTTGCTTCATTGTAGAAGGAGTGGTTAAATTATGGTCCATCTCATGTAATGGATTATTATTCATCCACTCAAAATAAGGATGTGGAAACTCTATAGTATATGAAAAACGACTAAGATTTAACATTAAGTATAAAATAGCATTTAATATACAGTTAAAATGAGGGAAAAATGTCAAGTATACACACAATCATGCTGACTGTAGTTATGTTAGGGTTATATGTTATAGTTGATTTTTTTTTCTTTTTTCTTTCAAAATTTTGGTAATATGGTTATTTCTTTAAAAGGAGAAAATTCTGTTTACGATTTTTTTTCCTTAAAGGAAGAGGGCATCACCTTTTCCCCTTTACAGTTAGGTCTCAACCATTGTTCCTTTTTTCTTGCTCAACTTTTTCTAAATATTTCTTGAAGAAAACATAAATATACAGCATATTTTAGAAAAGGGAAATGTACTTTGGGAGATAAAAAGGAAAAATTAAAGAGGAAGACAGGAGAGAATAACAAGGTAGACAAATAGATATTATGGATAGATGACTCTTACATTTATGACTATATTTATTGATTTTTTTCTAGCACACCAATGTATTTTAATAGTCAGTTCCTGGGAAATTTATATTTTATTTATAACAACATGTTACTATTGAAATCAAGTATAAGCACATTTTAGTACAAAACCAAAAACCAAACCCATTGCCAGTGAGTCGATTCCAACTCATAGCGACCCTATAAGATGGAGTAGAACTGCCCCATAGTGTTTCCAAGGAGTGCCTGGTGGATTTGAACTGCCAGCCTTTTGCTTAGCAGCTGAATGCTTAACCACTGCACCACCAAGGTTTTGTCCTTAAGTACTACTTTAAAAAAATTGAGATATAATTCATATACCATAAAACAGTATACCATATACCGTTTTAAAGTGTGCAGTTGAATGATTTTTAATATATTCATTAAGTGTGCAACTATTACCACTACCTAATTTCAGAATATTTTATTGCTCCAGTAATAAACCCTACACCCATTAGCAGTCACTCCCTGTTATCCCTTCACCTCAGTCACTGACAACCACACTAATCTACTTTCTGGTCTCTATGGATTATCTCCAGTTTCCTTGATTTGTACTTCATACATTCCATGTTCCAATTATTAATGGATGTTTGCAGCTCTTTCTTCTCATCAGCAGATGCAGGTCCTGAAAGCTTTACTTAATCCACATTATTAAGGTTGACTCTACTTTAGGAAGCAGCTATTCCCTGGTCATATTTTGAGTGACTTCCAACCTGAGGGGCTCATCTTCCAGCACTATATCAGACAGTGTTCCACTGCGATCCATTAGCTTTTCCCTAGCCAGTTTTTTCAGAAGTAGATAACCAGGTCCTTCTTCCCAGTCTGTCTTAGTCTGGAAGCTCTGCTGAAACCTGTCCACCATGGGTGACCCTGCTGGTATTTGAAATACTGGTGGCATAGCTTCCATCATCACAGCAACATGCAAGCTGCCACAGTATAACAAACTGACAGATGAGTGGTGGAAAACTGGAAGTTGTCAAAAATGAAATGGAATGCTTGAAGACTAATATCCTAGGCATTAGTGAGCTGAAATGGAGTGGTATTGCCCATTATGAATCAGACAATCATATGATCTGCTATGCTGGGAATGACAGATTGAAGAGGAATGGCATCACATTCATCATCAGAACATTTCATGATATATCCTGAAATACTGCACTGTCAGTGATAGGATGATATCCATATGCCGACAAGGAAAACCAGTTATATCACTATTATTCAAATATACACACCAACCACTAATGCCAAAGACGAAGCAATTGAAGATTTTTACCAACTTCTGCAGTCTGAAATTGATCAACATGCAATCAGGATGCATTAATAATTACTGCTGATTGGAATGCAAAAGTTGAAAGCAAAGAAGGATTGGTAGTTGGAAAATATAGTCTTGGTGATAGAAACGACATGGGAGATCACATGATGGAATTTTGCAAGACCAGCGACTTCTTCATTGCAAATACCTTTTCTTAACAAGATAAATGGTGACTGTACACATGGACCTTGCCAGATGGAATGCACAGGGATCATATCAACTATATCTGTGGAATGAGACAATGTAGAAGCTCAATATCATTAGTCAGAACAAAGCCAGGGACCGACTTCGGAACAGACCATCAATTGCTCATATGCAAGTTCTAGTTGAACCTGAAGAAAATTAAGACAAGTCCCCAAGAGCCAGTGTATGGCCTTGAGTATATCCCACCTGGATTTAGAGATAATCTTAAGAAAATATTTGATTAATTGAACACTAATGACCGTTGACCAGATGAGTTGTGGGATGACATCAAGAACATCATACATGAAGAAAGCAAAAGGTCATTAAAAAGACAAAAGAAAAAAAAATACCAAAATGGACATCAGAGGAGACTCTGAAACTTTCTTTTGAATGGAGAGTAGTTAAAGGGAAAGGAAGAAATGATGAAATAAAAGATCTAAACAGAAGATTTCAAAGGGCGGCTCAAGAAGACAAAGTAAAGTATTGTAATGAAATGTGCAAAGACCTGAAGTTAGAAAACCAAAAGGAAAGAACATGCTTAGCATTTCTCAAGCTAAAAGAACTGAAGAAAAAATTTAAGCCTTAAGTTGCAGTATTGAAGGATTCTGTGGACAGAATGGAGCCCTGGAGGCACAGTGGGAAAGAGGTCAGTTGCTAACCAAAGGGTCAGCAGTTCAAATCCACCAGCGGCTCCTTGGAAACCCTATGGGGCAGTTCTGCTCTGTCCTCTATGAGCTGGAATTGACTCGACCGACGGCAGCGGGTTTATGGACAAAATATTGAATGATGCAGGAAGCATCAAAAGAAGATGGAAGAATACAGAGTCACTGTACCAAAAAGAATTGGTTGACATTCAGCCATTTCAGGAGGTAGCATATGATCAAGAAACGATGATACTGAAGGGAGAAGTCCAACCTGCACTGAAGGACTGAAGGCACTGGCGAAAAACAACTAGGAGTTGACAGAATACCAGTTGAGATGCTTCAATGAATGGATGCAATGCTGGAAGTGCCCACTCATCTATGCCAAGAAGTTTGGAAGACAGTGGCCAACTGACTGGAAGAGATCCATATTCATACCCATTCCAAAGAAAGGTGATCCAGTGTGGAAATTTTCAAACAATATCATTAATATCACATGCAAGTAAAATTATGCTGAAGATAATTCAAAAATGGTTGCAGCAGTACATCCACAGGGAATTGCCAGAAATTCAGGCTGGATTCAGAAGAGGACGTGGAACGAGTGATATCATTGCTGATGTCAGATGGATCTTGGCTGAAAACAGAGACTACCAGAATATAAATGTTTACCTGTGTTTTATTGACTATGCAAGGGCATTCGACTGTGTGGATCATAACAAATTATGGATAACATTTCGAAGAATGGGAATTCCAGAACACTTAATTGTGCTCATGGGGAACCTGTACATAGACCAACAGGCAGTTGTTTGAACAGAACAAGGGGATACTGCATGGTTTAAAATCAGGAAAGGTGTGCGTCAGGGTTGTATCCTTTCACTATACTGATTCAATCTGTATGCTGAGCAAATAATCCGAGAAGCTGGACTACTGGAAGAATAACTCGGCCCTCAGGTTTGGTGGAAACTCATTAACAACCCAGTTATTTAGATGACATGACATTGCTTGCTGAAAGTGAAGAGGACTTGAAGCACTTACTGATGAAGATCAAAGACTACAGCCTTCAGTGTGGATTACATCTCATCATAAAGACAACAGAAATCCAGACTGCTGGACAAATAAGCAGCATCATAATAAATGGAGAAAAGATGGAAATTGTCAAGAATTTCATTTTACTTGGATCCATAATCAGTGCCCGTGGAAATAGCCGTTAAGATATCAAATGACGTATTGCATTGGGCAAATCAGCTGCAAAAGCTCCATGTGTGAAAAAGCAGGGATGTCACCTTGAGGACTAAGGTGCGCCTGATCCAAGCCATGATGATTTCAATTGCCTCATATGCATGCGAAAGCTGGACAATGAATAAAGAAGAGCGAAGAAGACTTGATGCCTTTGAATTGTGGTGCTAGCAAAGAATGTTGAGTATACCGTGGACTGCCAGAAGAATGAACAAATCTGTCTTGGAAGAATTACTGCCAGAATTCTGCTTAGAAGTGGGTATGGCGAGACTTTTTGTCAGGTACTGTGGACATTTTATCAGGAAGAACCAGTCCCTGGAGAAGGACATTATGCTTGGTAAAGTTCAAGGTCATCGAAATAGAGGAAGACCCTCAGTGATGGATTGTCACAGTGGCTGCAACAATGGACTCAAACTTAGCAACAATTGGGAGGATGGCACAGGACTGGAAAGTGTTTCTTTCTGTTGTATGTAGGGTCGCTATGAGTCGGAACTGACTTGATGGCCCCTAATAACAACAACAACATACATTGTCTATTCTGGACATTTCATTTAAATGGAGTCATACAATATATAGCCTTTTGTATCTGACTTCTTTAAATTAGCCTGATGTTTTTAGAGTTCATCTGTGTTGTAGCTCATTCATTTTTGTGGCTGAATAATATTTCATTGTATGGATGTAGGACATTTTGTTTATCCATTCATCAGTTGACAGACGTTTGGGTTGTTTGCACTTTTTGCCTATTTATTTTGTTTTTAATGAAAACTTTTGGGGAACAGGAATAATTTCTTCACAATGTATGCTAAATATTTTTTTTATTATTAAATTATATGAGGTATACCAAACCCCAAACCTGTTGCTTTCAAGAGATATAGAGAACGATATTGAACAATAAACTCCTGCAATGTAACTTTTGAGTCTTACCACAGCATAGGATTCCCATGTTTTACTATAAGGCTGGCTAATTACATACAAGGAGTCTTAGTGGCACAGTGGTTAAGCAGTTGGCTGCTAACTGAAAGGTCAGTGGTTCAAACCCACCAAATGCTCTGAGGGAGAAAGATGTGGCAGTTGTTTTTGTAAAGATTACAGCCTTGGAAACCCAATGGGGCAGTTCTACTCTCTTCTGTATGGTCGCTGTGAGTCGGAATCGACTCAGTGGCAGTGGGTTTGAATCACATACAAGGGAGTCCTAATGACACGGTGATTAAAGCGCTCGGCTGCCAACCGAAAGGTCAGTGGTTTCAACCCAGCAGCTGCTCTGCAGGAGAAAAGACCTAGCAAACTGCTCCCATAAAGATTACAGCTTAGGAAACCCTATGAGGCAGTTCTATTCTGTCACATTGGGTCACTATGAGTTGTAATTTACTCACCGGCACACAACAACAATTACATACAAAGCTCATATTCAGACTCCCTTCCCCTTTATTTGTTGCTCTGTGTGCATGATGGCGTTTTCTAAAATTTTCCATTTCATATTCACCTTTGATCCTTAGAAAACCAGTTGTAAGTATAAAACCAAGTTTGTACGTTGTATATGAAAATATGAATGAGCTTGAGATTTGATTTTTAGTAGGAAGAAATTTAACGTGGTAACAAGTTTCAAATTATATGTTGGTTTTAGTTTTTGGTAGTTCATTCACTTAAAAAACATTAACTTTGCTTCTGTGTCAACATTGTGGTAGACAATGGGTTACGACCATGGTAAGTTAGAGTCCTTTCGTTGAAGAATTACCATTTTGTAAGATAGGAATATACATTAACATAAGGGAAATGGTCTGTTTAAATTTGGGATACAAAACCATGAGGAGTTTTTTGTTTTAACTCAGAATTTAATTGCTAGAAGGGGTGTCTGTGATCAAGTCCAATTCTTAACCACTGCCCAAGATCACCGAGTGATTAAAGGACAGAACCAGAACTAGGCTCTATGTTCTTTCATAATCCAAAATTCTTTCCTAAATTATATCCCTATAATGTAGCTAAAGTAATACATAATTAATTATCTTCCTCATCTAGAGTACCTAGAAACAAATTGGTAGCCAATACTGCTGTTAAACAAAAATGTTTTATTGACCATTTACTTTACCCACCATAATATTTCCAAAGTTATTATAAAGTGCTAATACAATGAATATAAATTCGCCTTATATTTAAAACAGGGTTTATAATTATTGTATATATTGTAAGATGCCTCTATGGAAAATATTCTAAGCTGTGTTTCTGCCAACCGTATGACCTATGGTGATGTAATTTATAATTTTTCTGTGTCTTCCTGTTTGTGTCTCCAGCCAGCAGCTAAACCAAAATGTCTAACAAAAAATTTAATGAGGCAATATTTGTAAAGCACTTAGAATAGTACCTGCATATAGTAAGTACTATGTAAGTGTTTGTTACATAAAACTATGTGGCACAGGGATAACTTTTCATTTTTCAGAGTTGACTATGCCAATTTGTGGCTATTTGTGTTTTTGGAATAGAATACCTATATCTGTAGTAATAGACACAAGGTTGTTATTAAGTCAGATTCTGCTAAGAACCCTTGTAGTTTGCAGAGGGATGAGGAAATATGTTAATGTAAGAGTAGGAGGTATTGTGTCTTTCAGTTTACTATTTCAACTTTTTCAATATTTTTTTATAGCATCAACTTAGACTTCTAGAAGCCCAAAAAAGAAATCAAGAAGTGATTCTTCGTCGCAAAACAGAAGAGGTAGTGTAATCAAATTGACTATTTTGGGGAAACATTCTGACTTTGAGATTAATGGTGTATTTCTATAGACTGAGTGAGTCAACCTCTGTTACTGCTTTAGGTTACAGCTCTTCGTCGGCAAGTAAGGCCCATGTCAGATAAAGTGGCTGGGAAAGTCGTTCGGAAGCTGAGCTTATCTGATGCCTCTGTTCAGGACACAGGTTCCAGCGCAGCTGCCGCAGAAACAGATGCATCAAGGGCAGCTGCCCAACAGAAAATGAGAATTCCTGTGGCAAGGGTCCAGGCCTTACCAACGGCAACAACAAATGGAGCTAGGTCAACACGATTCTTCAATTCTTTCTGTCATTATCTTCATAGACATTATTACTGATGTAGTAGTTAAATGAAAAACTCATTATGTGGCAGTGCACACTCACATCAGTGTGTAAATAATTATGTCTGCTTTTGTATGATTATAGAAAAAAATATCAGAGGAAAGGATTGACTGGCCGAGTGTTTACTTCCAAGACAGCTCGCATGAAGTGGCAGCTTCTTGAACGGAGGGTCACAGACATCATCATGCAAAAAATGACTATTTCCAATATGGAGGCTGATATGAATAGACTTCTCAAGGTATGAAAAATAGAGTGTATATATCCTTCACCTTAGCTGGTTGCAAATTTCTTCCAAATTTATTCCTTGGATAAACTTAATATTTACTATGTTATTTTCTTGGTTTTGATTATACTTTGAATGAATAGATGACCATTATTTCTCAAAATCCAACCTGTTTTCTCAATAGCAACGAGAAGAACTCACGAAAAGACGAGAGAAACTTTCAAAAAAAAGGGAAAAGATAGTGAAGGAGAATGGAGAGGGAGATAAAAATGTGGTTAACATCAATGAGGAGATGGAGTCACTAACTGCTAATATAGATTACATTAATGACAGTATTTCTGATTGTCAAGCCAACATCATGCAGATGGAAGAAGCAAAGGTCTGTAATTAAAAAAAAAAATTTAATGGCGTAACAAAAAATGTTTTTGTATTGTTTATCATTAAAAACAAAAAACCTCTGCTCCCAAGTCAATTCCGACATATAGCAACCCTGCAGGACAGAGTAGAACTGCCTATAGGGTTTCCAAAGCTCTAAATTGTTACGGAAGCAGACTACCACATCTTTCTCCCACAGAGTGGCTGGTGGGTTCAAACAGCTAACCTTTCGGTTAGCAGCCAAATGCTTTTAACCACTGCGCAACCAGAGCTCCTCGGTTTTGATTATACTTTGAGTGAACAGATGACCATCATTTCTCAAAATCCAACCTGTTTATCATTAGCCCAAAAATATTCTTCTTGATGTACTCCATGAGCCCTAACTACTCCATCCTTAAGAGTAACTTTATCTGCTGGTTTTGTGATAGTATTTATTATTTGTACAACACATATCTCATTTATTACACCCTTTCTTGAATTCTTAACTGCTGAAATATATCTTACTTCTTCAACTAGACATATGTTTATTGGGGTGGGGATCATGGCTTATACTTTTCTGAGTAGTCTCAATAGGTAACCCAATACAATCAAATAAATCCATGAATAATTTTTCAAGTGGCTTTTGCCTTCTGTTTAAATATATCCAGCTCAAAGTAATGATCACCATGTTGGTTTGATGTAGGAAGAAGGTGAGACATTGGATGTCACTGCGGTCATTAATGCTTGCACGCTTACGGAAGCCCGATACCTGCTAGATCACTTCCTATCAATGGGCATAAATAAGGTAAGATTTAACTACACTATTACTGAAAACCTAGGTTTTGACCAGTTCATTGTAGTTTTGGTTATCTTTCTCCAGTGAACATTCTCTTTGTACTAAGAAAGAAGACTCTTCTTAATTAGGACAGTACTCCTAGCTTTCTTTAGAAAAGGCAGCAATATTTAGATAAATTTTTCTAATCCTTGTTTCATTAGTTTGTGAATTTGTGCTTGTGAATTAGAACAGATAACTTAGAGAAGAAATAATTCCCCTTTTGCTTTAACGTAGGAAAGATGAAAATATCTCTCAGAGTGGAAACAAACTTAGTATCATAACTTTGGTTTAATACTGGTTTTTTATAGCTCAAAAGAAAATCAGAAAGGAAAAAATATGGTTCAATCTCCCTTTGAAGTTAAATGCTTTAATCTATCACCTGCAAGAAACTCCTGCCGAAATGTTGAAGATAATAATGATTTCTGACTCAAACTTTTTTTGCTAACTGGGACTGTGCTAGAACATTTATATTATGTTCTCTCATTTAATCTACACAGTGTGTTAGGAAGTAGGTTTTTATTTATTTACTTATTTATTTTTTATTGTTGTAGCTTAAATGAAGTTTACATTTAAGTTAGTCTCCCATACAAAAATTTATACATACATTGTTATGTGACCCTAATTGCTCTCCCCATACTGTGACAACACACTCCTCCCTTCCACCTCTGATTCCCCATGCCCATTTAACCAGCTTCTAACCCTCTGTGCCTTCCCATCTCACCTCCAGACAGAAGCTGCCGGTTTAGTCTCTTGTATCTACCCGAACTAAGAGGCACATTCCTCACGAGTATCACTTTATGTCCCACAGTCCAGTCCAATCCCTGTCTGAAGATTTGGCCTCGGAAATTGTTTCAGTTCTGGGCTGATAGAGAATCCAGGGGCCATGCTTTCCGAGGATCCTCCAGTCTCAGTCAGACAATCAAGTCTGGTCTTCTTACTAGAATTTGAGTTTTGTACCCCACCTTTCTCCTGCTCCATCAGGGGCTCTCTGTTGTGTTCCCTGCCATGGTGGTTGTTGGTGATAGCTGGCACCATCTAGTTTCTTCTGGTCTCAGGCTGATGAAGTCTCTGGTTTATGTGGCCCTTTCTGTCTCTTGGTGTTCTTTCATAGTGTCTTTGGTGTTCTTCATTCTTCTTTATTCCAGGTGGTTGGGACAAAATGATGCATCTTAGATGGCTGCTTGCAAGCTTTTAAGACCCCAGATGCCACTCACCAAAGTAGGATGCAGAACATTTTCTTGATAAACTTTGTTATGCCAATTGACCCAGATGTCCCCTGAAAGCATGGTTCCCAACCCCAGCCCCTGCTTCTCTGTCCCTCAAAGTATTTGATTGTATTCAGGAAACTTCCTAGCTTTGGTTTAGTCCAGTTGTGCTGACTTCCCCTGTAGTGTGTGCTGTCCTTCCCTTTACCTAAGATAATTCTGATATACTATCTAGTTAGTAAATAATCCTCACCCTCCTTCCCCACCCTCGTAACCATCAAAGAATGTTTTCTTCTGTGTTTAAACCTTTTCTTGAGTTCTTATAATAGTGGTCTTATACAACATTTGTCTTTCTGTGACTGACTAAATTCACGCAGCATAATGACCTCCAGATTCCTCCATGGTATAAGATGTTCCACAGTTTCATCGATGTTCTTTATGGTTGCGTTGTATTCCGTTGTGTGGATATACCATAATTTGTTTATCCATTCATCTGTTGATGGGCACCTAGGTTGTTTCCATCTTTTTGCTACTGTGAACAGCGCTGCAGTGAACATGGGTGTGCATATATCTATTCATGTGATGGCTCTTATTTCTCTAGGATATATTCCAAGGAGCAGGATTGCTGGATCGTATGGTAGTTTTATTTCGAGCTTTTTAAGGAAGCGCCAAGTCGATTTCCAAAGTGGTTGTACCATTTTACATTCCCACCAACAGTGTATAAGTGTTCCAGTCTCTCCACAACCTCTCCAGCATTTATTGTTTTGTGTTTTTTGGATTAATGCTAGCCTTGTTGGGGTGAGATGATATCTCATTGTAGTTTTGATCTGCATTTCTCTAATGGCTAATGATTGTGAGCATTTTTTCATGTGTCTATTAGCCACCTGAATATCTTCTTTGGCGAAGTGCCTGTTCATATCCTTTGCTCATTTTTTAATTGGGTTATTTGTCTTTTTGTTGTTGAGGTTTTGCTGTATCTTGTAGATTTTAGAGACTAGACGCTGATCAGATTTGTCGTAGCCAAAATTTTCTCTCCAGTTTGTAGTCTTTTTACTCTTTTGGTGAAGTCTTTTGATGAGTGTAAGTGTTTGATTTTTAGGAGCTCCCATTTACCTAGTCTCTCTTCTGGTGCTTGTGTGTTGCTGCTTATGGTTCATATTGTGTTTATGGCAATTATTAGGGCTCCCAGCATTTTCCCTATTTTTTCTTCCATGATCTTTATCATTTTTGATTTTATATTTAAGTCTTTGATCCATTTTGAGTTAGTTTTTGTGGATAGTGTGAGGTATGGGTCTTGTTTCAGTTTTTTACAGATGGATATCCAGTTATGCCAGCACCATTTGTTAAAGAGACTGTCTTTTCCCCAGTTAATGGACTTTGGGCCTTTGTCAAAAATTGGCTGCTCATAGGTGGATGAATTTATGTCTGGATTCTCCATTCTGTTCCATCAGTCTATGTATCTGTTGTTGTACTAGTACCAGGCTGTTTTGATTACCGTGGTGGTATAATAGTTTCTAAAATCAGGTAGTGTGAGGCCTCCCACTTTGTTGTTATTCTTGAGTAATGCTTTACTTATTTGGGGCCTCTTCCCTTTCCGTATGAAGTTGGTGATTTGTTTCTTCATCTCATTAAAAAATGCTGGTGGAATTTGGATCGGGATTGCATTGTATGTGTAAATTGCTTTGGGTAGAATTGACATTTTCACAATGTTGTGTCTACCTATCCATGAGCAAGGTATGTTTTTCCACTTATGCAGGTCTCTTTTGGTTTCTTGCAGTAGTGTCTTGTAGTTTTCATTGTATAGGTCTTTTACGTCTCTGGTTAGATTTATTCCTAAGTGTTTTATCTTCTTGGGGGCCTTTGTAAATGGTATTGATTTGGTGATTTCCTCTCAGAGGTTCTCTTTGTTGGTATAAAGGAATCCAACTGATTTTTGTATGTTTATCTTGTATCCTGAAACTTTGTCGAAATCTTCTATTAGTTCCAGTAGTTTTCTTGTGGATTCTTTGGGGTTTTCTGTGTATAAGATCGTATCATCTGCAAATAGAGATACTTGGACTTCTTCCCTACCAATTTGGATGCGCTTTATTTCTTTTTCTAGCCTAATTGCTCTGGCTAGGACCTCTAGCACAGTGTTAAATAAGAGTGGTGATAAAAGGCATCCTTGTTTGGTTCCTGTTCTCAAGAGGAATGCTTTCAAAGTCTCTCCATTTAGGATGATGTTGGCTGTTGGCTTTGTATAAATGCCCTTAATTATATTGAGGAATTTCCCTTCTATTCCTATTTTGTTGAGAGTTTTTATCGTGAATGGGTGTTGGACTTTGTCAAATGCCTTTTCTGCATGGATTGATAAGATCATGTGGTTCTTGTCTTTTGTTTTATTTATGTAATGGATTACATTGATTCTTTTTCTAATGTTCAGCCATGCCTGCATACCTGGTATAAATCCCACTTGATAAGGGTGAATTATTTTTTTGATATGTTGCTGAATTGTATTGGCTAGAGTTCTGTTGAGGATTTTTGTGTCAGTGTTCATGAGGGATATTGGTGTGTAATTTTCTTTTTTTGTGGTGTCTTTACCTGGTTTTGGTATCAGGGTTATGCTGGCTTCATAGAATGAGTTTGGGAGTATTCCATCCTTTTCTATGCTCTGAAATACCTTTAGTAGTAGTGGTGTTAACTCTTCTCTGGAAGTTTGGTAGAATTCTCCAGTGAAGCCACCTGGGCCAGCGTTTTTTTTTGGTGGGAGTTGTTTAATTACCTTTTCAATCTCTTCTTTTGTTATGGTTTATTTAGTTGTTCTACCTCTGTTTGTGTTAGTTTAGGTAGGTAGTGAGTTTCCAGAAATTTGTCCATTTCCTCTAGGTTTTCAAATTTGTTAGAGTATGATTTTTCATAGTATTCTGTTATGATTCTTTTAATTTCAGTTGGGTCTGTTGTGATACCACCCATCACATTTCTTATACGGGTTATTTGCTTCCTCTCCTGTTTTTCTTTTGTCAGTTTGGCCAATGGTTTATCAATTTTGTTGGTCTTTTCAAAGAACCGGCTTTTGGTCTTGTTAACTCTTTCAGTTGTTTTTCTATTTTCTATTTCATTTAATTCTACTCTAATTCTTATTATTTCTTTTCTTCTGATGCCTGAGGGCTTCTTTTGTTCCAGTTGTAGGGTTAATGTTTTGATTATGGCCCTTTCTTCTTTTTAGATGTGTGCATTTATTGCAATAAACTGACCTCTGAGCACTGCTTTTGCTGTGTCCCAAAGGCTCTGGTAGGATGTGTTTTCATTCTCATTTGATTCTGTGAATTTCTTTATTCCATCCTTAATTTCTTCTATAACCCAGGACTTTTTAAGCAAGGTGTTGTTCAGTTTCCATGTGTTGGATTTTTTTCCCTTGCTTTTTCTGTTGTTGATTTCTACTTTTATGGGTTGATTTCTATTTTTATGGCTTTATGGTCAGAAAAGATTCTTTGTAATATTTCAATGCTTTGGATTTTGTTTAGGCTTGCTTTATGGCCTAATATGTGATCTATTCTGGAAAGTGTTCCATGTGGGTTGGAAAAGAAAGTATGCTTGGCTGCTGTTGGGTGGGGTGTTCATTATATGTCTATGAGATCAAGTTTTTGATTGTAGCATTCAGATATTCTGTGTCTTTGTTGAGCTTCTTTCTGCATGTTCTGTTCTTCACCAAAAGTGGTGTGTTGAAGTCTCCTGCTACTATTGTGGAGCTATCTATCTCTCTTTTCAGTGCTGTTAGAGTTTGTTTTATGTATTTTGGAGCCCTGTTGTTGGGTGCATAAATATTTATTATAGTTATGTCCTCTTTGTGTATTGACTCTTTAATCATTATATAGTGTCCTTCCTTATCCTTTGTGGTGGATTTTACTTTAAAGTCTATTTTGTCAGAGATTAATATTGCCACTCCTGCTCTTTTTGATGGTTGGTTGCTTGATATATTTTTTTCCATCCTTTGAATTTTAGTTTGTTTGTGTCTTTAAGTCTAAGGTGTGTCTCTTGTAGGCAACATATAGACAGATCGTGTTTTTTAATCCAGTCTGCCACTCTCTGTCTCTTTATTGGTGCATTTAGTCCATTTACATTCAGTGTAATTACTGATAGGTATGACTTAAGCACTGTCGTTTTGATGTCTTTGTGTGTTGTTCACAGTTGCTTTGTTCCACTTAATTTTCCATGCTGAGTTGTTTTTCTTAATGTATTTTCTTTTAATCTTTTTCATTGTTGTTGATTTTGTGTTTGCTGAGTCTTTTATATTTTTCTGGTTTTTTATTTTGACTTGTAGGATTGTTAGTTTCCTTTGTGGTTGCCTTAATATTTACCCCTATTTTTCTAAGTTTATACCAGTCTTTCATTTCTTTATATCGCCTTGACTTTGTCTCCATATAAAAAAATCTATGTCTACATTTTTTAAGTCCCTCTTTTTTGTTTTAATGTTGTCATCTTTTATATATTGACATCTGTTTCCCTATTTTCAGTGTTTGAGCTTTGATTTACTTTTGTGACTTCCCTATCTGGGTTGATATCTGGTTGCTCTGTCCTGTGTTCTAGTCTTGGGTTATTATCTGATGTTACTGATTTTCTAATCGGAGGACTCCCTCTAGTATTTCTTGTAATTTTGGTTTGGGTTTTTCAAATTGCCCAAACTTCTGTTTGTCTGGAAATGCCCTAATTTTGCCATCATATTTGAGAGAGTTTTGCTGGATATATAATTCTTGGCTGGCAGTTTTTTTCCTTCAAGGCTTTATATATGTCATCCCATTGCCTTCTTGCCTGCATGGTTTCTGCTGAGTCGTCCGAGCTTATTCTTATTGACTATCTTTTGTAGATGACTTTTCGTTTATCTCTTGCCGCTCTTAAAATTCTCTCTTTATGTTTGGTTTTGGCAAGTTTTGATTATAATGTGTCCTTGTGACTTTCTTTTGGGATCTACCTTATATGGGGTCGATAAGCATCTTGGATAGATATTGTGTCATCTTTCACGATATTAGGGAAGTTTTCTGCCAAGAAATCTTCAACAATTCTCTCTGTATTTTCTGTTATCACCTCCCATTCTGGTACTCCAGTCACTTGTAGATTATTCCTCTTGATAGAATCCTGCATAATTCTCAGGATTTCCTCATTTTTTTAAATCCTTTTATCTTATTTTTCCCCAAATAAGTTGGTGTTAAGTGCTTTATCTCCAATCTCACTGATTCTGACTTCCATTGCCTCAGTTTTGCTCCTGTGACTTTCTATTGAGTTTTCTAATTCTGAAATTTTATTGTTAATCTTCTGGATTTCTGATTGCCGTCTCTCTATGGATTCTTGAAGCCTGTTAAGTTTCTCATTATGCTCTTCTCTAATCTTTTTAATTTCCTCCATTGTGTGTTCTGCATTTTGTTTAATTTCCTTCCTAATTTCTTGAAGAGTCTGTATATTAATCTTCTGTATTCTGCTTCTGGTAATTCCAAGAAATTTTCCTGCTCTGGAAAATTTCTAGATTCTATATTTTGGGAGTTTGTGGAAGCCATCACGGATTGCCTCTCTATGTGATTTGGTCTTGACTGTTGTCTTCGAGCCATCAATAAGTTATTATATTTATTTATTTTATGTTTTCTTACTGTGTCCTAGGTTCTTATTTTGTTTTGATATGCCCAAATAGGCTGCTCGTATGAGCTAGTTTGATTATTGGCACCTTCAAAGCTCTAATGTCTTGTCACCAGGTGATTAGATCTGTGACTAGGTATGTGAGCTCAGGAGTCCGCCCACTCCTCCTGTATGGATTCAGCTCAGGTGCCCAGGCAGATAGCTACTAAGTGTGTGGTGTAGGCTTTTTACTTATAGTCCTAGACAGGCATGGATGATTGGTGTAGGCACAGGCATCTGGCTGCTGCAGGGGGACACACTCTGAGGAAGTCATGGGGCTGACGGCCACCCCCGAGTGTCCAGGAG
Organism: Dugong dugon; assembly: GCA_030035585.1. Lineage (NCBI taxonomy): Eukaryota > Metazoa > Chordata > Mammalia > Sirenia > Dugongidae > Dugong > Dugong dugon. The sequence continues at coordinate 160,690,633 of CM057465.1, forward strand.
GAAGGCATGTCCCTGTTCCCTAGAGCACGTAGGTGGGTGGGTTTTGCAGCCGGACTATGAGCACCTAATGCTGTTTGCTGTAAGGACTGGGAGGGCACCTCTTATTCATGGGCCCCTATCGCAGGTGGCTAGGTGACGTGGGCGGAGCCACCAGTCCACAGGTCCCTAAAGTGGATAGGCGAAGACCCTGCTTAATGGGAAGAGCAGTGTCAAATGTCAAGAACCTGCCACTTCACAGCTGAAACAGTTGAAGTTAGACTTCCGATATATACCCTGTTGTACGAGGGCCTACGGTGTTGAAATGGGCCCACACAAGTCTATGCAGGGGGAAAGGCCCTCAAAGTCCGTGGATCCCTTATGCCTGTGCCTAGGCAAAGGAGCTGTGGCTTAGGTCAGCTGGCGGTTTATTTTTACCCCTGTTTGTTAATTTGTTCACTGTCCAAGACAGGGAGAATGGCTCTGGGTGTCTGACGGATCATACTTCCGGCCCAAGGGACTCGGCAATTGCTGAAGCCAGTCTGGGACCCAGTGCAGAGCAGGGAACGGGGAGGTAAATGGGAGAGAGGTTTTTCCGACCGTTGCTTGCCTGCCTCACCCCTCACCCCCGAGCTGATCAGGCCTGAAGGGCTCAGACTGTCGCCAGCTCAGGACTGGCAACTCCTCGCTGATTCCATACCATCTCTTCCTCCCCTTGCCACTCAGTTTGGTTCCTCAAGTCTGCCTTTGATGTTCAGGGCTTCCAGATTGCCATACATGATCAATTTCACTTGTTTTTTTGGGTGTTTGTTGTAAGAGGGTCCACCAGAAGCATCTGAATACTCTGCCATCTTGGCCCCACCTTGGAAGTAAGTATTATTGATATCATTTTACAAGTGAGAAACTGAGAATCAGGAACATAAGGTAACTTGCTCAAGGTCACCAAGCTAGTAAGTAGAGGAGCTGGCATTTGAACCCAGGTCTATCTGATGTCAAAGTCCATGTATCGTATGCATTTGCTATTTGATACAGATCTTGTGTGGTTGATTCTGTTTTGTATGACCCAATTTTTTTTTTTGGCGGGGTTGTTACAGGGTCTTCAGGCTGCCCAGAAAGAGGCTCAAATTAAAGTACTTGAAGGTCGCCTTAAACAAATTGAAATAACTAGTGCTACACAAAACCAGCTCTTATTCCATATGTTGAAAGAGAAAGCAGAATTAAATCCTGAGCTAGATGCTTTACTAGGCCATGCTTTACAAGGTAATTTGACCGACATTTTAGTTAAATATATTGCATGGTAGCTGAGCTCTTTGAGCATGCTATCCTGTACTTCTTTCCCATATAACTTGACTGAATAGATGCTATATTTACTTATGCTTTTAATAATTATTCCTTCTTTAATTTGCATGTGTAAATTTTTTGGGGAAGTAATTATTGTTCTTCCAAAAAATGATCACCAACTTAAAAAAGCTTACTTAAGCAATTAAATTTTTATGGCTGCAGAAAACCAGCCAAGCTTCTGAATTGGTTATTTAAATTATTAACCAAGTTTCATTACTTTACTCTGCATATTTAACTGCCTTAAAATCAGTGTTTGCTATGGCATCTATTCTAAATATCTTATAAATGATACATAATCTTGTTTTATGTGGGAATTCTGGACCTTGGATCTGTTTTGATTGGAGTATTGCTTTTTGTTTCCTTTTTGCTATTATTTACACAGATCTAGATAGCGTACCATTAGGTAAGTATGTTTAGCTTTCTGTGTACCCCACAGCTGCATGATTTACTAATTGTTTATGTACACTAATTGTGGTATATCTTATTTTAAAAATTTTTATTGGTAGCCAGCTGTTTTTTGCATGATCTTTATTGAAATGTGTCCGTGACCACAAACATACTAAGTCCTTTGTCTTTATTAAATATTCCTCATTTAAAAATTCTTAGATGTTTAAAGAAGTATGCTTTAGTTAGTTGCCGGTTTTATTAGTTGAGCTCTAGTTGGGGCTCCAGTTTCATAAGCCGTCTAAGTTCTTTCTCCTTCTTATAGTAAAAAAATGGAATATATATTCCTTTTTAATTTTTAAATATATTAACTTGCATCTATTGTTTTAACCTCATAAATAACTTTTTTTTAAAACCAATTTAGTGTCTTTGGTATATATTTGCTAGATTCTCATCTATTCTTGATTTTTTGTAAAATTAGGCATACATGTTTAAATATTGTAAATTGAAGAAAACTATCCAAAGGATTTTTTTCCTAAATATGTCAAAACAATATTTATAATCATAGCATAATATTTTAAAGTTAGAAGGAGCTTTGGAGATCATCAAGTACAGAGGTTTTTAATCTTTCTGTCCTGCTTCTACAACATTCCCATGAACTGTACCCAACCTTTGATACTATCTCTACCTGCTCTTCGTGATTATACACATGAAGAAGTATTGGGGAAATTTTATTGCTTGGGTTTTGTCTGAATGACAATTTTGGAGCAGTTTTTATTTAAATAAAATTATTTATAAATCTGACCTAAAAGTTGTTTTCTAATCACACAGCTGTCAAAAGTGTAATTCCCTTTGTTATGCAAATAAAATATATGATCTATTTAATTTTTTAGATGTTTACACTGCATGTTAATCTCAAAATAGCACTTTCTTGAGATCAACTGCATAATACAGGTATGGAAAGGCTACTGCTTTTGAGGTGTTCAAGCTATAACAGGGACAGGTACAAGAACTGGGATTGGTTACATTAAAGAACCTAATTAGACTGCTCAGGTACTGGGCATGAAGAATTTAATTTCAATGGGAAAAACCTACGTTACAACCAGCATTTTTACTATTTCATGTGTTACCGAGCATTCTTCTTTCTCTTCTCCTCTTCCTCCTCCTCCTCTTTTTTTATTATTTGTGGCTTACATTATAGTAACAAGTAAATTCCTCATCATTTTTTTTTTTAAGGGTGGTGGGTTGTATTTTGTTTTTTAATTATACTTTAGATGAAGGTTTACAGAACGAACTAGTTCCTCATTAAACAGTACATATATTGTTTTATGACATTGGTTAACAACACCACAACATGTCAACACTCTCCCTTCTCAACGTTGGGTTCCCTATTACCAGCTTTCCTGTCCCTCCTGCCTTCTAGTCCTTGTCCCTGGAGTATTGTGCCCCGTTAGTCTCGTTTTTTTTATGAGGCTGTCTAATCTTCGGCTGAACGGTGAACGGAGTGACTTCATTACTGAGCTAAAAGGGTGGCTGGGGGCCATAGTCTCGGGGTTTCTCCAGTCTCTGTCAGACCAGTAATTCTGGTCTTTTTTTTGGGAGTTAGAATTTTGTTCTACATTTTTCTCCATCTCTGTCCAAGACCCTCTATTGTGATCTCTGTCAGAGCAGTCAGTGGTGGTAGCCGGGCACCATCTAGTTGTACTGGACTCAGTCTGGTGGAGGCCATGGTAGATGTGGTCCATTAGTCCTTTGGACTAATCTTTCCCTTGTATCTTTAGTTTTCTTCATTCTCCCTTGTTCCTGAAGGAGTGAGACCAGTGGAGTATCTTAGATGGGTTTTAAGACCCCAGACGCTACTCACCAAAGTAGAATGTAGAACATTTTGTTTATAAACTACATTATGCCAACTGAGCTAGATGTTCCCCGAGACCGTGGTCCCTACAGCCCCCAGCCCAGCAATTTGGTCCCTCAGAGATAAGTAAATTCTTATGTAAATCCATAACCTCTTTTAGCTTGGAGAAAAATTTAATGCCTCTTTGGTGTCCTTTTGTGCAGAAAAATATTAAACTGCTAATTTGATGAGCATTATTACTCTTTCTGCAAGTGGGAGAAGCCTCATAGATTCATGACAAACAATTTTAAATTATCTACATCTGAAGAAGGGTCAGAAGCACAGAATGGTTAACTCCATACAGCTGATGTGACCCACGTAGTATGAGTCCACAGCCAGTTCATAAGAGAACAAGACACAGGTGGAGTCTTGAGGATTCCAGTCTTCTACTCTCTCCCTCCATGAGAAGTCACACAGGGAATGAAAATGCAGCAACATGTGTATGATGTTTATGCACAGGGAAGCTTATTAGAGACTCAGTGCCCAAGGTTTTTACTGGGAACTGGTCACATAGGCATCCTATCGGGACTGGTCACATAGGTGCGCAACACCTAGCACCCAGACTCCCAGAAAGAAAGCATAAGCTGTATTGTTTGCACAGTCTAGGCAGTGAGCCACCCTTATTAGTTATCTATAGACGGGAACATTCTGAGAGACATGTTCCCAGACACCAGCCAAAGACCAACCTTGCAAACAGGTCTTTCTAAGGAAAACAGTCTCAGGGCTGCTATGTTAACTGTCTTGTGCTCACTATCCCAAACTTCTTTTTGTAACCGTTTTGCTTAACTTCTGTGAAATTAAGACTGAAACTTTACACTCATATGTATGAACTTTAGGGCATTTGGGGGTTTTAAATATGCCCTTATCTCTAATGCTGTTGTGATAAGGGAAAAACCTGGCTTTAGGGCTAGAGTTACGTTCTCAGAGCTGAAAGTACAACACAGAGGTGATGGCATGTCCTACTTCCCAGATACCATAGTGCTTCAGACCAAAACCAGTGGCATCTGATTCAGTTACTGTCTGGCTGGGGGGCCTCTATGCACTGGCCAGATTGGTTAGGACTTGCCATATGGCTGTTAGGTGCAGTCAAGTCAGTTCCAACTCATAGTGATTCTAAGACTAGCCGTAATTATCTCTAAACAAAGTGGTTTTTATTAAGCATTCACATAATGTTCAAATACTATCTTGTTTCATCACTCCTTGCAAGAAAAATACTAGCAAATCTTAGTCCATTTTTGTACGCGGGGAAATGTATAGTAGGTTTACCATTTCTTTACAACCTCGTTTTCTCTATTATCAGCTAATTCAGTCACGTTGTTGTTGTTGTTAGGTGCCATCAAGTCGGTTCGAACTCATAGTACCCTACGTACAACAGAACAAAACACTGTCCAGTCTTGCGCCATCCTCACAATCGTTGCTGTGTTTGAGCCCAATGTTTCAGCCACTATGTCAATCCATCTCCTTAAAAGTCTTCCTCTTTTTTGATGACCCTCTACTTTAGCAAACATGGTGTCCTTCTCCAGGGACTGGTCCCTCCTGAGAACATGTCCAAAGTACCTGAGACAAAGTCTCGCTTCTAAGGAGTATTCTGGCTGTACTTCTTCCAAGACAGATTTGTTTGTTCTTCTGGCAGTCCATGGTATATTCATTGTTCTTCACCAACACCATAATTCAAATGCATCAATTCTTCAGTCACCTTAAAAAACCAAACCTGTTGCTGTCGATTCCAACTCATAGCAACCCTATAGGACAGGGTAGAACTGCCCCATAGGGTTTCCAAGGAGCGGCGGGTGGAGTCCAACTGCCTGTCTTTTGGTTAGCAGCTGTAGCACTTAACCACTATGCCAACAGGGCTCCTCATTCACCTCAGCGCTTGATTATCCTGTCTGTGAAGCAAGTCCTTGAGCCTCCCTCTAATAGAGAGCTTTGAGGTTCACACTGCCTTTAAGACCACCGCTGTCTTCACTTTAGAAAGTAACTCCCTTTGTGTGGGTCCTAAATGGGTCTCCATTTTACGTAATACTGTCAAGTATTACTGAATTTCCATCAAAGTTTACTAGGAAGCAAGTGAGCACCAGTGGAGAGAAAGGAATTGGTTGACTCGGGTACACAATGCAATTATATGAGACAAAATTAAACATTAAAAGGGGGATGAATTATATATATTTTTCATTAACATAACTTGTTATTTGTAATATTGTGTTTAGTTTTGTAGAATGATTTTATAATAAAATGTGTATATTTTGAAAACTTGTTACCTACATTAGAGATTCTCTGACATTTTAAATAGTTCACTTTCTGTGGCTGTTTTATTTACTGACTTCCTGCTAGTTGTGTATGTTTGCTTTTTTCTTTTGTTACTAGTCTGCTAGAATTGTTCTGAAATAGCAGTGGTTTATTTGTATTTTAGAACTGTTGCACGCAAACTATTGTTTTCATCTTCTGTGTGTTTGTGAATGAGTTGCATGCTGATGTGTGTGACTTTTGAATACTTGCACATACCCACTGACACTACTTGAAGGCATTTTTCCATTTAAGTAAGTTGGCATAACTGCTAAAGTATAACAAGTATGTTTACACTTACATAGTATTCACAGTTGACATGGGACATTGAAAGGGAGCTCCTGCAACATTTACTTTAATCTTGTATTATTTTACTAAGTGGATTTTCTTGTGTTTGGATGGCATGTGACAATATATGACTCTGAAAAAAAAAATAATTCTATATACAGTGATAAATATATGATCACATTCCCACCCTAAGAATGCTGTTCTTCTGTGTTTTACCATTCAAACTTAGGGTTTTCTTACTTTAAATATATTTTTCCTCATCTTAGGACGTATATGCAAAGGAGTTTCTTAGAAATGTTTTTCTACAGTTTTATTTCCACTTGGTTACTAAAATCAGAGTGCCCATATTGAGACTATAGACTGATGTTTATTATTGCATAGAGATTGCAGCCACTATTCTAACTGTGACATGTGGATGATACTTACATTTTGGGCATTTTTTAGAAAATCTAGAGGATAGTACTGATGAAGATGTACCTTTAAACAGCCCAGGATCAGAAGGAAGGTAAGAGAGCCTTTAGAAACTTAATCAATTTGACTTGTTTCTATAATTTTTTTAATAGCTTTATCTTGTCACTTAAAGAAATTATTGTAAAGTAGGAATAACTTTGAATTTTATGGCTAAGTGGCTAGCACTAGAAACAAATATGGAAACCAAACTAAGTCATGTTCATTGATATCAAGTATTTTAGAATAAAATAAAATGAAAATTCAAGGAAGGAAAAATGCATTATTTTTCAATTAAGAAAATAATTTGATTTTATATATTTCATAGTTGTAAACATAGAGGATGTACAGTTTTCTATAACAAGTTCCCTTTTAATCTTGCGGTTAATTTATTTACATATAGCATGCTGTCTTCAGACCTTATGAAGCTTTGTGGTGAGGTGAAACCTAAGAACAAGGTAAGGACAATTAAAAATGCCAGATAAACATTTTTTTCCCACTGTAATTTCTTATCACATAAACACAAAGGCCTCAGGCTCCACTGTCAATAGATTGGCAAATAGGTACAAAAATTCTCCCATGTGTAAGAAACTTAGTTCTTTATCGTATTACCCTTTCAGTGGTAACTGAAAAATAATTAAATAGAAAATTTTCTTCTTGGTGGAACTTGGGCTTCACTGTCTCCTTGCACTTTTTCTATGGGATAAGATATGATTATGGAGGCTTTTTTTTTTTTTTTTTTTTTTTATTGTATTTCAGGTGAAGACTTACAGAACAAATAGTTTCTCATGAAACAGTAGTACACATACTGTTTTATGACAGTGGTTAACAACCCCACAATATATTAACCCTCTAAATTCTCAACCTTTTTTTTTTTTGGTGATAATATACATAGCCAAAGATGCACCATTTCAAAAATTTCTACATGCACAGTTCAGTGACATTGACTGCGCTCTTCCAATTGTGCTGCTATTCTCACTTAAGATGAAGGCTTACAGAACAAAATCGTTTCTCATTTAACAGTTACTACAAATGTTACCCTATGACAATGGTTAACAATCTCACAACACATCAACAATATCCGTACTCAACCTTGGGTTCCCTATGACCAGCTTCCTTGTCCCCTTCTGCCTTCTGGCCCTTGTCACTGGACTCCTGTACCTCGTTAGTCTCATTTGGTTTTACAGGGCTGTCCACTCCCAGGCTGAACGGTGAACCTCAGAGATAACTTCACCACTGAGCTAAAAGGGTGTCTGGGGGCCATACTCTCGGGGTTTCTCCAGTCTCCTTTAGGCCACTAAATCTGGTCTTTTTTTTGTGTGAGTTAGAATTATGTTCTACATCCTTCTCCAGCTCTGTCCAGAGCCCTCTGTTGTGATCCTGGTCAGAGCAGTCAGTGGTGGTAGCCGGGCACCATCTAGCTGTACTGGACTCAGTCCGGTGGAGGCCTTGGTAGCTGTGGACAGTTAGTCCTTCGGACTGATCTTTTCCTTGTATCCTGTTCTCTTCATTCTCCCTTGCTCCTGAAGGGATGAGACCAGTGGAGTATTTTAGATGGCTGCTCACAGGCTTTTAAGACCCGACAGTACTCACCAAGGTAGAATGTAGAGCACTGTCTTTATACGCTGTGTCATGCCAGTTGAGCTAGATGTTCCCCGAGACCATGGTCCCCACAGTGGAGGCTGTTTTTTAAGTTGTTGGTTAATTAAATGATAGACCCTGTAATGATATACACTGTAAGTCATTTAGATTGGCGGGAGATTTTGAAATTTTAGCATTCTGCTATATTCTTAAGTGTCTCTTGTTTGTTTTAACTGGTATCTTGAGGTGGTTTGAATAATATTCCAACCCTTAGTCGTTGTGTTATGTTACAAACTTGAGAGGCTATAATGCATATTTGTAGGTTTTAAAAAAATATATAAATGATACTACTATTAAATGTAAGATACATACGACATTTCAGATTGAGGGTGGTAACCTTTGATAGTACATGGATTAACTAATGATCTTAAGATATTGGAAAACATAGCATTCTCACAGTGCTTAGTAAATATTTGTTGAATAAGTGGATAGAATCAGGACCTGAAAGAACAATACTGTGCAAAAGGACGGGATGGATTTAAAGTCCACAGTGGTTAGCCACATCATGAAAATGAGTAATTTGGATGGATGTAAAATAATGAGAGGGTAAGTGTGGTTAACTGTTGAGCACACGCCCCATTTAAAGCAAATAGTCACCACTTAACTCTTGCTCATTTTTAGCATGTGGGAATATGGGTCTAAGGCTACCAGATATTCTAGTTTTTCAAGAGAAGCCAGAAATAGGGATTTTAATGTAGAATTTCCTGATATTTAAAACACTGGGCAAGCCAAACAAAAAATATTTCCAGGCTCTTGTATATGGTCTTTGAACTACTGGTTTGGCAACATGTAGCTTGTACTTTATTATCCTAAGTGACTAAGCAGAGGCTACCCAAATTCAAAGAAAATATTCTAGTAAGCTTAGGATCTAGTGCTAGGCAGAGGAAAGAAATAGTTTCTTAAGGTTAACTTTCATTTTTCAGACCCCGTAGAAAGGAGATGTCAAGTACTAGCCCTTGAAGAACCACTGAAGTTAGGAATTTCCAAGTAATCTATTCCTCTCTACCCTCGGCCCAAGGCAGTGGAGAGAATTTACAGTGTAAAAAACGGTGGCAGGGCGTTCTCTTTCCAAAAGTTTTCTGAAGTGCTACCTACTACTCCTTTTGAACTGCAAAGATGTCTGAAAGGATCTCATATCATTTTTTTCACTCTTTGAGAAAATGGAGTTGAGTATATATTTTAAATAGGTTTGTACTAGTGCTGTGTGTTAAGTGCAAGGGATATAAAGTTGAATAAGACAGGGTCCCTGTCCTCTAGAGGTTTATAATCTGGTGAATATGTTGATTATCTGTTAATACCTTAGCAGATAACATGAACTCTGAGCAATAACAGTGCAGTCCTTTGCTTGTTAAGATTAAGGAAAGGAATGCTTATAGTGAGTTTTAGATCCTAGGAAAATAACCTTCACTTTCCTTACCATACTGCCAAAAACCAGTACTGGCTGGTGTTGAATTATCCAGCAGGCAGATTAAACACAGAAAGGCATCAGGGAGCAGGGTCACAAAGATTGAGAAAAAAATTTAAAACCTGATATAAAGAAAAGAATATATATCTAATCTATGTTTTCTTTAAGAAACCCATTTAAAATATAAAGACGGATAGATTAAAAGTAAAGGGATGGAGAAAGAAACAGCATGCTAACAGTAATCAAAAGAAAGCTTGGAGGAGTGAGGAGATGGGGCGTGTAGGGGAAAGGGGGATTTAGGGGCTCTATACTTTCCACACAATTTTTCTGTAAACATAAAACTGTTCTAAAAAATTGTCTATTACAAAAAGCATTTAAACATGGAAAAAACAAAACAATTTAGTTGAGCTTCTCAGCAATTATTTTTTGATATAATTTCTTTTTTTCCTTTTTTTAATCACGCATCGAGAGGGCTGACCGTGAGTGGCATGGATAGCACAGGAACATTGGAGACATATTGCCTGGCTTTGAATCTGGTTTTGCCACTTACTAGCTGTGTGACCTCAGGGAGGTTACTTAGCTTCTCTGTGCCTCACTTTCCTCATTTGTGAATGGAGATAGTAGTACCTACCTAAATGCTAATATAACAAAGTGTTTGTAACAATACTTGGCACGGAGTAAATAAGATAAAAATGTTGGCTCTTATTATGTCCTCTAAAGGTTTTAATCTGGCATAACTCTGGCTTGTCACTATATTACATGCTATGTTTGACACACCTGCTTGGAAAAGACACACTAAATGTTTTTACCTATTTGAAACTAATGTTAAGTCTCTATTCCCTGATGACCTTCTGTGTGAAAGCTTGTCCCTGATTGCTTTTCCTTTCATTCTTTGACTAGGCCCGAAGGAGAACCACCACTCAAATGGAATTGCTGTACGCAGATAGCAGTGAACTAGCTTCAGACACTAGTGCAGGAGGGGCCTCCTTACCTGGCCCTCTTACACCTGTTGCAGAAGGGCAAGAAATTGGAATGAATACAGAGACAAGTGATACTTCTGCTAGGGAAAAAGAGATCCCACCCCCGTCTGGCTTACCTTCTAAGATAGGCAGCATGTAAGTCTGGCCCAGCTACACTAACTTCTTTTCTTTTGGCTTTTTAAAAAATATGCATGTCGCTATTTTCTTTTTAAACTATGTAAATAAGATCTTTGGTTTTCAGAGTAATTTCTGTTAGGTGTTGTCTTCCCTGATTTTGGGGACATTAGGAATCATTTAAGATGAGATGTTCTTTTTTGAATTACTTGTTCAAGTTCTAGGATTATTCTTAAGGGTTATAATTTTTATGAGGGCTGAGTTATGAGTTGCAGACAGAAAATTTATTTAGAGACATCTGAACTAGATTACTCTAAAGTTGTACCTAAAGAACCATTACATATAAATAGAAGCCTTAAAGACTTAAATTTTCTCTAAATTACCTAAGTCCTAATTCTGAGAGTCTGATCAGGATGGTAAAACTATGCTGACCCTTTTAAAGTAAAAGAGAGGTATCATTACAAATGTAAGAAGACATTCTGAGCTTCCTTAATTCTTTACCTTGAAGTACATTGCATGTCTGGGATGAGGGCATGCACACATTATTTTTATTGGTATTATTAAAGATTTGAAGGAGGGAATATTCTTTCTCCCATCTAAGATAATCTGAACAAAAACATTCCATTCAAAGTAAATCTTAGAATTTTTCTCATTATTATCTTGAGGACAAAGATTTGCTACACAAGCCAATGTGTGTGGTGTGTAGAGGGTGTGTGTGTGTATTGGTATTTATGTTAAAATTAGATCATCATTCACTGATAAAGATTTTTAATGACATTTTTCAAACTAACCCTCACATATGATCTAGCAAATGACTTAAGGAATGACTACATCACTGCAATGAGGAATATTGCCCCCAAAGGGGCATACACTATATGACTCTGCAAATAATAAATAATACACTTTCCCCACTTGAATATCTTTTAACTCAAATTTAAAATAACTCTTAATTTTATGAAGATATTTCTGTTGCCTTCTATTCAGTAATTTCATCTGCTACCTTTAGTTGATAAATTAATTTTAATGACAGACCTTTCTTGCATGTGCTTGAAGTGGCCTGTGTAATTAACTATCCAATTTACTGTTGGAAGTTGTTAACCAGTATAGCTTATGGCTTCAGTGCTTTTGTGATAAGATGAGCAAAGTAAGAAATGCTTTTGGTGAAGTTAGTAATATGGAAATTAGGATAGATTTTAGGAACCCGCATGTGTTCAGCATTTAGTCTGTCAGATGACTAGAGACTTTTGGAACCCCAAGACTAAATCTATGGCCTGGAATCCAGATTCAGGTAATACTTTTGTTTTGCCTTTTTTCATTTTTAAAATATATCCTATATGACAGACTATAGAAAATTATATATTTTAGACTCTTTCTTCATATGTTTTTTTTTAAATTTTCATAAATTCAGATGCCTGTGTAATTCTTTACAAATGTAAGGGTTGGTCACATGTTTGATACAGTGACTCTTATAAGCCTTCAGTGCCTTGCTTTTATTGCATAAAGTAAAACAATTTACTCAAGTGACCCTTTTGATTTAAGTGATACAGAAATTCTAAAATGTGATTTCCTCTGTTTAGAAAAACCAAGCACACGAAGTTTAACTATATTTAGTTTTTACTTTTAAATAGGAATCATGTAAGCCCATTCTGGAATCTGGCTTTCTAATTAATTTTTTTTCTTATTATTAGTCAAGGATAGCAAAGAGATATTTTTTCAATTAAGTTCATTACCATCATACACAAAAATCATAGTCTAAAACTTTTAATTATATAGGAACTAGTCAATATTTAAAGTTTATAATTACTAAATAAAAATTTTATTACTAAAATTTATAAAACTACTAATTAAGAATTAAATACTATGTGAGTAAAATACTTGTGCATGTCATTGCTTTTTGTGATTGCTTGTAGTACTATTTTATGATTGTGTAAATATTAATTCATTAAACTTCATTGTTTTTTATGTTCTGATATTCTTATATTTTTGTTCTTGAAAAACCGTAAGGACAATTTTTTTGTTTCAAATTTGAAGCAATTTTAATCAAACGTTTCTGTTTAAAATAAAATACTATAGTTTAGCATTGATGTTTACATCCAAATATAATAGTTTTTCACATATTTAATAAGGTTGATAACTTAACAATTAATATATAGCTGTCAAATTTCCATCAACTAAAAATAATTCATGTAATATTTTCTTATCATAGTTTTATATTATGTTCCCATGTAATAATCTTTCTGAAGTTCCAGTTAGAAATCTGTTAAAAATTTTAGGTTAGAAAACTATCAAACAAACTTATATGTACAAACTTAAAATTAGATAATTAAAAAATCTCTTTTTGTTTTAGTTCCCGACAGCCATCTCTGTCAGAAAAAAAAATAACAGAGCCTTCGCCTATAACAAGGAGAAGGGCATATGAGAGAGCAGAAAAATCAAAGACCAGGGAACAAAAACAGTAAGTTACTAATGCTTTTTACCTGTTAGACTGAATAAAATCTCTGCTGCACTTAGATACCAAAGTATAATAGTGAATTATTTTCTAGACTTAGGCTGGCTCTGTGGTTATGACTGCTTTGACTAATCAAGACAATCAAATCAGCAGTTGGCTTGACTGGGTGGTCTTCTGACTTTCTTGGTCATATTCACATACCTGTAAAAATATCTGAGCATTTGTTTTTGATCATGCATGCTTATTTATTTTTAAATATATGCATATTCATTGAAATAATCAATATATATTTGAGGTGAGGCTTGTTAAAGGTAACAAATTAAATCTATATTTTAAATAGTCTTCTAGAATATTTTGAAATTAATTTGACTGTCATCTGATAAAATTGACTTTGACTTTGCCTCCTTAAAGTGGCTGACAAAAAGCTACTATATTAGTCCTAAGTCGTATTAGTCATTAGTCATAAGGCTGTGCCATTTTCTTGCTGTTCTCTTAAGTTTTGTTTTTCACAGCAATCTTTTAAAAGCCATTTTTGTGTTCTATGAGGATTAGTTTATTTAACACTGCATGATATAATCTGATGATCCATTTAACTGAATCCTTATAAATTGCAGTCCCACGACTTATAGGAAGTTTAATGGGTCAGATTCACTGTCACCCCTCTACCCAGCGACACACCCACTCATCCCTCAGGTGACCCACTGTGCAGCGGGTGAAATGTAAATCTCTGACATGAGCTTGAGTGAGGGTATCAGTGCTGATCTGCATTTAAATGTTAGTAAAACTGATTTCTCTAATATAAAAATAAGGCCTCGTGCATTTTCTCTACCCCAGTGGATGATGTTATAGCTTCCCTCTCCTGTGCCGAGGGGACACACTGTACTTTGACCACTGGTTTAGCTGACTTGAATGTCCCGGAAATTATCCTTCTAATTATTCTTGCCTCCTGTGTTTCAAGATGTCATTTGCCTGTTTATACTGCATCAGACATCTCAAGAATAATCGGGAGATGGGAACTGGAGCAAATAAGTACTTTAAAAAACATCAATGAATGATTCAATTGAATAGGCAAATCACTCTCAAAATCTCGATCCGTTTCCTCATTTGTAAAATGAACAACTTGATCTTAACGCTAAAATTTTAGAATTTTAAATTCTGCTCTCTTTATTTATACTGACTTCCGACTTCAGCAGACAGAACTTTTTCTTTAGTGCCAGCTTGTGGCTAATGTAACAAAATCCGGTCATTTTTTTTTTTTAAATTAAATTTCTCTGAGTACATTTTATATTACAAAAGAGAAAGGAAAGAAAGAAAGGAAGGAAGGAGCTTTCTAGTGAAAAGTTTTTTTTTGTTGTTGTTCTTTTTTTTAAAGCATGTTTCTTATAACCTTCCTAACAAATCATAACCATTTAAAACAACCTATTTAATGTTCTTTTTGTCTTATAGCTCAGATTCTGGAACCTCAGAGGCTAGTCTTTCACCTCCTTCTTCCCCACCAAGCCGGCCCCGTAATGAACTGAATGTTTTTAATCGTCTTACTGTTTCTCAGGGAAGCACATCAGTTCAGCAGGATAAGTAAGTCATTATGGAAAACAGCCCCAACTATTTATATAATATTCTGAGCCTTTCAGTACAGTTTGTAGAAGCTACTTAACCATCTCTTTGTGTGGGAGATGGAGTCTGACGTGTCAGCTCTTCCTGTATTTTATATACTTTTCCAATGGGAAATGAAACATAAAGCCAAAATTCAAGAAAATTATTTTCCTGCTGAACATTATTCCCTGTTGTAGATTTACATTCCTATACTTTCATCACTTGTCTTGCCTTTTCTTTTACATGTAAATTAGAATTTAAATATCTTTGAGACTCCTTGAAGTTTAAATTTCTTGGAATTCTAAACCTCTAAGCCAGATAGCCTAAATTGAAAAGATGCAAATTATTTTATCTTTTGTGGATATAGCAGTTTACAAAGACCATTGTTATATGTATAACATGTTATCAGTCAGTTGACTATTCTAGACATATCCACCATAAAACTTCAGTAACTGTGATCTTGGAATAAAAGAGCATCTTTGCGGGTGGGAAGGGCAATAAACTGTGGGGGAAGGAAGGTTGGAGGGATATGGAAAATACAATTTTTATTAAATTTGAAATGAAAAAATATTTCCACATTGACCAGAATCTCTCTTGCAAGAATTCAACACTGACAATACTGCCATGAGGTATTTATTAACTTTGACTTGTCTGCTTTGATTTTGAATTGTAACATTGTGGGTGTATGTACCTGATATCCCCACTTCTTGCCCCAATTGTTTATTTTCTATGCTGTTTTTTCACTCTGTATGTCAGCAGTCTCTGAAATTTGTAGGATACTGTTTAAGTATCTGTCTAGCGTATTTAGATCTTGCTGAATGGCTCCATAAACTTAGAGAAACACACCACCATCTTGAAAGTTTTTTTTTTTTAATCCTTGATTAGATTTTAATATAGTTTAATTAGTAGATGGTATGTCCTTTAAATTGATCTATACAAGCAAATATGTTTGTGTTGTATTGAAAAAAAGCTCTTTCACATGGTTAAATTATATCTCCTATTGAATTGAGAAAAGAGCAGAACATTAATTCTATGAAGAATTACTCAATTCTGTCTACCTTGCATTCGCAGTCTTAAAATTTTTCCGTCATTCTTTTGGTAATGTTGACCATTTAGTCATAGTTCCATATTTTTTACCAAAAAATTTTATGAGTTACCAATAATTTGACTCTGTTGTCATCTTTAGAAGTGAAAACTTAGAGTGACTACCTACTCTACACTCTCAGAAACTCCCCTATGTCTTGGATCACGTTCTTTGGAGCTCCTTTTTGATATCAACACTGTTCACCAGCAAGAAGTAGAACCCACACATTGTTTCTGGTCAGATTCCATGCCAGCGCTCACTTTGTCCTCATTCTACCCAATCCTGTTATACAAGTTAAATACATTTTCATAAGAACCAGACTCACAACCAGTCTTGGAAGCCTTAGGGTAGGTCTGACAGTAGTGGCTCAATTATGTTTTAAATCCCATTAAAGTTCCCCAACTATTGCTGAGGCTTCCTTAGTCAAAGGAACTCAGTATTTTTGACATAAGTTCAAACCAAAGATTACTAAATTTGAGTGACTTACCTTCCATGTAAACATACAGTATACTTTTTCGACTTTCACCAAAACCAAAAAAACCCACTGCCGTTGAGTCAATTTCGACTCATAGCGACCTTATAGGACAGAGTAGAACTGCCCCATACAGTTTCCAAGGAGTGTCTGGTGGATTCGAACTGCCAGCCTTTTGGTTAGCAGCCATAGTACTTAACCACTACGCAAGCAGGGTTCCACATTAGAGTGTAGATCTAAAGTGATAATAAATATAAAGATGAGTCCGATATGTTAGTAGTTTTGGAAATAGGTTATTTTTTCTAGTATGGTCACATTAAATAGAAAGAACCTTGAAGTGATGTACTTCATGTACTTGGTATTGTTATTTTCCGGGACCTAAATTTAAAAGTGAGGCTAGGTTCTGTAGATCAGTAGTAGATGGAAAAAAATTTCCCCCAAGTCTTTCTTAGTTGAAACATAAGAATCAGATATTTTACCTGACTTATCTACATTTTGGAAACCCTGGTGGCATAGTGGTTAAGTACCATGGCTGCTAACCAAAAGGCGGCCCTTGGAAACTCTATGGGGCAGTTCTACTCTGTCCTATAGGGTCACTATGAGTCGGAATTGACCCGACTGCAACGGGTTGGTTTTATTTACATTTTAAAATTGCTGATATCCAGTGCAAATAGAAAAGCAGGGCTCTATAAAGGAAAAGTTGGCCATATTTCTATGTTATTCATACTGTTAATTTTCACTTCAAACTCAGTGTCTTTATCTGTTGACATCTGTATTCTTTCCCCTCGTAATTCTAACTCTTTCACTGTAGGTCTGATGAAAGTGACTCCTCTCTGTCGGAGGTACACAGGTACTTTCTTTCTATCTTTCCTACATTCTGGCCTTTGATTAAAGCTTTAAAATGCTTTCTAGAAATTCTAAGCCAGTCTCATTTTTGTTGCATGCCTTACTCGTTGCAAACCACGTAAATGCACTAATATTTTCAAACATATTAATTTTAATATATTTTTGCAATCATGCCTTTTAGACAGAGCAGTGGCAAACTTTTTTGTATGATAGTTTAAAGTTGTGCATTTTTTTTTCCTGTCTGTAATCTCAATATTTTCTTTGAAAGAAATTAAGTTTGGTGAATATTGATCTCAAGATTTGCTCCTCAGTGTTTAAATATTTTCAATATCTCAGAGTGTGGGAGGTGATAAAATGTTTTGTGGTTAGTCGAGCAGTTTAAAATAAAAAGTTTACCATAGGTTTTTCATGGGAAGAAGGTATACTGAAAAAAAAAAAAAAGAATATTATGGTATCAAAAATGGAAAGAAAAAGGAATAGAAAATAAAAGTTTTTTTTTCTTTTTAAATAATGAATAATTTTTATGGATGAATATTGTTTTTAAAGTAACAATGTTTCACCTTTTCATGTTATGGTTTTTTTTTTTTTTTTTTGGACTCTTACCTTTTTTCTCTCTCTTTCTCTCATGTCCTTTCCTCATTTATCATTTTGTTATCTCCCTCTTTGCCCTTGTTTTCCTTGTCTTATGACCATTTTGCTGATCATCAGCAGATCCTCCAGAAGGTAGGCAAGGGGAGGGAGAGGAGATTAATTTCATTTACAATATTACAAGACTTTAGTGGTTTACACTGAACAAAAATAAATGTTGCTTTTTTTCTCCTTCAAATCAGGTCTGTTGTACAAATTTGTTATATTTGTCCTTACCTTAAACTACTTTAAAGTTGATTTTTATATTTCAGAATGTTAAAAGATTAACTCTAATAGAGAAAGTAATACCACAGGGTGTGTTTCCAGTTTGTATTTTGTTTCCATTGTCTTTGATGTAAGGTAATCTATATAAAACATTAGCCCTCATATTCTGAACATCTGAGAATATTTTTCAGTATCCAATTAATAAAATAGTATGGTTAAACTAGAGATTTTTTTTTCAAAAGACTGAATAATGAACAGCAATAAAATATTTAAGAATAAAAAAGAAGCATCCTGTTCTTTGGGAAATAATGTGCCATAAGTCACTGGAAGCAAATGTTTACTGAATACTTTTATAATATTACAACTTTTGATGTGCTGACATAATTGTCCTAAGTGTTATATCATCGAGGGTACATTTAATAGGTTCTTAAAGGCTGGTAACTGAAGGAAGAAAATCTTTGGAGACAGAATATTGTATAACTGAGTGTTCAGCTTTTTTTTCTTAGGATGATTCGTGTGTCACTAAACGCACATCAAAAATGGCTCTTAGGCTGTGAACATGAATTTTTTCTTTATAATCAGCTTGTTGAAATACACACATATATATATTCTGTTTGAGAAGTATAACAGTAATGTCTTATTTATCTATTGCTGCTATAACAGAAATACCACAAATGGGTCACTTTAACAATCAGAAATTTATTTTCTCACAGTTTAGGAGGCTAGAATTCAGGGCCCCAGCTCTAAGGGGAGGTTTTCTCTGTGCCGACTCTGAAGGAAGAGCCTTGTCTCTTTGAGCTTCTGATCCTGGGAGATCGTATTACTTGGCATCTCTCTTCCCCCATCTCTGCTCTGCTCGCTTGTATAATCTCTTTTATATCTTAAAAGAGATTGAGTCAAGATACATCGTACACTAATCCTGTCTCATTAATATAACAAAGACAACCCATTCCCAAATGGGATTATAACCACACGTATAGAGGTTAGGATTTACAAACATATTTTTGGGGAATGTAATTCAGTCCATAACAAGTAACAATTAACTGTTCATTAAGGTCATACTTTTTCAACATTTGAAGCAATTTTTGTAAATATGAAGGCTTTGGTTCTTATTTATGAAACTTATGTCTACAAGATTTCAAAATGAAAGATTTTCGAGGAGGTTTTGCTCCCATTTCAATTTTAATTTGGTTAAATTCTTAGAATACAAACCAGTTACTGAGCATAAATTTCAGGAATCTCAAACTGACACAAATATGCAATAATAGCACTGGACTTTGTAATTATGTATTCAACTATAACAATTCCTGGTATCACTTCCAGTAGTGAGGAACTCCTTTCACTTTTTAAAATCATTATAACTAGACCTTAAGAATAAGTTTCTTAAATCCTGAGCCTAAATTTACCTCCTTTAAATTTTATTCGTTAGGTTATCAGTGCTCTTGAGCTACACCATAATTAATCTAGTACCTCTTTTTTGTGACAGCGCTTTAAGTATTCAGATCACTGCGGTATCGTCTCTCCAATGATGCTCTTTTATCAACTCAATAGTTCGAGTTTCATCATCTGTTCTTCATATAATATAGTTTCTAGACCCTTCATTCTGCTTCCACTCTGTTTGGAAAGGCTCTAATTTTTCTGTGTCCTTGTTATAATGTGGCATCCAGAACTGAACCCCATTCCAAATGTGGCCTAGCCAGAATACAGTTAGCCTTATTACTTTCCTTCTGAAATATTTACTTTTATTGAGTGAGTCATTGTTGATGTTCGTTATTGTATTTAACAAGCAAAACTTTTTAAACCTAGGCTATAGTTAAGTCTCTTTCCTACCTAGAGCATTTTGTTCTATCTTTGGCTTAAATTTTACATTTATATTTTATCTGATGACTATTTTAGTGTTAATGTTGTTCTAGGTGCTGTTGAGTCGGTTCCGACTCGTAGTGACCCTGTGTACAACAGAAGGAGACATTGCCTGGTCCTGCATCATTCTCACAGTTGTTACGCTTGAGTCCATTGTTGGAGCCACTGTGTCAATCCGTTTCATTGAGGGTCTTCCTCTTTTTCTCTGACCCTCTACTTTACCAAGCATGATGTCTTTCACCAGGGACTGATCCCTCCTGATAATATGTTCAAAGTATGTGAGGCGAAGTCTTGTCATCCTTGCCTCTAATGAGCGTTCTGGCTGTACTTCTTCTAAGACGGATTTGTTCCTTCTTCTGGCAGTCCATGGTATATTCAGTATACTTCACCAACACCGTAAGTCAAAGGCATGAATTCTTCTTCAGTCTTCCTTACACATTATCCAGCGTTCACATGCATGGGAGACTATTGAAAACACTGTTGCTTGGGTCAGGCACACCTTAGTCCTCAAAGTGACATCTTTGCTCTTTAACACTCTATAGAGGTCTTTTGTTAGTGCTAAGTAGGTACTTTGAAAGGAGTTAATTTTGTTTCAGTCATTTTTCTAAGCAATACAATGCAATATCCAGCTCTATAATCTATCAATTTAATAAGCAGGAATAGATTTACTTTCCTTTAGGGCCAGGGATAGATTAACTAGACATTGAAGAGCTCCTTCTAGATTGACAATGACATTGACTCTTGAGGTTTGACTCTTCAGCCACCAAAGAACTACCTTACTACAGTAATTTCATGCTTACCTACCTTGCACACAAGGTTATTGTTTGAAAGGCTTATTTTATGGGCCGATTGGAACCAGCATATATTCTTCCTCTAATGTGCTACCTGTTAACATTAAAAAGAACTTCCCACAATAGGTTGGTGAGCTTACGTTATATCTTGTTGATGAGCACTTAAAAAAAAAAGTCTTCATAATCATTTGTTAGTATTTTTATCTATAGGACTCAACATAAAGTTTTACTCAACTGTAATTTCTGAAATACACTTTTTTCTTTTTTTTTTCACTTCTTGGAAAATTGTGTCCACGTGTTTTGCCTTCTTGATTGATATTTGTGATTTCTTAGAGTATTGACAATGAGTTTGCCTTCACAATGGCATATTCTTTCAAAACCCTATAATATAATTATTTTATTACAGAAATACTTGAACTCGTCTAATAAAGCTCTGTCATTAGCTCTAACTTACTTTATCTCTAACTTAGGGCTCACATTTCTTCTTAGTCATGTCTGCCTTTTGTATCTTGAAGATTGTTCTCTCTCATTAAGAAAATGGAAACAAAACACTTTTGCTTTCTGTAATTTTCCTAACATTATGCCATTTGTCTTATATAATGGAAATATTTCAGCATAATTTTTCTCTGTACTCTGAACAAAGGTACATATGGTTGATATATCTACCGTGTCTTACTTCATTAGTCTTACTGACACAATTATTTCAATTCAGACCTGACTTAAACTCCTTTAGGAGAGGGACAATGTTTTGATAATCTATGTATTTTCATAGTGCACAACCCAGTGGCATAAAGGAGAAACCTCAGAAAAACTAAACTTATGAGAAAGCTCCCTAAGAGCCTCATGGTTTTTTTAAAACTTTCTTTTTTTATCTTCTTTGAAGTTGATAGATAGAATTTTATTCTTTGAGGTTTTGATCTTTTGGGCCCATTCTTTCTTTAGTATCTCTGCCCATACAGTCACTGCTATTTTTCAATTTTTGTTTGAAATTGCTTTCTCATTATTTTAAGTTATACTTTATCCAGCATTTCATTTTTTGACATACAGTCACATCTTCCAGTTATCCATCATTTCTACTTCTTTCTTATCATAATCCAGTACACTCAAACAGCTCCCAATATTGCTTCATTAAGCTTTATTGTTGTTGTTGTTATTAGGTGCCATCGAGTCAGTTCCAACTCACAGCAACCCTATGTACAACACAATGAAACACAAGCATGATGTCCTTCTCCAGAGACTGCTCCCTCCAGATAACATGTCCAAAGTATAAGAGACAAAGTCTCACCATCCTTGCTTCTAATGAGCATTCTGGCTGTACTTCTTCCCAGACAGATTTGTTCCTTTTTTCTGGCAGTCCATGATATATTCAGTATTCTTCACCAAAAGCATAATTCGAAGGTTATCAATTCTTCTTGGATCTTCCTTATTGATAGTCCAGCTCTCACATGCATATGAGGTGATTGAAAACACCATTTCTTGGATCAGGAGCACCTTAGTCCTTAATGTGACATCTTTGCTTTTTAACGCTTTAAAGAGGTCTTTTGCAGCAGATTTTCCCAATGCAGTGCATCATTTGATTTCTTGACTGCTGCTTCCGTGGGCATTGATTGTGGATTCAAGTAAAATGAAATTCTTGACAACTTCAATCTTTTCTCCATTTATCATGATGTTGGCTCTTGGTCCAGTTATGAGGATTTTTGTTTTCTTTGTTGAGATGTAATCCATACTGAAGGCTGCAGTCTTTGATCATCATCAGTGTGTGCTTCAAGTCCTCTTCCCTTTCAGCAAGCAAGATTGTGCCATCTGCATATCACAGGTTGTTAACGAGTCTTCCTCCAGTCCTGATGCCACGTTCTTCTTTATATCGTCCAGCTTCTTGGATTATTTGCTCAGCATATAGATTGTGTAAATATGATGAAAGGATACAACCCTGACCCACACCTTTCCTGACTTTAAACCATGCAGTATCCTCTTGTTCTGTTTGAATGACTGCCTCTTGTTCTAAGGACAGATTCCTCACGAGCACAATTAAATCTTCTGGAATTCCCACTCTTAGCAATGTTATCCATAATTTCGTTATTATCCACACAGGTGAATGCCTTCGCATAGTCAATAAAACACAGGTAAACATCTTTCTGGTATTTTCTGCTTTCAGCCCTGATCCATCTGACATCAGCAGTGATATCCCTGGTTCCATGTCCTCTTCTGAATCTGGCTTGAATTTCTGGCAATTTCCTGTTAATGTATCGCTGCAACCACTTTTGAATGATTTTCAGCAAAATTTTACTTGTATGTGATATTAATGATATTGTTCGATAATTTCTGCATTCAGTTGGATTGTCTTTCTTTGGAATGGGCACAAATAGGGATCTATTCCAGTCAGTTGCTGGCTTTTAAATTCTTGGCATAGATGATTGAACACTTTTCAGTGCTGCATCCATTTGTTGAAACATCTCAGTTGGTATACTGTCAATTCCTGGAGCCTTGTTTTTCACCAGCACCTTCGGTGCAGCTTGGACCTCTTCCTTCGGTACCATCGGTTCTTGATCATATGCTACCTCCTGAAATGGTTGTACCTCGACCGATTGTTTTTGGTACAGTGACTCTGTGTTCTTTCCATCTGCTTTTGATGGATGCTTTTTCCCAGTAGAATCCTTCAGCATTGCAACTTGAGTCTTGAATTTTTTCTTCAGTTCTTCCAGCTTGAGAAATGCCTAGCATGTTTTTCCCTTTTGGTTTTCTATCTCCAGAACTTTGCAGATTTCATTATAATACTTTACTTTGTCTTCTTGAGCTGCCCTTTAAAATCTTCTGTTCAGCTGTTTGACTTCATCATTTCTTCCTTTCGCTTTAGCTACTCGATGTTCAAGAGCAAGTTTCAGAGTCTTTTCTGGCAACCATTCTGGTCTTTTCTTTCTTTCCTATCTTTTTAATGACCTCTTGCTTTCTTCATATATGATATCCTTGACGTCATTCCACAACTGGTCCAGTCATTAGTCATTAATATTCAATGCATCAAATCTACTCTTGAGATGGTATCTAAATTCAGGTGGGATACACTCAAGGTTGTACTTTGGCTCTCTTGGACTTGTTCTAATTTTCTTCAACTTGAACTTGAACTTGCATATGAGCAATTGATGGTCTGGTCCACAGTCGACCCCTGGTCTCATTCTGACTGATGATATTGAGCTTTTCCATGATCTCTTTCCACAGATGTAGTTGATTTTGATACCTGAGTATTTTCCAATGAGGTCCATGTGTGTAGTCGCTGTTTATGTTGTTGAAAAAAGGTATTTGCAGTGAAGAAGTCACTGGTCTTGCAAAATTCTGTCATGCGGTTTCTGGTGTCGTTTCTATCACCAAGGCCATGTTTTCCAACTATCAATCCTCCTTTGTTTCCAACTTTCTCATTTCAGTCTCCAGTAATTATCAATGCACCTTGACTGCGTGTTTGATCAATTTCAGGCTGCAAAAGTTGGTAAAAACCATTTATTCATCTTTGGCCTTAGTGGTTGGTGCATAAATTTGAATAATGGTAGTATTAACTGGTCTTCCTTGTAGGTGTATGGATGTTATCCTATGACTGACAGTGTTGTACTTCAGAATAGATATTGAAATGTTCTTTTTCACAATGAATGTGACTCCATTCCTTTTCACTTTGTCATTCCCGACATAGTAGACCATATGATTGTCTTATTCAAAATGGCCAATACCAGTCCATCTCAGCTCTCTAATGCCTAGGATATCGATGATTATGTGTTCCATTTATTTTTTGATGACTTCCAATTTTCCTAGAATCATACTTGGTACAGTCCATGTTCTGATTATTAATGGATGTTTGCAGCTGTTTTCTTCTCCTCTTTACTGGATCATTAAGCCTTAGAGAGTTAAAATTTTTAACAAGCAATGCAGAAGGTATTATGTGCTTTGCTCTTTGTGGAGTGTAGCTCCTAGCAGGTACCGAATTAGTTGATGCACCCTGGCACTGCTATTTCTATTTCATACCTTGTTTCTGTTCTTGTGCATAAAAAAAAGAGACAATGGAGCAGTCTGGATTTTATTACTAAGTATATATTAAGATTTCTTAAATCAGGGAAGAAATATAAAATTAGTTTGTATTTTAGCTATTAATCTGTGACTGAAGTGAATCTTGTTTTTCCCCCACCACAGGGGCATAATCAACCCATTTCCTGCTTCAAAAGGGATCAGAGCTTCTCCACTTCAGTGTATTCACATAGCTGAAGGGCATACAAAAGCTGTACTCTGTATAGATTCTACCGATGATCTCCTCTTCACTGGATCGAAAGGTGGTAGTAGTCATAGAATGTGAACATTTGACAGTTTTTTTTCTTTTATTATTGTTGTGCTTTAGGTGAAAGTTTACAATTCAAGTTAGTCTCTCATACAAATATTTATACATATATTGCTATGTGACCCTAGTTGCTCTCCCTATATTGTGACAGCACACTCCTCCTTTCCACCTCGGATTTCCTATGTCCATTCAGCCAGCTCCTGACCCTCTCTACCCTCTCATCTCACCTCTGGACCGAAGCTGCCCATTTAGTCTCATGCATGTACTTGAGCTAAGAAGCACACTCTTCACGATATCATTTTATGTCCCATAGTCCAGTCTAATCTTTGTCTGAAGAGTTGGCCTTGGGAATGGTTTTAGTTTTGGGCTAACAGAGAGTCCGGGGACCATGTCTTCTGGGGTCCTTCCAGTCTCAGTCAAACCATTATTAAGTCTAGTCTTTTTACGAGAATTTGAGTTCTGCACCCCACTTTTCTCTTGCTCCAACAGGGACTTTCTGTCTTTTTTTTTTTTTAATGATTAAGTTTTTAACAGGATTTATAAAAAATTGTAAAACTTTTTAAGACCGGGTAAGAATCTGAGAGAGAATCTTACTCAACATCTGATATTTTATAAAATCATTGCATAGTTGGGAAGAAAGTAAAAACTTTGTTCATGTTATGTGAATAGAATGTTGAGAGAATACATCTTCCTTCAGTATCTGAGCACCTACTGTATACAAGGCCCTGAATTTAGTATTGCAGGCTATATAAAAATTTATAAAATGCCCTAAAAATATACACTATGGTAAAGAGAATAAACAAACTACCATTTACAAACCACCATAATACAAAGTACCATTTCTTGAACACTTACTATGTGCCGGGGAGTGTGCTAGGCACTATACAAATTATATCTTACTTAATTCTCACAGCCTTAATGAGATACATATTGGATCCTCATTTT
Source organism: Dugong dugon (assembly GCA_030035585.1). NCBI lineage: Eukaryota > Metazoa > Chordata > Mammalia > Sirenia > Dugongidae > Dugong > Dugong dugon. The sequence goes on from CM057465.1 coordinate 160,716,590, forward strand.
ACAGATGAGGAAATGGAGGATTCAAGAAAATAAGTAATTTGCCTGAGGTAAAGTCAGCTAGTGAGTAGAAGAGTCAGGATTTGAAACCTAAGTCTACTCATCTCCAAACCTGTTAACCCCTTTGGGTCAGTTGCAAGCAACTAGAAATCAACTGTAAATGCTTTGAAGATCTACAGATTATGAGTGTTGGGGTTTCAAAAAAGGGATAGATTATCCCCAGCTATGAGATGCAGGGAAGGTTTTGACAAGGAGGCATTTAGGATGAACATTTTAGGATGGTTTGGATATTGACAGGTAAGGATTGGCAAACAAGATTACAGATCAACATAAACAAAGATGTGGAGATAAATGTGGGGTATGTTTGGAAACTAAGTCCAGGTGTGTTGAGAAGTAGAGTCTATGTAAGAGAAGTGGTGGACGATGTGGCTAGAAAGGTAAGAAGGTAACGTGTACAGGAATTTGGGAAGCTAGTAACAGTTCTTTAGCATTTAGGAATACTACAAGATTCAGTTTAGTCAGTAATTACGGATTGCTGATTGTCTATGAGAGAAGTATAGAGTGTAGGAGTGTAGAGCTAGCTATGGGATAATGGCAATCAATCCCCCAGTTTAAAAAAAAGAAATCAGTTCTGTGAAAATATCATAATATTCTAATGAGTCTAATTAAAATATTTTCAGGATAATTAAATATTCAACATGTCAGAAAAACAAAATAGAATAGTTCTGTGATTATGTTTTTAGGTTAAAAAAAAATCCACCTATCAGTGATCTTTGGTAAAGAAACGAGGGTGTTTTTATGAGTGTGGAGAGTGTTGTGAGGAGGTGACAGTGCTGGCAAAGCAGATTGTTTTGAAGTTGCCGATTTGAGATAGACATTTTAATATTGGGGGCACTTTAAAGGCAGGACTCTTTTGATATGACTTTCAGAATTTCATGTAATTATTTGAAATGCTGCATAATGCATGCGACAGACATCCCTGGCTTTCATCCAGTTCTTTACCTACCTTGTCCTTGAACGTGCTGCAGAGGATAAGGAATGGAGTTAGTATGCCTGTTGCAGGTTAATTAAATAGTTACTCAGTTTGTCTTGTTGCATTTTCTACTTGTAGGAGAAAAATAGTTTAAATTATTTTGTTATTATTAGGAGAAGCTAATGGTATTTCCTCTTTTTTTATTTGTTTTAGATCGTACTTGTAAAGTATGGAATTTAGTGACTGGGCAGGAGATAATGTCACTGGGGGGTCATCCCAACAATGTAGTATCTGTGAAATACTGTAATTACACAAGTTTGGTCTTCACGGTTTCAACATCGTATATTAAGGTGTGGGATATCAGAGATTCAGCCAAGTGCATTCGAACGCTGACGTAAGTAACTTAAAGACAGCAAGAGGTGAAGAGTTCTTTTTTACTAAATATAAGGGAAGACAGAACTGTGGATTCATTATTTATTTATTTATACTCATCTACTTCCAAAAGAGTATTAAATTGTTTACATGAAATTGTTCAAATGAAAGCACACATAAAATAAGGGTGAAAAAACTATTGAGAGAATAAAAGACAAGAGCCAGGTATTAAACAAGAAGGGATAAACCATATTAAAAAAGACTTCTATCTGTGGTTAAGTACACATTTCATATTTTCTCCTACCCAAACACTAAGGTATAATATTTTCATACTATTTGTTACCAGATACAGTTAAATGTTTTACAGTATTTGCTTCAAATGAATGCCACTTGTTTAAAGTGGTGAAAATCACTGTTGTAGGGAGTTAAGAGGTATTTGTTACTTTTAATTAACAAGTACTGAATAAGAGTTTTTTTCTTTTCTTTTATGACTGAGACTCTGATTTTAGCACAAATTTCATATCTACACGTTATGTAAACAGTTGGAGAATGAGTTTGTTTTTTCCACGTCTATCATCATATATGTCTTTAAAATACAGAGCTAATTAGGAGTCTTTTTGTCATGAGTTTGATGTACTGTTTTATATCATCAAAATTGAGGTGAACTCTGTATTGGCTTAAATGAGAGATGAGAATATGGGAGAGGTTAATTTTTACTAATTTATAGAGTAAATATTATTAACTTTTAAATGCTAGTTTATGACTTGAGAACTATTGATTATTTATTGTACTAAGCACAAATCACTTGAGGAAGATTTCGTAGAAAAACAACCCTGTATCTTAAGTTAGAAACTTAATGCATTTGAATCACTAAGGTCAAATTTAAGAAGATTATGATAACTTAATATTTTAAAAGTTAACTGAGAATATGTTTCAAAATTTAAAATGATTACTTACCATCTAGAAGTTATCTTAAGAAATATAAATAAACCACATTTAAGTCTTTAGCACGTAGGAGATATTCCATATATGATTGGGTTAAAGTAAACTGCAAATATTTTGAAAAGTCCCAAGTGCCTTTAATTGAAAAGGGCAGTTCTTATCCATAAAAGAAATGTTGGTAAGCCTGGCTGACAGGGGGCTTCTGGAAGCTGCAGAAAAGTGAATTACATTAGTGGTGCTGTATCATTGGTTAGGTTTTTAGTTTTGGCATCTTATCCTTTCAGTCTGCCTAACTCAGGGCTTGGTTTTGTCTGGAATCTCTGGCACTATAATAGTCCTACAAATTAAAAGTTTTAAACCGTTTTATCTTGCTTCATTCATTCATTTATTCACTTATTCAACAAGCATAAGTGTCAACGGTGTCTGAAATGCTATGCTACCTACTGTGTATACACTGGCAAAAGTACACAGTTCTTTTGTTGCCTCAGCCCGTTACCGAGGAATTCAAGGAAATCTAGGTCAAACTCATGTTTGCTTTGTTCTGTCTTGTTAAGGTCTTCAGGTCAAGTTACTCATGGAGATGCTTGTTCTGCAAGTACCAGCCGGACAGTAGCTATTCCGTCTGGAGAGAACCAGATCAATCAAATTGCACTAAACCCATCTGGCACTTTCCTCTATGCAGCTTCTGGAAATGCTGTCAGAATGTGGGATCTTAAAAGGTAGGACTTTTAAGAAAACGTGCCTCTTACATATGGTAAATACAACTTTCAGACATTAATGATATATTGATATGTATGAGATCTAATTTTCATAACCCCAGAAGTTACTGTAAAATCATGGCCTTTTCTGTTTAGCCCAACACCCCTAAATGTCCCTTCTGCCCTCAGCTTCATTAGCAAACTCACAATTTTCCCTCCTTTTAATCTCCATTGCTAAAATGAATAGTATAGTATATGGAGAAAAAAATAGAATTGAAATCATGGCCTTGCTTAAAATTTGTCTACACATTGTGTAGTTTAATAGGAAGAGACGAGAATTCTTGTCCTAGTTTCATTAGTACCTATAAAGGAATTACTTTTTGCAGTATCATTTAAACACCTTATATCTCAAATTTTTCAGTTTATAAGCTTAATTTAATAAGTTTGGGTGTAAATCCTCACAGAGGTTTTGTGACTATAAAAGAAAATATATGTAAAAGATGAGGTACTAAAAAGATGAAGTGATTAAAAAGAAAAAAAAACCGGTAAATTGAAATCTAAGGCACTACAGTTTTCATTTGATTTTTATTTGAAGTGTGAGTTTTTATCCTTTAGTTGAATGCCTATTTTAGCTTCTTTTCTAGTTGTTAAATTCTTGACAGCGAAGGATTCATTCATTTATTAGTTAACAAATATTTATTGAGCACTGATTACAGCAGGCACTGCACCAACACAGTGGTAGGTACTGGGAATAAAGAGTGAACAAGACCAATGTGGCACCTGCCTTATTAGAGGTCACCTTCTTGTGGAGGATAAAGACCATTCAACAGGCAATTACAGACTACTATATAAGGTCTGGAGCCCTGATGACGCAGTGGTTAAGAGCTACGGCAGCTAACTGAAAGGCTGGTGGTTCGAATCCAGAAGCTGCTCCTTGGAAAGCCTACAAGGCAGTTCTACTCTGTCTTATAGGGTGCTGTGAGTCGGAATCAACTCAACGGCAATTTTTTTTTTTTTTTTTTGGTGTGAGGTCTGCAATTCAGGTAATTAGCATACCTCCTACTGAGAAGGGATTTTTTTTTTTTTCCAATGGTAAATCAAATGGATATTTACTTGAGAAACATTAAGAAAAACTGGTGTTATGATCTTTAATGTTTTAAAGTATGACTGAGAAAGTATAATAAACATTTATAGATTAATATAGATAGATTATAATAATTATAGTATAGATTAATATAGATGAAAGAAAGAGATATAGGAAGCACAGTCCCAAGTATTGTGTTAGAAATAAATAAAGAAAATTGAAAACAGGGTTTATGTATGAAGTATGAAAAGAGTTGAGAACTTGGTTTATTCTTGAAAATATTATATTTGAATTATGGTAAGAGCACTATGGAGGAAGATAATCAGTCACGGCATAAGGAAGAAATGATTGGTGATAGCAACTTTTGAAGAACTTTACAGTTTTTATTTTGCTGAAAACATAAATCCTTTGAAACCTGATTGATTTTAGCAACCTGATTAAATATAGTTGCATCTTAACAAAGTAATTAAGAGAATAGTTTTGAAGAAACTATAATATTCTAGAAGCCAAATACATCTCTGTATCCCGGCGGCTTGATTTGAGGTAGGACTGTAAAACAAAGGTTCCTTGTCACTCTCTGATAATTGACTTCACACATTTTTCTATAAGCCAGATATCTCTCCTAGTCTTTTTTATATCTTTACAATAATTGATGAAATAGACCACTTGTCTGTTTACCTCTGATTTGCCCATGTACCTCTGATGTACACATACACACACGTATGTATAGATGTATGTATGTGTGTGTATATGTGTATGTATGCGTATGTGTAAATGTGAAGATATGCATATATATGAGTGTGTGTGCATAAACATTTGCTGTTCCTCATTGCTGATCCCCTTCTCCCAGTTCCTCTCAGGTTTCTTTTATAGATACATATGTATATGTGTGTGTGTGTGTGTATAAAATGTATAATCCTACTTTCTCCATTTTGTTGATTTTCTAGTTACACCAGTGATACCAAAGTGGACCTAATAACATCATTCATCTGTCTATAATGTGTGTAGACATTTAACAGACTAAGATTTACCTGGATTTAGGTTGGAGTTAAAATTAGCCTATAGCCATTTTCCAGACTTTTGCTGCTTTTTATTTACTACTTAAATGACATTAATCATCTTTGGAATAACTTATTTAAGACTCCCCTCACTACCATAATAGAATATGTCAGTTTGGCCATTTTTGACTATAATTTGAATAGAGGTTCCTGCAGGTGGAGCTAAAATCTAAAAGAGGATTAGTCAGCAAATTTATCAAAGTATAGAGCATATTTTATTTATTTTTTGAGACTTAACCCTAGCATACTAAGGGATATTTTCAAACAATTTTTTTTTTTCTTTTTAAAGGTTTCAGTCTACAGGAAAGTTAACAGGACACCTAGGCCCTGTCATGTGCCTCACTGTAGATCAGATTTCCAGTGGACAAGATCTAATCATCACTGGTTCCAAGGATCATTACATCAAAGTGTGTATAACAGAGTTGTTGAATTATAGTCTCCTATCTATTAAATGCGGAGCCCTGGGGGTGTAGTGGTTGAGTTCAGCTGCTAAGCAAAGGTCAGCAGTTCGAATCCACCAGCCACCCCTTGGAAACGCTATGCGGCAGTTTTGCTGTGTCCTACAGGGTCTCGATGAGTCAGAATTGACTCGACGGCAACGGGTTTGGTTTGGTTTTTTTGGGGTTTATCTTCTATTAAATGATCCATTTAAAGTTTTCAAACTCAACTAAGATCCCTTTCTTTAATCAATTTTCTTTTTTTTCTCCCTTTTCTGACCTTCAATTTCCCTTTCTTATCGTTTCTTCATTCAGAGTTCCTGATGATTATTGTCTTACTATTCAAACATGTGTTTTCACTTTTCATAGAAGATAGGTTAGAAGGGATTTTAAAGCTCTTTTAGCTCAGTTATTCAATTAATGCCTCAGTGTCATGGCCATCGTCTGTTATAGTGAGACCGTAATGGTCCAGAATTTTATAAAATTGGCAAATAACATGAGGAAAGATGCATAGTGTGATTCTGGAAATGTTAAATTTGAGGTACTAACAGGAAATCCACATGTAGGCCAGAAAGCCATTAGAAATGCAGGTCTAGAACTCAAGATAAGTTATGACTAGAGATGTAGATTTGGGAGCCATTAAAATAGAAGCAAATGTTCAAGGAGTAGATGACACTTCCAAAGAAGAGAGACGTTGAAGACTCAACGTTGGGGAATATCTGTAAGAACCAAGAGGAATAAAAAGAGGATACAGTAAGAAAGAAAGGTAGGAAGATACAAAGGAACATATCTGGAGGAAGAGAGTAATCAAATGTGTCAAATGTTATAGGTAGGTAAAATAGAATGAGGACTTGGGAGGACTGAATGGGCCTATTTGGAGGCAACTGCTAAGATAACTTTTTTCAAATGCAGAGGCAGAAGTCATAGTAAGTTGAAGGGTGTAAGTACTCTTTCTAGAAACTTTGATTAAGTATGAGAGATGGGTTAGTAACTTGAAAATAGATGATTAAAGGGAGAGGATTTTGTATTCAGGATATTTGATCATGTTTATATGCTTAGGAAGTGAGCTCATGGAAGGGGAAAGCGGGAAGAGTGAAGTGGTAAGTGATAAAGTGGTGGTAAGTGATGAAGGCGGTAGGAGGAGTTAGTTCATAGCTGGGAACCTTGGAAAGAAGTAAATACACTTCAGCCTCCGAGAAGGAAGGAGAGGGTGTGAGGATGTTTGAAGATGGCAAGAAAATTTTAGAATGAAGAGGTGGATCCAAAAAGTTTATTTTGGATTACTCCAGTCTTTTCAGAAAAGCACAAGGTCATCAGCTAAGAGAGATGAGGGCAACTGAGGAAAGTGGAAAAGGTTTTGAACAACAGCTTAAGGGATGAACACCAGGACTGTAGAGCTACCTAACAGTGATTAAATAACAACCATATGATTTACTTGAATTTAAACTGGATTGGTATGTATTGTTTCTATTATTGAACATATTATTTATGTACTTATTCATGAAAAGATTGGCTCTCTTTCTTAAAGGCCTACAGACATATAAGCATGTGATATGTAAACAAAAGTAGTGTGAAAATAGGGCTTGGATTCATCCTTGGTATCGTTCATAGTAGGTTAATTTAATTAACTTAGTAAAGTACTCTAACAAAAAAAATCCTCTCTCTGATTAATATACATGTATGTGTGTGTATTTCTATGAATGTACACATATAGGTGCTTATTTGTAAATTAAATGGGGATGACTGCTTTCTTTCTGCTTTTTTAGATGTTTGATGTAACTGAAGGGGCTCTTGGAACTGTGAGTCCTACCCACAATTTTGAACCACCTCATTATGATGGCATTGAAGCACTAACTATTCAGGGGGATAATCTCTTTAGTGGGTCCAGAGATAATGGAATCAAGAAATGGGACTTAGCTCAAAAAGACCTTCTTCAGGTAATGCAAAGTTTTCATGGTGTGGAGGGGGCACATCAAAACCACTTGTATTAGTTCTTACAGCTGCCATAACAAAATACCATAAACTGGTGGGTTATATGAACAGAAATTTATTGTTTCATAGCTCTTGAGGCTGGAAGTCCAAGTCAATGTGTCAGCTGAGCCATGCTCCTCTGAAATCTGTAGGAGAAGCTCTTTTCTTGTCTCTTCCAGCTTCTGGTAGTACCAGGTGTTCCTTGAGTTGAAGGTGCATCTTTACCTGGCCCTCCTTCCTCTATGTGTCTGTGTCTCTTCTTTTATAAGAATGCCATTCAGATTGGATTAGGACTCCCTCTGCTCTGGTATTACCTCATAACTTGATTAATAACCTCAGCAAAGACTCTTATTTCCAAACAATGTCATGTTCACAGGTACCAGAGGTTAGGACGTCAACATATCTTTTTGGAGGACACAGTTCAATTCATATCACCACTGAATAGTCCATATAAGAACTTGAAGAGGCTCTATTAAATTTTCCTTATTTAGAGATTATATTAATCAGGGCTTCCACTTAAAGAGTGAATGAACTTTTACATCTGGAGAAAGATGACAGTGCCATAGTTCTTTCTTGTTTTTGACATGAATACAATTTCAGCAATTAATACGTTAGATAAGAGGAGAATAGACACTGATAAGATTAGAAATATCTAAGATTGCCCCATGTATATGTTTATTAAATAAAATCAGCCTTGAGGTAGAGCAGTTGCAGTTTCTCATTTTGCTTCATTTTTGTTTTATGTACACATTCCAAGAGGACCAAGTTTAACAAAAGTCAGAATAGTATAAATGATTCCTCATCTACAGGAGCACTTTCATGCATCCAAAAGTGGTGGCTCTCTCATTTTCTACAGAATGATAGTTGGATTGAAGTGTTGCATCAGTAAAATCTAATATTGGTCTTTTCCTAGTTCCCAGGTAAAGAAATTAGTTAACAAACAAAATTGTTCTTAATTTCAAGCTTTTCTTTATATACATATGGGTGTGTATATATGGCAGTTGTTACCATTTTCCTGCTTGTAACCAGCAGATGAAAACAAAATGAACATGGAGCATGAATATCAATAGAAGAAACTTGGCAACAGATGCATATACTTTATGCAGAAGCTTTTCTGTTATAGACATATGTTCATGGTTGTGTTTTTTTATTGCACATATATATACATTTATGCATAAAATAATAGTCATATAGCCTTCTGATCATATAGTTATTGTTTTCTCACATTATGAAATATACAGGTTACCTCTGGTCTCTTTTGCAAAATGTTCTCTAGCAAGGGTTTAAGGTGGTGATTTTAAGTAACAGTCCCTATAGTCTACATACCAGATTGTAGTTCTCAAACCTGTTTTATTACTGCCTGGGAAGGGATATGATGTTTGAAGAATTCTTGTATGCTTTCCAGATATTTTAGATTCTATAGATTATTAATACTATAGGCCTTTAATACTCATAATGATAATAATTAGTGAGGCAAATTGGGGAGCAAATTACTAATTTATTTCTTTAAACTCTGAGTGGTTGTTAGAAAATGAACTTTCACAGTTTCCTGGCCATTCAGTGCTCCAAATATTGAGTTTCATGAGTATAAATGTAACTTTTTTTGGTGTGAAAATACCAGATTGGAAGATTCCCTTTAAGCTGCTGATTTCTCTTTTCTCTCTCAGCAAGTTCCAAATGCACATAAGGATTGGATCTGTGCCCTGGGAGTGGTGCCAGGCCACCCGGTTTTGCTCAGTGGCTGCAGAGGGGGCATTTTGAAACTCTGGAACGTGGATACTTTTGTGCCAGTCGGAGAGACGAAGGGTCATGACAGTCCTATCAATGCCATATGTGTTAATTCCACCCACATTTTTACTGCAGCCGAGTAAGTTCTTCCTACGTGATTTTTCTCTATATTGAATACTTGCGTTCCGATTTAACAGGTATCGTAAATTGTAAATATCTAAAAATGGAGGCCACATGAAATCCTTCTTTTATTACTGTCACTCTGACATCTGTTTTATTAAGCTATCGTTTATATTTTCTGATGTACAGTGTGGGCACTGAGTTTAGGCTTCCCAGGTTATATAACAATAGTGTTATTCTTGTACTAGTACTCTGTTTACAATAGAAAGTCTGCTTACTGCCACATCTTCCACTGGTGATTCTGGTTTTTTAAAAATCATTCATGGGTGATGAATTTCTAAAGTTTTTTTTTTTGGCCATGCTTCGCATTACATTCATAGGGAATTAACGATTTAGAACAAATCATTTAAAAGATCTCTGTGTGCCTCTTTTTTCCCTCTTTTAAAGTGTATATAAAGTAATAATATCTGCTTCTTCCCTTTTATGGATAGCTGAATTGCTAGATTCATTTGTTCATTGATTCATTCTTTCAGAATGAATATCCTGTGTTTCAGGCACTGTTCCAGACTCTTGGGAATAGAGCAATTAACAAAAAACGAACAAAGAAGAAAGAACGTGAATAAGTAAAATATGTTAGATGGTGATAGGTGCTGCAGAGAAAAACAAAGCTGAGAACAGGGATGAGAGTGTCATGGGGAGGACATTACAAAATGGGGAAGGCCTCACTGAGAAGGTGACATTTAAGAAAATACCTAAGGAGGTCAAGAGATGTTGTGACCAGAAAAGATGATATAATATGTATATTTAAGAAAATACCTAAGGAGGTCAAGAGATGTTGTAACCAGAAAAGATGATATAATATGTATATAACTACTTTGGAAAGGAAAGCATATATACCATGTATAATATGAGGTATTGGTCTCATTCAGATAAACGGTAATTTCTCATGAATATCTATCTTGAAATTTGCCCTATGCCATTTGTGCACTATTTATGTCACTTAATTTAATTTGAGCACCTCCTTGAATTCAACCTACCCGAATGCACAAATGCCTTGTTTTTATTTTAAAACATCTGTATCACTTCTGTGGCATCTCTTATTATTTGTGCTGTTCCCATTGAATTCCTCTTTTCATTTAGATTTACTTTCTTTCATCTTTAAAGTACATCAAAGCCAATTTAGTTTGTATTTTTCTAAGATGTGTACCTTCGGTGCTTCATTGATGCTATTTCCAAGATGCATCGCTTTCTTCAAAGTCGTCACTTTTGTTTATTTCCCTGTAAACGTATTGTGCCCTTAATAATTTACTAGAAATCACTTGAAACCACTCAAAGTTGTTAGACGCTCAATATAAGTAAGTCTGTAAAAGTGTTCTCTATCACTGAGTCTTGGTGGGTGAAATATGATATTACTGTACTTAACTTTTTTTTTCTGATATGGTCTCATTTTTTGAGAACTAGACCTTTTCTCAGTTTACACACTGTTCAGAGCCCTTCGCAAGCATTTACTCATTTAGTTCTCATGATAACTCTGGAAGGTAAGTATTATTAAAATCCCTGTTTTAGAGGTGGCAAAACAGAAGCATAGAAAGGATAAGTAACTTGCTCAGGGTCCCACAGGTAGTAAGTGTTAGAACCAGTATTTGCAATCAGGTGGTTTGGTAGTCCAATTTAAGAGTCTTTGCGCTTAACCACCACACGCGTTACTTCTCCAGTATCTTGTTTGGTTCCATATTTATTCTCACCTTCTTTGTTTCCCTTTTCTCAGGGATCACAGTCCAGCACTGCCTGTTGCCCTGTGTCTGAAAACAGTTGTTTCATGTATTTTGCCAAGTTTAATCTCTGTTTACAGCAGGAGGGCTAACCTGGTACAGTTACTCTGTCATAGCTAGTAGTGGAAGTTCCAACATCTCAAACGTGACATGCCCAAAACTGAACTCTTGATCTTCTACACAAAAAATCTGCTCAACACACAGTCTTCTCCATCTTTATCGATGGCGTCTATCTTTTCTCTTGTTCAGGCCAGAACCCTTCACTCCTGCCTTTCAGTCACATTCCATATCCATCCATCAACAAATCCTATCTGCTTTTAAATTACATCTAAAATCTGGCCACTTCTCACCATATCTTCTACCTCACTGACCCTAGTTACCATCACCTCTCACCTGGATTACTACAATAAAAACAAGTTGCTGTCCAGTCAATTCCAATTCATGGAGACCCCGTGTGTGTCAATAGCCTGCTAAAAAAGGTCATTTGCCCGTATATAGTCTATTATCACCACAGAAGATAGAGTAATCCTTCTAAAACACAAGTCAGATCATATTCCTTCTCTGCTCGAAACCCTGCAATGGTCCTCCATTTCACCTAGAGTAGAAGTTATACTTAATCTGACCCTCTGACCCTGTATTATTTTCCTCACCTTACCTTCTACTACTTTCCAGCTTGTTCCTTCTGTTCCAACTCCACTAACCTCTTTGTTGGTTGTTATGGATTGAATATTGTGTCCCAAAAAATATATGTTGTAAATCCTAACCTGTATGCCTGTGGTTATAATCCCATTTGTGAATGGGTTGTCTTTGTTTTGTTAATATGACAGGATTAGTGTAGGGTCTCTCTTGAGCCAATCTCTTTTGCGATATGAAAGAGATTAAACTAGTAAGGGAGCAGACACATGGGGTCTCCAAGGAACCAGGAAGCAGATGCTGAAGGGACAGGGACCTTCCTCCAGAGCCACCAGAGAGAGAAAGCCTTCCCCTAGAGCCAGTGCCCTGAATTTGCTCTCCTAAACTGAGAAAATAAATTTCTGTTCATTAAAGCCGTCCACTTGTGGTGTTTCTGTTATAGCAGCAGTAGATAACTCAGACAGAATTTGGTAATGAAAGAGTAGGGTTGTGCTCTAGCAGATACCTAAAATGTGGAAGCAGTATTGAAATTGGGTAATCAGTAGAAGCTGGAAGAGTTTTAAAGTGCCTAATAGTGAAAACCTAGATTGCCTTGAAGAGACTGTTGGTAGAATTGTGGACACCAAAGGCAATTCTGGTGAGGGCTCAGAAGGAAGTGAGGAGAGCTATAGAGAAAGTATCATCTTAGAGAATACATATGGTGCCAGCAACAGAATATTGCTAGGAATGTGGACATTAAATGTGCTTTTGGTGAGGCTTTAAAAGAAAATGATGAACATGGATTGGACAATGGAGGAAGAGCCGTGCTTTTTATGCAGTGGCAAAGAACTTGTCTGAATTGTGTTCAAATGTTTGGTGGAAGGCAGAACTTGTAAGTGATGAACTTGGATATCTGGCTGATGAGATTTCTAAGCAAAATCTTAAAGGGGCTGCATGGTTTCTCCTTGGCGCTTATAGTAAAATGCGAGAGGAAAGAGATGGACTTAAAAATGAACTGTGCAGAATGAAAACAGAACTTAAAGATTTAGAAAATTCTGTTGTACAAACTAAGGACATGTGTCCTAGAATGTTCACCAAGGATATGGCTACACAATCTTTTGTTAAAGAGATTAAGCCTGTGACTGATGGATCTAACCAGCTACCACAGCAGAAAATCCATCAGTTTAGACTAAAGGGGACTGAGGAAGAATTAAAGAAAAGAGTGCTGTCTGCCTCTTGGAATTCTACAGGCAGGAAGCAGGCCAAAAGAGCTACATCTGTTGTCCTCCAGTGAAAGAAAAAGACTATCCCTGGAGCACCTAGGAGATCAGCAGAACTGTTGGAAGACACATGGGAAGCAGGGCCTTCTCGTTTTCAAAGCGTGGAGCCACGGTCTCCTAGATCTCAAATCTCACAGCCTTCTAAGTTTCAAAGAGTCAGATCTCTGCCAGCTTGGTTCTGGAGTGTGCTGGGGGATGGGGCTACCACCCAAAGCTGAAGGGGTGGGGCTGCCATGCCCCAGGCGCAGAAGAAGAGGGCCTGCTGGGACCCAGAGGGTGGGGTTGCTACTAAGATGGACTAGGAGAATGGGGCCGCCCAAAGCCAAGGGAACAAAGCTGTCATTTCAGAGGGCCTAGAAGGCAGAACTGAAACCCAGGGCTGAGGGATCTCTACCCAGAATCCGGAGAACATGGCCAACACCCAGAGTCTGGAGGGCAGGGCTATTGCCTAGATGGTCTCAGAGAACAGATTATTTTCAAGCCTTGAGAGCTAATGTAGTTTGTTCTGCTGGATCTTGGACTTGTTTGGTGCCCATTATCCCTTCTTTCCCTCCAGTTTCTCCCATTTGTAATGGAAAGGTCTACCTTGTGCCTGTTCTATCACAGTATTTTGGAAACAGACAACTGGTAGTCTAGATTTCACGGGTTCACAGATGAAGAGGAATTTTGCTCAGGATGGAACACACCTGAAGTCTCACCCACAGTTGATTTAGATGATTCAGAAGATGAGATTTTGGACTTGGAGTTGATTTAAGACTTTTGGGGTGATGTGATGGGGTGAATGTGTTTTGCATGTGAGAGTGAAATGAATTTTGAGTGGACAAAGTGTGGAATGTTATGAATTGTGTCCCCCAAAAATATGTATTGTAAATCCTAACCTCTATGCTTGTGGTTATAATCCCATTTAGGAATGGGTTTCTTTGTCATGTTAATGAGACAGGATTAGTGTAGGTTGTGTCCTGAGTCAATCTCTTTCTGAGATATAAAAAAGATTAAACAAGCAAGTGAGCAGAGGAAAGATGGGGTAAGACAGATGCCAAGCCATGTGGAGATCTCCAAGGAACCAGGAAACAGAAGCTGAAAAGACAAGGACCTTCCTCCAGAGCTGACAGAGAGAGGACGCCTTCCCCTAGAGCCTGCACTCTGAATTCGGACTTCTAGCCTCCTAAACTGTGAGAAAATAGATTTCTGTTTGTTAAAGCCATCCGCTTGTGGTATTTCTGTTATAGCAGCACTAGATAACTGAGACACTTGCTCTTGAACATACCAAGCTCACTCCTGACTTAGAGCATTTCCCCCAGGGCTCCCTCTACCCAAAATGCTTTTCTCTCAGAGATCCTGGTCTTCTTCCAAGTCTTTCTTTCTCGATAAGAGTAACCTTGGCATCTTATTTAAAATTGTAATCTCTTTCCACCACCTAGTACTTCTGCTTCACTTTGCCATTCTGTATTTTTTCTTTTTCTATAGCACTTATTACTTTCTAATATATTCTATAATTTAATTATTTGCTATGGTTTATTATCTGTCTCCTCCTGCTAGAATGAATGGTCTATAAAGGCAGAGTTGGTTTTGTTTTTTTTTGATTGTTGATATATCCCAAGCATGTAGAATAATGCCTGGCACATAGCAGGGTCTCAGTATGGTTGAGTGTATGGTTGAATAAATAAATGAATGGGTGAATATGTGTATGAATGAACATATCCCCTTGCTGTTATCAATATTTGTGTGTTGTCTAAGATTGAGAGAAGACTGTTGATTAAAAACTAGAAAGCTTTGGTTCTAAGCTCAGCTGTGCCCTTTATTGTGTTACACTGGGTATGTCATTGTACTCTTTTTTGTCCTTGAATTGGACTACATAATCTTTTAGCTATAAAATGCTATGGAAACTTCTTCTTTTGGCTTTGGATTTATCAGGAACTGGAGAAAAGAGACATTTCTTTAACCATGAGAGATAGGGTAAGAAATGGAATCATCTAATGACTGGTCCCCAGTACCCAGATGCTGTGTGAACAGAAACAAGTTTTCTCAGACACACTTTTAATCTTCTGTGTTCCATGCTAGATGGAGTATTACTTCACTTCTTAATAACTTCTTGCTTTTCCTGTGGGCATACACTAATTTCACCTGAAGATAATTCTTGCTGACTGTTGCCAGATTCACCAACTCCCTGGAACCCCTGCCCCAACCCCCTCCCAGCCTAGAGGGCTCGCTGTAACCTTATTCTAGCTATTGCACCTGAAGACCTCTGACCATATGTCATATCACGTATCGTTTTCTGAGATAATGAATGCTGATCCAGTATAATGGTTAAGGGATGGGGCTCTGGAACCAGACTTCTTACATTCAAATCTCAGCTCTGTCATTAACTTTGTTAACTCGAGCAAGTTACTTACCCTCTGTAAGCCTCAATTTGCTCAACTATAAAATGGGAATAATAGTAGTACCTATCTCTTAGGGTAGTTGAAGAGAATTAAATGTGTTATGTAAAAGGCATATATTAACAATGTCAGACAGATAGTAAGCCCTTGATAATATGAGCTATTTTTAGTTACCATTATTATGGGTACAGATTTGATATAATTATGGGGCAATGTATATTTTTAAAATTATATTTATTGAAGACCTCTTCAGAAGATCTTTTAATCATAAGTAATTCTAAGAACTATTTCTTTATCTTTCTACCTCTGTTTCACATGTTCATTTTTAATTTATTATTTTGTAGTGATCGAACTGTGAGAATTTGGAAGGCTCGCAATTTGCAGGATGGCCAGATCTGTGACACAGGAGATTTGGAAGACATTGCCAGTAATTAAACAAGAATGAAGATAGTCATAAACTTAAAACTGTGATAATATTCTGTATGTTCTTTGTGGAAAATATTGTGCATTTATTAAGCAAAAACTTATGAATAGAATTAACTGGAAAATATATCTGAATCCAATTGCTGAATATAAATGGTATTCTAATAAAATTGTATCTATCCTGTGTGCGTAATTTTAGTGTCTTCTGATACATATATATCCTACAATTGATATACTGCTTGATTCGTACTTTTATTGTGGCTGGATTTTTGTGCCTAGCTATTAAAAAAACCTTCAAATTATTTAAATCACGGTATGTCTGCTTTTGTGACAGAAAATACATCTGGAATACAATGCAGCCCACTGTTAACTCGTTCATATAGTCTATTCAGATGATTTATGTATTTATATGTATATTGGAAATGTTAGTCAAATTGTTGGTGCATTGGTTAAGAACTACAGCTGCTAACCTAAAGCTTGGCAGTTTGAATCCAACAGCCACTCCTGGAAACCCTATGGGGCGGTTCTACTCTGTCCTGTAGGGTCGCTGTGAGTCGGAATCGATTTGATGGCAACTAACATTGGGAATGTTAGTCAAATTGTAGTTCACTTGTCTGTCATTTAAATCAGTCTACAGAACGTTCCCAAATTTCAAAGCTCTTTTAAAGTAATGGAAACAATAAGATGTGAGAATATTACTGATAGTTTTTTCTTCAAGTGGAATTGACCCTAATCAACTAACAAAGAATCTTAAGCAGTTTGTATTAATGTTGGCGTTTACTTGTATTGACCAAAGTTTTGTGCTATATTCTGTGCTCAGGACTAAACTGCTGTTAAGTTGTTTTATTAGTGCTGTGCATACATTCTGTGATGGGAAACACTTCTGATGTCCTAACAGAAATATATTTTGATCTATTTTCCTATGGAGTTGTTCCTATTATCACCATTTAATTTCATTTTTATTTAATAGTAGTATTTCCTTCCCCTTTTATCTAATTTTTTATATGCTGCTAAATATATTTTAAATATACTATGTTTGTAAACCTTGGTAGCTATGATGAGAACTTTATCATCTGAAGTGGGAAAAGCTATGTAAATAGGTAGACTGTAAAGAGAGAATACTTTGCGTTGTGCCTGTATGAATTTTTAAATGCTGTAGATTGGATTTTGAAAAAGGATGTATAATTTATCTGTCTGCTCAGAATATTAATTTGTAAATTCTGCAAGTTTAATTTTTTGTAGTTGAAAATATTGTCTTATGTATTTTTTTTTCCTGAAAGTATTTGCTTGTAAATGAAAGCTTAGCTAGAGCGTAAATAAACGTGTTGCCATGAATTACTTTTTTTTATTTTTTTTTTATTTTTTTTTTTATATATATTTTATTGTACTTCAGGTGAAAGCTTACAGAGCAAATAGTTTCTCATGAAATAGTAGTACACATGTTGTTTTTTTTGACATTGGTTAACAACCCCACAACGTATTAAGCCTCTAAATTCTCACCCTTTTTTTTTGATGAAAATTACAGATGGCCAAAGATACACCGTTTCAAAATTTTCTACATTCACAGTTCAGTGACATTGACTACGCTCTTCCAACTGTGCTGTTATTCTCACTTAAGATGAAGGCTTACAGAACAAAATAGTTTTTCATTTAACAGTTACTACACATGTTGCCCTATGACAATGGTTAACAATCTCACAGCACATCAAGAATATCCTTACTCCACCTTGTGTTCCCTATCACCAGGGGGCTTCCTTGTCCCCTTCTGTCTTCTGGACCTTGTCAGTGGACTATTGTACCTCTTTAGTCTCCTTTGTTTGTTTATTTATTTATTTATTTTTATTTTATTTAAACACCATTTCAAAACTTTTTACTTACACATTTAAGTGATATTGACTATGCTCTTCCAATTGTGCTGCCATTCTCGCCCAAGATGAAGGCTTACAGGACAAAACAGCCTCCCATTTAATAGTTACTACAAATGTTGCCCTATAGCAGTGGTCAACAATCTCACAATACATCGACAGTGTCCTTATTCAATTTGTGTTCCTTATCATCAGTTTCCTACTCTCCCTCTGCCTTCTGGCCCTTGTCACCGGACTCCTGTACATCGTTAGTCCCATTTAGTTTTACTGGGGTGTCCATTCCCAGGCTTAACATCGAACCTTGAAGGTAACTTCCCCTCTGAGCTGAAAGGGTGTCTGGGGGCCACACTCTCGAGGTTTCTCTAGTATTCTTTAGGCCAGTATATCTGGTCTTTTTTTTTTTTTTTTTTTGGGAGTTAAAATTATGCTCTACATCCTACTCCAGCTCTGCCCAGAACCCTCTGTTGTGATCCTGGTCAAAGGAGTCATTGGTGGTAGCCGGGCACCATCCAGCTGTACTGGGCTCAGTCCCGTGGAGGCCTTGGTAGCTGTGGACCATTAGTCCTTCGGACTAATCTTTTCCTTGTATCCTGTTCTCTTCATTCTCCCTTGTTCCTGAAGGGATGAGATCAGTGGAGTATCTTAGATGGCCGCTCATAGGCTTTTAAGACCCCAGACACTACTCACCAAGGTAGAATGTAGAGCATTATCTTTATAAGTAGTTTCATGCCAATTGAGCTAGATGTTCCCCGAGATCAAGCCATGAATTACTTTTATTCTGTTGTTTTTTTTCTAAGGTTAAAAAAAAATCGCCAGTGTTTATAAAACTTTGTTTTATCTATGTGTGATATAAAAAAGGGCATTTTTCCTTACTTGGCAATTGATATATATTCCTTTTTTTATGAGTAGACATGACATATTCTTGAAAAGTTATAGCTGTAAACTAATCTTGAAGAACCAGTTGAACTTCGTAATTCAGGGATTTGAACATAGATGGTAAAACAAAAAAGAAACTACTTCCATAAATATCAGGACAGTGGTGACCTAGGTTACAGGAGGAGAGAGAAGAGGGTGATTGGCAGAAGTGAGGTGGGGGGGGGGGTTGGGGGTTTCTAGGAGCCCTGGTGGCACAACAGTTAAGTGCTAGGCTGCTAATCAAAAGGTTGGCGGTTCGAACCTACCCAGCGGCTCTGTGGAGAAAGACCTGGTGATCTGCTTCTGTAAAGATTCACAGCCTAGTCACCATCTACTATGTTATGTGGGGTCGTTATGAGTCAGAATCAACTCTACGGCACCCAACAGCAACAACAGGGTCCAAGCAATGTTATATTTCTTGACTGAGACCCTAAGTGTTCGTGTTACATCTATTTTAAAGTATACGTATATTTGCTTATCCTGTTTTATGCATGCTATGTTTCACAGTAAAGTATTAATTAAACAACAACAATAATAGGGGATTTTCCTATAAAGACAAATCTTTACTATTTTGCAATTTTGCCTTCTTGCAAAGAAATTTTTGCAAAAAAACAATTGCAAGATATTGTTAACTCTTAAAGATCCCATCCAGAATGTGCTTGGCCTTCACTCCCTTTTTTCTCCTTTGCACTGACTAGGAAGTGGAAAAGGTGATGATGAGCCAGCCTTGACCGCATGGATGAAGACAGCATCCTGGGTGATGGTACAACAACATGATAGAAGGAACCTGAGTCCCCTTGAGGCTTTCTGGAAAAGAGCTACCTTCCTGTCTGGGACCACTCACTAGCCTCTACACCAGGGGCCATCAAATTTTTTCTGTAAAGAGCCACATAATAAATATTTCTGGCTTTGCAGGCCACATATAGTTGGTATCACATATTATTATTATTTATAATCTTTTAAATACATGAAAACTATTCATAGCTTGAGGACAATACAAAACCAGTCTGGAAGTCGAATTTGGCCTGCAGGTCATAGTTTGCCAACCCCTACTTTAGACGGTTACATGGGAGAGAAAATAACTTCTATCTTGGGTGAGCCACTTAATTTTGAGATCTTTTGTTGCAGCGGCTTAACCTATAGTCTAACTAATACGGTATATACGCATGTAGTTACTGACTTATGACACGGTACATTCTAGAAAAGGTTTTCTGCAGAGAGGGAACGCTCACCAGAGCTGCTATGTATAGTTGTGCAGGTTGTACACAGCACAACACAAGAGAGTACCATTCGCTGCTCGACAGCATAGATTTTTACATTTGTTGCAACAAGTTTAGGGCCGATGGCAGTAAATCATTGTTGTTAAAAATACAAGACTAATATGACAAAAATTTTATTCATATTGAAGTAAAATGTATATTCAGGAAGGTCATTTTTTTTTTTTCCTAATTTAATCAATGTTTCCCATGTACTGACAAAAGCCCGGTGGTTAGCTTTTTGATATCTGTGATCTAAAGTTAAAACATTCCTTAGTAAGGTCAGTTAAAAAATAATAATTTTTTCCCTTTAACAATATTGGTTGCTCAAGAAACTCTGGCTTTGTGGAATTTTTAATTAAGAATTTCAATGTTTTGTCAAATATGCCTCTCTAAAAAATAATAAGTAAAAGTAATTTAAAAAAAAGCCAGCTATTTAAATTGAAAGATTTGGACAAGATGGTATTTTAACAGTTTCCCTTAATAATCATTATTCTATGAATAATTGAAACTCCTGTTAAGAAGAATTTTGCTCGATGGGGATTTTCTTCTGTTATCCGTGGGGTACCAGTGGGTAGCAGTCATTGAGCAGGGAACTGTTTTGGAACTTGTGTTCTGCCATTTATATTAAGAAAGTAAATCCATTGCCCATCGAGTCGATTCTGACTCATAGCGACCCTATAGGACAGAGTAGAACTGACCCATAGGGTTTCCAAGGCTGTAACGTACAGGACAGAGTAGAACTGCCCCATAGGGTTTCTGAAGCTGTAATCTTTACAGAAGCAGATTATCACATTTTTCTCCTGTGGATTGGCTGGTGGGTTCAAACTGCTGACCTTTTGATCAGAAGCTGAGCGCTTAACCACTGCGCCTAGTATGCACTTGGATAGTATGTGACTGCTGTATACTTGTTTGCCTCTCCCACCCACACCTACTAGCATTTGCAAAAAATAAGATGGAAGTCAAGTATAAACATATAAAGGATCCCAAGTGTGGACCCAACAGTGATTTTCCATTATTTCAGATTTCTCAGCA
This sequence comes from Dugong dugon, assembly GCA_030035585.1. Lineage (NCBI taxonomy): Eukaryota > Metazoa > Chordata > Mammalia > Sirenia > Dugongidae > Dugong > Dugong dugon. Next base: position 160,737,506 of record CM057465.1, read on the forward strand.
CCTTTGAACAACTTCCTGTGTTAAGGGAATTCCCACCTTATGACTTCTACCACTTATTCTGGACACCAGTTATTCCCCCCACTTACTACTGTGACCCTGGGTGGTGCAAACAGTTAAGCACTCTACTAGCCACCTCAGAAGACAGGCCTGGCAGACTGCTTCTGGAAGGTCACAGCCTTGAAAACTACGGAGCAGTCAGAATCGACTCAACAGCAACTGGTTTGTTTTGGTAATTATTATTATTTTTTGGTTTTATGATAGAAATAGGGTTTGGCAGATCAATCCTATGGGACTCTGCAACCAAAGCAATGACAGAAACAATCACAATCCTGGCAACAAACCTCTCTTCTGGCATTTGCACCTGCCTCCATCCTCAGGCAAACGCCTGCAGGTTATAACCTGGGGCTCTTGACTCCTCCTTCAATATGTGGGGCCTTAAGGGGTTTTGCTTCTAAATAGCAGTTTTGCCAAAAGTAAAAAGAAAGCTGATCTAGGGTGTAAACACCCTATTTCTGTAATGTATTTTGTGCTTGCCACTTTACCAGATAGCCCATAAAGAGGGTTGTGATTCTTGAAGCCATTAAATCAACCACTATTTACACCAAAGGAAGGGACTGCTGTGGGATTTGCAGCTTTTTTCTTAAGTCTTCATATACTGCTAGCATTTCTCTTTAGTTGTGTGAAATAGATTGTGAAGTATATGAACAAACCAACACCACTTCCTTGTTATACTGTCACTTTCCTCTATTTGGTGATCCAATATGAGGTAATGTCCGTTTAAGGAACGTGAGTTGTAGCAGAAGAGACTGCAGTTGTTACTTGCTATTGGTTTCGTTGCGTTTTCCCATATCTGCATTACTTTAGTGAAACTCTTTTCAACTAAATTATGTAGTTGTAAATATTCCAATAAGTAATTCGACTTTTTTCCAAACAGTTATGAAAGTCTAAGTTGGATGCAAAATCTTATATAATAATACTGATAAAATTGTGCTTTGGCCTCAAGAATATTAACCCTCCCTGCAAATATTGACCAATATATTCAATATTGATTTTAAATGAATTTATTTTGCTATTATTGGCTTTTGGGTTTTTAAGTTTATACAGATCTTCAAAACTAATCATTTTGTCTTATTTAATACTATCTAAATGAGAATGATATATTTCTCAGTGTCTTTAAGCCACTATTCTTAGCTAAATACTGCAGAGATAAAAACTAAAAATCCTTATTAAGCAATTTTCTGAAAATTATATAGGTTTGTGGTGTTTCCCTACACTTTAATATGATCTATTTAATTTTTGTTGCAGCTTAAGAACTCATTGAAATTTCTAAATATATCTGAAAAATACATAATATCACCAAATTATAATGTCAATTTTGATTTTCATTGATTGAATAAAAATTTTGACAATAGTCTCAAATAGCAATCATGGTATTTTTAAACAGTGTTCTTTGTAGAGCCATGTTACCCCCAAGTCCAAAAGTTGCCTTAGCAACTGGGGTAGTTTAGGAGGAACTAGAGTTGTGATTTCCAAACAGTAGGTTCCAACTCATTAGTGGGTTCTGAATTCAATTCAGTGGGCTGAAGCCAAGTTATTTTGAAAAAGAAATTGTACATCATATATCACGATAGAAAGTACCAGAGGTCATCTTAGTCAGGGTAAGCTGTTTGGTGAAATGCCTGTTTGGTATTATGTATGTGTATGTCTGGATGAAGTTGATATGTGAAATGTATGGTCAAAAAAAAAAAAAAAATGGTGAACCCTGGTCTGGAGGATACTGTTGATAGAGTCAAGGGTAGATGATCAAATCATCTGGGAGAAGAAACCTAACCAGAGAAATTACAGGTGATGTGTATGGTGAAATGAGGCCCCTCGGCTGTCTGCCTTGGAGCCTTAGCAAACCCAGGCTCAGATCACCTCCCTACCTGTGGGAGGCTGCGTTGATCTACCTTCTCTTCTTAGATTTCCTACTATAAGCAGCACCAATGAGGATACGAGCATAAGGTGCAGTAACGAGAACATTCTCATTAAACCACAACTTTAAAATTATTTGTCACTGTACAGTTTCGTCTTATACAACAAGAAGCCTATTTGGAATTTAATGCGATAAAACCTTGGTTTATGAAATCCTCAAAATGTTTAAAACGTCATCATTCAAGCAATGATCCATTACACTATTTGATTAATATTACGGAACAGAATGTATTTGACATCTACTTGTGAAATTTGATAATTTTGAGAGTTGTCTACCACTGAACCTAAAAAATATATGCTTATCCATTTTTTCTTCTTTTCAAAATCGAAATAGCCCCTAGGAAAAGGTACCGATCACATCTATTTTGTAATTTTGTAAGGTTGTTTTTTTTTTTTTTAAAGGAAGTAAAAACTGCCGATATTTTGCTGTTTACTAAAGATTAAGACATTAGATCATTAGAGTGACAAAATGGTACCTCTGATATTCTATTATTAATATTTGGGTTTGTATAGCCCATTATTTATATTAACATCAGAGAATAAATACCTAGCATATATCTATTTAAACCTGTTGTTAAGACTAGTATAGGCACTGCGTAATTGCATCTATGGGGAAATACGACATGAAATACCTTTAGGTTTTGAATGAAAAAAAAATTTTTTTTTTCTGTCAGCTTGCTATTTTAGTTTTGACATCTTACTGTTTTTCCTCTTGTAGCCCTGCCACTTCTATCAGATTACTTTAACTGTAAGTGTAAACAGGTCTTAGGAGAACTCTGTGACACTGAGGGGGAAACTGAGTCATGAAAAACTTTTTTTTTTGTTTTAAAAAGGCTAATTATACAAGTCAAGTCCTACCTCTGTATGGAGAGTTTTCCTAATCTGTTACCTCCTGGGATGGGGTCAGACAGGGAAGGAGGTGAAGAGTGAGAGAGGTGAGGTTCCAGTGATGTCACTAGGGGGGTGTGGGGGGTGTGGACCGCACCTGGTGACACAGTCAAAGGGGGTGTCACCAAAATGACTGTAAAATTTTTGTGCGGTGTTCCAGCAGATTTATTATTTTTTATAAAAAATATCCCTGCAGTGAATCATAACAACAAAAGAATTTTTCATAAGCCCACATTGCGTTTATCAATATACTTACAAGGCTAAAACTCTATGCTAATTTACTTTTTGAACCTTCTCATGTGCTCCGATCAGAGCTGTCATTATTATGCAGTTACAATGACACTTGGAATCACGTAATGTTGTCTGCACCTGCTACAAGCATGCGCTGTTGTTTTTGTTGCTGCCAGTGTTTTTATAGTCACCGATTTTGTCGAATTTTCTGATGTTTAGCTACAATATTGTGGTAATTAGTGTTTGTGAACTGATATCAGTAACTGTTTTGAGAATGAAGTAGTAATTAAAGGAAAAGAAGGAGAAAAATCAAGGCTTCGGTTCAGTTACTAATAATGTAACTAATACTATAATTCAACATAGAAAGATTTTACAAACGAATTTTGTTGTAGTATTCATATAATTAAGAAATACTCCATTTAATAAATTTATAGCTATATTTATTTCATATTATTCTATGATTAAAATTGACAATAAACTTACAAGTATAGTAATTATTGATTATGTAACTCTTCGATAGCTAAATAGAGAAATGGACAGTTTAAAGCCAAGTGGGGGAAATGCTGTATTTCATGATACACGTTTAGAAATATAACTTTAATCTTAAATTCAGTTCTTTTTAAATTGTCTTTGAAAACATCACGGTCTTGCAAATACATATCTGACTATAATGAAATTTTTAGGGTTTAAGTTTGAATTAGGGTTTAAAAAAATAGTGTCATATTAAAAAATGAGTTGGCAAAAGGCATTCATTTCGATGAGGTCATTCACAAGTTTGCAGCTTTGAAGGCCAGGGAAGGAAAATTCTGATTTAGTCAAGATGTTCACTAAGTGCTGAAATGCTTGTGTATTTGTTTCTGTTTATTTTTATGCATTATTTCATTTATGAATATATTTCCATATACGTGTGTCTGCAATTTCCATGTTATTTGGACCATTATTTATTATGCAAATCGAATCCATTAATGCATCTCATTTAACGGTAAAGTTTAATGTTAAAATGAACTTAATTTTGATGTAGCTCTTAAACACTTTTACTTCGAATTCTATTGTTTTCTTATTGAATTTCCACTTTAACCACATGAATCTATGTACATGTAGATACATTTAGTCTGTGCATATGATATTGTAATTGAAAGGTATAATTTTAATTTTGCTAGTTGTTTATGTCACTATTATTTCCATTACATTGAGTGATATGTGTGAATTATGATCTGTGAATAACATTAATACAAAAAATATTACTAAGGATTCTGTATGGTCTGGTATGGGAGGAGGTCCGGGGGAGGAGGGGGGTGACACCATGAGTTATTGCACTGCGTGACACCAATCCTAGTGACGCCACTGGGGGGTTCAACTCACTTAACTTGTGGAGAATTCTAAGCCAGTGCTGTCCAATAGAAATACAATGTGAGCCACATATGTAATTTTAAAATTTCTAGTAGCCACATAAGGAGCCCTGGTGGCAAACAGTTAAGGTTAGTAGGTTAGCAGTGTGAACACACCCAACCACTCTGTGGCAGAAAGACCTGGCAATCTGCTCTCATAAAGAAGAAAGAAAAAAAAAAAAAAAACGCCTAGAAAACCCTATAGAGCTATTCTACTCTGTCACATGGGGTCGCTATGAGTCGAAAATAATTCAAGGCACCCAACAACAGTAGCCACATTTTAAAAATGTAAAAAGAAATAGATACAATTAATTTTAATAATATGGTTGATTGTACACAATTTATCTCAAATATTACCATTTTAACGTGTAATCAATATTAAAATTATTGAGATATTTTGCACTTTTTTGGGTACCAAATTATCAAAATTTGGAGTGAATTTGTGTATCTCAATTCAGATGCTAAATTTTCATTAGAAATACCTGATCAGAATTTAGATTTCATAAAATTTACAGTTAAAAAAGTAAATTCACATACCTAAGTTGTTCCAAACACAACTAAAACTTTTCCTTTGACTGAATTCAGTTTAAAATGAAATTCAATAAAATTAAAAATGCAGTTTCTTAGTTGTACTAGCCACATTTCAAGAGTTCAATAGCCACAAGTGGCTAGTAGTTGCTGTTAGCTGCCACCCAGTAGGTCCCCGACTTATGGAGACCCCATGGACAACGGAGCTGAAATGATGCTGGGATTGGTTGGAGCTCGGATCAGTTGGGTATTGGACCACTGTGATCCATAGGGTTCTCACTGGCTGATTTTCAGAAGGAGATCACCAGGCCTTTCGTCCTAGACTGTCTTAGTCTGGTAAGTCCTCCAGAACCTGCTCAGCATCATACTAAAAACCCATTGCCGTCAAGTGGATTCTGACTCACAGCAACCCTATAGGACAGAGTAGAACTTCCCAACAGGGTTTCCAAGGCTATAATCTTTAGGAAGTAGACTGCCACATCTTTCTCCCATGGAACAGCTGATAGGTTTGAACCACTGACCTTTCAGTTAGCAGCTGAGTGCTTTAACCACTGAGCTACCAGGGCTCCTTCATTCGGCATCATAGCAACATGCAGTCCTCTACTGCTGCACGTAAGTGTGTTGACTGGAATGCAACCTGGGTCAGTCCCATGGGAGCTGAGAATTCTACCACTGAACCACCATGCCCCCATGTGGCTAGAAGTAGGGATCTTCAATTATCTCCAAGAGTTGATTCCTGAATCATGAGTTCAAAACTGGGAATTTATGTTTTTATGAATGTCTTCCCCAGAAACTAACCTAAAAAGACCAGGGATGAAACTTGTTATTTTTTTGAAATGAGGAAGGGAACGCTATTAGAAGGAATTAGGTCTCACCCAGGCCACAGGGGCAATTAGTGAAGGGATCAAGAAGGCCTTAGAGTCTGCATTTCCTCAGCTATAATGGAAATTATAAAGGTTTCCACTCATGAACGCAGAGGAAGTGCTCAATAAGAAGTAGCTTTTTCTTTTTTCTTAAGTTAAAGGAATAGCTTTGGCTTTGTAATTGAAGGTCAAGTAATTGGGCATTTTTAATCTTTTTTTCCCTATTTCTATTTTTACTTCTTTGTAATCTGAGATTTAGATGTACCATTTTGTTGTTGTTGTTGGCTGCCGTTGAGTTGATTTTCTCCTCATAGCAACCTGATGTGACAGAGTAGAACTGCCCCATAGGGTTTCCTAGGCTGTAACCTTTATGGGAGCAGATCGCTAGGTCTTTCTCCCACGGAGCCGCTGGGTGGGTTCAAACCACCAACCTTTTGGTTAGCAGCTGGGTCCTTAACTGTTGAGTCACCAGCGCTTCTTAGATGTATCATAGAAAGGAGGAAATGATTTAACTGCATAAATTATTTTAGGAATAGAGGGACCAGAGAGCTCTTCTAGTTGCAGATCAAAAAGGCAATCTGCATTTTCTGCCTGATGGTTCATTTACTTTTCATTTTCTTCTTCCCCAAAGGGGTGACAGTTCAAATCCATCAGCTGCTCCTTGGAAACCCTATGGGGCAGTTCTACTCTGTCCTATAGGATCGCTATGAATCAGAATTTACTTGACAGCAATGGGTTTGGTTTTTTGGTTTTGGATGATTAAATATGACTTGGAGCTTGGGTTCTTACAGAATCTGGGGTATGAGGATGGGGTTCCTGTTCCTAGGGACTAGCTCCTTCCATTTGGGCTGATTACTAACAGCAGTGTGTGCAGACACTGATCTGTCAGGTGAGGTTGTTCCTTTCACCTTCTCTCTGAGGAAGGGCTCTTGGGCAAGGTCTGTTCAATCATGTGGCGTTACACAGGGATTTTCTGCATTTATTTGTCAATGGAGAGACTATGAGCCTCAAAACTGAAATATGCTTACACATTAAGTATTTAAATTAATACTTTCCCTTATTTATTCAATAAAACTGTTCTAAAGATGTGAAAATGAATCAGATATAATTCTATCACCCTTAATTGACTCGATGGCAATGGGTAAGAAAGTTATAGTTGACCAAAGGAAGGTGGACAAGTGAACAAATGCAGCACAGTGTTATAGGTACTGTGGTCAATTCTATCTGCAAAAAAAAAGAGGTGGTGGGGTGGCTAGTCAAGAAAGTGCTTTATAAAAGAGGGAACCTAGAGAGTCTTAAAACATTATAGATGTTTGTCCTGCAGAAGGGAGTAAGGATGGAGATGAGGAAATCCAAGCAGTGTACCTGCCTTAAGCAAAGGCCAAGAGGCTTGAAAGGGTGTAGTATATTTAGGGGAACTGTAAGTGGCTGGTCACAGTTGAAGCAGAGCTTCTGTATGTCATGCTAGGAAACATGTTATAACATACATAATGAAGATTCATTGAAAAGTTTTAGGCGGGACAATAACAAGATCCAACTGGTGTTTAGAAATATTAGAAATATTACTCTACACATGGTATAGTGGATGAAGGTCCCTTCTCTGTTCCCGTAATACCCATCTCTTGATGCGTTGCATTAACATTAGAATTTTCTTCTCCAATAGACTGAACTGCATGAGGACAGACACTGAGTGTCATTCATCTTTGTATTAGTAGTGCCTGTCACATAATAATAGCAATGATAATGATGGTAACAATAATTATACCTAACAGTTATTGAGCCCTTACATAATCATGTTGTTGTTAGTTGCCGTCGAGTTGATTCTGACTCAAGGTGATCCCATGTGTGTAGGGCAGAACTGCTCCATAGGGTTTTCAAGGCTGTGACCTTTTGGAAGCAGATCAACAGGCCTTACTTCCAAGGCACCTCTGGGTGGGTTTGAACCACCAACCTTTCAGTTAGTAGTCCGGTGTTTAAGCATTTGTGCCACCCAGGGACTCCTTGACATAATCATAATGGTAGTAATAATAGTAATAATAGTATATAGCTAACACTTATTGAACACTTTTTGTGCTCTAAGTACTTTACATGAACTACCTCATACAATCCTTACCAACACACTGTATTCCTTTTTCCTGGGGCTGCCATAACAAAATACAAACTATCAGCTTATAAGAACAGAAATTTATTGTCTCACAGTTCTGGAGGCTAGAAGTCCAAATCAAAATCTTGGCTGTCCATGCTGCTTCTGAAGTCTCTAGGGGAACATCATTTCTTGTCTCTCTCAGCTTCTGGTAGCCCCAGGCGTTCCTGGCCTTGTAGGTGCATCTTCACATGTCTGTCTTTCCACTGTCTCTCTGCGTCTCTTCTCCTCTTTTATAAGGATGCCATTCAGATGAGATTAGGATCCACCCTACTCCAGTATGATCTTGTGCTAATTTAACTAATAACATCTTCGATGACCCTATTTTCAAACAAGTCATTTTCACAGGTAACAGGGGTTAGGATTTCAACATATCTTTCGGGGGGACACAATTCAATCCATAGCACATACTATAAGGTGAATATTATAGAAGTCATTTGAAAAACATAGACTGAATTAAAAGAAGATCATAGATGTGCTAGAAAAGTTCCATTTTCTCAGTGTGGCCTTCTCTGATTTGCACTCTTACTGCAATGATAGGTTATAATTCTATGCAATGCTTTCTCACGTTACTTCTAATTATCTTCTTTGCACTTTCTGAAATCATTATTTCACTAAAAAGTGACCTTAGTTTTGGTTCAAGGTTTAAAGGGTATGTCAGTGCAGTAGTCTCGGGGAGTCCTCCAGTTCTCAATTGGTCCAGTAAGTCTGGAGTTTTTAAGAATATGAGGTCCTGTTCCACATTTTTTCCCCATTCTATCAGGATCCATCTATTGTGGCCCTGATCAGCATGGCCCGCAGTGGCAGCCGGGCACCATCTAGTTGTTCTGGTCTCAGGGTAGATGAGACTGTGGTTCATGTAGGCTAGTTTCTCCTTTGAGTCTTTGGTTTCTGTCTTTCTCTTTTGCTCTGGAAGAGTAGAGACCAATAGTTGTATCTTAGATAGCTGCTCATAAGCTTTTTAGACCCCAGACACTATTCACCAAACTAGTATGTAAAACATAAACTTTATAAACTGTATTATGCCAGTTGGCCAAGTTATCCCACAAGACTGTGGTCCTAAACCTTCAAACCCAGAAAACCAACCCTGTAAGGTATTTGATTATGTCTAAGAAGTATCTGTAACTTTTCCTGCTACGTGCTTTATTATATATATGCATACACACATATGCAAATACATATATAGTCATACATCTATTTATACACATGCGTATACTCATATATGCATACCTATAACATATATGCATACATTCATACATATATACTGACACATATATTTTTTGGTTGTTGTTGATGTTTGGAATTAATTTTTCTTAAGTCAGTTATATAGTAAATACAAAAGAAATGCTACTCTCAAGAAGTTTAAAGTTTGCTTAGAGACTTCACTCACTTATGAAAACAATTTGGCTCCCTATTCTCTGAAATCCTGATTCAACAAGTACGAAGTGGTACCTGGGACTCTGCATTAAACAACAACAACAAATTCTCCGGATGATTTTGGTGAGCAGCCAAGAACGGCTTGCATGAGCTTAGAAAATAAGAGCTCTTGGAGTTTAAAGAAGGAGTAAAGTTGCAGTCATGGGGGAAGAAATATAGAACAAACTTCAGGACTTTCCTTGTTCTAAAGTGATCACTGCAATTATGTCTAATAACATTAAGTGAGGAAATTTCAGTCTTCCTGAGGCGCTGTGCTAGAGATTTTCTGATGATGATCTGCAGATGCCTGACGTTGTTTGAACCAGGGATTCAGAAATTACGAGGGGAAAGGCAAGCAGGATAATAACACAAACACTGAATTCTCATGACCTTTCAACTTTTAAATTTCTAGGGAGTTCTTTTTTTTTTTTTTTTCCAATAAGCCACAGAACATTCTCACCTGTGAGATTTTTAATCTTTATGGTAACATTCTCAGGAATCAGGAATCGTTTTGTTTGTGTGTTTGGTATTTCCACCAGAGGGCAGTAATGTTCTCTACATCGTTGGTGACTGTGGATTGGAAAATTTATTACTCCTGTCTTGAATTTGAAGTGGGTGTGAGTGGGAAGAACTGATTAATTCTGGAGGCCCACAGACATTAGGGTGGATTTGGAAATGAATTCTAACAGAAGACAGCAGGGATGGTTAAATAGCACCGGTAGGACTACGAAAACCAAACCCATTGCTGTAGAGTTGATTCCGATTTGTAGTGACCCTATAGGACAGGGTACCACTGGCCCATAGCGTTTCCAAGGCTGTAAATCTTTACAGAAGCAGACTGCCACATCTTTCTTTTGCAGAGCAGCTGGTAGGTTCAAACTGCTGACCTTTTAGTTATCAGCCAAATACTTAACTACTACACCACCAGAACTTCTTGGTAGAACTATAGCCTCTTAAATCAGAGTGATTACTTGATTAAATCACTCGCCACAGTTGGTTAAACTGAGAAGTGATCTTAAGACTCTGAAAATTCATAATCCTTGAAGTTCCTGCCTAGCAGCCTTAGGAAGTTTGAGGACTGTAATTTGGTAAGAAATATGTGTCCCATGAGACCATAAAGAGCAAATTTTCACAGAACAGAGAGAGCAAAGAAGAGATAGAGAATTGCTTCTGAAGAATTCAAATTCAATTAATTCAGCCTGTCTTCTTGTCACTAATTCCACCTTGACTTGTCAGGAGAGATTTGGCTGCTGGAAGAATATAACTGTGTTTCCACTGGAATAAGTTTAATGGGGCATAGACTTTAGCGCGACTAGAGGAGCCATCAGGGAATTTTGGCAGTGAAAGGAATGAACTCCAAGTCAGAGAAGATGTTTGAATCCTGGCACTGCCCTTTCAATGACAGAAGGACCATGGCTTACGGGAATAGCTATGGATTAGAATCCTCAAGATTTGGACTTTTTTTCTGACTCTGCCATTAACTGTGTGTTCTTGCCTAAGACACTTGACACTTCTGGCTTTCGTACATTCGTCACAACTATAAAATTCTAAATTCTATGAAAGCACAAATCCATCTGCACTGTAGAACTTAGCTACCATCCAGGCAGCTCAGAGCAGCTCCGTGGAAGAAGGGATTTTTTAACAGGACGTGGAGAGAGACTTTTCACTTTATTCGACAGTACAAAATTTGAACTTATCAGTTAGTTATAAAAGGAGACTCATTATTATATTCTATGGGCAGAGTCAGGAGAAGGGGATCGTACAAAGTTTCATTTGGAAGATGTTGGAACATTTATTTCTACCCCATCACTTTATAAACAAGGAGCCCTGGTGGTACAGTGGTTAAGCTCTTGGCTGCTAACCAAAATGTTGGTGGTTTGAACCCACCAGTGGCTTTGTGGGAGAAAACATCTGGTGATCTGCTTCTGATTACAGCCTAGAAAACCCTATAGGGCAGTTCTACTGCATCCTGTTGGGTCGCTATGAGTTGGAATTGACTTCATGGAACACAACAATCACAACTTTACAAACAAGGAAAAGGAAACATGCCAAGATTCTACAATCCAGACAGTGTTCTGGAGTGGAGATACAGAGCAAATGAAGCAAGGTTCTGCTCACTTGAGCTTATGTTTTAGTTACAGGAGAACTAACTGATAGAATTGTAGATGGTAATAAAATGGAGACTGAAAGTAGGTTAAGAGAGATGAGAGTGCCAGGGTTCCATTTCATTTAGGTTCTCCAGGGAAGGCCAGATTAATAAGGTGATATGTGAGCCATAGGAAAGGGAAGGAGCAAGCCAGGCAGAGATCTAGGGGAAGATTGTTCCAGGTAGAGAGGCTTGGAGGCAACCCAGGAATAATGAGTGGAGCCAGGATTTTGCCCATTCACTTATTCATTCATTCCACAAATATTTTATTCAGTGCCTTCTATGTGCTAGACACTGTTTTGGCTGCAGGATTTGAATCTTGTTAACCCCAAAGCTTTTGTTTTCAACCACTTCAAATGCTGCCTCCCTAGTGTAGTGCCCTTCTGCTGAGCACTCACTATTTGCAAGGTACTGTGCCAAGCCCTTCCTATTCATCTATTGAAATTAGTCTTCAAAACAATCCCATGAGGTTATTATATAAAGAATAAAAAGAAATATGATACTTAGAAATAAAGACGAATGAAAACTAATGTAATTTATTTCAGTTATTATTAAATTAGATGGAAGGACTCACTGATTTGTATCACGGATAACTGCTGTAAGAAAATTATCAGAGTGACTCCATTGATGTTACTCAGCTAATTCACATATTAGGTGAACACGTATTGAGCTTCTATTCTGTGCCTGGTGTGGTGTTAGAAAGATGACTAGAGTATGAACTCACTCAAGGAACTACATTAGAGTTGATAAATCCTCTACATCTCCTTACATACTTTGGACATGTTATCAGGAGGGATCAATCCCTGGAGAAGGACATCATGCTTGGTAGAGTAGAGGGTCAGCAAAAAAGAGGACAACCCTCAATGAGATGGATTGACACAGTGGCTGCAACAGTGGGGTCAAGCATAACAATGATTGTGAGCATGGCACAGGACCGGGCAATGTTTCATTCTGTTGTACATGGGGTCTCTGTGAGTCGGAACCAACTCAACGGCATCTAACAACAACAACTACATCTTAGACTCAATGCTGAGAGAGCAAGATGCCAAGTGGATTGTAGGAGGAACAAGGATCTTCATCCTCCTGGGAAAGCTTTATAAATCAAGGACAGCTTGGTCAGGAAGTTGAAAATATTGTGCCAAGAGGTCATGGACATAAACCACTAGCACTGCATTGTACAGCTTATAGGGGAACATTTACATGCAGAGAATTAACTGAGTGCACGCCATTTCCTATTCTCTATTCTTCTCAAAGCTGTGAATAGACCAGATGCGAGACGGTATACACCATGACCAGTGTTCCAGAAGGGCCACCCGTGGAAGCATTTCCAGAGATTTTCTGTGCCATGTGAAGGCATTTGAAGTTTGCCCTTTAGGCCTATGGATCCAGTTAGTAGCCTATGTGAGTGACATTAGCTGGGTGGACTGTGGTGACCTGGAATTTGGGACATTCCCAGTCCATAGGAGGTAGGCAATATTCAGCTTCATTTTGCTATGTGGAAATTCACGTCCAGTATTTCCAGAGATTCATATTTTTCAAGAGCAGTCAGAAACCTTCGTTTGTGCTCAAAACATCACAGAGTAGAATAATAGAAACAAATTCAGATTTACTTAACAAATACATGGGCCAAACTAAACATAGACTGGATTATCTTTGGTTTCTGATCCCTGAGGGAAGTGAAAGGAGCCATGTGGATCTAATAGGGTGGTTGGTGGGATCAGTTTTGCTTTATAGAAACATTACTCTGGCAACAATAAGCAGAATACAATGAAGGAGGCTAGGATAGAGTCAAGAAAAGTAATTATGAGACTTTTGAAATGAAAACTGAGGAGCTAAATAAAAGCAAAGGCAACAAGGATAAGGCTGAGGGATGTTCAGGAGGAAAAACTGGCAGGAATTGGTGACCAACAGGATGTAAGTAATGAAGAAAAATGAGTTTAGGATGACTTTTAGATTTCTGATTTGGATGGCTAGGTAAACCATCTTTCCAGTCACCAAAATAGGAAATAAGAGGGCAATGCTGGTTTCCAAAGCCATATCGGGAGTTCTTTTTACATATATTGAATTTGAGGCACCTATGGGCCTTCCAAATGAAAACCTTATAGCCAATTTGGTAAATCTTTAAGCTCAGGAAAGAAATCTAGATTGGAATTACATATCATTAGTGAATGGCTCATATTGATTTTTTCAATAAATATAATTATTTTCCTTCAATATGCTAGGCCTTGTGCCAGATGCTGGGGCACAATGATTAATAATACACAGCTGGCCTCTGCATTCATGCAACTTGCAGAAGAGTGAAACAGGCAGAGAGTAAATAAGAAAGCATTCAAATACAATAAATACAAATTGTGATAAGTACCACAGAGAAAATATGGATCATATGAAGACTAGAAATTATCTGGGAAAGGAATAGAAGCTACAAGCCTGTAGCTGGAAGGAACACAACGTGAGAGAAGAGATGATTTTTGTCCAGAGGAACTGAATCCTTGGTGCTGGATGAAAGGAGAGTGGAGGACAGAACCTGGAGATCCCCTCTGTGTACTGGACTGATGTAAGAAGGAACAGAGCTTCAATCGTTGGAGTGTCCCAGAGCTCAGTCCTTGGAGTTTTCCTCTTTCCTATCTTCACTCCCTTTGTGACTATCCAGTTTCATGACTCGAAATACCATGTATATCTTATGATTCCCAAATTTATATCTCTAGTTCAGACTTCTCCCTTGAATTTTATACTCATATACTCAATTGCCTGTTAAGCATTTCCACATGGATATCTGATAGGTATCTCCTATTCAACATGTTCAAAAGCAAGCTTCTGACATTCTGTCGTCCTCCCTTCCTGAACCCCACTTCATCTGCAGTCACTCCCATCTCAGCAAATGGCAATGACTTTAGTAATTTCTGTCACTACCTTCAAAACACATATAGAATCTGACCACAGGTAGTTCCCGACTTACAACAGGGTTCCATTCCCATGACTGTAGTAAGTTGGTTCTGACCTAAGCCGAATACCTCATTTTTTTTTTTTGGTTTTCACTATTACTGCCTTTCATTATCAGTATCTTTATAAATCATAACATTGAACATCTGTGAGTGAACATCTGCGAATGATAACATCATCAAATTATGTGCTGCAACATTGTAAGTAGTTCATATTACTAACAATAAGATGTAAAAAAAATCCAAAACAGACTGTCTTAAGCACAGTACATTGTAGCTCGAATAAGTTGTAAGTCGGGGAATACCTGTACTTCTTATCACCTCCACTGTTACCACTTTGTTCAAAGTCACTAACAATTTTTGTCTGAACTATTGCAATGGACTCTTTTTTGTATTTTTGGTGAAGGTTTACAGAGCAAATTAGGTTTCCATTTAACAGTTTCTATACATATTGTTCAGTGACACTGGTTAACATTTTTCACAATGTGTCAGCATTCTCATTATTTCCATTCTGGTTGTTCTGTTTCCATTAATCTAGCTTCTCTGCTCCCCCTTACCTTCTCATCTTTGCTTTACGGTAAATATTAACCATTTTGTCTCGTATAGATGATTATTTAAAGGAGCACAGTATGCATGGGTGATATTGTTTGTTTCATGAACCAATCTATTATTTGGCTAAAAGGTGAGATTTAGGAGTGGGTTCAGTTCTGCAATGGACTCTCAGCTGTCTTCTTGTTTCTATCCCTGGGCTCCTTCATTCTATTCCAATGGAGCAGTCAGAAGTATCCTGTTAAAACACAAGTCTTATCATGTCACTTCTCTGTGAACCCCCTCAATGATTCCCATTTCAGTGGGCATAAAAACCGAGCTCCTTCCAATGGCTGTACAAGGTACCATGTGATCTGTCCTCAGTTACTTCTATTTTTTCAATTCCTATTTATCTCCCCCTTGCTCACTTGGCTCCAGCCACACTGGCCTTCTTGAAGTTTCCCTGCCTCAGGGCCTTTGAACTGATGGTTTTCTTTGCCTGGATTGATCTTTCCCTAGAAATCCACATTATTTTCTTCAGGTTTTTAATCAATATCCAATATCGCCTTTCCTAGCTACTTTAGTTAAAATTACAATCCCAAATCACTTACACGGTTTCCCAGCTTTACCTTTTTTCTCAGCAATTATCACTTTCTAGTATACTAAGTATTTTACTTATTTCTCTATGTTGTTGTTGTTAGTTGCCATCAAGTCAACTCCAACTTATGGTGACCTTAAGTACAACAGAATGAAATGTTGCCCAGTGCTGTGTTATCCTCACAGTCACCAGTATATTTGAATCCATCATCATGGCTATTATACTAATCCATCTCACTGACGATCTTCCACGCCCTCACTGGTCCTCTATTTCCCCAAACATGACGTCCTTGTCCATTGATTGATCCCTCTTGACGATATGTCCAAAACAAGGGAGTCAGGCAGTGTTCTGTTGTGATCCATAAGGTTAACTGGCTGATTTTCAGAAGTAGATTGTCGGGCCTTTCTTCCTACTGTGTCTTAGTCAGCTTTGCTGAAACTTGTCCACCATGGGTGATCTTGCTGGTGTTTGAAATACTGGTAGCATAGCTTCCAGCATCATAGCAACACACAAGCCACCACAGTACAACGAACTAACATATGGGTGGTAGTATTTCTCTATATCCCTTTTTATAATGTAAATTCCATGCAACAAAGGATTTTTGTCTGTTTCATTTACTGCTATATCCCTAGATCCTATAAGAGTAGGCCCTCAATAACTTTTTTTCAAATGAATGAACACAGAGATAGGAATCCAGTGGAAGAGAAACCAAGGAAGGGGACAGTTTCAAGGAAGGAGCGGTTAACAATCTCAAATGAACAGGAGTGTCAAGTAAGATTAGGACTGACATAGGGACTTTGGATTTGGCCAGCAAGGGGCCACTGTAACCTTGGTGAGAGTAGAGAGAATGGAGACTATTAGCGTTACTACAGTGAGCTGAATCGTGAGAGAGATGAAGAAGTAGAGATAAGGCATACAGACCTTACTTGTGAAGCAAGCTGGGGAATTAGGGCAATAACTAGAAAGAGTTGCTGAATCAAACACGAAAACTTGAGAGACTTGAGAAAGTCTCAATGTTTCTTACACTTGGTGAGATGTGGTGTCGTCTCTCTGCTTTGATTGTGCTGTATTTTTAATTGCCCATGTTCTCCCACAAGTTACCTGTGGTAGGGCGGGGTAGGGCGGAATTCTTGAGTGCTCCGAGGGCCAATCTCACTCTCTTCACTTGCTCAGTATTTCAGAAATATGTTCATATGTTCAAGGCATTTTGAGGCTTGATTGTATTCTATTCAGTATTTTAGTTTTTGATTGTTCTTCAGTGTCATCACCATATAAGTATCCTCTTCTCAATGAAGCTGTTAGCCCCTTAAACTGTTTTTACACTCCCTGGTGTTTTTCCTGGTCAAGGCTTAAGTGAATTGCCTCTCTATAATTCTTTCTTGAATTGAAGGACTTGGACTTGGGTTGATTAAAAACCTATTTTTTTTTTAAAGTAAAATCCATTACATACCAACGATTGCTCTTTTCAGTCTTTTGCGCCAGAGTATACATTTATTTGCCTAGATTGGTCGTTAAAAGTGATTTTCTAAACCCTAAAATATCAAGATGCATTCTAAAATAAAACCAGACTGTTTTTGTGGTCTATAGTATTTTCATTGCAGAGTTTAATTGACTTTTATCTTTTTTGTTTGTTCTCTTCTTTTTTTATATGTCTAATACCCCATCTGTGCTGCCATGCAGTACCATTTGATAATACTGCTTTCGATAATAGAAATCCATTACATCACTCAAAGGAAATAAAAAACTGCTCTCCAAGAAGTAGAAGGAACACACCTAGGAATTCGGTCTCTAAGAATCAGCATGTATTTTTTCCAAAGAAAATAAATAAAAGGTAGAAAACTAGACCTCAGAATTGTTCCATGCTGCTGCATAAAATGAGAGCTGTAGAGTAGAAGAAAGGCTGTCAATAATCCTATGGAGCAGATGGATTTTGTTCTCTCAGTGAAAAAAGAAACCGCATCTTTATTCCTAAAATATCCTAAAGTTGAAGTAAGCAGGATTTATTTTCACCGCCACCATTTTCTATTTCAGACTGATTTTTCTAACAACCACTAGAAAACAGCAGGAAACTCTTAAAGAAATTAGCAGGAAAATGCAAAAGCTCTGCGTCATCCACTCCATAGGAAACGCTAACTTTTTTTTTTTTTTAAGTGTTTTTACTCTTGGTTCGATCTTTCATTTCCTCAGTTCATTTCTGTTTTCTCCTTTTGACTGCTTTAAATTTTTTGAATTTTAATTTGTAATTACAGTAATACATGCACATTAAAAAATGCTACTGTAAGAAGAGTTTATAATGAAAAGCAAGAAACTCTTGGCTGCCCCCACCTATTCTCCCAGCATACACCTCAAAGGCAAACGGTTGGTAATTTCTATATTCATCTTTTGGTAGTTAGCTTAGTGATACCAGAGAATATGACTATATCTCTATTTTTTCATTTATCAGGTAGATAATTATCAGTTCAGATAAAACTGTAAAACGGACAATATCTATTGACTCTCCATTATGAAAGATGAGGCTTTAGCTTCACTGACTCCCTGTTCCTCTCCACTTCCTCTCTCTATGGTCTGATAGTTATACTATTTTAGTTCCTCGATTCCCTAATTTTGTGACTTTGAATAACTTTAATTCCCGATTTCTTGTGCTATTTAGTTTCTCTTTCATTTTACTTTTTAATTTTTTAAATTGTACTTTAGATGAAGGTTTACAGAGCAGACTAGCTTCTTACTAAACAATTAATACACATGTTGTTTTGTGACGTTGATTGCCAACCCAACACGTCAACACTCTCCCCTTCTTGAACTTATATTCCCCATTACCAGCTTTCCTGTCGCCTCCTGCCTTCTCGTCCTTGCCCCCGGGCTGATGCGCCCCTTTAGTTTTGTTTTATGGGCCTGTCTAATCTTTGGCTGAAGGGTGAACCAGGGGAGTCACTTCAGTACTGAGATAAAAGGCTGTCCGGGGGCCACACTCGCAGGGTTTCTCCAGTATCTGTCAGACCAGTAAGTCTGGTCTTTTTTGTGTGTGTGTGAGTTAGGATTTTGTTCTACGTTTTTCTCTAGCTCTGTGTGGGACTCTCTTTTGTGATCCCTGTCAGAGCAGTAGGTGGTCGTAGCTCGGCACCTTCTAGATGTGCTGGATGCCGGCGCACTACCAGATTCAGTCTGGTAGCGGCTGTGGTAGTTGTGGTACATTAGTCCTTTGGACTAATCTTTCCCTTGTGTCTTTGGTTTTCTTCATTTTCCCTTGCTCCAGATGGGGTGAGACCAGTGGAGTATCTTAGATAGCCATTCGCAAGCTTTTAAGATCCCAGATGCTACCCACCAAAGTAGAACGTAGACTGTTTTCTTTATAAACTGTGTTATGCCAATTGAACTAGATGTTCCCAGAGACCATGGTCCCCACAGCCCTCAGCTCAGTGATTCAGTCCCTCAGGGAGTTTGGATGTGTCTATGGGTGTTCTATTTACTTTCAGCATGGTGTCTTGACCCCACACTATGTGAAATGAAGGTATCAGTATCCCTTTCCTTTACCTGATCGTTCTCCCTCCTCTATGATCTACTTTATAGCAATTAGGATTTTGTTTTTAAATTATCAAGGTTATTAAAATGTGCGTTCTGTTCAGCAACCACACCCAAGTCTCCCGTGTTTTATCCATATATTAAACGTAATGGTGGAAAATTACACAGAAATTGTCATTATTAGAACAATGTAAACATTATCTACTTTGTGACCAAGTGATGCTAAAATTACGTCTTCTCTTCTACTGCAAAGATATGATCCCAGTTGTTTAAAACACTGCTGAATGTTAATTTCACATTAGAAGACAAGTAATAATCAAACTCTCAAACACCAAAGGTAAAGAGAAAATCCTGAAAGCAGCAAGAGTGAAGCAAATTGTCACATAAAGGGATCCTCAATAAGATGAAATGGAGATTTCTCCTCAGAAACCCTGTAGGCCAGAAGGAAATGGGATGACATATTTAAATTGCTGAAAGAGAAAGAACTGTTTACCAAGAATTCTATATCTGGGAAAACCATCTTTCAAGAATGAGGGCAAAATTAAGTCACTTCCAGATGAACAAAAGCAGAGGAGGTTTGTGATGACTAAGCCTCCCTTTCAAGAAATACTAACGAGAGTTCTTCAGATAGAACTGAAAGAACAATAACTCGAAGATGCACGCAGGAAAAAAAAAGATCTCTGAGAAAGCTAATCTCATGGGTAAATATAAGGGCCAGTTTTATTGTATTTTTGGTTTGTAACTCTAGTAGTTATGTCCTACATGATTCAAAAAGACAAATGCATAAAATATAATTATAAATTTATGTTATTGGACACATAACATATACAGACTTCTAGCCTCCAGAACCGTGAGACAATAAATTTATGTTATTTTAAATGACCTACTTGTGATGATTTGTTGAGGCAGCCCTAGGAAGCTAATACTTGTAATAGGTCATTTTCCAAGAGATTTTTTTTTTTTTCCAAAAATTTACATAGAACCTGAAAGGAGTTTAAGAGTCAAAAAATCTTGAGAATGCCCTTTATCTATTTCTCTCTGAAACTCATGGTATCCAAGAACCATAATCAGATGATACCAAGGAAGATACCAAAACTAGAGACCACACTTTTATTCCCCTCTCCTCCCCAAGAGAGTTATGTAAGTTCCCTCCTGAAGTCTCATAGCATCAGACCTCATCTAACTTCAAGAGGAGGGATGAGAATCGGGATCAGTACAAAGCTGGTTCCTAATGAGGTGGAAGTCAGACATACCTCCACTCTCCAATGTTTTCACCATTTCTGGCACCAGCTGTCTCTTCCACAGCACTCTCTACTTCTCTGCTGGGTGTGATACTTTTTTGCAACGACCACATAGAACTCACAGACCCTACTCACAATTATGTAGTTTATTAAGGAAGTAACAGGCTACAACTTGGGATCGGGACCAACTTGAAAGTAACAGAATACATCTCAGAAAATAGGATACAGTTCTTCACTCAGGATGGCTTCCAACCAAGACAGCTCTCAGCTTCTTCTTGGCTGTGCCTGTAGGGAAGCAGTCCTTCTCTCAGCTGCACCCACCACCAGGCTTTGTCTCGGCCATGCTAGCCACTGACACTTCTCTTGGCCTCTGCCCTGCTTGGGTAAGCGTTACAGGTTTAGCTCAGCCAGCAAGTGCCCAGAGGCACCCACTCTGCCAGCAAGCCTCCTACCTAAAGGCGCACAGTTCTCTCTCACTCCACGGGTCGGCAAGCCCACTGCAGCTGCTTTGTGTGGGTCTCCTGGTTGCCACCACTTGTACTGCTGCCGCCATCATTTCTCTGCTGCTGGGCTCTGCTGTGGTTGCGGCCGTTTCTTGTCATCTTCAGTGTTACAGATCTCATTCCTGTGTCTAGGAGGTTCTCAGCACAGGGACCCTGGGTCCAAAGGACATGCTCTGCTCTAGTCTCTTCTTGATGGTAGTGACGTCCCCTCTGAACCTTTGTGGGGTTGGCCCTTATAAGCCTAGAAGGATGGCAAAACTGACCAATCCCCTCGGTAGGCCACAATCACTTGATTTGCATAGTAATTGACCAATTCCTGCAAGGTTACTTAATCCTATTGTGTGGTTTTACACACCCGGTTTGTATAGTAGACTAACCAATCCCTTTGCAAGATTGTGGCCTGGCATATCATCTAGGCAGAACTACATATCCAGGGCCAGAGAGACCCCATGTAAGAGAAACCCATAGCACCACACCTCCCCTCAAAAACCATATCTATCTTGGAAAGCAGGAGGAGAAGCATATACTTTGCAGCAGAGGTAAAACAATCTTGACAGGAATTTCGAATTTTGATATTTTTGAAAATTTATTCAGAAGAGAGACTATTTCCCCCAAAGAAATTATTTAAAACCGGATGAAAGAGAAATAATCTTAATTGACAAGTTCAAATTTTTCAGTGGAAACAGAGATCAGAAACAATGTAAAATCAGGTTTAGAAGCAAACAAAACTACTTAGTTTTCCACATCTGAGACTTACTGTATACATTTTGATCCTATGAGTCCGAAATGACTGGACTGCAATGGGTTATAATGATTTTGAGTATTTTATTTAAATTTTACATACCTTCAAGGTGAAAGTAAATCAGAATCTCTGGGGTGGGACCCAGGCATCAATAATTTTTAAAGCTCTTCAGATGATTCCAATGTGCAGCCAAGTTTGAGAAGGAGTGAGCTAGAATTAGGACATAGGAAATCTGCAAGGTGGTTTTGTTGTCAGAGTACTGCTAACTAGATATTCTTTTTCCTCCAAATCTATTAAAACTTATCGGAGGCCAGCGAATCTATCTTGATTTTAAAAAGCTTTGCTGGACCCCCACCCCTCCCCCTTGCATTAAATTTTATTTGTAGGCTAAATGAGTTAGATCTTTGATGCTAAACATCTGTAACAAGGTAGTTGAAGAGTAATCTCAAATTGGAAGATTTGGGATTGAAGAGTAATCAGCTCAGCAATGGCAAAACATGGAGTAAAATTTTGCTCAGTCTTCCTGGAGGGTCAGTAAAGCTGTAATTTGTATCGTTGCTTTGATGAGCATAATGGAAGAAAATTTAATCAGACAGCAGCATGAGGGAGCAATAAGTAGTATTTCAAAACTCTGAATTGAAAGTGTCATTAGTGAGTTGAGCAAAGAGGTAAAATAAAGGAAGTTTAGTCAGTGTTTATAAGGCAGTGATCTTAGGGAAGCCAGCTCTTGGTGGCAATTTCCTGCAAATTCTGAGCATTCTTCTGTTTTTCTGTTATCTTTTTTACTGGGTATCTTGCTATAAGTAATCCTTTCCTACTTTGGATTTTTAAAACTTAGGTTCGTATGTCCTAAGCTTAATTCTATTTGGGAGAAGTTCTTCCAGGATACTTGGTGGTCCCTGTCTCCCATAGGCTGAATGGTCTGCTGCTGTTATACCTGTTGTACCAATTCGTCTATCTGATACCTGTAGCTTTCTCTACGTATATGTGCTGTTTATGACCAAAAACTGGTAGAAGAACCTCCAAGGTAAATTTTTTGAGTCCATTCGCCTCTTTCTAATCATGAAAATATTTTTTTATACAATGTTGATATCCTTGTTTGTAAAAGGCAATTGCCATAGTAGTTTGTTAGAGTATTACGTGTTCCTTTACGTTATATTTCTGTTCATTTTCAGATGCTGCGGATCAACTGAGAAAATAACCTCTTTCAGTTGATTCATTTTCTTTCTTTACCTTTTTAGTAGACTAAGTTAATCACTATTAAAAATTATTGGCAATATCTCTGTATGCAAGAGACCATGTGGGCAATAATCAGGGAAAATACTGACATATCTGATTAAGTAAAAGAAATATTTTTAGAGAGAAAAGATTCTACAAACCAAGTCAAAGATTAAAAGCAAGAATGGAAAAAAATAGCAAAGTATTACTCTTACTATCCCTAATATACAAAAACAAAGTGCTACTATTCCTGATATTCAAAAAATAAAGAAATGAGAGCAAGGATACATATCAAGCTAATACTACTAGTTACATAATTTGGATGGAAATTTGGGCTGGGGGTGGGGGCTAAAGACTAAAGATGAAAATTTCCTGATGCATCTTTGTACTGTTTTCTTGTTACAGAGAGTATATATTACTTTTGTAGTAACAATTTAAACCTGTAACACACAGGTAAAAGTGAAAGTTTCAAATGTGATATCAAGATATGTTACACATCAGAGTCCAAACTGATTTGAGAGATAGCCTATGGTGGAAAAATTTCCAAGTAGATGCCCAAATACTTAAAACACCCATTGTAGTGGAGTTGACTCCAACTCACGGCCACCCTTTAGGACAGAGCAGAACTGCCCATAGGGTTTCCAAGGCTGTAATCTTTACGGAAGCTGACTACCACATCTTTCTTCCTCGGGGTGGCTGATGGGTTCAGACTGCCGACCTTTTGGTTAGCAGCCAAGCACTTAACCACTATGCCACCTGGGCTCCTATAAAAACTTAATAGACTATTTGAAAGTGAATGAAATGGTAGGGATGTTGGAGTTTGGGAGAGATTTTGAAGAGGAATTGTTTGGAGAGAGGGTGCACTAGGAGAGGACTAGGGAATGTCTTTCCTGCACATCAAGCCTAGAGAGGGGGCTCCAGTGGGAATGCTGTAGGGCTTAAAACTGGGTATCAGATATCCATTCTTGTTTCAGCATATAGACCATGTTTTTCGGATTTGGTATTGTATCCATAAGGTATAAAAATGTATTTTAAAGACATTAAAACAAATAAGGTCTTTTATATTTCCCCACATAGTAACCATTTCTAGTACTTGCCATTCATTTGTGTATATCCAGATTTCCATCTGTTACCGTTTCCTTCTTCCTGAAAGAACTTTCATTAACATTCTTGTAGTTTAACCTTCCCTCAGTTTTTGTTGTGAAAAAACAAAAATTATTTTTGAAAAATATTTTTTCTGGGTAAAGGATTCTAAATAGAGTTATTTTTCTTTCAGTATTTTAAAGATGCATGTTCAATGTATTCTGGGTTGCATAGTTTCTGACCAGAAATTTGCATCTTTGTTCTCTTATAGAGCATCTTTTTTTTTTCCTCCAGCAGCTATGGAGGTTTTCTCTTTATCACTGCTTTTCAGCAATTCCTTATGTTGTGACGTAATGTGATTTTCTTTAGATTTATTTTACTTTGAGTGTTTTGGATCTGTAAGTTTAAAATTTTTGTCAAATTTGGAAATATTTCAGCATTTCTTTCCTTAAAGATGATCCTGCCCCTCCATTTCTTCTAAGACTCCGATTATACATATGACAGATTACTGATATTGTCTCATAGGTCATCGAGCCTCTGTTCATTTTTATCCCGGTATTTTTTCTCTCTGTGCTTTGTTTTGGACAGGTCCCATTGACATGGCTTTAAGTTTGCTGATCTTTTCATTTGCATTGTCTAATATGCGGTTAATTCCACCCAGTGTGTTTTTCATTTCAGGTATTTTTTTCATCTCTAGAAATTACCTTCAAGTCTATTTTATATCTTTCATTTCTCTCCTCATCATGACTATGCTTTCTTTTCTCTTTTTGAAAACATGGAACATATTTTAATAGCTCTTTTAATGTCCTTTCCTGCTAGTCTCATAATTGCTATAATTTCTGGATATAGTTCTGTTGATTTTTACCCTGTCTATGGGTCATATTTACTGTTACTTTGCCTATCTGATAATTTTTTTTATTAAAGACTGTACATTGTAAATTTTAAGTTTTTGGTTACTATATTTTGTCCTATTCCTTTAAATATAGTGTCAGGTTTTCTCCTGGCATGAATTAAAGTTAATTAAAATTAGTTGGACATGGTATCAGGCTGGACGAGACCCTAGAGAAGGACATCGTGCTTGGTAAAGTAGAGGGTCAGCAAAAAAAGAAGAAGACCCTCAACAAGACGGCTGCAACAATGGGCTCAAGCACAAAATGACTGTGAGGATGGCGTAGGACTGGGCAGTGTTTTGTTCTGTTGCACACAGGGTTGCTACGAGTCGGAACTGACTCAACGGCACCTAACAACAACAACAAAATCAGCTGGATTCTTTCAAGGCTTGATTTTAAGCTTGTTAGGGTAAGTCCAGAGCAGCTATTAGTCTAGGGCCAATTTATATATAAATAAAAATTAATATCATTATTTACATAAAATCAATTAGTTGATGTCAATGATAATCATGAAACTATTGTCTTATGATACACAATGTTATAATATATGGCAAGTATTATTTTTTAATGAAATTGCACTACGGCGGAAAAATCAAAGCATTGACTCCAACCAGCTGAGTTTTAACAATTCAGAAAAGATTTTCATCTAGTAGGATTTGTGTTTATTGCTGGTTCTCAATGAAACACCTCACCGTACAAAATTATAAGTGTATCTGGATATCAGGTAGGGGACCTTACAATTGATGGGGAAAAAATAAAGTTACTTAGAACTTCCTCTTCAACTGGTGAGTTTTGATCAAGTGATTAAGACACAAAAAATGATAGAGTGGAGAAAAAAAAAAAACACCTTTTGTTTTTCTTTTTGCTTCGAGGTACCTCAGCAGTGCAAAGTGCTCAGGAAATAAGAAATGAAAATAGAAAGTAAAACATAATGACATGAATTCAACACCAAGGCTGAACCAAAAATGTTACAATGGAAAGATTGTTTTTTAAAATTCTGGAAACACTCTGTTTCCCTCCTCTAGCCATTTTGTGGGGTTGTCCATTCAGGGTGGTCATTTTGACCCCTGCTGGAAAAAAGTCCCGACACTGACAAGCACTGTACAAATCAGTCTTTAATCTGCGTGTTTCTTGACAGCCTCCTAGGTCAGGACAGCAGTCAGCACATTTCTGAAAGGAAAATCTACTGACATCGCAGCCTCGTTTCTATCTAACAGAAAGAAGCAGAATGGAACATTGTCCTTTTCCAAGTTGAATGGTAATGTGTCTTAATATACAAAGCTCTCCACACAAATGCCTTATGGAAAAAAGGTTTACCTTGAAAGGAAGTATATGGTAACTAATACACTGTGTTTAATGTTGAGGTTAATATTTAAAATACGTCACACCATAACCTAGTTGGGAAGTGATAATTTTCTAACTACAATGCCAAAAAAAAAAAAAAAAAACAAAAACAAAAAAACCCTCAGCTCAAGGACAGATTCTGATTTAAAAGTGCATATAATTAATGGTCTTGGTAATTTCATAAATACAATGTTTATTAATGGCAGGCTTTAATCATCATAGCACTCATTGACTAAACACCTTTTAATTTATTGTTCTAAAGTTAAATACAGTTCTTTCATTTCACTGAACAGTGAATCTAATATTTAGCCTTCTGATTTGTTTTAGATTTATATTCTAATGATTAGTGATTTGAAATTCCATCCAAAATTTCCTTTAACTGCAGCTGCTGACCCCAACTATGACAGTGAGTTTTTAAATGGTTCATTATATCAACTGAGAGTAGTAAGAAATAACTCAAGAAGAATAATGTTGTGCATTTAAATTATTCCTTCCTTTGTTAAAATATCTACATTATGTTCTTGATTTGGTCATTGGATGGGTCATATGTCTGGAGAAGTACCTACTCCTTGTTAAACTTGTAGCCTGTCACTCCCATTTAAAACAAATCATTAAAATATACCTTTTATTTTTCAGCTAGGTTAAATTAAGACAATATTTTACATTAGCTGTGTATATGTAAATGGTTTGGATTGTGGCAATGTTTCTTTTTGAAACCCTAGTTAAAACAGGTATGTATTTTCATTTATATTTGAGGCACTTGTGTGGATATTTTACCTCATTTTTCTAAATATCGTAACATTCAAATGGTATCATAATAGTGACACAAATTTTATTAAAATGACTAAATTAACATTGTTCATAGTATGTTTTATAATGTTTTATCCACTCATTCATCCATTTTTATTCCTTCATGACTCATTTATTACCTGTCTACTTTGCCTATGACTATGGCCTAAGGAAAATTTCCTTTTTAAGAGAATTGACATCATTTACCACACTTCAGTTGGCATGAGGGTTGCCAGATGAAATATGGGATGCTCAGTTAAATGTCAGTTTTAGATACACAACAAATATAAATTTTAGTATGATTATTCCTCAAATATTACATGGAACATACTTATTCTAAAAAAATATTTGTTGCTCTCTGAAATTCAGATTTAACTGTGTGTCTTGTATTTTGTTTTGCTGAATCTAGCAACCTTTGTTGGCTAATTATTTAGGTGATCTGCAGCTTTTAGGGAAGAACAGCATTTGGGAGGCAGGGTAGCACAGTGATTTAGAGTTTGGATCAAGCTACCTCTAGATTCCAGTACTGTCATGGCCTATTTCATTTATGGGACATCAAGGGAAATTACTTACCTCGTATATAAGGTGGACGTAAATACAGCTTCATAGCATTATTATAAGGGCTAAATAAAATAATTTATATAAGACGCTCTTCAGAGTCACTGCATTCAATAAATGATGATTCTGTTATAATTGTTTACGACTCTCTAAATTTGAATCTACTGAAATATTTGCACACATATGTATTTAAAAAAGCAAATTTAAGCAGTCTGTAATAATTAAATCCACGTTTCTCTTTTTGTTTCACTCATTTATAGCTTTTCCCTTGGTAATGTCATGGTTTCCACGTTTACCTCCAGGTAGCTGACTCCCAAAACTGTACCTTAAGTTCTAACTTCACAGTTTCAGTCTAAGACTTTGAACTCCCTATTATCTCTCTCCTCGGACTTTTTTTTTTAAACCAAGATTTTAGACATATCAGATCAATTCCCTCAAGAACCTACTCCTTATTAAATTTATAGCCTGCCACCCCATTTATACATTTTATACTCTAGTAAAACTAATTAATTTACAGTACATGTTCTGTCCTGGAAGAACTGTTCCCTCTTTATAATCCACCTTAATTCCAACTTTTTCGTTTATTATTTCCCCTTCTTCTCAGATGGAAGTTCTCCCACCACTGAACTCCATATACTTTGTCTACATCTTCGTTATAGCTCATTGTTTTTTATTATATTTATCTATGTCTGTCTTGTCGCTCCACCTATCCTATACGCTCCCTATGTGGCAGAATCTATGTGTATTTTTTTTATCCAGAAAGAAGGTAGTAGAGTGTCTTGCATATTGCAGATACTCCATAAATATGTACTAATTAATATGTGGTTATTGTTATTCAGTGCAATTAAGGGATGCTAAATGATGACAAGCAACCCTGGTGGCGCACTGGTTAAGTGCTCGGCTGCTAACTGAAAGGTTGGTGGTTTGAACCCACCAGCTACTCCCTGGGAGAAAAAATGTGGCAGTCTGAAACCCTATGGGGCAGTTCTAGTTTGTCCTATAGGGTCGCTATGAGTTGGAATCGACTCGATGGCAACCGGTTTGGTTTGGTTTTTTTAAGTGATGACAGGCATATAATTGAGATGCAAGATGTGAAAATTCCATTTTCACACCTGTATTGATTGGCACCTAGAACATAGTAGGTGCCCCCACATTGTTTTCTGAATTGAATTTCCTTCCCCTTACTTCTTCCTTCAAATCCACGGGACCAACTATTTCTGTGGGTAAGGTCAGTATACCATCAAATGACTCCCGCCTAGTCTCCCCACTGATGCAGGCTTCCATCTGTCACAGCCACCTTCTTTCTTGGCCGTTACAGATAACTGGGAAGATAGACTTAGGCTCTCTTCTCATACTCTGTGACTTCCAAGAGGGCATGCTGTATCAGCTTTATAAACTCTGCCTTCCTTCCCCCACTGCTGAACTTATAATTTTTTATAGAGAGAAGAAAAATACCCTTCTTCCCGACAGGAATTAGCTGTGTTGTTTTAGATTTTACTTGATATTTGTGTACATTGGTCTCCATGGCAGCCAACACTCTGATGCAGAGTCTACAGTTTTAAAATATCTCCATTTACAGAATTTTTTTTATTGAAAAGCTAGAATCTTTTCCAGAACAATCCAATATTTCAATAGAAACATGGGTTTATAATAGGGCTATAAATTTTTTTTTACCACAATATAACTGTAAATTATAAGGAATATATTATTATTGATCAAGGATTTTTTTTTTCTTTCCTCCAGGTAATGCTAATTGGAACACGAGGAAAAACACCCTAACCTACCATTTGCTATCTTGTTGCTTAAATTGGGTTTTTAGTACACACTGGAGATGTTGTTGTTGTTGGTAGGTGCTGTCGAGTCGGTTCTCACTCATAGCGACTCTGTGCACCAAAGAAGGAAACACTGCCCGATCCTGTGCCATGCTCACAACGGTTGTTACGCTTGAGCCCTTTGTTGCAGCCACTGTGTCAGTCTATCTCGTTGAAGGTCTTCCTCTTTTTCGCTAACCCTGTGCTTTACCAAGCATGATGTCCTTCTCCAGGGACGGATCCCTCCTGACAACATGTCCAAAGTATGTAAGATGTAGTCTCACCATCCTTGCTTCTTAGGAATATTCTGGTTGTACTTCTTCGAAGACAGATTTGTTCATTCTTTTGGTAGCCCATGGTATATTCAATATTCTTCGCCAGCACCACAATTCAAAGGCATCAATTCTTCTTCCGTCTTCCTTATTCATTGTCCAGCTTTTGCTTGCATATGATGCTGTTGAAAATACTATGGCTTGAGTCAAGGGTACCTTACTCCTCAAAGTGACATCTTTGCTTTTCAACATTTTAATGAGGTCTTTTGCAGAAGATTTGCCCAATGCAATGCATCTTTTGATTCCTTAATTGCTGCTTCCATGGGTGTTAATTGTGGATCCAAGTAAAATGAAATCCTTGACAACTTCAATCTTTTCTCTGTTTATCATGATGTTGCTTATTGGTCCAGTTGTGAGGATTTTTGTTTTCTTTATGTTGAGGTGTAATCCATACTGAAGGCCGTGGTCTTTGATCTTCATCAGTAAGTGCTTCAAGTCCTCTTCACTTTCAGCAAGCAAGGTTGTGTCATCTGCATAATGCCACAGGCTGTTAATAAGTCTTCCTCTGATCCTGATGCCCTGTTCTTCTTCATATAGTCCAGCTTCTCGGATTATTTGCTCAGCATACAGATGGAACAGGTATGGTGAAAGGATGCAAACCTGACACACACATTTCCTGACTTTAAACCATACAGTATCCCCTTGTTCTGTCTGAACAACTGCCTCTTGATCTATGTACAGGTTCCTCATGAGCACAGTTAATTCTTCTGAAATTCCCATTCTTCACAATGTTATCCGTAATTTGTTACAATCCACACAGCTGAATGCCTTTGCATAGTCAATGAAACACAGGTAAACATCTTTCTGGTATTCTTTGTTTTTAGCCAGGATCCATCTGACATCAGCAATGATCTCCCTGGTTCCACGTCCTCTTCTGAATACAGCTTGAATTTCTGGCAGTTCCCTGTTGAAGTGCTGCTGCAGCTGCTTTTGAATGATCTTCAGAAAAATTTCACTTGCGAGTGATATAAATGATATTGTTTGATAATTTCTACATTAGGTTGGATCTTCTTTCTTGGGAATAGACATAATACGGATCTCTTCCAGTCGTTTGGCCAGGTAGCTGTCTTCCAAATTTCTTGGCATAGACAAGTGAGCACTTCTAGTGCTGCATCCGTTTGTTGAAACATCTCAATTGGTATTCCGTCAATTCCCGGAGCCTTGGTTTTTGCCAGTGCTTCAGTGCAGCTTGGATTTCTTCCTTCAGTACCATTGTTTCCTGATCACATGTAACCTCCTGAAATGGTTGAACTTTGACCAGTTGTTTTTGGTACAATGACAGTGTATTCCTTCCATCTTTTATTGATGTTTCCTGTGTTGTTTAATATTCTCCCTGCAGAATCCTTCAATATTACAACTTGAGGCCTGAATTTTTTCTTCAGTTCTTTCAGCTTGAGAAATGCTGAGCGTGTTCTTCCCTTTTGATTTTCTACCTCCAGCTCTTTGCACATATCATTATAATACTTTCCTTTGTCTTCTTAAGCAGCCTTTTGAAATCTTCTGTTCAGCTCTTTTACTTCATCATTTCTTCCTTTTGCTTTAGCTACTTGATGTTCAAGAGCAAGTTTTGGAGTCTCTTCTGACATTCATTTTTGTCTTTTCTTTCTTTCTTGTCTTTTTAAGGACCTTTTGCTTTCTTTATGTATGATGTCCTTGATGTCATTCCACAGCTTGTCTGGTCTTCGGTCGTTAGTGTTCAACATGTCAATGTATTCTTGAGATAGTCTCTAAATTCGGGTGGGATATACTCAAGGTTGTATTTCAGCTCTCATGAACTTGTTCTAATTTTCTTCAGTTTCAACATGAACTTGCATATGAGCAATTGATTGTCTGTTCCACAATCAGCCCCTGGCCTTATTCTGACTGATGATATTGAGCTTTTTCATCATTTCTTTCCACAGATGTAGTCGATTTGATTCCTGTGTATTCCATCTGGTAAGGTCCATGTGTGTAGTCTCCATTTATGTTGGTGAAAAAGGCATTTGCCATGAAGAAGTCATTGACCTTGCAAAATTCTATCCTGTGATCTCCGGCATTGTTTCTATCGTGCAGGCCATATTTTCCAACTACCAGTCCTTCTTCTTTGTCTCCAACTTTTGCATTCCAATCACCAGTAATTATCAATGCATCCTGATTGCATGTTTGATCAATTTCAGACTGCAGAAGTTGGTAAAAATCTTCCATTTCTTCATCTTTGGCCTTAGTGGTTGGTGCATAAATTTGAGTAATAGTCGTATTAACTGATCTTGTAGGCGTACGGATATTATCCTCTCACTGACAGTGTTGTTTCAGGATAGGTCTTGAAATATTCTTTTTGATGATGAATGCGATGCCATTCCTCTTCAAGTTGTCATTCCCAGCGTAGTAGGCCATATGATTGCCCGATTCAAAATGGCCAGTACCAGTCCATGTCAGCTCACGAATGCCTAGGATATCAATGTTTATGCATTCCATTTCATTTTTGATGATTTTCAATTTTCCTAGATTCATACTTTGTACATTCCACGTTCTGATTATTAATGGATGTTTGCAGCTGTTTCTTCTCATTTTGAGTTGTGCCAGATCGGCAAATGAAGGTCCTGAAAGCTTGACTCCATCCATGTCATTAAGGTCAACTCTACTTTGAGGAGGGAGCTCTTCCCCAGTGGTATTTTGAGTGCCTTCCAGCCTGAGGGGCTCATCTTTTGGCATTATATCGGACAGTGTTCCGCTGCTATTCATAAGGATTTCATTGGCTAATTCTTTTCAGAATTAGACTGCCAGATCCTTCTTCCTAGTCTGTCTTCATCTGTATGCTCAGCTGAAACCTGTCCACCATGGGTGACCCTGCTGCCCTGCTGATATTTGAATACCGGTGGCATAGCATCTGTCAGTTTTTCATACTGTGGGGGATTGCATGTTGCTGTGATGCTGGAAGCTATACTACTGGTATTCAAATACCTATGCCACTGGTTAGAAGTCAGTAGAATGTAGCTATCTCTTGAAACACTCACAGGAATGCTGTAGTTTGTGCACACTTTCATATTCGGTGTCTAACCAGCAAATGTTGCCATGGTCACACATTTGTGTTAACATAGCATGTTAATCTATGAAGTGAATATAACAGGCCTCATGTAATTTGTTTCTTTTATGGCTTTTCTTACCTGTGCTTGAAAATGTTTTGCATGCTTAAGCATGTGGCATTGTGTAAATGCATAAGTTATATATAAGTTTATAGGCCATCCAAAAGAGACTCAATAAAATCCTTTGGGGGCAAAAACTCTGCACAATTATAGAATGATCAACTGGCAGATTCTTGGACACTTGAGACATTGTGATTGGTATTTAGTGTTAAGTAGATAAACGGCTCAGTTAACATGTGAATAATAGAAAATTTGAAATACCATGACTGAGTGTAACTGATTATTTATACTTATACTTTGATTCCCTCCACCCCCACCCCAGAAATCATCACTGTATGTCCATATTTTCCTGTGACTTTTTGGACTATTGAAGGACTCCTTGTCTTTTACATATTTCTTGGTACCACACCTGAAAAAGTTGTCCAGAAATACATAGATATAGATTTATCTATGCTTAAATTATCCTTGTGCTGGCAAAATTTCCTTTTAAGTTAACGTATAGAGTAAGGAGAAACAATTAGCAAACTCATAAGTTATATTTCCTCTACTCCTTGAGTTTCAGGTTAATTTTCAAATTTATTTTGTAAAGATTCCTGCCATAAATTCAAAGTGTTAATAAATTGAAAATGATAAAGCTTTCTAAAAATGCATCTTTTTCTATGGGACAGTTTTTTTTATTTTGGCTCCAGAAACATTTTAACTGCAAGTGGTGGCCATGTACTGAGAAAAATCATTTCCATTTCCTTTATCTCTTGTGCTATCCCTTCATTTACTTGGTGAGCTTTGTAGATGTGGGTCATAGTAAGGTTTACCTATGGCGGGTAGTAAGTCATTTACTCTATTTAACCAGAAGAACACAGTTTGCTTCTACATTAACGTGAGTTAGAAAGGAAAAGGAAAGGGATAGGATGACTTTCTGGAT
Source organism: Dugong dugon (assembly GCA_030035585.1). Classification (NCBI taxonomy): domain Eukaryota; kingdom Metazoa; phylum Chordata; class Mammalia; order Sirenia; family Dugongidae; genus Dugong; species Dugong dugon. The sequence continues at coordinate 160,771,222 of CM057465.1, forward strand.
TCTGGAATGAGTGACTAAGTTAACAGCAATATTGTGACTTGGTTTGGATAGCACAACAGGAAATGAGGAAATATTGGTTAAGAAGAATCTGATGGAAGGAAACAAGTTTAATTTTGAATATATTTTGTAAAAGCAGGGATTCTCAAAGTGTGGTCCCTGAACCAGCAGTATCAACATCACCTAAGAACTTTTAGAAATACAGAGTCTGAGGTCCCATCCTAGACTTACTCAATCATGAACTCTCGGGTGGATTCCAGGAATTTGAATTTTAACAAGTCCTCTAAGTGATGCAGAGGCATGCTAAAGTTAAGAACCACAATGCTAGAAAATTCTGTGGCTTATCCAGGTGTATATTTTTGATATTTAGGTGGAAATAAAGGTTTAGCTTTCCAGAGTGAGGCTTGGGTGGAAGATTTTAGGGTGATCAGCATATGGTTGGTTGCTGAAGCCATAGAGATAGAAGAGATTGCTTTGGGAGAGTGTCTAGAATGAGAAGAGCAGAGCACCAAGAATACCACCTTAAAGTGTTATTAAAGGAAGATGAAAGATTAAGTTATTGCTGAACCAAGGCTGGGCAGTAATGCCTGCGTTCCCCATCCAGCTTCCTTTGGATTCTAGCCTTCCCATTATTAACGTGGCCTCACTCTTTAAACCCTAGACTCTAGGGACTGCAAATAAAGTAGTCTCAAAATGAACATATTTGTACAGAGATTTTTCTCCATCCTAGAAAATTAGATACGTGCAGTACATTATCGTTGATATGGGGAGAAGGAAAACTGTTCTAGATTTTCATTTCCTTGTTTTTACCCACAAGATGAACTGTTTGTTTCATTATTTTGGTTATGATTTCTAAGCCTCATTTTATTGGTTTGTTTTGTTTCCATGGTAACATTTTAAAGCCTCCTGAAACTGTGCTACTCTTCATTACTTTTCTAAAACTGTCAAACCAACAAATAGACTCATTAGAAGATGATTGTGAAGAAATTTTAGTAATTATCTCAATCATTCTCTACTCACTTCTCTTGTGTTCAATCTCTAGACGTAAAATAAATTCACTACATTTGAGTTTTTTTGTATACTGAGACTAGTTTTTAGTCACATACCTGGAAGAACATGTATTTTAAAATAAATTTTTAATTTTTTGACTATTTATGCAATATAAATATTCTGCATTACTTCAAATGAGGACATGTTCCGTTGTTATTTACATTGGTCCTTCTAAGTTTCATAGGAATCACCTGAAGATCTTATTTAAATGTAGATTCTGCATTTCCAACAAGCTCCCAGCAGATTCTGACATTGATGGTCCACTGAGCACACTTTGAGTAGCAAGACTTTAGATAAAATAGACTATTACATTGAGATACATCAACTCTATGGGATATTTTGAAAGCATTAAAAAGAATGAGGTAGAGGTGCAGAAATGGAAAAATCTGCAAGATGTGCTATTTAAATTTTAAAAAAGCAAGATGAAGAACCGTATATATTGTGATTCCACTTGTATGTTTTCAAGGAAAGTTTATATACGCAGAGAAAAATTCTGGAAGAGTATATTAAAAATGGAATTAGAGATTGCTTTAAGTAGGAGCAGTGGTAACCTGGGACAGGAGGAACACTTTCTTTAATGATGTACCACTTATTTTTTTTTAATTGAAAATATTTAAGATATACAGAGAAACATAAAGAACATTATAAAGAAAGCTAACCTTTTAAATATAAAAATGGTTAATATTGTCTCATATTAGCTTCAAATATCTTTTTTTCCTTAGCATATTTCCTGTTGATACCATAACTGAAGCTCCTTTTTACCCCTTCTTGATCTCAATTTCAAGAACTACCAGCATCCTGAGGGAGGTGTGAATGTTCCTCCTCTGTATCTTAATAGGTTCATTGCATAGGAAACCTTAAAATATATGTAAGTTTTGTTTTAAAACTTTACATAAATGGGGTCGTCTTTTTATTTTTTTAAGTGTTTACCATGTGTATATTATGTTACTTTTTAAATGACAAATGCATTTACTAAAAAGGCAAAAGTAAAATCAGTAAAATAGGGACTATCAACATCATGTGATATAGCTATGTTGCAGGAAGCATACCGGATCAGGAAATGGAGTTATGTCCTTAAGGTAAATCATCACTAAGCTGCTTGTGACATGGGGCAAGTCACTTGACTTCTCTGGGCCACAAGTAATCTAGATGCTTCTAATTCCCTTTAGATTCCACCAGCCCAGTTATTAAATACGTCAATACATCCTTTCTCCATCCTCAACTTGCAATCAACTAAGAACTCAGCGTCTCATTCAGATTCCAGGAAGCCAGCACTGTGCATTGTGTTTGTTGGTACTTGGGTGCTGATATAACTTTAAATACTGTCGATTTGGGCTGAGGATCTGCCCTCTGCAGTGATCCCAGTCAGGTGACCATCAGTCAAACAGCAAGGAGGAGAGGGGCCACATGCGAGTGACAAATCTACCTGACAAAGATTCTGGGAGATGGTATCTACCAGTCCAAACTCTCTGTTCCATACTCACAAATAGAGGCTTTCCACCCCCTCACACCCAGACTGAGTGGTGACAGGTTTCAGGAGTGTCAGTGAGTGCTTAGATTATCACTGGTTTTATTGGCCTCACTGACACCACTGTAAACGTTTTCTTGGCTTAAACACGTTAGGCGTGTGAGGCAATAGATGCAATCCACCACTCACAGGAGCCTAATTCCAGCCTTGACTGGAAAGTGAGAAGAGAGACTAGAGGGTCAGCTGCAGCTTTCCCTCCTGCTGCCAGCATTCATCTCCTATGGGCAACACTGAGAGATGTTCAAAGTCAAGATTATAAAATAAATAAAGAAGCTAAGTGAATCTTTTGAAGGGTACTTTGAAATTTTTTAAAGTATTGGCAGAATGTATTACTTTACAAAATGTAGACTTTACAGTAAATGTTGTCTAGAATATCAGCTAAAAAAGAAAAGGTATTTTATGATATCTTTGCCAGGAAGAGTCAGAAATATTTAGGCTTCCACCCAAAATGGCAGAGTGAGACTCACACGATGTACAAAATGTTTTCTTAGGTGAAAGATTTAGTAGTAACATCCATATTTTTATGGATACAATGTATCGCTATAAAATTTGGTCAGCCTCTTTGAAACTTAAATGCCAGCATAGTGATGTCAGTTACTTTTCTTGTCCCTGTTTTTATGTAAAGTGAATAAAACAGTTGTATTAGTTATTTATCGCTATAAAACAAATTTTCCCCAAACTTAGTTGTTTAAAACAACAAACAGTGATTACCTCATGCAGTCTCTGAGAACCAGGAATCTGGAAGAGGCTTATCTGGGTGGTTCTGGCTCAAGGTCTCTTGTGGTTACACTTAAAATGTTGGCTGGAACTGTAGTAATCGGAGGCTTGAATGAGACTAGAAGATCTGCTTCCAAGACGTCTAGCTCACATAGCTATTGGCAAAAGACATCAGTTCATTGATGGCTGTTGGCAGGAGGTCTCAGTTCCTTACCACGTGGATCTCTCTATAGGACTGGTGGAGTGTTCTCAGGACATGGCAGCAGGCTTCCCTAAAGCAAGTAATATAAGAGGGAGCACAAGGAGGACACCACAATGCCTTTTATGATTAGGTACTAGAAGTCATAGTCTGTCACTTCTGCCTTACTCTATTTATCAGAAATGAGTCACTAAGTACGGCCAATACTCGAGGAGAGGTGAATTTGGCTCCACCTTTTGAAGATAGGATTATAAAAGGATTCGTGTACATATTTTAAAACCACCACAATAGTCAAATTAAGTGAAAAGTTCTCAGTATTACAGTATAAATTACAATATTGCAGGGAAGCATGACTTTGTTAAGTTGTCCTTCGATTTATATTAACTTCATAGAAAAAATTTTATGTTGCTAATAATAACAAATACTGGTTTATCACAACTTGTACCAGACACTGTGATAAGTCTTTCATGTCATTTATTTTCTCTTTACCACAATTCTAGAAGGTAGAGAGCCTCATGATCATGCTTCATCAAAATTAAAATGCCATTAATTGTAACACATACCCTTGTTTTATGTACCATTAGGAAAGAAAAAATGCCAATTAAAGCAGATCGCAAGGACTTCTTATTTATTAGAATTTGTACTTTATACTTATTGAAAGTATGGGCTAGTAGGTTTATAGACTTTTTTTAAAATCATATATCACTCTTGTGCACACATAAAAAGGAAAATATAAGTGAAATAAATTGGTATTCCTAAAACTTCTTCACATTCAGAATCCATTCTTCTGAATCACTGACCGCTCAAAATTACGACGTCCTTTTTCCACACAGTATTGTCAAGAGCCCTGAAGAGCGCTCCACTGCTGCCTTCAGGATCTTATTCTAAGCTGCTAGTGAGTGTAAGCTACTTTCAGCTAGGTAGCGAGATAACTAGCACACTGCTTCACAGGATATGCAATGGGAAGATGTTTCTAAATTTTTAATATTTCTGCCTTATTTCTGACTATATTGAAATCTTTCTCTGCTATGTTCTGAACTAAAATGTAGTGGAAAAAAGATGCTAAGTCTTCTGAAATATATATTACTTTCTTTTATACTTTCAATGTTTCCTTTGTCTCTTTGTAACTGGGAAAAGGGACAGGGAGGCAGCAGGATGGTTTGGGGGAAGTATTATACATGGTTTTCTCTTTATTATTACTTAAGTACTATTAGCATGTGTTTGAAATTGTTGTGTTTTGTTGTTAAGTGCCGTCGAGTCAGTTCCGACTCATAACAGTCCTAATACAACAGAATGAACACTGCCCGGTCCTGGCCACTCTCACAATTGTTGTTATGCTTGAGCCCACTGTTGCAGCCACTGTGCCAATCCATCTCATTGAGGGTATTACTCTTTTCACTGACCCTTCACTTAAGCAAGTATGATGTCCTTCTCCAGGGACTGATTCCTCCTGATAACATGTCCAAAGTATGTGAGACGAAGTCTCATCGTCCTCCCTTCTAAGAGCATTCTGGCTGTACTTCTTCCAAGACAGATTTGTTTGTTCTTTTGGCAGTCCATGGTATAGTCAATATTCTTCGCCAACACCACAATTCAAAGGCGTCGATTCTTCTTCCGTCTTCGTTATTCATCTTCCAGCTTTTACATGCATATGAGGCAACTGAAAACACCCTGGTTTGGATCATGCGCACCTTAGTCTTCAAGGTGACATCTTTGCTTTTCCACACTTTAAAGAAGTCTTTTGCAGCAGATTTGCCCAATGCAATGCGTCTTTTGAGTGCTTGACTGCTGCTTCCATGGGTGTTGATTGTGGATCCAAGTAAAATGAAATGCTGGATGACTTCTATCTTTTCTCCATTTATCATGATGTTGCTTGTTGGTCAGTTGTGAGGATTTTTGTTTTCTTTATGTTGAGGTGTAATCCATACTGAAGGCTGTGGTCTCTGATCTTCATCAATAAGAGCCTCAAGTTCTCTTCACCTTCAGCAAGCAAGCTTGTGTCATCTGCATAATGCAGGTTGTTAATGAGTCTTCCTCTGATCCTGATGCCCCATTCTTCATCATATAGTCCAGTTTCTTGGATTATTTTCTCAGCATGCAGATTGAATAGGTATGGTGAAACGATACAACTGTGATGCACACTTTCCTGACTTTAAACCACACAGTACCCGAGGTCTGTTCCAACAACTACCTCTTGGTCTATGTACAGGTTTCTCATGAGTACAATTAAGTGTTCTGGAATTCCCATTCTTCGCAATGTTATCCATAATTTATTATAATCCACAGATGAATGCATTTTCATAGTCAATAAAACACAAGTAAACATCTTTCTGCCAGGATCCATCTGACATCAGCAATGATCTCCCTGGTTCCACATCCTCTTCTGAATACAGCTTGAATTTCTGGCAGTTCCCTGTCTACGTACTGCCGCAGCCGCTTTTGAATGCTCTTCAGGAAAATTTTACTTGTGGGTGATATTAATGATAATGTTTGATAATTTCTGCATTCAGTTGGATCAACTTTCTTGGGAATAGGCAAAAATATGGATCTCTTCCAGTTGGTTGGCCAGGTAGCTGTCTTCCAAATTTCTTGACATAGACGAGTGAGCACTTCTAGTGCTGCATCTGTTTGTTGAAACATCTCAATTGGTATTCCATCAATTCCTGGAGCCTTGTTTTTTGTCATTGCCTTCAGTGCAGCTTGGATTTCTTCCTTCAGTACCCTCAGTTCCTGATCACATGTTACCTCCTGAAATGGATGAACGTCGACCAATTCCTTTTGGTATGATGACTCTGTATTCCTTCCATCTGTTTTTGGTGCTTCCTGTGTTGTTTAATATTTACCCCGTAGAATCCTTCAATATTGCAACTTGAGGCTTAAATTTTTTCTTCAGTTCTTTCAGCTTGAGAAATGCTGAGGGCATTCTTCTCTTTTGGTTTTCTACCTCCAGGTCTTTATACATGTCATTATAATACTTTTCTTTGTCTTCTCCAGCTGCCCTTTGAAATCTTCTGTTCAGCTCTTTTACTTCATCATTTCTTCCTTTTGCTTTAGCTACTTGATGTTCAAGAGTAAGTTTCAGAGTCTCTTCTGACATTCATTTTGGTCTTTTCTTTCTTTTTAATGACCCTTTGCCTTCTTCACGTATGATGTCTTTGATGTCATTCCACAGCTCGTCTGGTCTTCCGTCATTAGTGTTCAATGTGTTAAATCTATTCTTGAGATGGTTTTTAAATTCAGGTGGGATGTACTCAGGGTCGTATTTTGGCTCTCATGGACTTGTTCTAATTTACTTCAGTTTCATCCTGAACTAGCATATGGGTAATTTATGGTCTGTTTGACAGTTGGCCCCAGTAGCGTAGTGATTAAGTGCTACGGCTGCTAAACAAAGGGTCGGTAGTTCGATTCACCAGGTGCTCCTTGGAAACTCTGTGGGGCAGTTCTTCTCTGTCCTACAGGGTCACTATGAGTAGGAATTGACTCAATGGCAATGGGTTTTATTTTTTTGGCTTTTTAATTCAGTCTAAAGATGGTGTATTTTTCAGAGTATGCTAAACACTGCAACTAATACCCACCTCCCCAAATCTTTTTTTAAATTTTTTAAAAATTGTTGTAGTTTAAATGAAGTTTACATTTCAAGTTAGTCCCCCATACAAAAATTTATACATACATTGTTATGTGACCCTAATTTCTCTCCCTATACTGTGACTGCACACTCCTCCTTTCCACCCCTACTTCCCCATGTCCATTCAATCAGCTCCTAACCCTCTCTGCCTTCCATCTCACCTCTGGACAGAAGCTGCCCGTTTAGTCTTTTGTATCTACCTAAGCTAAGAGACACACTCAAGAGTATCACTTATGTCCCACAGCGCAGTCCAATCCCTGTCTGAAGAGTTGGTCTCGGAAATTGTTTTAGTTCTGGGCTGATAGAGAATCCAGGGGCCATGCTTTCCGGGGTTCCTCCAGTCTCAGTCAGACCATTAAGTCTGGTCTTCTTCCTAGAATTTGAGTTCTGCACCCCACTTTTCTTCTGCTCCATCTGGGACTGTCTGTTGTGTTCCCTGTCAGAGTGGTCATTGGCGATAGCTGGCACCATCTAGTTCTTCTGGTCTCAGGCTGATGAAGTCTCTGGTTTATGTGGCCCTTTCTGTCTTTTGGGCTAATACTTTCCTTGTGTCTTTGGTGTTCTTCATTCTCCTTTATTCCAGGTGGTTGGGACCAATTGATGCATCTTAGATGGCCGCTTGCAAGCTTTTAAGACCCCAGATGCCAGTCACCAAAGTAGGATGCAGAACATTTTCTTAGTAAGCTTTGTTATGCCAATTGACCTCGATGTCCCCTGAAAGTATGGTCCCCAGACCCCTACTCCTGCTACTTTGTCCCTCAAAGTGTTTGATTATATTCAGGAAACTTCTTAGCTTTGATTTAGTCCAGTTGTGCTGACTTACGCTGTAGTGTGTGCTGTCCTTCCCTTCACCTAAGATAATTCTTATCTACTATCTAGTTAGTAAATAACCTTCACCCTCCCTCTCCACCCTCATAACCATCAAAGAATGTTTTCTTCTGTGTTTAAACCTTTTCTTGAGTTCTTATAATAGTGGTCTTATACAATATTTGTCCTTCTGTGACTGACTAAATTCACTCAGCATAATGACCTCCAGCTTCCTCCATGTTATAAGATGTTTCACGGATTCATTGTTCTTTATTGTTGCGTAGTGTTCCATTGTGTGAATATACCATAATTTGTTTATCTATTTGTCGGTTGATGGGCACCTAGGTTGTTTCCATCTTTTTGCTATTGTGAACAGCGCTGCAATGAACATAGGTGTGCATATGTCTATTCATGTGACGGCTCTTATTTCTCTAGGATGTATTCCGAGGAGTGAGATAGCTTCTATTTCTAGCTTTTTAAGGAAGCGCAAAATTGATTTCCAAAGTGGTTGTACTATTTTACATTCCCACTAACACTGTATAAGTATTCCAGTCTTTCCACAACCTCTCCAGCATTTATTATTTTGTGCTTTTTGGATTAGTGCTAGCCTTGTTGGGGTGAGAAGATATCACATTGTAGTTCTGATCTGCATTTCTCTAATGGCCAGTGATCGTGAGCATTTTTTTCATGTGTCTGTTAGCCACCTGAATATCTTCTTTGGCAAAGTGCCTGCTCATACCCTTTGCCCATTTTTTAATTGGGTTATTTGTCTTTTTGTTGTTGAGGTTTCGCAGTATCTTGTAGATTTTAGAGATTATACGCTGATCAGATTTGTCATAGCCAAAAATTTTTTCCCAGTCTGTAGGTTGTCTTTTTACTCTTTTGATGAAGTCTTTTGATGAGCATAAGTGTTTGCTTTTTAGGAGCTCCTAGTTATCTAGTCTCTCTTCTGGTGCTTGTGCATTGTTACTTATGGTTTGTATTGTGTTTATGCCATGCATTAGGGCTCCTAGTGTTGTCCCTATTTTTTCTTCCATGATCTTTATTGTTTTTGATTTTATATTTAAGTCTTTGATCCATTTTGAGTTAGTTTTTGTGCATGGTGTGACGTATGGGTCTTGTTTTAGTTTCTTGCAGATGGATATCCAGTTATCCCAGCACCATTTGTTAAAGAGACTATCTTTTCCCCACTTAATGGACTTTGGGCCTTTGTCAAATATCAGCTGCTCATAGGTGGATGAATTTATGTCTGGATTCTCAATTCTGTTCCATTGGTCTACGTATCTGTTGTTGTACCAATATCAGGCTGTTTTGACTACTGTGGCAGTATAATAGGTTCTAAAATCAGGTAGTGTGAGACCTCCCACTTTGTTCTTCTTCTTGAGTAATGCTTTGCTTATTTGAGGCCCTTTCCCTTTCCATATGAAGTTGGTGATTTGTTTATCCATCTCATTAAAAAATGCCGGTGGAATTTGGATCAGGATTGCATTGTATCTGTATATCACTTTGGGTAGAATTGACATTTTCACAATGTTTAGTCTACCTATCCATGAGCAAGGTATGTCTTTCCACTTATGAAGGTCTCTTTTGGTTTCTTGCAGTAGTGTCTTGTAGTTTTTATTGTATAGATCTTTTACGTCTCTGGTTAGATTTATTCCTAAGTATTTTATCTTCTTGGGGGCTATTGTAAATGGTATTGATTTGGTGATTTCCTCTTCGAGGTTCTCTTTGTTGGTGTAAAGGAATCCAACTGATTTTTGTATGTTTATCTTGTATCCTGAAACTTTGCTGAAATCTTCTATTAGTTCCAGTAGTTTTCTTGTGGATTCTTTGGGGTTTTCTGTGTATAAGATCATATCATCTGCAAATAAAGATACTTTGACTTCTTCCCTACCAATTTGGATGCGCTTTATTTCTTTTTCTAGCCTAATTGCCCTGGCTAGGACCTCCAGCACAGTGTTGAATAAGAGTCCACCTCTTCAAATCTTAATGGCTTACCACCATAAATGGTTATTTATTAACAAATCAGAGTCTAATGCATGTTTATGAGGGTGCTGTCCTCCACATATCATTCAGGGACGCAGACTTTCATCCCCTAGAGCTGCTCTGTCCAGTACAACAGTCACTTGCCATTGATGGCTATTTAAATTTAAACTAATTAAAATAAAAAAAATTAAAAATCAAGTTATACCCACCACATTTCAAATTTGTGATAGCCACATGTGGCCAGTGGCTACTGTATAGTTATAGCAATCATCTGTGGTAGTGGGATTTTGGAAATCACGCTGGAAAAGAATATCAACTCAAGACTACTTTATTCAAGTAAGTGTAGAATATTGTCTTAGTCTTCTAGCGCTGCTGTAACAGAAATACAAGTAGATGGCTTTAACAAAAAGAAGTTTATTCTCTCACAGTCCAGTAGGTTACAAGTCCAAATTCAGGCATCATCTCCAAGGAAATGCTTTCTCTGTCAACTCTGGAAGAAGGTCCGTGTCATCAATCTTCCCTTGGTCTGGGAGCTTCTCTGTGCAGGAACCTCAGGTCCAAAGGACACAGCGTGCTGCTTTCTTGGTGGTATGAGGTTCTCATATGTCTCTGCTCACTTCTCTCTTTTATATCTCAAACGAGATTGGATTAAGACACTATCCAATGTTGTATACCTCCTCAGTATAACTGCCGCTAATCCATCTTATTATGTCATAGTGATAGAGTTTACAACACGTAAGGAAATCACATCAGATTACAAAATGGTACACAATTATACAATACTGGGAATCATGACCAAGCCAAGTTGACAGGTATTTCTGGGGGACACGATTCAATCCACGACAAATATGAAATTATTTTTTTTCATGCTCCACTTCAGCTACACATTCAGGGTTTCTTGGGTTCTCAACCACAATTTCTTTCTTTTGAGTCTTGGATCCCATGTAATTAATTCTTCCCCTACTCCATATTGTATAAAAACAAGTTTTAATTTAATTTATCCTGATTTATTCAGTGGGTTATCATCAAATTTTTCCCTAAAACTATGTCAACAAATGTATAGAAAAGTTTCATTTTTCATACTATAAGTTTAATTGTTATTTTTCTAAGTCCATATCTTTCCCCCTAGTAAGCTACATTTTATTTACTCCAAATACCCATATAAGGCAGATTCATTTCCACTTTTGCTAATTTTGCTTTAATAAAGGAATTTTCTGAATGCCTTATTTGGGTTTAACATGTTCTCTTCAGGGTGGGCATGTCCAACTACATCCCTCTTGGCTAAGGAATTAGTCTATATTTAGGGGGCAAGATAAAGCAGGAAACTGGCATTTCCGGCATTACATTACAGCTGACTCTTAGGTGACTAAGCTTGTCTGGTTGGCCATTAGACCTGTTCAGCCTGTTATTTCTCTCAATTTTGCTATTTTAACAACTAATCAAATGCAATGATAGTTACTACAAGATATAAAAAAATTGTGGTGCTCTAACAGAGAAATGAAAAATATCAGGCAAATAAGGACAGGTTTCTCCTTGTGAATTGTTTTTCACCATTTAGTTTGAGTGATTATAGCTCTTCATTTACATTTCCTAAGCAATTACAGCCATTTGCCACGTGCAGTGATTCAGTTCCCCACTGAATCATGACGAAAGGGAAAGAAAAACTGAAAACAACAAAATTAATATTCTAAAAATGGTAAGCCACCATTTTTCTCTCAGGTTTTTAGAGGTCTAAAGATGCTGGCCTGTCCTCATCAGACATCTACTGGGCTGCAGAAAATGGGGTAGAAAGCCACCCTATATTTCCTGAAAGTCATCATGATGAAGAGTACTGAGCACAGAAATTGAGGGCCTGTAGAGATGGAAAGTCAACTTAACTCTCTAAAGCAATGTGCTTAAAGCTCCTGAGCACTGGTGGCAATTTAACAAGGTACCTCCAGCCCTCTTCTAAGAAGCAGCTTCTAATAGAAGGATAGGGGGCAGGCATGCCATGCTAACACATCAACATGGTACTTAGAGCGCAACGCGGCATAAAGGAAAAAGCACAGGCTTTGGAGACAGACATACCTGGGTGAGAGTTTTGTCTCAGTCACTTACCAGATCAGATGTTTTGAGGTACAACAGGGCTCCTCAAAGTTTAAAGTGCCTATGAATCATCTCGAGACCTTGTTAAAATGCAGATCCTGATTCAGTAGTTTTGTGGTGGGGCCCAAAACTTGATATTTCTAATAAGCTCCTAAAAGACACCAGTGCTGCTGGTCTGTGGACCACCCGTGAGAAGCAAGGGGCAAAGGAAAGCTGCTTATTCTGAGTTTCAACTTCCTCCTCTGAAATTTAGGGAAATAGTATCTCATTACAAAATAGTGGTTTCAATTATACATAATATCTGTATAGGATCTGGCATAGTGCTTGGCACATGGTAGGTGTTCGCGAAATGGTTTTGAAGTTGAACTTTTTCCCACTTAATTAGCTTCACATGTTTTACCAATTAAAGGAAACTAGCAATTAGAATACTTGGTCATTATTATACCACCGATGTTGCCAGTGAGTGTGATAAGATTTATTGTTCATATTTTAATGATTGATTGTTTGCTACCTGAATATTACTTCCCTTTTTCTTCCTTTCTTCCTCTCTTCCTCCCTCCTTCCTTCCTTCTGTCCTTTGTTCCTTCCTCGCTTTCTCTCTCCCTTTCTCTCTCTCTCTTTTTTTCCTTAACTAACATACCACAATGTAGAGGGGGAGAAAATATGAAACAAACAAAAGGTAGAATCTTAACAATTAATACCACCTTGAAGACTTTTTAAAAGGAAGAAATAACTCTGGTTAGACTTTCAGATCTGTTCTTCAAACAAATTGATGTACAATGCATTAAAGAAATTTGCTTGCAGTCAGGCTGAGTGGTGCTGACATGCTGAGAATAAAGACCTAATGAAGCCCAGAAGAGCTTCCAGATTCTCAGGACTATTTTTTTCCACTGGTACTAAAATGCTTTGTGTCTCTTCTACATTTCCACAGTCTAAGGTTTTACCACTTTGTGTAATTTCTTTGGTAACTGTTTCTGATTTTATAAAGTTAGGGTTTTGAGATAATTACGAGTTCTATTCTGGTTAAAGTACGGGAGTCCTGTAATTACCCACTGTGTGCCAGGGCAATTATCTACACTTGAGCCTTTTTTCCCTGTGGCCAAGAAGTCTTGCCTTATTATGATACGTAAGTACTCACAATGTTCTCTCAGGAGGAAATGGCTATGATGAGGTTGGCTCTGCAGGGGTAAGAGGATTAATACAGAATGTCCAGATTTCTCTGCCATTATTTCCATGTCTATGCACATTCTGCAAGTGGCATTGACTTGAGTTGAAGATTTAGTGAGCAGATGAAAATTTTAGTCGTAAAAGATACACATGGTAAGGTGATAAGATGTTTCATATATAAAAAAGAGAGTTATGGTTTTTTCCCTTGGGTAGTTTTGAAAACTAAACAATAGAAGGAACTTTGATTTTTTAGAAACAACTTCTCTTGAAAATCTGACTGGTTAAAACAGCTTGTTTTGAGACAATCAGAGTAGAATCAATAAAGTCTTTAATTACTATGATGCAGCACTTCACTTTTAACTAACTCAAAGCAATTTTGTATAAAGGGGATGATTTACCTTCTAAACATATTTTGGAATGCAACTAAGAAAATGACATTATTATCTAAATTTTGAATACATATGAGAGAGAGACAAAATTTATGTTGGCAGTAGATTCTGGACTAGACTTAGACATGTTTGTGCCCTGGATTCCTCCACTTGCCTCACTCCTATTTCAGTGAGGGATGTTAATACAGTTTAATGAGATGTTTTCAGAGACGTTATCTCCCCCATCCTAACAGATGACCAAGAAGCTAAATAAATCAGCTAAAATATTTATTAATCATTAAGTTGTCAAGAATTTCGTTTTACTTGGATTCATAATCAACGCCCATGGAAGCAGAAGTCAAGAAATCAAAGGTCGTATTGCATTTGGCAAATCTGTTGCAAAAGACCTCTTTAAAGTGTTAAAAGCAAAGATGTCACTTTGAAGACTAAGGTAAGCCTGACCCAAGCCATGGTATTTTCAATCACCTCATATGTATGAGAAAGTGGGACTATGAATAAGGAAGATCAAAGAAGAATTGATGCCTTTGAATTATGGTGTTGGTGAAGAATATTGAATATACCAGGGACTGCTAAAAGAATGAACAAGTCTGTCTTGGAAGAAGTACAGCCAGAATGCTCCTTAGAAGGAAGGATGGTGAGGCTTCGTCCCACATACTTTGGACATGTTATCAGGAGGGACTAGTCCCTGGAGAAGGACATCATGCTTGGTAAAGTAGAGAGTGAGCAAAAGACAGCAAGACCCTCAACAAGATGGATTGACACAGTGGCTGCAAAAATGGGCCCAAGCATAACAACGATCATGAGGATGTTGCAGGACTGGACTGTGTTTCACTCTGTTGTTACACAGGGTTGCTATGAGTAGGAACTGACTCATCCACACCTAACAACAACGTGTTTAGTGTTGGGATAAAATGGCAAGCAGTAAACCAATATGGTTCTCATTCTGATGAGCTTGAGGTCTAGCAGGGCTACAGGTGTTAGTCAAATAATCATAGGTTTGGAGCTAAGGGGCAAGGGCTGGGATGAAGGACTCATTTTTGGTTCCTTAGGACAAATAGTAATTTATGTTCTTGGTATGAGTGAGATTGGTTGGAACAGTGATCCTAAACCCTTAGTCATACATTAGAATAACTTAAATCAAACCAATTTACAAATCTGTCTTGGAAGAAGTATAGCCAGAACGGTAGTTAGAAGTGAGGATGGGAAGACTTTGTCTCACATACTTTGACATGTTATCAGGAGGGACAAGTACCTAGAGAAGGACATCAGCAAAAGAGAGGAAGACACTCAACAAGATGGATTGAAACAGTGACTGCAACAATGGGCTCAAGCACAACAATGATCATGAGGATGTTGCAGGACTGGGCTCATTTCTTCCTGTGGTACATAGGGTTGCTATGAGTCGGAAACGACTCAAAAGCACCTAACACAACAGCAACACACCAAACCAAAACCCATTGCTGTTGAGTTGATTCTGACTCATAGCGACCCTATAGGACAGAGTAGAACAGCCCCATATGGTTTCCAAGGCTATAATCTTTACAGAAGCATCTTTCTCCTTTGGAGTGGCTGGTGGGTTCAAACCACTGGCCTTTTGGTTAGCAGTCAAGGGCTTAACCACTGTATCACCAGGGCTCCTTTAGAATAATTTAGGAAACTAAAAAATTGTGAAGCTCAGGTCTAATCCTAGACCAATTAACAAAAACCACCCACTGGGGGTAGGTCATGGATCTGGTGTTTCTAAAATCTCCCCAGGTGATTCTAACGTGCAGTCAGAATTAAGAACCACTGGTCTAGAGAGAAGGAGCCCTGGTGGTGCAGTGGTTAAGTACTAGGCAGCTAACCAAAAGGTCGCAGTTGGAATCCACTAGGCACTCCTTGGAAACCCTATGGGGCAGTTCTACTCTGTCCTATAAGGTTGCTATGAGTTGGAATTGACTCGACGGCAACGGGTTTGGTTTTTTTTTGGGAGGGGGCATCTAGCGAGAAGGATCCCTGGTGGTGCGTGGTTATAAGTGATCAGTTGCTAACCAAAAGGTTGGCGTTTCGAAACCTTTTGCCGGAGAAAGATGTGGCAGTCTGCTTTTGTAGAGATTCACAGCCTTGGAAATCCTATAGGGTCACTATGAGTTGGAATCGACTTGACAGCAGTGCTTTGGATTTGGGATCTAGAGAGAAAAGGAACCCTGATGGTGCAGTGGTTAAATGTGTGGCTTGTAACCACAAGTTGTCTGTTGGAACAAACCAGCCACTCTATGGGACAAAGATATGGCAGTCGGTTTCATAATGATTACAGCCTTGGAACTGGCCTATGGGGCAGTTCTACTCTGTCTAATAAGGTCACTATAGCAGGGTTACGAGTCAGAATTGATTAGATGGCAATAGGATGGTCTAGAGAGAGAGGGGGAAAAACAAAGATAAAAAAGAAATTATAGGAAAGCATAAATCCCAGTTATTACTAACATTTTCAAAGAGCTGTTTTAAAGAGATACTGCCTTATCAAGTCCTTAAGTGTTGAGGAAAATATTTAATCTGTGGGTAAAGAAAGACTGCTACTCTTTCTGGGCTTCCACCTTACATATACTTGGAATTAGGAATTCTGACACACTTTTCAAAGCTTTAGGATGACAAACCAGCCGCAGAGATTCCCAGCATCAGCACTGTTTTTATGGAGGTGGGATTGGCACTGTGTACTGTTGAACTTTAATCAGAGTTAGGGGCCAAATAGTCCTGAAAGAGATTTCTGTGTCTGAATGTTGCAGCTTTTCTACTACAGAAAGACGGACAGTTTCGTTGGCGTGTTCCCTCCTACTTCATTTTATACCCATCCACTAAAGACCATGGGATTTTAAAAATTTTATTTCAAGGTTAATAGACGTTGTTATCTATGTACAAAATCCACAGCAGGTTATAATTTGTGTCTGAATTTGAAGAACTCCACGCTCAATTTAATAAGTATCCTTTATTCTGAGTGTTTACCACTGTAATAAGTTCAGGAAGTAGGGAGGGAAAGGAGCAGAGAGGGAAAATCTGACTCCCACTCTCAAGGAGCTTATGTACAGATTAAATATCAAATCCACACTGCATGTTCTAGCAAGTGGTGTTAGTAGAGTTATAATATACATGAAGAAGGCATTTGTCCCTGTGCTGTGGAAGCAACTCTTCAGAAGGGCAGAGGTGACATTCCTACCTACCATCATTCTGGGCCTAGTGGAAGATTTCAAACCTCCTTTCATCCTCTGTGCAACCATTTTTTTTTATCCAATAATGAAAGATTCTCTTTCTGATTAGTGCCCTCTTGGATTTCATGACTTTGATGAAGTATCTCTGCAGACTACTCCTTCCAAGCCAGAATGATTTTCTTACTTGGGATTCTACCTCATGAAAGTCCTGAAACGCCACATAAACTCCTCCTAGTACTTTTTTGTTCTTCTAAGTCTCATTTCTCTCTATAAGAGGTCTTGATCTTTTTCAAACTAAATGGGATCAGCATATTGGTCTTGAGATGTGAGTCCAGAGGGTTAGACTCCAGGTTGTCAGGCAAACTAGAGGACATAGTCAGACCTCTAGCAGATGGCTAGG
The DNA here is from genome assembly GCA_030035585.1 of Dugong dugon. Taxonomy (NCBI): domain Eukaryota; kingdom Metazoa; phylum Chordata; class Mammalia; order Sirenia; family Dugongidae; genus Dugong; species Dugong dugon. The sequence goes on from CM057465.1 coordinate 160,788,354, forward strand.
TCTGGCATTCATAGTGCAAGCTAGGTAAGAGAGCCCAGAAAAAGGCGTTCACTTCTGTCTCCTGGTCCACCTTGCCAGACATCATGCCAAGTGCTTTATATTCTTGAACTTTTATGTAGATGTTAACCCTGTTGGAATAATTTCTAAATTTTTCTTACTTTTATGTCTTATTTTTGAGTGATTTCTTGATCATATATTCCAACCCTCCTATTGAAATAGTTATGTAATCATATTTTTAAAAACAAATTTTTCTTTCTTGCATGGTGTTTCTCTTTTTAAGTTGGAATCAACTCAACAGCAACAGGTTTGGTTTGTTCTCGTTTTATGGGTATGAAGTTTTCTCTTACTTCTCCAAGGATATAATTATGGATGTTAGTCTTTTTTGAAATTTTCTTCTGCTCCAAGCATTGTCAACATTTCCTTCAGGTCCCTTTTTTCTCTTTGTATTGGTCTTTTTCCTTCAAGTTGCAGCCTTTCCTCAAATGTCTGGGGATTCCTTAGCTCTCCACTCATATTTAAAAGTCAAGCTCTAAAAAGAGTGTTAGAAGGTCTGCATATGGAGATAGGGTTTGTTGACTGGTGGGCTTCATTGCAATGGCGTCAGGCCAACCTTTTCCTTGAGGGACCACCACATATCTGAAGTGGTTCAAATTCTGCAAAAAAGAATCCTCCAGTCTCCTGCCTGAAGGAATATGTACATAGTGGTAGTTGTTTTGAAAGCAAATTGGCAGAGGAGGCTGAGATACCCACTATTCATTATGTAAATATTCTTTCAATTTCTTTGTTTTCAGTTTGTTACCCCTTCCCAGCTCCAGGTGTTGCCTGGAGTTCATAGGCATGGAGATAAACTTCTGATCTCCTTTGAGAGCTGTGGGGATGGGATGGGGAAGGAGGACATTTTCTTTAGCCAGGTACATTAGCATGGACAAACATGTGGTTGATAGACCCAGACATTTTCACTTTCTGATAATTAAGATGGAACTGACTTTTGGGCATACAACTTAGAATGCATTGTTATATAATCATGACTTTTGTGTAGAACTACAAGTTTGGAGAACTTCATATATTCATTTTTTGTAATCGACACAAAAGAGAAATACAGAACTGAACGTAATCACGGAACCTGTCGCTACTACTAAAAACAACAGTTGCCATGGAGTAGATTTCAACTTATGGTGATCCTGTGTGTGCCAGAGTAGAACTGTGCTCCAAACGGTTTTCAATGGCTGGTTTTTTTGAAGTAGATCACCATGACTTTCTTTCAAGCCACCTCTGGGTGGACTCAAATCTCCAACCCTCTAGCAGCCTAGCACATTAACTGTTTGCACTACCCAGGGACTCTGACTCTGCTATATTGTTGTTGTGTGCCATCAGTAAATTCCAACTCATGTTGTTGTTGCTGTTAGATGCTGCCGAGTTGGTTCTGACTCATAGCGACCCTTTGTACAACAGAACGAAACACTGCCCAGTCCTGCGCCATCCTTACAATCGTTGTTATGCTTGAGCCCATTGTTGTAGCCACTGTGTCAATCTATCTCATTGAGGGTCTTCCTCGTTTTCACTGACTCTTCAGTTAAGCAAGTATGATGTCCTTTTCCAGGGACTGATTCCTCCTAATAACATGTCCGAAGTATGTGAGACGTAATCTCACCATCCTTGCTTCTAAGAAGCATTCTGACTGTACTTCCAAGACAGATTTGTTTGTTCCTTAGGCAGTCCATGGTTTTGATGGTTAAGATTGTGTGTCAATTTGGCTGGGCCATTATTCTCAGTGTTTCTATGTGATCAGCCCCATGATGCAATCTACTGTGAGTAGCCAGTCAGTTGAAAGGGAGTTTACTTTGGCTTGTGGCCTGCATCTGAATATAAATGGATGTTCTGGCTTTTGCCTGCTCTGGATCCAGCTGCTGCCTCCTGTTGTCTGACCTCTGGTTCTTGGGACTTGAGCTAGCAGCTTACCTGCTGATCTTGGGATTTGTCGATCTTCACAGCCTCTGAAACAGAGCCCTGCTCTCTGACCTGCTTATCATAGGTTTTCCAGCCCCTGCAGCTACGTGAATCAGGAGAAGCCTTGTTGTCTTGCCTGCTGATCTTGAGATTCAACGATCTTCACAGCCTGTGAACAAGAGCCCTGCTTTCTGCGACCTACCGATCTTGGATTCACCAGCCCCTGTGGCTATGTGAATAAGGAGAAGCCTCTATCCTGATCCATGGACTTGGGACGTTCCAGCCTCTACAATCAAGTGAGACCTTTACTTGATATAAATCTCTCTCTATTTATATTTATACACTTTACTGGTTTTGCTTCTCTAGCGAACCCAGCCTAAGACAATGGTATATTCAATATTCTTTGCCAATACCACAATTCAAAGAGATCAGTTCTTCTTCAGTCTCCTTATTCGTTGTCCAGCTTTCACATGCATGTGAGGTGATTGAAAACACCATAGCTTGGGTCATGTGAAACTTAGTCTTCAAGGTGACAACTTTGCTTTTTAACACTTTAAAGAGGACTTTTGCAGCAGATTTTCCCAGTGCAATGAGTCTTTTGATTTCTTGACTGCTACTTCTGTGGCTGTTGATTGTGGAGTCAAGTAAAATGAAATCCTTGACAACTTCAGTCTTTTCTCCATTTATCATGATGTTGCTTATTGGTCGAGTTATGAGGATTTTTGTTTTCTTCATGTTGAGGGGTAATCCATACTGACGGCTGTGGTCTTTGATCTTCATCGGTAAGTGCTTAAAGTCTTCTTCACTTTCAGCAAGCAAGGTTGTATCATCTGCATGCACAGGTTGTTAATGAGTCTTCCTCTGATCCTGATGCCCCATTCTTCTTCGTATAGTCCAACTTCTTGGATTATTTGCTCAGCATACAGATTGAATAGGTATGGTGAAAGGATACAACCCTGACGCACACTTTTCCTAACTTCAAACCATGCAGTATCTCCTTGTTCTGTTTGAATGGCTGCTTCTTGATCTATGTACAGGTTCTTCATGTGCACAATTAAGTGTTCTGGAATCCCCATTCTTCGCAATGTTATCCATAATTCGTTATGATCCACGTAGTCAAATACATTCGCATAGTCAGTAAAATACAGGTAAATATCTTTCTGGTATTCTCTGCTTTCAGCCAGGATCCATCTGACATCAGCAATGATCTCCCTGGTTCAGAGTCCTCTTCTGAATCCAGCTTCAATTTTTGGCAGTTCCTTGTCGATGTACTGCTGCAATCCCTTTTGAATGATCTTCAGCAAAATTTTATTTTTGGGTGATATTAATGATATTGTTACATAATTTCCACATTCAGTTGGGTCACTTTTCTTGGGAATAGGCATAAATATGGATCTCTTCGAGTTGGTTGTCCAGGTAGCTGTCTTCCAAATTTCTTGGCACAGATGAGTGAGCCCTTCTAGCACTGCATCCATTTTTTGAAACATCTCAGTTGGTATTCTGTCAATTCCAGAAGCCTTGTTTTTCACAATGCCTTCGTTGCAGCTTGGACTTCTTTCTTCAGCACCGCATCCATTTTTTGAAACATCTCAGTTGGTATTCTGTCAATTCCAGGAGCCTTGTTTTTCACAATGCCTTCGTTGCAGCTTGGACTTCTTTCTTCAGTACCATTGGTTCCTGATCACATGCTACCTCCTGAAAAGATTAAACACGGACCAATTCTTTTTGGAATAGTGACTGTGTATTCCTTCCATCTTCTTTTGATGCTTCCTACATCATTTAATATTTTCCCCATAGAATCCTTCAGTATTGTAGCTTGAGGCTTGAATTTTCTCTTCAGCTCTTTCAGCTTGAGAAATGCCGAATGTGTTCTTCCCTTTCTGTTTTCTGCCTCCAGGTCTTTGCACATGTCATTATAATACTTTATTTTGTCTTCTTGAGCTGCCCTTTGAAATCTCCTGTTCAGCTCTTTTACTGCGTCATTTCTTCCTTTTGCTTCAGCCATCCGACATTCAAGAGCAAGTTTCAGAGTCTCTTCTGACATCCATTTTGATCTTTTCTTTCTTTCCTGTCTTTTTAATGACCTCTTGCTTTCTTCATGTATAAAGTCCTTGATATCATTCCACAACTCGTCTGATCTTTGGTCATTAGTGTTCAACAGGTCAAATCTATTCTTGAGATGGTCTCTAAGTTCAGGTGGGATATACTCAAGATTGTATTTTGCCTCTGGTGGACTTGTTCTAATATTCTTCAGTTTCAACTTGAACTTGAATACGAGCAATTGATGGTCTGTTCGACTATCAGCCCCTGGCTTTGTTCTGACTGATGTTATTGAGCTTTTTCATAGACTCTTTCCACAGATATAGTTGATTTGATTCCTGTGTATTCCATCTGGTGAAATCTGTGTGTATAGTCACTGTTTATGTTGGTGAAAAAAGGTATTTGCAATGAAGAAGTCACTGGTCTTGCAAAATTCTTATTGCAATCTCCAGCATTGTTTCTATCACCAAGGCCATATTTTCCAATCACTGATCCTTCTTCTTTGTCTACAATTTTTGCATTACAATCACCAGTAATTATCAATGCATCCTGATTGCATGTTTGATCAATCTCAGACTGCGTAAATTGGTAAAAATCTTCAATTTCTTCAGCCTTGGCCTTAGTAGTTGGTGCATAAATTTGAATAATATTCTTATTAACTAGCCTACCTTGTAGGCATATGGATATTATCCTACCACTGACAGCGTGGTACTTCCAATTCAGAGCTGACCCTATATGTCAGAGTAGAACTGCCCTCTAGAGTTTCCTAGGCTGTAATCTTTACAGGAGCAGCTTACCAGGTCTTTTCTCCCATGTTTTGGTTAGCAGCCAAGTGCTTAACCATTGGGCCACAAGGGCTCCTTGACTCTGCTATACTGACCACTACATCTTTGAATACTTTTACATTTTAGTTTATTTCATTTATTTGACTTTGCTTTGTCTGGAGACAGGATGAGTATAAACTTTGACTAAACAATATTCTGCATAGCAAAAAAAAAAGAAAGGAATCATGCTGCACACAGAAATAGACCTGTTGATTTTACTTTTTGGGGTAGAAAATGATTTTATGTATTTGAAAGAGCCACATCATGGAACTAAATTAATACATGTGTTGCATAAAACTCAAGAAGCTAGGTCTCAGAATTATTTCAAGATTTTTCTATTAATAAGATGTCTCAAAGTTCATAATAAAAAATGCAAGAATTCTTACTCGACACTTAAAAGCCTCCCTTTAGACACCACCACCCACATCTATGCTCTCCAAGAAATTGTTAATTGCGTCTGTATTATGTTGCCAGTTGGAGGCCTTAAATAAGAATAAAAAGTTTCTTTAGCTATGTATTGCTTTTCAATAGAAGGAGGTATTTTTATGTCTTTTCATACTCTAGGGATAAGAATAACATTATTTCAAATTCTGAACCTAATGAAACTAAAACCATAAAAATTGCTTACCAGAAGACATAAAAATTGGTTTCAGTACAAGTATTAGCAAGATACACCTTTACAAGGTTAAAAATTTGGTTACTGAGATTCCAAGTAGAGTTACTATGCTTCCGCCTATTCCATTCCTAAGCTTATTTTTTTTAAATGTAAACAAGCATTTGGATTGAATCTGTCAGTCAATTAGTCAAAACAATTGGTTCATAGGTTATGTGTAGATACATGCTACGTATATTAGCCACAGTTATCCAGAGAAACAGAACTAATAGGAGATTGTATATATATATGGAGAGAGGAAGAGGAAGCGGAAGAGAGAGGTAGAGAGATTGATTGATTTTAAGGAGTTGGCTCATGTGATTTTGGGGGCTGGCAAGTCCAAAATCATAGGGCAGGTAGCGGGCTGGAAATTCCAGCAGCATGTCTATGTTACAGTCTTGAGGCAGAATTCCTTCTCCCTTGGGAAACCTAGGTTATTTTCTTTTAAACCTTTAACTTTTTGGATGAGGCCTACCTACATTATGGAGGGTAATCTCCTTTACTTAAGGCCAACTATTTAAATGTTAATCACATGTAAATACCTTTATAGCAACATTTACACTAGTGTTTGACCACATGAATGGGCACCATAGCCTAGCTAAGGTGACACATAAAATTATCCATACACTATAAAACCATTTTTAACCAGATGTGGAGCCACAGCATTTGCTCAACACAATTCGTGATGAACAGGAAGGCAATAGTTACTGTGATTCCCTACTGTATGTCATATATCTTTCTGTTCCTCAGACATGAATATTTCACAGATGAGAGAAGTCAGAAATGCTAAGTCATTCTTTCAAATTTTTGTTGTTGTTAGTTGTCGTTGAATTGATTCCAACTCATGGTGACCCCATGTGTGTAGAGTAGGATTGCTCCATAGGGTTTTCAAGGCTGTGACCTTTCGGAAGAAGATTGCCAGTCCTGTCTTCCAAGGCTCCTCTGGGTGGGTTCCCAAATTAGTACTACTATTAAACGGTGAAACTTGTATTTGAATCTCTGTCTGATTCTAAAGACCATATCCCTTCCATTAGTTTATACTGCTAGACTATTCATTCTCTGTATTAACAAACTTGTTAATCACATAAATCAACTTTGTGCAGACTGATTTTTCACCAGTTGCAGTCAGGTTGATTCTGATCAATGATGACTCCATCTCTTGCAGAGTAGAACTGTGCTCCATAGGGTTTTCAAGGCTGCGACCTTTTGGAAGCAGATCACCAGGCCTTTCTTCCAAGGCATCTCTGGGTGGGTTCTAACTGCCAACTTTTCAATTAATAGTAGAGTGCTTAACTATTTGTGCCATCCAGACCGATTTTTACCAAAGAAAAATATAATGGAGAAAGTTTAACAAATCTATGAAAAAGTGTCATATTTATATCCTAAACAAGTGTACACTAAAGGAAAATATTCAGGGATTAAAAAATTTTTAATGATATTGCAAACATAATTAAAAAGGTTAAACTTGGCTTTAAGAAAACTTTTTCATAAAATTTGTGGAATAATTTTTAATCTCCTCTCCGTACCACATAATTGCCTAGATAGTCATTTTTGTGCTACTTTCTTTCATGCCTGCATTTTTATGCCACAAGTGATAAGATTTTTAATTTGTTAAATATTTTGTAATGCATGATAAGAGAAACCGTGGAAGAATTGTTTATCCTGAGAATATTAAATTTTCCATGAAATTTTATGGAAAAATATGGCATCTTTAACAGAAAAATAGTTAAGGATTCATTCCCCCCATCTTCCCACCCCTGAGATTCTAAGAATGCTATATAAGACAGCTATCAGTTTTTCTGAGTAGTTTTACACCTGTTGGGAGAATGAAATACCCTCCTCATTAGCTTCGTGTTAGCGTCACTGTGGAGGAAACGCATGTGTCATACACTAGATTTTCATTTGTATGCTTTCTTAAAGAGTTCATAACAATCTACATTGCTTTTAGCTAACAAATCTTTTTTTTTTTTTAATTTTTAGGAAGATAAATTTCACTACATATTTTGTAAGGACACTAGAATATCTATTCTGGATAACTGTGTCAGATGTCTCTGAAGGTTTACTTAGTAACAGTAAGGTCACTGATATCAAAGATGCATATTTGTGGCATAAACAGAATATAAAACATAACTAACAGTGCACAAACATCAGCAAAGAAACTAGATAACTGGAAGCACCTAAAAATCAAACACTTATACTCATCAAAAGCCTTCACCAAAAGAGTAAAAAGGCAGCCTATAGACTGGGAAAAAAATTTTTGGCTATAGCATATCCAATCAGGGTCTAATCTCAAAAATCTACAAGATGCTGCAAAACTTCAACCACAAAAAGACAAATAACCCTACTAAAAAATGGGCAAAGGATATGAACAGGCACTTCACCAAAGAAGACATTCAGGCAGCTAACAGATACATGAGGAAATGCTCATGATCATTAGCCATTAGAAAAACGTAAATCAAAACTACAATGAGATACCATCTCACTCCAACAAGGCTAGCATTAATCCAAAAAACACAAAATAATAAATGCTGGCGATGTTGTGGAGAGACTGGAACACTTATACACTGCTGGTGGGAATGTCAAATGGTACAACCACTTTGGAAATCGATTTGGCACTTCCTTTAAAAAGCTAGAACTAGAAATACCATATGACCCAGCAATCCCACTCCCTGGAATATATCCTAGAGAAATAAGGGCCGTCATATGAATAGATATACGCACACCCATGTTCATTGCAGCACTGTTCACAGTGTTCACAATAGCAAAAAGATGGAAACAACCTAGGTGCTGGTCAACGGACGAATGGATAAACAAATTATGGTATATTCACACAATGGAATACTATGCAATGATAAAGAACAACGATGAATCTGTGAAACATCTTGTAACATGGAAGAATCTGGGAGGCATTATACTGAGTGAAATTAGTCAGTTGCAAAAGGACAAATATTGTATAAGACCACTATTATAAGATCTCAAGAGAAGATTTAAACACAGAAGAAAACATTCTTTAATGGTTACAAGGGTAGGGAGAGAGGGAGACGGGAATTCACTAACTAGATAATAGACAAGAATTATCTTATGTGAAGGGAAAGACAACACACACCACAGAGGAATTCAGCACCAGTGGACTAAACCAAAAGCTAAGAAGTTTCCTGAACACAACCAAACACTTCAAGGGACAGTGTAGCAGGGCGGGGGTCTGGGGAACATGGTTTCGGGGACATCTAGGTCAATTAGCATAATAAAGTTTATTAAGAAAATGTTCTGCATCCTACTTTGGTGAGTGGTGTCTGGGGTCTTAAAAGCTAGCGAGAGGCCATCTAAGATGCATCAATTGGTCCCAACCCACCTGGAGCAAAGGAGAATGAAGAACACCAAAGACACAAGGAAAATATTAGCCCAAGAGACAAAAGGGGCCACATAAACCAGATACTCCATCGGCCTGAGACCAGAAGAACTAGATGGTGCCCGGCTACCACCAATGACTGTGCTGACAGGAGACACAATAGAGAGTCCCTGATGGAGCAGGAGAAGAGTGGGGTGCAGAACTCAAATTCTAGTAAAAAGACCAGACTTAATCGTCTGATTAAGACTGGAGGAACCCCAGAAGACATGATCTCCGGACTCTCTGTTAACCCACAATTAAAACCATTCCCGAGGCCAACTCTTCAGACAAAGATTATACAGTACCATAAGACATAAAATGATACTCTTGAAGAGTGTGCTTCTTAGTTCAAGTAGATACATGAGACTAAATGGGCAGCTCCTGTCCGGAGGCGAGATGAGGAGGCAGAAAGGGATAGGAGCTGATTGAATGGACACGGGAAATCCGGGGTGGAAAGGAGGCATGTGCAGTCATGTTATAGGGATAGCAACAAAGGTCACATAACGTGTGTACAAATTTTTGTATGAGAAACTAACTTGAGCTGAAAACTTTCACCTAAAGCACACACACACAAAAAAGACAAAGATGCATATTAGAATAAAATTGCTTCGTGGAATATTAATGTGAAAGAAAGTATAACTCACCAATTAATATTATGTTAATGTTCCATTTAACTAAATAAATACATTTTATAAATAGATACTTTATTTTATCAAGTGGGACATACTACTTTTTAAAAGAAAAAATGGCTCTTCTCATTGGGAAAATTTAGGCTATCTTATATTCAGTATCTCTTTCTACTAGGGTTTTTGTGACATACTGTAGACAACCAGGTTTCATCCTGACAGTAATCTAGTGACGTTTACTAGGGTTATGGGCTCTCATTTTTTTTATGCCAGTTTCTTTAATTAATGATTAGCTCATTATTCCCCAAACATTTATTGTACCTAATGTTATTCCACCTTTTTCTCGTTAGGCCTCAATTCTTGTTCAGCATGAACAGTCTGCTTAAGAGTCAGTTAGGGTGATGTCTAGAAACAAAATATTTTATCAAAACCTGTGAATTCTCATTTAAAAGCTGGATTTATTTCAGATCCTCAGTTATGAAACAGACAAAACATTTCTTTGGGGAAGAACATTAAGCATCAATCCCAGAACACGTAAATTGTGTAATTTTGACATGCCTTTTTTTTAAAAGAGCAGTTTAAACTTATTTTTATTTAGTACTTTAAACTAGTCCAGGGACATCACAGCTGCTGTTTTAAAAAATACTTTTAATATTGACTTCATATAGATCATATTTCTATAGTTCTGTTAACATAAATTAGTTCTTCCAATGTTCAGTATATCTGAACGGACTTGAAAATATATTTAGGTTCTAAAGTACTCGGAAGAGAATTTTAAAGAACTAATATTTTTGTATTAAACAATAAATACTTAGAGGAAAAAAGGAGATATCAGTCCTTTTGCCTCTTGGATCATTTCATATCTTAAGGCAACAAAAAAGCGACCTCTGAAAATATTTCAACAGCTTCATCTGGTCTTTTCTGAACAAACCCTGAGCCCTTGTGGCTCAAATCCACGTGATGCTGCCGCACCACGTGACTATCTTACTTGTCTCTAATCTGAATTAGAGAGCAGGATTTAAATGCAGTTTTGTGGGGGATGTTAATGATACAAAAGGTGTGAGCAAATGGATAGACAAGGAAAGTTTTACAAATCTGAGCTGACAGATCTATAGAAATTTTGGTGAGCACGTGTTAGAATTCCAGAAACTTTGAAAAATGTTTTCATGGCTGAACTGCCACAGAATTCTTTTGAAATACACTTAGCTTTGACAAAACTTGTCACTCTCGTGATCCTGGAACTCAGACCAAGACTTAAAGGGGTTTTCACCCCGTTTCATATATCTGAGTTTACTATTATCTCTTGTACTCAGGGGCTAAGGAAATTTGAACTGTTGGCTGTTGACATTAGTCATGATAAAACATAAACATAGGACCTATGTCCCAAAGAGTGCAAATTGTTTCTAAATGAATCTACTGGTAAATGCTTAACTATGGGCAATTTTAACTTAATACTCTTACCAAAACCTTTAGTAGAAACAATCAAAGATTTCCATAGTGTTACTGCATTTACAAAGCTCTTATCACATGCATTATCCTGTCTAATCCACAGAAAATCCCCTGAGGAAAGTATTGCTACCACCAGGGATTATATTCAAAATATTTGACCACCAGAGCAGCGAGCGTGGAAGAAGGGGATGCTGGACATCTGAGAAAGTATGGTGGTATGAGACAGAGATTATGTTTGCGAGTGTGAAGGGGACGGAAGAGTAACTCGTGCGGAAGGGTCAGATCATGGAGGGGCTATCCTGCCAGAGAATTTGGATCTTATCTCGGCAGCAGCGGAGAACTATTGAAAGATGTTCAGAAGAGCGGTGACGTGATTAGGCTTACACCATAGAGAAATTACTCCAGCAGTAGTGTGAAGGATAATTTTTTAAAAAGTCAAATAGTGGAAGTGATTGCTGTTATCCAGGTCAGAAACAAAGAAGGCCTAAATTAGTCCATCTAGCAATGATAATGGGGATGAGAAGGCTGATTTGAGAGACAATAAAGAAAGAGAGTTAACACATCTCGGTAACTGCTACTGGGTGAGTGGGGTGAGGGAAAAGGAAGAGTCAAGGCTGACTTCAAAGCTTCTGACTGGTAGTGGAACTCTGACACCACGGATTAGAGATGAGAAGGCAGGATTGATGGGAAAAATGAATTCAATTGTGAACATATTGAATTTTTAGGAAAGTAGGTATGAGACACAGAAATAGTGTCGTCTACCAGAGAATTCTTTACATATAGGACAGAGATTGGAGACGTAGACTCTGTAGCTTCATAGGAGAGTAGGCAGTTGAAACTATAAGCGTGAACTGGCTAACAAAGGAACATATGGAATGAGAAGCAAAAAGGTCCAATGAAGAAGGCCTGGTGAGCACCATCATTTAAGTAGTCTCTTAATATACTTATAAATAAATCAACTACTACAGGTGAGAAAATAAATGTCTTTTTAAATTTATTAACATTTAAATTTCTAGATTAATATTTAAATGTATTAATATGTTAATTATTTTTTCTCACAAGCTCATTGACATTCTAACAGTAATTTATTTACTTGCCCTTTTAGGAAAAGCTTGATGAGTTTTCTTGAAATGAATTACTAATTATTTGATTTCAAAGTGAAGTATTGCCATTACAGATATAATTGAAATATATTTAGTAAAAGTAGGTTTTCAATTAATTACATAAACCAAGCATTTTAGAAAACTTATTCTGTTCTTTTTTCAACACCCTGTAATCTGATACATGGCTTCCCCGCTGTTCTCAAACTTCTCTTGACAGGGTCACCAGAAATGTCCATGTTTCCAAAGCCAGTTGGTGCTTTCTTGTTATCATTGTATTGCTCTCTCAGCAGAACTGATACTTTTCACTATTTCCTTCTTGAAATTTTTTCATATAAATGTTTTTAAATTCAAGGATTAGCTCTGAAAGCATGCTCAATAGACTGGCAACAGTGACTGGCTCCGGAGAGGGAAATTGAGTGGCTGAAAAACTGGAGAGGCAGGGGGAATTACTTTTCACTATGAAGTCTCCTATCTTTTGCATTTTAACTGTGTGTATGTATCACCTGTTCAAGGAAATAATATGACTTCAGAAAAAAGGACAAAGTTATGAGGATGTAATTTCTTGAAACAAAACGGTTTTACTTTCTATTTAACATGTATTTTAGTTCATTGTACAGTATAAATATAAATATATCAATTTTAAGTTTATTTGATGTTTCACCATGCTTTAAATGATTCTATAGTTGTTATGGGCATAATAATTTAGATCTTTGGATTCCAAGTGAAACAAATTGTTTACAGTTGCTTATCCTTCTCAAATATTATAACTTCTCACAAAACAAGAAGTCCTAAAATGGGCAGTACAGGGTTGGTTTGGTGGCTCAATAATGGCATCAGAGAACCAGATTCTTTCCATCTTTCTGTTCCAATATCCTTCAATACCATCAGTTCTTAGTTATATGCTACTTCCAGAAATGGCTGAATGTCGACAAATTCTTTTTGGTACTGTGGCTCTGTGTATTCCTTTCATCTTCTTTTGATGCTTCCAGCGTCATTCAATATTTTGCCCATAGAATCCTTCAACATTGCAATTGAGCTTTTTGTTCAGTTCTTTCAGTTCGAGAAATGCTGAGCGTGTTCTGCCCCTTTAGTTTTCTAACTCCAGGTATTTGCACATTTCATTATAATCCTTTGATTTGCCTTCTTGAGCTACCCTTTGAAATCTTCTTTTCAGCTCTTTTACTACATCATTTCTTCCATTCGCTTTAGCTACTCTACGTTCAAGAGCAAGTTTCAGAGTTTCTTCTGACATCTGTTTTGGTCTTTTCTTTCTTTTCTGTCTTTTTAATGACTTCTTCTAAGGAAGAAATCCAAGCTGCACTGAAGGCATTGGAAAAAAACAAGACTCTAGGAATTGACAGAATACCAGTTGAGATGTTTCAACAAATGGATGCAACACTGGCAGCACTCACTCATCTATGCCAAGAAAATTGGAAGACAGCTACTTGGCCAACTGACTGAAAGAGATCCATTTTTGTACCCTTTCCAAAGAAAGGTGATCCAACAGAATGTGGAAATTATTGAATAATATCATTAATACCAGCTGCAAGTAAAATTTTGCTGAAAATAATTCGAAAACAGACACAGCAGTACATTGACAGGGAACTGCCAGAAATTAAAGCAGATTCAGACGAGGAGGTGGAAAGAGGGGTATCATTGCTGATGTCAGATGGATCTTGGCTGAAAACAGAGAATACTAGAAAAATGTTTACCTGTGTTTTATTGACTATGCAAAGGCATTTGACTGTGTGGATCATAACGAATTATGGATAACATTATGAAGAATGGGAATTCCAGAACACTTAATATGTTCATGTGGAACCTGTACGTAGACCAAGAGGCAGTCATCTGAACAGAACATAGGGTATTGTGTGGTTTAAAATCAGGAAAGGTGTGAGTCAGGGTTTAATCCTTTCACCATAATTATTCAACCTATATGCTGAGCAAATAATCTGAGAAGCTGGACTATATGAAGAAGAATGCGGCATCAGGATTGGAGGAAGACTTATTAACAGCCTGTGATATGCAGGTGATACAACCTTGCTGGCTAAAAGCGAAGAGAACTTGAAGCACTTAATGGAATCATCTGTTCACCTGTTTTATTTATCATTTCTTCCTTTCGCTTTTGTTATTCTGCATTCAAGAGCAAGTTTCAGAGTCTCTTCTGACATCCATTTTGGTATTTTATTTCTTTGCTGTCTTTTTAATGACCTTTTTTGCTTTCTTCATTTATGATGTCCTTGATGTCGTCCCACAACTTGACTGGTCTTCAGTCATTAGTGTTCAATGAGTCAAATCTATTCTTGAGATGCTCTCTAAATTCAGGTGAGATATACTCAGTGTTGTACTTTGTCTCTTGTGTACTTGCTCTAATTTTCTTCAACTTGAACTTGCATATGAGCAATTGATGTTCTGTTCTACGTTTGGCCCCTGACCTTGTTCTGACTGATGATATTGAGCTTTTTCATCGACTCATTCCACAGATGTCGTCAGTTTGATTCCTGTGTATTCCATCTGGCAAGATCCAAGTGTATAGTCACTGTTCACGTTGGTGAAAAAAGGTATTTGCAATGAAGAAGTCATTAGTCTTGCAAAATTCTATCATTCGATCTCTAGTGTTGTTTGAATAATAGTCGTATTAACTGGTCTTCCTTGTATACATATGGATATTATTCTATCTATGACAGCTTTGTATTTCAGGATAGATCTTGAAATGTTCTTTTTGAAGATGAATGTGATGCCATTCCTTTTCAATTTGTCATTCCTGTCATAGTAGACCATGACTGTCTGATTCAAGATGGCCAATACCAGTCCATTTCAGCTCACTAATGCCTAGGATGTTTATCTTTATGAGTTCCATTTCTTTTTTTACAATTTCTAATTTTTCTGGATTCATACTTCGTACATTCCATGTTCCAATTATTAATGGATGTTTACAGCTGTTCTCATTTTGAGTCATGCCATATCAGCAGATGAAGGTCCCAAGAGCTTGACTCAATCCACGTCATTTAGATTGACTCTACTTTGAGGAGGCAACTCTTCCACAGTCATATTTTGAGTGCCTTCCAACCCGAGGGGCTCATCTTCTGGCACTATATCAGACAATGTTCCACTGCTATTCATAAGGTTTTTACTGGTCATTTTCTTTTTTTTAGAAGTAGATTGACAGGTCCTTCGTCCTATTCTGTCTTAGTTTGGAAGCTCCGCTGAAACCTGTCCACCATGGGCTACCCTGCTGGTATTTGAAATACTGGTGCCATAGCTTCCAGCATCACAGCAATGCACAAGCCACCACAGTATGACAAACTGACAGACAAGTGGTGAATGTATGAGGGTTCTAATTCCTTTTCATCCTTGCCAACACTCGTTTTCTTTCTTTTTCCAAATGAAAGTCATCCTGTTGTTTCTTGGTTTTTATTGGGTCTGAGGAGCCCTGGTGGTGCAGTGGTTAAGAGCTTGGCTGCTAATCAAAACGTTGGCAGTTCGAATCCACCAGCTGCTACTTGGAAACCCTACAGGGCAGTTCTACTCCATCCTATAGTATCGCTATGAATTGGAATTGACTCGACGGCAGTGGGTTTGGTTTTGGTTTTTTATTGGGTCTGAAGTGATATCTTATTGTGGTTTTGATGTGCATTTTTCTAATGACTAATGATCAGTATCTTCTCGTGTGTTTATTGGCTATTTGTGTATCTTTTTTGGAGAAATGTCTATTGAAGTTCTTTGTCCATTTTTTAACTAGCTGTCTTTCTGTTGTAGAGTGCTAAGTGTCTTTATAAATTCTGGATGCTGAAAACCAAACCCATTGCCTTTGAGTCAAGTCTGATTCATGGAGACCCCATGTATTACAGAGTAGGCCTGCTCCATAGAGTTTTCTTGGCTGTAATCTTAAACAGATTATCAGGCCTTTCTTCCTTGGTACCACTGAGTCATTTCAAACTGCCAACTTTTAGGTTAGTAGTCAAGTGCAAACTGTTTGCACCACATAGGGACTTCTTTTGGATACTGTTGTTGTTTTGTGTCATCTAGTTGATTCTGACCCATAGCAACCCTATAGGGCAGAGTAGAACTGCCCCATAGGGTTTCCTAGGCTGTAACTTTTGTGGAAGCAGATCGCCAGGTCTTTTTTTCCACAGAGCGGCTGGTGGGTTCAAACTGCTGACTTTTTGGTTAGCAGCCAATCTTAACCACTGCTTCACTAGGGCTCCTTTTCTGTGTAGCAGACCTTACTGAATAAGTTTTGCAAAGATTTTCTCCCATTCTGTAGGTTGTATTTTCACTTTCTTGGTAGTGTACGTTGATGAACAAAAGTTTTTAATTTTGATGATGTTCAAGTTATCTATTTTTTTCTTTTGTTTCTTGTGCTTGTGATGTCTCCATTCTGTGACTGCATTTTCATTCTCTTAAATAAATGGCATTTTCATTATTATGACTATGTAAATATTGTTCATCAGCCTAAGCAATGCATTAGTGTTATATTCCCTTCAATACTGGCCATTTCCAAACAAGGGCAGATGGATTCTCCTTTCTTATACTTTACCATGTAGTTAAAACTCATATTTTCATTTATGTTGTACTTGAGTAGCAACTTTGTGAAGGTTTACCCTGCTCCCTACTGAGAAATTTCCAGTTGCCTATTTTCTCATGAATTTTCAATTCATATGGCTAAATACCTAGGAGCACAAATGTTGGATCATGTGGTAAGCTTATGTTTAGCTTTGTAAGAAGCTACTAGACTGTCTTACAAAGTGACAGTACCATTTTGCAATCCCACCAGCAATGAATGAGAACTCCTGTTATTTCACATCCTCGCCAGCATTTGGTGTTGTAGTGTTTTTAGTTTTAGTCATTCTAATAGATGTGTAGTGGTATCTCATTACTGTTTTAATTGACAATTCCCTAATGACATATGATGTTGAGAATCTTTCCATATGCTTATTTGCATCTGTATATCTTCTTTGGTGAAGTGTCTGTTCAGATCTTTTGCCCATTTTGTAATTGGGTTGTTTATTTGTTTACTCTTGAGTTTTAAGAGTTATTTGTATATCTTGGATACAAATCTTTTATCAGATATGTGTTTTTGCCAGTATTTCTCATTTTTTTAGTTTTCTTCTAAATGTGGAGCCAGTGCATATCTTTCTTTATTTTTCATTTTCATAGTTACTGGCCTGGAGAAAACCCGTATTTTGTGCTTTATAGCAAAAAGCTTTACTTAACATATAGCACATGGGTACTGAGCACAAAGTAATTTTCCTTTTTAATGTATCCCTTCATTATTTAAGGAATTTAATATCCTTTACATTTTTCTCTGGTTTCTTAATGTGAGGATCTGACTGTGAACATCATTTTAAGCTTGAAAACTAAGACCTGACAATTTCATTTGGGAATTGTATCTAAAGATGCTGTTGTGATTCTTAACCACATTAACTCTTCCAAGTCAGACCTTTTGAAGTTAAGCCATCTATTTTTCTCTTAATGACTACGTCTAGTGATCTATACTGCTAGGAAAAACCTAAATAACTCTAGGGGAGTAAATCAAACTATTGGAAATTACTCAACATGCTTTAATATTTCTGTATATTATAACAGGCCAAGGAGTAACCTTCCATCTTTGTTACCCCTCTCAAGCAAAAGCTACTCCAAGAGAAGCAATTGCCTACAAGAAAGAACATGTCAGATAGGAGTTCAATCGTAGCTTTATCACTTGCTAGACATGTGTCCTTGGGTAAGTTATATAAAGCTTCTAAGTTTGTTTCCTCATATATAAAATGAAGATAATACCTACACTGTGGGGTTATGGAAAGGAGTAGAGAAAATATACGTAAAATATGTTGAGTGAAATAATGAACACTACAAACAAGAGGAGTTTAGTTCATGATAGCTATTTGAGAAGTCTCACTCATTATTTATTAATGTTCCATTTTGTAATTATCCAGTTAAGTGAAATAAAGGAAAAGTAAATGGAGGTTCTCAGAAAGCCTAACTCCCAGGCAGCATTGACTGGCAAATTCTGCCACAGACATTTCTGCAAAATCCACACATTAAGGAGTCACACCTCATCCAAAGCTTAGCAGCATGTTTCCTTTTTAAAAATGATCTTATCCTAATTTTAAAATCAAGATAAATTGTTAATTAAAAGATAAATAAAAACTCCTTTCTAAAAAACAACAACAGAGGAAGAAGAGCTATCTTCAACAAAGATCTTTTTAGAGGAATCCAGGAATCAGTTCAGAAAAACAATAAAGAAAATTTCTAAGAAGGCATACTGGACCACTGATTCAGTTTGATTCAGGAGGGCAGATTACTCAGGAAGGATGCTCTCTAGAGCAAAATAAAGTGCAATAGATAGTATAATTTACAGGATAGAAATTTATCAGGACTTGATTAAAAAAATGATTGTTGAATGTGTAGAAATATAGTTTATATTATTCATATGCCAGCTTCAGCAGTGTTCTTTAAGAGAAAGTTATAGGTAATAATGAAGAGAAGGAAAGGAATTTGTGTTCAGATATATTTGGTATTAGCTTGAAAAGATTAAACCCCAAATAAGCCTACCATATGGAGTTTCTGGAGAATTAGTAGAGTTCTCTGATTTTCAACATTGTCTTCCCAGCAGGCATCACTGCAGTCATTATTAAATTATCTCTAGGACATCACCAACTCAGTTTCCCATTCATCTTGACCTTCTCCAAAGTTGCCATGACAACAGCATGGCACTTGTAATGAAGTGCTGGTTAAAGCTACACCTATAAGCAGCATGAAGCACTTGTAGAAAAAGCATTATCTATTTAATTTCAAGAGTTTCCAGCTGTTTACATAATTTTAATGAAACTTATTGAACTCCAGATAGCTTCCAGGACTGAATTATTTGAACCAAGAATATACATATCCCACAAATATGGTCTAGGAAAAGTTAATGATATATTCTCAGATACTCAATATTCAAATTACTTATTACTCAGTATTCAGAGTACTTTCATGGCATAGATTATAGATTATTTTCACTGTCGTGAATGAAAAAAGGTGAACATAAATACCAGTACTTTAAGCTTCTCAAAGAAGGAGATAAGGTTTTCCAAAGAGAAAGGGATCCTATCTAGTTTTTTGTCCACTACTCATTGCACAATATAAATTATGATCCCCTCTCTTTTCATCTCTTTGTATCCGTCTCTTAGTTTGAGTAGCATGGAGCATAATTTCTGAAGTCACCATTATTGAGTTACCAACACATTTATTTACTCTAATAATATTTACAGAGTGTGTAATATATGAAAATACAATGATAATCAAGTTATCATTCTATCCTCTAGGAGCTTTTAGTTCAGTTATTAATTTCCCCAAGTTTGTGAAATAAAACAGAGAAAAATAAGAAAGTGATAAGGATTTGTGGCAAGGAACTTGTAACTTCTCAGACCCAGCTCCTGATTCTAAGTGAAGTTTTCAAGTTCCAGAACAGTTAAACCATGAATCTGTAAAATATGGTTTTAAAGTTGTTCCTTAAAACTTTAAAAACTACTTTGTGCTGGAGAAAGTCTAGAACTGATGTCAAGAAAAACGTATATGTGAGAATGTGTTCTGAGTTTCATGGGTGATTGAAGGGAAATAAAACACCTTCATAATGGAGATCTTATTAACTTTTAATAGCACAAACTAGTCTCATCAACAGTGTCTAATTAAATATATTTTACTATAATTATAATTTAAGTTTGAGTCTATAAGAAAGGAAACGTGATGAAGTCTCTAAGACAAAATTCATCATAAATTATTCCTCACTTAAAGATTGCAGATGATACCTTCAGCGTGTTTGTTCTTCAAAGTATTTCAAGACAATCACTTTGTTTTCCTCTTTCAAAATAAACAATACTGTAATAGTTTTCTAGAACTGCCATATAAAAATAGAAATTTATTATCTCACCGTTCTGGGGGTTAGCAGTCCAAAAACAGGGTGTCGACCATGTTGATACTTTCTAGGGGTTCTGAGGGAGAATCTATTCCCTGCCTCTGTTCTAGGTTCTGGTGATAGCTGGTAATCCTTGGAGTTCTTTGTCACTCCAATTTCTGTTTCTGTCTTCATATGACCATCTTTCCTCTGTGTTTTTCTACCATTTCATATTGGACACAACTCATATTGGATTAGGACGCATACTTGTTCAGGTATGACATCATACTAGCTTAGCTGATCAAATTTTCAGAAACCTTATTTCCAAAGAAGGTCATGTTCATAGGTACCAGGGGTTAGGATTTCAACATGTCTTTTTGGGGGACACAATTCAGTCCATAACAAATGCCTAATGCAAACAGTTCCAAATTTTGGAGATTCATGTGTAAGTCCTCATGCATCTGTCAGTTTGTCGTACTGTGGGGGCTTGTGTATTGTGGTGATGCTGGAAGCTATGCCAGCAGTATTTCAAACACTAGCAGGCCATCTATGGTGGACAGGTTTCAGTAGAGCTTCCAGACCTGGCAGTCTACTTCTGAAAAATTTGCTAGTGAAAACATTATGAATAGCAGCAGAACATTGTCTGGTATAGTGCCAGAAGATGAGCTCCTCAGATTGGAAGACACTCAAAACACAACTGAGGAAGAGCTGCCTCCTCAAAGTAGAGTCGACCTTAATGCAAGGATGGAGTCAAGCTTTTAGGACCTTAATTTGCTGAGGTGGCATGACTCAAAAAGAGAAGAAATATCTGCAAACATCCATTAATAATTAGAACATGGAATGTATGAAGTAGGAATCTAGGAAAATTGGAAGTCATCAGAAATGAAATGGAAAGCATAAAGATCAATATCCTAGGCATTAGTGAGCTGAAATAGACAGGTTTTGGCCATTTGAATTGGACAATCATATGGTCTACTATGCCGGGAATGACGAAGAGGCATGATGTCATATTCGTTGTCCAAAAAAACATTTCAAGAACTTATCCTGAAGTACAAAGCTGTTGGTGATAGGATGATATCCATATGCCTACAAGGAAGACCAGTTAATATGACTATTATTCAAACTTACACACCAATGCGAAAGATGAGGAAATTGAAGATTTTCCCAACTCTGCAGTCAGAAGTTCATCAAACATTGCAATCAAACTGCATTAATAATTACTGGTGATTGGGAATTCAAAAGTTGGAAATAAAGAAAAAGGATTGGTAGTTGGAAAATATGGCCTTGGTATTAGAAATGACACTGGAGATCGCATGATTGAATTTTGCAAGACCAATTACTTCTTCATTGCAAATATCTTTTTTCAACATGAACAATGACTATACATGTGGGCCTCACCAGATGGCATACACAGGAATCAAATCAACTACATGTGTGGAAGAAACAATGGAAAAGCTCAATATCATCAGTCAGAACAAGGCTAGGGGCCAACTGCAGAATAGACCATCAATTACTCAAACGCAAGTTTAAGTTGAAACTGAAGAAAATTAGAACAAGTCCATGAGAATGAAAATACAACCTTGAGTATATCCCACTTGAATTTATAGACCATTTCAAGAATAGATCTGATGCATTGACTACTAATGACCAAAGACCAGACGAGTTGTGCAATGACATCAAGGGCATCATACATGAAGAAAGCAAAAAGTCATTAAAAAGACAGGAAACAAAGAAAAGAGCAAAGTGGCTGTCTGAAGAGACTCTGAGACTTGCTCTTGAGTGTAGAGTAGCTAAATCAAATGGAAGAAATATGAAATAAAAGAGCTCAACAGAAGATTTCAAAGGGCAGCTGGAGAAGGCAAAGTAAAGTATTATTCAATGAAATGCACAAAGACCTGGAGTTAAGAAGAACACGCTCAGCATTTCTCAGGCTGAAAGAACTGAAGAAAAAATTCAAGCCTCGAATTGCAATACTGAAGGATACTATGGGGAAAAAATTGAACAACGCAGGAAACATCAAAAGATAGAAGGAATACACGGAGTCACTGTACCAGAAAGATTTGGTCGACATTCAGCCATGTCAGGAAGAGGATGAGGAATGAGGGATATCATTGCAGATATTAGACGGATCTTGGCTGAAAGCACAGAATACCCGGAAGATGTTTACTTGTGTTTTACTGACTATGCAAAGGCATTGGACTGTGTGGATAACAAATTATGGATAACATTGTGAAGAATGGGAATTCCAGAACACTTAATTGTGCTCATGAGGAACCTGGACATAAACCAACAGGCAGTTGTTAAAAAAAAAAAAAAAAAAACAAGGGTATGCTGCATGGTTTAAAGTCAGAAAAAATGTGCATCAGGGTTGTATCCTTTCATCATACTTATTCGATCTGTATGCCGAGGAAATAATCTGAGAAGCTGGGCTATATGAAGAACGAGGCATCAGGATTGGAGAAAGACTCGTTAACAGCCTGCAATATGCAGATGACACAAACTTCCTTGCTGAAAGTGAAGAGGACCTGAAGCACTTACTGATGAAAATCAGACTACAGCCTTCAGCGTGAATTGCACCTCAACATAAAGAAAAAAACCCTCTCACAACTGGACCAATAAGCAACATCATGATAAACGGAGAAAAGATTGAAGTTGTCAAGGATTTCATTTTACTTGGATCCACAATCAACACCCATGGAAGCAGCAGTCAAGAAATCAAATGATGTCTTGTACTGGGCAAATCTGCTTCAAAATACCTCTTCAAAGTGTTAAAGATTGAAGATGTCACTTTGAGGACTAAGGTATGCCTGGCCCAAGCCATGGTATTTTCAATCATCTCCTACGCATGCAAAAGCTGGACAATGAATAAGGAGGACTGAAGAAGAATTGATGCCTGTGAATTATGGTGTTGGCAATAAATATTGAATATACCATGGACTGCCAGAAGAATGAGCAAATCCGTCTTGGAAGAAGGACAGCCAGGATGTTCCTTAGAAGCAAGGATAGCAAGACTTTGTCTCACCTACTTTGGACATATTATCAGGAAGGACCAGAACCTGGAGAAGGACGGACATCATGCTTGGTAAACTAGAGGGCCAGAGAAAAAGAGAAAGACCCTCAACGAGATGCATTGACACAATGGCTACAACAATGGGCTTAAGCATAATGATGGTGAGGATGGTGCAGGATTGAGAGGTGTTTTGTTCCGTTGTGCATAGGGTTGCTATGAGTGAGAACTGACTCAATGGCACCCAACAACAACAACAAATGTGGAAGTTGACCAGACCTTATGCAAGCAATAATACATTATGAAGAATAATTATTATTTATAGTTGAAAAGATGTGACGAAGTTCCCATGGAAAACATCTCTTTTTTTGTTCCTGTGACCACATTGATCAAGAAATGACATTTTGTTACAGCCTCCAAAAGCAAATCCAACTCCACAAAGCATTACCAAGGAATATGGATTTTTACTGAGGATGTTGTGGGTGGATAGATGAAGCAAGGTCTAATATTGTACCACACTTAACAATACTTAGTCAAAATTCCCATTAAACATTTCTAAACTCCTTCTTTAAGCATTTTTCTTCAGCCAAAATCTACTTCAGGCACATGTCTATGGTAACTTGATTACCATTGTTTATTCATATATTAGGCATACTTAAAATACTACTTGAGTAAGTAAATGTGTTAGTAATTCAGGAATGGTGCCTCCAGAAATTATCCTCCATGCTTCCCTGCTCCCCAGCCTGTCCATCTTTGCTCCATCTTCCAGACACTTCCGAACTCCAGATATGCTCTAACTCTCTGTAGCTTCTTTTCTCTTGAATACTCCCACTAACCACTCTGTTCTCAAGCAAAGCATCCTATCCAGGATCAAGCCACTTGAGTAAGAAGCAGGGGATTGTATATTACAACAAAAATATATAACTATTTTTTGCTGTATTTTGAGAGTTTACAACTATTCTCTTTTCTAGACACATTATCTAGAGAAATGTGAATAGAAATAAAAACATGAAAATTACATCAATAAATCTACATAAAAATGACATCAGTTGGAGTTATTTCTAGACCCATTTCCTGTAATGTATGATAAATTTCAAATGGTCTCCTCTGTGGAAAAATAACAACAACAACAACATTGGAAACCAATTTTCTTCATTTGACTGGCAAAAAAAAGTATGTGTTATTTTTCTTCCCTGTGCTAACACACTTTATTTTTCAAACCAATAAATATAAAATGATTAATCACTTTGGGGGTAACTGGTACCAAGAACTAGTGTACAGTTATGGAAGCTCTGTACATGTTCATTAATAACTAGTTAAATCTAACTCATACTAGTTTTAACAAAAAATTTATTAGAATGATCCTGGGATAACTCACACAGTTGAAGGGAGAGCTGCTGGAATCTGGACAACATTGGGAAAATTCAGTACCTGAGCATGGGAATTCACTCTCCAGAATCCTACACATTTTGTCCTCCATTTATGTCATTTCATGGGATGGGAACATGACTGCCAGGAGCTTTGAGATCACATTTTTATAGCTTGTATCCAAAGAAAGAAAAGAGGCTCTATCTTGCTAATTCCACTTAAAAAAAGGTCAAAGATGATGTTTAATTTGTCCAACTTGTTTAGCAACCAAACATGAACCAGTCACTGCAGTAAGAAGCAAGAATTGTAACGCTCGGCCCAGTCACATGTTCACCCATGCAGGGTGGGAAAGAGGTGCTTCTACAATCTAAATACGGAAAGGAATCGCACTAGGCAGACAAAACCATGGGTGGGAGAGGGGTCATGCTTATATTTACATAAGTATGCTTATTAATGGCTGACACCACATTTTTTTCCAATATGATGCAAAACTAGTTTTCTTGTGAAAATATGGAGGTTTAACTTTTTAATGCGTTACATATGGCTCTTTTTACATTGCATCCCAAACTGATACAAATTTGTGTAAATTTTTTATAATACGTGTTGAAATGATCATTGCCCAATCACACTCTTCTTATTTGCCTTCCTGGTTCAATCTTTCTTGCCAAGAGAATTCTGTTCATGTTAAAATAGACCATTTCTTGAGGCCTTAATTATTTACAAGACGAAACACAGCTGTGAATTCATCGTTGCCACCAAAGCTGTCAAGTATTACTTTATAAGTACACGGTTACAGTGTTAGCTGTCATATAGATGAAATAACTCAGTAATCCTAAATTCTAGATCAGCTTCCACTGGTATGGATAAATTTGTACATGACTTAGAGACATACAAAAACAGTTAAATTTGAAACCAACAATGTGTAAAAGTACAGCACAGGCTCATTTGGGAATAATGATAGGGACTCTGGGAACCCTGTGCCTACACCATTGGCTAGAACAAGCTAGAAGTGTCTTGAATTTGGTCAAGGAATAATTTGCCTATGAAGAGGGATTTTAGAAGTACAAAGAATAAAATAATAATTAAAGTATTAATCAGAAAGAAGTAAACCTTTATCTGAAACTAGTATATTCTACTTTGGTCTTTCCTTACGTTAAAAAAAAAAAAAAAAAAAAAAGTATGAAAATTGCCAAAGCTTAAACACATTTAATTGGGACAGAATCTAGAGACTTTTTCACTGCCTTGAGCAAAATACCATCGAAAAGGATGGTTTTTATGTTGTTGAAAAAAATCATGATATTGCTTTAAACAACAATCTCAATAATTAAAAAATTGAGTTAAAAGAAAAGGCAAATAAATCAATTTTTATGTACCATCTATTACATGTCATTGGAGCCCTGGTGCCATAGTGGTTAAGTAAGCTTGGCTGCTAACCAAAAGGTCGGCAGTTGGAATCCACCAGCCATACCTTGGAAATCTTATGGGGCATTTCTACTCTATCCTATAGGGTCACTATGAGTCAGAATTGGCTCAGTGGCAATGGTTTTTCTTTTTTTTTTTTTTTGGTACGTGTCATGTAAGGAGCCCTGGTGATGCAGTGGTTAAATGCTCGACTGCTAACCAAAAGATCGGAGGTTTGAACCTACCAGCTGCTTTGTGGGAGAAAGATGTGGCAGTCTGCTTCTGTAAAGGTTACAGCCTTAGGAAACCCTGCAAGGCAGTTCTACTCTGTCCTATAGGGTCGCTAGGAGTCAGAATTGACTGGACGACATCGAGTTAGGTTTTTGGTTTACGCGTCACGCATTCTGCTAGGCACATAGATTTATCTCAACTTCATGTGTATCTGAGAGATATAGTATCATTTCCCTTTCAAGGATGTAGGAATGAAGGCTTCAAAGATTGAGCAATTTATCAAAGGAACACATCTATTAAACAAAAGAGTCAATATTCAAATCATATTTGCAAGTTATCTATTCATTTATTCAACAAATATTCATTGAGTAACAATAAGGGACTAGATAGTATTCTAAGAGCTAGAAATACAGCAGGGAAAAGAACGAAATTCTTTCCCTCAAAGTTTAGAATCAAATTTTAAAAACAGGTACTGAGTTATGATGTTTGTTTAGTATGGACATGGACCAACTTGTATCCTTCATCAAATTGGTCTCTAGCTTCTCACTGGATTAGTTCCAAACTGAGAAACCCCATGCCCATGTCTTGTCCTGCACTGTTGATTCATGGAGCTCTTTCATCTTCCTTAAGTGTCTACCTTAATCTCTACCTTGAGTCTCGCTGAGAAATCAGTCAGAACCATCACCCACCTATTTGGTCAACCTAAATTATGTTCCTGCTTAACGTCTAATTCTTGATTCAAATACTCCTGTTTTGAGTCCTGTTTTACAATTTCAGTAAGGTGAATACTGTGATCCTAATTTTAGCTGTGACCTGAATAAATATTAAACCTATTGCCATTGAGTTGATTCTGACTATAGTGACCCTAAAGGACAGAGTAGAACTGTCCCATAGGGTTTCCAAGGCTGTAAATCTTTACAGAAGCTGACTGCCACATCTTTCTCTAGCGGAGCTGCTGTTGGGTTCAAATTGCTGACATTTAGGTTAGCAGCTGAGTGCTTAACCACTGTGCAACCAGGAATATTTGAATAAATATTAACCCTTGTTTAATTCCATGGAATAAACCTGGGAGGAATTGAGCATATTGTCAGAAGAGGCTGATCTTTCCTCAGGCAAACTGTAAGAAGAGGTTTCTTTAATTCTGGTTTCTACTTGTTCCTCAAGTTTAATAAACCCATACAGATATGACCAAAAACCTCTGAAAAAATTACATATGTGAATGAAATCTGAGATTGTTGACTGATTCTGCCTTGGGGAGAAGGGAAGTTTCCCCACTGATACATCTTAATGACTAGGTAAGATTCTAACCATGGAGGTGAGTTACGGCATCTCAAGCAGAGAGAGAGACCAGCTGAGCAGAGCCAGGGACTCTGAACATGGAGGCTGGGAGACAAGTCAAGTTGATTCAAGAAATTCGATTTAGAGAGGTTAAATTGCTTGACAAGGGTCATATAGTCAAGCAGTAGCAAAGTGGTGGCTAAAACCCAGGTTGGGATGTAAATTTCAGTGTATTTTCTGCCGAACTACTCCTTTTTATGTTTGTATTTGTTTTTAGTGTTTAAATTATCTAGGAGTCTCTATTACAACTGCAAATATACAGAGCAATTCCTTACGTCCAATTTTATCATAGGGCTGTTAATTGAGGGATTCAAAAATAATACATTAAATGGGGCTTTACTTCTTATGGCCACTAAGGTACTACCAGTAACTCCAAACCTTTTTAAGATACTTTCTAATAGTCTATTAGATATTTTCCAATAGACTTATTTAAATAAAGCTGTTTATGTGGAAGAGAGAAACTTTTTAATGTTCATATAAATCCTTACTACGAATGTAAATTGAGAATTCTATCTTATTAGGTTTTCTGATCAAGTACAGGACTCTGGAAACAGACTGTTGGAGTTTGACTCCTGGCTCTGACCCTTACTAGCTTTTTTTACTTGGGACAAATTACTTAACCTCTCTGTTTCTTAGTTTCCTGACTTTAAAATGAGGGTAATAAAACTACCTACTTCATAAGGGTATTGAGAATATTAAATGAATTCACATATGTAAAGACTTAAAATTGTGCTTGTAGTTGTTAGTTGCCTTACAGTGGATTCCAACTCATGGCAACTCATGGAACTGCTCCCTAGGATTTCAAAGATTTGACCTCTCAGGAGCAGATCATCAGGCTATCTCCTGAGGCACCTCTGGGTGGGTTTGAACTGCCAACCTTTTGGCTAATAGTAGAGTGCTTAACTGTTTGCATTACCCAGAAATTCCAAATAGTGCTTAGCCTATAGTAAATGTTCTGAGTGAGCTGCTATAATTATTGTTAGAGGAGGTGGGGCCAGGATGGCAGAGTAGTCAGACACTTCTGGTGGACCCTCTTACAACAAAGACCTGAAAAAACAAGTGATTTGATTATATATGGCAATCTGGGAGCCCTGAACATCAAAGGCAGAGTTGAAGAACTGGACTGAGTGGCGGAGGGAGAGACGGTTTGGAAGTAGTGAGGATTGCCAGACCTGACTCGGTGAGAGCCTGAGCCCTTCAGGCCTAATCAGCTCCGGCATGAGCGGAGACGCAGGCAAGCAGCAGTGCTCAGGAGGTGTGTTTTCCAAACCAGGAGAGACCCAGTGCCGGAGAGTCTACATGGCCACCCAGAACCAGTGAGAAGCAGCCCTCATCGGCAAAAGATAAGTACTTGTGTACTGCTTACCACGTGGACTAAAAACACCCACCTTAGGGAAAAACCTCTCTCCCATTTACCTCCCTGCTCCCTGCTCTGCACTGGGTCCTGGGCCAACTTCAGCAATTGCCGAGTCCCCTGGGCCAGATGTAGGATCCGTCACATGGCCATAGCCATTCTCCCTGCCTTGGAGAGTGAACTAATTAACAAACAGGGGAAAAAATTAGCTGCCAGCTCCCCGAAGCCAGGAACCCAGGGAAGAAACAGCTCCTTTGCCAGACACAGGCATAAGGGGTCCATGGACTTTGAGTGCCTTTCCCCCTGCACAGACTTGTGTGGGCCTATCTCAACAGTGTAGGCCCTCATTACCACAGTACAATAGGGTATATACTGGAACTCTAACTTCAACTGTTTCAGCTGTGAAGTGGCAGGTTCTTGACATTTGACTCTGCTCTGCTCATTAAGTCACATCAGGGGCCTGAGGACCGGTGGCTCCACCCATGCTGCCTAGCCACCTGCGATAGGGGCCCATGAATAAGAGGTGCCCCCCAGTCCTTACAGCCAACAGCATTAGGTGCTCATAGTCTGGCTACAAAACCCACCCACCTACGTGCTCTAGGGAACAGGGACACACCTTCCTCCTGGACACTTAGGGGTGGCCATCAGCCGCCTGCCTTGCTCAGAGTGTGTCCTCCTGCTGCAGCCAGATGCTTTTGGTTACACCAATCACCCATGCCTGTCTAGGTGAGAGCCTACACCACACACTTGGTGGCTATCTACCTGGGCATCTGAGCTGAATCCATACTGGAGGAGTGGGCAGACTCCTGAGCTCACATACCTAGTAATAGATCTAACCACCTGGTGACAGGATATTAGAGCTTCAAAGTCACCAATAATCAAACAAGCTCATATGAGCAACCTATTTGGGCATATCAAAACAAAATAAGAAGCTAGGACACAGTAAGAAAACATAAAATAAATAAATATAATAACTTATTGATGGCTTGGAGACTACAGTCAGTATCAAATCACATAAAGAGGCAATCCATGATGACTTCAGCAAGCTCCCAAAATAAAGAATCTAGAAATTTTCCAGAGGAGGGAAGTTCTTGGAATTACCAGAGGCAGAATACAAAAGATTAGTATACAGAACTCTTCAAGAGATTAGGAAGGAAATTAAACAAAATGCAGAACACACAATAGAGGAAATTAAAAAGATTAGAGAAGAGCATAATGACAAATTTTACAGGCTGCAAGCATCCATAGTGAGACAGCAATCAGAAAACCAGAAGATTAACACTAAAATTTCAGAATAAGACAACTCAATAGAAAGTCATAAGAGCAGAATTGAGTCAATGGAAGTCAGAATTAGTGAGACTGAAGATAAAGCACTTGACACCAACTTATTTGAGCAAAAATCAGATAAAAGGATTAAAAAAAAAATGAAGAAAACCTAAGAATTATGTGGGACTCTATCAAGCAGAATAACCTATGAGTGATTGGAGTACCAGAATCGGGGGGATAACAGAAATACAGAGAGAATTGTTGAAGATTTGTTGGTAGAAAACTTCCCTGATATCGTGAAAGATGACAAGAAATCTATCCAACATGCTCATCAAACCCCACATGAGGTAGATCCAGAAAGAAAGTCACCAAGACATATTATAATCACACTTGCCAAAACCAAAGATAAAAAGAGAATTTTAAGAGCGGCTAGGGATAAATGAAAAAAGTCATCTACAAAGCAAAGTTAATAAGAATAAGCTCGGATGACTCAGCAGAAACCACGCAGGCAAGAAGGCAATGGGATGACGTATATAAAGCCTTGAAGGAAAAAAACCTGCCAGCCAAGGATTATATATCCAGCAAAACTGTCTCTCAAATATGATGGCAAAATTAGGGCATTTCCAGATAAACAGAAATTTAGGGAATTTGCAAAAACCAAACGAAAATTACAAGAAATACTAAAGGGCGTCCTCCGGTTAGAAAATCAGTAACATCAGATAACAACCCAAGACTAGAACACAGGACAGAGCAACCAGATATCAACCCAGATAGGGAAGTCACAAAAGTAAATCAAATCTAAAACACTGAAAATAGGGAAACAGATGTCAATATGTAAAAGATGACAACATTAAAACAAAAAAGAGGAACTTAAAAAATGTAGATACAGATTTCTCATATGGAGAGGAAGTCAAGGCAATATAAAGAAATAAAAGACTGGTATAAACTTAGAAAAATAGGGATAAATATTAACATAATCACAAAGGAAACTAACAATCCTACAAGTCAAAATAAAGAACTAGAAAAATATAAAGACTCAGGAAACACAAAATCAACAGCAAGGTAAAAGATGAAAAGAAAATGCATAAAGCAAAATGACTCAGCAGAGAAAATTAAGTGGAACAAAGAAACTGTGAACAACACAAAAAAAGACATCAAAATGACAGCACTAAACTCATACTTATCAATAATTACACTGAATGTAAATGGACTGAATGCACCAATAAAGAGACAGAGAGTGGCAGATTGGATAAAAAAACACGATCTGTCTATATGCTGCCTACAAGAGACACAATGTAGACTTAAAGACACACAAACTAAAACTCAAAAGGATGGAAAAAAATATATCAAGCAAATAACACTCAGAAAAGAGCAAAAGTGGCAATATTAATCTTTGACAAAACAGACTTTAAAGTAAAATCCACCACAAAGGATAAGGAAGGACACTATATAATGATTAAAGGGTCAATACACCAGCAGGATGTAGCTATAATGAATATTTAGGCATCCAATGACAGGGCTCCAAAATACATAAAACAAACTTCAACAGCACTGAAAAGAGAGATAGACAGCTCCACAATAGTTGTAGGAGACTTCAACACACCACTCTCGATGAAGGACAGAACATCCAGAAAGAAGCTCGGCAAAGACACGGAAGAGCTAAATGCTACAATCAACCTACTTGACCTCATAGACATGTACTGAACACTCCACCCAACAGCAGCCAAGTATACTTTCTTTTTCAATGCACATGGAACATTCTCCAGAATACACTACATATTAGGCTATAAAGTAAGCCTTAACAAAATCCAAAGCATCAAAATATTATAAAGCATTTTTTCTGGCCATAAAGCCATAAAAGTAGAAATCAACAACAGAAAAAGCAAGGAAAAAAAATCCAACACGTGGAAACTGAACAACGCCTTGCTTAAAAACTACTGGGTTATAGAAGAAATTAAGGACGGAATAAAGAAGTTCATAGAATCAAATGAGAATGAAAACACATCCTACCAGAACCTTTGGGATGCAGCAAAAGCAGTGTTCAAAGGTCTATTTATAGCAATAAATGCACACATCCGAAAAGAAGAAAGGGCCATAATCAAAACATTAACACTACAACTGGAACAAGTAGAGAGAGCAGCAAAAGAAGCCCTCAGGCACCAGAAGAAAGGTAATAATAAGAATTAGAGCAGAATTAAATGAAATAGAGAATAGAAAAACAATCAAAAGAGTTAACAAGACCAAAAGCTGGTTCTTTGAAAAGATCGACAAAATTGATAAACCATTGGTCAAACTGACAAAAGAAAAACAGGAGAGGAAGCAGATAACCCGTATAAGAAATGAGATGGGTGATATCACAACAGACCCAACTGAAATTAAAAGAATCATAACAGAATACTTTGAAAAACTGTACTCTAATAAATTTGAAAATCTAGAGGAAATGGACAAATTTCTAGAAACTCACTACCTACCTAAACTAACACAAACAGAGGTAGAACAAACTAAATAAACCCATAAGAGAAGAAGAGATCGAAAAGGTAATTAAAAAACTCCCAACAAAAAAAGCCCCAGCCCAGATGGCTTCACTGGAGAATTCTACCAAACTTTCAGAGAGGAGTTAACACCACTACTACTAAAGGTATTTCAGAGCATAGAAAATGATGGAATACTCCCAAAATCATTCTACGAAGCCAGCATAACCCTGATACCAAAACCAGGTAAAGACACCACAAAAAAACAAAATTACAGACTAGTATCCCTCATGAATATTGATGTAAAAATCCTCAACAAAATTCTAGCCAATAGAATTCAGCAACATATCAAAAAAATAATTCACCATGATCAAGTGGGATTCATACCAGGTATGCAGGGATGGTTCAACATTAGAAAAACAATCAATGTAATCCATCACATAAATAAAACAAAAGACAAGAACCACATGATCTTATCAGTCGATGCAGAAAAGGCATTTGACAAAGTCCAACACCCAGTCATGATAAAAACTCTCGACAAAATAGGAATAGCAGGGGAATTCCTCGATATAATTAAGGTCATTTATACAAAGCCAATAGCCAACATCATCCTAAATGGAGAGACTTTGAAAGCATTGCCCTTGAGAATGGGAACCAGACAAGGATGCCCTCTACAACTACTCTTATTCAACAGTGTGCTGGAGGTCCTAGCCAGAGCAATTAGGCTAGAAAAAGAAATAAAGGGCATCCAAATTGGTAGTGAGGAAGTCAAAATATCTCTATTTGCAGATGATATGATCTTACACACAGAAAACCCCAAAGAATCCACAAGAAAACTACTGGAACTAATAGAAGATTTCAGCAAAGTTTCAGGCTACAAGATAAACGTACAAAGATCAGTTGGATTCCTTTACACCAGCAAAGAGAACCTCGAAGAGGAAATCACCAAATCAATGCAATTTACAATAGCCCCCAAGAAGATAAAATATTTAGGAATAAATCTAACCAGAGACGTAAAAGGCCTATACAACAAAAACGAGAAGACACTACTGCAAGAAACCAAAAGAGACCTTCATAAGTGGAAAAACATACCTTGCTTATGAGTAGGTAGACTCAACATTGTGAAAATGTCAATTATACCCAAAGCGATCTACAGACACAATGCAATCCCAGTCCAAATTCCACTGGCATTTTTTAATGAGATGGATAAACAAATCACCAACTTCATATGGAAAGGTAAGATGCCCTGAATAAGTAAAGCATTACTCAAGAAGAAGAACAAAGTGGGAGGCCTCACACTGCCTGATTTTAGAACCTATTATACCGCCATGGTAGTCAAAAGAGGCTGGTACTTGTACAACAACAGATACATAAACCAAGGGAACAGAATTGAGAATCCAGACATAAATTCATCCACCTATGAGCAGCTGATATTTGACAAAGGCCCAAAGTCCATTAAGTGGGGAAAAGACAGTCTCTTTAACAAATGGTGCTGGGATAACTGGATATCCATCTGCAAAAAACTGAAACAAGACCCATACGTCACACCATGCACAAAAACTAACTCAAAATGGATCAAAGACTTAAATATGAAATCAAAAACAATAAAGATCATGGAAGAAAAAATAGGACATCGCTAGGAGCCCTAATACATGGCATAAACACAATACGAACCATAAGTAACAGTGCACAAGAACCAGAAGAGAGGCTAGATAAATGGGAGTTTCTAAAAATCAAACACTTATGCTCATCAAAAGACTTCACCAAAAGAGTAAAAAGACAACCTACGGACTGGGAAAAATTTTTTGGCTACAACAAATCCAATCAGTATCTAATCTCTAAAATCTACAAGATACTGCAAAACCTCAACATCAAAAAGACAAATAACCCAATTAAAAAACGGGCAAAGCATATGAATAGGCACTTCGCCAAAGAAGATATTCAGGTGGCTAACAGACACATGAAGAAATGCTCATGATCATTAGCCATTAAAGAAATGCAGATCAAAACTACAATGAGATATTATCTCACCCCAACAAGGCTAGCACTAATCCAAAAAACACAAGATAATAAATGCTGGAGAGGTTGTGGAGAGACTGGAACACTTATACATTGTTGGTGGGAATGTAAAATGGTACAGCCACTTTTGAAATCGATTTGGCGCTTCCTTAAAAAGCTAGAAATAGAAGTACCATACGACCCAGCTCTCCCGTTCCTTGGAATATATCCTAGAGCAATAAGAACCATCACATGAATAGATATATGCACACCCATGTTCATTGCAGGGCTGTTCACAATAGCAAAAAGATGGAAACAACCTAGGTGCCCACCTACGGACAAATGGATAAACAAATTATGGTATATCCACACAATGGAATACTACAGTGAAGAAGCCTTGAAACATCTTGTAACATGGAGGAAGCTGGAGGTCATTATGTTGAGTCAATTTAGTCAGTCACAGAAGGACAAATATTGTATAAGACCACTATTATAAGAACTCAAGAAAAGGTTGAAACACAGAAGAAAACATTCTTTGATGGTTACGAGGGTGGAGAGGGAGGGTGAAGGTTATTTACTAACTAGATAGTAGATAAGAATTATCTTAGGTGAAGGGAAGGACAGCACACACTACAGGGGAAGTCAGCACAACTGGACTAAACCAAAGCTAAGAAGTTTCCTGAATACAATCAAACATTTCGAGGGACAGAGTAGCAGGGGTAGGGGTCTGGGGACCATGCCTTCAGGGGACATCTAGGTCAATTGGCATAACAAAGCTTATTAAGAAAATGTTCTGCATCCTACTTTGGTGACTGGCATCTGGGGTCTTAAAAGCTTGCAAGCAGCCATCTAAGATGCATCAATTGGTCCCAGCCACCTGGAATAAAGGAGAATGAAGAACACCAAAGACACAAGGAAACTGTTAGCCCAAGAGACAGAAAGGGCCACATAAACCAGAGAGTTTATCAGCCTGAGACCAGAAGAACTAGATGGTGCCAGCTACCACCAATGACCGCCCCGATAGGGAACACAACAGAGAGTCCTGAATGGAGCAGGAGAAAGGTGGGGTGAAGAACTGAATTTCTAGGAAGAAGACCAGACTTTAATGGTCTGACTGAGACTGGAGGAACCCCAGCAAGCATGGCCCCTGAATTTTCTATCAGCCCAGAAGTAAAACAATTTCCGAGGCCACCTCTTCAGACAGGAATTGGACTGGTCTGTGGGACATAAGGTGATACTCGTGAGGAGTGTGCCTCTTAGCTTAGGTAGATACAAAACACTAAAGGGGCAGCTTCTGTCTGGAGGTGAGATGGCAGTGCAGGGAGGTTTAGGGACTGGTTGAATGGACATGGGGAATCAGGGTTGGAAAGGAGGAGTGTGGTGTCACAGTATGGGGAGAGCAATTAGAGTCATGTAACAGTGTATGTATGAACTTTTGTATGGGGAAAAATAAAAAAAAAATTATTGTTAGATTTAATTAAAGGGATTTTAATTTTTTTGAAATACTTGTAGCTTTTGTTTTGAGGCAAGTAATCTATTTCAGATTCCCACACCTTTTGTTATGCAAAAATATTTTATAATTAATGAAAATTTAAATAAATTTATGTGAAGAAGTGAAGCATTATAAATGATACTCAAGATAAAATGAGGTGATTTAAAAAGATGAAAACCTAAATCATTTGGAAGAAGACAATTGTAATTTATAATTGACACCTGACAAAATTCAATTTGTTTAATGAATCAGCAGTGAAAACCAGAGCTACATAACAAGGTATTCATTCTGATTTAGAGGCATGGGTAAAGATTTGTAAGGGTCTATATCTGTTACTGTACCAACACAGATTAAAAAGCCAACAGAGTACTTCATTTTATGGTCCCTTGTCCTTCCATATAAATTGGTTGATTAGTTTTTCCATCTCTGCAAAAAAAAAAAAAAAAAAAAAGCTGTTGGAATTTTGATGGGGATTGTGTTGAATTTATAGATTTCTTTGGGTAATACTTAGATCTTAAGTATATTGAGCCTTCCAATCTATGAATATGGAAAGTCTTTCCATTTATTCAGGTCTTTGCCAGTTTTTTCAGTAATGTTTTATAGTTTTCTGTGTACAAGTCTTTCAGCTTCCTGGTTAAATATATTTCTAGATACTTTATTCTTTTGGATGCGATTGTAAATGGTAATGTTTCATTAATTTCCTTTTCAGCTTGCTCTTGCTGGCTGTCTTCAGTTGCTGAACTATCACCAGCATGTGTGTGAAATATCTTGGTACTAAGAAGTGCAGAGTTTGCCGGTGGTGGGGGTCTTTTATAGTGTGCTGGCCACATAGGCTAATTTTTGCTGTAACTATCAAAACCCCTGGGCCCCAACAAACCAGGTGCAAATCATAAATCAAATTATTATTACTAAACAATGCTGACAGGCTGGTCAAAGCCTTTTTATAATGAATTTATGCTTATTCTGGATTAGTTGATTTATATCTTTTACACCAGTGATAAGTAGGCAAATCAATGATACAAAAATGACTGTTAGTTGTAACTGAGTGGGTGTGAGTATAGAGCATTCTATAACTCATGCATGTGTTTTGTTTTTTTTTTAATCAGCTTAGCATTTCTCTTACCACTTTTGTCTGCTATAATTTGGATTCTGTGGTAAGTTTGAGCTGATGGATTTAAAGCTATAATTAACTGATCATTAATTAAGACTAAGTCCTCTTCAGAATAATGATCTTCCACTAGAGTCAGGTGCTGAGGAGGTTTTAACTTAATTTCAAGTACATTTGATCACCTACACCTTTATTATTGTAGGTCTTATTGACCTCACCAATAATGTTGCTATTGCAGCAAACTGCAGTGTGATTATAGATATAAGAAATATCATAAAACAAATAATAAATTATGACTGTAGTATTCCTTACCCCTTCACAGCAGATATGACCCTTTCCTCTCATCTATTATTGTTTGTTGTTGTTAGCTGTTGTTGAGTTGGCCCCTGACTCCTGGTGAACCCCATGCACAACAGAAGGAAATGCTTCCTGGTCCTGAACCATTCTCATGGTCAGTTGCGTATCAGACCTTTGCGATCCATAGGATTTTCATTGGCTGATTTTTACAAGTTGATCACCAGGCCTTTCTTCCTAGTCTGTCTTAGTCTGGAAGCTTTGCTGAAACCTATTCAAAGTCATAGCAACACACAAGCCTCTGCTGAAGACGAGTGATGGCTGTGTATGAAGTGCATTGGCCAGGAATCAAATTAAGTCTCCTGCATGGAAGGCAAGAATTCTACCACTGAACCACTAATGCCTCTGTTATTGGATTGTTATTGTTATTTTGTGTCATCAAGTCAATTCTGATTCACAGCAACCCTATAGGACAGAGTAGAACTGGGATATGAATTAAAGGCCATATCTGGGTGAGTTTGAAATTCCAAGTGTTCCATAACCAAATACCTTCTTCCATCTCACAAGACTAAACTGACATGGGTTCTTATTGAGAGGGATCTTTTAAGGTGGCCCACTGACTTCCTATTAGGAGTATTCGAGTAAAATTTAATATATTTCCTATCCTTACAAGTTGTGCAATGCCCACTGTTATGTTCTTGATGACATAGCGGTTAATGAGCACCAGTGTAAATTACATTCCCCACTGAGAAACTCTTACAAATTAGAGGATCCAAATGTTTGCCATAGATGGACTATGTAAACCCTGGTGGCATAGTGGTTAAGTGTTACAGCTGCTAACCAAAAGGTCGGCCATTCAAATCCACGAGGCGCCCCTTGGAAACTCTATGGGGCAGTTCTACTCTGTCCTGTAGGGTCACTATGAGTCGGGATCGATTCTATGGCAATGGGTTTGGTTTGGGTTATATCTCAGCAGTAAGTACAGCAGGTAAGTGGGGCTGACTAGCTATTTCTGCTTCCATTTGAAATAATATATCTAAAACCCTACTTGGATTGGAGTATGAGTTCTTTCCCATCATTGTGTTACAGCATGTTGTCTTAAAGTTTGCTCCATTTGAAAGTCCTATTTAGTTAAAGCCACATTATCATACCATACCATCTTCTGCCTTCTTCTGAAATAGGATATCCTTAAGTCATCCTATTCTTTAAGAAGCTCTTTTTCCTCTGTGTGTCTCTCTTCATTAAGGCAAATTCTGTTTGTTCTAATATATTCTCAGGCCTGATCCTATTTCCCCTAAAGCTATCTTTGATGTGCTAAACAAAACAAAACAACCAAATCTGTTGCCATCGAGTTGATTCTGGCTCATAGTGACCCTACAGGACAGAGTAGAACTGCCCCATAGAGTTTCCAAGAAAGAGCTGGTAGATTTGAACTGTTGACCTTTTGGTTAGTAGCCGATCTCTTAACCACTGCACCACTAGGGCTCCTTTTGATCTGCTAGGCCAAAGTTATTTTATCATCACATATATTGTTACCACTTGCAATTGAGAGGCATTTTTATACCAAAAAACGTTTTGTTCCCCAGGACAAAGTTACACAGGTAGTGGCTACTCCTAAATCTACCTTTGTTTGTGTGTCAGTTCCCATAGGCGAACTCTCCAGGTTTCTGGTGTTACAGAATCCCGTATATGAGCCCACCATGGGATCCGTCAATCTCAATAACCAACATTTTTTTTTTTTCTACTTTCCTTTAAAGCTTTTCATCCACAAAAACAGAGTAAAAACTGTTTTGGCACGTAACATTATGACATGGCAGGCAAGCTGCAGAAGCTTTCTATCTTGATAACCTAGTTGGAAGGTTGACAGTTTAAATGCACCCAGAGGCACCTTGGGAGACAGGCCTGGTGATATGCTTCCCAAAGGTCACAGCCTTGAAAACGCCGTTCTGCACACATGGGGTCACTATGAGTCGGAATCGATTCAATGGCAACTAACAATTTTTCTTAATACTTCATCATCAAATTTATAGTTGCACAGTGATTTTCAACTCCATTACAGAGCTGGGTATTTAAGGGTTGATCTGGGGGAAGAAATTTCTGTAGATAACATCCCCATATGGATCCCTGATAGTGATGTAACCTGTAAAATGAGAGCCCAGAGACAGAGCCACATTAACGCTGTTTCATTTAACCACCGTAAGGATTTCTGTTGTTTCAAACATATGCCCTAAGTCACCTCCATAACCGTGGTGCTCAGGCTTCCTGCCTGCCAGGTCATGGCAGTTTGTTTTAGTAATGGTGGAGGCTTTGGGAGACAGTGTTTCAGCCTTATGGGCATCTGAATGAAAGATTAGGGAGAAAATTATTCTTTTGTTCTAAGCCTCTTTAGAGCCACCAAAGCTGTGTTTGATTTTCTCTTCTGAAGAATTCATTTGTTAGCTCCTTTAGCCTCAGCAATTATTTCATTTTCTTTCCATTTATCACTTACTTTAAATCAAACTTTCCTTCCCCAAGTAATCATATCAGGTCTGGCTACGGAGCTGGTCCATATTTCTGGAATATAAAACACCACAATAATTTTATTTTTCTGAATTTAGCATCTGATCTTAGGAAGGCAACATTATTATGAGAGGGGACTGGTCACTTGATTAAGTTCAGAGCATACATGTCTAAGAGCAATTAGTAACTACAGCTTAGCTGCCTATTAATCAGAGCAGCAATACAATGTTTTAAAATAAATATAGCAAAGTAGTATAGTAAATATAGCTTTTTTAGAGGTGAGGGTTTTCCCCTCTCTCCCTTTCTCCCTCTCTCAATTCCTCCTTCCTTACCTTTCTTCCTTCTTAAAAAGTACCAAACCAAATTTGTGACAATGTTAGCAAAATCACAGAAAGTTTTTCTGGTAATTATTCTGGTAAGATGTAGATTACGCTAGCATACAACCCATGCAAGTAAAGATGAACACAAACGAATCCCTGCAAGTAGGTAGACCCCTGAAAAAAAGTAATTACCTTAAAATTTTAAAAATAATTTATTGAGGTGAAATTCATATAACATAAAATTCATTTTTAAATGAACAATTCATTGGCTTTTAGTACAACCATTATGTTGTACAACCACCACCTCTATCTAATTCCAAAATATTTCCATGGCTCCTATGTAATACCCTTCAACCATTAAGCAGTTTTTCCCCATTTCTCCCCGCCCCCCTCCAGCCCTTTGCAACCACCAATCTTCATTTTGTCTCTATGGTTTTACCTATTCTGTACATTTCATATAAATGGGAAGAATACAATATTGACAGTTTGCATCTGGCTTCTTTCATGTAACATAATGTTTTTTAAAATGAAACCATGTTGTAGCATATATCAGTACTTCATTTCTTTTTATGGCTGAATAATATTCCATTGTATGCATATATCACAATCTGTTTATCCATTTATCAGTTGATGGACATTTGGGTTGTTTCCATTAGTTATTGTGAATAGTGCTGCTATAGACATGTGTGTAATTTCTTGAGTGCCTATTTGCAATTCTTTTGAGTGTAGGCCTAGGAGTGGAAATGCATATTGTAATTTTATACTTGACTTTTTGAGGTTAATTTTTCTTTTTTCATAGAGATATTCCCCATTCTTCACACATAAGACACATAGGCACCTATGACTAGTGTTTTCTCTCCCATTTACTCAAACTTCAAGATATCTGACCTATGGAATTTCTTTCTTGAAAGAAACACAGACACCTACAGGTTCATCACTTTACATTTCCAACCTTGCAGTCTCTATACTGAAGACAGGTTCCCAACCAAGTCTACTAGGCTCACTTGGATACAAGAAAAGCATCACAATCTCTAGCGAAAACCCTGAGTATTCAGACTCCCACTCTAAGAGATAATTACCAGAATAATGAGGCCTTACCTTACAGTTTCCAAGTGGTATTCTGATATGACTTGAAGAATTAGATTTTTCACTTTTTAATGTTTGAAAGATTAAAGATATCTTAGGTAAATGGCTGCATATGAGCCTGAAAACAAGCTCAATCTTCCATATTGCAAAAAAACTTTACAGATGAGTCATAGCAGGTCAGGAACAAGGCAAGTCCAGGAGACACAAAGGCAATTGTCAAAGATATGTTTATCGTGACATTCCTTGATCCAGGGTCTGTCCTCTGTACACTTGAGTCTCCTGAAACAAGCAGATTTCAATGAGCTTTCCAGAACTGCCAAAAATGTGATTCAAAATATTAAAAAACAATTGTCATACATAATGAGCACATATCAAAGATTCATTTAACTTATAATGAAGGAGTCAGGCAACTCAAAAGAGTACAAGAGAGTATAAGAACCAAGATCATAAGGACAAAACTAGTCAAAAGAGTATAAGAGAAACTCATGTATATATGGGCAGTGAAAGAAAAAGAGAGAATATGCTGGAATAAGAAAGCTCAGAGAGATACAAAATTGCTTAAAGTTCTACAGGGCATTGAAAGTATGACCTTTGGGATCATCTTCTCTACTAGGCAAAAATAATTTGCATTCCTTTCAAATAAAATTATTTGTCTCTTACCGGTTTTCTACAAATTAACACCTAACATGACGGAGTCATGATATTAACGACCTACAACCCTCCAAGCGAGACCAGAAGTGCCTGGACCTTTTCCCTTCCATGGAGATGTATACTGACAGTGCAGGAACTAGTGTGCCCTTGGGTGGAGACCCAGTATCTCCCATTTTAAATAAAATTAATATTTATGTATTATTATTATTCAAGAAGTGATTTGAATATTTTACAGATACGTACACATGGGGTTACCGTAAGGGCTGACTTAGCAGCAGCTAACAACTCTTGTTTTAATTACAGGTTAGGTTAACTTTTGTTCACTAAAAATGTCATATAATTCTTTAATGCTGAGAGTTTAACTTATTTTAAATGGACTCTTCCATAAGGAGACTGACTACAAATTTTTCTTGTCATCACTGGTGGTAGATTTTCCTAGCTAGATGACAGATTTTATCAGTATGTACAGACATA
Source organism: Dugong dugon (assembly GCA_030035585.1). NCBI lineage: Eukaryota > Metazoa > Chordata > Mammalia > Sirenia > Dugongidae > Dugong > Dugong dugon. The sequence goes on from CM057465.1 coordinate 160,830,620, forward strand.
AACTTAAAATTCTCCAAAATCTTCTAATCATTTTAAATGGAGAAAAAGAAATGTTATTCATGTTTTTACATTGTATGTTAACCAGGTTACATTATATTAATAAAACTTAGAACAATACAGTTCTTTTAAGATTATTGCCTCATATTCTTAAACGTTAACAAGATGTTTTTTAAAAAAAAAGGGGAAGAAAAGAATGCAGCCTTGTTACTTTAAGGAAATTCAGACTGGGTATTTGGCTCCGTTGAGAGTGGTTTTCTGGTAATGTTTTCCCAAGTCACCATCTCACCAAAGACAATGGAATGATATCTTTTAATTCAAAATTATTTAGCAGAGTATTTCACTAGCTCCCATGTTGCCATGAAGATACATATAATCATAAAGTGGTGGGGGGGGGATTGTTTGTTTACATGTTAAGCTTAGCTCAATCTGCATGTCTTTCTGAATTCTCACTAAGTCAAGAGCACCAGGTCCTCAGAGGTTCTGTGGCGTGTCGTGGAATGTAGGGATAAAAAGGATGTGTTTCCAATTTACATTCTCTGTGCTAGTCCTTCCAGGCCAAGCTTGTATGCTTTTCCAAAACAGAGAAAAGCATTTATGTTAGAAAGAATATGTTACTAATCATTACCTGACAGCAATTATATAAGACAATAAACAATAAAAAAAATAACTGTCACAATAAACAAAATATCCTATGTCACTGTCTCATACTAAAGAAAAGTTCGCAAGAGATGGGATTCTTTCTTACAGGATAGGATACTCAAGTGAGTTCTCCCTGGAATCTAAAGCTCACTGCTCAGTAAGAAATTAGGTATTTAGCCTTCAGATCTCACTTATAGATAGATTGTTGATGTTAGTTGCCATCGGGTGGGCTCCAACTCATGGTGACCTTGTGTATAACAAAAGGAAACATTGGTCCCGCGTCACCTCCATGCATCTTTGATATGTTCGAACCCATTCTTGAGGCTATCCTGTCAATCCATCTCATCGAGGCTTTTCCTTGTTTCTGTTGACCCTCTACTTTACCAATCATAATGTCCTTTTCTAGCAATTGGTCTTTTCTGATGGAGTGTCCAAAGTAAGCAAGAAATTTTAGGACATAACGGCTCTCTTTCTTCCTATTGTTTAGTGGCCTGTATTTATTTGATGATCTAACTCTCTAACTTTCTAGCAAAAAGTAACCTGGGAGCTGGGGAGAAGCAGCCTGGCTACTTAAAAGTATAGATTTCCCTAATGCTAATCAACACTGTTTTTCCTACGATGAGGGCTTTTGCTAATATGTTCATTCATTCATTCATTCATTCAACAGAAAGCCTAATGGGTGTTTATTCCATGCCAGATATGGTCGTAGATGCTAAGGGTGGGAAAGGAACATGCACGTGTACAAAACATGGTCTCTGGTCTTAGAAGCGCATCTTCCAGTGGGAGTTAATGTAATACCCTTTGATGTGTAAAAGGAGTTCTCACTGAAAATGTCATGTTGTTTACTTGTGTTAATCTTGTAAACAAGATTAAAGAAAATCTAGTCTTCCTTCAGTGAGTAGAGGAGTTGATGAGTTGTGGTTTAGTTTGCCTGACTAGGGTTAAATTGCTGCAGTCATAATACATTTATTGCTTTAAAGAAATTCAAATACTGAACAAGAATGGTTGCCGCAGGCTTTCCATGCCCACAGTATCAAAAACTTCAGGTCCAAGAGCTCCGACTGGTTGCCATTCTTCATTTAAAAGACTAATCAAGACGAATCCCCTCCTGCCTCACATTTCTGTCTGTCTTGGTCACCTAGGGAAGCAAGTCCAAGGCTCCCAGATCATCAACTATTCCCAGGATTCTCATTGCCTTAAAGCTCTGTGCATTCTCTGTTCTGACTAAATCCCCATCCCTCCTCCTCTCTCCAGGTCTTTTCACTGCACTGTCTTGCAAAATATTGGTTTGTGATCTGCAAACTTTCCTCTACCTTCATCCCATCTTCAAAATTACTTTGACCCCTTGCCGTAAACCTGAGCTTCCTCTGATGCCTTTCAAGTGAAGGTAGTTTTCTGTCTCACAGATCTATGACGCGCAAAGATGCAGGATAGTGTTCTACTTGTTCACCATTGTCCCTTCCTAGTTCTTCCTTCAAATACAATAACTCTTTCAACATTCATGCCATAAGAATATGTTCACCAGCTGTAAACTCTCCTTATTGCTGCATTCACAAACCACACATCCTTTATATTCTTATATTGAAAACCTTCCTCTCCACCCCAACCTTATCATTATTCTGAGTGGCTTTGATATACTTGTGAGTGACTGATCTTGAATCCTGAGTATGAGAAGAGAATCTCATGCAGATAATTTAAAAACCCCATTTCCGTCGAGTCTATTCCAACTCAGAGTGACCCTATAGGACAGAGTAGAACTGCCCCATAGGGTTTCCAAGGAGTTGTTGGTGGATTCAAACTGCCAACCTTTTGGTTAGAAGCCAAGCTCTTAACCATTGCTCCACCAGGGCTCCTTAGATAATTTAAACAGGGCGAATTTATTCCAGGGAAATAAATGTTTGAAGAATCATTGTGAGAGGTGAAAAACAAAACAAAGCCAATCAAATGACCTATTAAACTTTCAGGAATGACATCCAAAGTCAGAGTGGGGCTCCGAAGAATCTGTTGCCCCTTCTCTGATTTGGAAGCTGCCAACTCCTGAACCAAACCATTACTTAAAAAGCCCAAACCAATTGCTATCTTTTTTCAGAAGTAGATCACCAGGACTTTCTTCTGAGGTGCCTCTGGGTGAACTCGAACCTCCAATCTTTACATTAGCGGCTGAGCACCTTAACTGTTTGCACCACCCAGGAATTCTAAACAATCATCACTACCATGATCAGAAAGTTAGCACTAAAAGGAGATCTCTGCGATTTAACTGCTATCATGTACATCAACAAAATAGTGCCCTGTTCTCTGTCTCTTGACACCATAAAGCTAGTGGTTGGACACTGGGACCTCTGCAAACACTGCCTTAAAAACCCTGCTTGCCAAGAGAAATAGCAGCATCAAAACTATAGTATTTGCCTCAGCCTATTTCCCCAAAAGTGAGACCAAAAAAAAAGCCATCGAAGGAACTCTTTCATATTCCTGACACCAAACTTGTAAGTTTACAGGCAATTTTACATGTTTTCTCAATCTTTTTTCTTGTTAAAAAAGAATAAAATAAATTCCTCTACTTGTGCTCTGGATCTGATCTTTTCTTTCTTCCTTATGAACTTACCCTCATTATCTGCACTAGTTTCTGTATCACCTCTATAATGATTAATGCCCATTAGCTTGCAAATGTCTTACAGTATTACCCATCTTACAAAACAAAAACCTCCCTTGAGTCCCACCCACAGTGATGTCCTTTCTGTTCCTCAAGCATATCAAGCCCTTTCCACCCACCAAGCATTTGCTCATATTCATCTCTCTCAGCTTGGAACGTTTTCCTTAGCTCTTTGCATGGTTGTTCTTTTCTCATAACTAATGTCCCAGTCAAGCGAAGCAGAGAGGCCTTCCCTGATCACCCTCTCTAACATATCCACCTCCTTCAATACTCATCACCATATAATACTGTTTATTTTCTTTATAATTCTTATCAAATTTTGAAATTGACCTATTTATGCATTTACTTACTTCTTTGTTTATTTCACTAAATGTAAGCTTATAGGGCAGGTATGTTCTCTTGCTCATCCACAGCAATAGCACATTGTCTGGCATGTAGGAGAGGTTTAACAAATATATGTTCAATAAATGAATGAGTGCTATGTACTAGACAGAAGAAAATGATGAGGGAGGGGGTAGAAAAGTGGAAGAAAAAATCCTGCCCTTCCATATTTCCTTCCCTGGTCAAGATTTTGAAACCTCTAAAGGGGTAGGGGGTACTTCTTACTCTTCCCGGAGCTGTCGTCTCTACAGTGAGTAGAGAAGTTTCCAGACATAACTGTGCCCTACACCTACCTATGAGCTCCTGTAGCATTTCTTTAATTTTTCATCTCAGAGAAGCTCTACTTTTTATAATTTCTTTGATTTATGGAAAAATATTTATTTATAATTTCCCTTGCTTTAGACATCATTTTTTAAGTATATTTTTCAGCTGAATTTTTTTTTTTTTTAATCCAGCTTGCTCTTTTTTTCTTGCAATAGGTTTGGTACAACCCATATTGTTTCTTTCTGTTTAAATTATTATTACTTATCTTTCAATGGGAGTTATTTTTCTTATAGCAATTATTTGATTATTTCCAATTGCATATTCCTCTCTTTGATCTCTTGCTCTTCCTTGAGAGCAAGAGCTTAATTTTTCATTGCTTTGTCCCATTAAGTTCTGCATTATTGCTTCATTTTGCAGTTTCCTTTTCAATAATTAAGTGCTGCTGAAGAAAATTAAAAAAAATACTTGTTCAGGTTTTTTTTTAATTTAAAATGTTTTTATTCACTTACATGGTAAATATTGTCCTATACTGAAAAACAATGACTTTTGTCTTTCAATCTGTCAAGCTTAGCCAAAAAATCCATATATGCCTTTCTATATCATGTACTGACATGATACAGGATGTAGGAAAAGTCAATTTAATAGATATTATTAAATAATTACACACATTTATAGGATCTTGGAGAAATGATTAAAATTACAAATGAACATTACGTGTGGGCATATAGATACTCTGTGTAAGACAATGGGTTTAACAGAAGATGTGTTTGCACTGATTTCTGGTAACCAACTTCCTTTCTGTCAATCTTTAAATACCCAATTCCAAATTCTCCAGCTCCTGGAGAAGGGCTTTCTCTTTTTGAATTTTCTCCAACTGATTTTTTTCTAGCTATTTTCCAGTTGCTGCTTGTTCTTTTCATTTTTTAATTGCTTTCGGTTTCTTCTTTAGGTTCTTGACTTATTAGTCTATTTCAAGGTCTCCAAAAGTCAATTGAGGGACAGTATTTCATGGTGTGTTCTGTGGGGCAGAAGTAGGTGCCAAATCTGGACTCTTGTTACTTCTGGCTTACTGTATCACAGCTTTCTTAGCTTTATGTTTCCGTTGATTTTTAAAGGCTGTTTTTTACAATGCCTTATCACTTTCAGGTTGTGGTTTCATATTCTGAGGTGGTTCCTCTTTATGCAGTTTAGAACTGATGACTGGTTTTTCTTAAAGCTGGGAGTCTATAAGCTGTTGCAATTTCAGATTCCTCACTGGGTACTTCACTTGGAACTGCTTGGTAAGTTATTGTTTTTGCTAGAAATATTCCATCTAAAAATGGCTGCCAAGAAACCTGCCGTATTTCTACATTTGATGGCACATCATACTTGTGCAAAACAGAGCCAGTACAATGTCAAATCTTGTACCTATTATTAACATGTAAACTGGGAGCACATGTGGCTGTTAAAATATGCTCATCATCTGGACACCAAGCAAAATATGTAGAATCGAGGTAACTGGTTAGAAATGTTTGTAGTTTTCAACACCCCACACTTCCATTTGTCCTCTCAGATTTCCAAATCCAGCTGATACAAATATATGCCCATAAGGTCTATAACAGGCTGCATTATGAGGGCCAGTTCCAAAGTCAAACACAGGATCACATATCAGGTTGAAAATTGTTGCTTTGGCAAGTATAAAACCATAAACAGCACAAAACTCAGTAGAACTAGAATTCCAAACCACATCATAAGTGGGGCCATTTGTTGGTAACTGCATGACAGCACTTTCTCCGTTTGTTGCAATGTGGCACACTGTTTGTTCCTCATAGTAGGAAGCTTCTGTCTTGTCAATGTCTGTACTAGCTATTACCAACACAGCAGTAGATTTTTTATTCCACAGCATTGTAAACTTATTAGCCTTGAAGAAACTTTTGTTGGCTAAAGCTGCATGAGGTCCACCAAAGTTGGGGTACTGATATAATTTAACGAAGACACGCCCTTACTTCCTGGAACATACACAGCCACCTTGTATGGTTGGGGTCCAGGAGATAATACAAAATCATTAATTTTTTGCAAATGCAGTTTATTTGCAAGTGTGTTAAAATTGTTTTCAAAGAAGTGAACTTTATTGTTAACATTTCTAGCACAAATAGTTTCATCTTCTGACTATGATAGACACTAATTTTGCATTTTTTTCTGGATGAAAGATTTCAAACATGTTCCAGTTTTCACATCTGAAAGGTATAGGTTGGGTGCTCCAGCTGTGCCATCTTTTGAAGTAGTATAAGGCTGCCACATTGCCAAGACAGTGTTTTTTGGCTAGAACTCAAGGTAAACTGCCTTTGGGAGGTCAAAGAAGTGCAATAGTCCCTTGTTAGTGACATTGATAATATTTAGTTTTCTCCATTGCCCCAGGCAAACAACGTCCCATCCTTACTAAAAGTATAACTTTGCAATTTTCCCCAGATTCCCTTGGAAGTAATGTGTTTTCTGTAAAATGTGGTAGTCCATTCACCATGCAGAGTCCTTCCAACCCTCAGACTGCCAGGAGTGACATGGATGGCACCATCTTGTTCCAGAAAAAGCACATGTTTAGGTTTTAAAAGCATTTCAGTTAGTAGAATCATCTTTGATTTTAGGGAATCCTAAAATTTCAGAATTAAATAAGATCTTAGACATCATTTACCACAAAACTTTCCCCAGTGTATGAATCTCTGTAACATCCCACAATAGTATAAGTACCATGAGTCCATGCCTACTATGTTCGCTGCTCTATCTTCCATACCTAGCATGATGCCCATCATATAGTAAGTAATCATTAAACATTTGTTGAGTAAATAGATAAAAAATCTCCATTTGGGTAACATAATTTTCAGGTTCAGAAATATGAACATGTTTTATAACCAGCAATTTCACTCTTAGGGAAATATTTTGAGAAAACTTCGCATATATGCCCAAGGAGACAGCACAAGGACGTTGTGAGCAGCCTTTTTTGGAAAAGCAAACTATCAATAGAAGAATAGATAAAATGTTATATACTCATTTGATGGATTTCAATAATACAGTGGTCAAAGTGAAGAAACCACAGATAGACTTATCAGTACTGATGAGTCTCAAATACATAATTTTGTGGGAGGAAAAGCAAGTCATAGAAGAGTAAAAGAGAATTATTCCAATACACAAAGTTTTAAAATATGCAAAACAGGCAAAATATATGCTTTGGGAGATATACATTTGCTTGGTGAAAGAGAAACAAATGTTTGAGACTGATAAACAACAAATTCAAAGTAATGTTTTACTGCTGATGATGGCAGTGTGTTCAAAGAGACCATCTAGGAAGACTACACAGGACCTTCAGGTGATACTTCATTTCTTGAACTGGATGTTGGGTACAGATACTGTCTTTTTCATATTATTTCATATGCTTAAAATATTTCATAGTAAATGTAAAACCCCATTGGACTTATATTTATCAAGAAGAAAGGATATTCTTAAACACTGTGACTATTAAGCTCAGGGAGATACTTGTTGCATATTGAATAGATTCCTCAAAGACATAAAATGTAATTTTATAAGTAATATATAAATATAATTAATATTGATAATAAAATCTTAGACTTCAACTAGTATAATTCGCTATCCAATATTTTTTTCAAAAATTATTAGTTCCAGGACTTCCGGGCAATATGGCACTATAGACAGAGGCACCATGCCATCTCTCCTCAGCAAACATCCAAAAAACTAAGTCAAACAGAGACAAATGTCAATCCTGAAACCCTAAGCATCAAATGAAGAGATAAAGAACTCTGCCAAGCACTGAATGGAATAAGAAACTGACGGAGAACAGAGAGCGAGGAGAGAGACACGCAGAGGTCCCCTATCAGCTAACGCAGCAAGGATCCGCCATCTTGAACTCCTACCAAAGATCGGCGAACAGAGGGTACGAGAAAGCAGCTTCATGTAGCTTCCAGCAGAAGACAGAACAACTGGTAACCAGTGATATACGCTTTCCTACCCTCCACACTTCTTCATCTACACTCAGCCTCCTCTGCGTCCTGTGGCCACAGTCTCTTGGCCGGGAAGCACCAGCTTCACCCCTGTGCCTCTTGGATTCTACCTGCCTGCACTGGCCAGCTTCCTGAGTGCCATTTGTCGGCTGTTGGTGTTGCTTTTTTCCACTTCTTTTGATTTCTTCCATACCTCTCACCACCTCTCCCTCCTTTCTCTCAAATACCTGGCTCCATGTGCCCAATCTTTGCTTCTTCCTGAAAGGCTGTGAAACACTGCTTGACCATGAAACTGCTTCCCAGCCTGTGCTGCCACACTGGTGGGATCCTGTTTACTTTTTTTGTTTGTTTTCATTTGTTCTGTTTTGATTTGTATATTTGTTTGTTTTCTTTTCCTTTTCTCAGCTTGGGAGCCACTTCTAGCCAGGCAGTACTGCGCGGCTTGGGAGATACTCCCTTACTCTGTGCAGAAGTGTGGTGGGATCCTGGGGGCATTTCTTTTTTCTTGTTTTTGGTTTTGTTTTTTTGGGTTTTTTTTTTGTTTGTTTGTTTATTTGTTTCGTTTTCTTTTCTCTTTTTTTCCCTTTCTGTCTTTCTTCATTTCTCAGTTTCTCGTCTCTCTAGACTTACCTTCTTTTCCTATCTCCTGTACTGTGTGAAACCTCCACCCCTTCTAACCAGGCTCTACTTCATGGCCTGGGAGCAACTTACGCAGTCCTCACAGCTGCACCAGAGGGATCCCTTGGAGCTTTTCTTTTCTTTTGTTTTTTCTAATTTTTATATATTCATTTTTGTTTCTTTACCTCCCTTTTTTTTTTTTCCTTTTCGTTTTTCTCCATTTCTCAGTCTTCATCTCTCCACTCCAATGGCAAGCTCTGCTAGTACTCTTTTTTGTTTGTTTGTTTCTATGCTTTTGGCTCCTGTTCCTCTCTCCTCTTTCCCATACCCTTCTTAGCTCCACACATCACAATATCCCTCCTCCTTCCTGCCTACCTGCACCGTGTAGCACCCCGTAGCAGCACAGGCATGGCCTACGGGAACCTGCCCTGCACTGATTCCTGGCCCACCCTGTCGGCCCTACTACATGCCACAAACAACCCATCCCAGCAACTACCCTTCAGCTGGACCTACCCTGATGTACCATACCTGAGCCACTCACCCTGCCCATTGGTGAAGGAGGCAAAAAATATCACGCCTACAGATGAGCAAACAACAAAGAATGCACAGCACACCTGCTCAGACATAACCAAATAAAACAAAAAATCAGGATGAAACAAACAAATCTACAATCAATAAACAAGGAAAATAACTACTGAATGTCCCAAAGACAGCAGACAATATCAAAACATATATAAAAACAGGACAGGATGGTTTCAGTAGGCATCCGAAACAAAACACCAAATGACTTTCCAATAGAAGAAAAGGTGCTAGAACTACCTGATAGGGAATTCAAATCTCTAATATTCAGAGCTATCCAAGACTTGAAGCAAAAAGCAGACAAAAATGAGGAAAAAATAGACAAATTCATGGGAAAGACAGACAAATTCACAGAAAATACAGACAAAACAATGAAAGAATTCAGGAAAATAATGCAGTAACAAAATGCCAGAATAAATTCACAACTACAAATCATACAAAAACAACAATTAGAAATCCAAACATAAACAACAAGATTTCAGAAATGGACAGTGTCATAGAAGGGCTGCGGAGCAGGTTTGAAATGATGGAAGACAGGATCCGTGAAATTGAAGACAAACACTTGGATACAACTCTGTTTGAGGAATAAGCAGAAAAAAGAACACAGAAAAATGAAGAAACCCTGAGAATTACGTGGGATGCAATCTAAAAACAAAAACTTATGAGTGATCGGAATTCCAGAACAGGGGGAGAAAACAGAAAACACAGAGAGGATCATTGAAGAACTGCTGACAGAAAACTTCCCCAATATCATGAAAGAGGAAAAGCTGCCCATCCAAGAAATTCAACAAACCCCATATAGGATAGACCCCAAAGGAAAATCACCAAGGCACATCATAATCACACTCGCTAAAACTAAAGACAAAGAATCCTGAGAGCAGCTCAAGAAAAACTAAAAGTCACATACAGAGGACAAACAATAAGACTACGCTCAGATTATTCAGCAGAAACCACGTAGGCAAGAAGGCAATGGGATGACATATATCAAACCTTGAAAGAAAAAAATTGCCAGCCAAGAATAATATATCCTGCAAAACTCTTGTTCAAATATGATGGTGAAATTAGGACACTTCCAGAGAAACAGAAATTCAGGAACTATGTAAAAAGCAAACCAAACTTACAAGAATTATTAAAGAGAGTCCTTTGATCTGAGAACAAACAACATCAGACCACAGGCTGAATCTAGGATGCAGGATCATACCAGCCAGATACCAACCTAGGAAATGAACGCTCAAGGACTATCTAAACCAAAAGAATTACAACAGGGAACCAGAGAAGTTAATCTATAAATGACAACAACATCAGAACAATAAAAGAGGGAATAAACGGTGTACATATAGAACCTTCTAATGGAGAGGAAGGAAGGCAATACCAAGTAATAATAGCCTGGTTCAAACCTAGGAAGATAAGGGTAAATTTCAAGGTAGCCACAAAAAGAGTTAACAAACCTACTCACCAAAATAAAGAAGAAGAACATAAAGTCTCAGTAAAAATAAAACCTACAAAAGCAAAAGAAATGAAAAAAAATCCACAAACAAAAGAAATTCAGCACAGGAGAGTAAGAGGAACAAGAAAATGCCAGCACCACAAAAAAAGCACTACAAAATGACAGCAATAAACTCACACCTATCAATAATTACACTGAATGTAAATGGCCTAAACGCACTCATAAAGAGACGGAGAGTGACAGCATGGATAAAAAAACAGGATCCATCAATATGCTGTCTACAAGAGACACACCTTAGAAACAAAGACATAAATTTATTAAAAATCAAATGTTGGAAAAAACATATGAAGCAAACAGCTACCAAAACAGAGCAGGAGTGGCAATACTAATCTCAGATAAAATAGACTTTACAACAAAATCCACCATAAAAGACAAAGAAAGGCACTATATAATGATTAAGGGGATGATCCATCATGAAGAGATGACAATAACAAACATCTACATACCCAATGACAGGGCTCCAAAATACATGAAACAAACTCTAATGGCACTGAAAAGAGAAATTGACAGTTCCGCAGTTATAGTAGAAGACTTCAACACACCACTGTCAGTAAAGGACGGAACATCTAGAAAGAAACTCAGTAAAGATACAGAAGACCTAAAGGGCACAATCAGCCACTTGACCTCATAGACATATATAGAACACTCCACCCAACAGCTGCAAAGTACACATTCTTTTCCAATGCATATGGAACATTCTCCAGAATAGAACACATCTTAGGCCACAGAGCAATCCTCAACAAGATCTAAAACGATGAGATAAAACAAAGTATCTTCTCTGACCACAGCCACAACACCATCAAGGTAGAAATTAACTAGAGGAAGAGCAATGAAAAAAAAAATCAATTACACGGAAACTGAATAATGCCCTGCTTACAAAACACTGGGTAATAGAAGAAATCAGAGACGGAATCAAAAAATTCCTAGAATCAAATGAGAATGAAAACACATCATACCAAAACCTTTGGGACACAGCAAAGGCAGTTCTCAGAGGACAATTTATAGCAATAGATGCACGCATCAAAAAAGAAGGGACAAAATCAAAACATTAACTACACAACTTGAACAAATAGAAAGAGAACAACAAAAAAAAGCCCACAGCCACTAGAAGACAGGAAATAATAAAGATAAGAGCAGCAATAAATGAAATAGAGAATAAAAAAACAATAGAAGGAATCAACAAAACCAAAAGCTGGTTCTTTGAAAGGATCAACAAAATTGATAAACCACTGGCCAGACTGACAAAAGAAAAACAGGAGAGGACGCAAACAACCCAAATAAGAAATGAAATGAGGGACATTACAACAGATCCAACTGAAATAAAAAGGATCATAATAGAGTATTATGAAAAACTATACTTGAACAAATTTGAAAACCTAGAGAAAATGTATAAATTTCTAGAAAAACACTACCTACCCAAACTACCACCAAGTGATGTTGAAAATCTGAACAGACCCATAACAAGAGAAGAGATTGAAAAAGTAATTAAAAAATTCCCAACAAAAAAAGCCCTGGCCTAGATGGATTCACTGGAGAATTCTACCAAACATTCAGAGAAGAGTTTATACCAGTACTACTCAAATTATTTCAGAACATAGAAAAGGAAGTGACACTTCCAAATTGATTCTATGAAGCCAGCATAACCCTGATACCGAAACCAGGCAAAGACATCACAAAAAAAGAAAATTACAGATCAATATCTCTCATGAATATGGATGCAAAAATTCTCAACAAAATTCTAGCCAATAGAATTCAGTGTCATATCTAAAAAATAATACACCATGACCAAGTAGGATTCATACCAGGTATGCAAGGATGGTTCAACATTTGAAAATCAATCAATGTAATCCACCACATAAATAAAAGGAAAGAAAAGAATCACATGATCATCTTCTTTTCTCACATACTAAGAAGCCTGGAGGTAGGAAGTCCAAGGCTGCTGCAACCGTGCCACGATAGAACCACTGCCCCAAGATCTTTCTACCTTGCTGCTCCTCTTTCCTAAGCTTGGTCACCTCAAATTGCAGGAAGTCTGCTCCGCATGCCAAGAAGTAGGACACGGCAAGGACGAAAGGAGCACTCCCTGTATCGTGAAAACAAAACTTTCCAAAACACCCCCAACAGATTTCTACTTACCTCTCATTGACCAGAGTTGTGTCACATGGCCTCTCTTAGCTGCAAGGAAAGCCGGAAAATGTAGTTTGTTTGCTGGGCATATTGCCACCCAGAACAAAATCAATGTTTTCTTAGAAAGAAACAGAATGAATCTTGGGTATACAACTAGCACAGAATGCATGCATGGGCACATGCCTGAGAAATTCAGCCTTAACAAGGCACTTAAGGCAGTTATGGAGTCCCTGAGTGCTGCAAAGGATTAACGCACTCAGCAGCTAACCTGAAGGTTGCAGGTTCTAGTCCACCCAGAGGCACCTTAGGAGAAGGGCCTGGCAATCTACTTCTGATAAATCAGCCACTAAAAACCCTACGGAACACAGTTCTACTCTGACACACATAGGATTACCATGAGTCAGAGTCTACTCGATGGCAACTGGTTACTGGTTTAAAAGGGTAATAATACCTTTGTAAAAGGTATCTCCTGAGATAAAGCTGTCCTTAGGTCAAGATGCTCAATCCAAGATCAAGCAAAGAGAATCTTTATTCTAGTGGTTCTTCCCCCAGCTGTGGAGCTTTTTAAAAATACAAATGTCTGGAGCCAACCTTCATACCACAACTTCAGAATTTCAAATGCAAGCAGTCATGTACAGCTGCATACAGCTGACGCAATTGTATAGCACAGCCCTACAGGCATGTGTGGCTTTAGAAAACTCTGCAAGAGTTTCTACTGCCCAGCCAGGGTTAAACCTCTGCCTTAGACTCTCGCCCTTTGGTTTGAGCCACAAAGTCAAACTTCAGATGAGAAGACAGGAGTATAATGCAGTGGTTAAGTGTATGGCCCTGAAGTAAGACTGTCTTAGCTCTTCCACTTACTAGCTGTTTAATCTTCAGTAAATGAGTCTCTGTGTATCCTTTCCTCATCCTCAGAATGAGATTATAAAAGTAAGTATCTCACAGGGTTATCAACAGGATCAAATGAGATGATAAAAGCCAGTTGCCATCGAGTTGGCTCTGACTCATGACAACCCTGGGCATGTCAGAGCAAGAATTGAGCTCCATAGGGTTTTCAATGGCTGATTTTTCAGAAGTAGATCACCAGGCCTTTCTTCCAAAGAGCTCTGGGTGGACTTGAACAGCCAACTTTCAGTTAGTAGTTGAGCAAGTTAACTGCACCACCAAGGGGATCCTAAACCACGAAAACCCATTGCCGTCGAGTCGATTCCAACTCATAGCAACCCTGTAAGACAGAGCAGAACTGCCCCGTAGAGTTTCCAAGGAGTGCCTGGTGGATTTGAACTGCCATCCTTTTGGTTAGCAGCTGTAGCTCTTAACTACTACACCACCAGGGTTTTCAAGGAGCTCCTACCTGTATAGAATTTGGATTATGGTTTGACACATGGTAAACTTTCAATAAATGTTAAAAAATCCATTGCCATGGAGTCAATTCATAGCAACCCTACAGGACAGAGTAGAACTGCCCCATAGGGTTCCTAAGGCTGTAATCTTATGAAAGCAGACCGCCACATCTTTATCCTGCAGAGCAGTTGGTGGTTTTGAACTGCTGACCTTTCAGCTAGCAGTGGAGCACTTAACCACCTCACCAACAGGGCTCCCCTCAGTAAATGTTAGGTATTGGGATTATTAGCACAGATCTGTGAGCAAAGACTGAAGAGGTTTCATTCAATTGGTATTTTGAAGATGCCTCTTACCAGGTTGAAGAAGTTCTCTTCTATTTCTAGTTCACTGAGTGTTTTTATCATGAATGGGTGTTGAATTTTGTCAAATGCTTTTTCTGCATTTACTGAAATGATTGGTGTTTCTGCTTTATTTTGTTAATGTGATTAATTGAATTAATTTTTTGAATGTTGTCATGGATTGAATTGTGTTGCCCCAAAATATGTGTCAACTAGGTTAGGCCATGATTCCCAGTATCCTGTGGCTTTCCTCCATTTAGTGATTTTCCTATGTGTTATAAATCATAATCTCTGCCTATAGTTAAAGAGGATTAGGGTGGGATGTAACACCCTTGCTGAGGTCACATCCCTGATCGAATGTAAAGGGAGTTTCCCTAGGGTGTGGCCTGCACCACCTTTTATCTTACAAGAGATAAAAAGAAAGGGAGGTAAGCAGAGAGTTGGGAACCTCATACCACCAAGAAAGCAGCGCCGGGAGCAGAGCGCATCCTTTGGACCTGGGGTTCCTAGGCAGAGACGCTCCTAGTCCAGGGGAAGACTGACAAGGACCTTCCTCCAGAGCAGACAGAGAAAGCCTTTCCCTGGAGTTGATGCCCTAAATTTGGACTTCTAGCCTACTAGATTGTGAGAAAATAAATTTCTCTTTGTTAAAGCCAGAAAAAAAAAAAATTAATTCCAGTTACTGAAACATTCAGTAACCATCATGATTAGTCTTATAATTGCTTGTTGAAAGAAAATATGAAAATGTTTAGAGTAAAATGCAAATGTAGCTGTGCTTGTAAGAAGGCTAAACTTACGGTGGATTTTTATAGAATCTGAATTACAAAAGCTATCAGGTTAAAAGGAAGGTTCTACACTTTCATAATACTTATACACTCAATGGTAAATATTTTAAATTAATTACAAATATTAACTATTTAGTTGCCATTAACAACTGTTATTATCCCACTTTACAGATGATGTAATTGAGGTAGAGAAGGTGAAGTGACTTGCTCAAAGTCACACATTCCCAAGAGGTGGAAGGCAGGATTGCACCCCAGGTTCACATTCCTAACCACTGCACAAACTACTGCCGACAAAAGAGGTAAGTTTCCTAATCACTCCTGACGAACAACTTGGCAGCGTAATAGAAAACCTGTATTTTTAAAGCTCTTTCAATTGTAATACATTAGAATTTTGTGAGGAGGAGAGTGCTCAGTGCTTACTATATGCCAGGCAATTTGCCTGTGCTACATCACTAACTCTTCATAACAACCTTATGAGGTAGGTACTGGTATTATCTATGTTCTAAACTATGAGGAAAATAAGGCATAGAGAATGGAAGTAGCTTTCCCAATATAGGCAGTCCCCGGGTTATGAAAATCTACTTATGTACAACCCATAGTTACAAACCAACTCCTGTAAAGTCCATTTTACTAAAAATTCAAGGTACATACAGTGGTTGGTAATAACAAATGGGTGCTACCTTGTGACACGCATCAAAACATTATTATTATTATTACTGTATTATTGTGTTAAGGAGTCCTGGTGGCACAGTGGTTAAGTGTTTGGCTGCTAACCAAAAGGTTGGCAGTTTGAATGCACCAGCCACTCCTTGGAAACCCTATAGGGTCACTATGAGTTGGAATTGACTCAGAGGCAATAAATTTGTTTTGGTTTATTGTGTTAAAGGTGGATCATAACAAATTATGGATAACATTGTGAAGAATAGGAATTCCAGAGCACTTAATTGTGCTCATGCAGAACCTGTACATAAACCAAGAGGCAGTAGTTTGAACAGAAAAAGGGGATATTGTGTGGTTCAAAATCAGGAAAGGTGTTCGTCAAGGTTGTATCCTTTCACCATACTTATTCAATCTGTGTGCTGAGCAAATAATCCGAGAAGCTGTACTTTATGAAGAAGAACATGGCATCAGAATTGGTGGAAGATTCTTTAACAACCTACAATATGCAGATGATACAACCTTGTTTGCTGAAAGCGAAGAAGACTTGAAGCACTTACTGATGAAGATCAAAGACTACAGACTTCACTATGGATTACATCTCAACATAAAGAAAACAAAACCTCACAACTGGACCAGTAAGCAACAACTTGATAAATGGAGAAAATATTGAAGTTGTCAAGGATTTCATTTTACTTGGATCCACAATCAACACCCATGGAAGCAGCAGTCAAGAAATCAAACGATGCATTGCATTGGGCAAATCTGCTGCAAAAGACCTCTTTAAAAGTATTGAAAAGCAAAGATGTTGCTTTGAAGACTAAGGTACACCTGACTCAAGCCATGATATTTTTTAATCGCCTCACATGCATGTGAAAGCTGGACTATGAACAAGCAAGACAGAAGAAGAATTGATGCTTTTGAATTACAGTGTTGGCAAAGAATATTGAATGTACCATGGACTGCCAGAGAAGGAACAAATCTGTCCTGGAAGAAGTACAGCCACAGTGTTCCTTGTAAGCGAGGATGGTGAGACTTTGTCTTACGTACTTTGGACATATTATTAGGAGGAGAAAGACTCATGCTTGGTAGGGTGGAGGGTCAGTGAAAGAGAGGAAGACTTCCATCAGATGGATTGACACAGTGGCTGCAACAATGAGCTCAAACATAGCAACCATTGTGAGGATGATGCAGGACTTGTCAGTGTTTCGTTCTGTTGTACATAGGGTCACTATGAGTCCAACCGACTCCATGACACCTAACAAGAAGTAATAATTGTGTCAAAGATGTTTTAGTGTATCTGGAAGTGTTTCTTTAATGATTTTTATACATAGAAAGGTACACTATATACTATATACTAAGGCAAACATTTGACCGAGTTAGATGTGAACCCTAACTGTTCTGCCTCAGAAACAAATTTGACTTAAAGACAGGCTTTTAAGGAAGGGAACTCATTGGTATCTGGGACTGCCTGTATCATACCCAATCAACGGTGGATTCAAGCCCATAAAACTGGATTGGAGCCTATTCAACTTGTCTCTTGAGCTTTGGGCAGTGCGTTTGTGCTACATCACTTGCGTTCAACATGCAAAAAGAAAACAAAACAAAAATAAAAGTACCCCCCCCCCCAAAAAAAAAAACCACTAAATTGGCGTAAAAGGAAACGGAGAGAAACAGCTGGCTTCAAGTGAATTAATGTTACCGTAGAGCCTGCCAGTTTAAAACGTTGGCTTTCAAAATTTTGAAATCGCTTTCCGCTGGAGGCTGAGAGGGCTGGGTCAGGATATTGGACGTGAGGGATTCAGGTGGAGGCGCCCCTTCTCCATCGCCCCCTGGTGGCCCCGCCCCGACGGTCTGGGACACGAGGACTCCCTGCGGGATTAAAGCGCGCGCCAGAGGCAGCAGGAATGATGCACCCTTCTGGACCAGGGATCCGCGGCTCGGATCCGACCTCCTGATCGTCCGTTTCTTTTGGTGTTGGGTCAGGTCTCCCAGCACCGAGCGCTGGGAACCCAAGTCACGGTGCGTTTGTGACTCTGATGGGAAGGTACTGGCCGTCGGGTTAGAGGTCGAGCTTCCCGGAATTGAGGAACAATCTGCGCAGGATCGCGGCTGCAGGACCAGTGGGACGCTGCTGTTGATTGCGCTTTCTTTGCGCTGATGCTTTGAGGAGTCTGGCTGTGCCCGCGCCCCGGAGGCCCCTGCCAGCGCCGAATCCGACCTCCCACGGCTGCCAGGGGTCGTCTGAAGGATCCTGATCCTGGCGGTCTCTGGAGGCTCGGAGACGCCGACCCACCATCCTCTCTCACTCTCGAGACTTCGACCGCCTCTGCCCCCTCCCCATTCGGGGCTAAGGCCAACTCTGTCCCGTTCATCCTCGCCCATTCTTCGGGGACGTGGCCACTTCTGCACCACCACCCACCTTCCCCTTCTTTCGTGTCTGCGGCCATCTCTGTCCTCTCCTCCCTCCCATCCCATCTCTCAATCTCAGGGCTGAGCTGTCTCACCCCACCCGCTCGCCCTCCAGAACTGGCCGTAAACTCAAGCAGACAAAAGGGGGTTCCCTTCTGGACCGTAGCAGTGGGGCCACAGATCGGGCGTGGGACTCCCCAAGTGTCCCCTGGGTTCAGGGTTGGCTTCCGTTGCCACCTTTTCGGGGACTGGCGTGGGCCCTGCGGGGCGGGATGGCCGCAGTCCTTGCTTCAACGGGCGCGGAGCTCGGAGGCCTCAGTGGCCCACAGCTGACAGTGGCTGCCTCGTCCCGCAGGCATAGGGACGTTTGGCCGCTGGCTCTCACCGAGAAGGTGCAGAGGTCTTACCCAGGAGGACGCGATCCTTTCCCTCTCTCCTACTGTCCCTCTCACTGGCAGGGCCTGTAGGAAGGGGGTCACCTTCACGCCAACCCTCGCCTAGGGTCCAGCTGGCTGAGGTGGGTGTCGGGCTTCCGACCAGTAATAGCTCTGCGGTGGCTGGGGCTTCAGCAGATGCGGTCCACAGTTCCTCCTGGGGAGAGCGATCTAGAGTGAGCGGTCGTTTCTGGAACCTGAGAAAATCCCCTGAACGCCACCCAACCCCAGGAACCCGTTGCTCAACCTCTCTCTCCCGCTTTATGGATCCTATTTTAACTGTCCCACATCGAATACTGTAAACGTTATGTGACTTTCTAATCTCCAATTTTAGGGATCTGTAAACATCTGACAGTTTTAATCCTCAAACTGAAAGATTATTCCTGGTAAATACTCAAAAGCATGTATTTACTCGCTAAGCATTGGAATGGCTTTTCTGTGTTACACTCCGTGGAAGGTGCAACTGGAAGATCCCTTTTCAGAAAACTAAATCTGGCTGACAGGTACATTGGAAACTGTTAAATAGCATGTGTTAATATGTCATTTAATTGGCAGATTAGACTGACAGGCCGGGAAAGAAGAAATAATGATGATTTGGCGGTGCTTTGAGAACGTGCTGAAGAAGACAAGGACTTCAACACCAGGAGATTGGGAAGGATTTGTGCGGAAACTGTTGATCCAAGCAAGGAGGAGCAAGGCCAGGGTAGGATGGCCTGGGCTGAGGGGGTGGAGCTAAGCAAGGTGTATTTGAGTGACTCTAGGTGTGGGAGTCAGAATCGACTCGGGTTTGGTGTTTTGGTTTTTGGTAGGTGTAGTCTTAGGAGCCCTGGTGGCATAGTGATTAAATGCTGGGCTGCTAGCTGAGAGGTCGGTGGTCCAAATCCACCAGCCGCTCCGAGGGAGGAGGATGTGGCAGTCTGCTTCCCTAAAGACTCCTATGGGGCATTTCTATTCTGTATGAGTCAGAATGGACTGGACAGCAGTGGTTTTTTATTTTTTTATTTGTTGAATGGGGTCAGACCATTCTCTTGGAGGTGTAGTGCAGACACAGGTTCCTATTCATTTTTCCACTCAGCCACAGTTTTTTAACCTTTTTTGCTCGGTTCATTTATTTTTAATAGCTGTAATCTCTGTCCAATCAACAGTAATTTTTCATCAAATCATTACCTGCACTTTTATTTATAGATTTTCTGAAAGTCAAATGGCTTATCTCTACAATCTGCATTAATTCTTGTTAAAGATTAATGTAGCAAGTGACACACCCAAAGCAAAAGTGTTTATCAGTATTCCACTAGGAATCTGGTTTTGTGTGGGCATTTCTCCCTCACTATCTTTCCTCCATATTCCTATAGTAATAAAGCATTGCTGTGAGGACATACAAGATAGAGTGTATTTCTGCTTTGGAAGAGTTTTTGATAGATTTGTGTATATACACACACACACACAAACAACAAGAGGTGAACTGTAAAGCAACATATTATGAGTGAATTCTAACTTCCACTGTTTCATTTAGCAGCTGTCATGGATTAAATTGTGTTCCTCAAAAATATGTGTCAACTTGGCTGGGCTGTGATTCCCAGTATTGTGTGGTTGTCCTCTATCTTGTGATCTGATGTAATTATCCTCCATTTTGTAATATGTTGTAAATCCTGGCCTCTATGTGTCAATGAGGGAGGATTTGATTACGTTAAATGCTGAGGGAATATAGAGTCAAAGAGTGATCAGAAAGAAATGGATTTTGGGATGCCAAATTAAGTTTCATATATAGTTTCTTTTCTGTAACATATGTATTGGGTCTAACAGAATTTGACAAGTTAAAGGTAGTTTGTATCAACAAAAGTTTTAGAATGAAGTTGTCTTCCTGCGTCAGATCAGTAAAATCAATCAACTGACTTAGAGCTCAGATGTTTTGAGTTAGACACATGGTAGGGACATGGAAGGTGTTTTTTAGTTTTTGCACAGTTCTTGAGGTAGATAAACAACAGCTGAAGCAGGGTTTCAAGAATAACAATCAATTTTGTGGCTAACAGGTGCATAACCCTAGTAATCAGTATTTCCTGCTACACATGTAACCACTCTTCATACAGGATCCCTATCTCCGTTTTCCCCCAACCAACCATCAAGTTAAGTGAATCAGCAGGCGGAATGTGGGCACACTATTACAAGTTATTCTATTTTCAAATTTTGAAAGCATATTATCCATTTTATTCTTTATTTGCTGCAATTTTTTTTAAAAGAAACTGTAAGGAGTTCCATGAAGCAATACACTATTAACGTCACTATTTGCGAAACTTCCCTGTTGAATAAATCAGTGGTTCTCAAAGTGTGGTCCCTGGACCAGCTCCATCAGCATCATCTGGGAACTTGTTAGAAATGCAAATTCTCAGGCCTATCCCAGACTTACTGAATCAGAAATTCTAGGGTTGAACTCAGATTTCTAAAGTTTGAGAATCACTGAAACAGTGAAGGCTACTCAAGATGCGGTCTGTTGGTCATTGCAACAGAATCATCTGGAGGGTTTATTAAAAACACACGTTCTGTGCCATGCTCTCTCCTCCCCAACAATACTGAATCTGAATCTGTAATTTTGGGGCTTTCAATCTCTACTTCTAACTAGCCAACCAGCAGACTCACATACTTCCTAAAATTTTACAATCTTGATTAAAGGAGTCATTACAACATATAACACATACATATGTATGTATAAATATATATGTACACACACACACACATTATACACTCAGTAAATGATAGGCAGAAGGAATAGAAACATTGGTCTCTTATTTCCTGGGAGGAGTCCCTGGATGGTGCAAACAGTTAATATGCTCACTGCTGTCTTAGTTATCTAGTGCTGCTATAACAGAAATACCACCACTGAATGGCTTTAACAAACAGAGATTTATTCTCTCACATAAAATCACAATCACAAAATGGAGGCCAACCACACAATTCTGGGAATCACGGCCCAGCCAAATTGATACACACAATTTTTGGGGGACATAATTCAAACCATGACAGCACCTAATTGGTTTGTTTAATGTTCTAAGTATTGATCATACAGAGTGAAAAAATATGTAAAGTCTCTGCCCACATGCATCATAAATTCCAGTGGAAGCCCATAAAACCAACCAACCAAGAAATAAATAACAGCAGACAGTAAGTCCCATGCAAGGACTGTACTTGTCAGTGTGGCTAATTTATATTGAACTGTCAGGAAAGGTCTCATTTAGATGACATTTAAGCTAAAATCTGAAATTCAGCAAGGAGGGATAATTATTAGATTCCATGTTACAGAGGGAGAAACTGAGGGTTAAAGAAATTAGATAAATTGATAGTGTCACAGAGCTAGTAAGCAGTAGAGCTAGAGTTCTTAAATATTGGTGATGGCACCACATTAAGCCTGCAAGCAGCAATGTTAGCAACTAAAAAAAAAAAAAAAAATCTAGTTTATACCCAAGGTTGGGATGGGCTTACTCTTTAGTTCTTCCCAGGAGATAAAACCAGACTGCGACTCATGTTAACCCCATGGTTGTCAGAGTAGAACTGTGTTCTACAGGGTTTTCAATGGCTGATTTTTTTGAAGTAGATTGCCAGGACTTTCTTCTGAGGATCAGTCCCTGGGTGGCACAAACACCCTCAACTAACCAAAAGATTGGCAATTTAAACTCAACTAGAGGTGCCTCAGAAAAAAGGCCTGGAGATTTGCTTCTGAAAGTTCACAGCCTTGAAAACGCTGTGGAGCACAGTTCTACTCTGCAGCACGTAGGGTTGTTATGAGTTGGAACTGACTCAACGACAACCGGTTTGAGTTTTGTTTGTTTTCTTCCAAGGAGCCTCTATGTGAATTCTAACTTCCACCGTTTCATTTAGCAGCTGTCATGGATTGAATTGTGTCCCTCAAAAATATGTGTCAACTTGGCTGGGCTATGATTCCCAGTATTGTGTGGTTGTCCTCTATTTTGTGATCTGATGTAATTATCCTCCATATTGTAATATGTTGTAAATCCTGACCTCTATGTATTAATGAGGGAGGATTTGGTTATGTTAATGAGGATTAGGTTATGTTTTTTATGTTAATGAGGTGGTATTATCATAAGGGGAGTTCCCTTGGGGTGTGGCCTGCATCACCTTTTATATTACAAGAGATTAAAGGAGGGAGAATTGAGCAGAAAGGGAGGAACCTGACTACCATCAAGAAAGAAAAGTCAGGAGCAGAGTGTGTCCTTTGGACAGGGTTCCTGCACTGAGAACCTCCTAGACCCAGGGGAAGATTGAGGCCAAGACATGTAGATCTCCAAGGAACACTGGGCCCACAGATGTAGAAAGGAGACAAGGACCTTTCCTCATAGCTGCAGAGAGAGAAAGACTTCCACTAGAGCTGGTGTCCTGAATTCAGACTTCTAGCCTCCTAAACTGCTGTCCAGTCCATTCTGACTCATAGTGACCCTATAGTCACCCATGGTGACTCCAAGTGTGTCAGAGTAGAACTGTGCTCCATAGGGTTTCACTGGTTGATTTTTCAGAAGTAGATCACCAAGCTTTACTTCTGAGATGCCTCTGGATAGACTCAAACCACCAACCTTTAGGTTATCAGCCAAACATATTAACCCTGAGACCCAACCTAGAACATAGTAGGTGTTAGTTATCCATGGCTGCTATAACAGAAATAGCACAAGCTGATGGCTTTAACAAAGACAAATTTATTCTCTCACAGTTTAGGAGGCTACAAGTCCAAATTCAGGGTGCCAGCTCTATGGGAAGTCTTTCTCTCTCTGTCAGTTCTGGGGGAAGGTCCTTGTCATCAGTCTTCACTGGAAAGGAGCTACTCCAGGCAGGAACCCCAGGTCCAAAGGACGTGCGCTCCTGGCTCTTCTTGCTTGGTGGTAATGAGGTCCCATTATCTCTCCACTTGCTTCTCTCTTTCATATGTCAAAAGAGATTGACTTAAGACACAATCTCCTCTTGTAGATTGAGTCCCGCCTCATTAACATAACTGCCACTAATCCCACCTCATTAACATCATAGAGGTAGGATTTACAACACATAAGAAAATCACATCAGATGACAAAATGGTGGACAATCACACAATACCGGGAATCATGGAATAGCCAAGTTTACACACATTTTTTTGAGGGACACAATTCAATCCATAACAGTAGGCACTTAATAAATATTTTTTTTGAATGGAGGATTGATTAATGAGATAGCATAAATAGTCTGATTAAATGCCTGGTCATGGTGGTAGCTCAACTGCCTGGAGAATAATGACACTACATGTACATGTGAGGTACTGAGGGGCACAGTGGAGGTACTTGGCTATGGCCAAGTGAGTTAGTAGCTTATGCTTGCATTTCTATAATATTTAGTTTTAAAATAGCTTTTATTTTTCATTTCTGAAACTTTCTGGGTTTTAGCTGTGCATATACTTCTTGTATGAATTATAGTGATAAAATGTGATCTTTTTTGTTAGATGTATTTTACACAACTACATTTTCTACCTGTGTGCAGATAAATATTTATTGTATGAGTGTCTTAGTCACCTAGTGCTGCTATAACAGAAATACCACAAGTGGATGTCTTTCACAAAGAGATATTTATTTTCTCACAGTCTAGTAGGTTAGAAATCTGAATTCCGGGTGCCAGCTCCAGGGGAAGGCTTTCTGTCTCTGTCGGCTCTGGAGGAAGGTCCTTGTCATCAATCTTCCCCTGGACTAGGAGCTTCTCCACGCAGGAACCCCAGATCCAAAGGATGCGCTGTGCTCCTGGCACTGGTTTCTTGGTGGTATGAAGTCCCCACTCTATGCTTGCTTCCCTTTCCTTTTATCTTTTGTAAGATAAAAGGTAGTGCAGGCCACACTCTAGGGGAACTCCTTTTACATTGGATCAAGGATCTGACCTTAGGGTGTTACGATCCCACCCTAATCCTCTTTAACATAAAATTACAATCACAAAATGGAGGACAACCACACAATACTGGGAATCATGGCCTAGCCAAATTGATACACATATTTTTGGGGGGACATAATTCAATCCTTGACAATGAGTGAACGAGGAGATGAAAGTCCAAAGTGATTATAATATTTTAATTCCATTAGACTTACTTCTAAGAGACTTGGACCTTTCCCTTCCCCCAATTTTTTTCTTCTTTATATTAAAAAAAAACTCTTAAGAAAATATACTCTAATGATATTTAGACCTCCATAATACTTGTTAATAAAACAGCATAAGTAACTGCATGTTTGTATGCTAAAGTATATAATCTGATAGAGAGGGAAAAAATGATGATATAGGATAAAAAAGGCAGAATTGCTAGAGTCATGTTCCTGTGTAGGAAAGAGAGAAATGAATTAGTACAGAAGTGGAGGGATAAGCTTGAGAATGGAGTCAAGATAATTCATCTTTATTAATAGGAAGGAAGGCAGAATGTGTCTATGTGTCAGATGCTGGAAGGTGAGCCTAGGTATGGTGGTGAGGGTTTGGGAAGTACTCTTCAGCCTTCTCTGCTACCACCACCTCCTCCTTTTTCAAAATAAGAAGTCAGGGATTCTCCTGAGAGTGAGAATGTAAAGGGCATGTTGAAGATTTGAAGAGAGAGAATGGTTGTCTAGGAGAGTGGGAATGTGATTAACATAGAGAAAGGACTGCCAGGCAGCATTAAGGACCCATTTGAGGTTTGTGGTTATGAATTTAAAGTAAGCAGAGTCATCATGGTTGTATTTTTCTCTACCCTGATTCAGCTGCACAGGTATAGGCTTGAAGTAGTCACTGAGCAGGATTTAAGAGGATTGGGGTTTTGCCAGGTAACAAAGATGAAGTCAACGAGGAACAAGAGAACTGAGAGTGCATATAGTATATATGACTAAGAAGATTCTGTTATCCAGAAAATCATCTCTATTGGCTGCCTTCTTTTGTATGAAGTCCACTTTTGTATATTTTCCATTAAAAAATTACAATCTAAGATAGTAGCTTAGTTAGATGCACCATGCTGTCCCTCTACAGCAAAGACCTGAGAAGCCAAGTGAAACAGATACAGATGACAATCCTGGAACACTGAGCATCACACCAAAGGATAAAGGATTAGATTCAACCCTATTGGAAGAAGAAACTGATCGAAAACAGCAAAAGAGGAGAGATACAGAGCAGAGGTGCCCTTCCAGCTGGCCCAGCACAACGTGGCCATCTTTAGACAAAGCCAGCAGTGATCCCAGGTGAGGAGCACAGGAAGGCAACTTCACAGAATTCCCAACAGGAGATAGAGAAACAGTGTAGACATAGCTGAGTGAAGCAAGATGAGCAGGACACAAACCATATCTAAGGAGGCAAAGTATAGGAAGGAGGGCAAGAGCTCTGGGCATCCCAGCATCCACACAGCATGGAGGGAGCCAGGACCCAGAGACAGGTTTACACACCAGCGGTGGTCCTTAACCATTGGGGTGGATGGTGCACATAGAATAACGGATCCATACAGTGTCAGCAAGAGTTCCCCTGCCCAACCAGACTATGGGCAGCAGCCTCTCTCCTCACACTTAGTTGGCACCAAGTCCCAATTTCTGGCTGCAGCCAATGGGAAGTGCCCAAGCACTCTTGCCCAGTGACCAGAGGAGCATGTCCCCCCTCCCTACACCTTCTTGGTGATTAGCGGCATCACCCATCCCTGAAGCTCTGACCGCTGGGACCACAGTACAAGTCCTCTCCATTCCTACCCACCCAGCCCTGTCCACCAACCCCCTCCCCACCCAGCAAGCAGTGGGAGAGTGCTCCCGTGCTCCCACACTCCCTGCCCATCTTCCAAGTGGTGGAAAGGGCTCCTATGCTCCTAGCTGCCTACCCCACCCCCTGCCTGTTGCCCCACCCACCTGGAGAATGACAGAGAGCATGCCTGTGCTCCCACACTGCTGATTGCCTGCCATGCCCCCCACCCAGTGACCTGCCCACTTGCCAAGCAGCAGAAAGTGCTCTTATTCCCCCAGCGACCTACCCTAACCCTCGCCCACCACTCCACCCACACAGCAAATGGCAGAGTGTGCTTCTGCACTCCCAGCCGCCCACCACACCCCCCAGCCATCACCCCATCCAGCTGGGGAGCATCTGTGGATGCTCCCATGCCACTGGACAGAAGACAGGTGGCAGCCAGTGCCCACCCAGTCCACCCTTAGCCACCTCACATGGCCAGTGAACAGCGATGTGGGCTTGCCCTACCCGTCACTGTTCTGTCCACTTAGAGACAGGGTGAATGCTCCTGTGCTTCCAGATGAGCAATCAGTGAAGCATGCCCAACCTGCAGACCATGATATATTAAAACAGAACAAAAAATAAGAATGAAACTAACCTATAATCAATCAATAAAATAACACCTTAATGCCTCGGAGACAACAGATAAGAACAAATCATATGAAGAAATAGGATAAGATGGCTCAAATAAATGACCAAAATAAAGGGGCAGAAAACCTTTCTGAAGAAGAAATGGTAATACAACTACTTGGTAAGGAATTCAAAAAACTTATATATAGGATCCTCAAAGAGATGAAGGAAAACACAGACAAAACCCTAGAAGAATTCAGGAAAACAATACAAGAACAAAAGACAAAATAATAGACAATTAGAAACTATACAAAAACAACATCTAGAAATCCAGAAGATTAGAAATAAAAATATCAGAAATAGATAACTCAATAGAAGGACATAGAAGTAGAATTGAATCAATGGAAGAAAGAATCAGAGAAATAGAGGACAAATCCCTTGATAATAACTTGTTTGAGAAACAATTGACAAAAAGAATTAAGAAAAATGAAAAAAGCCTAAGAGTTATATGGGACACCATCAAGAGGAATAATTTATATGTAATAAGAATTCAGGAAGAGGAGAAAAAAAAAGTACAGAAAGAAATTTTTGAAGATATATTGGCTGAAACTTCCCAAATATCATGAAAGACAAGAAGGTTATCATCCAAGAAACTCAATGAACCCCGTACAGGATAGACTCCTCACCAAAATTACCAAGACATATCATAACCAATCTTTCCTAAACCAAAGACAAAGAAAAACTCTGAAAGCAGCTCGTGAAAAATGAAATATCACTTACAAAGGGGCACCAATAAGACTAAGTGCAGATTTCTCATCAGAAACCATGCAGGCAAGAAGACAATGGAATGACATATATAAAATCCTGAAGGAAAAGAATTGCCAACCTAGAATCCTATATTCAGCAAATCTGTCCTTCAAAAATGATGGCAAAATTAAGACATTCCCAGATGAGCAGAAACTAAGGGAATTTGTAAAAACCAGACCAGCCTTACAAGAAATATTAAAGTGACTCCTTCAGATAGAGAACCAATGACATCAGACAACAACCTGAGATAAAGACACAGAACAACATCACCCAAATACCAACCCAGATAAAGACTTCATAAAAGCAAAGTAAAGCTAAAAAAACTGACGCCAGGGAACCAGAGGAATTAAGCTGTAAATGATGACAACTTGAAAACAGAAAGGGAGAATAAAAGATGTAGTTATAGAACTTCCATATGGGGAGGAAGTCAAAGAGATTTCAAGACATAACAGACAGTTTTAATTTTAAGAGAATGAATATAAACTTCAGCATAACCACAAAGAAAAGTAATAATTCTATTCACCAAAATAAAGAAGAAAACCAAAAATACTCAGTAAGCAAAAACAACAAGAAAGATTGATAGGAAAAGAAAACCTATATACAAAAAGAATTCAGCACAGAAAATTAACAGAAACAAAGAAACGGTTAACACTACAAAAAAAATTATAACAAAATGACAGCAATGAGTCCATACCTACTGATAATCACACTGAATGTAAATGGATTAAATGCACCAGTCAAGAGACAGAGATTGGCTGAATGGGTTAAAAAATCATGACCCATCAATATGCTGCCTACAAGAGACATACCTTAGACACAAAAACAAACAAGTTAAAAATCAAAGGATGAAAAAAAAAAACATGTCAAGCAAACAGTATCCAGGAGAGCAGGAGTAACAATATTAATTTTGAATGAAATAGATTTTAAGTCAAAATCCATTATGAGAGACAAAGAAGGGCATTATATAATGATTAAAGGGTCAATCCACCAAGAAGACCTAACAATAATAAATATGCACCCAATCACAGAGCTCCAAAATACGTAAAACAAATTCTAACAGAATTGAAAAGAGAAATAAACAGTTCAACAATAATAGTAGGAGACTTTAACACACTGCTTTTGATGATGGACAAAACTAGAAAGAAACTCAATAAAGACACAAAAGGTCTAAATAACACAGTCAACCAACTTGACCTCATAGACATATACAGAACACACCACCCCACAGCAGCACGGTATGACATGGATCATTCTCCGTAACAGACTGTTACAGGCCACAAAGCAAACCTTAAAAAATACAAAAACATCGACATAACACAAAGCATATTCTCTGACCATAACACTATAAAACTAGAAATCAATAACAGAAAGAGCAAGGAAAAAAAATTAAATACATGGAAACTGAATAACATCTTATTTAAAAACTACTGGATCATAGAAGAAATTAAAGGCCAAATTAAAAATTGTTAGAATCAAAGGAAAATGAAGACACAACATACCAAAACCTCTGGGACACAGCAAAAGCAATGTTCAGAGGAAAAATTACAGCAATAAATGCACACATCTAAAAAGAAGAAAGATCCAAAATTCATAACTTAACCCATCAACTTGAACAAATAGAAAAGAAACAGCAGAAGTCCACAGGCATCAGAAAAAGGAAATAATAAAGATCAGAGCAGAAACAAATAAAACAGAAAACCATAGAAAGAAATCAACAAAACTAAAAGTTGGTTCTTTGAGAGGATCAATAAAATTGATAAACCACTGGTCAAACTGACAAAGGAATAAAATAAAAAGATGCAAATAAACAAAATAAGGAATGAAATGGGTAACATTATAACAAAATCAACCGAAATAAAGAGGACTACTACAGAATATTTTGAAAAATTGTACTCTAACAAAGTATGTGAGGCAAAGTCTTGCCATCCTCGCTTCCATGGAGCATTCTGGTTGTACTTCTTCCAAGACAGATTTGTTCGTTCTTCTGGAAGTCCACGGTATATTCAATATTCTTCGCCAACACCACAATTCAAAGGTGTCAATTCATCTTTGGTCTTCCTTTTTCATTGTCCAGATTTGCCATGCATATGAGGTGATTGAAAACACCATGGCTAGGGTCAGGTGCACCTTAGTCTTCAAGAAGACATCTTTGCTTTTCAACACTTTAAAGAGGTCCTTTGCAGCAGATTTGCCCAATGCAACTTGAACTTGCATATTAGCAATTGATGGTCCGTTCCACAGTCAGCCTCTGGCCTTGTTCTGACTGATGATACTAAGCTTTTCCATTGTTTCTTTCCATAGATGTATTTGATTTGATTCCTGTGTATTCCATCTGGCAAGGTCCACGTGTGGAGTCGCTGTTTATGTTGGTGAAGAAAGGTATTTGCATCAAAAAGTCGTTGGTCTTACAAAATTCTATCACATGATCTCTGGCGTCGTTTCTGTCACCAAGGCCATATTTTCCATGTATCAACCCTTCTTCTTTGTCTCCAACTTTTGCATTCCAATCATCAGTAATTATCAATGCATCCTGATAACGTGTTTGATCAATTTCAGAGTGCAGAAGTTGGTAAAAATGATGGTAAAATGTGAGTAAATTGAAGGTATATATTGGAACCTTGAAAGAATGAGTTTAATTTAAACTTTAGAGTCCACACAATGAATAAGTCGAAGTAAATTGGTAATTAAAGGCTAAATGAGAGAAGTGTGTTTATAATATAAAATCACATTTATTTATTAAACAGGAGAAGTTATTTCACTTTTTAAAAGCTGTAGATTAAGTCATGAAGTCTTTTAGATTGATCTCTGTCAGGGGTTCTTTGAATCTGCTTAAAACAGACCTGACCCAAAATATACATTATTGATATCATGTTCAGTCTTTCTTTTATGAAATTTTCAAGGTATAATCTCTCACTTCATAGCTTGAGAAATGTTGTGTTTGTCAAGTTTTTCCTATTGTTCAATACTTATGTGGAAGTAGTGAATTTTAATTGAAGTAAAGTAATAAAGAATGTTAGCTGATATGAGAAAAAGTAGTCTATTTCAAATATCAAGTCTCGTCTGGATAAGTATACAGAGCTGGGATGAATGATTGTTTTTTTAAAACAACTTTATTGAAATGTCATTCACATACCATACAATTCGCTTGTGTAAAGTAAACAATTCAGTGGTTTTTAGTTAATTCACAGAGTTGTGCAACTACCACCACAATCAATTTTAGAACATTTTCATTACCCCAGAAAGAAACCCCATACCCATTAGCTGTCCCTCTCCATGCCCACCAAATCCCCCAGACCTAGGCAATTAATCTACTTTCCCTTTCTATAGATTTGCCTAATCTCAATGTTTCATGTAAATGGAATCAGACAATATTGTGACTGGCTTCTTTCACAATATTTTCAAGGTTTATCCCTGTTGTAGCATGAATCAGTACTTCTTTCATTTTTATGACTGAATACTGTTCTGTAGTATGGATATACCACATTTTGTTTATCCATTCATCAGTTAATGGATATTTGGATTATTCCCACTTTCTCTCTATTATGAATAATGCTGCTATGAACATTCATGTATAAGTTTTTACATGGACATGTTTTCCCCTGTCTTGGACAGATTCCCAGGAGTGGAATTTCTGGGCTATATGGTAACTATATTTAACCTCTTGAGGAACTGCGGGACTGTTTTCCACAGCGGGTACATTTTACATTCTCACCAGCAATGTATGAAGGTCCTAATTTCTCTACATCTTTACCAACAACTTGTTATTATCTGTCTTTTTTTATTACCTTTTAATTACTGTAGCTTTGTGGAAAATTTGAAATTGGGAAGTATGAGTTCTCCAACTTTGTTCTTTTTCAAGATTGTTTTGGCTATTCTGGGTCCCTTGAATTTTCATGAAATTTAGGATGGATTTGTCAAGAGCTAGGATTTTGATAGGGATTGTACTGAATCTGTAGATCAGTTTGGGGAGTATTGATTTCTTAATAAAATTAAGACTTTTGAGCTATGAGTATGAGATGTCTTTCTATTTTGGTGTTGTTAGCTGCTGTCCAGTAGGCCCTTGACTCATGGTGACCCCATGCCCAAAGAAAGGAAATGTTGCCTGGTCCTGCACCATCCCCATGATCAGACTGTTGTGATCTGTAGGGTTTTCATTGGCTGATTTTCAAGCATAGATCACCAGTCCACTCTTCCAAATCTGTTTTAGTCAGGAAGCTCCACTGAAACCTACTCAACATCATAGCAACATGCAAACCTCCACTGAAGATGAGTAGTGGCTGCACATGAGGTACATTGGACAGGAATAAAACCAGGACCAGGTCTCCTGCATGGAAGGCAAGTATTCAGCCAATGCCTCCTTCCATCTATTTAGACCTTTAATTTCTTTCAACAAAGTTTTATAGTTTTCAGAGTATAAGTTTTGCATTTCTTTTGTTAAATTTATTCCTGGGTATTTCTTTTTTTTGGATGCTATTGTAAATGGAGTGATCTTAATTTTACTTTTTGGATTGTTAATTGCCAGTGTATAGACATGCAATTGACTTTGTATATTAATCTTGTTTTCTGCATTCTTGCTAATTTTTTTTTTTTTATGAATTCTAAAAATGCTTAGGGGATCCCTGATAATTTTCTGTATATAAGATGATGTCATCTGCAAAGTGAATTTTTTTTTCCCTTTCCAATATGGACTCCTTTTATTTCACTTTCTTGCCTAATTGCCCTAACTTGAATAGACATGGCAAGAGCAGATATCTTTGCCTTGTTCCTAATTTTAAGGGAAATAATTCAATCATTTAACATTAAGTATGATTTTAGCTGTGCTGTTTTATAGATTCCTTTATCAGACTGCAGAAGTTCCCTCTATTCCTAGTGTTTTCACTGTTTTAAAGTGAAAGCATGTTGAATTTTATCAAACATTTTTCTGTGCCTGTTGAGATGATTATGTGTTTTTTGTCATGTGTTCTGTTGATACGGTGTATTAATTGACTTTTTCTCCTTTTTTTAAATTATTGTACTTTAGATGAAGGTTTACAGAACCAACTAGCTTCTTATTAAACAATTAGTACACATATTGTTTTGTGACATTGCTTACCAACCCTACGACATGTCAAAACTCTATCTTCTCAACCTTGGGTTCCTCACTACCAGCTTTCCTGTCCCCTCCTGCCTTCTAGTCCTTGCCCCTGGGCTGGTGTGCCCATTTAGTCTCGTTTTGTTTTATGGGCCTGTCTGATCTTTGGCTGAAGGGTGAACCTTGGGAATTACTTCATTACTGAGCTAAAAGGGTGTCCGGGGGCCATACTCTCTGGGTTTCTCCAGTCTCAGGCCAGTAAGTCTGGACTTTTTTATGAGTTAGAATTTTGTTCTACATTTTTCTCCAGCTCTGTCTGGGACCCTCTATTGTGGTCCCTGTCAGAGCAGTCACTGGTGGTAGCCAGGCACCATCTAGTTATGCTGGACTCAGCCTGATGGAGGCTGTGGTACTTGTGGTTCATTAGTCCTTTGGACTAATTTCTCCTTTGTGTTTTTGGTTTTCTTTATTCTCCCTTGCTCCCAACAGGGTGTATTAATTGATTTTGTTATGTTAAAACAACCTTATATTCCTAGGGTAAATTCCACATATTTGTAATGTATAATCCTTCCATATATGGATTTGGTTTTCTGGTATTTTGTTGAGGATTCTTGGGTCTATATTCATGACATATATTGAAGTATAGTTTTTAATTCTTTTGATGTCTTTGTCTAGTATTGGTATTGATATAATACTGGCTTCATAGTATGAATAGGCAAGTGTTCTTTCCTACTATATATTTTGGAATAGATTGTGAAGAATTTGTATTAGTTCTTCTTTGACTGTTTGGTAGAATTTGCCAATGAAGCCATCTGCACCAGGGCTTTTCTTTGTGGAAAGTTTTA
The DNA here is from genome assembly GCA_030035585.1 of Dugong dugon. Classification (NCBI taxonomy): domain Eukaryota; kingdom Metazoa; phylum Chordata; class Mammalia; order Sirenia; family Dugongidae; genus Dugong; species Dugong dugon. The sequence goes on from CM057465.1 coordinate 160,864,368, forward strand.
AAATTACTAATTCAATCTCTTTAGTTCTTATAGGTCTATTAAGATTTTCTGTCTCTTTTTGAGTCAGTTTTGGTAGTGTGTGACTTCCTAGGAGTTTGCTTATTTCATATAAATTGTCTGATTTGTTGGCATGCAGTCATTTAGTTTTGCAAAGTCCATAACGTCTCTTCCTTCATTTCTGATTTTAGTAATTTTACCTTCCTGTCTTTTTCTTGGCCAGTCTAGCTAAAGATTTTGCAATTTTGTTGATGTTTTCAAAGAACAAAATTTGATTTTGTTATTTTTTCTCTATTGTTTTTATATTCTCTATTTCATTTATCTCTGCTCTAATCCTTATTTTTCCTTCCTTTCAGCTTACTTTAGGTTTAATTTGCTCTTCTTTTTCCAGTGTCTTAAGGTGGAGGGTTAAATTCTTGATTTGAGATCTTTATTCTTTTTTAATATAAGAATTTAAAGCTATAAATTTATCTCTACTTCCTTACTTATAACTTTTTCTTATTACAAACTAGTTTCATATCAATGAGGTTTCTAGGTAGCTGAGTTGTTTAAAAGTGTCCATAGAGGGATGGTAATTGATATCTTTAAAATTATTAATGCTATTAATAAGTCAGGCATAGTTTGTTCAATATATTAAGAAATTTTAAAAAGGGGGACATCTTTGCATTTGAGAGTGATACATTTATAATAATAAGATAATAGTAATTGTTTCATGCACAAAATTTATGGCCCTTTTCTACATTCCCACTTTTTTCACCATGATTTAGATCCCAAACCATCTCCTTCACAAACTAGTACAATAGCTTTCTTATTGTTCTCCCTGTCTCTAGCTTTCCTTCTTCAATTTATTTTTCTTACTGTTGCTAGAGTGCTACTTCTAAACCAAAAATCTGGTCAAGGTAACTCATTCTATATTTCTATGGCTCCACATTTTCAGTAGCTATAACTGCAGCTCTTTAACATAGGCTGTAAGAACTTAGCATTATTCCCTTTTAGCCTGATCAACTAGTGAATAAGAGAAAGGATCTTCAAGTAAATTTTCTACTTTCTTCTTAAATTCTTTAATTCCATGACTGTCCAATAGTACCCCAGAGAAGGTTAATATGAATATTGAAGGGCAGATCTTTGGAGTCATTTTCCTAGCATTCCTAGGCTAGGATAGGATACCTAGCATTCCATGGCATTATTCCTAACTAACACTTCATGTTCATTATTCAACAGAAAACTTTTGGACAGAAATATATTTTCAAACATCTTATCTAAGTAATTTATCTACTACTACATTTTAAAATTACCTAATCATCTATTGTTTGTGAACATTTCATTGGATTCATCACCCATATTTATGTTCAAGCAAGATATCAAGAATGAAGATGGTTCTAGGTGTCACAAGGTCATTTGTCTAGAGGCTGTTATGGGACTGTGCAAGGTTGTTAAATGCCTTGGAGAATAAGATTAAAATTCAAACGACTTTTGAAATTGACAAAGGGCAATTTAAAGTTATCCGTGAGAAGCTGAATATTGTTCAGTCAGAACCAGTGTAGTAATGTTCACCTTGTAATGAAAACCAAACTATATAATATTATGTGTTAAGTATAAGGCAAACCAGGAAATGCAGGTAAAATCTACAGATCTTGTTTCTGCAACTGGTCATGAGGTTCTAGCTAGTATTAACAACTCTTTCTCTACTACCTTTTCTACATTCCCTTTGACTTTAGCCAGGTGGTCATTTGATCAGGGTTCCTTGCTTGGAGTCTTTTTATATAGAGTTGCTATCCTCTCCCGTTTATCTTTATAATTAAGGCAAAGTTGTAGAAGAAGAGCCCTTGACTTTCAGCTGTACTATCCTTAGCTCTGAATGGAGCAGGGATCCTGTCTCTTAGGGGTCACAACTGAAATCTCTCTAGAAAGCAAGTAACATAAGCAAAATAGCCTGAGTAAGGAATATGATAATTTGGAAAGGATATGCCTACAAGTCTCCACTGAGCTGGTCCCGCATATGGCTGAGGATCAGATAGTACCCAGTTATGACTAGGACACCGCCTAGGAGCCCTGGTGGCACAGTGGTTAAAAGCTTGGCTGCTGACCAGAAAGTTGCAATTTGAATCCACCAGCCACTCCTTGAAAACCCTGCGAGGCAGTTGTGTTCTGTCCTATAGGGTCACAATGAGTTGGAATCAACTTGATGGCAACAGGTTTGGGTTTTGGGTAGAGACCAGTAGTGAACTAGGAGCTTTTTGTGAAAAGAGAACAGTTATTTCTGGAAGAACATGGCCTGACTAAAAACAGAGGACTTAGTTTTTTTTTTTTTTTTCTATTGAGAAATGCTTCAGGCTCCATATAGCATTCAAATATGCCACTGATATTACAAACACTACTGGACTGGCTTGAACATTAAGGTTAAGCAATATAACTGTTTGTATTACAGCCTGGATCAGCCAAAGAGCCTTTTTTTGTTCTGGGACCTACTCAGAACTGACAAATTTTTGGATCCCTATTAAATGAACTTGAGTGCATGACCCAAAAGTGGCATAGTATGTTTTGAAAATCCAAAAGGTCCTGTAGACTTTGTCTGTTTGCATGGAAGAACAATATTGCATGGGATATTCTTTCACAGTATCACATGGAATATTTTAACATGACCCAGCTCACTGGATCCCTAGAAACTTCATTGAAGTTGTTGTTGTTAGGTGCTGTCGAATTGGTTCCGACTCATAGTAACCCTATGTACAGCAGAAGGAAACACTACCTGGTCCTGCACCATACTCACAATCGTTGTTTTAACTGAGTCCATTGTTGCAGCCACTGTATCAATCCATCTCATTGAGGGTCTTCCTCTTTTTCACCGACCCTCTACTTTACCAAGCATGATGTCCTTCTTCAGGGACTGATCCCTCCTGATAACATGTCCAAAGTGTGTGAGACATAGTCTTGCCATCATTGCTCCTAAGGAGCATTCTGGCTGTATGAGGCATATGAGGTGATTGAAAACACCACAGCTTGGGTCAAGCACACATTAATCTTCAGGGTGACATCTTTGCTTTTTAACACTTTAAAGAGGTCTTTTGCAGCAGATTTGCCCAATGCAATGCGTCGTTTCATTTCTTGACTGCAGCTTCCATGGGTGTTGATTGTGGATCTAAGTAAAACGAAATCCTCCAATTATCATTGAAGGGGTAAGCCCTAAATTTTGTAGAATTCAGTCCTCACATTTTGACTAAGACATCTAAAATGTCTGCTTATTCTTGTTTGTTTAGGTCCTACAACATGCCACAGTCAGTATGCCTATTAGCATTTTCAGTGTAATGAGCTGTTGTTGTTGTTAGGTGCTGTCAAGTGGGCTCCGACTCACAGTGATCCTATGTACGACAGAAGGAAACACTGCCCAGTCCTGCACTATCTTCACAATCGTTGCTATGCTTGAGCCCATCATTGCAGCCACTGTGTCAATCCATCTTGTTGAAAGTCTTCCTGTCTTTCACTGACCCTCTACTTTACCAAGCATGATGCCCTTCTCTGGGAACTCATCCCTCCTGATAACATGTCCAATTATGTGAGATTAAGTCTCACCATCCTCGCTTCTAAGGAGAATTCTGGCTATACTTCTTCCAAGAAAGATTTGTTCATTCTTCAGGAAGTCCATGGTATATTCAATATTCTTCACCAACACCATAATTAAAAGGCATCAATTCCTCAGTCATCCTTATTCACTGTCCAGCTTTTGCATGCACATGAGGCAATTGAAAATACCATGGCTTGGGTCAGGTGCACCTTAGTCCTCCATGTGACATCCTTGTTTTTCAACACTTTAAAGAGGTCTTTTGCATCGTATTTGCCCAATGCAATACACTGTTTGATTTCTTGACTGTTGCTTCTATAGGAGTTGATTGCGGATCCAAGTAAAATGAAATCCTTGACAATTTCAATCTCTTCTCTGTTTATCATGTTGTTGTTTATTGGTCCAGTTGTGAAGATTTTTGTTTTCTATATGTTGAGGTGTAATCCATACTGAAGGCTGTAGTCTTTCATCTTCATTAATAAGTGCTTCAAGTCCTCTTCACTTTTAGCAAGCAAGATTGTGTCATCTGCGTATTGCAGGTTGTTAATCAGTCTTCCCCCAATCCTGTTGCCTGGTTCTTCTTCATATAGTCTAGCTCCTTGGATTATTTTCTCAGAACACAGATTGAATTAGTATGGTGAAAGAATACAACCCTGACTCACACCTTTCCTGATTTTAAACTCTTTGTTCTGTTTGAGCCACTGCCTCTTGGTCTATGTACAAGTTCCACATTAATACAATTAAGTGTTCTGGAATTCCCATTCTTTGCAATGTTATCCATAATTTGTTATGATCCACACAGTCAAATACCTTTGCATAGTTAATAAAACACAGGTAAACATCTTTCTGGTATTCTCTGCTTTCAGTCAAGATCCATCTGACATCAGCAATGATAGCCTTCATTCCACATCCTCTTCTGAATCTGGTTTGAATTTCTGGCAGTTCCAGGTCAATGTACTGCTGCAACTGCTTTTGAATGATCTTCAGCAAAATTTTACTTGTGTGTGATATTAATGATGTTCGATAATTTCTGCATTTTGTTGGATCACCTTTCTTTGGAATGGGCACAAAAATGGATCTCTTCCAGTCCTTTAGCCACGAACTTACTTGATCAGGGTTCAGATCTTGCAGTAAGGAATATGCTATTGTGCAAAGCGTTCTTGGCTTTGTGGAGTTACTCTTGTCTTACTTTAACCTTTACAGTGGGTATGTGGAATAAGAAAAAGTCCCTAAGTGTTATTTAGTCTTCCTGGTTCCCATCTTGTCTTATCTTGCAGCATGTAGGTAAAAGTGTACTACTATCTCTGGTATGTGAAAGGAAAACTTTCTTTATTCTAGTTTTTTTTACTCAACATTTATTCTAAGGAGAAATATGCGTTTTTCAGATCAGTAACTATATATGAATTGCCAAGCAATGTGTTGATTTGCTGCAGTAAGAAAACCACATTTGCAATTGGAGTCACCAACTTAATTTAGCTTATGATAATTTGCTGCCATTCTCCTACACCCAGACATTTTCTGCATATGCTCAACTGGATAATTAATAGAAAATGTGATATAAATTATAACACTTGCATCCTTAAGTTTTTATGATGGCACAAACCTCTGCAATTCCCTACATAATACGACATTGATTATTTGTTTGTTCTTACGATAGGAAAGAGCAATGGTGATGGCTTCCATATGGCCTTTCCTGTTGTCATAACTTTATGGCACGATCAAGGAGCCAGTGTGGTGGTACTGCCCTTGCTGAAGATATCTTTCAAGCTTCACATTTAAAAACTAGGGAAATAACCAGTGGAGGGAATTAGGGTGCCCCTGGGACTACTGTGACGCAAAATCAGGTCAGAATACCATTTATCATCAGGAGTCCATAAGCCTCCATTCTGACCATTGGTGACATCCCAGATCCCCAGGCATGATTAGTGCTAACTTAGAGCCTATATTCTATAATTCCCAAAAGAGTCGGAGATATTTCCCTTTTTCACAATAGTAATGGAGATAAAATGTGTACAAATGCCTTTGGAGAAGGTAAGAGGAAGATCCAATTATACAAAAGGGTGTTAATTTGGGGTCTATATTGACTAAGGGCTTGGAATTGTTTGAGAGGCAATTGCATAAAAATTATAAATTTTGTCATGTTTAATAGACCTGGATTTTCTTTTTTTTTTTTTCCATTTTACAAGTCAAATATGACCTTGGCTATTGCTCATTGATTTCATTCCTGGAACTTCTTATTTTAACCAGAGTCAGAGATCTTCTCATGTATTACTGTTCTCTGTGATCTGATTACTATACCTGTCTTGCTGCCTTTTATGATGATTATGCAACCTGGTTTCAGCCACTTTGGGCCCCAATGAAATCTGCTGAGATTAGAAGACCCATTTCATTTCCTGCAAATCCTGAATAGATTATTGGTCTAGAGAGCATCGGCAGTGATTAACATTTAAAAGCAAGATATAGGTGTTTTCTCACCTATATCGTTCTATAGTAAGGATGAAAGAAGAGTCATTTAACTTCTAATGGGCAAAGAATGAAGCGGTGAAATGGGTGAGAAGCACAACCTAACATTCCAATCTAACATTCCAATCTTCTGAATACTTGAATTTCTTCCTCTACATTGCCCCCAGAAATTTCTAGCCTCTCTTTGTTACTTGGAATGGGCCAGTATTAGACAAAATGATAAAATCATAATGCCTAAGCAGCACATTGGACGCAGAACCTATTAACCTAGTGCATCCATATTTATAAATTCAGCTCTCCCAAAATTATATTGGATTATAACCAATCCGGAATTGTCAAGCTCTTTGAAAAACCATCCCCACAAAGATTTTCTAGATTAAAAAAAAAAGTATGAGTTAATCAATTCCTTCCCTCCTCTGTCTTTGCATGTTTATCACTCAGACCACCTTGATTTCTTATCCTGGAAGAAATCAGGAAGCAACAATGGAAGCAACAATGAGAGGGGGGGCATGAATGTAATTTATATATTTCCCATAGAAGAGGGTCAGGACAGCCTCAGGCAAAAAAGGCTAGGTGGTACATCTGAGGGATTTATAATTTTGAAATTCTCCATTTCTTAAAGTTCTTCTTAGAAGTCAATGTTAAAATTGTCAGTGTCTTCCACCTGATCGGTGATCTACTCTTCACATAAGTGATCTGTTGAGATGGTGTGAATTCACCTGGAGAAAACTGGAAACCCATAGCATCAGTTGTTCTGTCTGACTTTCCACAAACTCAGCCTTAAAGCCATCAGTAAGAGATGTGTCAGCAGGTTATAACGTGATCCTGAGGGGAGGGTTTCTAGATGGGAAATTTTCATTAAGTTCTTTTAAGTTATTCAGAGTATTCATTTTCTTCAACAATCCAAAATCTCCTTATGCCCTTTTCTTGGGGTTTTGGCAGTCACTATTTGCTCTGCCAGAGCTTCGCCTTCTCTGGGCTCATCGTCTGAGATGACTGCAGTTGATAACTTGATAAGTTATTTTACCACTTTGTACCAAAGTTCCCCTTCCTGGAATGTGAAGTGTTATAGGATCCATCTCTGTCTAATAAATAAATCTAAATACCACATATTTCCCTGCAGTTCTTTTGCCTGAATTTCACCCTGATAACAATTTCTCTATTTGCGGCATCTTTTGGTTGAAAATAAAGAAAATCAGCTTTGGCTAACAGGCAAGAAGCAATTTATCCAAACACACTTATTTGTTCATAGAATACAAAGAAAATCTGAACTACCCGAGTGGGTCATGGGCTCAAATAGCAGGGAGTTTTGAACTATCTTGAGGACACATCCATTGGTTAACTCAAATCCAACTGCCTTCTGTCCCTATGAATCTGTGCTCAGGGTTTAGACTGGCATTCACTGAGTTATATTCACACCCACCCAATGGCAGTGGTGGGGGAGGAGTGGAAGGTGAATGATCCTATGATGAGAAGCTTTTCCAACTACACTTGGTTTGGGGATAAATCGTGCTTCCTTTGTTAAGCAGGCTACCATTAACATCAAGTTGATTCCAACTTTATAGTGACCCCACATGTTTCAGAGTAGAGCTGTGCTCCATAGGGTTTTCAATGGCTGTAATCTTACAGAAAGGTCCCTGGGTGTCACAAGCAACTAACCTAAAGACTGTTGGTTCGAACCCACCCAGTGACTCCATGGAAGAAAGGCCTGGTGATTTCCTTCTGTAAAGATCACAGCCAATAAAACCCTATGGAACAATTCTACTTTGTAATATGTGGGGTAACCATGAGTTGGAATTGATTTGATGGCAATGGGTTGAGTTTGGTTTTAATGCTATGGAAATAGATAGCCAGGCCTTTCTTCTGCAGCACTGCTGGGTAGATTCAAATCATTAACCTTTTGATTAGTAGCCAAGGGCAAACAAATAGGCTATGAAGGTGTTTAAAATACGTGGATCATGTAGTGCCTTGAAGAGAGTTTTCTTATTACAGGTTTTGTTCAGTTATCAAGTAGAGTTCAGTTCTTAAATGTAAGGAGTTTCTAGAAAAATAGCATCCACACCTATGTAAAAATTACATAATTATCTTGTGAAAGAGAATGTGTGGTTCAGCTAGTGTCTTCAGACTTTGGGGAACATGGAGCCAGGTAAAAGTATGGACAAAAGCAAACATTCTTGCATTACAGAGGAAAGATTTTTGTTAGACATATTTAAGAAAAGAAGAAGAAGAAATTCCTAAGGTTATTAACGGAGGAGAAAGAAGCTGTTCAGCGGGCAGGTATTGAAAACAACAACAATCTCAACATGAATCTCAAAGGCATATAATTATCTTATGGAAAAAAAATGGTTTAGACCAGTAGTTCTCAACTCTGGCTGTGTATTAGAATCACTTTTTAGAAGTTCAAAAGCCTCATTACCATGTTCAGAAATTTAATTGTGGGACTCAGTAGGACTGCTCTGTTGCACACCTCCATGGGACTCCATTCATGTCGTAATTATGTGCATGGTACCCCCTGGAATTGTGCAGTGCACAACCTGTGCAGCTACAAGCAATGGCTTGAGCGTCAGCATTTTTAAAAGTTTTCCAGGTTTTTTGTTTGTTTGCTCTTTAAAGCTTAGCCAGCCTTGCCAACCACTGAGTCAGCCTCTCCCTTGGCTCTTAATCCTACACCCAGCTTTAGAGTGCCTTTTTGTGATTATTCTTTAGAGTTCTTTTTGTGCTAAACATGATCTCACTTGTCTACAAACATAGTGGGTAGAGCTGGGATTACTGAACACACAGAAGTATTTGCTTCAGCATGTACCTCTCATGGATGACTCTGAACACTGCATCTTTTTCTAGGACAAGTGTAGGAAGTACTGGATTTGGGGTATGTCTGGTAACATTGAAATACTCTATTTGTTAGTGGCAAATGGCTAATTTTGATTGATCTGCATTAACAGCATATGGCAAAAGAAATCAACAGTAAGTAGTTAATCTCTATGTGTCCACAATACTTGTTACCTAATCATACCTGATGTTCTTTATTTTCATATATTTTTAAAGATAGGTATGTGTATTAATTTAGAAAATATTAAAGACAATTTCTGATCATTCATAGCCAAGTTTTTTAAAAAGATGTTTCTGCTTTTTCATTTTAACCTTTAAAATGTGTTTTGTATATAATGTATTGGAAAACAGTGATGAAAATCAAATATTGCATACATACACTATATGCACATATACTATATCAAATATTGGTTTGATTTTGATGAAAATCAAATATTGAGAAAAATTGTCAGTCTAAGAAGAAATTATATAAGTCACAGCTTGATGATGTTGTCATGCATTCCAAAAGTTGCATTTTGTTTTAAATTCATGTTTTCATTTTGTGGACTGGGACATTTATATAACTCTTGAACTTCCTGTGGAATGCGCCAGTTGCTAAGACTTAGATTTTTCCCAGGCAAATTTGAAATTTTTTGTTTTGTGCTTTTTATTTTTTGGTTATGCCTCTGATTTTATTATATGCCCGTGTTGAATTCTTAACGTCTCGTATAAAAAATTGAAAAGCTCACAATTTCTAAGACATTCAAGCCTCTATCACAAGAGGTACAAATGAAGATATTGCTATTAATTTAATCAAAGGAAAATACTCCTGAACATTGTGATAATATTTCAGGTGTGTTGCATGACTTATTTTATAGCTGGACTGAAACAACCTTATACTTGTCTCCAGGAATGCCTGAAATTCTGGTTCTGACAACTGCGCAACATAAGAATGAGATGTAGTAGTCAGTGATTTATAATGTGTTGTTTAAAGTTCAACATGGTTATGGAAGCACTGGGGATGGACTGTCTATATTGTTGAGGGATGTAGACTAGTTTACAACTAATCTGAGAATAGCACAGCTTGCCTTGGCTATGTGACCAGCAGAATAAAAAGACCCCAATGTAATCTTTTGCCTGTGTTCCCTGAAATCAAGGCCCATCCTGGGCTACTAAAAAAGGGTCCCTGGGGGCTGCACCTGGAAGTCTACAACTCTTGATGATTGTTTGCACTTTCTTTCTTCTGTTGTTTTTACCTTTATTAAAAACGTATGTGAATGCACTCTGTGGAATCTTGTAAGTCCTTTCAATTATCCAGCCCTGCATATCCATATATATGTTGTTGTTGTTGTTAGATGCCATTAAGTAGGTTCCAACTTATAGCGACCCTAGGTACAACAGTACGAAACACTGCCTGGTCCTGCACCATCCTCACAATTGTTGCTATGCTTGAGCCCATTGTTGCAGCTGCTGTGTCAATCCATCTCATTGAGGTCTTCTTCTTTCACTGACCCTCTACTTTACCAAGCATGATGTCCTTCTCCAGGGACTTGTCCCTCCTGATAATGTGTCCAAAGTATGTGAGATGAAGTCTTACCATCCTCGCTCCTAAGGAGCATTCTGGCTGTACTTCTTCCAAGACAGATTTGTTCATTCTTCGGCAGTCCATGGTATATTAAGTATTCTTCACCAACACCATAATTCAAAGGCATCAGTTCTTCTTTGGTCTTCCTTATTCATTGCCCATATATATAGTGAATGAATATTTACACTATATACATATATACTATGTCATATATACTAAATGCATATATACACAATATGCATATATATAAAATCTATGCATACCCATGCATATACTTTTTGTACTTCGTCTTCCACTTATTAGGCAAACATGAATGAATAAGCAAAACATGTAATTAAATATAAATCATAATATGTTTATACACAACTCTGTGCTTAATTTAAATATCTGGTTTTAAATCTCTAGTCTACTAGTTTGTATACTACCTGTTTCTCACTTTTGCTGCTGCTAGACTTGTGTCTTTGTCTATCCAAAGCATCTTAAAGTTTTTGAACAACATGATGTCTGCTTTTTGTGAAAAAAGACAAATGGAGTACAATATAAAGCACCAGTAAGTTTCATAGTTTGTTCCGGTGATTTGCATATTGTAATAGCTCGAGAATATTGGTCACATTATAGTCCACTTGTCTAGCATTTTAATCAACCTTAAGTAGGTTCCTGATTCTAAAAGCTCGTTTTCACAGTATAATGAAAAGTATGAGATAAGACAATTTTATGGGCAATGCTTCTTAAAATTAAATCAGCTTTAATTTGCTAACAAAGAATGCCAAAGAATTTGTGTTAATGTTACTTTTTAACTTGTATTTTCAAACTTGTTCAGCTGCGCCTATTCTGTGCTAAATGTTAATTAATTAATTTGTAGTGCTAAGAAATATTTTGTATATCTTCTCAGAAACGTATTTTATTTTTCTTGGGGTTTTCCTAAGGAGTTATTTCTGTTTTATCTTCAAATTTCATTTGTATTTAAGGGAGCGATGTCCTTATCTTTCTATCTAATGTATTGATATGCTTCTAGTCATATTTGAAAAGCATTATGCTTGTAAATCTTGGCAAAAAAGCATTACAGTGTACTTGTAAATCTTTGTCACTGCTAATGGAAAAAAGCTATGGAACTAGGTGGGTTACAAATTTGGAAACAGGATGTTCAATTTTTACACCTATTCAGAATACTACTTTATAAATTCTGTAAAATTATATTTTTACATTGACTGTAAAAATCTGGAAATATTGCAGTTTTTTCTCTGAAATGTTTGCCCATGAAATTAAATTATAAAACCAAAAAAACCCATATCCGTTGAGTTGATTCTGACTCATAGCAACCCTACAGGGCAGAGTAGAACTGCCCCATAGGGTTTTCAAGGCTGTAATCTTTACTAAAGGAGACTGCCATGTTATTCTTCCATGGAGCGGCTGGTGGGTTCGAACTGCCAATCTTTTGCTTAGCAGCCAAGCACTTAAGCACTGTAGCACCAGAGCTTACAGAAATATGTCAGTGTGACATCTTTTGTGTTACTTCTGGATGTATGATCATGGTCAGAGAATTTAGAATCTCTAAAACATTGTTTTACCTGTGGATGATATAAGGAAAGGCAAATATCCTTATCTAGCAATTCATACCAAAAAATAAATAAATAAACCATTGGGTCAAGTTGATTCCGACTCGTAGCGACCCTATGGGACGGAGTGGAACTGCCCCAGAAGGTTTCCCAGGAGGGCTGGTGGATTCCAGTGGAACCCTTAACCACTGCGCCACGAGGGCTCCAGCAATTCGTAGGTTTTCTTTTTTTGCTTACTCAATATATACACAATATTTTGAGAAGTTTGAATCAGCCAAATTACATTTTAAACATCACAACAGAAACTCACTATTTAAAGTGATAATTTGTTAAGTAATTTTATAAAATTAAGACACCGTTTGTAATATTTATCTTCATCCCAGATTTTTCTGCTTATATGTTAGGATTTTTCAATGATTAGGAACGCATCTATTCATTTTTGAAGTCCCTGTACATATTTTCATCTTGATTTGTTTTCCTCAGACTATAAAACTTTGTGAGTCTTTGCTGTGGATGGGAGAAGGACTTATGTATGTTAGCCACCATTTCCATGGAGCTTAAATGAGGAGGAGCAATGCATTGGGCAGAGTCATGGATTGAATTATGTCCCCCCAAAAATGTGTGTATCAGTTTGGCTTGGCTATGAGTCCCAGTAGTGTGTGATTTTCCCATGTGTTGTAAATCCTGCTTCTATGATGTTAATGAGGGAGGATGGGCTGCAGTTGTGTTAATGAGGCAGGACTCAATCTACAAGATAGGATTGCGTCCTGAGGCAATCTCTTGGGATATAAAAGAGAGAAGCGAACAGAGAGGCCCGGGACAGGGCGGGCGGGTGCTACCTCATACTATCAAGAAAGCAGTGCCAGGAGCAGAGTGTGTCCTTTGGACCCAGGGTCCCTGTGCAGAGAAGCACCTAGCCCTGGGGGACACCGAAGAGAAGAAGGCCGACAGAGAGAGAAAGCCTTCCCCTGGAGCTAATCCCCTGAATTTGGACTTTTGGCCTACTTTACTGTGAGGATATAAACTTTTCTTTCTTAAAGCCATCCACTTGTGGTATTTCTGTGGTAGCAGCACTAGATGACTAAGACAGAATTTGGTACCGGGAGTGGGGTGCTGCTCTAACAGATACCTAAAATGTGGAAGTGGTTTTGAAACTGTGAATGGACAGAGGAGCAGCAGTGGCAGAAGACCAGCAACAGCAGAGAACCTGCAGTGGCAGAGAAATGGCAGCAGCAGAGAACCAGGAGACCAGTGCAAGACAGTGCTGGAGCTGACCCACAGAGAGAGAGAGCTGAGTGCCTGTGTGCAGAAGGCTTCCTGGCGGAGTAGGGTGCCTCCAGGCACTTACCAGTAGAGCTACAGAGCTTTGGAACACTTGGCCCAGCAGGGCAGATGAGGGCGTGAGGCCACAGGAAGCAGAAGCTGAAGAGACAAGGAAAACGAGAAGCTGCCTCAGTCCCAAAAGGTATGGCCATGACCTCAGGGGTTTCTAAGGGTGGACTTGTCACTCCGATGGACTAGGAGAATGGTGTGCCGAAAGCTGAGGGAGCAGAGCTGCCGTCCCAGGGGGCCTGGAAGGCGGAGCTGAAGCCCAGGGCCAAAGGGCCTCCACTCAGAATCCAGAGACTGTGGCTAATACCTAGAGTCTGGAGGGCAGGGCTATTGTGTAGATTGTCTCAGAGAATAGAAGATTGTTTTCAGAGCCTTGAAGGTGAATGTAATGTGTTCTGCTGACTTGCTTGGTTCCTGTTTTCCCTTCTTTTCCTCCAGTTTCTCCTGTTTGTAATGGAAATGTCTAGCTTGTGCCTGTTCTGCCATTGTAGCTTCAGAAGCAGATAACTTGTATTCTAGATTTCACAGATGGAGAGGAAATTTTGGATTTTTGGACTTGGAGTTAAGACTTTTATTATGATATGATGGGATGAATATGTTTTGCATGTTGCAAGGATGTGATTTTGCGGTGGGCAAAGGGTGGAATGTCATGGATTGAATTATGTCCGCCCCAAAAAATGTGTATCAGTTTGGCTGGGCCATGATTCCCAGTATTGTGTGATTTTCCCATGTGTTGTAGATCCTGCCTCTATGATGTTAATGAGGGAGGATGGCAGCAGTTGTGTTAGTGAGGCAGGACTCAATCTACAGGACTGGATTGTGTCCTGAGGCAATCTCTTGAGATATAAAAGACAGAGTGAGAAGAGAGACGGGGACCTCATACCACCAAGAAAGCAGTGTTGGGAGCTGAGCACATCCTTTGGACCTGGGGTCCCTGTGCAGAGAACCTCCTAGTCCAGGGAAACATTGATTAGAAGGCCAACAGAGAGAGAAAGCCTCTTCCCCTGGAACTAATGCCCTGAATTTGGATTTTTAGCCTACTTTACTGGGAAGAAATAAATTTCTCTTTGTTAAAGCCATCCATTTGTGAATAAGTCTGTGAAAATTATTCCACTGTTGCTTCCTTAGAGAAGTTCTTCTTCAAGGGAACATTTAACTGGTACTGACAGAAATCCAAAATGTACCAAGCTAAGCAAAAAATAGGCTGACTCATAGAATGGAAAAAAAGGGTTGCAGGAACCAGGCCAATGATCTTGATCTCAGCAGCAGGAAGTGGGACTGAAACGCTACTCTCCTTACCTCTCTCCTCTTCTTTTTCCTTGCAAGCTTCATCTTCTAAGGCTTTTCCACATGGCCAGGAGCAAGCCGGAGGAGGACAGACTCATCCCAGCCAGTTTCTGCTGAAGAATCCCGGGAAAGGCTGGTGTGGGTCATATGATTGGGTATTAGGATTGCTCTGTGCTGTGACATGGACCCACCCTATGAGAAGGGGCTGGGAGGGCAGGGTAATATTATTGGCAATCTCTGCCAGAACAACATACTTGCAGTAAGGAGAAGCTGCCCCCTCTCCCCAAAAAGGTAGCTATTACCAGAAGAAGGCAGAAAGTGGTTGTCATGGTTTGAATTATGTCCCCCAAAAAAATGTGTGTATCAATTTGGCTGGGCCATGATTCCCAGAGTTGTGTGGTTGGCCTCCATTTTGTGATTGTAATTTTATGTTAAAGAGGATTAGGGTGGGATTGTAACACCACCCTTAGCCAGGTCATATCCCTGATCCAATGTAAAGGGAGTTTCCCTAGGGTGTGGCCACACCACCTTTTACATTACAAGAGATGAAAGGGAAGCAAGCAGAGATTAGGGGACCTCATACCATCAAGAAAGCAGTGCCAGGAGCAAAGCCCGTCCTTTGGACTGGAATCCCTGTGCAGAGAAGCTCCTAGTCCAGGGGAACATGGATGAGAAAGCTAACAGAAAGAGAGAAAGCCTTCCCCTGGAGCTGATGCCCTGAATTTGGACTTTTGGCCTACTTTACTGTAAAGAAATAAATTTCTCTTTGTTAAAGCCATCCACTTGTGGTACTTCTGTTGTAGCAGCACTGGATGACTAAGACAGTGGTCTTGGGCAGAGATTATAGCCATCACATGGCAACTTTTACTTTGGAGGCAATATGGGTGCAATGTGAAAAAATAATTCCAAATGAACTTAATTTTCTTGCTAATAGCCTTAACCAGGTAACAAAGTAGGGATTGGCTCAGATACATCTTTATCAAATTATTTGACAAAGTCCCACAATATCCTTGTGGATAAACTATGCATTATCGGTTGAATAACAACATTTTTTGGTGAATTGTTGATTGAAATAATCTCCTATCTATCTGGAGTGAAATCTCTAGTAGTGTTTGATGAGATAAAATTAGCCTTTGCCCTGTGACAGATTTTTTTTTTTTTAAGTATCTTTAATGAAGGCAATAATGCAACAAACTTTAATTAAGAGCATGTTATAGCCAGGCACTATTCTCAGCTCTGCTGAAATAAAACATACTAGAAAAACTCTTTCCCCTCAAGGAGCTTACTCTCTGTTAGGGAAGACAAATACATAAACTAATAATATCCTTAAAATAATATTATTTTAAAGGGGATATAATAAAAGGTTTCCCAGAGAGGTGACACCAGGGCTTCAAACTGGTTCTTCCTGATTCAGTCATGGCTGAGAAAGTGAAACCGGAACAGACCTGAATTTTTAAAATTTGGGTAATCTGGAATGGTAACTGGAACAGGAAAAATTATGGGTTGAAGCTCTGCTGGAAACCTAATTTCCCTCTTAGAAAACAAGGGCAGCGTACATGTTGCATAGCAAGGAAATCTTGTGCCCGTTGGATTTTGAGCAGAGTAGGAAACAGCGGTGCCCAGCTCAAAGACGGCAGCTGACTGCGTTGCTTTGAATATGTGTTCCTCTTCACAGTCCTACCAATAATCCAATCTCATGCATTAGGGTCCTAAAAAGGGCTTACTACATCTCTTAAAAGTCTCCCGTTTCAGGGCTTTGACCCATAATTTTTCACGTTCTGGTTATCATTCTGGATTATCCAAATAATTAAAATTATACAATTTTTGGGTCTGTTCCAGTTTTGCTTTGTCAGCCATGACTTAATCAGTTCAAATTGGTTCAAAGGCCTGGGTGACATGTGAACCGAGTCTTTTTGTTTTTTCAATTGTACTTTAGATGAAGGTTTACAGAGCAAACAAGTTTCTCATTAAACAGTTAATACACATATTGTTTTGTGACATTGGTTGCCAATCCCACAACATGTCAACACTCTCCCCTTCTCGACCTTGGATTCCCCATTACCAGCTTTCCTGTCTCTTCCTGCCTTCTCACACTTGCCCCTGGGCTGGTGTGCCCATTTAGTCTCTCTTTGTTTTTTGGACCTGTCTAATCTTTGGCTGAAGGTGATTTCATTACTTAGCTGTAAGGGTGTCCAGGGGCCATACTCTAGGGGTTTCTCCAGTCTCTGTCATACCAGTAAGTCTGGTCTTTATTTGTGAGTTAGAATTTTATTCTACATTTTTCTCCAGCTCTGTCCGGGACCCTCTGTTGTGATCCTTGTCAGAGCAGTCAGTGGTAGTAGCCAGGCACCATCTTGTTGTACTGGACTCAGTCTGGTGGGGGCTGTGGTAGTTGTGGTTCATTAGTTTTTTGGACTAATCTTTCCCTTGTATCTTGTTTTCTTCATTCTCCCTTGCTCCCGAAGAGGTGAGACCAGTGGAGTATCTTAGATGGCTGCTCACAGGCTTTTTAAGTCCCCAGATGCTACTCACCAAGGTAGAATGTAGAACATTTTCTTTATAAACCATGTTATACCAATTGAGCTAGATGTTCCCCGAGACCATGGTCCCCACAGCTGTCAGCCTAGTAATTTTGGTTCCTCAAGAGTTTGTATATGTCTATGGGGTTTCCATGACCTTGTGTTAGACAAGTTGTGCTGGCTTCCCCAGTATTATGTACTATCTTACCCTTCACCAGAGTTACCACTTATCTATTGTCTGTTTAGTGATTTTCTCTCCCACTCCTCCTCTCCCTGCTAACCATCAAAGATTGTTTCTTTTTGGTGTGTAAACCTTTCCATGAGTTTTTATAGTAGTGGTCTCATGTAATATTTGTCCTTTTGTAATGGACTTACTTCACTCAGCGTAATGCCCATGTTGTGAGATTTTCCAAGATTCATCATTGTTCTTTAACGTTGTATAGTATTCCATTGTGTGCTTGTACCATAGTTTATCCATTTATCTGTTGACAGGCACCTAGGTTGTTTCCATATTTTTGCTATCGTGAATAATGCTGCAATGAACATGAGTGTGCATATGTCTATTCATGTGATGGCTCTGATTTCTCTACGATATGTTCCTAGGAGTGGGATTGCTGGATCATACGGTATTTCTATTTCTAGCTTTCCAAGGAAGTGCCATATCATTTTCCAAATTTTGCATCCCCACCAGCAGTGCATAATAGTTCCAGTCTCCCCACAGCCTCTCCAACATTTGTTATTTTCTGTTTTTTTTGATTCATGCTGGTAATTTCGGGGTGAGATGGTATCCCTTGTGGTTTTGATTTGCATTTCTCTAATGGCTAGTGATCATGAGCATTTCCTCATGTGTCTGTTAACCACTTGAATGTCTTCTTTGGTGAAGTGTCTGTTCATATCCTTTGCCCATTTTTTAAATGGTTTATTTGTCCTTTTGTTGTAGAAGTGTTGGATTTTCCTGTAGATTATAGAGATTAAGCCTTTGTTGGATTTGTTTTAGCCAAAATTTTTTTCCCAGTCTGTAGGTTCTCTTTTTACTCTTTTGGTGAAGTCTTTTGATGAGCATGTGTTTAATTTCTAGAAGATCTTGGTTATCTAGCTTCTCTTTTGGGTTTGTGTATTGTTAGTTATGGTTTGTATCCTGTTAATGCCATGTATTAGGGATTCTACCATTGACCCTATTTTTTATTCTATGACCTTTATAGTTTTTGGTTTATATTTAGGTCTTTGATCCATTTTGAATTAGTTTTTGTGTATGGTGTGAGGTATGGGTCCTGTTTCATTTTTTGGCAGATGAACATCCAGTTTTGCCAGCACCATTTGTTAAAGAAACTGTCTTTTCCCCCATTTAATGGACTTTGGGCCTTTGTCGAAGATCAGGTGACCACAGGTGGATGGATTTACATCTGGGTTCTCAATTCTGTTTCATTGGTCAGTATGTCTGTCATTGTATGTGTACCAGGCTGTTTTGACTACTGTAGCTGTATAGTAGGTTCTGAGGTCAGGTAGTGCTTGTCTTCCTACTTTATTCTTCTTCAACAGTGCTTTACTTATTCAGGGCCTCTTTCCTTTCCATATAAAATTAATGATTATTTTTTCCATCTCTTTAAAGACTGCTGTTGGTATTTGAATCAGGATTGCATTGTATTTGTAGATTTCTTTGGGTAGAATTGATATTTTCACAATGTTGAGTGTATCTATCCATGAGCACGATATGTTTTTCCATTTATGTATGTCTCTTTTGATTCCTTGCAGTAGTGTTTTATAGTTTTCTTGTGTAGATCTTTTACAGCCCTGGTTAGATTTATTCCTAAGCATTTTATTTTTTTAGAGGCTATTATAAATGATATTGTTTTCCTGATTTCTCTTTCGTAGTTCTCTTTATTGGTGTATAGGAATCCAACTGATTTCTTTATCTTGCTACTTTGCTGACTCTTTCTATTAGTTCCAGTTAGTTTTCTCATGGAGTCTTTTGGATTTTCCATGTATAGTATATTATCTGCAAATAGGGACAGTTTTACTTCTTTCTTACCAATTTGAATGCCCTTTATTTCTTTTCTTGTCTTATTGCTCTAGCTAGGACTTCTTCCACAATGTTAAATAGGAGTGGTGGTAAAGGGTATCCTGTTCTCAAGGGGAATGTTTTCAGCCTGTCTCCATTAAGACTGATGTTGGCTGTTGGTTTTGTATAGATGCCTTTCATTATGTTGAGGAAGTTCCCTTCTGCATCTATTTTATTGAGAGTTTTTATCAGGAATGGGTGTAGGAATGGGTGTAGGCCTTTGTCGAATGCCTTTTCTGCGTCGATTGAGATGATCGTGTGATTCTTTTATTTATGTGGTGGATTATGTTGATAGATTTTCTAATGTTGAACCATCCTTGCACACCTTGTATAAACCCCACTTGGTTGTAGTGTATTATTTTTTTGATATGATGCTGAATTCTATTGGCTAGAATTTTGCTGAGAATTTGTGCATCTATATTCATGAGAGATATTGGTCTGTAATTTTCTTTTTTTGTGGAGTCTTTGCCTGGTTTTGGTATCAGGGTTATGCTGGCTTCACAGAATGAATTCAGAAGTATCCCTTCCATTTCTATGTTCTGAAATAGTTTTAGTAGTACTGGTGTAAGCTTTTCTCTGAATATTTGGTAGAATTCTCCAGTGAAGCCATCTGGGTCAGGACATTGTTTTGTTGGGAGTTTTTTTTTTATTACTTTTTCAATCTCTTCTCTTTTTATGGGTCTGTTCAGATTTTCAACATCACTTTGTGTTAGTTTGGGTAGGTAGTGTGTTTCTAGAAATTTGTCCATTTCTTCTAGGTTTTCAAATTTGTTGGAGTATAGTTTTTCATAGTACTAACTTATGATCCTTTTATTTCAGTTGTGTCTGTTGTAATGTCCCCCATTTCATTCTTATTTGGGTTATTTGTGCCCTCTCCTGTTTTTCTTTTGTCAGTTTGGCCAGTGGTTTATCAATTTTGTTGATCCTTTCAAAGAACCAACTTTTGGTTTTATTGATTCTTTCTATTGTTTTTCTATTCTCTACTTCATTTATTTCTGCTCTAATCTTTGTTTTTTCCTTTCTTCTGGTGGCTGTGGGCTTCTTTAGCTGTTCTCTTTCTATTTGCTGAGTTGTATAGTTAATTGTTTGATTTTGTCTCTCTCTTCTTTTTTGATGTGTGCATCTGTTGCTATAAATTAACCTCTGAGTGCTGCCTTTGCTGTGTCTCAAAGGTTTTGGTATGTATTTTCATTCTTGTTTGATTCTAGGAATTCTTTGATTCCATCTTTGATTTTTTCTATTACCCAGTGATTTTTAATCAGGGGGTTATTCAGTTTCCATGTATTTGATTTTTTTTTTTTTTTTAACCTTGGTCTTCTTGTTGTTAATTTCTACTTTGATGGTGTTGTGATCAGAGAAGATGCTTTGTATTAACTCAGTGTTCTGGATTTTATTGAGGATTTCTCTGTGGCCTAAGATGTGGTCTATCCTGGAGAACATTCCATGTGCATTGGAAAAGAATATGTACTTTGAAGCTGTTGGGTGAAGTGTTCTATATATGTCTATGAGGTCAAGTTGGTTGGTTGTGGCCTTTAGATCTTCTGTATCTTTGAGTTTCTTTTTAGATATTCTGTCCTTTACTGAGAGTGGTATGTTGAAGTCTCCTAATATTGTTGTGGAACTACCCAATTTCTCTTTTCAGTGCTGTTAGAGTTCATATTATGTATCTTCAAGCCCTGTCATTGGGTGTATAGATATTTATTATGGTTATGTCTTCATGGTGGATTGTCCCTTAATCATTATATAATGCTTTTCTCTGTATTTTATGGTGGATTTTGTTTGAAAGTATATTTTATCAGAGATTAGTATTGCCACTTCTGCTCTTTTTTGGTAGCTTTTTGCTTAATTTTTTTCCATCCTTTGATTTTTAATAAATTTACAGCTTTGTTTCTAAGGTGTGTTTCTTGTAGACAGCCTATTGATGGGTCCTGTTTTTGTATCCATTCTGTCTCTCTGTCTCTTTATGGGTGCATTTTAGCCATTTACATTCAATGTAATTATTGATAGATGTGAGTTTATTGCTGTCATTTTATAGTACTTTTTTCTGTGGTGCTAACGTTTTCTTTGTTCCTCTTATTTTTCTGTGCCGAATTCCTTTCGTTTGTGGATTTTTTTCATTTGTTTAGTTTTCATAGATTTTGTGTTTACTGAGACTTTGTTTTTCTTCTTTATTTTGATGAGTAGGTTAGTTAACTTTCTTTGGTGAACTGAGTCTTGAGGTAGTTGATTTTGCAGGGCAGGAGAAAGACATTCTAAGTAGAAGCACGTACGCAGGCAATGAAGTCAGAATAGCAGGGCAATGAAGTCAGAATAGCAGGGCACATTCAGGCATCAGCAAGTTATTCTCTACTTTCAAATATCTATTAAACATAAACGTATAAATCAAAATAAATTATGTATATTTGGAGCTAGGAAAGTAGAAGAAGATGCAGCAAAGGGTAGTGATCAGATCTTGAAAGGTTGTGTCAGACTTAGGGGAAGCCATCACATTTTAAAAAGGATAGCAATATGTGTTTAGAAAAATCCTTTGGGTTAACTTCCAGTTCAAGGAAGTAGAGGAAAGGCATCTTTACACTTCTCTAATAATTGAACTCAAGTATAATCTATGAAGAGTTGCTGGGTGGTGCAAAAAGTTTAATGTGCTTGGCTGCTAACCAAAACATTGGCAGTTCAAGTCTACCCAGAGGTGCCTCAGGAGAAAGGCCTGGTGATCTACTCCCCAAAAATCAGCCCCTGAAAACCCTATGGAGCACAGTTCTACTCAGACACATGTGACATTGCCATGAGTAGGAAGTGACTGATGGCAACTAGTATAATCTATGAAGTTATAGAATAGCCACTCAAAGACAATGGCACAAGGAAACCAACAACTCAGAGAAGAAACAAGTCTACAGGACTAAGAGTCTACACGAACCACTGCCTCATCTACCCTGAGACCAGAAGAATTAGACAGCGCCCACTTACCACTACTGACCTTCTAATCAGAGCCACAATAGATGAATTATGACATAACAGGAGAAAAATGTGGAACAGCATTCCAATTCTTAAAAAGTCCAGACTTACTGAACCAGCTGAGACTAGAGGACTCCCTAAGATTGTTGCCCTGAGATATTCTTTAAACCCAGAGCCAAAAATATCCAGAGATCACCTTTTAGCTAAGTAACAGATTGGCTCATAAAATAAAGAATATCACCCACAAGTACTGCATTCCTTTAAAAAATCATCTATATGAGACAAAACAGTCAGCAATTATTCTACAGCAAAGATGAGAAAGTAAGGAGGAAGGGAAACTAGATTACAGAAAACGGAACAACCAGAATGGAAATGAGAATTTCACTTTGTAAAAAATGTAACCAATGTCACTGAACAATTTGTGTAGAAATTGTTAGGTGGGAACCCAATTTCTGTGTAAATTTTCACTGAAGATGCAATAAAATATTATTAAAAAACAAAAAAAGAAAGACAACAGCACAAGATAATATACAGACCCAGCATTCCACTGAAAGACACCGAGTAATCTTTTGTTAACCTCAAAGTTTTTCAAATTTGCCCCCAACAACGGTGTAAAACATTGAGTAGAGGAGAAAAGAGAGTTCAGAAAGGAACACCAGAAACCAAACCTGTTGCCACCAAGTTGATTCCGCCTCACAGCGACCCTATGCGTTACAGAGTAGAATTGCAGTTTGCAGGCCTTTCTTCCACAGAGCCCCTGGGTGAGTTTAAACTGCCAACCTTTAGGTTAGCAGCAAATTGCAAACCACTTGCACCATCCAGGAGCCTTGAAAAGAACACAGGACAGTGACAACTCAGTTAGCATAGTTGTTTGCTGTTGAGTTGACTCCAACTGGTGGTGATCCCATGCATACAGAGTAAAACTGCTCCACAGGGTTTTCGAGGCTGTGACCTTTTGGAAGCAGATTGCCAGGCCTGTCTTCCAAAGGTCTCTGAGTGGGTTCAAACCCCCAACCTTTCGGCTTGTAGTGGAGTGCTTAACCGTTTGCATTACCCAGGGACTCGCAGTATAGCATAGTGAGAGAGAAAAGCCTTCCTTTTCCAGTGAAGGAGTGAGAGGACAAGGAGGTCTGACTCCATATCGTAGTTTTTCCCTCTCTCAGGTACAACTTCAAATGAGTTTGATGTGGCAGAAACTCCAAATAAATACTGAGAAATTGGGAATGCTCAACCTAAAGAAGCATTTCCCAGGCACAGCCTGAGGGAGGCTGCAGGGCTACAGGATAATCTGTGCATTTGGCTTAGCACTACTTGCAACATTAAAGGAGTGGGAGTGTGGATTTGAGGAGGAAAGAGACTAACAAATGAGCCTGAGGCAATGCTCCTGGCTCCTCATGACTTGCAACCAGTCCACAGGGGATAAAGAAGCACCTGTGCTCAGGTGGAAAGGATGTGGTAGTGCTGACAGGATGAGGGGCTCAGTGGAGACCCCTGACCACAGAAGTAACAAAATCAAGGCCAGCGGCCAGTGCTGCACCACCTCATCATTTCTTTGCCCACTTGAGTGTGCTGTGAGAAAGCAGCTTCATTTCAATGAAGATTAAACAAGAGTGCAGTGGGAAAATAGAGGCTGGTGCATTTTCACATTTCATTCTTCCGTTAAGTATTTGCTGAACATGGTTAGATAATGAACTGATGTCCCTATTCACCCTACCCCCTTTAAAATGGAAAAACTACAGGGATGACACATTTTAGTAGAAGATATGTGCACACTCCCCTAACTTCCTCCTTTCTTAGAAGGAAGACATTCCTGAACTATTTCAGTTCATAGAAATGTCAGTCAAAATTTTAGCCAACGTTTAATGAGTTACTACTATGTGCCAAAGAAGCCCTGGTGGCACAGTGGTTAAGTGGTTGGCTGCTAACAGAAAGGTCATCAATTCAAACTCACTAGCCTCTCTATGGGAGAAAGATAGTGGTCTGCTTCCATAAAGACTTAGTCTTGGAAACCCTGTGGGGCATTTCTACTCTGTCCCATTGGGTCCCTATGAGTTGCAATCGACTTGACAGCAACAGGTTACTATGTGCCAGATATTTTGTTAGACGATGGAGAAGAGCAATGGTTAACAACACAGACACAACACTTGCCTTTCTTCCAGTCTAGAATGGAAAAATAGATAAGTAGCTTAGTAAGCATTATGATAGAGTAAGTGTACTGTATTAGAAGTGCATTTATGGCAGGTAATGAATCTAGATGTATACTCCACCTGAAGACTCAGTTATATTGTTGTTAGGATATTATGCAATTTACTTAGAAATTCTTCAACTTATAAGATGAATATAATGTGTGTAATACTTAGGCTAGGCTATAATCCATTCAAACGGGAAGGCATGATCCAGGGTTGATCAGCCAGAATGATGTCAGAAAGGCCACACTTCAGGGGTAGTGACTCAAGCAAGCCTGATCTCTGACTTGATCCATGTTTGAAGCCTTGCTAATTAGAATGCTGATATCAGAAATGGGTTTTTGTTGACTTCATAACTAGCAAGATAAATGTTATAAATGGGTTGTAACAGGTGAAGTTAAGTATACTCACCATAGGAGGAGGATATTTTAGAGATCCTCATGCATGAATAGAGGGTAGTAATTCAGCAAGCCTTATTACCTAGACCTTTAGGAGGTTTGAGCTCTAAGTGGTCCTGTGCCCAGCTGTTGTTGTAAAAGGATTTCTGGTTATCTGATGCTGACTCTAAGGGAAAAAAAGAATCCTCTCTGGAATGTTGTTGTGACTACTCACCTAAAATTTTCATGAAAGTTCATGGTTGGAATATGTAAATGGACAAGGGTCTGGGACTCCTTGAGCTTACTAAATGGGTTGTATGAACTTGTCTTAGTTATCTAGTGCTGCTATAACAGAAACACCACAAGTGGATGGCTTTAACAAAGAAATTTATTTTCTTATAGTCTAGTAGGCTGGAAGTTCAAACTCAGAGCGTCAGCTCCAGGGGAGGCTTTCTCTCTCTGTCAGCTCTGAAGGACCGTCCTTTTCATCGGTCTTCCCTTGGTCTGGGAACATCTCAGTGCAGGAACCTCAGGTCCAAAGGATGCGCTCTGCTCCCAACACTGCTTTCTTGGTGGTATGAGGTCCCCTGGCTCTCTGCTTGCTTCTCTCTTTTATAGCTCAAGAGATCGCCTCAAAACACAATCCAGTCTTGTAGATTGAGTCCTGCCTCACTAACACAACAGCTGCCCATCCTCTCTCATTAACATCATAGAAGCAGGATTTACAATATGTAGGAAAATCACACCATACCAGGAATCCTGGCCCAGCCAAATTGATACACACATTCTTTAGGGGACATAATTCAATCCATGACAGAACTGTTCTTGCTCACTAAGGAATGGTGGTTTAATCAGTGTGGCAGAATATGGTCTGAGATTTGCTTGCCTTATAACATGGTAGCAAAGTTGCAGAGCAGTACAGCTCACTCTTAGGTAATCACCATTATTTTCAAAAAAGAACTTTTATTAAGGGTAACGCTAACTGATGTAACAGATGAACCTAGAAATTTCAATGAGTTAACAACAGTAGAAGTTTATTTCTCATTTCTCACTCATGTAAAGTAGAAATGGTGGTTAGGGGTGGAGGAGGCTCCTGTTCCACACAGTCCTTTCAGCTGCCAGGGTGTTAGAACACGGGGCCTTCAAGACTGCCCTGGATGTCAATATTCAGTGAGTAGAAAGAGGAATTTTGTGAAAGGTTTTTAGGGCTTGGCCTGACAGTTCCAAACATTAAAGCTGTCTGTATCCCACTGGGAGCCCTGGTGGCACAGTGGTTAAGCACTTGGCTGCTAACTGAAAAGTCAGTGGTTTGAACCCACCAGCTGCTCTGCAGGAGAAAGATGTACCAGTCTGCTTCTGTAAAAGTTTACAGCCTTGAAAACCCTGTGGGGCAGTTCTGCTCTGTCCTACAGGGTTGCTATGAGTCCAAATCATCATTCCTTTATGTGACCATAAAATATTAATGTCAGAAGTCAAAATATAATATGGTTAGTGTCATGGTTTGAATTATGTCCCCCGAAAAATGTGTGTATCAATTTGGCTAGGCCATGATTCCTGGTACTGTGTGATTTTCCTGTATGTTGTAAACCTGCCTCTATGATGTTAATGAGGGAGGATGGGTAGCAGTTGTGTTAGTAAGGCAGGACCTGATCTATAAGACTGGATTGTGTCCTGAGGCAATCTCTTGAGATATAAAAGACAGAAGTGAGCAGAGAGGCATGGGGACCTCATACCATTAAGAAAGCAGTGCCCGGAGCAGAGTGCATCGTTTGGACTGGGGTCCCTGTGCAGAGAAGCTCCTAGTCTGGGGGAACACCGAAGAGAAGAAGGCCAACAGAGAGAAAAAGCCTTCCCCTGGAGCTGACGCCCTGAATTTGGACTTTTAGCCTACTTTGACTGTGAGGAAATAAACTTCTCTTCATTAAAACCATCCACTTGTGGTATTTCTGTTACGGCAGCACTAGATGACTAAGATGGTTAGTATAATTTAAATTAATGTGTGAATATGGCAGCCTTGCAAAAGAGAGGGTTGTATTTTGAAAAAGCTGCTTATTAACCCCAAAGAGACCCTCCAAAATAGAAAAATAATTCTAATAATAAACTTGTGCTTTTGATTCTTAAAATTGTTGTTCTTGCTAGATGCTGTCGAGTAGGTTCCAACTCACAGCAACCCTATGTACAACGGAATGAAACACTGCCTGGTCCTGTGCCATCCTCACAATCATTGTTATGCTTGAGCCCATTGGTGCAGCCACTGTGTCAGTCCGTCTTGTTGAGGGTCTTCCTCTTTTTCTGTGACCCTCTAATTTACCAAGCATGAAGTCCTTCTCCAGGGACTAGTCCCTCTGGTAACATGTCCAAAGTACATGAAACAAAATCTCATCATCCTCGCTTCCAAGGAGCTTTCTGGCTGTACTTCCAAGACAGATTCGTTCGTTTTTCTAGCAGTCCATAGTATATTCTGTATTTTTCGCCAACATAATTCAAAGGTGCCAGTTCTTTCTTATTCATTATTACTTGCATATGAGGCAATTGAAAATACCATGGTTTGCGTCAGGCGCACCTTATTCCTCAAAGTGACTTCTTTGCTTTTGAACACTTTAAAGAGGTCTTTTGCAGCAGATTTGCCCAATGCAATACATCGCTTGACTTCTTGACTGCTGCTTCCATGGGCATTGATTGTGGATCCAAGTAAAATGAGGTCCTTGACAACCTCAATATTTTCTCAATTTATTATGATGTTGTTTACTGGTCTGGTTGTAAGGATTTTTATTTTCTTTGGGTTGAGGTGCAATCCATACTGAAGGCTATTGTCTTTGATCTTCATGAGTAAGTGCTTCCAGATTTCACTTTCAGCAAGCAAGGTTGTGTCGTCTGCGTATCACAGGTAGTTAATGAGTCTTGCACCAATCCTGATGCAACATTCTTCATATAGTCAGCTTCTTGGATTATTTGCTCAGCATACAGATTGAATAAGTATAGTGAAAGGATACAATCCTGACACACACCTTTCCTGACTTTAAACCATGCAGTATCCCCTTGTTTTGTTCGAATGACTGCCTCTTGGTCTACATACAGTTTCCACAGGAGCACAATTAAGTGTTCAGGGATTCCATTCTTCAAAATGTTATCCATAATATGTTATGATCCACATAGTTGAGTGCCTTTGAATAGTAAATATAACACAGGTAAGCATCTTTCTGGTATTCTTTCTGCCATGATCCATGTGACATCGGCAATGATATCCCTTGTTTCTTGTCCTCTTGTGAATCTGTCTTGAACTGGCAGTTCCTTGCAACCACTTTTGAATGATCTTCAGCAAAACTTTACTTGCTTGTGGTATTAATGATATTGTTTGATAATTTCCATATTCTCTTGGATCACCTTTCTTTGGAACAGGCACAAATATGGATGTTTTCCAGTCAGTTGGCCAGGTAGCTGTCTTCCAAATTTCTTGGCATAGATGAGTGAGAACTTCCAGTGCTGCATCCGTTTGTTGAAACATCTCAACTGGTATTCCGTCAATTCCTGGAGCCTTGTTTTTTGCCAATGTCTTTAGGGCAGCTTGAACTTCTTCCTTCAATACCATTGGTTCTTGTCCATATGCTACCTCCTGAAGTGGATGAACGTCGACCAACTCTTTTTGGTACAGTGACTCTGTGTATCCCTTCCATCTGCTTTTGATGCTTCCTGCATCATTCAATATTTTGCCCACAGAATCCTTCAAAATTGCAACTCGAGGCTTGAATTTTTTCTTCAGTTCTTTCAGCTTGAGAAATACTGAGCAAGTTCTTCCCTTTCAGATTTGTCCAGCTCTTTGCACATTTTGTTATAATACTTTACTTTGTCTTCTCGAGCTGCCCTTTGAAATCTTCTACTGGGCTCTTTTACTTCATCATTTCTTCCATTCACTTTAGCTACTCTACATTCAAGAGCAAGTTTCAGAGTCTCTTCTGACAACAATTTTGGTCTTTTCTTTCTTTTCTGTCTTTTTAATGACCTCTTGCTTTCTTCATGTATAATATCCTTGATATCATCCCACAGCTTGTCTGGTCTTTGGTCATTGGTGTTCAGTTCATCAAATTTATTCTTGAGATGATCTCTAAATTTAGGTGGGACACACTCAAGGTTGTACTTTGGCTCTCAGGGACTTGTTTTAATTTTCTTCAGCTTCAACCTGAATTTGCATAGGAGCAGTTGATGGTCTGTTCTGCAGTTGGCCCCTGGCTTTGTTTTGACTGATCATATTGAGCTTCGTCATCATCTCTTTCCACAGATGTAGACAATTTGATTCCTGTGTATTCCATCCAGTGAAGTCCACGTGTATAGTTGCCATTTGTTAATTTGTTGTACTGTGATGGCTTGCATGTTTCTGTGTTGCTGGAAGCTATGCCATCAATATTTCAAATACCAGACTAGGAAGGAGGACCTGGTGATCTACTTCTAAAAAAAAAAAAAAGTATGTGTTAGTTTGCCTATATATGCACATACACACATTACTATTTGTTTATACCTTCCATGAAAAGTACTTGCCAAAAACATTACATAATCCAAAGTAAAAAATAGAGAGACCTCATTTCAGAAGGGAGAATTGAATGTGGCTAAGAAAGTTTGAGAGATAATTTACAGCTACTTTCACCATAGCCAGAAAATTCTTAAGGTAAATTCTTTCTGTGAGTACTTAGTCTAATTATTTTTCTTTCTCTCCCTTCTTTCTCCATCAGCCTGTCCTCAGCCAACAATTTGGAAATAAATAGCTGCTTGGGTCTAACAGGCAGACCCATCAGAGCAAGAACACAGCCAGAAAACATGTTCCTAATGCCGGAATAGAGAGAAGATCTAAGATCTGGGAATATTTGGACAAGTTCTGCAATAATCCAGGAATTGTGAGCTCAGCAACAATCCTTCTGTTTGTCTCTGCGTATAGGTTCCCATGTTTATTTATAAACCCAATTCATTACAAAAAAAGATTTATGATAGGACACTACCCCTTGAATAACAAGGAGAACTTCTCTAACTTGATCATGATCTTGGCTTCTTAAGATCTATTTAAAATGGCTATCAGGAAAGAGAGCAATGAACTCTTAAGATACCTTATCACATAAGGTTAATACTTTTTTTTTTAAATAATATTTTATTGTGTTTTTGGTGAAAGTTTACACAGCAAAATAGGTTACTATTCAACAATTTCTACACAAATTGTTCAGTGATATTGGTTACATTCTTCACAATGTGTCAACATTCTCATTATTTCCATTCTGGCTGTTCCTTTTCCAGTAATCTAGTTTCCCTGCCCCTTACTTTCGCATCTTTGCTGTAGAGTAATTGTTAACTATTACATCTCATATAGATGATTTTTTAAAAGAACGCAGTACTTATGGGTGACATTCTTTATTTTATGAGCCAATTTGTTATTTAGTTAAAAGATGACATTAGGGAATAGATTCAGTTCAAATTTTAAATGGTACCTTTCTCCCTAGGTTGGACTATGGTGTAGCTTGGAAACTTCCATGCCTTTCCAAAGTTGCTTTGATTTTTTGCATAACCAGATTTTATCTAGTTAAGAACAGGATTGAAGGGAGCAAGTAGCAGTACAATTTACCTCTGTCTCTGAACCCCCTAAAGAGCCTTTGCAGGAAAGGGAGTGACTGGAATGGATGAAATGATGTTTTGGAGGAGAATAATGGATAATGTATAATTTCTTGTAATCACTTTGCTCTTTATATCTAAGCAAGGCTTAACTATCCAGTCTGAAAAGCTGAAGGTTTTTCTTTCTTTTTGTTTTGTTCTGTTCCCTTCCCTTTCTTTTCTTTCTTCTTCTTTTTTTTTTTAATAAGGAAATATAAAATATGGAGGAATGTTAATAGAAAAGAGTTACAGACTCTAAGTAAACAAGAAATTAAAGGCCAAAACCCTATGAAACGCTGAACGAAAGATTATAGAAAGGAAGAGTGATGATTCTGTCATGCACATCTTTCACATATTCTCCCTGTGTTGTCTCATTCTGTACTGCCCTCGGGCAAATTGAATCCACACTGATTTTAAAGCTCAGTGGGTTTTTCTCCCTGTTCTCTTAATCCACTGGGAAAGTCCAGCAGAGGCTTGGAGATATTTTAGTTACAGTCCAAGGACAGATAATCAGACCTTCTTGGAAAAGAAGTAAGCTAGTTGTTTAAATATGGATCTCTTTGCATCCCAGAAATTCGAGAGCACTGGCCCTGTTTCAGTGCATGCTTATTGCGATGACTTGACTTAAGCAATTTGGTCAAGTACAATTGTGAGATCATCCTTGGTAAAATAGTGATAGCTACCTAATATTTAGGTCCCTAGGTGGTGCAACTGGTTTGCCCTTGACTGTTAACCTAAAAGTTGGTGGTTTGAACCTACCCAGTGGAGATAGGCCTGGTAATCTTCTTCCATTAAGATTGTTGGGTAAAGGACAAATATTGCATAAGACCACTATTATAAGAACTCAAGAAAAGGTTTAAACAGAGAAGAAAACACTCTTTCATGGTTACAAGGGTGTGGAGGGAGGGAGAGGGTTATTCACTAACTAGATAGTAGACAAGAATTATCTTAGGTGAAAGGAAGGGCAACATACACTACCGGGGAAGTCAGCACAACTGGACTAAACCGAAGCAAGAAATTTCCTGAATACAACCAAACACTTCGAGGGACAGAGTAGCAGGGTCGGGGGTCTGGGGACCATGGTTTTGGGGGACATCTCAGTCAATTGGCATAACAAAGTTTATTAAGAAAATGTTCTGCATCCTACTTTGGTGAGTGGCGTCTGGAGTCTTAAAAGCTAGTGAGCAGCCATCTAAGATGCATCACTTGGTCCCAACTCACCTGGAGTAAAGGAGAATGAAGAGCACCAAAGTCACAAGGAAAGTATTAACCCAAGAGACAGAAAGGGCCACTTGGTTTATAGAGACTTCATCAGCCTGAGACCAGAAGAGCTAGATGATGCCCGGCTATCACCAAAGACTGCCCTGACAGGGCACACCACAGAGAGTCCCTGATGGAGCTGGAGAAAAGTGGGGTGCAGAACTCAAATTCTAGTAAAAGACCAGACTTAATGGTCTGACTAAGACTGGAGAAACCCCAGAAAGCATGGCCCCCGGACTCTCTGTCAACCCAGAATTAAAACCATTCCCGAGGCCAACTCTTCAGACAAAGATTGGACTGGACTATGGGACATAAAATGATACTTGTGAAGAGTGTGCTTCTTAGCTCAAGTAGATACTTGAGACTAAATGGGCAGCCCCTGTCCGGAGGTGAGATGAGAAGGCAGAGAGGGTCAGGAGCTGGTTGAATGGACATGGAAAATCAGGAGTAGAAAGGAGGAGTGTGCTGTCACAGCATAGGGGAGCAATTAGGGTCACATAACAATATATGTATAAATTTTTGTATGAGAGACTAACTTGAATTATAAACTTTCAGTTAAAGTACAACAATACAATTTAAAAGAAAAGATCGTTGTTGAGTGCCATTGAGTCACTTTCAACTCATAGTGACCCCTCATGACAGAGTAGAATTGCTCCATAGGGTTTTCTTGGCTGAAATCTTTATGGAAGCAAATCACTAGAGGGCGTGAGTCAGATCTGACTCACAACAACAGCAACAACAACCATCAGTATTCAGAGGTGGCCAGAATTAGTTAGACCCTTCACCTCCCAACCTTCCTATCAAGTTATAAAGAAATCATGTCCCAGACCAAATGCTGTCACAATACAGATATCTATCAGTTTTTAACAAGCAGACATATAATATAATTCATGCAATCCATTCTGTACTCATAATGAATTCCTAGCTTTCTGTCCTTTTGTGTGTTCTGACAAGACCTTGCATGAAATATTTACGCAAGGCAATTGTGACAATATTCCAAAGGCAAAATTCAATCAGATTTATAGTCAGTATTATCAGACAGCCAAAATCCTTTGACTAAGTGGCTAGGATCCAGTTCTGTTATAGAATCAATCTTTGGAAGCCTTTCCAAAAAATGAAGGGGTCACAAGATTCTCGTTTATATGAAGGTTGAAATAGATGTAAATTATTTTAGCCAATTCATGTATTTTGCTTTCATCACTGAAAAGTCTATTTTGAACATCCATTATCTAAATAAAAGTCCACAAATTTTTGTCAAAAATTTTTCCTAGCATTCATTATGTGAATTAACCAAACTTCTGGTACTGACCAGAGACAATAAAAGCAGAAAAGTTTATAGGAGCAACCTCTGGAGTATGAATACTTCTGACTCAGTGCTAGCTGATCAGGCCTGGAGTATGAATTCCTGACTAAGACAACAAACTACTAGGTCATTTACACTAACACATGAAGAATATCACATTTTCTACACTGAAATACTTTATGGTAAATTATAGAGAAACAAAGAGCCCTGGTGGCACAATAGTTAAGTGCTCGGCTAACTGAAAGATTGGTGGTTAAAACCCACCAGTGGCTCCGTGGAAGAAAAGATCTGGTGATCTGCTCACATAAAGATTATAGCCTAGGAAACCCTATGGGGCAGTTCTACTCTGTCCTACAGGGTCTCTTTAAGTTAGAATCAACTTGATGGCACACATCAACAACATAGAAAGCATAACACCTGCTATATTAGTAGCATATTAACATCCTAGCCTACTTGCTAATGGGAGCTGCAATCAGATTCTACCATATTCCTGGTCACTTGAGCAGCATGGACTCACGTATAAGCATGAACAGTGATAGATTACTGGTGCCCCTTTAAAGCAGTGAGAACACTTACATTAAACCACAACAAAATTGGTCTTGTTACTTGGCATTCCCACTGATTAATCATTCATATTCTAAAGCAGAAAAGCTCTGGTTTGTAAAATGGTCCTAAATCCATAGCACAGCATATATTTAATTACATAATTTGATTAATAATGCTTTAGAGAGCATACTTGACATTTACTTAGGAAATTTGATTCCTCTGGGAATTGTTCACTACAAAAAGAGAAAAATAAACTTACATTAGTGTTATCTTCCAAACCATAGTTGACTTTTCTTCAATAAACAAATGTCAATTATGGTCATTTTAAAAATAGAAAATTGATGAATGCTTGTGTGATGTTATTTAACAAAGCTAAATAAATTACGGGATACCCATTTCACTACTTCAAGATAAAACGACATCCCAGAGTAGGACAACATCGCAACTGGATTTTTTTGAAACTCTTATTGATATCTATGTTTAAATGATTCTTTTTTAAAAAATATATAAGTAGGTTACACTATATGCCAAGTCTATATTTCTTTATTTTCTGATAAGACTAGTAATAGGCTTTATTTTATTACATTTGTAGTAAAATGTGACAGTAGAACAGTTAAGTCCTTAAATACTAAAAAATAGATTTTCTCTTTACTACAGTTCATTAACGAAGTATAAAGATTTCCACCCCTCCCCATACCTTAGTTATGACTAAGTAAACTAATAGACAGTAATTATATTAGTAAATATTCCTCAGAACATCCACTTTGTTAGTGATGGGGAAAGAGACAAAGAATCATTAAGCCCGTTGCTGTAGAGTTGATTCTGACTAATTGCAACCCTATAGGACAGAGTAGAACTGCTCCATAGGGTTTCCAAGGCTTAAATCTTAATAGTTGCAGACTGCCACATCTTTCTCCCGTGAAACAGCTGGTGGATTTAAACTGCCAATCTTTCAGTTAGCAGCTGAGCACATAGCCACTGCACCACCAGGGCTCCTAAAGAATAATTGGGTGACCAGTGTAATAAACCAAGAAAAATAAAGTATCCAGGTTGGAAAAGAAGAAGGAATTTCTATTCACAGATGATATGATCCTATAAATAGAAAATCCCAAAGAGCCTGCAAGGGAACCTCTAGAGCTAATAAAGGAGTTTAGCAAAGTTGCAGGGTACAATGTCAACAAATCAGTTGGGTATACACCAGCAATGAGAAATCTGAAATGGAAATTAGGGAAACAATTCTATTTACAAAAGCATCCAAGAGAATAAAATACCAAGGGAAAAAATTTAACCAGGGATGTGAAGGACATGAAAATTAGAAAACTCCGCTCAAAGAGGTTAAAGAATACTTAAATAAATGGAAAGACAATCCATGTTCACGGGTTGGAAGACTTAATGTTGTTAGTTAATACTACCCAAAGCGATCTATAGATTTAATGCAGTCCTGATCAAAATTCCAACAGCCTTCTTTACAGAGATAGAAAAATCAATCCTTAACTTTATATGGAATGGCAAGAGGCCATGAATAGCTAAAGCAGGGTTGAAGGAGAAGAACAAAGAAGGAGGACTCACACTTCCTGATTTTAAAACATATTATACAACTAGAGTAATCAAAACAGCCTGGTACTGTTATAACAATAGACACAAAAGACCAACGGAAGAGAATTGAGAGTCCAGAAATAAACCCACACATCTATGGACAACTGATTTTTGACAAACGTGTTAAGTCCATTCGATGGAGAAAAAGAGTCTCTTCAATCATTTGTGTTGGGAAAATTGGATTTCCACATGCAGAAAAATGAAACAGGATCCATTCCTCACACCATACACAAAAGCAAATTCAAAATGGATTAAGGACCAAAATGTACAAACTAAAACCATAACATTCTTAGAAGAAAATGCAGGGGGCAACACTGTCGGGCCTAGCTTTTAACAATGGATTTTCTTATATAATAACAAAAGTACAAACAGCAAAAGACAAAATAAATAAATAGGACCTCATGAAAATTAAAAACTTTTGTTCATCAAGACTTTACCAAAAAAATGAAAAGACAAGCCACTGACTGGGAGAATATCTTCGGAAATCAAAGATCTGATAAGAATTTAATAACCAAAAAAATGTATAAAACCTTTGACAGCTTAACAACAAAAAGACAAATAACACAATCATAAAATGAGCAAAGACTTGAATAGACTTTTCACCGAAGAGGACATTCAAATGGCCACCAAACACATGAAAAGAGGCTCAATGTCATTAAAAAAAAAAAAAAAAAAAATCCATTGCTGTCAAGTTGATTCTGACTCATAGTGACACTATAGGACACAGTAGAACTGCCCCATAGGGTTTCCAAGGAGCACTGGTGGATTGAACTGCCGACCTTCTGGGTAGCAGCCGAACTCTTAACCACTGTGCCACCAGGGCCTCTCAATGTCATTGGCCATCAAAAAAAAAAAAAAAAAAAACCCTTTGCTGTGGAGTCAATTCCAACTCATAGCAACCCTGTAGAGATGCAAATCAAAACTACAGTGAGATATCATTTCACTCCCACTAGGATGGTTAAGATAAGAAAAACAGAAAATAACAAATGTTGAAAAGAATGTGGGGAAATTGGAATCCTTATCCACTGCTGGTGGGAATGACAGCCATTGTGGAAAACAGTGTAGTGGTTCCTCAAAAAACTAAAAATAGAACTACCAGATGATCCTGCAATTCCACCCGGATATATATCCAAAAGACTTG
Source organism: Dugong dugon (assembly GCA_030035585.1). Classification (NCBI taxonomy): domain Eukaryota; kingdom Metazoa; phylum Chordata; class Mammalia; order Sirenia; family Dugongidae; genus Dugong; species Dugong dugon. The sequence continues at coordinate 160,900,522 of CM057465.1, forward strand.
AAAGCAGAGACTCAGAGACTTGTACAACAATGCTTATTGCAACTCTATTCACAATAGCCAAAAGGTGGAAACAATCTAAATGTCCACTAACAGATGAGTGGATAAACAAAATGTGGTACATACATACAATGGAATGCTACTCATCCAGGAGGAGAAATAAAGTCTTGATAGATGCTACAATATGTATGGAACTTGAAGACATTATGTTGAGTGAAATAAGAATCACAAAAGGACAATGTTATATAACCTCACTTATATAAAAAGACAAGGAAAGGCAAATGTATAGTGTCATGGATTGAATTGTGTCCCCTCAAAATATATGTCACTTTGGCTAGGCCATGACTCGCAGTATTGTGTGGTTGTCCTCCATTTTGTGATTTGGTGTAATTTTCCTAAGTGTTGTAAATCCTAATCTCTGCCGTGATTAATGAGGCAGGATTAGGTTATGTTAAAGAGGGTTAGGGTGCATTGCAACACCCTTACTCAGGTCACATCCTTGATCCAATGTAAGAGGAGTTGCACTGGGGAGTGACCTCACTAGAGATAAAAGGAGAGAGAAGTGAGCAGAGAGATAGGTACCTCATGCCACCAAGGAAGAAGTTCTGGGAGCAGAGAGTGCCCTTTGGACCCAGGATCCCTGCATTGAGAAGCTCCTAGACCCGGGAGAAGATTGATGCCAAGGACCATCCCCCAGAGCCAACAGAGAGAAAACCTTCCCCTGGAGCTGGTGCCCTGAATTCAGACTTCTAGCCTCCTGAACTGTGAGAGAATATTTGTTAAAATTGTCCACTTGTAGTATTTCTGTTATAGCAGCACTAGATAACTAAGACATACAGGGATCAAAGTTTATTAGTAGTTACCGGGGCAGGAGGGAGAGGGGAGGGGGTGGGGGGTTGGTTACTGCTTATGGAATACTGAGTTTCTGTTTACAGTGATGAAAATTTCACAGTGATTAAAGGTAGGGTTGCACAGCTGATTATTATAAGTGCTGTCAGTAAGTTGTACACCTGTAAAAAGTTGAATTGGCAAAAGTTGTGTGATAGACATATTTACAGCAGCAACAACAACAGTAGAAAGAGTAGCTGCGGAACCTGCTTACGTATAACCAAATACCTCATGGGATTTGATTCCTTGGTTTGGAGGTTTAGGGTCATGGTTTCGTGGGACATTCCAGTTAATTAGCCTGATATCGTGTTTAGTGCTTCTGTTCTACCTCCTAGTTTGTTGTGTAGTTCCTGGGGTCTTAAAAGAATGCAAGAGACTGTTCAAGGCACAACAGTTGGTCTCTATTTGCCTGGAGCAACAGAGAAAGAAGGAGAGTCAGGAAAAGGAGGAGGAAATGGAATGTCTGGCTAATGGCCTCCATGAACACCCACCTCCTTTGAAAGAACTGGATGGTGCCTGACTACCACTACTGAACATTTGATCAAAGATTCTATAGAAGAAGGCTGATCAAAGGGTGAAAATGCAGAACAGAATTTCAAATTCTCATGGAATCCAGACTTTCTGGATTCACGGAGGTTGGATTAACCCTTAAACTATTGCTCTGAGATGATCTTTAAACTTTAAACCAAAAATATACTCTGAAGTCTTCTTAAAACCATAGAATAGTTTAGCTTAACTAGTAAAGAATGTCTGCTGTGAGCATTATGCTATTTTAAGAACTATCTATATAGGATCAAATTGACGACAGCAATTCGAAAGATTAGATCAGAGCCTTTCAGGGAAGTGAGTTTATGTTAACAGGGAGGAACAACTCATAAAAGAAGGGTGAGAATGATTGCACAACTTGAAGAACGCAACCAATGTCACGGAATTGTACATACAGAAATTGTTGAATTGGTGTATGTTTTGTTTTGTATATTCTCAATAAGAAAATAAATAAAAGTAAAAAGAAAAAGAGAATCATTACGTGATATTAATTATGAAGTGAGACCATAACTACATGTGGAGAGTTCTGAGCGATTAGATGTGAGACTGGTGAGGCAGTGGGGAGGGTGGCCAGATAAAATAAAGGATTTCCAGTTAAATTTGTATTTCAGATAAACAACAAAGAATTTTTCAGTGTACCATCTATGTATGTAAGTATGCGTGGGGATTTATATTAAAACATTATTTCTTATTTGTTTGAAATTCAAATTTAACTGCAAGTCCTATATTTTTCATTTGTAAACTATGGTAACTCTAGGTAGGAAGTGAGTGCTATGGGAAGTCTCTATTTCAATTTCTATTTTTATCTTTCTATTGAATATTGTTTCTAGAAAGTGGTTATCTTAAATGAAAGCTTCTTCAGGAAGTAATTAATTCTGAATTGAAATTAGAGGTGATTGTTACTAACTAGGGTTTTGTGAATATTTCAGAAATCTGTAAACCAAAATGATGAGAAACACTTCAATTGTTTAGAAATGAGAAATCAGGGCAATTAGAAGGAGGATTAGTCACTGGTACAGCTTATAGATTGTTTGGCATACTGCTGGAAATTTATAACACTCTACGTTAGTAGCTAAAATCAAATAGACTTGAATCCATTTACAAAATTTATGATGTGACCTTGGGAAAGTTATTGTTTTCTTTAAGATAGTGAAATGCATATTTCTATACTAATCCTGTTCTAAAGATTAAATCAAATAATGATTATAAAATTCCTAGAACAATACTTGACAGAAAATATTCAAAAAATGGTAGCTTAATTCTCTTACAGTTTTCAAAATAAAGACATCAAATTTGTATTGTGCACTAAATTGGCTATTTATTTTCTTAAAAATAAATAAACAACTTGAGATCTACTACAGTCATTTCAGGGAAAATATTTTATTTGCTGTATCAATTAGGCTAAGGAACAGGGATCAAGGAAGCAATTTTCTGTTCTAGAAGAAGGGAGACCACTAACATTTTGCTTGCTAGATTTTTTTTTCCTTTTAAAATTTTCTTCCTTCTTTTTTGCTAAAGTTCTCTAAATTTTTACCTAAAAAACTTTTCAATATTTCAACATATGTCACTGTCATGGATTGAGTTGTGTGTCCCCAAAATATCTATCAGCTTGGCTGGGTCATGATTCCCAGTGTTGTATGATTATGTAATCTGATGTGATTTCCTTATGTGTTGTAAACTCTGTCACTATGATAAGATTACATGTGATCTCCTTGTGTGCTGTAAATTCTATCACTGTGATGAGGTTATACTGATGAGGTTGACAAGATTAGATAGTGTCTTAATGCAGTCTCCTTTGAGATATAAAAGAGAGAAGAGAGCAGAGACACATAGTAACTGCATACAACCAAGAAAGTGTGCCGGGAGCAGAGTGCATCCTTTGGACCTGAGGTTCCTGGGCAGAGAAGCTCCCAGAACAAGGGAAGACTAATGCATCACAAGGACCTTCCTCCAGAGCCGACAGAGTAAGAGGGCCTTCTGGAGCTGATGCCCTGAATTTGGACTTCTAGCCTACTGGACTGCGAGAGAATAAACTTCTCTCTGTTAAAAGCCATCCACTTGTGGTATTCTATTACAGCAGCACTATATGACTAAGACAGTCACCGGCAAATACTTATGACCCAGTGACTAAAAAGCCAAATTGATGTCATCAATAATAATGATAAATATAGAGGTCTATTGTGTTTCAATGGAAAAGTATTACACTCCCAAGTATTCATAAACCTGGGAGGGTTTTATTCATATTATTAGTTTGATATAACACTTCCGATGTTCAGTTATTTGAATTTGAATGTAATAATCATCTAGAAAACAATGCTTTAGTCATAAAACTGATAAATCAGTCATAGAAATATGATATGCGACGATTATAGTGAATCAAAACAGATAAAGTTGCAATAAAATTGATTTGCTCTGCCTCTCTGTGTAAGTTTTTTTTTCCGCTCAAGTAAATCAAGCTGTAATAACCTGGTGAATGAGTCTTAGAATCTGAGGGAATGGAATTGCCTTTCCCCAGGTAATTCCCTTTGGGTTCTGAATGGGTTATATACCTGGTCACGTTGACTAAGCTGTCATTCAGGTGTGTTGGATAAGATTACACCTTCGTTAAAAAATAAACAAACAAACAAAACCCAAACCCATTGTCATCAAGTTGATTTCTGACTCATGGTGACCTCATGTATTACAGAGAAGAACTGCAAGTCAAATATTTCTCTATTGGCATGCCCTTAGAAAACAGCATTAGTTTAAAGAAGCTGAATAGAAATGGTTGGCTAGTCTAATTTTTTTTTTTTTTTTTTAGTGCTCCACTGTTTCAGAGGAGCCCTGGTGGCACAGTGGTTAAGAGCTCGGCTGCTGACCAAAAGGTCAGCAGTTTGAATCCACCAGCCATTCCTTGGAAACCCTCTGGAGCAGTTCTGCTCTGTCCTATAGGGTCGCTATGAGTTGGGATCGACTCGATGGCAACAGGTTTGGTTTTTTAACTGTTTTCAGATGTTCTTTTTTCCCTGTTTGAAGGGGAGATTGGAAACTTTGCTAAACACATTGGGTGATGAAGTCCAAGTCTTAATGGATCAATGTTTTAAAGCTTGTGGGTGGCTAAAGCTGTTCATGATAAAGATAAGAGGGGAAGGCAGAAAATGGGAATTAGGCAAATACACAGCCAACTGAATGTCAAGACCCAGAAATAAGAATAGTTTTCTGGATTTACTTTTTTCCTCTTCAAGCTGCATTGTGAGCCCATCCGTGAAAATTCCATTCCTTGGGAGATTCTTAGCATAGTCTACAGTATTTCCACCAGAGGGCAGTAATGTCCTCTTCTATACCTTTAGTGATGACAATTCATCAGTCTGATCGAAGAGTGGGAAGAGTGATTAACCTAGTCTACACTTAGACTGCAGGGCGGATTTAGTACCAAGGCTCAACGGAAAACAGAGCCAGAGCAGGGATGTTACGTCAACAAAGGCTTTTAAATCAAAGTTACAAATGGAATAATAAAATTGCCATTTAAATTGGGAAGCTATCCAAAACTGAGTGTGATTAATTCTGGAAGAGCCATCTAACAGCTTTTAATGAGATTTGTAAGTTGCCAAAAACTTTGTGTCCCATGAGATCTTAGGGAGATCGTCTTTCAGACCAGAAAAAGAAGGATATGGCATTACTTCTGAGGAGCTCAATTATCTAAATTACTTTGCCTTGTGTCATAGAGTGAGTCCCTGGGTGACACAAATGGTTAAGCACTCAGCTGCTAACCTAAAGATAAGCAGTTCAGACACACCCAGAGGCACCTCAGAAGAAAGGTCGGGCGACCTGCTTCTGAAAGGTCACAGCCTTGAAAACCTTACAGAGAAGTTCTAGTCTATACACAGGGTTGCCATGAATCTGAATCAACTTGATGACAACTGGTTTTTTGGTTTGGGCTGTGGAATAGGTCTCTTGTCTCTAACCACTCCTCTCCAATTCCACTATCATAGATTGTCTTATCTGAAAGCAGACACTAAGATAGAATTTGAGGTGCAAGAGAGATGCTCATTAGGAATCAAAACCTCTGAAAGGAAGGGGAAGGAAACAAAACTGGGTAGAACAAGAAGTTGAACTGTGATGTAGGCCTGACAAAACCTTGGCCAACCTGGCCAGAAGCTCTGGAGCAACACCTTCCCATGAGTGTCCTGTGTTGGGTTGAACTGACTGGGTCTTAATACCCCTGCCTCACTCAGTCATTGAGTGTAAGCTGCACCGGAAGAGCTGAGGAAGATCCTGAAGGAGCTGCAAGGTGGAGACTTGTATGGTCACTATACTCCTTTAGCTGGGCAGTAAGTTCTTCCTTGAGAAGGATCTAGGCAGCGCATCTTTGTGTCTAGCCTATCCTTTTTGGCTTTTCGGTGGAATGTTGCTCACTGAATAATATAAAAATGCATTGTTTTTAGAGTGATCGCAAAGGACATGTGCCAAAGCAAAGCTACAGAAATAACTAGTGTGTTATAGTGGTGAAAGCGCCGAGTTGAAGAATGTAGGCTGGGTACCTGTTTAAACTGGGTAAATCTTTAATATCTCTAGGTCTTTATTTCTTCATTTGTAAGTTAAGGAGGCTAAACTAAGCAACTTTTAGGAGTCCTTCTAGATAAATCGCTGTATGATTTCTTTCTTTTCTTTCACCATTGAGTTCCTCACAGTGGTCTCTTCCCATTATGATACATAATTTAGTTTTGGGATGTTAGATAAAGTTGGTTTTAAAGGGGCTCACTCTCTATCATGCTGACAGCCTCCTTCTTCCGTACAGCCATACTACAAGCTTCCTAGATAGTAGTTCTACCCTGTCATGGGGACGCATTTGATTTTTCATAAAATTACATAGCAGAAAGAACGACAAAACCTTATGAAGGACAACCTACTAATTTTACAGATGTGGAATGGGAAGGGAGGCCTGGTGGCTCAGTATTTAAGTGCTTGGCTGCTAACCAAAAGGTTGGCAGCTCGAATTCACCAGCTGCTTCTTGGAAACCCTGTGGGGCAATTCTACTATGTCCTATAGCATTGTTATGGGTTGGAATCAACTCAATGGCAGTGGGTTTGGTTTAAGTATTTTGGGTTGGAATGGGAGGACTAGGTGAGTTAGGTAATTTACTGAAATTCACACAGAGGCTGCTGAAGATAATAAACTGAGTAAACTGAGCCAAAGGAAGCAATAAGTCCAAAGGAACATCTTTAAAATGCAGATTCCATCACCATTTGAGAACCTTCCAAAACAATGTTGCCCAAAGTGTGGCTGGCAGACTAATTACATTAAAATCACCTCGCAGCTTGTTAAACATGCAAATTCCTGGTCCCCTACTCAGTTCTAATGAATCTGACTCTGAAGATGGATCAGTGTATTAAAAATTCTAGGTTCAATAAGTTATGTTGCTGCAAAGTTTTAATTTAACATGGGAACATCAATGCCCAAATCAATCCCCAGGATCCAGGTCTCATGACTCTTAACCAAGTATTCATTCCAATTTGCCAAAAGGTGTCAATCTGGCCACATGCCATTTCCAGGTATCTCCTGTAATCAGTAACAGCAGTAATATACTAACATTTATAGAGAAATAAATGACTGTTTATTAAATGTATCCATTTTATATTAATAGTAATGTTTTTATTAATAGTAATTTGGCCTAGACTTTTCTTTCAACTAATTTTTCTCAGATACTATATTCTCTTCTGTTCAACAATTGCCCATTCTCTCAGCAGTCAACAACTCAATCTAGAAATCTACCCTTCCTCTGTTTTAATTGATGGCAATTGGTGGTTGGTATAACATACCAAAAAAAAAAAAAAAAACCAACCACAAAACAAACCCACCGCCATCGAGTACATTCTGATTTATAGCAACCCGATAGGACAGAGTAGACTTGTCGAATAGAGTTTCCAAGGCTGTAAATCTTAACTGAAGCAGACTGCCACATCTTTCTTCAATGGAGTGGCTGATGGGTTCAAACCGCCAACCTTCTGGTTGACAGCTGAATACTTTAACTACTGTGTCACCAGGGCTCCTTTGTATGACATAGTAACCTATTTTTATGTATAAGAGTTCGTTCTTATAATTAGAAAGGCTTTGAAGAAAAACCCATATTTTCCTTAGCTATTTACCTTCCTCCTCTCTCTTACTTATTTTTCTCTCACTTGCCTCCCACACTAATGGCACTTAGGCACCAAAACAAAAAACCAATTGCTGTCGAGTCAATTCCAACTCATGGTGACCTCATGTGTGTCACAGTAGAACTGTGCTCATAGGGTTTTCAAGGCTGATTGTTCAGAAGTAGATCTCCAGGCCTTTCTTTCGAGGCACCTCTGGGTCAATTTGAACCTCCAACCTTTTGGTTAGCTGCCAAGCATGTTAACCTTTTGCATCACCTGCTGTGCCTGTATTATCACTTTTAATCGCTGTGGCCACCAGGTGAGGTGGGGCACCATTGTCCCATGTTACAGATCAGAGGACTGAGGCTGGGCTACATTAAGTAGTTTGAGTAAAGTCAAATAGGGCTTTTCTTACCTTCATCCTTCCCTTCCTTCCTTCCTTCCTTCTTCTATTTATTCATTCATTCAATCTTTTAACACATATTTTTTGCCTATTATGTGTCAAACACTCGGATATATGTCTGACCTACATTTGACTGTGATGTGTGAGAGAGAAATAAACTTTTATTTCTTAAGTCACTGAGATTTGGTGGGTTTTTTTTGTATCAGTCCATCCCTGACTAAAACAAAAAGTACTGGTTCCACTGTCCTCAAGACCTAAAACATTGAAAAAATTAATATATATGAATTGGTTTTCTTATACGAAAAGCACATTTGAAATGATGTACTTATGGTGATGGGGACTGTATGAGATAGTTCATTGCAGTATTCATAGTCCTAACACATTGTGTTTATGGGGACTGTATGAGATAGTTCATTGCAGTATTCATAGTCCTAACACATTGTGTTTACACATAGATTATAGTTTATTCATTTATTTTAATCCAGTACTTTGATTCTATTTGTACTACATACAAAGCTTTGGTCTTCTTATCTCTAATCATTTTTCTCTTTCTGTCTACCCTCTCTCTTAGAATTATCTTGTTGTTACTATGTGCCATCCAGTCGTTCCGACTCCCAGCGACCCTAGAGGACAGAGTAGAACTGCCCCATAGGGTTTCCAAGGAGTGGCTGGTGAATTCGAACTTCCAACCTTTTGGCTAATGTTTCTTTTAGTCTGGTAATCTATTCGATCTCTCTTGAAATGTTTATTTAATATTTCTTTACGATTTTTAATGTTGTTAATGAGAGCCATTTTAATCCTTCTTACAACTTCTAACCTTTATTTAAGTAAATGCTCAATGATGTGTATAATTTCTGACTGAGTAAATAAAGGCTCTGAAACAGATACACTTTTAATACAGTATATTCAGCTTAAAATCAGTGATGCATGTTTAATATTATATGCCTAGGATGTTCCAAATCGATTTTAAAATATTAAGTAATTGCACGCTCAGAAATGCATTCAATTTTTCTTTTTCTTTTTTTACCAGAGAGCATCAACATTGTAATTTTTCAGGAGTATCTTTCACGTTATCACTGGCTAGTTGAATTTTCACTGGCAGACATGATCATATGAAAACTCACCCAGCTGAACCTTGGGAAAATATAGAGTTTTGATTTTAGTTGGTTATTCAATATCCTTGAGAGATTATTTAAGGAAGAAATTTTAAAAACTGAAAAAAGACTGAGAAACATTGAAAACTCTACTTAATTTTACTTACTTTCTATTCTTAATAAAGCAAGAGACTAAATTAACCTATAGATTTGCTGGAAGAATCATTGTTGAAGGAGAAAGTTTCCAGAGTGAATTCCACTACTTAGGAGCCTTGGTGGTGCAGTGGTTAAGCATTTGGCTACTAACCAAAAGGTGGGCAGTTTGAATCCACCAGCTGGCTCCTTGGAAACCCTATGGGGCAGTTCTACTCTGTCCTAGAGGGTCGATATGAGTCGGAATCGACTAACAGGCAACGGGCTTGTTAGTTCCTTTAATTCAGTCATCGATAAACAAGTATTGAGGTCTATAGCTCTGTGCTAAAATCAATAACTCATGAATCCAGGCCTCAAGGTATTCATGGTTGGAGTCAGTGGAAAGCAAACAAGCAAACAGGCAATTAAAATGAAATAGCCAATGTCACTAGTGGAGCAAGCATGAGGTGCTTTGTGCAAACAACAAACACTTGACCCTTCTTGGAAAAAACAGAGAAGCTTCATACAGGATGGTAATGGAACAATTTCCAGGATTTTGTAGAGGGACAAGGGCATCTACAACCGGTGAAGTAGTGTGAACAGCTCTGTGCAGACAGGGAGAGTACGGAGAGTTTGGGACACTGCAAGCAATTTGGTGTGCTTGAGGCATAAAGTAAGACATGCTAGAGGTGCAGCGTGGGCAGAGTAAAGGCAGAGAAGATGGCAAGAAAGACTTTGTAGGTGAAGCTACTGAGATGGAATTTTATCCTTAGGAAATTGGGTGTTGTGTGATCTCCAGTCAGGGGATCCCAGGATCAGAGTTGCATTTCAGGAAGATCAGCCTGTCAGTAGTGCACCAGCTGGATGGAAGGGGCCCAGGATGGAGGCTGGAGGGTAGATGAGGAAGCTGCTGACGAAAGTCCAGGTGAGAAACGAGGGCCTAAGGCAGGACCAGAGGGGAAAAGAGGAGGGTGTACAACGAGGAGATATTTATGAGTTAGGATTGGCTGGATCTGGGACCTGATTGGGTGTAAGTAATAAAGAATAAAATGGAGTCCAGGGTAGTTATCAGGCTTCTGGCTTGATTAATTGGATTAGTAATCTTTTCATTAATGACAATGGGGAATGCAAGGCGTGTGGCAGGTTTAAGGGTGAGGTTCTTTTCTGAAACATTTGAATCAATGTGAAGTTCTTTTGCAGAAATGAAGGGAGACTTCTAATAAGCAGATAGATAAATCCATCTGAGTCTGGGGAGAGTTCTAGGCTGCAGACACAAATTTGGGAGGCATGAGGCAATAAGCAGTATCTAAAGCCTTGAAAATGGATGAGATGGCTCCCAGGTTAACATGGTAATTCACTCATTCCTTCAACAAATCGTTAGGAAATATTTAACATATTCCAGGAATTCTTTGACTCACTAGTGAATAAAACAGATATCCCTGAGCTTTTAGAGCTTGGAGAAAGACAGTGTATGATCACTCTGATATGAAAGACAATTTTATAGTATGTTAGAAGAGAACAAATGATATGGAATAAGGTAAAGTAGGCCAGGGTAAGAGGGACTGGGAATGCTTGGGAATGCTTGGTTGGAAGTAGGGTGCAGGTTATCGTATTTTTCAGGATGGTCAGGTAAAAGTGATTCGAAGGAGGGAGGGAGATAGCCAAGTGATTAGCCTGGTGAAGAGTATTCCAAGCAGAGGAAACAGGTGGTGCAAGAGTCTGAGGCACAATTGTTTTTAAGGACCTTCAGGCAGGCCTGTGGTTGCAGTGGAGTGAACAAGGACAATGACGGTAGATGAGGTCAGAGAATTTGGTTAGTGCAGTGGGGGTGGGGTGAGGTTTAGATCAAGGCCTTATGGAGGCTGAGAACTTCGACTTTAACCGTAGTGAAATGAGATGTCCCTGCAGATTTTAAATAGACTGTGGCCATATGAACTGGCATATTTTAAAAGGGTCATTCCGGCTGCCTTATTGAGACTGTAAAGCCAAAGAGGGACAAGAGTCGAAGCCGGAAGACTGATGTTGTTGTTTGGTGCCGAAGAGTCAATTCCGACTCATAGCAACCCTGTAGGACACAGTAAACTGCCCCATGGGGTTTCCAAGGCTGTGATCTTTGTAGAAGCAGACTGCCACATCTTTCTCCCATAGAGCAGCTGGTGGGTTCAACTGCCAACCTCGACCACTTAGGCAACCAAGCACTTAACCACCGCACCACCAGAGAAGACTGAAGAGAAGGCTGTTTCAGAGTTCCAGATGTAAGACGTTGGTAGCTTGGATCCCAGTGCTGGTAGACCCCAGAGATGTAGAGAAGTGATTGAATTCTGGGTACACTTTGAAGGTAAAGCCACTGGGATTTGTGGCTGGACCGGCAGAGCGAAGAGAAAGGGAGGAGTCAGGAGCACACACCAGCATACTCCAAGGTGGGACCCTTGCACTGGCTGTTCATTCTCTGCAATTCTCCCCATATATCTAGAGGACTTCCTCTGTCCTCCACTTCAGATCTATGCTTAAATGTCCCCTTCTTAAGGAGGCCTTCCCTAGCCACACTTACTTAAACTGAACCCTCTCTGCCCTCACCCTAATACCTGTATCTCAATCACCCTTATCCGACTCCATTTTCTCCTATAGCATTTTCATCCTCTGACGTATTATGTAATTATTTATTATGTTCAGTGTTCACTTTCTGCCTTCCTCCAGGGATAATGACGATGATGTTGATGATGATAATTTTGGTCTATTTGCTCATTGATAAATCGTAACAGCCTGCTGGTGCATAGAAGGTAATCAAGAAGTCGCTGAGTGAATAAATTTGTCTTTTATGCATCTTTTTCAGTGCAGTAAATCTCTTCCGTAACCTTAATAAGTCCTTGTTAATTTCAAAGATCTGACTTGCGTTGGTTCAAAATCTTAAAAGTTCCATAAATTCCCAAAGCAATAACAATGGTTTCTTTTATCCTTTAGTGCCAGAGCACACTATTCTGTCTAGATTGGCCAGTCAAAGGCTGAGCACACTATTCTGTGTAGATTGGATAGTCAAAGGCTTTTTGTTTCCTTTTTTTGAGGCTTGAAGGAAAACTTGTTGAAATTACATTGACTTCTTTCCTGTTCCACATTTTTTATTTAGAATTCCCTTAATTGATTTTATCTTTTTTTTATTTGCCCCTCTTTTGTCCCCTTTTGCTTTTAATACATCTTGCTGCTTCACAATTCTGTTTGATGAAACTGGTTTAGAAAGCAACTACTTTTTCTTTTCCCCAAAGAAATAGAAAGTGTTCCTCTACACTCTGAGGGATGTATAGGAAGAGTACGAGTATGAATTCAAAACTATGACTAAGAATCAACATGCGCTGTCTTTTTCTAGAAAAAGAAAAGCAAGTTGGAAATGTGGAGCTCTGAATCATTGTTTGGTGTGGTTGAATCAAGTGAAAGTACACGAAAAATAAAGGCTGTCATCAGTCTTACAGAGAAAGTGAATTTTGCTCTTTCATGTAAGAAAAAGTCTCTTCACCTGTATTTTTAAAATGTCTTGCGTTGAGGTAAACGGGATCTATTTTTACCATCAAAAATTTCTATTTATGTCTGATATTGTTCACAACAGATAGAAATCAGCAGGACACTCTTAAAGAAACTAACAGTAAAATGCAAAAGCATACAACATCTCCCCTATGAGAGAGATTGATTTACAAATTAAACTTAATCTGGTTTCCTTTTTCATTTCCTCAGTTTATTTCTGGTTTTTATTTATAACTTATTAACATGTTCAGTAGGAGATCCTGGGAGGTGCAAACAGTTAAGCCCTTGACTACTAACTGAAAGGTTAGCAATTTGAATACATCCAGAGGAGCCTCAGAAGATAGGCCTGGCAATCTGCTTCTGAAAACTCACAGCCTTGTAAGACCCTGTGGAGCAGTTCTACTCCAAACGTGAGGTCACCAAGAGTCAGAACTGACTGGATGGCAACTATCGACAACATGTTGAATACTTTTCTTGGGTAGAATTCATTGATTCCAACTCATAGCAACCCTATAGGACAGAGTAGAACTACCACATAGGGTTTCCAAGCTGTAAATCTTTATGGGCAAGCAGACTACCACATCTTTCTCCCACAGAACAGCTGATGGGTTTGAACTGCTGACTTTTTGGTTCTCAGCCAAGCACTTTAACCCCTGTGCCACCAGGGCTCCTTTGTGTGGAATATAATATTTTAACTATATTGAAACTAAAATAACTGGTAGGTGTTTACTGCCTGCTGGTTTGCTTTTAGTCACTGGCATAAGTATACTTTACATGGCTGTCATACCTGCTCAGCCAATAGAATGCATTAGCCGGTGTGTTCACACACACTATGTTCTATATATCGTCTCCAGACTTCAGGGTTTTGTAGTTCAGCCCATCACTTTTTCAACTTTTTTCTAATAGTATGTTAGGATTTCCAGAAAAGAGTCAAGAGTCAAAATCCAGCGGAGGTGCACTGGTTAAAGTGATGAACCGTTAACCAAAAGTTCAGCCGTTTGAAACTAACAGTGGCTTCTCAGGAGAAAGGTGTGGCAGTCTGCTTCCTTACAGATTTACAGCCTTGGAAACCCTACGGGGTCAATATGAGTCAGAATTAACTCCATGGCAGTGGGCTTCTATGAGAGAGAGAGACAGAAAGAAAGGGAAGAAGAGGAGAAAAAACAGAAATAAGAGTTCTTTCCTTTCCTTTATAGAATTTCTCAGTTCTGGGTTTTCCTTGGAATACTGTAGACTATTTTAGGAAGAGAAAACATACAGGAATTAATAACTATGAAGAATAGTTTGAAGAGGATGGGCAACTAATAAGTTGTAGATATTTGGTTCTGTTAGCTTGCTTTGATATTAATTATTTTGCAATATTGGATTAGAACTATAAATTTGGTTACATGCTTACTTGCTACTTTCTATTTTTTTTCTATTTTAGTGGCACTCAAATTACCTAAATAATAAGAACTCTTGGAATAGTCACCATATCTTACACCAATACTCAAGAATAATCAATCAAATAGCATATGTATGGAATACATTCCCTCCCTGTGTGTTCTCGACTTTTTGTAAAAAAGTCACTACTGTTAAAATGATTAATAGTAAAAGATCATATTAATTTAACAACCCAAATAATATATGTTTTCCAATTTTAAGCCTCCTTTCAATGTGAATGCATAGTTTTGTGATACTGAAGTTCTAATTGGTTAAGTGAGTTGAAAATATTGGATGTGGAAGACTGTGTTCGGTTAAGACACGTGTTTCCCATTTGGGGCCTAGGCCTACATTCTGTCTTAAGCAGGCCCAAGAGCCCTACAGGCAGGGTGGTGTCTTGTGATCTTCAGGAAGCCTGGAGTTTTCACTTGATGATTCACACAGGGGTGTGAAAAGGGTTTCCAGTGGGTTCATGAATTAAAGGTGTCAATAACATCTATTTAATTTCTAGTAATAAAAGTTAACCAATAAAACATTTATTTAAAATTTTGTACTCCATTTAAATTGGAACAGTGTGAGAGCCACAGTATTGATACATGATGAGACAGCAGTCAAGATGCGCACGATCAGAGGAGATCCCAGGAGCTTGCTCAGGACTTGGATGCTTGCTCAGTTCTCCACTCAGTCAGCATGGCTATAAGCATCATAGAAGTTTTAATTGTTTTTATTTTCACATATTGTTTAATTTATACCCACAACAGGGGATTAGTTCAAGCAAAAGGGCTATAGATACTAAAACGCAAAGAAGTTGATGAGGAGTGTATAAATGACAGTTCTTCAAATTCACCTGAAGGTGATATTTCCCAGATACAACCAACAACCCAAATAATATAAATTTTCCAATTTTAAGCTTCCTTTCAGTGTAAATGCATGGTTTTTGTAGAACTCATTGCATTGCATCCATCAGGTCAAACTCTAATGTAAACTTAAGGAAATCTCGTGTACTTCAAAAAACAATGTTAAAAGGGAGAGGTATAGGGGGACCTCATACCATCAAGAAAGCAGTGCCGGGAGCAGAGCGCGTCCTTTGGACCAGGGTCCCTGCACAGAGAAGCTCCTAGTCTGGGGGAACACCGAAGAGAAGAAGGCCGACAGAGAGGAAAAGCCTTCCCCGGAGGTGACCCCCTGGATTTGGACTTCTAGCCTACTTTAACTGTGAGGAGGTAAATTCTCTTTGTTAAAGCCAAAGGAAAAAAAAAGGGAAAAGCATAATGTTTATAGACAATTTGATTTTTCATTAATTGAGAATATTTACTGTAACAGCAATGCATTAGTTGAAGATAAATGACACCTAAAAAAAAAAAAAGCCAAAAACATAGGCATAAATCTTCATAACATTGGATTTGGCAAAGGGGTTTTTGTCATCAAAAGCATAAGCAACAAAATGAAAAATAGATAAATTGAACTTCGTTAAAATTAATACTTTTGTGCTTCAGAGGATTTGTTGTTGCTTGTTGTTAGGTGGATTCGAGTCAGTTCCGACTCATAGAGATCTACTGTGTACAGCAGAACAGAACACTGCCCAGTCCTGCGCCATCCTCACAATCGTTGCTATGTTTGAGCCCATCCTTGAAACCATCGTGTCAATTCATCTTGTTTTATGGATAACATTGCAAAGAATGGGAATTCCAGAACACTTAACTGTGCTCATGAGGAACCTGTACATAGACCAAGCGGCATTCGATACTGCGTGGTTTAAAATCAGGAAAGATGTGCGTCAGGGTTATATCCTTTCACCATACTTATTCAATCTGTATGCTGAGCCAAATAATCCAAGAGGCTGAACTATATTAAGAAGAACAGGGCTTCAGAAGATACCATCAAGAAAGTGAAAAGACAACCCACGAACAGGAAAAAATATACGCAAATCATATGTCTGATAAGGGACTTGTATCCAGAACATATAAAAAAAAAAACTCTTACAGCTCAATAAATAAAAAGACAACCCAATTGAAAAATGGGAAAAGTTCTAGACATTTTTTCCAAGGAAGATGTACAAATGGACAATGAGTAAATGAAAAGGTGCTTGACATTAGTTATCAGGGAAATGCAAATCAAAACCACAATGAGATGCCACTTCATACCTACTGGGATGGCTAGAATCATAGATAGATAATATCAAGTGTTGTCAAGGATGTGGAGAAATCGTTACGGTCATATATTACCAGTGGAAGCGTAAAATGGTACAGCTACTTTGGAAAATGGTCTGGCCATTTTCTCAAACGATTAAACTTAGAGTTATCATGTGAGCCAACAATTCTACTCCTAGATATACACCCAAGAGAAATGAAAACATAAGTCCACACAAAAACTTAATACATGAAAGTTCATAGCAGCATATTCACAATAACCAAACAGTGGAAAGAATCCAAATGTCCATCAACTGACTAAAGAATATACAAAATGCGGTATATCATACAAAGGAATGTTATTCCACCTTTAAAAGGAATGATGTACTAATACAACCCTCTCTTGGATCTGAGCATTTAAAAACAACTCACAAAATTTAATTTTGTAAGTAATAAAACTATAATGTATCCAGGCATTAATTTAACTAAAAATACACAAGTTCTTTAGGTAGAAAATGTCAAAACTCTAATCAGAGACATAGAAGATCATCCGGATAAATGGAGTGACGTTCAATGCACTTGGACGAGATGAATTAATGTGATAAAAATGTCCATTCTTCCCAAATTAATAAGTTAAATGCAATCCCTATCAAATTTCTAGTTGGACTTTTGAGGAACCCAAACACATTCTAAAGTTTATTTGGAAGAATAAAGGTACAAATAACTAAGTCATCTTTAGCAAAGAGTTGAGAAGTTTGCTTTCCCAACAGATAGTATATATATAATATATATGTAATTTATATATATATACACATCTGCACTACACATATCAACATACATACATAAAAAATAAAATTTGATAATATACTTTTGTTTGAAAAATTAGTATCTACATTTTTAAAAGTAATTTAAGAAAAATCAGTTCACTAAAAGTTTCAGATACAAAATTAGACATCATGGGGAAAAAGATCTTTATATGTGCCATAACCTATAATCATAGTATGAGTTCTGATGAGCTTTTAGTTTTTCTAACAAGGGAAATTCTATTTTAGCTGTATGGTGTCTCCAGCTGCTTAGCTAAACTAGTAAATTATCTTTTGTTTGGCTTGACATCTCCTCAGTTTACTGTAGTTCTGATTTCACCTCATTAAACAGTGGCAAGCTTGCCTTTCACATACATGCGTGAATAGCTACAGTCTTAATTTGCTAACAAGGGCCTACCCTAGTGAGAAATTTCACTAAATGATGTCCCCTGAAGTACCAAGCTCTCACTTAAACTAATAAAGTGCTTAATTAATGAAGCAGTCAATGGCAATTTCTTTTTGTAAAACAATGTATGCTGTTAGAGCTTTAACCAGGATAGAAAGTTACTTTTTCCACTGGAACAGTTTCTCCTTAACTAATAAGACAACCCTTTAAAAGTCTTTGCCTTCATAGTTTCTGGCCAAAGGTCACTGAAATAAGAGGCTTTGTTGAATCCTTTTGTTTCACCAAGATTTATTTTTGTGACTCCAGTTGCACTTTATACATACTGACCGTTACACTGCTTCTAGGATTTCTAACCAAAGGTGGTAAGAGAAAAACTAAAACAAAGTAACTTTCTCAATTAAAAAAATACCTTCCTTGCTATTTTTTGGATTAGAAAAAAAAAATAATGCTCATTTATGTATTTTTTAAAAGGTGTCTTTGGAGAAAATCACGCGCACAAATTCACACACTTAGAATGTTGTAAAATATTTTGCACTAGCTTTTTTCCAAACATGTATTATAAATATTTTCCTATGTTATTAAAAAATGTTCAAAAATATGATTTTAACAATAAAATAATAGTCTTATATTACTGTAGCATAATTTAACTATTCTCCTACTGTTGGATATTGTGGTAATTTCAATTTTTACTCTCATTATTAATGTTGTAACAAAATGAAACATTTCTTTACCAAGGTGGACAAAGAAGCTGCTTGCAATGTACAGTATCGATGAGGATGAGGGGGTGTTTCAGAGTATAATTGTAGTTATACACCGGGCCTAGTGCTTCTTTCTTTAAGGTGAAATGTTGTCATAACATACGCGCTCATTCAGACTCATTAATGATTTGGCAAGAATTCATTTATAAGACTATCTCCTACTACCAACTCATAAGAATGAGGTAACAGGATATGGAACTGGTAATTAAGATTGGAGGAAAGTTCTGGAACATTGGTGACCCCATGGAACAATTAAGTGCCCAAACTGGGTCTCTGGATAAAGCCAAGAGCAGTAAGTAAATGACTGAAATGGAGAACTAGAGTGACACTATTGGAAAACAAGTGCATCTTTTAATGAACAAATACAACAACTATCATGTGAATGAATGGAAGTCAGGCAGACTTTTAAAAAAATAATAATTTCATTGATTTTGTTGTTGTTGAGAATATACACAGCAAAACATACACCAATTCAACAGTTTCTACAGGTACAATCTAGTGACAGTGATTACATTCTTCAAGCTGTGCAACCTTTCACACTCTCCTTTGTTGAATTGTTCCTCCCCCATAACATAAACTCACTTCCCTGTAAGGTCCCTATCTAGTCTTTTGAGTTACTGTTTTGTGAATTTGATCCCATATAGATGGATAGTTCTTAAAAGAGCGTAATGCTCAAGGCAGACATTTTTTCACTGTTAAGCTAAGCTATTGTTTGGTTTTAAGAAGACTTCAGGGGATATTTTTGGTTTAAGGTTTAGAGATTATCTCAGGGCAATAGTGTCAGGGGTTCATCCACCCTCACCATCAAGTAGACTTTTGACTTGAACATTAGTAACTCTCATTGTTGTAAGTTAGCAATATCTGTGGTCCTGATTAATTTTTTGGATTAGTCACCTTGCAGATAAGAGCAAATATTTGTTTGGTTTGTCAGGTGTTACTTTCCCACTTAAATGAATACAAACATATATTTAACCAGTTTGCAAACATTTAGATGATAAGATGGATGAGCCGTAAGGTGGTGTTGATGACAGAAATAACTAGCAAATGGATATTGTTTTCTTCTAACTTGTACCTAGTGTCACCAAACACATTGTGACTTAAAAAAACAAGATTTTGAATCCCTATTATATAAAACATTTTTGGAGAATAATCTCAAATGAGTGCTATGAATGATTTGACTCAGAAAAGGTAAATACTAGAATTGTTAGCTAAAGTTTGGCTCAGAGCTCAGTGAAGTTTATTATTTATATCTGTGCCATGGGAGGTTGAAAAGAGGATTCATTAGGAAAAATTCATTGACCAGTGTCTTAATCATCTAGTGCTGCTATAACAGAAATAGCGCAAGTGGATGGTTTTAACAAAGAGAAATTTATTCTCTCACAGTCCAGGAGGCTACAAGTCCAAATTCAGGGTGTCAGCTCCAGGAGAAGGCTTTCTCTCTCTGTCAGCTCTGGAGGAAGGTCCTTGTGATGCATCAGTCTTCCTTTGATCTGGGAGCTTCTCAGCACAGGAACCTCAGGTCCAAAGGATGCGCTCTGCTCCCGGCACTGCTTTCTTGGTGGTGTGAGGTTCCCGTGTGTCTCTGCTCACTTCTCTCTTTTATATCTCGAAAGAGATTGGCTTAAGACGCTATCCAATCTTGTATACCGCATCAGTATAACTGCCGCTAATCCATCTTGTTACAACACATAAGGAAATCACATCAGATTACAAAAGGGTACACAATTATGCAATACTGGGAGTCATGACCCAGCCAAGGTGACAAATATTTTTGGGGGACACCTGAGAGGGATGGATGGTATATTAAAAAACAGAACTGGAAAGGACATTGCTAAGCTGGGAGAAAAGTGAAGAAAAAATGTCCAATGGGACTTTGCAGGGCAGTTCTTAGGGAACCTAAGTCCTGGTGGTTATTTAAGCAATGTTTGAGGGTATTTTTATTTATTTCTGTATTTTTGCTAAAATTCTCATATACTGAGATGTGTGTATGTGCATGGGAGGGCAGTGGAGGGCAATGGGGGAAGTTAAATAAACTTTCCAGTTTGATTTTTCTGCATATAAAATGTTTAAGTTCAATAAAAGGTTAAGCTGATCCCTTTGTCTTTCTGCTGGTCTCAGCAGATGAGGTTTATGAAAACAGCACAGATTTCCTCAGGCTGCTGCATGAAGAACAACTCATACCCTTCACTAGACAGCAACAGGGAAAGTAGGGTGGGGGTAGTGGGTAGGGGAGATGTAAGTGCTGAAAACTTGGCTGTTGGTGAACTTGCTATACCTATTAATGACTTTCAGATGCACTTGCCTTCTGGTTATGCCTTATCTTTGGAAAGTATGAGAGTGTCTAACTAAAAATATACTTCAGAAAAAGTGTATAGGTGTGTACACATTTATGTTGTTGCTGTCAGGTGCCATCGAGTCAATTCTGACTCACAGAAACCCTATGTACAACAGGACAAAACACTGCTTGGTCCAGCACCATCCTCACAATCTTTGTTATGTTTGAACCTGTTGTTGTAGCCACTATGTCAGTCCATCTTGTCAACGATCTTCCTCTTTTTTGTTGACCCCCTACTTTACCAAGCATGATGTCCTTCTTCAGGGACTGCTCCCACCTGATAACATGTCCAAAGTATGTGAGATGAAGTCTCACCATCCTTGCTTCCAAGGAGTGCTCTGGCTGTATGTCTTCCAAGACAGACTTGTTCGTTCTTCTGGAAGTCCGTGGTATATTCAATATTCTTCACCAACACCATAATTCAAAGGCACCAATTCTTCTTCAGTCTTCCTTATTCATTGTCCAGCTTTCCCATGCATATGAGGCGATAGAAAATATAATGACTTGGGTCATGCTCACCTTAGTTCTCAAAGCGACATGTTTGCTTTTGAACACTTTAAAGAGGTCATCCGCAGCATATTTGCCCAATGCAATACGTCGTTCAATTTCCTGACTGCTGCTTCCATGGGCATTGATTGTGGATCCAAGTGAAGTGAAATCCTTGACAACATCAATCTTTTCTCCGTTTATCATGATGTTGCCTATTGGTCCAGTTGTGAGGATTTTTGTTTTCTTTATGTTGAGGTATAATCCATACTGAAGGCTGTGGTCTTTGATCTTCATCAGTAAGTGCTTCAAGTCCTCTTTGCTTTCAGCAAGCAAGGTTGTGTCATCTGCCTATTGCAGGTTGTTAATGAGGCTTCCACCAATCCTGATGGCACATTCTTCTTCCTATAGTTAGCTTCTTGGATTATCTGCTCAGCATACAGATTGAATGAGTATGGTGAAAAGATACGACCCTGACACACATCTCTCCTGACTTTAAACCACACAATATCACCTTGTTCTGTTCGAATGACTGCCTCTTGGTCTATGTACAGTTTCCTCATGAGCACAATTAAGTGTTTTGGAATTCCCATTCTTTGTAGTGTTTTCCATAATTTGTTAAGATCAACACAATCAATTGCCTTTTAATAGTCAATAATACGCAGATAAACATCTTTCTGGTATTCTCTGCTTTCAGTCAAGATGCATCTGACATCAGCAATAAGATCCCTTGCTCCAGGTCCTCTTCTGAATCTGGTTTGAATTTCTGGCAGTTCCCTGTGGATGTGCTGCTGAATTATCATTTCTGAATTATCTTCAGCAAAATTTTACTTGTGTGTGATATTAATGATATTGTTCGATAATTTCTGCGTTCTTTGGATTACCTTTCATTGGAATGGGCACAAATATGGATCTCTTCCAGCCGGTTGGCCAGGTAGCTGTCTTCTAAATTTCTTGGCATAGACGAGTGAACACCTCCAGTGCTGCATCCTCTTCTTCAAACATCTTAGTTGGTATTCCATCAGTTCCTGGAGACTTGTTTTTCACCAAAGCTTCCAGTGCAGCTTGGACCTCTTCCTTCAGCACGATCAGTTCTAGATCATATGCTACCTCCTGAAATGGTTGAACGTCCACCAATTCTTTTTGATACAGTGACTCTGTGTATCGCTTCCATCTGCTTTTGATGCTTCCTGCATCATTCAATATTTTGCCCATAGAATTCTTCAAAATTGCAACTCGAGGCTTGAATGTTTTCTTCAGTTTTTTCAGCTTGACAATTGCTGAGCGTGTTCTTCCCTTTTAGTTTTCTAACTCTAGTTCTTTGCATTTTTCATTATAATATTTTACTTTGTCTTCTCGAGCTGCCCTTTGAAATCTTCTGTTCATCTCTTTTACTTCATCATTTCCTCCATTCCCTTTAGCTACTCTATGTTCAAGAGCAAGTTTCAGAGTCTCTTCTGACATGCATTTTGGTCTTTTCTTTCTTTCCTGTCTTTTTAATGACCTTTTGCTTTCTTCATGTATGATGTCCTTGATGCCTTCCCACAGCTTGCCTGAACTTCGATCGTTAGCGTTCAAGGCATCAAATCTATTCTTGAGATGGTCTCCAGATTCAGGTGGCATATACTCAAAGTTGTATTTTGGCTCTCGTGGACTTGTTTTAGCTTTCTTCAGCTTCAACTTGAATTTGCATATGAACAATTGACGGTATGTTCTGTAGTTGGCACCTGGAGGTGTTCCAACTGATGACATTGAGCTTTTCCACAGATGTAGTCGATTTGATTCCTGTATTTTCCATCCAGTGAGGTCCATGTGTATAGTTGTTAAAAAAAAAAAGGTATTTCGAATGAATAAATCATAGGTCTTGCAAAATTCTATCAAGTGATCTCCAGCGTTATTTATATCACCAAGTCTGTATTTTTCCACTACTGAGTCTTCTTTGTTTCCAACTTTCACATTCCAATCGTTATTAACTATCAATGCATCTTGATTGCATGTTTGATCAATTTCAGACTGCAGAAGTTGGTAAAAATCTTCACTTTCCTCATCTTTGGCATTAGCGGTTGGTGGGTAAATTTGAATAATAGTCCTATTAACTGGTCTTCCTTGTAGGCGTATGGATATAATCCTATCACTGACAGCATTGTACTTTAGGATAGATCTTGACACGTTCCTTTTGAAGACAAATGCTACGCCATTCCTCTTCAATTTGTAATTCTCAGCATAGTAGATTCAAAATGATTCAGAATGGCCAGTACAAGTCCATTTCAGCTCACAGATGCCTAGGATATGGATCTTTACGTGTTCCATTTCATTTTTGATGACTTCTAATTTTCCTAGATTCATACTTCGTACATTCCATGTTCCGATTATTAATGGATGTTTTCATATTTTTCTTCTCGTTTTGAGTCGTACCACCTCAGCAAATGAAAGTCCGGAAAGTTTGACTCTGTTCACGTCATTAAGGTCGACTCTACTTTGAGAAGGCAGTTCTTCCCCAGTCGTATTTTGAATGCCTTCCTACCTGAGGGGCGCATCTTGCAATACTATATCAGACAATGTTCAGCACTATTCATAAAGTTTTCAATGGCTGATTTTTTCAGAAGTAGACTGCCAGGTCCTTCTTCCTACTCTGTCTTAGTCTGGAAGCTTCACTGAAACCTGTCCACCAAGAGTGACCCTGATGGTATTTGAAATACAGGTGGCAAAGCTGCCAGTATCACAGTAATAAGCAAGCTACCACATTATGATCAACTGACAGATGTGTATATATATATATGAACAAATGCTCCAGTAGCTTCTTTCTTACAAGTTAGATCATATGTTTATCTCTTTGGTTCAATAGTACCTCCTTTTCAGGTCAACAGAAGACAAATGTGAGCTGCTTTAGGGTATTTCTTTGCATATTCTTACAAGCCTGTTCCATTATATCTATTCCACTATCATTTTTTCCCACATTGGAAATTTGGAATAGAATTTGTAATTTATATTAGCAGTATGGTCCCTTCTTTAATTTGGAATTGTCAAATGATAAGTTAGTCTGCCTTCGGTCAGTGTTATTTCCTTTTCTTTTTAATTGTGGTAAAATGTATATAACAAAAACTTTGTCATTTTAATAATTTTTAAATGTACAATTCAATGGCATTAATTACATTCACCATGTTGTGCTACCATCATTTACTACCATTGATTTCCAAAAGCTTTTCATCACCACAAATAGAAACTCAGTACCCCTTCAGCAGTAACTCCTCATTTCTCCCAGTCCCCAGCCCCTGGTAACCACTAGTAAACTTTAGTCTCTATACATTTGCCTATTCTAGATATTTCATATAAGTGAGATCATATAATATTTGTAATTTTGTGTCTGACTTGTTTCATTCAGCATAATGTTTTCAAAGTTCATCGGCGTTGTAGCATGTATCAGAACTTTATTTCTCCTTATTACTTAATGAAGTGTCATTTCCTTTTATTTTGTAAAATAATTGACACCTATATTTTAAATTGACACCTTTTCAAAGACAGTTCAACCAACATACAAACAATACCAACATTTTTTGCCTACCCATATAAATATACTTAAAGGTAACAGGAAAATCTCAAATACAAAACAAAAGTTTGAGTCTGTCTATAAATACATAGATTTCATGTTAATATTAGCCAGTTAAAATCCCTTATACCTGTCAGTGTTGTGGATCTCTTATGCCTTCCCACTGCTCCCCGGGGGTCCCCATTTAGGATACTAATCACCTTGCCAAGTCTGTGATGGCAGGATTTATATCTCTCTAGTTAAGGAGCCCTGGTGGGTGCAACGGTTAAGCACTTGGCTTCTAACCAAAAGGTTGGCATTTCAAACCCATCCAGCAGCTCTGCAGTAGAAAGACCTGGCGATCTGCTCCTGTAAAGATTATAGCCTAGAAAACCCTATGGGGCAGTTCTACTCTGTCACATGGGATCCCTATGTGTCAAGTTGAAGTCAACTTGGTGGCATCTAACAACAGTTCACAGTTATGTCCCCAGTGCCTAGGCAGTGTCTTGCCTATAATAGGTGCTCAGTAAGTATTTTTCAAATGAATAAAGTTTTCTTAGAGATATAATATAAATTTTTGTTTTCTGAGCCCAAACCATATCATTAGGAAATATCTTTAATGGGAGTTATATATAAGTGTGATAAAAAGAATTTTGGAGCTGTGTGAGGGTCTGGAAGGAGAGAAACTTGCCCTTATATTCATGCATATATTTCAAAAAAAATTCCCAGATTGATTATGTTGTTCAAATACACATGATAAATAAAAGGCTGTCACCTGTCTGCTTTCTCATTTCTCCATCCCCAAATCACAGATATATTAAGGATGAAGCTCACAGCAATTTCTGATTTAGCTCTGATCTTCTTTCCGCATATCTGTTGTATTATGAGATCCAGCTATTTTTCTTATTGGAAGATTTTCTAAATATTCCATTTCAATATCTTTCTTATTTAGATTTAATATCCAGAATGGTCTCACAAGCAAGTTTTCCTACTTAAATACGAAGAACCCTAGGAATTGATGGATGTTTCTGATCTATATGTCAATGTGAAAAATGAGAGACAGAGTATATTAGGATTTCTGTTTATGTAAGCTTAAAATAGCAATTCACGGTTAACTTGTATAAAAAATACGGTGCTTTATACCATCAGCATAATCTGTTTATGGGATTGTCAGAAAGGGATGATTATAACCAAGTTAATAAATATGTAGCACAATAAACATTTAAGATATTAAAATTTTACTTTAATTGGAGTTTTAAGATAAATTATCTTAATAAACTTTTGGTGAGGGATCTGATTTGTCCTTAGGCTTTCATATTATAAAGTGATTTAGCACAGTCCACAAAGATTAGCATTTGCAAAACCATACAATTTTTTATCCTAAGGATTTAGAGAGGTTATTCCAACTAATTAAGGACGATCATAGTATAAAATTCTTTTTACACATCTGTTCCTTCCTCAGAATGATTAAACAAACAGGCATAAATATTTAAAATATGTAAATTAAGCTGGGAATTTTAAGCACACATTCAGGAATAAAGATAAATTAGTATATATGTACATACATTTTTTTGCTACCCAGTGAAAAATAGCTAATGAGCTAAATATTTATAGAAACTTTAAGTTTATGACAGCAAGTCTGAACAAACTTCTAATTACAAGTCACTCATTATTTTAATTTGTTTTTTAAACCTGGTTAAATTTACATATATGCAATACCACATGTGGAAACCCTAATGATGTAGTGGTTAAGAGCTATGGTTGCCAACCAAAAGGTCGGCAATTCGAATCCACCAGGTGCTCTTAGAAACCCTATGGGGCAGTTCTACTCTGTCCTATAGGGTCACTACGAGTTGAAATCGATTTGACGGGAATGGGTAATACCATATATGCAAATATTAGTTGCAAATATATTCCTGAATTTCATAATGCAGATTTTCAAAAGTCTTTTTTGAAAGCACGCTGAAGATGACTCTAACACAGACTCATAATCTTAATAAAATATGCAAGGTGAAGAGATGTATAATATCTCTGACCATTTACTAATTTGCCACGTTGAGCATAAATCAATTCTAAGCTTTTCTTGTATATAAGATTTTTCTCATTCTGTCTGAATTTTAAACATTCTATTTCATTTTCTCTATAAATTCAAATTTGTTCCATGTTATATCCTGTGTTTTGATTTGGAAATATGTGTACCACAGAACTATAAGAGCTTGACCAGTTTTTAAATTTGTAGAATTTTTTTTCATATAAATAGCTTATTGTGTTCGTGTAATTTAAAAGTGGCTGAAAAGCAAACTTCTTTGTTTAATTTCTACTAACTACATGAGTATTTACATCATCCATATGAAAAGGGCTTTGAAGCTGAAAGTATATGATGAACATGTAGGCCACTGTTTTCAAGAGTCATGACTTGAACTATTGTAGATGAAAAATAAGTATGATTGGCTTACCAACAGAAATATTCAACTGGATAATAGATATGAATGCTATACATATTGGATTTTTAAATATCTCTGCCCTATAATTCCTTTAGAAAAACTATCTTTTGTATCTTCCTGCCACGGACAAACTTAGGTCATACATTCATAGTTGTGTAACCACGAACTCAGTGTTGTCAAGGCATTTTGTTGTCAAGATATTTGTAGCAAGCATCAGAAATGTGTAGGCAGTACAACATGTAGGTTTCTTCCTACCACACTTCAGCAGCCTCATTTAAATCACAAAGTTGTGGTTCAGATAGGGCTCAGATCTTGGCCCTGCCCTTTGGTGCTGGGATTCAGAACTTCTCTGCTCCATTCTGAATTCCACTGTGTCCAGGTAGAATTTATTACGAGTTCTCAGGAAGCTGCCAGTGGAAATATCACTATATTTGACAATGGAATCAGTTTCCCACTTAAGGTGATTAAGAGATTCTAGTGTAAAATTTTGAGAGACAATGAGAAGTGTTGTCTGCCTTTTTCCTTTCTAGCACTTTTCACTGACGTTTGTTGTCAACTGCCCCCTTCCCCCACCCCTATTACTAGATTCCAGGGCCCCTGGTATCCTGGGCCATGTTTCCTAGGTACCAGGACTTGTTCTCTTTCTCTCTCTCTTTATCTAAATGCTCTGTACCTCAGCCACCCCTGCTGATAATTAACTCATCCAATTATTTAGTGTGATGGATTAGTAGAAGGTTAGTTCTTTTACTTCTTATCCCAGGATATTTCCTTTCTATTTAAAAAAAAAATTAAATAAACTCTTCTTTTCTACTTTCATAATTTAAAAAGAATCTCATTACTTCCACTAAAAATATAGTTCTTAGCCCTTGTACCTCTATCAGTAGCAATTTCTGGCTTGGAGAAAAAGTCTAATGCTGTGGTTTGTTCCTGTAGGGGAAGAACACTAGCAGATAGCTTCCTAAGAACACTGGGGCATAGTTTCCTCAATTTCACCATATATGCAGTTGCCCATTTGCTGACTTTTAGGATGATCATCCTTCGCTAATATTGGGATGGGAGGTGTTAAAAAATGATTATTTTGTAACTTTGGTTAACTGGGGTTGTCCTCTAAGTCACCTCTTTCTCCCAGTCCTTCTATGTTGACCTCCAAAGTACAGTGATTGAATTTTTGGTCAACTAGGAATAGTTTAAAATACTCACAGAACTGGAAATTCCGAAGTTTTGGAAGAAAAAATGGAATTCATTGGAAAGAAAAATTAGAATTCATATGTAATTTATCTTACTTAGTTCTTAATCCCTTTAGTAGGCCAGTGAACCTAGGTCATGTCAGATAAGAAAGTGGTTGATGTTTTTCATTGATGTTTGCATTACTAGAGTATTGTTATATCTATGATATTTATCCCAATCCCACGAGATAGGCAGGTCAGGTATTGTGTCTATTTTACAGATGAAGAAGCCTCAGCTCATAAACGTTAAATGACACACCCAGGCTACTATAATCTGTGGAGAGCTAGATTAAACCCCACGGCGTTTGTATACTAATCTAATGTCTTTCCATTACATGGTAGTGCCAGCCACTCGTAATCTTGTGGGAAGACTTTCAAGGAGTTTTCTTGGCCTGGGTTATACTTCATTGCTCTTTAGAAAAAAAATCAAGGTCGAAGCAATTTATTCAAATTGTCCCATGTAAATACATCACATGCCACGAACAAGCGTCACTTTTCTGGAACCATGAAGGCCATAAGACTCCTCCGTTTTTGTTCCATGGTTCTGGCAGGTAAGTGACTTACCTTTTGATAATTTTTTTTACTTTTAACAAATTTCTTATCAAAACCTAATACAAAAAAAAAAAAAAAAACCTGATAAATCAATGACCTAATTTTTAGTGTTTAGTATCTCTTTTTCTTGATGGATTTCCAAAGGACTTTAAGGATTTCCTATTTATTACTAGTAACAGTTAAGAATTTTTAGTATACGCCTTTTACTGTGTTAAGCACTATGTATATGTGAAAAATATATAGTATATATGTAAAATGTTTGTGTAAATTAACAGCTAACATACCAAAAAGCATTACCATGTGCCAGTTGCTGATCAAAATCTTTACATGTATTAACTGATTTAACCTCACAAAAACACTGTAAGATGAGGTTTGAACTTGGATAATGTGGCATTAGGATTCATTACTTTAATCATGATATCTACATATTATATATTACTACATACTCTATATTAGCTTAGCCAATACTAATAATAACTTATAAGCTAAGTTTTATCACTGCCATTTAAAATACGATAGAAAGGTTAGAAAGTTTAAGTAGCTTATCTAAAGTCGTATGGTTAGTGAGTGCTAGCACCACGGTTGACCCCAGAAGGAAATCCTTACAGTTGATGCAGAAGAAGGAAAGGGAATTGGGGAAGGACAGAGGAGCAGTGATGAGAATTTCAGTGATAAGCAGGAGATGTTGAATGGGAAGCTCAGGTGGACAGAAGAATAGATGAAATAGTAACCTGAGTACAGATTGAACCAGTACACTGATGAAGGTGTGTTAGTATGATGCCTAGATGTCTAAGCGTGAAGTTGCTCATTTAGTAATATGATTTGTTTGGCTTGCATTTTGAGAAATGGAAGTGAGAAACTGAAGTTTTCTGTTTGTTGGAGTTGGCATTATGTATTATGGAGAATTGTAGGGTAAGTGTTCCCAATTCAATCAGGTGAATAGGAGCACTGATCTTCTAAGTGCAACACCCATACTCCTGGGCATATATGGTGGTTTTCCTGGTGGTAGGTGAGCACAGATAGTCTTGCACGGGTTCTTAACATTTGTGTGTGTGTGCGTGTGTGTGTGTGCATACACACATGCATATATGCACACGCCACGGGAGTCTGATAAAGCCTAGGGACCCTTTCTCAAGTATTTTTTAAATACATAGGATTATAAAATAAACTGTATTGAAAATCCTTATCAAAATATTAAAAAAAAATTGTGATACACCAATATATATGCTTTGTTATTAGTGAATTACAAAACAAGATACAGCATCAGGTTTTATAACTACCATAATTTCAAAGTTATGATAAACTCAATGTTATGAGCCATCTGCAAGAACTGTAATGTGATACAAAAAATGTCTGAAATGTCTAATTTTTATTTGTGACAAAGTGACACGTGCTACTAATACTGCTATGGTTTCTTGCCTCCTTTCAGAATTGAAGGAAATGCTACATGTTAGTTAGAATTAGTGAAAATAGATGTAGTTTTTTCCATCAAAGATCATAGATCTCCTCTTTGCATTTGGCTGTTAAGGTTCTTAAGTCTATTTTATTCTACAACAGTCCCCTCCCCCTTTTTCCTTTATGCCATTGATATGTTGGAGAAACTAGATTTTTTTTTTTCAAAGAAAGTTCCACATTCTGGAGTTGAATGATTAGTTCTTTAGGGTGATGCCATTTAAATGTCCCTCTGTCCCCTATATTTTCTCTATTCCCTGTATTTACTGTAACTGGTCGTTGGTTCTAAAGACTTGTTTAGGTTCATGCTCAACAATTTTTGACAGGAATACTTCATAGGTGGTACTGAGAACTTCTGATTGAATCCTATAAAAAAGCAAACCGGTATCGCTGGTTTTCTCACTTTCAGTGATGCTAGGATTGATCAGTGGGATGGTATGGTGTCAGCCTGATCCTTCTTTATAAAATTCTTCATCAACTATCACCTTATAATTTTACTAGCCATTGATGATCCTATATGGAATCATCTCTATAGATGATCTCAATAGGAGGTGCAAAGTGGGAATTTTCTAATTTTACAACTTCTTGTGCATTCGTTATCTAAAATTCTATTTAAAAAATGGCCTTATCAACTATATGGCAACCCTGTAATAGAATTTATATAAGAAAAAGAATAAATGTGTGATTCTTTTCCTTCAGTTATCAATTTTCAGTGTAATGAGTTTTTTGTTTTTTCCTATTTATTGATCTCTTGATCAATCTATCTACTTATCTATCACATATATATCTTTCTATCTAGTAAGTCAGTCTTTTATCTTTTGAGGTTTCAAATTGTCCCATTTAATGCCATTAAGAATCCTTTCAAGTTGGTGCCAGTAGGGTGTGATGCTTTCCCTTATTTCTTGAGTATAAATATTTGTTAGGCTCCCCTTATACAGTCTTTAAATGTTAGTGCTGACTTTTAAAGGGACAGGTCTTTGCTTTGCTTTATCTAGGCTGACAGATTTATAGTAGTTTTTAGTATGACTGACTGTTCCACTCATAATCTAAGCAATTGAGAGGCACTTTTTAAAAGCTGGACAAAAGTGCCTTGATTATAATATTTTCTTGATATGTTTTCATTTATCCTGTCCTGTTTTCCTTCTTGGTTCAGTTCTAGCCCAGCCCGTGAGTTCAAGTCTGTGCTCAGCTGCTCTACCCCCTCACCTCCGTAAGGACTGTCACCCTGATCCTGGTGCTTCTGAAGTCAGCTGTCTGGCTAGGAATTGCTGCTGGTCTCCATTTAAAACCCGAGGCATCCCTTGGTGTTTTGAGAAAGTCGATTCATGTGCTACAGCACCTATCTCCCAACGAGTAGACTGTTATCCAGACCCAGGGGCAAATGAAGCTTCCTGTGAGAACCGTGGATGTCACTGGTGTCCCACTGACAATGCCACTGTTCCATTTTGCTTCTATAACTCCAAAGAAGAGGCTGAATGCATCACAAGATTTCCTTTTCACAAGCGCATTGATTGCCATCCTCAACCTGGAGCCTCTCAAGAAACCTGTGAAGCTAAAGGCTGTTTCTGGTGTTCTACAAACATTGCTGATGTGCCCTGGTGCTTTTACCCGGCAGATGGTCCATATGGCTACACTTTAAATGACCAGCCTCAAAAGACAGCTCAAGGATGGAGGTACCTATTTTCCTAGAGTTTATAACAGACAAT
The DNA here is from genome assembly GCA_030035585.1 of Dugong dugon. NCBI lineage: Eukaryota > Metazoa > Chordata > Mammalia > Sirenia > Dugongidae > Dugong > Dugong dugon. The sequence goes on from CM057465.1 coordinate 160,932,454, forward strand.
TTTACCACCTAAAATTTCTGATTCAGTCTCATGGTTTTATTTGTTACACATGTCACCTCAGAGACAGGATTCTATTTTTGTTTGCTCTATCCTGAGAACCCTGAGCTTTCGTGGTGAATCAAAGCCTAAAATACATGGCTTTTTGCTTCCTAATCGTTTTTATTTCTAACTTACTGTCATGACTCACCTGTTGAAGAGGAGTCTATGCCACTCTTTCTTGTTTCTCTCAGTTTTGTAGGTCCTGCCAAATAGCTGGAAATACTCATTATTTTGTGTGGTGGGATGATTCATTGCAAACAAGCTGGGTTAAGGTGAAGCTCTTATCTTTTACGCTATCATGTAAATATTTTAGAAATACGCTTTTCCTTTTTTTTTTGTTGCATATTTTTTGTGAAACATGACCCGTCCTATTGCTCCTGAGTCGATTCCCACTCATAGGGACCCTTATAGGATAGAGTAGAACTGCCCCACAGGGTTTCCAAGGCTATAGATCTTTATGGAAACAGATACCACATCTTTCTCCCATGGAAGTCCTGGTGTGTTCGAACAGCCAACCTTTCGGTTAGCAGCCAAGCATTTAACCACTGCACCACCAGGGCTTCTTTGAAGCATGACACAACAATTAATCTTCAGTGAAATGAGATAAAAACTTAGACTGAAAAACTGTCCTTCATGGCAACTATTTCACGATAAGGTCAGAAATAACATTTTAATGTGATCAGGATACTTATTCTAATTAGCAAGTACAAAAATAACTCAAATGCCAGTGATACACTTAACTTTTATAAGGAAAAAAAGGATAAATAGTCATTTTCCTTTAAGTAAGATTTTCAAGAGAAAAGCCAGGTTTAATGGGTAAAATCTCACTTAGAAAATTATTCCTGTGCCGGCTTTTGGAGACTACATTCTTGATTTTGAAGAACTGGATAGTTTTGTAGGTAATGCATGGAATGGGTAAAATTGTGGCACTTACTTAGTTGGAGCTCAGCAGAGTGTTATGAAAACTGACTTTTCCTCAATTCCTATTTGGAATCTATGAGCTATTTTCTTTTTAGATTGCAAGACCAGGGCTTGAAAACTGTCATAATCTGTTTTTCACTTATATATCTTACCAGGAAATAATATAAAATTTAATGACGACCCTCAAAAGTATGAGTTTGGAGGACCGAGCCTTTTAAGAACAAAGGCAAAAAAATGACTGTAGATAGAAGAGCAGGAAGCAGAGGGTGAGATCTGGTCTAAGAGAGGCTAATTTACAGCAAGATGATGCAGCGTAGTCTCATTGTAGAACAAATTCCAAATTGAAAGAAAAGAAGAAAAAATATCATTACATTTTGTTTTTGTTGCTCTGGACTTTGAAGTGCTCTGCATTGAGGAAGCTAACCTACTTAAAGGACTCAAAAAAAAAAAAAAAAGAAAAACTTGATTGAGCTAACTTACATTGTATGTTATTTTCTGTTATTCTAAATTTGCCCTTTATTTGAGTTTTCACAAATTTGAGCAGAGACCATTTTGGGAAATCTTTTGAATACAAATTAAAATCTGAAATTAAAATAAAAAGAGCTCAGTACGAGTAAGAGCAGTGAACCATAAAATTGAATAATAAACAAATAAAAATCAGATAAATTAGATTATGATCAATTTAAATTCTGGCCAGGAACAGAGATTGTATGAAAAGAGGAGCTGCCTGAGAAGCAGAAGGACACTGGGCATTCATAAATACGCCATTGGAGGCCCAGACTGTGAAGACACGGGCATTTGGAGTCTTAGTGAACTGCCAAGTGTCCTACCGCTTCGTTAAATCTCAACTTGACCACCATATCACTTTAGACAGTTCCCGAAATCTGAATGGATTTTTTGTAAATCAGGCCTTTGAAATGTAGAAAGAATGTTCAAGAGCAAAACAGTGCTGCAAGAAAGCGGTGCTTTCCCACACTAGACCAAAAATAGTCCTAATCAAGAATTTACCTGAGTGATAGTAGAGCAGAAAAGGACCTCTTTCCCTGAACCTGAAATTGGAAGGCTTAGCTGGGCTGGGTGGTGGGGATGATAGTGATGGTGGTGTTGAGTTGGAGGTTCTAACAGCTGGGAAGTATGTGATAGATTCTGACAATTGTGCAAGGTAAGGAGGGAGGAGAGAACTAGGAAAAGAGGGGCTGTGCCTGGGGCTTTAGTGATTGTCCAGCGATTATGAACCTAGTTTTTAGAAGTCAAAAATAGCTCATTCTAAATGAACATGACTATAGGAAAACGCTGGGTTGGTTATTCCAGTTCTACTAAGGGGAATATTGTATCAATATTAAGTCAGATGGCAATTATTTGTTATTTTTGTTATTGCAGCTTTCCTATTGTTAGAGACGTGCTAGGAAGGAAACTAGTTGATTTTTCTTATTATCATTCTAGTGTTTAAAATCTACTTCTCAATATTTCTGCTCTTAATAAGACATTTCTTATCCTAATATTCTCCTCCTTGTTAAATTGTTGTCTCCTTGTTAATCAACATTCTTTGGACCCAAGGAATTCCACTCATTTGTGATTTGGGCTAATAAAATTGGTTTATGTTATAGGATAATATTAAGCAAACGTGACACTATATCCCTCTTTGGAGATGATATTTCCCCAATTGCAATGGACATAGAATATCATACCAAGGATCGGATCCGATTTAAGGTGGGTGTATTGATGGTCTGTATTTTTCATTAGTACAGAGGTTATTAATGGCAGATGTTAAATCACTATGTGATTAAGAATCTCATAATGTCTTGTTATGGAGGTAACTACAATTTTTCCCATTTTGCTAATTGGTAACATTAGAACTGGATCATTTTGTTTTTCTAATTAATACAATTTTTTGTCTTCTAATCTGTTTTAGATTTATGATCCCAATAATAAACGATTTGAAGTTCCACTCAATATTGATTCTCCCCGAAATGCAGCTGAGAACCCCAACTATAACATTGAATTTCAAAATGATTCATTCCTTCAATTCAGAATAGTAAGAAAAATCACAGGAACAGTATTGTAAGTACTATTCAAATTAATATGCTCCAAGTTTTGTCCTTGGAAGCAATGCATGCTTGAAGAAGTGATGAAGGTTATGGAGTTAGCAAACCTAGAATGCTAAAAATACGCAGTTTGGCTTAAAGCTGTCTGTAGAATAGGAAAAATTCTTCAGTTAACCTCCCATTAAACTGCACGTACAGGAAAATTGAATTGTAAGGATGGTTACTGTTCAGTTTTAAAATCTTGTGTTTTCTTTCAAAATTCTAATTTAATTAAACTGGTACATAACGCATGCTCCATAAACATCAGTTACTATTTTCACTGTTATTACTATTAATCAGTGATATTATTTTTTAGCATTGTGATAAGCAAAAACACATATTTAATACTCCAGTGTAATATTGATTATTTTAATTTAGTCCAAGTTATCATTATCCTAAATAATATGAAGTGCCAAATATAGATCAAAGTCTTATTTACTTGGTGCTATAAAAAAATGTGTGCGTGCGTGTGTGTGTATACCATGACCGTCCAATTTCTTTCAATATATAACCTTGGATTATAGTATAGTTATGCCTATATAGAAAGTAAAGATATTCTTGATTCAATAATTGAGATGATCCAAGTGGTTCTAATAAAGACAGTGTCACAGTTTTCAATGTTTTTACAAGCCATTTAGCTGTCTCTATTTTATGGAGCCACACTGAATTCCTATGACGGATTAAAAAAGGGCACAGATTCTATGAAGTTTCTCCCATCAAGAGGTCGAGTCTATTTCTCTACCCTTAAATCTGGGCTGGTCCTTTGACTTGCTTTGACCAATAGTATGCAAGAGAAATTACATGTGACTTGTATAACTTCTAAGACCTGACCTCAGGTGGCTTTGCTGTTTCCTCTCTTACTCTCTTGGGCTACTTTTTCCATCATGTGAAGAAGCCTGAGATGAAAGTCTACATAGAAAGGAAGGCCCAGCCATCCTACTTGTTCCGGCCATCACAGCTGAGTTCCCAGACTTGTGAGTGAGGCTTTCTTAACCATCAACCCCAGCTGATCTGACAGCTGGTTCCTTTCTGAGCACAAGGAACATCAGTCCCACTTGTTCCTATGTAATTTGTAAGATCAGAATCATTTCTCAGTCAACTCACAGTATCATGAGAAACAATACATAATTTTTAAACCACTAAATTGTGGGGTGGCTTGTTATGCAGAAGTTGGCAACTAAAACAGAAGTTAGTGCCTAAAAATGGGGTGCCATTGTAATAAAACAAATTATTTATCATTGACTTTGAGACTCAGTGAGGGGCAGAGTCTTGAAAAGAAGGTGAGGAGTTAGTTAACAAAGGCTGGTGGGATGGTGGACAAAATCATGGATGTTGAGTCAGATGCTGTAATGGGTTGAGACTTTTGAAAAATTTTGGAGGGGGTAACTATGTGCATGTGGAGGAATATAAATAATCTACAATGGTCTAAAAATTGTCACAAATGCTTTTCAACCTCTCCCATCAAGAGGTGGAGTCTAATTCATCATTCTTGGATCCTGGGCTAGCCCAGTAACTTGCTAAAATCAATAGAATGTAACAAAAGAGATGCTGTGAGGTGAAGCCAAGATAGCGGAGTAGTCAGATGCTTCCGGTGGACCCTCTTACAACAAAGACCGGTAAAAACAAGTGAATCAATTATGTATGTCAATCTGGGAGCCCTGAACATCAAAGGCAGATTTGAGGAACCGGAGTGAATGGCCGGGGGAGGGAGAGATGGTTCGGAAGCAGCGAGGACTTGCCAGACCTGATCCGGCCGGGAGAGCCTGAGCCCTTCAGGCTGGATCAACTCAGGGATGAGCGCTGAGGCAGGCAAGGAGCTGTGCTCAGGAGGCTCGTTTTCTGTACCAGGAGAGACCCAGAACCAGAGACTGTACACGGCCACCCAGAACCAGTGAGAAGCAGCCCTCCACTAAAGATAAAGTACTTAAGTATGGCTTACCAAGCAGGTCAAAAACGCCCCCCTTAGGGAAAAACCTCTCTCCCATTTACCTCCCTGCTCCCTGCTCTGCACTGGGTCCTGGGCTGGCTTCAGCAATTGCCCAGTCCCCTGGACCGGAAGTCAGATCCGTCACATGCCCGGAGCCATTCTCCCTGCCTTGGAGAGTGAACAAATTAACAAACAGGGGAAAAAATAAACTGCCAGCTCCCCTAAGCCAGGAACATAGGATAGGCACAGCTCCTTTGACTAGTCACGTGCATAAGGGGTCCACGGACTCTGAGTGCATTTCCCCCTGCATAGACTTGTGTGGGCCCATCTCAACAGCGTAGGCCCTCATTACCACAGTACAACAGGGTATATACCAGAACTCTAACTTCAACTATTTCAGCTGTGAAGTGGTAGGTTCTTGACATTTGACACTGCTCTCCTCAATAAGTAGGGTCTTCACCTACCCACATCAGGGGCCTGAGGACTGGTGGCTGAACCCACCTCACCTACCCACCTGCAAGAGGGGCCCATGAATAAGAGGTGCCCCCCAGTCCTTACAGCCAACAGCATTAGATGCTCATAGTCCAGCTGCAAAACCCACCCCCTACACGATCTAGGGAACAGGGACACGCCTTCCTCCTGGACACTCGGGTGTGGCCATCAGACCCCTGCTTTGCTCAGAGTGTGTCTCCCTACTGCAGCTAGATGCCTGTGCTTACACCAATCACCCATGCCTATCTAGGACTGTAAGTGAGAGCCTACACCACACACTTGGTGGCTATCTACCTGGGCACCCAAGCTGAATCCATACAGCAGGGGTGGGCAGACTCCTGAGCTCACATACCTAGTAACAGTTCTAACCACCTGGTGACAGGACGTTACAGCTTCAAAAGTGCCAATAATCAAACTAGCTCATACGAGCAGCCTGTTGGGTATATCAAAACAAAATAAGGAGCTAGGGCACAGTGAGCAAACATAAAATAAATAAATATAATAACTTATTGATGGCTTGGAGACAACAGTCAATGACAAATCACATAAAGAGGCAATCCATGATGGCTTCAGCAAGCTCTCAAAATAAAGACTCTAGAAATTTTTCAGAAGAGGAAAATTTCTTGGAATTACCAGAGGCAGAATACAAAAGATTTAATATATAGAAATCTTCAAGAAATTAGGAAGGAAAGTAAGCCAAATTCAGAATATGCAATAGAGGAAATTAAAAAGATTAGAGAAGAGCATGATGAGAAATTTAACAAGCTGCAAGATACCACAGAGAGACAGCAATCAGAAATCAAGAAGATTAACAATAAAATTTCAGAATTAGACAACTCAATAGAAAGTCATAGGAGCAGAATTGAGGCAATGACACTCAGAATTAGTGAGATTGAAGATAAAGCACTTGACACCAACTTATGTGAGGAAAAATCAGGTAAAAGGATTAAAACAAATGAAGAAACCCTAAGAATTATGTGGGACTCTATCAAGAGGAATAACCTATGAGTGATTGGAGTAACAGAACGGGGGGGACAACAGAAAATACAGAGAGAATTGTGGAATATTTGTTGGCAGAAAACTTCCCTGATATCATGAAAGATGACAAGATATCTATCCAAGATGCTCATCAAACCCCACATAGAGTAGATCCTAAAAGAAAGTCACCAAGACATATTATAATCAAACTTGTCAAAACCAAACATAAAGAGAGAATTTTAAGAGGGGCTGGGGATAAACGAAAAGTCATCTACAAAGGAGAGTCAATAAGAATAAGCTCAGACTACTCAGTAGAAACCATGCAGGCAAGAAGGCAATGGGATGACATATATAAAGCCTTGAAGGAAAAAACTGCCAGCCAAGAATTATAGATCCAGGAAAACTGTCTCTCAAATATGATGGTGAAATTAGGGCATTTCAGGATAAACAGAAGTTTAGGGAATTTGAAAAAAACCAAACCAAAATTACAAGAAATACTAAAGGGAGTCCTCCGGTGAGAAAATCAGTAACATCAGATAACAACCCAAGACTCGAACACAGGACAGAGCAACCAGATATCAACCCAGATAGGGAAGTCACAAAAGTAAATCAAATCTAAATCAAAATCTGAAAATAGGGAAACAGATGTCAATATATAAAAAAGATGACTACATTAAAACAAAAAAGAGGGACTTAAAAAATGTAGACATAGATTTTTCATATGGAGAGGAAGTTGGGGTGACAAAAAGAAATAAAAGACTGGTATAAACTTAGAAAAACAGGGGTAAATATTAAAGTAACCACAAAGGAAACTAACAATTCTACAAGTCAAAATAAAAAACTAGAAAAATGCAAACACTCAGCAAACACAAAATCAACAACAAGGTAAAAGATGAAAAGAAAATACATGAAGAAAAACGACTCAGCACAGAAAATTAAGTGGAACAAAGAAACTGTGAACAACACTCAAAAAAAGACATCAAAATGACAGCACTAATCTCATACCTATCAATAATTATACTGAATGTAAATGGACTAAATGCCCCAATAAAGAAACAAAGAGTGACAGATTGGATAAAAAAAACACGATCCGTCTATATCCTGCCTACAAGAGACACACCTTAGACTTAAAGAAACAAACTAAAACTCAAAGGGTGGAAAAAATATATCAAGCAAACAACACTCAGAAAAGAGCAGGAGTAGCAATATTAATCTCTGACAAAATAGACTTGAAAGTAAAATCCACCACAAAGGATAAGGAAGGACACTATCTAATGATTAAAGGGTCAATACACCAGAAGGACATAATGATAATAAATATTTACGCATCCAATGACAGGGCTCCAAAATGCATAAAACAAACTCTAACAGCACTGAAAAGAGAGATAGACAGCTCCATAACAGTAGTAGGAGACTTCAACGCACCACTCTTGCTGAAAGACAGATCACCCAGAAAGAAGCTCAACAAAGATGCGGAAGAGCTAAATGCTACCATCAACCAACTTGATCTTATAGACGTATACTGAACACTCCACCCAACAGCAGCCAAATATACTTTCTTTTCCAACACACATGGAACATTCTCCACAGCAGACCACATATTAGGTCATAATGCAAGCCTTAGCAAAATCCAAAGCATCGAAATACTACAAAGCACCTTTTCTGACCATAAAGCCATTAAAGTGGAAATCAACAACAGAAAAAGCAAGGAAAAAAAATCCAACACATGGAAACTGAACAACACCTTGCTCAAAAACTACTGGGTTATAGAAAAAATTAAGGGTAGAATAAAGAAATTCATAGAATCAAACGAGAATGAAAACATCCTACCAGAACCTTTGGGACACAGCAAAAGTAGTGCTCAGAGGTCAGTTTATAGCAATAAATGCACACATCCAAAAAGAAGAAAGGGCCATAATCAAAACATTAACCCTACAACTGGAACAAGTAGAAAGAGAGCAGCAAAAGAAGCCCTTGGGTGCCAGAAGAAAGGAAACAATAAGAATTAGAGCAGAATTAAATGAAATAGGGAATAGAAAAACAATTGAAAGAGTTAACAAGACCAAAAGCTGGTTCTTTGAAAAGATCAACAAAATTGATAAACCATTGGCCAAACTGACAAAAAAAAAACAGGAGAGGAAGCAGATAACCTGTATAAGAAATGAGATGGGTGTTATCACAACAGACCCAACTGAAATTAAAAGAATCATAACAGAATACTATGAAAAATTGTACTCTAACAAATTTGAAAGCCTAGAGGAAATGGACAAATCTCTAGAAACTCACTACCACCTAAACTAACACGAACAGAGGTAGAACAACTAAATAAACCCATAACAAAAGAAGAGATTGAAAAGGTAATTTAAAAACTCTCAACCAAAAAAAGCCCTGGCCTGGATGGCTTTGCTGGAGAATTCTACCAAACTTTCAGAGAAGAGTTAACACCACTACTAGTAAAGATATTTCAGAGCATAGAAAAGGATGGAACACTCCCAAACTCATTCTATGAAGCCAGCATAACTGTGATACCAAAACCAGGTAAAGACACCCCCAAAAAAGAAAATTACACAACAATATCCCTCAAGAACATTGACGCAAAAATCCTCAACAAAATTCTAGCCAGTAGAATTCAGCAACATATCAAAAAAATAACTCACCGTGATCAAGTCGGATTTATACCAGGTATGCAGGGATAGTTCAACATTAGAAAAACAATCAATAGAATCCATCGCATAAATAAAACAAAAGACAAGAACCATATGATCTTATCAATCCATGCAGAAAAGGCATTTGACAAAGTCCAACACCCATTCATGATAAAAACTCTCAATAAAATAGGAATAGCAGGGAAATTCCTCAATATAATTAAGGGCATTTATACAAAGCCAACAGCCAACATCATTCTAAATAGAGAGACTTTGAAAGCATTCACCTTGAGAACAGGAATCAGACAAAGATGCCCCTTATCACCACTCTTATTCAACATTCTACTGGAGGTCCTAGCCAGAGCTATTAGGCTAGAAAAAGAAATAAAAGCATCCAAACTGGTAGCGAAGAAGTCAAAGTATCTCTATTTGCAGATGATATGACCTTACACACAGAAACTCCAAAGAATCCACAAGAAAACTACTGGAACTAATAGAAGATTTCAGCAAAGTCTCAGGATACAAGATAAACATATAAAAATCAGTTGGATTCCTTTACACCAACAAAGAGAACCTCCGAGAGGAAATCACCAAATCGATACCATTTACATTAGCCCCCAAGAAGATAAAATACTTAGGAATAAATCTAACCAGAGACATAAAAGACCTATACAATGAAAACTACAAGACACTACTGTGAGAAACCAAAAGAGACCTGCATAAGTAGAAGGACATACCTTGCTCATGGATAGGTAGACACAACATAGTGAAAATGTCAATTCTGCCCAAAGTGATCCACAGATATAACGCAATCCCGATCCAAATTCCACCGGCACTTTTTAATGAGGTGGAGAAAAAAGTCACCAACTTCATATGGAAAGGGGAGATGCCCCGAATAAGTAAAGCGTTACTCAAGAAGAGGAACAAAGTGGGAGGCCTCACACTACCTGATTTTAGAAACTATTATACCACCACAGTAGTCAAAAGAGCCTGGTACTGATACAACAACAGATACATAAACCAATGGAACAGAATTGGGAATCCAGACATAAATTCATCCACCTATGAGCAGCTGATATTTGACAAAGACCCAAAGTCCGTTAAATGGGGAAAAGACAGTCTCTTTAACAAATGGTGCTGGCATAACTGGATATCCCTCTGCAAAAAACTGAAAGAAGACCCATACCTCACACCATGCCCAAAAACTAACTCAAAATGGATGAGAGACTTAAATATAATATGAAAAACGATAAAGATCATGGAAGAAAAAATAGGGACAATGCAAGGAGCTCTAATACATGGCATAAACAGAATAGAAGCCATAAGTAACAACACACAAGCACCAGAAGAGAGACCAGATAAATTGGAACTCCTAAAAATCAAACACTTATGCTCATCAAAAGACTTCACCAAAAGAGTCAAAAGATAACCTACAGACTGGGAAAAAAATTTTGGCTACGACAAATCCGATCAGCGTCTAATCTCTTAATCTACAAGATACTGTAAAACCTCAAGAACAAAAAGACAAATAATCCAATTAAAAAATGGGCAAAGGATATGAAATCACTTCGCCAAAGAAGATATTCAGGCGGCTAACAGACACATGTAGAAATGCTCACAATCATTAGCCATTAAAGAAATGCAGATCAAAACTACAATGAGATATCATCTCACCCCAACAAGGCTAGCATTAATCCAAAAAACACAAAACAGTAAATGCTGGGGAGGTTGTAGAGAGACTGGAACACTTATACACTGTTGGTGGGAATGTAAAATGGTACAACCACTTTGGAACTCGATTTGGTGCTTCCTTAAAAAGTTAGAAATAGAAGTACCATACGACCCAGCTCTCCCGTTCCTTGGAATATATCCTAGAGAAATAAGAGCCATCACATGAATAGACATATGCACACCCATGTTCACTGCAGCACTGTTCACAATAGCAAAAAGATGGAAACAACCAAGGTGCCCATCAACGGATGAATGGGTAAACAAATCATGGTATATTCTCACAATGGAATACTATGCAATGATAAAGAACAACGATGAAGCTATGAAACATAACATGGAAGAAGTTGGAACTTATTATGCTGCGTGAATTTAGTCAGTCACAGAAGGGCAAATATTGCATAAGACTACTATTATAAGAACTCAGGAAAAGGTTTAAACACAGAAGAAAACATTCTTTGATGGTTAGGAGGGTGGGGAGGGAGGGGAAGTGTTATTTACTAACTAGATATTAGTTAAGAATTATCTTAGGTGAAGGGAAGGACAGCACACACTACAGGGGAAGTCAACACAACTGGACTAAACCAAAGCTAAGAAGTTTCCTGACTACAGTCAAACACTTTGAGGGACAGAGTAGCAGGGGTAGGGGTCTGCGGACCATGCTTTCAGGGGACATCTAGGTCAACTGGCATAACAAAGTTTGTTAAGAAAATATTCTGCATCCTACTTTGGTGAGTGGTGTGTGGGGTCTTAAAAGCTTGGAAGCAGCCATCTAAGATGCATCAGTCGGTCCCAACCACCTGGAGTAAAGGAGAATGAAGAACACCAAAGACACAATGAAAGTAGTAGCCCAAGAGACAGAAAGGACCACATAAACCAGAGACTTCATCTGCCTGAGACCAGAGGAACTAGATGGTGCCTGGCTACCACTAATGACCGCCCCAACCGAGAACAGAACAGAGAGTCCCCGGATGGAGCAGGAGAAACGTGGGGTACAGTACTCAAATTCTAGTAAGAAGACCACTTAATGGTCTGACTGAGACTGGAATTATCCCATGAATCATGGCCCGTGGATTCTCTGTTAGCCCAGAACTAAAACAATTTCTGAAGCCAACTCTTCAGACAGGGATTGGACTGGACTGTGGAACATACAGTGATACTCGTGAGGAGTGTGCCTCTTAGCTCAAGTAAATACAAGAGACTAAATGGGCAGCTTCTGTCCGGAGGTGAGATGGAAAGGCAGAGAGGGTTAGGAGCTGGTTTAATGGACATGGGGTAATCAGGGGTGGAAAAGAGGGGTTTGCTGTCACAGTATGGGGAGAGCAATTAGAGTCACATAACAATGTATGTATAAATTTTTATATGGAAAAAAAAAAAAAAAAAGAGATGCTGTATGATTTCTGAGCCTTGGCCGTAAGAGGGTTTGCAGATTCCACTCCTGTGCCCTTGGAACATTTCTGTGTCATGAGAACGAACCTGGGATAAAAGGCCATGTGGACAGAGAAGTCCGGTTACCCCACCTATTCCAGCCATCCTAGCTAGAATCCTAGGTCCTAATCAACCAGGCCCAGCCAAGCCACCAAGTGACTGCCACCACGGAAGTAAGCCTAGACAAGACCAGCAAAACAACTGTCTTGGCAATTGTGAGGAGTAAAGTATCATTGATATTCTAATCCAGTAAGTTTTGAGGTCGTTTGAGCTACATGTCTTCGGTCACAGTGGAAAAGGTGAAAAGAGACTGCAGTGGCTAAAGCAACTCATCATATGGAAGGAAAACAAGCTCAAAGCATATGCCTTACAAAGCCTGGAAATGGTGACATAACCTTCTCAGAGATAAAATTCAGAACTAAGAAATTCCCAGTAGTCAAGTGTATAGATGAACTTGGTCCAAATCTTAGCTTTGCCACTTGGGTTGCTGTGTGAACTCAGAAAAGTAACTTAAATTATCTTAAGCCTAGCTTCTTTTTCTGAAAAATAGGGTTTTTACTAAGGCCTTAATGAGATAATATAGGCAAAAATATGTGTTCATAAATGGTCCAAAACCAAAAAATCCCATTGCCGTTGATTCTGACTCATAGTAACCCTATAGGACAGAGTAGAACTGCCCCATAGGGTTTCCAAGGAGCGTCTGGTGGATTCGAACTGCTGACCTTTTTGTTAACAGCCATAGCACTTAACCACTGTACCACCAGGGCTCCCCATAAATGATAGTGGTAGCTAAAAAACAACACTGAGAACCTCCTTCACTCTGTTCTGCAAGTTTGCATTTTATTTTCTTATCAATACTTGAAAATTACTTATGATTTTATTTGTTTTATGTATGTATTTTCTTCTACTAGAATCTAAGTTCCTTGAGGGTAGGGACTCCATCTTTCATTTGCTTATTTCAGCACCCATGATATATAATTGTGCTTAATAAATTGTGAAATTGAATGAAATTTCCATACTGATATGTATGTAGAAAGCCACGTACAAAACCCCTCAATAATTTCACCTTTATTCCTCATCTCTTCTTTCTGAATTTTCTCCCTTCATAATGGCATGGCTTTTTCTGCACCTCTATTCTGCAAACATCTAAATCTCCATCTCAAGCTTTGACTTGCTCTAATCCCATATTTCTAGTTTCCTGTAGGACAAATCCTTTTATTGTACTGTTAGTCCCTTAAATTTACAATGTCCAAAACTTAATTCACACCTCCATACCCCACTTAAATTTCCCAGTGTTCTCCTTCATGAGAACAAGCCTACATTCCAGCCAAACTGAGTTACATTCTGTTTTGGGGACCTGTCTTACATTTTCTTCCTTTCCATATTTGTTCAATTGTTTCCTCTTTCTCAAATGTCTTTGCGTATCCAAATTCTTCTCATGTTTAATTTTACCTTCTTTATGAAGTGTTGGATGATTGCCATATGTCTTAATTATCTAGTGCTGCTACAACAGAAATACCACAAGTGGATGGCTTCAACAAACAGAAGTTTATTCTCTCATTGTCTAGTAGGCCAGAAGTCCAAATTCAGTGCGTCAGCTGCAGGGGAAAGCTTTCTCTCTCTGTTGGCATCAATCTTCCCCTGGACTAGGAGCTTCTCAGCACAGGGACCCCAGGTCCAAAGGATGTGCTGTTCTCGTGGCTCTTGTTTCTTGGTGATATGAGGTCCCCCTGTCTCTCTGCTCGCTTTTCTCTTTTATATCTCAAAAGATATTAAGATACAACATAATCTTGTAGATTGAGTCCTGCCTCATTAACATAACTACATGTAATCCTGCCTTATTAACATCATAGAAGATTTACAACACATAGGAAAATCACATCAGATGGCAAAATGGTGGAAAATCACACAGTACTGGGAATCGTGGTGTAGCCAAGTTTACACACATTTTTAGGGGACACAATTCAATCCCTAACACCATACATGGAAAAAAAAATCTCTTCTCAAGTTTAGTAGCACCAAATCTCTATTTTTCTTTAAAATATTATATTTTATACCTTGCATCATATTTGTTCACCTTGTTCACCTTGCTGTCTTGTCTCCCCTCTGCGTTTTCATCTCCTTTGTGGCGCAGTGTTTGGTTCATTTTTGCATGCTCCACAGCATGCAGTAAATGTTCAATAAGCGAATACCAGTGAATAATCGTCTATTATCCTGTAAGTACGGGATGCAAAAGAATGGCAAGATACAATTGGATTGGAATTAGGGAAATCTGGAATTACTTCACTGAGGAGAATGCAAAAAGTATCTTGAGAAGGAGAGGGTGATCAATTCTATCAATGCTGCTGATAGATGAAATAAGATGAAGACTGAGAATTGAACACAGGGTCTAGCAACATGTAGTTCATCAACTGTTCTTGACAAGAGCACTTCTAGTAGAGCAGTGGAGGTATAGGCCCAAGAAGAGTACCTTAGAGAGTGGACAGAGAAATTGAAAAGACTGGGGTAAACAATTCTTTTGAGAAATTTGATTTTAAGGAAGACAGAAATGGTGTAAAGTGAGGTCAAGAGAGGGAAGAGAAATTTTGTCTGTTTTTTCCCTACAATGAGAAGAATAACAACGTGTTTCTATGATGATATGAAAGATTGCGAGAAGAGGAAAAGTTTGACGACACAAGAGAAAGACAAGAGAAAGGCTGGAGTCTAGTGAATTGCTGGAGGAGTTCATTGTAGGAGCTCAGGCAGTTCATCCATTGTAACAGGAGAGAAGGTCAAGTTATATAGTTCCTGGGCACAGAAGCAGCTGAGTTGACGACTGATGGAGGTTCATAATCAAATTCTGGATATGATGGCTTTCATATATGTAACATTTCATTGTGGTTTTATATATATGTATATATATGTAGATAAAACAAAAGTTTGCCATTTTAATCATTTTTAAGTGTACAATTCAGTAACATTAATTACATTCACCATTTTGTGCTACCATGATCACTATCCATTTCCAAAACTTTTTTATCACCCAAAATAGAAACTCAGTATCCCTTAAACAAAAACTCCCCATGCCACCATCTCCCCAGATCCTGGTAAGCACTAATAAACTTTGATCTCTATGCATGCCTATTCTAATCTTTCATACAAGCTTGCTGTGCGGTGAATTACTTAATTAATTAGAATTATTTCTAGCTATAGTCTTTGTAACTCCCACCAAATTACTGTGTAGGACTATGCAAATGAGGTGCTTGTGGCCCACAAAGGGGATTGGATAGCTTACTAATAATGCAAAAAATGTGCATGACACTCTTGTGGTAGTGGGACCATGCATATAAGGTATATGGAACCCTAATGAGGGGATTGGTCAGTTTTGCCATCCCACGAGGCTTAAAATGAGCCATTCCAGAGGCAGAAGAGGGGACCACAGTACCGTCAAGAAAGAAGAACTAGAAGTGGAGTGTGTCCATTGAACCTGGGATCCTTGTGCTGAAACCTCCTAGACCCAGGAGACAGAGAGAAAGCTGTAGCACTGGAAACAGCAAGAGACTGCGAGAAGCAGCTGCAAATGGTGGCAGCAGAGCAGCCGAACCAGGAGAGCTGCAGGAGATAGCCCAGTGGGCTTTCTGGCCCATGGAGCTAGAAAGCTGACTGCCTTCAGGCAGGAAGCTTTCTGGAGACTTGCTGGAGGAGGAGGGTGCCTAGGCTGACCAACCCCATGGAGTGAAAGAGCTGAGCACCTTCGGGCAGGAGCTTACTGGTGGAGTGGAGTGCCTCTGGGCACTTATCAGCAGAGTTTTGTAACACTTGCCTAAGCAGGGCAGAGGCTGGGCTGGCCCAAGAGGCCCTAGGGGTCCGGGGCCAGAGAGAGATCTGCCTGCAGCACAGCTAAGAAGAGGCTGTCCTGATGGAAGAACTGTATCCTGAGCATTCCTGAACTTGAGTTGTAACGTGTTACTTCCCTGATAAACCCCATAATTGTCAGTATTGTCTGTGAGTTCTGTATGGCCATTGCAATGAATTATTGAACCCAGCAGAGATGTAGAGAGTGTCATGGGGGGGGGGGTGATGTGGCATTAGAATTGGTAAAAAAAGTTTGGAAGGTGGAGGTATGGTTGACCTCCACCTCATAGGAATCAGCCTTGGGTTGTTGAGGACAATGTTTCCCTCTCCTTCCCCTTGTGAAGATAGATGAGGCCGTCAGACGCTGTTGTTGTGATATTTTTTACAGGGTTCTTACAATATTTGTCCTTTTGTGTCTGACTTGTTTCACTCAGTATAATGTTTTCAAGATTCATCCATGTAGTAGTATGTATTAGAACTTTATTCTCTTTATGGATGAATAATATTCCTTTGTATGTAGAGACCACGATTTTGTTTATGTATATAATGACTTGCAATTGCTTTACAATGCATGTTGGGGGTCCTACAAATTTAGACTGAGGGGCTAAAAAGAACAATCATGGTCCATCCTATTCAGCTCTATTATTTTATAGAAACAAGCCCCAGAAACTGAAGAAACTTTTCTGCATCAATTAATAGTAGAAAGAAGACTAGAGCTCATTTCTGTTCAGAAAGCACTTCCCCTGTTCTGCATCTTTCAAGCTGACTTTTGACCCTTTAGAAAAATATACCTGCAGATGTAGTTGTTGTTGCCATGGGGTAAGTGTTGCCTGCATATCCTTTCTGGATAATGAGTGGGCCTGTGGAGCCATGTTTACCTTGTTGTCCAGCGTGCCTTGCTGTAGTGCAGTTCCTGAGCTTGTGGTAAATATATTCTCTGTTTTCTCACCCCATTGCCATTAGGCTATTTTGTAGGACTTCCTCCATGGAATGGTGAGTAGCCATGCACCAAAAGGGTGAGTGGCAGGATTGATCTTCCTAATACTAGGTTTAAAACCTTTCCCATAATAAAAAATCCAGTTGTCCTCAAGTCGACTCCTACTCATGGCTACCCCATGTGTGTCAGAGTAGAACTGTGCTCCACAGGGTTTTCAGTGGCTGATTTTTCAGAGGTAGAGCACCAGACCTTCCTTCAAAGAAGACTCTAGGTGGACTCGAACCTCCAAACTTTCAGTAGCAGCTGAGCTCATCTAAGAGGCACTCCTAGTTTAAACGAGAAGAAATTTATTGGTTCATGTAACTGGTAAGGCCTCTATTTTCTGTCTTGCTTTTCTCTTAGCTGTCTTTGTTCTCAGCCAAGTGAGTTAACTGAGTTAGCATTGCACTACCCAGGGACTACTGAGAAATTTAAAAGGAGGTTTTAATTCTGACAGGAAGGGTTAGATAAGATTTCAGGGTGGAAATGGTTGCAGTGAGGGCTTTTTAGTTTGAAGGAACTCCATAAGGGAGGCACAGAAAACTAAAAAAAAACCCTGGATATCTTCTGGTTATAAAAAGACTAGTATGACAAGAAATCAAAGGAGAAATTATCAAAATGGTTTTATAATTTGTATCCATACATAGGTCATATGAGAGAGAAATATGGAAGGTGATGAAGCGTTTTGCATTCCCTTGTTTTCCTCAACATGAAATAATCCAACCCTGGTAGAAACATTCCATTTTAATCTCCTCCTCAGGGCATGGTATTTCATATGTTCTCTTTTTCCTCCATGCACTCTCCTCTCAGGTATTGATTTGATACCTAGAGTGGTGAGGTTGGTACTTGACTACTAACCTGAAGATTGGCAGTTTAAACCCACTGCAGAAGGAAAGGGCTGGTGATCTGCTTCGGTTAAGATTACAGCCAAGAAAACCTTCTGGGGAAGTTCTACTCTATAACACATGGGGTCGCCATGAGTCAGGTTTGGTTTTCTTTGGTATGTGAAGACATGTTTGTTTTTATTGTTCTTGAAGAGATACACAGCAATTTTAATGGTTTATTAGTGACAAAGAAGGCTTATTATTTTATTTAAATGTATTAAAAATTGGTTTGGGGATGAGGGGAGGATGTAGTAATGTGATTAATAAATACTTTCAAAATCTAAGTAGACCCTTCTCTTTTGAACTAGAAAAGATAATTTCTAAAAATTCGTCATCTGTCAACAGCTTTTTAAATAAATAGGCTTGAGTACACAGATTTGTTGTTGTTAGGTGCCGTTGAGTTGGTTCTGACTCGTAGCAACCCTATGTACAGCAGAACGAAACACTGCCTGGTCCTGAGCCGTCCTCACAATCGTTATGCTTGAGCCCATTGTTGCAGCCGCAGCGTCAGTCCATCTTTGTGAGGGTCTTCCTCTTTTTTCGATGACACTCTACTTTATCAAGCATGATGTCGTTCTCCAGGGACTGATCCCTCCTGGTAACATGTTCATAGTATGTGAGATGTAGTCTCTCCATCCTTGCTTCTAAGGAGCATTCTTGCTGTACTTCTTCCAAGACAGATTTGTTCATTCTTTTGGCAGTCTGTGGTATATCAATATTCTTTGCCAACACAATTCAAAGGCATCAATTCTTCTTCAGTCTTCCTTATTCATTGTCCAGCTCAGCTTTCACATACATATGAGGCGATTGAAAACACTATGACTTGGGTCAGGCACATCTTAGTCTTCAAGGTGACATCTTTGCTTTTTAAACCTTTAAAGAGGTCTTTTGCAGCAGATTTGTCCAATGCAATGTGTTGTTTGATTTCTTGACTGCTGCTTCTATGGGTGTTGATTGTGGATCCAAGTAAAATGAAATCCTTGACAACTTCAGTCCTTTCTCCGTTGATTATGATATTGCTTATTGGTCCAGTTGTGAGGATTTGCAGCTGTCTTCCAAATTTCTTGGCAGAGACGAGTAAATACTTCTAGCATTGGATCTGTTTGTTGAAACATCTCAGTTGGTATTCTGCCGATTCCTAGAACCTTGTTTTTTGCCAATGCCTTCAGTGTAGCTTGAACCTTTTCCTTCAGTTTCATTTGTTCCTGATCATATGTTACCTCCTGAAATGGTTCAACGTCGACCAATTATTTTTGGTATAGTGACTCCGTGTATTCCCTCTATCTGTTTTTGACGTTTCCTGCATCGTTTGATATTACACAGATATCAATTTGTAATAAATTGGAATATTTCAACATTAAAGCTTTTCATAGTGAGCATTATGGATAATATGATTTCAGGCATTTTGGAATGTTCTTAACAACATTAGTTGCAATATGTGTAACTGGAATTCCATCATCTGTTGATACATTCAAAAAGATATAGCCTGCCTCAACCACCCTTTTTTCTCTCATGCTAAAAAGATAATATTTGCTTACATAAGCCATAACATGTGTCCTTCTTACTACTTGAAAACAGAGATTAAACATAAAGAATTAGTAAATATGAGAAATTTCTTTAATAAATGCATTATATAGAGTTATTTCTTTGGAAAATAAATAAAAAGACTAAGGTAATTTTATTTCACTTTTAATTAACTTTTATTTTTATTTGATCTATTCGGTGTCCTTTCATTTAGAAAACACTTAAGAGAAAAGTAAGCTGGTATTATTTTAATTGTACTCAAATTATTTTAGTTTCATTTAAACAAAGAGAATGCCGTATTTGAATATTATTTTAAAATTCAGTCAACATTGTTGACTTACAGCTATTATTTTTACTTGTTAGAATCTAGTTTTCTTTGGACTGATAAAATCTCAATTTTTAATGCAGGCAGTATTTTAATTTTTAGTGTAGGTAATATTTCTGAATAAACAGTGAAGTTTACCTCTTTTTTCAGGAAATTTTTTTCCTTCCCTTTACCTTATTATTTATTATTATTTTTTTTGGTGTATAATCAGAGTTCTTGATGGGAATGTGAAGTAGAAAAGATTATTTAGTAATATAGCTTATGAAAAATCTAAAGAGAGATTTATAATGAGAAGCAGAAGAAAGAGGAATTAAACAGGACTCAACTTATGCCTCTTACATCAGTTATTCCAGCTCTATTGAACTGGCAATAAAAACTCAGAATATGTCACCAATTTAAGGCAATCCAGCTGTTTCAAAACGACTAGCATGTGAATTATATGGGTAATGATTGAATTCCTTTTCTGTTAAGGAAAAGAGGGTCCTAAGCATGCACTTAATAGAATATATAGGAGGTTGCATCTCAGTTTTGTGGTTAGAAGTAATGAGACATGTAGCAGGATGCCCTTGGTTTTGCTTAAATGATACTTCAGATAATTCCAAGAAAACTATAGATTCTTCTATAAATTGTAGCACAGACTGCTTTTTGAAGGATCATTGACAGCATACTAAGAAAAAAAACAAAAACAAAAAACCCCAAACCCACTGCTGTCGAGTCAATTAGAACTGTGCTCCAAAGAGTTTTCAATGGCTGCAATCTTAAGGAAGGAGATCGCCAGGCCCTTCTGTAGCCCTTTGGGGCTTTCTTCTGTAATGCTGCTTGGTGAATCTGAACTGCCAATCCTTAGGTTAGTTGCTGATGGCAAATCATTTGCATCACCCAGGGACATTTGATAGCATACTACTAAAGCTTAATTGATGCCATTCTTTACATAAAAAAGTCAAAGCCAATTGATTTTTTTAAATGACATTTTCTGAGAGGTAAAGTTATCTTTAAGATTTAAAGCAAATTGAGCCAGAAATTAACTCCTCGGTGGTATAGTGACTGTTCCTTAGTGGTAGAAACAGTGGTGGTCATAGCTGCTAGTAAAATGTTGAAATACTTTGATAACAGTTGGTCAGTAGCTGTTGCCCTGACCTAGTCCCATGACCACCCTGCTGTTCTGTTGCCTCCCCTCCCCCAACGCCTCTACCAGGATGCCTCAAATCTCCTTCAGTTCCAGCAAAGGGCTAACACCTGTCATCTTTGTGGGCTTTCGGGTCCCCGCTTCAGCCTATGGCCCACATGGGTTCTGATTAGTCAGCATGCGCTGTGCTAATTTTCATATTTTAAATATAACCCTTGGGTACACCTTTTCTGAATGATTTCTTTGGAACTCAAACCTGACATATTTTCTTAAGTGCTGTTAATATTATCATACAATTTTGAGGTAAATGATTACTATTAGTATCAATTAATTATAAAGTACTATGGTAGCATTTTGGTCTTTATTTCAGGTCTTTGTGGCTAAGTTTAATTTTTAATGAATTATCAGAAAGCTATATATTGAGGCTATGGTATTTACAAGAGAGAAAAATATGAAAGACCAGACTTGTTCTGAGACCTCTGATCACTCAAAAAATTAAATGAGTTTTCTTGCTTATTAGGATCTGAAAAACTTAGCTTCAGCTAAGAATGTAAGAAAAAGATAACAGTTTTTCCCCTCATGGGAAACAAAGTTGATATACACCATTACTTTTCATACACAGAACCTGACCTACTTGTAATAGTTTTCCCTGATCTTCACCTTCTCAGACTGTGATAGGTGCCCCTGTTCGGCTCCTATACCCAAATGTACTGGTTTATCTCCACATACCCCATTGTGCTGGAATTATCTGGTTGTTCCTGCCTCTTATTCCTGTGTATTCTCCCATTGCCTGGGATAGTGCTTGGCACATAGCAGGCACTCAGGAGATGTTCCTTGAATGTGAAAGAGAAAACACTAAAAACAGTGATTTCCACTAAAGATATTAAATGTTGTTACTTAGCAGCAATCTCTTCAAGCACGCAAGACACTCTGGCAGTGACCTCTTCTCCATGGAATAGGGCCAGGAATTGGAAAGCAGTAGAGGATGTGCTGAGGTCAAGGGTTCTGAAGCAGCATGAGTGTCCTCCTACCATTGTGACCGCTGGCACTGTACCAGCTCTCCCCCTTCCCCTTAAATGATTTTACCCTAGCTTCCACAGTGTGTTCTAGGACAAAAGGTTTCTATAATCAATTACATTTGAAAAATGTCATATGTGATTCATTTGGAGATTCATTTTGCATTGTTCTTTATTAAAAATCCTGAAACAATCCTACAGGAAAGAAACGTAGTTAGGCTTGTTTAACTCAGCATTTCACAAATGTTATTTGACCATAGACTACTTTTAGTTCAAGAAAGACCTATTTACATGTCAACAGATAAAATGTATTTTAAAAAAAAGATCGAGCATACAAAGCTCACTTTGAATTCTGGCACTATTAGTCATGCGATTGTAGGCAAGTTACATAATCTTTCATCTTTCTGCATCTCAGTTTCTTTATGTACAAAATGCAATAATAAAACCTTCTCATAGGTTGTTGTGAGGATCTAGTGAAATGTCATAGCTAATATACCTAGTTCAGGGACTAGTATTTAGTAAATACTCAGTATATGTGAATTCCTTAGCCTTCTCTCAGATCCCCTCACACCCTGTCTTTGTTTTTCTCTTTCCCCTTTTAAGCTAATTTTTAAGCTAGCAGGATTTTTTTCTTTTAACCAGCACTTACTGGAGAAAAGAATTCATTATTAAGAGCCAACAGTCATTGTCTTTCTGCTTTTCTGTCTGGCACAGGTGGAAAATGTCTTTTGGAGGCCTGATTTTTTCTAACCAGTTTATTCGAATAAAGACCACTATCCCATCCAGTTCAGTCTATGGATTCGGTGAACATGAACATCCATCCTTTAAGCATTCCATGAATTATATTAAATATGGAATGTTTTCCAGAGATCAAGCGCCAGTGGTAATGTGTGAACTTATGTGGATTCTTAATATGAAAAATCTGTTTATTAAAAGAGACCATGAATAAGAATGATTTTCTATAAGGTGCTATAAATGTACCCTCAGAAGTCATTTTAGTTTAAATTTAATCAATCATCAAGGCAAATACAGAAATCTATATCCTTTCATGATTCTTTTTACCAGTTTGCCTTTTACCCTCATAATGTAAATTATTCTTTTTTTTTTTTTGGCACGTCATTAATTAGTACTGAATCTCATTGAGATAGGATAATAAAATGATAATCAGTCATCAAAAACCGTGACATTTCTTGCTTTTGCAGGCATTTAGCAATCTCTATGGAGTTCATCCTTTTTATATGTGCATAGAGAATGATTTTAATGCACATGGTGTTCTTCTCCTGAATTCCAATGCCCAAGGTAATGTGATTATCTGGCTAAATTATAAAGAAGCAAATGCACAATTTAAATGCTAAAATTGCTTTTTCTTCCTTTTAAGAACACTTACTAATTAGTACAAAAAAGATTGAGAGATTATCTACAATTTAGTATTTTGTTTCAAAATGGAAAACTTTGTAGTGAAACATATAAACAGTCAGCAATATACCGCAAAATTCTGCTAAGGCCCACAGTGCTGAACGCACATGAGAAATCAGAAGCTGTTTGAATAAGCAGTGTCTGTTAGAAAGTTCACTGTAATGCAGTATCACTGGATCTGTCATATCATCTAAGCAATGTAAGCATTTCCAAGACCACCTTTTTCCATTAAATTAGTCTAGAAATATTTGAAATGTATTGCCAGTGCAGTAGCTTTCCTTAGTTGTATGTTTGAGGCTAAACTGAAACTGTCTCGTGTGTGCGCGCGCGCGCGCGTGTGTGTTTGTATACGTAAATGCAATAGATAACTGACTTGATGAACCCTTTAGTAAAGAAAATGAAACTGAATGTACAGAATTGGCAAATTCTGGCAGCTGTTTAGATGCTATCACAGCTATGAATAATGCCTAATACGATTATTAGCCTTGGTAGCATATAAATAGTAGAAATATGAAAACAGTGATCTCTGCCACTTGTTTTATTTGTGCTTATTCTCTACTTTGCTTTTTTCTACTCAGATGTTACTCTGAACCCACATCCTTCTATAATGTTCCAGACCATCGGTGGAATACTTGACTTCTACATGTTTCTTGGCCCCACTCCTGAAAATGTTATCCAACAGTACACAGAGGTGAGCACAGCCCTGAAATTAACACTCACGTTTCGTTGCCCTGGCTCTGAAGGGGGAGGAGTGCTTAGCAAATTTATGAATTACCGACCCTTTAGCTTTTTAATCTCATTGCTAATTGTTTCCACTTTAAGTAAAGGCTTCCGACTTGATTTTAATTTATTAAAGAAAGGTTTTAAACCTTATATACCTTATCAAGGTGCTGTACTTAACACTTCGGCATAATTTGGCCAGAAGACTCCTGAAATAAAATCACACCTCCCAAAAATATTCTAGAGTTCTAGATTGAAGTTCACCCCCACCCCCCCACCCCCCATAGTCGTAGCTAGGCATCTCATTTCTATTTATTCTGGTCCATTATGCCCTGCAGCACTTGACACTTCTCCCAAAAATACTCAGCTCTCAGTCACTCCCATCTGAATTGGGTTTTGAGGGGGTCAGTGTTTGAAGGAATATCTCCCAATAGGACAGAAGACAGGGAAAACTATGCAGAAATGACCGTGGCTTATGATCTGTGTTCCCTTCCCTCCCCATCATCCTTCTAGATGTTTTTTTAGGTACCCCACTTCTGTCCCCTCTGCTGTATCTATCAGGCATTTGGCACACAGATAGTACCCAACATATACTGCCAATTTATTGCTCATTTCCCATCAAACTGTCCTTCCTCAAATGATCTCTTCTCTCAAGGGTGCATTAGTCAAATACTAAAATTCATAGGGATGTTTTATAGTTCAAAATAAGATGCTTGCTAACTCAAATGAATAAATGGCCTGATAAAATAATTACAGAATTTATACGAAGAGAATGGGAGAGGAGGCAGGTATTTTGGGCCAAGGGAGGGCCTTAGCAGAGCTGTTCAAATAATACCTACTAGAATGTCTTTTGTTATAAGACTGCCACTGAATCTGAGCAGTAGCAAATTCAAAACTTAATGACAAAAAAGGACCTTTCCTACTGGAAAATTTCCCAGTTCTCGAAGAGATCAGGGAGTGACTGATGGAGGTTACTGGGCCAAGTCGGAAACAAGGCCTGCACCAGATTTTGAGGCTTCAGGGGATCCTGTAATGAGCACATAGCTTCACTTTCCCAAAGTCTTCTCACAGATGCTTCTTCACTGGGCTTAGGAAAGACTGTATTGGGAGTGGGGAGAAGAGGGAGCTGCAGAGAAAGCTATATAAAGCTGACAGTGATAACCATTTTCCTGTCTTTTTTTTGCTTTCTTGTTTCAGTCCCTCCCGTTCCCACCCCACCTGCCCACTATGGATACTTACAGCAGGATTTGGGGGGACTAGAGTGGTAATCCCACATGCCCTGCACCTCTTCCTAGAACAGGCTTGTGTTGATTCTTAAATCCTTTGAGTAGGCAGCAAGAGTGGTAACAAAAATCAAGAAAAATTTACTCCCTTATCTACTTTATCTCCTGGGCAACTTCCCACTTCTTTGAAGACATCTTAACAAAAGAAATAAACATTTTTCTTTCATCGTATTTTAATCCTGTTGATAATACAACTTTGCTTAGCTCATTCAGTACACCAGGGGAGATGGTAAGCTGGTTATATATATCTGTATAGTTGGAATTATGAGTAAGAATCCCAGTACCCGATGGCCTGGATTTGAATCTTGTCTCTATCACTGACAAACTGTATGATCTTGGGCAAGTCACTTAACCTCCCTGTGTCTTTCATTTTTCTCATCTGTAAAATGGGATCATTAAAATACCTCCCTTATAGGGTTTCTGTTATAATTAAATGGGATAATATGTGCAAGCTCCAATAAATTCCATGAAATGGGCACTTTTTCTTATCTCATTGGACCTCTCTGCAGCTTGGTGACCATGCTCACTGAACTCCGTTTGCTTTGCTTTTGAAACAGTATCTCCTTGTTCTCTTTACTAATTCTTCTGACTTCTTTGGCTTAATCTCTTGACAGACATTTTCCTCCTCCATTAAGTGTTGATGTTCCTTAGGGTTCTCTGTTTTTTTCAAGTACAGTTTCCGTAGTAATGTCATGTATACTTACGATGTCACCCACTATGCATGTACTGATGAATTACATACCCCTATCTCTAATCCCGGAGCCCTGGTGGCACAGTGGTTAAGAGCTAAGTTGCTAACCAAAAGGTTGGCAGTTTGAGTCCACCAGCTGCTCCTTGGAAACCCTATGGAGCACTTCTACTCTGTCCTATAGGGTCGCTATGAGTCAAAATTGACGGCAACAGGTTTGGGTTTATTTTTTTTTTCCTTTTTTTTCTGGTATCTCTAATCCCGGGCCCCTGGACAGTGCAAACAGTTTGTGCTGGGCTATTAACTTAAACGTTGGCAGTTTGAACCCACCCAGCAGTGCTGAGGAAGAAAGGTCCTGGCAAGCTGCTTCTGGAAGGATTACAGCAAAGAAAACCCTATGGAGCAGTTCTACTCTGTAACGCATAGGGTTGCCATAAACTGGGATTTTTAATTTTTTTTTTAAATCTCTAATCCAAAGCTTTTTTCAAAGTCCGGCATATTTCTTTCTGCCTACTGAAAATGTAATACTTCAGGTCCCATTGGCATCTCTAACACAACATCCTATACTAAATCATTTCTTTCCTAAACTGCTTACTTAAGGTGAACTAGTTTTGTTATAATCTTCTGAGTTAATGGAATTATCAGTAACCTAAACATCCAAACAAGAACCTTGGAAGTTCTCTTCTCAATCCTTCATTCCCCATGGTTCATGGGTTGACTCTGTTTTCCTCTTTCCATCTCCAACAGCCTTGCCTCAACAAGCCTTCATCTTCTCTTCTTGGGCGATTGTAATAGCTTTGGAACTTGTTTTCTTGCTTCCTGTCTGGCTTCCCTACAAACCATCTTTCACTTTGTTGGCAGGAGGATAATTCTAAAATGCAAATCCCACCTGTCACTCCTCTGCTAAACATCTAACTATTGTCTACAGCAGCATTGTCAGAAATATAATGCCAGCTACAATTAAAAAATTTTTTCATACTAAGTCTTCAAAATCTGGTATATAATTTACTCTTAACAGCATATCTCAATTTGGTCTAACCACATTTCAAGGGCTCATATCTGCTTGTGTCTATTGGTTCCCATACTGGGCTGCACAGGACGAAAGCATAAAAAGTTTAAATTAATTAGCTTGCCTTATGAAGGCCCTTGATTAGCTGGTCCTGCCCTCCATCTCCAGCATCATCTCCCATAACTTTTTCTACGTACTCTATGTTCCAGCCCCAGTGAATTTTTTCAAGATCTCCTATAGATTTAGCAACCATACTTTTGTACATACTATTCCCTTTACTTGGAAGAACACCTATCTTGTCAACCTGGTGATCTGCTTCTTCTTTATGACATAGTGATCTGCTTGTTCTTCAAGTCTCCTCCTCTGTGAAAGCTTTCAATGTTCCTACTGCTGAACACCCAGGCACCCACTCTGTCCTTCCACACCTTCTGGCTGATACCACAGGATGAACAAAAGCTTTCTTTATCTAATGCCCTTCTGATTCTAGCTTTCCAGTCAGTCACAGATGAATACAAGTCCTCTTCCTAATCCTGTGAAATCAGGTATTGTAAAGTTTATCATTGGTTGGCATAAGGAGGAGGCACATTTGAGTTAGTTTTTTTTTCCTTGCCTTTACCCACATTATGAACAATTTATTTTCATTATTTTGCCTATGATTTACAAACCTACTTTTTTTTTAAAGAAGAAACCTCATAAAATTATATTATCCATATTTGTTTTATATTTCTTTTCTAACACTAGAAACCCAACAAAATTAACCTTGAGAATAGAAGACTTTGAAGAATTTCAGTTAATTAATTTGCTAATTGTTCTTTAATTAGCTTGTCCTTATTCTTTAGTCATGATACGAATGACTTATAACCAAGATTCTAGCATAGTGGGGCTTTTAAATTTTAATTTACATTTTTAAAAAGCATGCTTTGTGAATATTATGGATTGTTTACTACAAGGATAGGGAATATTTTTCCAGATATGCTTATTTTTAATTAAATAACTGCGGAAATGTGTTCTCCATGTAAAGTATCAAATTATGCAGAAGTATATACCCAAATCCCCTTGTATTTAGCAAGAATAACCACTTGAACAGTCTTCTGAATATCCTTCCAGGTGCTTTATCTGAATTTAGACACATACATATGAATTTTCCTCTTCTGTATGAATGAGATTATACTATAAATATTTTTTGTGACTTGAATTTTTTTTGTGTGTGTACTTTAGGTGAAACTACAAAGCAAGTTAGTTTCTCATTCAACAATTTATACACAAATTATTTTTTGACACTGATTGCAATCCCTACGATGTGTCAGCACTCTCCCCTTCCTTACACACACCAATTCCCTGTTTCTGTCCCTCCCTTCCTGCCTTCTCGTCATTGCTTTTAGGCAGATGTTGCACTTTGGACCTGATATATATGATTGAACTAAGAAGCACATTCCTCACTTGTGTTATTGTTCGTTTTATAGACCTGTCTAATCTTTGGCTGAAGGGCGAACTTTGGGAGTGGCTTCATTTTTTTTTTTTTTTTAATTGTTGTAGTAGTTAAATGAAGTTTACATTTCAAGTTAGTCTCCCATACAAAATTTTACGTATACATTGTTATGGGACCCTAATTGCTCACCCCTTCTGCAACAGCATACTTCTCCTTTCTGCCCCTGATTCCCCATGACCATTCAACCAGCTCTTAACCCTCTCTGCCTTCCCATCTCCCCTCTGGACAGAAGCTGCCCCTTTGGTCTCTTGTATCTACTTGACTAAGAGGCACACTCTTCACGAGTATCACTTTATGTCTCACAGTCCAGTCCAATCCCTGTCTGAAGAGTTGGCCTCAGAAATTGTTTTCGTTCTGGGCTGATAGAGAGTCCAGGGGCCATGCTTTCTGGGGTCCCTCCAGTCTCAGTCAGACCACTAAGTCTGGTATTCTTACTAGAATTTGAGTTCTGCACCCCACCTTTCTCCTGCTCCATCAGGGACTCTCTGTTGTGTTCCCTATCAGGACGTTCATTGGTGGTAGCCGGGCACCGTTTAGTTCCTCTGGTCTCAGGAAGATGAAGTCTCTGGTTTATGCGGCCCATTCTGTCTCTTGGGCTACTACTTTCCTTGTGTCTTTGGTGTTCTTCATTCTCCTTTACTCTAGGTGGTTGGGACCAATTGATGCATCTTAGATGGCCGCTTGCAAGCTTTTAAGATCCCCGACGGGGAGTGACTTCATTTTTGAGTTAAAAGGGTGTCTAGGGGCTGTAGTCCTGGGAGTTTTTCCAGTCTTTGTCAAATCAGTAAGTCTGGTCTTTTTTTTGTGAATTTGAGTTTTGTTCTACATTTCTCTCCCACTCTGTCCGTCACCCTCTATTGTGATCCCTGTCAGAGCAGTTGGTGGTTGTAGTTGGGCATCATCTAGTTCTTCTGGGCTTAGGCTAGTGGAGGCTGTGGTACCTGCAGTCAGTTAATCCTTTGGACTAATATTTCCCTTGTGTCTTTGGTTTTCTTCATTTTCCTTTGCTCCAGATGGGATGAGTGACTTGAATTTTTAATTTGCCTCTATGTGTTGGAGATCTTTCCATATCAGTATGTATAGATCTGCTTCGTTGTTTTTAAAGGCTGTATTGATATTTTTGTTGATTTCTATTTTTCACTGTCACAAAGAATGTGGCAAGACATATCTTTGTGCATGTGTGTATGCATTTCTGGAGGATATATTCCTGTAAGTGAAATAAATGCATCAAGAATATGCACGCTTAGTATTTTGATAGATATTGCAAATATCCCCCTTCAAAAAAATATGCATGTAGAATGTAAAGAGTAGGAACTGGACCTTAAGATACTAGACTTTGTTAGGGAGAAGAGCGTTGGGTCAAGCATTGGAAGAACTGATTCCTATTCCCCTTTCTCATGCTCTAATTAGCTCTTGACATGGCCTGAGTCACTTATCCTTCCTGTCTCACTAGATCCTTCAACATGCTAGCTCTCAAAACTGCTAATAGAGTTTCTAGCCTTGGGTTTCAAGCATGTAGCAGAATTCAACAAGTTTAATATGCAGTTTGAGATTGCATTTCTAAACCAATCTGACAAATCATCTGCTTGTCTAAATTCCTTTAGAATGGACCAAACACAGAGAAAGGTAAGACCTCAAAGACCCACTTAGATTCTTGGAAGCCAGCACTGCATTCAGTGCTTTCTGCTTAAATGTTGTTTGGCCCAGAGAACAGCTTTTGGCTGGGTATCTGAGGCTGGGAGTGATTCCAGGCAGGCAGCAGACAATCAGTTAGCAAGCAAGGCGGAGAGAGGCCAAAGTGCTTCACGAATCTACTTGACAAGCATTCTGGGAGAAAATGCTGTGTTGCCAGACTAACCTGTTTCTTGGTACTCACAGGTGGGAATTTTCCATGTAAAAGAGTTTTATTTCCCGAGCTTGTGCCAGAGCCTCAAGTTAAAATTGTCATTTATGACATTTATTGCTACACCTATAAATGTTTGTTTGCCTTAAATATAATGGTACTGTGAGGTGGTGGTAGAGATAAAATCAGTGCTCAGGTGAGCCTGATTCCAGGTTTTGCTGCAAAAGAGAAAGTAGTTATAGGGTCAACTGTAGCTTTCCTTGATTTTTTTTTTTCTCTCTTTCCTATCTTCATTTCAAAGGGGAAACAATAAAAGAACGTTTAAGCCAGGATTCTGAAACCTAGAGGCAGACTTTGACATGACAATACAATGCCAATCTGTGGTAGACAGTTTCTGGGCCACTGTCTCCTCAACTTTGTTGTATATTGGAATCACCAAGTTTTGAAAATACTGATGTGTAAGGCCCACTCCCAGAGATTCTTATTTAATTGATGTGGTAATGGCCTGGAAGTCAGGATTTTACAAACCTCCCAAGGTGATTCTAAGGCACAGTATAGTTAGAGAACTAGTGCTCTGGTCTTGTGCCATCCACGTGATAGCCACTAGTCACACGTGGCTGTTGAACACTTGACATATGTCTAGATCAAATTGAGAGGAGCTTAAAGACTTCATGTTAAAAAAAAATAATGTATTTCATTAATACTATTTTATTTTATATGGATTGCATGTTTAAATGATGATATTTTAGATATTTTCTTTAAGTAAGACATTATTAAAATTAATTTTTACTTGTTTCTTTTTATCCTTTTTAATGTGGTACTAGAAAATTTTAAATTGTATATGTGGCTTGTATTCATGGCTCTCCTTAAATTTCTGTGGTATACCATCATTTTAGGCAAGTCTCTGATGATGTCTATGCAATCATATGCTAGGAAGAACCAGGATTTGGATTAAAAGGGAGGGGTGAGTTCTTCATGTTGGGGGTTTCTTTTGGAAGATTTTCATTTCTCTTGACTACAGGAAATGTTTTCCCATACGATACAGCCACCCACTCTGAAAACATCATTATCAAGATTAGTGTTATCTGCTACCTTTTTTTATCCTGTTGTAATGCCAAGGCAAATTCATCAATTATTATTATTTTTCTGTTCTCTAAAGTATGTTTAAAAATTGCAAGGAACAATTTCTATTCTCAAATAGTCCTTTCATATGTCTTAAGCTCTCTGTCAAGTCACTGATTTCCTCTGTGGAGAATGCAATGTAGGTGGAAAGAAATTATGTAACTTGGAATCCTGAGGCATCAGAGAGCCCCTTTTTATAAAATTTTTGTTCAACGGAGTACTTGAGAGACATAATAGTAGTCAACATTTAACCAGTCTGCTAGGAACTTTAAACGCACCAGTTCTTTTGGTAGTCAGTCCTCTTTCCTAGCAATGGGAAAGCTAGAAGTCATAGTTTCCTAAGAACCAATTTGCAGAGATATAGACAGGATTTGTCCAAAAATTTTCTAGCAATGAAATTAATTCATTAATGTAATCCACTCTCTGGTAGATTATTAGTATATTGCTTCATAAAATTTGAAATGTTAAGAATTCCTATCTTAATCATTTTGATGCTTTGCTTACTTGCTCATTCTCTGTTATGTTCTGAGATGATGTATACAAAAAAGAAAACGTGTCAGACCTCTGCCCTTTACATTCCTTCCTTGCCTTGTTTCAGTTCACCTTCAATATCTCTTTAACTGAGAGTTGAGAAAAGGCACAAAGCAGATAGTTTTGGGGGAGGATTTTCATTATTGTCTTTGATTAATTTTATAACTCCAAGAATT
Source organism: Dugong dugon (assembly GCA_030035585.1). NCBI lineage: Eukaryota > Metazoa > Chordata > Mammalia > Sirenia > Dugongidae > Dugong > Dugong dugon. Next base: position 160,964,658 of record CM057465.1, read on the forward strand.
GCCTATCATTATAAAAAGGAAGCTCAAGTCCACATTTAAGGAGCCCTGGTGGCACAATGGTTAAAGCACTCAGCTGCTAACTGAAAGGTTGCAACCCACCAGTCGCTCCATGGGAGAAAGATGTGGCAATCTGCTTCTGTAAAGATTTACAGCCTTGGAAACCCTATGAGGCAGTTCTACTCTGTCCTACAGGGTCACTATGAGTTGGAATCGAGTCCAGGGCAATGGATTAGTCCATATTTGTGGACCAACTGGAAGGGCCACAAAACAGCTGAATTTTGTGACACGAAGGAAAAATTCTTAAACTGATTGCTTGAATTGATCCACTTTGTTCAATTGTCACCAAGAAAATAGCAAGGCTTCAAACTGGTTCATTCCAGTTCAAACCGCTGCTGAGACTTTGCATTTCTAACAAATTCCCTGCTGAGAATTTACATTTCTAACAAGTTCCTACAAAGTTATATGCAAGAATCACCTAGAGGTCTTGTTAAAATGTAGATTCTGATTGAGCATCTCTAGGGTGGACATGCAAATTCTTAACAGGAAACTTGTTAGAAATGCAAAGTCTCCGCAGGGTTTCTAACTGGAATGAGCTGGTTCGAAGCCTCAGAAAATAGTCATAAGGAAGTCATACTTTAGAAAACCAAACCTAAAGAACATGATAATACATCAGTTTGGATGTATTATGTTGTTGTCATTGCCGTTAGGTGCCGTCGAGTCAGTTCTGGCTCACAGCGACCCTACTATGCACCACAGAACACTGCCCAGTCCTGCGCCATGCTCACAATCGTTGTTATGCATGAGTCCATTGTTGCAGCCACTGTGTCAATCTATGTATTGGATTGAAATGTATTGAATGAAAATGTTTTGGATTGAAATGACATAGCTACTGTGTCAATCCAGGATGTATTATACCTGTTTGGATATAAAAATATCTGAGTATTTTTGAGTCGGAGTCTTATTTTCTTTATAGGCTATAAACTTCGGGAATACTAGATTTCAGAAGTCTTAGAGTTTTAATAAAATTATTCTCCAAGAATCTGCTTTGAACTTTGCTTTAAATGGGATGTGATGCTATATGGAAAGTATTAAACTCTTGCAATACTCCTACTGGGGAGTTAGATTTTCTGACATATCTTCAGTTTCTACTCTGTTGTTGTTGTTAGGTGCCATTGAATTGATTCTGACTCATAGTGACTCCATGTGAAAGAGTAGAACTTCCCCACAGGGTTTTCAAGGCTGTAATATTTACAGAACAGATCCTCAGGTCTTTCTTCCATGGAGCTACTGGGTGGATTCAAATCAGCAACCTTTCAGTTAGCAGTCAAGCACTAACCGTTTATGCCACCAGGGATCCTTTTGTTTCTATGATAAATCCTCAATATTCATTCTTTTCATTTTTCTGCGTGCGTGGAACTCAGGAAGACTTTTGTTGCCCACATTCCTCAGTTTTGTTTTATCTTGCAATGAGTGTCTGCAATTTCCTAAGAAAGCAAATCCTAGGGCAGTTAAAAGACCATAAACTTTGGGCTCAGACAGATCTTGATTGTTCAATCGTGGCTTTCCTATATACTATTCGCAAGCATTTGGTAAATTCATGTAACTGTTTTGAGCTTCAACTTTCTTCATCTCTAAAATTCAGGTTATAACCCATGCTTAAATAGTTCTTCTCAAGTTACAGACATCCATCAGTGTCTAGTGTCTAGCATAGGGATTTGTATGTAGTAGGTCAATGAGTGGTAACACTCACTCTTATTCTGAGGTATTTGGAGTTTGTCAGAAACACAGAAAATGCTACTTTTTTTTTTTTTTTTTTTTGCAATCAGAATGAATGACTACAAAATATAAGAGAGAAGTGCTTAATGTAGGACAGTGACTCTTAGGCTAAACTGCCCAAGTTCAAACCCCATTTCTGTTGTTTACCATTTGTAAGAGGTTGGGCAAGTTTTTTAATCTCTCAGCACCAGTTTCCTCACCTGTAAAATGGAATTAGTCCTAGTACCTGACCTATAAAGTTATTGTAATATAGAATGAGTTAGTACATGTCAAGCCCCTAGATCTCGGTTCCTGACACATAGAAAGGCTGTGTAAGCATATAGTCATCTGGGCATATTCTTGGTACTCAATAAATGTATTATTATATAATTATGTCATGGATGGAGAGAGCTCTGACTCAGGTGGGAGTGGCACTTTTGGAGAAAGGGAAGAAAGGCGTTTGAATTTCCCTAGAATACCAAAATACATTGGGTTATGAGAAGCCAACGATATATGGGTTGGAATAGTGAGTATCTATTATGAAAATTATGGAAATAATACAACTTGCATTTTACAAACACTTTTACATGTATCTTTTGAGTTGATTCTTAGATAACCTCGAGGGATAATCAAGACAGACATTACCATCCCCATTTTAAAAGTGAGGAAACCGAAGCTTAAAGAAGTTGAAACAACTTTCCCAGGAACATATAACATAGGCAAGCCACAAAAGCATGGCTTTTGTCTCCCGATTTTTGTTATTTTATAATTATATCACACTGTCTTTACATGAAATGATGTTGGTAACTGCCCATAAGTTATCTCCTGGATTTTAAAACATGTTCATTTAAGTCTACTGTTTTAATCCCTTCCCAAGGGAACCTTCCTCAGAGGATCTTTCTTTCAGAGAAACTTATATTCCAGTATACTCAATCTATACAGATATATCTTTGGAAATATTTTACTTAGGTATTAGTTTTCAAAGGTATAGCTATAGCATTAAACCTTGATTAATTTGGGAGTATTTTTATTGGATGGTATTTCTGTAAGCAAACTTAAGAAAGTGTGTTTTTTTAAAATAAAATAACATCTTAGATAACTGGAGTGTTGATGCATTCTAGGTGATTCTAAAATCTACTTAAAATTACAAAGGTAACTGTTTCCTCTGAAGACACATTGCCCTTTAGGATAACAACATTTTTCTTTTTTATGGCATCAACAGTGACTTAGTTTTTCACCTTTGAGAATTTGGAGGTTGTTGTTGTTAGGCACCGTTGAGTTGGTTAGACCTCACAGAGACCTTGTGTACAACAGAACGAAACACTGCCTGGTCCTGCACCATCCTCACCATCTTTGCTATGCTTAAGCCCATTGTTGCAGCCACTGTGTCAACCCATCTCCTTGAGTGTCTTCTTCTCCTTCTTCTCTACCAAGCACGAAGTCCTTCTCCAGGGACTGGTCCCTTCTGGTAACATGTCCAAAGTACCTGAGACGAAGTCTCTCCATCCTTGCTTCTAAGGAGCATTCTGGCTATACTCTTCTAAGACAGATTTATTCATTTTTCTGGCAGTCCGTGGTATATTCAATATTCTTCGCCAACGCCATAATTCAAAGGCATCAATTCTTCTTTGGTCTTCTTTATTCATTGTCCAGCTTTTGCATGCATATGAGGTGATTAAAAATATTGTATTAGTATTCTTTTCACCTTTGAGGAAGAAGACACAAAACAATTTTAATGAAAGAATTTCCTCTTTAAATTTCAGGATTTTTAAGTTAGATTTTCACTCTTTAAATGTATACAGTAACTTAAAAAACAGGTATTTAGTATATTGCCTTATACATCTATATGCATATATATGTATGTGTGTATTAATATTCTAATTTGGGCATAATTTTGGAATAGTAATTTATTTTATTTACTTAGAGTTTGTTTAGTTATCAGTCACTATATCACAGGACTTTTGGTTGCTGTAGTCTGAACTCTCAACATTTGTCCTGTATGTAATCAGACTGCAGGGCTCCCTGACCTTTTGTTGCTATTTGAGTTTGAAATAATGTCTTATCTTTTATACAAGCAACTGTTTATAATTTGATGAAATCTTTTAAGTTGATAAGTCATTGCTCAAAAACCACATGAGCACAGAAACACGGGGGACTTAGGCTAAAAGAATTAAAAAAAAAAATTATCCAGTTCCAGTTTCCTACAACTTAAAGTCCTTTTAGGTTGATAATATTTGCTACTTTCCCCTACACTCTCCTTTACCCTTAGACTGCTCCTACGTAATTCTTTCTGTTTATTGCTAGGTGGTTCACACAGTTATTTTGGACTTAGCAAAGCAAATTATCGGTTTAGAAAAGCCCTGGGGATAAGGCCGGGTATTTTATCCAGTGGGACTCTTTGCAGTTCAGCCTGTTAGTTGATCAGCACAAAAACGTGTGATGTTTTTGTCCGTTAGAGCCCATTTTAGTTCACTGTGCTTTTCCAGACCACAGAGAGTACCTGATGGTCTTCCAGTGCAGGGACCACAACTCAAATGCAGGGCTAGGCTGATAAAATAACAAGTTAGGAGAATGAGGCATGTGTGAAGTGAAGAGGAAACACTTCTGCCAGGGATGGGAAGGAGGGCTGGGAAGGATGTGTTTCTGAGTGGAATATATATATATATATATATATATATATATATATATATATATATATATACATGTAGTTTTATTGTGGTAAAAGTATATATAGCAAAATATTTACTAATTCATATACACTTTGCATATACACTTCAGTGACATTGCTTATGTTCATCGTGTTGTACAACTATTACCACTATCCATTTCTGTTATTTTTACTATTCTTTTAGGCATGTGGGTTCCTCATCCCTTCTGAATGTCAATAGTCACCTGGGACCTTACTTATTTTTCCTACTCATGTTCGTATCTGGGAACAAGTAGCTGGATTGCTGATGTGTGGCATTTTGGTTGACACATGGAAAAGTCAGTCCATCTGGTTGCTCTCATTGAAGTATTCACCTAGTCCTTCTATTGATGGCCCCAGAGTCCAATATCTGATCCACCCATGCTCAGGGCATCCTCAGGTCTACTTCTACTTTTTGCAGGAAGCTTCTACTGTGTGTTTTCTTCTTTAATCTTTTTTCTTTCTCTCTTTCTAGAATTTCTCTTAGGTTATTGCTCACCAAGAGTATCTCCTGTAGTTTTTCAACTGACAAATTGAATTTTTTAGAAATATCTTTTCTTTAATTTTGGGAGACATAAGGTGGTAGGTAGAGGTTACAGTAGGTCTGATGTCTTGAATCAGAGCTCACCTATTTCTATTTTATAGAAGACAGTAAATTATTAAAGAACAGAAATATTCTGAGCCCAAGACTAGCATCTGATTTTTAAAAATTATTAAATTCTCTTTCTTAGCTAATGCCTATAGACTATCTTGTTTTTGCATCATGCAAGAAAAATTTTTACTTATAGGAAGCTCCTAATTTTCCTTTGACTGATGGTTGTGGGGCTGCATGTCTTAAAATGCCTTCCAGAAATTTCTTTTTTTATTTTTTCCTAAGTTTATCCTAACTTGGGTACTTTATCTGTCAGAAGTGGACTATAGGACTAACATTTTAAAATTAATTTGTGCCTACATGCTGAAGCAAAAGAATTGAGTGGCTAATCTTAAAACTCATGTACACACACACACAAAAGAAACTGAGAGGAAAGCATGTCTTAGGCTAGTTCTCCAAAGAAGCAAAACCAGTGAAGCTTGTATATATATATAAACACGGAGAGAGAGAAAGAGAGAGAGATTTCAAGGAGATGGCTCACACAGTTGTGGAGGCTGGCAAGTCCCAAATCCACGGGTCAGGCATCAGGCTGGAGGATTCTCCTGGCTCACATGGTTGCGGGACCTGACAAACCCAAAATAAACAGGTCAGACGGCAGGCTGCTGGCTCACGGGACTGCGGGAGTTGGCAAATCCCCAAATCTGCAGATCACGTGGCAGGCTGCTGGTTCATGTCTCAAGAACTGAAGGGCAAATGATGATGAGTCAGACACAGGATTGAGAGAGAAAGAAGTTTGCCAGAACATCCATGTATAATAGATGCAGGCCACATCCTCAAGGAAGCTCCCCTTACATCAGATCACAAAATGGAGGATAATTACATAATATTGGGAATCATGACCTAGCCAAGTTGACACATGACATTAATCATTACAGCATGTAAGCAAAATTCAAGAGTATAGAGGAAGGTGACAGGTTTCTGCATCAGAGCATCTCTAGCCATTTGCCTCCTTTAAATTCTCATCTTTAGAAATCTAAGATCATAAAGAACATAGAAATAAATATCTTATGTTCACAGTTCATATCCTTGCCTTTTATTTGTCATCCAGGGTTCATTACAGCTACTGGCATGCAGTTGGTACTCAATAAATGGTCATAGAAAAGATGATTAAGTTATCATCTATTTCAGAGATTTAGATTACTTGAACACGTATTAAAAAAAAAAGCAAAAAAACCCATTGCCATCAAGTCAATTCCAACTCATAGTAACCTAACAAGACAGAGTAGAACTGCCCCATAAGGTCTCCAAGGCTGTAATCTTTATGGAGGACTGCCACATCTTTCTCCTGTGGATTGGCTGACAGGTTTGAGCACTTAACCACTGTACTACCAGGGCCTACAAATATATAATAATTAGATTTACTGACATTTATTCAGCAGCTTTTCCATATTATCTTTTTACGTCCTCGTAATGACCTTATTTTATGGATGAGGGAACTGACGCTTAGAGAGCGGAGAACACACAGGGGGGACAAGTGGTAGAGCAGGGATGTGAATCCTGGGCTGCCTGACTGCACACCCCATACTTGAAACTAGTACACTTTTCAGTCAGATTAGAAAAGTTCACCCCAAGAGTGTGATCCCTGGACATACTTTCAACTCAGTACTGAAGTCACTCCCAAAGTTCACCCTTTAGCCAAAGATAAGACAGGTCTATAACACAGACAACAGTTGTGAGGAACGTGCTTCGTAGTTCAATCATGTATATGAGACTACGTGGACACACCAACACAAAAGCAAAGACGAGAAGGCAAGAAGGGACAGGACAACTGGACAAATGGAAATGGGGAGCACGAGGTGGAGAAGGAGACACTGTTGACACATTGCGGGGTTGGTAACCAATGTCACAAAAAAATGTGTATTAATTGTTTAATTAGAAACTAATCTCCCTGTAAACTTTCACCTAAAGCACAATTAAAAAAAGAAAAAATTCAAGGCCAAATCTGTCAACAAGAAAGCCAACAAATAATTACTTGGGTCACTCAGATAAACTCTCCAGTTTCCTTGGAGATGTGCATTGTAGGTTGTTGTGTTAAAGAACAATTACACGCTTAGGAAACAATGTTTTTTTTTTTTAACTCAATGAATAGTTTCTTTGCATTCTTCATTTCTTAAATTTCTATAAAAATAATACATGCATATGATAATAAAAATCAAATCTGTATGCATTTGTTTAAAATGATTAGAAAAAGATCATCCTTCATTCTGACCTCTAGTCACATGCTACTGAGGGAGGCAGTTTTAATCATTTCTGTTTGTATTTTGTCCAGTGCTTTTTTTTCCATACCACTAAATATCAACGAAATTCTTCTTCTATAGTAGTCTCTGTCTTACGTGCCAGGAATATAAGAATGACCAACAGTTAAAATTGCTATTGTGATGATAACTTTCTAGTGAGGAGACAGTCAATAAACAAGTAACTAAATACTCTCAGAGAGTAGAAAGGGTCACGTAGAGAGTAATATGGAGTAATACATGGAATGGTATCGAAAGGCAGTTAGGGAATTCAGTCATTTCATTTGTTCATTTTGGAATTTTGAGTTTTCTCTTCCTTGCTGTTGGGTTTGCTCAATATTTTGTGACCTGTGGGTGGCTAACATTATTAATGAAGGATCAGATGGATGATTAGAGGTAGTCACGGGAGGAGCAGACTGGGCTTTAGGAGTGTGGATGGGGCAGGCTAATAGGCAGTCAGGCCAGCTTCACTTTAGGGTCTGTAATTGTGAAGCAGAGTTCAGCTGTACCCTCCCCACCACCAGACCAAAATAGAAAGAGATTTACTACCAACAGTGGAAACACTTTTAAAGGGTATTCTGGGAATGTAGGTAAGGTAAATAAGCAAAGCTTCCTAGTGAGAAAGTTTTGCCACTATTCAGGCCCATTGAATTATTTCCAGAGGGAATGTGGCTTTAGTGTGGTTATTCTTTTTTATTTTTCCAGTAGGAATGGAAAATTCCTATTTTCATATGCAGCTCCCTGATGGTTAAACGTTGAGTTGATCTTTTTTTCAAATCGTCCATGGCCAAACGAAACATACCTCAGGACCACGGATATGTGACTTCTGCTTCAACGCAGTGCTCCCAGTGCTGTTTTTTGTTTTTTTTTTTTCCCATAACACACATAGAAAATGACAAATTTTGATGGCTCATTGTGATAAACAGATTGAGGCTGCTCAGTCTGTCCTGGGGCCTCTCTGGTTGCTTCAGGCCCCACTCAGCTCAGAGCTGAGAAGATCAGTACTTCTGGACACATATGGCCAGAGCGACCATACTCATGGGTTTGCCCTCCACAGTCCCAGTTTACACCTGTTGTTTTAGCACTGTTACTAATAACATCCCTGTGGATGGCGCTAACAGTTAAGTGCTTGGCTATTAACCGAAAGCTTGGCAGTTTGAGTCCATCCAGAGGCTCCTCGGAAGAGAGGCCTGGCCACCTAATTCCAAAAGATCACAGCCATTGAAAACCCTATGGAGCACAGTTCTACTCTGACACAGGAGGTTGCCATGAGTCAAAACAGACTTGACGGCAACTGGTTTACTGGTTCACTTTCAACACTGTTCTGATTTGGACAGTAAAATGTATGGCCACCCTACGCATAGCACACTGAAGGTACACAGTAGTTGGGGAGTTCCGAGAGTTTTCCTCTCAGGGCTAGTTCCATTTCTTTAGAGAGAAATTCTGTGTTAGCCTAGGTGCACAAACTTTGCAGCTGCTCATGAAAGGAAGACGGGGCAGGGGTAGCTCAAAATGAGCAACTTTTCTGTAAAGTGTTCTTAATTAAATGCTTTGATTTCTGCTCTACCCCTGCACTTCTCTAACTGCCTACCTTGAGACTGAGCTGCTAAGAACTCAGCCAAAAGAAAATCTCTCATCCCCACCACACCATTCTTCTGTGTCCTTTCTGGGTGATACCTCCTTCAACTCTGGTTATTCATGAATAAAATCCCATATGCTTCCTGCATTACATAAATCATGGGCTTGCTGATAGGTCACTCCTATTTCTCAGCACTGTTAGTGAATGTAAGCCTTTTTGAACTGTTTGATTGTAACTTTAATGGAATTTGAGTATCAAGGGAAAAGAAATGTGGATGCTCAATTCAACGTCTTGATCCAAAATCTTTTTTACCACTTGTCCTTATTGACCCAATTGAAATTGGAAAAACAAGTCCAGAATCTTGTTTTCCTTTTTGATTTCTTCATAGTATTTTGCATGCTTTATAAGGGCAGAACTTCTGACTGTAAGGTTGTAATACGTTGGACATTCAGTGCTGCTTTATTAGGATTACTATTCAAAATGCACTTGTAGATCTCATCTGATCTTGGCATGAGGCAGTGGGGTCATCCTGCCAGTCAGATCCCAGGAGTTTCCAGACTATCCAGTTAAATTAGATTGTGGCACAAATCACTTATCTATCATCTGTGGGACACAGCTTCTGTGCTGTTCAACATCAGTTCCGCCCTTGGATCTTGGCCAAAGATCAGTTTGAGACTGGGCCTTCTTAATTAATTTGCTGTTTTTATTCTCCCTTTCAAGGTACATTTAAGTAAGATATTTTAAAAAGTTGGCAGTGCACTTACCCTCAAATGCTCTAAAACAGGCACCCCAAATAGATATTATCAAATATATTAGCAGCAAAGTGCCAATGGCGTTTTGTAATCAATGCTTGCCAGTACTTTTAAAATTAGGAGTGGGACAACTGGAAGAACATAACTGATGTCACTGAATTGTGCATGTAGAAATTTTTGAAATGATGTATCTTTGGCTATGTATATTTTCACCAAAAAAAAAAAAAAAAAAGGTTGAGAAGGAAGAGGGTTGACATGTCATGGGGTTGTTAACTAATGTCATAAAACAATATGTGTACTGACAGTTTAATGAGTAACTATTTGTTCTGTAAACCTTCACCTAAAATACAATTAAAAAAAAAAAATTAGGAGTAAGAGTAGGAAAAAGGATTAGAAAATCCTCGTTTAAACAACAAGCCTTTGCCCATTTCCAATAAGCTGCTTCCTTTTTTTGCCTGAGAGTTTCCTAGGAAATAAGCTGCCTGGGGCACTGCAGGGGCAACACCAGCAGCTTTATCATTTCGTCTCTTGCGCCCTTACGCAAATCAGGGCTCCTAGTACATAATTTTGTTACCTAGACTGGGGAGTCTTCTCCATGAAACCAAACCTTTTAAAATGACCATGTCATCCGTCACACATGTACACACTGCGTAAGAGTGGTAAGGGGTAATCAGACTCATAAAAAAATCCAGGAGTTAAAAGTAGGCAGAGTAGCTGTTGTTTCAGTTTTTAGACATCAGCTATTTGGGAGTTCATTTTTATGGTATCCCTGTGCTCAGTTGTTGGAAGATATATTTTTATTATTCTTTCTCTGAACCAAAATTGTAACTGGATTAACAATTCTAGCATCACATACTAGGGTCTTTGGTGTATGGATGAAAAGGAAATTGATGCTACCTGAAGGAGAAGGAAGTTTTCCACGGAGACTTTGTTTTTTGGGTCACTACTGAATCTTTTTTAAAATTTAGCAACAGGATTTAACCTTGGACAACTATATAGCTCATTATTAAGTACATACAAAAACATAAAACAAGGCATCCATACAAGTAGGCTTTAAGGAACATATTCTAACTAAATTATTTTTGGGAATCAGAACAGAAAAGTTTCTTTACTCAGAGAGCATAGGTTGGAGTCCCACTTCTACCTCTTCTTAATAGGATGAACTTGGCTAAGCCGCTTAACCCTTCTGAACTTCATATTCTCATGTGCAGAATGGATGATCATGCTAATCCTGCCTAGTCGGAGGTTCAGTGAGCATCTCCTAAGAAAATAAATAAAATATCTGGAAAGCTCTGAGGTACTATTGCATGTGAGGTGGTAGCAGTAGTATTTTTACACCTTTGTCTTAAAACCTGACAGCTAAAAATATCTTGTTAATCTTGTGTGAGATAAGCTTTTACCTTATATAGGCATTTTCCCTTGCAATTTAAGCTGGCTAAACTGTCAGTTACCTCAGCTGAAGCTCAACACAGATATCTGTAGAAATTGATTCTCTTTAATCCGTATCTCTTCTATCATCGATTAGATGATTTTGTAAATTTAGCAATGCTGGGAAATATTTAACAGCAGCGTTCTGATGTTGGTAGGAGTTGAGTTCTTTGCTTGTATCCCGTCATCCTTGATGTCTTTTACTTGCCCGTGTTATTTTTTTACCTCTTAGACATTTATTTTCTGATTCAAAGGAAGTTACAAATTAGATTTGTCTTTTATTCAAATTCTGATCTTCTTTTGAAAAATAATTTATTTTTGTTATTGTTGTTGAGAATATCCACAACTGAACATACACCATTGTAACAGTCTCTACATGTATGATTCAGTTACATTAATCGCATTCTGTGAGCTGTGCAGCCATTCTCATCCTCTTTTCCCAAGTTGTTCCTCCTCCATTAACATAAACTCACTGCCCTCTAAATTTCCTATCTAATCTTTTGAATTGCTGTTGTCAGTTTGATCCCCTATAGATAGATCTGAAAAGAGCACACTGCTCAAGGCAGACATTCTTTACTAGTTAAGCTAAACTATTGTTTGGTTTTAAGACGCCTTCGGGGGATATTTTTGGATTAAGGTTTAATTTGCATTCTGCACTTTCAACTTGAAGCTATGGTTTACCCTGTATGGTGAGAATAATCAGCCTGTTTTTTCTGCTCTGTCCAGTTGTGTCAAATGCGTAGAGTGTTGCTTCAAGCTTCTACGTAATTTAGGTTTCCTATGACTAACCAACACCGCTACTGAAGCTAATTTAAGAATGTTTCTCCCACTCAGATTTTTTTGGCTCCCTCCCTTTGTTACTAAGGAAAAGAAATTTAGGCAAATATCACATCTTAAGTATGTGTTTCATTGGGAGTCCTAGAATTCCAAAGGAAACTTCAGAGTGAACCTACATAAAATCCTTCCTGAGGCTTATCAGGCTGAAAGCCCAAAAGCTTTTGAGCTCAGCTTTTGAGCTCAGCTTTTGAGCTGCAAATCAAAAGGCTTTGCTTTTCCAAGATCTACACACAATTGGTGTAAAATTCATTGTACCCAATCACAGAGGAAAGAGGAATTTAGTGAGAATCTTGCCCAGCCTCTTTGTTGATTGGATGAAAAAATCGAGTTCCTGAGAGGCTAGATGTCTTTCTTAAAGTCACACAGCTGGTCCTTGGGTGGCAGAGCTGGAATCAGAATGCAGGTCTCCAGCTCAGTCCAATGCCCTTTCTACTACACCCATACCTCAGAGATATTGCAGGTTTGGTTCCAGACCACTGCAATAAAGCGAATATTGCAATAAAGCCAGTCACAATTTTTTTGTTTCCCAGTGCATATGAAAGTTATGTTTACACTATACTGCAGTCTATTAAATATGCAATAGTATTATGTCTGAAAACAATATACATACCTTAATTAAAAAATATTTTATTGCTAAAAATACTAACCATCATCTGAGCCTTCAGCAAGTTATAATCTTTTTGCTGGGGTAGGGTCTAGCCTTGATGTTGATGGCTGCTGACAGATCAGCATGGTGGTTGCTGAAGGTTGGGATGGCTGTGGCAATTTCTTGAAATTAGACAGCAATGAAGTTTGCTGCACCAACTGACTCCTCCTTTCATGAAAGATTTCTCTGCAGAATGCGATGCTGTTTGATCATTTTGCCCACAGTAGAACGTCTTTCAGAATTGGAATCAATCCTCTCAAACCCTGCTGCTGCTTCATCAACTAAGTTTATGTCATATTCTAAATCCTTTGTTCTCGTTTCAACAATGACAACATTTCTACATCTTCACCAACAGTAGATTTCATTTCAAGAAACCGCTTTCTTTGCTCACCCACAAGAAGCAATTCGTCATCCATTAAAGGTGTATCATGAGATTATAGCAATTCAACCACATCTTCCGGCTTCACTTCTAATTCCGGTTCTCTTGCTATTTCTACCACATCTGCAGTTACATCCTCCACTAAAGTCTTGAACCCCTCAAAGTCATCCATGAGGGTTGGAATCAACTTCTTCCAAATTCCTGTTGATGTTGGCATTTTGACCTCCTCCTATGAATCGTGAATGTTCTTACTGGCATCTAGAATGGTGAATCCTTTCCAGAAGGTTTTCAGTTTACTTTGCCCAGATCCACCAGAGGAATCACTATGGCAGCTATAGCCTTATGAAATGTATTTCTTAAATAATAAGGCTTGAAAGTCAAAATTCCTCCTTGATCCATGGGCTGTAGAATGGATGTTATGTTAGCAGGCATGAAAACAACATTAATCTCCTTGTACATCTCAATCAGAGCTCTTGGGTGACCAGATCCATTGTCAACGGGTAGTAATATTTTGAAAGGAATCTTTTTTTCTGAGCAGTAGGTCTCAACAGTGGGCTTAAAATATTCAGTAAACCATGCTGTAAACAGATGTGCTGTCATCCAGGCTTTGATGTTCCATGTACAGAGCACAGGCAGAGTAGGTTTAGCATAATTCTTAAGGGCCCTAGGATTTTTGAATTGATAAATGAGCATTGGCTTCGACTTAAAGTCACCAGCTGCATTAGCCCCTCACAAGAGAGTCAGCCTGTGCTTTGAAGCTTTGAAGCTAGGCATTGACTTCTCTCTAGCTGTGTAAGTCCTAGACGGCATCTTCTTCCAATAGGAGGCTGTTTTGTCTGCATTGAAAAGCTGTTGTTGAGTGTAGTCACCTTCATCAGTTATCTTAGCTAGATCTTCTGGATAACTTGCTGCAGCTTCTACATTAGCACTTGCTGCTTCACTTTGCACTTTTATGTTATAGAGAGGGCTTCTTTCCTTGAGCCTCATAGACGAAACTCTGCTAGCTTCAAACTTGTCTTCTGCAGCTTCCTCACCTCTCTCAGCATTCACAGAATTGAAGAGGGTTAGAACCTTGCTCTGGATTAGGCTTTGGCTTAGGGTGATGTTGTGGCTGGTTTGATCTTCTATCCAGACCATTAAAACTTTCTCCATAGCAGCAATAAGGCTGTTTCTCTTTCTTATTATTCATGTGTTCACTGGAGCAGCACTTTTAATTTCCTTCAAGAACTTTTCCTTTGCCTTCACAACTTGGCTAACTGGTGCAGGAGGACTAGATTTCAGCCTGTCTCAGCTTTCAACATGCCTTCCTCACTAAGCTTAATCATTTCTAGCTTTTGATTTAAAGTGAGAGATGTGACTCTTCCTTTCTCTTGAACACTTAGAGGACATTGTAAGGTTATTAACTGGCCTACTTTCAACATTGTCGTGTGTCAGGGAATAGGGTGGCCCCGGGAGAGGGAGAGAGATGGGGGAATGGTCCATCGGTGGAGCAGTCAGAACACACACAACATATATCTATTAAGTTCACTGTCTTATATGGGCGGAGTTCGTGGCACCCCAAAACAATTACAATAGTCACATCAAAGATTGATCACTAATCACAGATCACCATAACAGATATAATAATAATGACAAAGTTTGAAATATTGCAAGAATTATCAAAATGTGACATATAGAAACAAAGGGAGCACATGCTGTTGGAAAAATGGCGCTGATAGACTTGCTCAATGCAGGGTTGCCACAAAACTTCAAATCTGTCAAAAACGCAGTGTCTGTGAAGCATAATAAAATGAAGCACAATTAAACAAGGTATGCCTGTACTTCATAGAATCTATCTGGATTCTTCGTTGTTCCAAGTGCCAAGCCTTAAGTGAATTAAGAAAAGCAAGAATTTTGCCCATTTGAATATTACATTTCCCAAAAAAGTTTGGTCTACTTGATTACTGTGGAAATGATAAATGTTGATGAATGGAAACATAGCCAAATTTGCTTCCTGTTGTGAAATTAAGGCTTTTTGAAGCCTAAACTGAGAACAGTAACCAAACTTTTAAAATAGTTATCAAACTGAATCAAGGAAAAAGAGTTTTCCCTTTCAAAATCAACTATGTTGAGGTGTCAACTTGAAAAGAAACTTATTAATTTAAGAAAAATAAATTAACTCTTTCTACTTATCAGAATTAACTTCTTTAAACTCGTATTAATGTGCATCTTATTGGATGATTTTGGGTAGAATAAAGAATCTGATACATTTAAGAGAATAAAGAATTAGCCCATATCCAAGTACTTGCTTAATACTGATGAGTTCATTAGCGAGGAAGTCCTTCCTTTCTGTTTAATGTTTTAAAAATTATTAGAGCAAAATAGACCTCATGCAGTGGAAAATGGCAAATGACCTTAGTGAACAGGTAATGTGCTAATGTCTTCAGTTGTCCTCAGATCCTAATTTACCATCTATTCATGGATCTGGCCCACAGAAGTTCAAAAACCAAACCAAATACGTTGCTATCAAGTCAATTCTGACTCACAGACACCCTATAGGACAGAGTAGAACTGCCCTATAGGGTTTCCAAGGCTGTAATCTTTATGGAAGTAGACTGCCACATCTTCCTTCCACAGAGCTGCTGGTGGATTTGAACTGCCAACCTTTCAGTTAGGAGCTGAACGCTTACCCATTGCCTAACCACAGAAGTTAGGGCATAAGAATTTTTCTAGAAATGTTGAAGGATTATTGGGATGTAATTTTTACTGCTAGTTCTCTAGATAGAGAAAACAGACTCATAACGTAGGGATACAGTTTTGTTTAAAGATTACTAAGGTATTGAAGCTAGCTGTTAATAAATTTGAAATCACAATGTAATTTCATGCTTATATATTGTATGTTATAATCACCATGGAAGTATCACGGTGAAGTGGAAAATGTTATGAATTTGGAACCTGACTCATCTTCTTGAGAGATTAATTAATTGCGAGATCTTTGGAAAGTTACATAAGTTCACTGAGATTTCTTATCTGTTAAACGGAGGTATCAATTCTTGTCATACGTATTTGTTGGGATAATCGCATGAGAGGTTTTTGAAAAGCTGTAACAGGACCTGGTGCATAGTTGGATTCAATAAATAAAAAAATTATTCTCATATAAAAATCCAATTCAATATATGATCAAGTAAGAAAAACACGATATGATTATGATCAAGTAGGTATTTTAATGTTCTGTTTTAATGAAGCTTTAAGGTTAAAATTCAGAATGTAATTATTTTTCCCTGGTCAAGCTACTGTCTATTTAATTTTTGCTTTAATTAAATGTCTCGGCCTGTAAGAGTACTAACTGTTGAGCAGATCAGAAGGGAAAGCATACAATTGATTTCGAACCTGAGTAAGAAATGAAGGTCATTTAATCTATGTCGTGTTCGGGTATACATGATTAGTAACAATTATCAAATTTCTAAAAGCTTTCTTCAAAGCAAACCTAAAATGGATATTTAGAAGTAAAATGTCAGAAAAGGAGCTTTTGCTTTTTTAAAGGAAAATGTGAAAATCAACTTCAGAAAAAAATATAAACCCAACATTGGTACAACTCAGCTAACATCAAAAGTTGATCTGCAGTTATCTAGAGTATAAGCCTTATTGGCAGTGTTCCTTTGTAACAAGAGTGTTGAATGCAGTGAATCAGATAGCTGGCCCCGTATATATTGTATATGCATTGGTAATATTATTTTTAACGGTCTTTTTCCTTACTGTGGAGTCACTGGGTGGTGCAAAGGTGCACAGGGTGGTGCAAACCGAAAGGTTGGACGTTTGAGTTCAGCCAGAGGGGCCTCAGAAGAAAGGCCTAGCGACCTACCTCCAAAAAATCAGCCATTAAAAACCCTTATGGAGCACAGTTCTACTCTGATACACAGGGGGTCGCGGTAAGTCAGAGTCAGCATTGTTAGCGATGACTGGTTTTTCCTTACTGGATTCTTCCTAAGGCTCCACCCCGTCCATACAAATTCCCCATTATTATCGAGTCTATTCTAATTCATAGTGACGCTATAGGACACAGAGGAACCGCCCCTAGGGTTTTCTAGGCTGAATCTTTAGGGAAGCAGATTGCCACATCTTTCTGCCACAGAGTGGCTGGTGGGTTCGAACCACTGACCTTTCAGTTAGTAGCCAAGTGCTTAACCTTTGTGCCACCAGGGCTCCTTCAGTACAAATTTCCTCCTATTATTTTCCAGTATAAATTCTCTACTTTGGTCAGGCCTTTCTTCTAGCATGCATCTTGCTCATTCCTGCCTGTTCTCTTTGCACGTTTCTGTTTGCTTCCCCTCCACCTGCCTAAACAGTATTAACTTCTGACCCTAGAATGTGATACTTGTGTGATGCATATAAATATTTACTTACCAGCAAGATTCTAAACAGGAGAGGCAGGAATCTATACTACGTATTTAATTCATTCTTATCAAATTATTTCTATAAGCCAGAAAACTGTATCTCAAAAAACTGGATATGTGCTATTGCATTTCTATTTCTTATTTAGTCTCTAAAATTCTAACATTTTACAAAATGTGTCAGCATGCTATGATATATAATCTTTCTGTCAGACTCTGGAAATGAGAATCTTCTTACATCTTAATAGAACTAATTAATATCATCAGAAGGTGAAGACTTCATACTGGTTTTGTTTCTTTTCTTTCCACTTCCCTCCATGCTATCTTATCTCTATTCTGTCTGTCATATGTTATTAATTGTTCACCTAATTGTCACCTAATTTATGCTAGGCATTTTGTATGTGTATCTCCCTTATTTTCTCTATTTTTCATATAGCTTCAACAAGTTATGTTCCATCTGAAAACTGATAAGCTCACAAGGTTATGGAGGGATTAAATGAGATCATGCCACTCACTGAGCTTGTAATCTATAAAGTAAAATCATCCATTTCTTGTCAACTTTCTTGCTTAAATTTTTTTTACTTAAAGGACAAATGAATACCATATATCTTCCCACCTAGAAGTGGGAATGAGATATATTACTTTTCCCTTTGTTATTTCAAAATTCCAGAGAGATTTTTTTAAACGTGATTTTTAAATTTGTATCAGCTAACAATAATAAGGATTTAATATTTTGCATACAAGGATGCAGCAGTGTTATCTTGTAAAATTGAATGCTGTGTGCCGAGTGTGAAGGTAAAATTATAGATGCCTCTGCTAAAGATACACCCCGTAGATGTGGCATGCTCCTGTCTTTTCAAATACTGCACAGTACATTTAATTCTCTTCACCTGAGGTGTTTGAATCTGAGGGAGTTAGAGGACTTGGGCTTTTAGGCTTTTCAACAGACTTCACAATCAGACCAGACCCAGGGAAGAGTCTTGAAAAGATCTTTAGGTCTTAGAAGAGTGATTGGTAATTGCACTTCCTTTCTTGAGTCAGATTCCCAGGAGCAATGTAAGAGTTCAGGCTGGTGCTGGTAACCCTTTCTGTGAGAAGATGTAAAATTAAGGAAGCAAGTATTCCAAGCATTTTTTTTTTAATGTATAAGGTAGAAGGTATTATTAACCTACCTGTGTTCATTAAATTTTCCTGCCCTCAATTACATCCTATCATCTCATTTTTCTCTAGGCTGTTGCATCCAGAAAAGCTTCATTTTCTGACATTTTTCTATACTTTTCTATAGACCATTTAATCTGGAAAGATGGAATTTTTTTCTTACTTTACCTTTATAAGCAGCAGGCATTTGGTGGTTTATAAAAAACATTTGTGACTTGTTATTATTGTCAAAATTCCATTTTGTTCATAAAAAAAAAAAATTGGTCTCGTAGTTAAGAACAAAAGATTACTAACCCGCAGGATTCAAGAGGAGAATGTGAGCTACATGAGCTGGAAATCCCATGTGTGTTTCTTGTCTCTGCCATTTATTATATGTATGTCTGGGGCAAGGGGCCCTGGTGGTGCAATGGTTAAGCACTCGGCTGCTAACTGAATGGTTAGCGATTCAAACCTACCCAGTAGCTCTGTAGGAGACAGACCTGGCAATCTTCTCCTGTAAAGATTAAAGCCTAGAAAACCCTATGGGGCAGTTCTATCCTGTCCTATAGGGTCACCATGAGTTGGAATCGACGCAATGGCAACTAACAACAACAACATGTGTGGAGCACGTTACCTCTCCTGTTGGAATTTCAGTTTTTTCTTTAGTAAAACTGGAATTATACATTAAAAGGATTTATTACACAAAGAGTGGTAAGAGATTGCAATATTGTAGACACTTAATAAATGTTAGTTGTGCATTCCAACCAGTTTTCATTAAAATACCTTATGTTTTAAACTGGATTATTTAAAAAGCTCCTGTAATATTCATATTACACTACCATTAATAGTGATGTTTGTACATAAATGAGGGTTTGGGGACGTGTCTTACTTTCAGCCACTGCCCAGAAAAACTTACAGTCAAAGAAATTTTAAAACACTAGGAACCTTATTTTTCTATGTCTGAGTCTGACAATATGCTGTTCTAGAGACAAAAATCAATCAGGTTCTTTGAGAGCACTCACTCCCAACTCAAGGCTCACTGTAAAATGGTGGTGTCAGACCTCGCCTCACTTCAGGTGGAATGATGAGAATTACCATGAAGATCTGCCCAAATTCAACTCCTATGAGGTGGAGGGCAGACATACCTCCACTCTCCAACTTCTTTACAATTCTGACACCAGCCGTCCTCCCCATGGCACTCTCTACTTCTCCGCCGGGTTTGCTAGTTCATTGCAGTGGTCACACAGAACTCGGAGACCATACTTAAGATTAAGTGGTTTATTAAAGAAGTAACTACTTGGGATCGGAATCAAAAGGCTACACCCCAGGATCAGGATCAGTATCAGGGAGCATGTAGGCAAAGTCTGGAAGGCTTCCCCAAAGAGGAGAGCACATCCCTCCCTTCTTCAGTGCAAGACAGTTCTCTCAGATCCTCTCGGCCACGCAAGCAAGCAGGCCCCCCCCCAAGCCCCCTCAGGACAAAGCTTCTCTCAGCCTCCTAAGGACAGACCTCTTCCCAGTCTCCTCCAGACAGGCCTCCTCTTGGCCCCCTTAGGACAGGCTTTTTGGCCCTGTATATCCCATCTCAGCTGTGCAGGTTTCCTCTCAGTCCCCTCAGGACAGGCCTCTTCTCAGTACCCTCAAGATAGGCCTCTTCTCAGCCCCCTCCTTGCCATTGGCCTCTCCACTGCTAACTGAACAAGCTCACAGCCAATGCAGTAGTTTTGTTCAGCTCTCTTAGCTGCATTCCTAACAGCAGGTTTCTGCTGTCACCAGGAACTCCACCTCAGGACCCTTTCTGGCCTTTTGCTGTCTTCTATCACTGAACTGAAGTTTAGTGTCACAGCTCTTGAGCTGTATTACATCTCTTTTAGGAGGTTCTTCATCTCCTCTGTCTCTGCTTCCTCTCTCTTCTTGCCTTTTCACTGCATTTGCATAATCCATAATATATTGACCAATCCCTGCAAGGTGGGTAAAATAGACCAATCACAGGGCAAGCTTGAGCCCAGGGCCAGACAAAGAGTATCAAACTATTAAGTTGTTTACAGCCTACCCAGGAAATGTCAATCAGCCTGGACAAAAGTGTCGAATTCTTTGGGGTAGAAAACTAGGGCAAAGGCAACTCCTCAGCCTTAGGGGGAAAATCTCTCAAGCTGTTTTCCAAAGAACCAAGGCAGAAGGCCACATAAAGGAACTTATCTCACCACATTTATTCAACTAACCAAATAATTTTGACCAAGAATTTGTAACCTTGGGACCATGGATGAGCTTTAGAGCCTTTGTGAACCTTCCTCATTCTATATGCAAAATTTTGTGAATATGTGCATTTATTTCCTGGTAGCAGGGCCCATAGCTTTTATCAGACACTCAAAGGGTCTGTGAGACAAAAGTTGTTAAGAATACTACTTCTTTAGTTTTTCAAAATTATCGATTGCCTGGGAATTTCAGAAGCCAACAGTCAAAATGCTGAGTCTAGCCTATGGGGACCATGGTCTTGGGGAACATCTAGCTCAATTGGCATAACATAATTTATAAAGAAAATGTTCTACATTCTACTTTGGTGAGTAGCATCTGGGGTCTTGAAAGCTTCTGAGCGGCCATCTAAGATGCTTCACTGGTCTAACCCCATCTGGAGCAAGGAAGAATGAAGAAAACCGAAGACACAAGGGAAAGATTTGTCCAAATGACCGATGGACCACAAGTACTACAGCCTCCACCAGATTGAGTCCAGCACAACTACATGGTACCTGGCTACCACCACCAGACATACTGGTCTGACAGAGACTAGAGAAACCCCAAGAGTATGGCCCCCGGATACCCTTTTAGCTGTATAATGAAGTCACTCCTGAGGTTCATCCTTCAGCCAAGGATTAGACAGGCCCATAAAACAAAATGAGACTAAAGGGGCACACCAGCCCAGGGGCAAGGATTAGAAACCAGGCAGGGACAGGAAAGCTAGTAATAGGAAACCCAAAGTCAAAAAGGGGAGAGTGTTGGCATGTTGTGGGGTTGATAATCAATGTCAAAAAAAAAGTGTGTACTAATTGTTTAATGAGAAGCTAGTTCTGTAAACCTTCATCTCAAGTACGATTAAAAGAAAGAATACTAAGTTTAACAAAGCTATTATAAAATAATTGATGGAAAACAGAGTTGTAAATTTCCATTGGATTTGTCTCATGAATTAGGCCTTTTGCCTTAAAAAGAGTCTAGAAGAGATGAAACAGCTATGTAAATAACTCTAAGTCACAGTATAACATGGCCGTGCCATAAGAGAAGTACAGATTGCCAAAGGAGTACAGAGGAAGAAGAAATTTCTATCGATAAATTGGCAGTGGGGTTGAGATTGTTCGGGTAGGAAAAGAAGACTAGAAAGATAGACAGAAAGGGTTCTGTAGACCACATATGGACTGAGGTTTGAAAGGTGCAAGGTATTTGGATATGTTGATATTGAGTAAAAGGACTTTTCAAGAAAAGGAAACATTGCATTTGGAATTTTGAGAATAGAGATTTCCAATGCATATGAAGTATAGTAACTGTGGTATAGGATATGAAAAAGAAAATAGCTGAAGGTTGCTTCCCAGGTCCATAGACAGAGAATCTTTTAAGGTACAAAGCTTTTTAATCCTTCTTGAAAATTCTCTGTATAGTTTCCTTTGGTCTCTTGATGACTTTCCATCAGCATAGCTTACCACATGGCCTTTCTATTCAGAGCTTCTTTGGCAACCATCCCAGAGAGTCTGCTCCACTCAGGAAAATACAGATCTATTACTCCTGTCTGAGACTTTTATTCAACAATAAGGAAAACACCAGGAAAGGTAATTCAAAAGAAACACTTATAGATCTTTAAAATGATAAAGATGAGATTACTGGTTTCCCAAGTTGGATGCTGGCTTGTCCTAGACTTGACAATTTATGGTTGAGATGTGGAACTAAAGATACACAGCTGTTTTCTTCTTTGACATTGTCATATGATATAAATATGGAACATGGATATTTCCCCTAGAAGATCACCATTGGATTTGTCTCATGAATTAGGCCATTTGCCTGAGCATGAAAGGACAATAAAACACATGATGATGTTTAGGAAGCACATCATATACGGATGGAATTGTTGGTCAAGGTATGATGACTAGTCATGTATATGTATCCTTGGTGATATTTTTACCTATGTTTTTTTTACCTCATTGCTTTTGGTCCAGTGGCCTCCCTAGGCCTACCACTCCCCAGGAATTAGTCACCTGAAGTGACTAATTAAAAAAATGAAAAAAGATTTATCATTCTGTGGAGTGGGGTGGTGGGGGTCCTTAAAATATAGTAAACCACCTTACATTTTCTCCATTGACTTTAAGTAATAAATGGAAATGACTTTTTCAAATGACTTGTTTCTTATATAATCATTCAACATAACAAAAGAGTATCAAACATAAAACTACATAATCTATCAAAACTATCTTATTAATACATCACACACTTACACATTTCTTGGGGTAGGGGTAGAAGAACCTCTAAGTGGATGTCTGCATTAGTCCATTAGTTGTCTGTATGTATCAAAGCTCTCTCTCTCTCTGTCTTCAAAGGCTGCTTTGGCCAGTATTGTGTACTGGATCCTGGAGGTCTGCAATCATCAGAGTAGGAACAGAGCCTCTAGCCAGAGACCCAACCTTTAAGAGTTAGGAGAGAAAACATCATTTGCAGATGCCTCAGTGGCAACAAGGGGCATCATACTATGAAAGTGTTTTATATTTAGTAAATCCTAATAGCTTAATCCTAGATATAATTAGTGCATATGTTAGCACTGCTATCTTCACCCAACTAACCATAGGTTTAACATATGTAGTGTAATGGGGAAAATTGGTTTGCTCAGGGTTAACTCTCAGTGATTATTTCTTTCTGAGTTTATCAGTACACCTTTGCGTAGCAGAGAATGATACTACTTGAATTTGTATGTTGTACAAAAGTTATGAAAATCCAATTCCTTTCTTTTCACACATAGACCTAAATGGTATTTTGTAGGACTGAACCATCACTGGTTTTTAGTATCTAGTTAAAAATTAGAAATACACATAGGCATTGCCAGTATTACTATTTGCTTGTTAATTAACTTCTAATGAGAGCCTAGGCTGAGGGATGTAAACAAAAGATTGAAGTTCAAATTTCTCATAATAAATATCAGTTCTGGATAGGCTAATGTGTGTAAGTCTGGAAAAGAAAACAGAATTTTTTTCAGAGAGTTCTCAGAGAATCATAATAAGTTAATTCAAGACTTACTTTCCATTAGCTTTGGTGTATAAGGTCTTTCTCTTTTATTTCTTTCTGTTATTAATGGATGAAAGAAAATGTGTTATTAAATTTTGATGGTATGGTTAAGGGGGGAGTAAAGTGGTTAGACTTTCAAGCTGTATCCTCTGTTCATTTAGGATTCAGTATGTGTAAGATCTTTTTTTTTTTTTTCCTGCCTAAAAGAATGTCTTGAAATAGACATCATCAGAGGATGATTTGGCCATTAAGTTCAAAAGTTTGATGACTTTAGAGTGTATGAGAATGAGGCCCATTTTTACCATGAAGCATTTTGTGAGTTATCTCAGTTTGCAGAAAGCTTTCTGTTGGAGTCCATTAGTAATTCCCCATAGAAATCCCATGAATTAGGTTAGGATGTTTCCCTGCTGTTGGTCAGGCGAAGAAATTGGTGTAGAGATAATCCAATCAAAAATCCATTGCTGTGGAGTGAGTTCCAAATCATAGTGACCATATAGGACAGAGTAGAACTGCCCCATAGGGTTTCCAAGGCTGTAAATCTTTATGGAAGCAGACTGCCACATCTTTCTTCCATGGAGAAAGCAGTCAAGCGCTTTAACCACTGCACTACCAGGGCTCCTTTGTAGAGATGATAGTGGAGTATTTATTATATTAGTAACACAGAAAGAAAGCTTTCAAATCATATGCAGTTTCCTATACAATGCTTAACATCCTGAGCTCTACTTTCTTCCTTTCAAAAGTTCCTATAAAATATACATATGGTTTAAAAATAATTAATTATAATTCTCCCTTCAGTTGCTATAGCAATGGCAGTTCCTTAATGCATCCTGTGTTCTTTATGCCCTTCTGAATTAATTTAGCACAAAGCAGCTCAAGTTTAGAAATAAAGTGCTTTGAAAATAGGTGTCAAGTGTTTTTACAGGGATTTTATGGTGTCCAGATGAGAATATCTATAGAGTTACTGAGGGGCCATGGCCTTGTGACTATGATTGGGAGATAGACGCTGCTCTTACACTAGGCCCCCGTTTCTTTCTATGATGTCTTATTCTGAGAGCAACTGGTGGGAGTCCGGATTAAGAAATGTATAGAATAATGTTCAGAATTCTTTTTTCATAATTACACACCAAAAACAATGGATTTAGCATCTCTGTATTCCTTACACTTCTACCTTATTAACTCCTAAATATTTCTTTTTCTGATTATAATTAAAGGGAAAAATAGGAAAGTTAAACTAATTTTATTCAAAAAGGTTTCTGAAGTCTTCAGAAGTGAAGATTATTCTGTTGGCATTTGATGTATAGTAAATGATAGGCAATCTGGCTATTTCAGAAGATAAGTACCTTTCTTCAGTTGTTAGATTTGTTCCTACAGTTGTCTGAAATTGCACTGATATTTGAAGTAGAACATATTAAAAGAGAAAATCTCAAAGCATTTCAAATCTGTTTATGTATTTATAGAGAATGATTTACTCATTTAAGACAGCAGTAAGTCAAGAAATCAGTGAATTTTTATTATTTAGGGGGAGAACAATGAGCCCTGGTAGCATAATGGCTAAACACTTGGCTACTAACTGAAATGCCTGCGGTTCAATTCCACCCAGCAGTTCCTTGGGAGAAAAGACCTGGTAATCTGCTTCCATAAAGATTACAGCCTAGAAAATCCTATCAGGCAATTCTATTCTGTTGACTCAACGGCAACTAATGACAGCAATATTAGCATAAGAGAAAATAAACACAGTTAGTTGAATAGATAATTGCATTATCTTTCCCTTTGGTTGACCATTTAGATTTATTCATCCAACTTTGCTCCACCTGAGTCATCTTCATTGGCTTGAAATGGATTCTGGTTATTTACAATTAAATAACTTAAGGAATCTACCCACTGGTTTCACTGTTTTACCGTATCAGTCAAAGTTCAATCAGAGAAGCAGACCCTAGGATTTGACCTTATGCAATTGTGGGAGCTGGTTAAGTAGTCTTCATAAGGCTGTTTTCTTCATGCCTAACAACCACAGGGAAGGCATTCAGGAAGGGAAAATAAGATGGTTGTAAAGTAGGGAAGAATAAGAATGAGCTGGAGTTCACAAACATGAGCTAGAGCTCATGAAGAAGAACTGAAGCCCATGTCAGTTTTTGTTGTCTCTACCTTGATCACATGGGTGTCCTGCAGAAGCTGGGGCTAAACACGGGCACTTGACCTAGGGGTCAGAGAAGCTGAAGGACGATTGAGGAGAAGGTGTTGAGTTGCAGGCCTGGCTGTTGTCTCATGCTAGGAGGTGAGCCAGCAGATAAACCATGACATGTGTGAGCTACAAAATGGCTGCTTCTTCACTTCTGACCTCTAAATATCCCATTAGAATCTCTATTGTGGTCCAACCTAACCAGAAACATATATGAAAGGGAATTCTGGGAAGTATAGTTCAGCCCAGTCAAGTTAACACTTGACAAAGCCATTACGTCGGTTCAGATTTAAATTCTTCCCTTAAACCTTCAGAGATTTAAAAAATATGTAAAATGACCTAATCTACCTCAAGCTTCTTGTAATAGATCTATTTTTTCATGTGATTAGTTTATCAGCTATTAGAACCAGAAATAATGCAAATTTAAATATGGCATAACTTTTGCCAAACAGAACAATGATCTTAAAAATAATGATCATACAATATTTGTCCTTTTGTGATTGACTTACTTCACTCAGCATAATATTTTAAAAGGTTCATCCATGTTGTAGCATGTATCAGGACTTCATTTTTCTTCATGGCTGAGTAGTATTCCATTGTGTCCATGTACCACATTGGCAAATGCATACAGACCAAAGTTTATCAGTGGTTACCAGGAACAGGAGAGAAGGGGGAAGGGGGAGCTGTTGTTTAGGATAACTGACTATCTGTTTATGGTGAAGGAAAATTTGGCAATGGATACTGCTAATGATTGCCCAACATGATTAATGTAGTCAGCATCACTGAATTTTACGTGTAATAAATGTACTAAATGTATATATAATAAACCACTAATAAATGTAAAAAATGTTGAATTGGCAAATTTTAAATGATCGATAAACCAGCACATTAAAATATAAAACACATGTATCGGCCTTGTGGTTAATATTAGGAAATATAATATATGAACAAGAGCAAGAGTTCTGAGATCTGACACTTGAAAGAATTTGGCTATATTAAGGCTCTGTAAGTTTCTAGTTGGGTGAACTGAACTTCCAATTTCTCATTTACAAAATGAGGACAGTAATAGGAATTATTATGTTATCTCTTAGGATTGTTAGAAGATTAGTTGAGATAATGCTCTTAGCATGGGATCATAGTAATTGCTTACTAAATTATAGTTATTATTAATAGGATACTCATTTTTGCTTTAGAAACAAATTTCTGCTTTTATTTATAAAATAATGGTTGATAGCTTTGACTCTCTTTTTGTTCAAATAAAATCCCTAATAGCACTCTTGCAAAAGGTGACTATAAAGATACTAAGATGCATTTTTGATACTTCACTGATTTTTCAAGTCTATGAATTTTAAATCCCCAGTGCTGAAATGAGCTTTCTGCTTTCATTCGTTCCCTTCAAGGATGATTTATTTCAAATTCAGTGGGTAGCAGAAGGAAGCACCTAGTAAACAGTGAAACAAGTGGAAATTCCTCTGTTCAAACAGATGGCCGTTATTTCCCAACACACGCTTTTCTTGTCCTTGTCATTCCAGTGCAAAACAGCTTTATTTGCAGACGACCAAGAGCCTGAAGCCAAATAATAAGCAAATGCAATTAGTGGAAAATGAATGAAATTTCCTTATGTAAGACTGACTTTTCTTCACTCCCCAGGTTGCAGG